>OX403618.1:26558736-27880222 GCA_948107695.1 Meliscaeva auricollis
ATCGATTTGTGAGATGTGGATCCTGACTACTTCTAAATTATGTTTAGCTATCGTGCCATTTCGGTATTGCTAGGCTTCTCTTCTCTATAGGAGTAGATATATACTTTCTGTTCGTTTCGTTAACAGCCAAATCTTTTTTATCCGTCTCTGTTTCACTATTTGCAAATACTCCACTGACACCTCAATTCGTTCTTCCAATGATGTCAATGTCATCAATTCATCAGTATTATGCGAGGAGCCAAACAGAGTTTTGAAAAATTGCCCCTGAGTCATGGCTTCTTAGTTGTGCGCAATAGATTCAAGAACGATATGTTAATTCAGTCGTAGTTTATTGACTTTAATTTTAACTGCAAGTTAGTACTGCTTCTTATTACCTACCTTAGTTGCAAAATAATCAGTTATCAGTCAGTACTAATATCCTCGTCAGTAACTCTTCTCTATTCACAGATAATAACATAGGTAACTTGAAGGTCGATAAAGATGGAGTGTATGGATTGTGTATTCTTGAGTTTTTTTACCAGGATCTGTTGGATTGTGAAAATAGCTGATCGTCGGTTGGTTTTCCTCCCCATAAAACACACAATTAGAGCTTGATAAGGTTGTTTCGTTAGCAAAAGTGTATAGACAATCACCAGGAAATAGCGGCAAAATCTTTTATGTGATGTTCTAATTGGTGTATTTCAAAGCATCTCCATTTTTTTGTATAGAAAAAAACTATGCTGAGTCCATGGGCATAATATTTCAACCAAATGGTATACTCCTGACCAAGTTATTTCTCGTAACCTTAAACATTTATGCAGAAGAACCAGCAGTTTTTTAAATTCGACTAAGGATACTACCTGTCTTTCGGCCATACATATGTAATGAGTAATGAGTTCATTAACAATCAGGTTTCCGGTGCCTACAAAAAAAGCAACTGCCCCAATATGATGATAGTTAAAACCATGCATTACAGCTACAGAAACGTTCTACCAGAAAACAAACATTAAATGCAACATATAAAATCTGTTCTTAGGGTATCGACGCACTGATCTACAAATTGTACCCCGCCAACGCAGCGCCCGCCAGCCAGCAATACCCTAATAACACTTTAGTACATCCATTTAGTACCCCTTTCAGCTCAATAAACACATCAAACGAATTTCTAGGCATTACAGCCATTCATCCATGGTTTATAGCCAGAACCTTTGATCAAAGTCCCTTGTTTGTTGTGATAATTTTTGATTCTGTTTTCTCCTCATGAGAAGAATAACAGATCCAATATTCTTCTCCTTACACCACCAATGAATCTGTTCTTACCTCAAAACCGCGTAACTTCACTGATCGAAGATTTCTTTCTTCCTTCGAATCGATTAATCCGGCACTTCTTTATTATTTATTTCTACACTTTTGGGCATAAGCCTTTTCCAAATAACCGCTGCTTCTGCTCCTTGTCCGATTTGCTAAAATAGATATCGAAGAATTTTTATCTTTCTACATTCCATCGCACTTCTTGTAATAGCTATCTCTGATTTGATCTTGTCTAGGTTCTTAACTAATTGTTTGACTGATGCAGGTGCTTTTTTCAAGGTCCGAATATTCCACGTGCATCCCAAATATATTATCCCAGGTTCGTAGCACATCAAACTTTCTGTTCTAGAGAAGTTGCCCAAGGCCAGGCAGCCGGATTAGCCACTCTTTATAAGCATGTGCAGTGAATATTTCAGACTTGACCTAAGGATGCTTCCGTAATTCTAAGGTAATTCTTCCGGTACAACTTCATGTTTTGGGAGTGCCTTGGTGGAAACTTTCTGTCGTCAGGGTCTACCAGGGACTACCTACTCCACGCCAAACTGTCAACATTAGGTGGCCTGCTTTTCGTTGTTGTTGAGACCCCTCAGGAACGAACCTACTTAAAATTACGCCAAATTTTCTATATAAAAATCAATACTATTTAGAAAGTTCCAAATTTTCAAAATACATTTTTCACCTGCTTCAAAAAAACTATAAATAACTGATAGTCATTTCAATTTTGTTCCCCACAGTAGAAAATATCCTTTATTCAAATGACAGTAGGTTAGGTCGCTGCAACATCCTTAATTGGCACTCCACTATATAAAAACATGTTTCCATATTGACATCAGCCAGCATCCTCTCTAGAGTTTAAGTTCAATAAACCAGACACCGGCAGCAATAACTGCTGATCAAAGCAAAAAAAAAAAGAGGAAGAAATTATTGATTAAATTCCTCCTGGAGTTCACAAATTGGCGTCAGTTTTTTTTTTTTGTATACATATAAACACGTACGATGTTTTTGTTGTTGTCTTTGAACAAACGAAACAGTATGGATGTTATAAAGGTACCTTATCTGTTTCTACCTATACTTTCACAATAAAATGGGAAAAAGCATGCATATGTATGAAAGAATTGAGGATGCGACACTCAAATTTGAACTTTTGCCAAACCAAACCACCAATGTCAGTATTGTCACAATTTTTTGTATTTTTTTTGTATTTCAAACTCGTATCTTGTTTGGATAAAATTCAGCAACACAGCATATTTTCTGATATTTTATCGTCTACCAAATTTTTGTTGGTAGGTATAGATAGGAGTTTTTGTTTTTAATTTAAAAATGTTTGAAAAAGTTTATTATTTTCCATTTTTATTTTGAAAGAATTTCAAGAACTTAAAGACATTACGCCTAGAGACCTTTCATTAACATTCAATTCACAAGGAGTATGAAAATATCAACAAACATTCTTTGATCCTATAGATTTTCCTTAAGAATACAAAACAACAACAAAAAAAGTAAAATAATTCAATTGGGAACAATCTATCCTATAAAATAGATGTAGACTCTGATGGAGGAAAATCTTCAATATTATGTCGAATAAAACTTAAGTAAAACAACAACACGTAAGTTTATAAATCCAAACCAACGAAAAACCACTTCAGGGATTAACAAAATCCTTTCAAGAACTCACAAACACTACATTTTCTTCCATTTTAATCTTACCCATGCCCCCCCCTCCCATACCCCCATTCCATTTTATAACAAACAAGAACTAACTCTTCAACAAACATATTATGTATAGGTATTTGTATGTATCTACGGAAGAAGTGGACCCAAGGATAAAATATATAGCTATCATAAAAGCTTAGGTGGACACTTCCTGGCACTTGTACAGAGAAATACTATACATAGATGAAAATACCTATAGTATACAATGAATTTCTTATTAATACACTTTTCATAAAGTACAACAATACGGAAATTGAAAACGGGGTTTATGCCTCAACTTGAATAGCGGGATAAATAATATTACAACCCTGAAATGAGTGAATTTCACCAGGAAACAAAAATTATCGGTTTATTTGTTTGGAAGCAGCAGCAGATTTTGCGTTAGTGCTGATAAGAAACCGCTCAGATAGAACCTACAGTGAACTTGAATTAGCGTCAGATTTAACATAAAATCTTCCAAAGAAGCTTTTTTCTGTTCTTCAGACCCTGAGAACGGCAAGACTTAGAGAAACGCAACAAACAAAAAATGTTGAATTTTGAAAGTGAAGAAAACGAAGAAGTCGGTTCGCTTCAATTAAAAGGCTTACCATGAATTTATATCTAGTTATGCCTGACTAAGTTAAAAATTAACATTTCAGCTATGACAAAGAGGAATACCGGTTCCAAGTACAAGGCGAAACCGACCTAATCTTTGTAATCAAAAGTGTCTTGAAAGTTTCAAGTCCAGAGCACACAAGATCGTATAGAGATTATTTCCAGGGAGCCGCCGCGTGCGCCGCGCTGGAACTTCTAATTACGATTTACTCCTGTCATTTTTTTATTCCAACTCTAAAAGAGTCAAACCATAGAATCCGTCGCGTCCGTTCCGCCAACGAATTGTTGTGGATGAAGTTAAAAGTTCGGCTACTTTTTCTGTCGCATCCGTTTTTATGAGTCGCTTTTGGTAAGAACGTGTGTATTTTTTCGAGCTTTCAGTTGAAAACGTCGACGTAACTCATGCGACGGATTCTATGGGTTGGCCCTTAATAGCGCGTAAAACAACTGCTCATAGTGACTTATAGCGCTTAATGTGGGAAAAAGACAACATTCAACCAGTTAATGAAGAAGAATAGCTAGGGGATATCTCTAATCAGTAAAACGAACTTCACCAAGAGAAACATCAACTTCATTAATTACAGTATCTTGAGTAGTGACACGCGTGAGGGATAATAAGGAACTGCGCCTTACATACCTACGCAAGAAATTCAGTCACTGCGCCAGCTTAAGTTACCGATCTAGGCTTAAATGCTATCAAAATCAACAACAAATATTCGATAATCATGATCTTCCAATCTGTAACCAAACCATCAGGAGGAGTGCATATTGGCTCATAGCTTGCGACTTGAATAGCAGGCACAAATAGTGGACTGATATTTAATACCAGGGCAAAAAAAAAGGAAGCACTAGATGGGTAGCGATCAGCATGAGAGAGAATGACGCTAGTGATTACCAGACGGTGCTGAATTACCTCAAATGCATCAACATTATGTGCAGGTACTCTGTAGAGCATTTCAATGATGCCCCAGTATCCAGATCAACAGCTTTATAGGAAATAAGCCTTCTATGCCAACAACCATTAAAACAACGAACAGTGAGGTTACATTCAACGAGGATAGATCCAAAGCAGCTTATAAGCAGGTCATTGAACCGAACCAGAATCACAGAAGAAGTAGACCTATCAAATTCAATCAGTCGTACTAGTAAAATACATGGTTCAGTGATATGAACCCAATTTATGATTTCGCTTACAATACGGAGCTCACCACTTATGTCAATGCTTGCAGCAACATTGGAAATACGCTTGATTTAAACGCTGATTTTTATTTGCCGAAGTTATAGAATTGATTGTTGCCAATGATGAAATAATCTTTCGATTTTTTTAGAAATTTCGAAGATAGTTTTGCTTTTGTTGGCCTTTACATTTTACCTTTTCAAGAAAAACATTGAAGCAGCTGGATGCAAGTGTAATATTCTAGACATTTCGAAGGTTTCTGTAGAATTTCTTCCAATTTTAAAGAATCTGTTACCATTTTCTCAAGAGCTTTTAGACTGATGATGCTTCAATTAGATTATCAGTAAACGGCTTGATACGTTCACACAAAATGCTTGATAAGATCTTATAGGCAATGTTCAAAAACTATTGCATCTGTATTTGGGTACAGAAAAGCAGTGGTCGAGGTTCCACTTATCTAGTCATTTTACAAATGAACACAAATTCATAGTTCTGTTTCAGAATCCAGAGACAATTTGACGCTTTCTAGTCGAGAATGCAGCCATCATTGGTTTCACATTCAACAAGACGACGCGACGTCTTCCAAGCAGCCAAATATCAGAAGCAAGAAGTTTCTTGCCTCTTGTGCCGAAAAGGGCTTTGTTTTTATCAGTGTTCGTAATAACACTTCCGGTGGTAACCGTATTTATTGTGATTTAATTTCCGCACAGTCAATTTCTTGTTACGAGAAGTAGAAATGAAGGTTTTGGGACCCAATTGGGGTTACTCCGTCATTGTGTCCCAAAAGGGTACCAAGTTATTGTTATGCCTCAGAAACAATCTATTTATTTATATTTTTCCAAAGCGTTAGTAACACGCGTCACTTAAGGAAAAAGTTTGACGAAAAGATGTACTTAACTTTGGAAAATTTTAAACTGCACTATCAGTACCATCGGTCCCTATATCTTGAGAATGAAGTGTTTAATTTACTGCAAATGCAAATGGCCAACAGATTTTCAAAGGGTCCCGTAAATTTTCAGAAACAGAAGATCTTGATACTTTGATAAAACAAGTTTGAAGCCCTCAATTGACTTGAACAATGAACTTCAAAAATTCTCCTTAAAAATTTCTTACACATCATCTGAAGTGAGATAGTATAGTATAGGTATAGGATAACAGAATGCCACATAGCATGTGCCCAAAGGATAAATCATCCAAATATTACTCTTACAAAAGAAAGAATTGTGAATTGAGATAATGAAAAGGTGGAAAATAGAAAAGAAATATGAAAAACCATGTCATACAAAAAAAAACAAGAAAATAAGAAAATAAAAATAGAAATAGAAAAAAAAAAACTAGAAAGAAGAGTAATCGAAAATATTGCACTATCATTGAGACAGAAGAAAGAAAGGAAAAAGGACTTTCACCTTTTGGTGCTTCTTTCTATCCATTTGCCAACCATCCATATAAACCTAAACCCTATTTTCAACAATCTTTCTTACAGACATGTTATAGGTATAGAGGATAGATATACAATGAACCATCCAAGAGACGCATTAAATATCTTCATGTCATCCTTTTCTGAGAGATGGAAGTTTCAACAAGGATAAAGAATATATATACATTTTTTTATTTCTATTTTCTTCTACTCGTCCTTTTTTTCTCAAGTACATTGTTCCGGCTTAACGGAGGAAAGTAGAGAAGAAAAAAAAAATATGAAAACCATGAGTTTTTATTCTTTGTTTGTGTGAAAGTAATATACAGCCAACGCACACAAAAATGAGATGGTTAAAGGGACATGGCTGACATGAAGGACTTTTATATTCTTGTATAGGTATAAATTCGTGAATATACATAAATATATCTATAGGAGAAGAGAAAACGAGAATGCTTATTGTTGAGGTCCAAAAGTAGAAGATGTGGGAGGCTGGCTGGCTGACTGGCGCTGATGACAGTGTTGGCAGAACAACAGCAACCAGAGATAAGTGGACATTAAATAAAAAGACAGATTTTGAATAACATCACCGCACCGCCATGTATATCGTCGCGCACCACACCAACCCGCTTGCTACTCTCTCTGTTTCTACAGAGTGAGAGTATTGAGGAGCTTTGCGAGTTGCGATATGTATGAGATAGAATAAAGGATTTAAATAAAACCCTTTGTGTGTGCGTGTACCGACTCCTTTGCAGGATATAATATTAAAGTATTATGAGAAAGGTGTGAGTTGGAAATACGTTTTATGAGATTTAGATGGCAGGAAAAGGATTTGTATCTTTTTATTGTTTTTTAGTGTCTACGAGCTGTTTGTAACAGAAGATGAAACTCAATTGGATATATTTTTATTAACTTTTGTGGAGGAGTGCCTAGATGGAAATATTTTAAATGCAAAAACAAAAAAATATTTCGTATCTGCCTACAAAAAAAAACGTATCAAGAGTCCAGGCATACATTTTTTAACTTTGATTGGATCGAGCGACAACATCGCACTATGAAAAAGGTGTGTGTTTAGTGTAATCTAGAAGCGAATTTATGAAGGTTGGAGGAAAAATTAAAGAGTTTAATAGACTGGGAGTTTTTCTTTGGACTCATAATTCTTCGAATTTTCCTTGGACCCAAAAAATAAATTTTCCAAAACCATATTATGTAGATATAAATCTTTAGGCCATCCCATTTCTTTTTTAAACCGTAGGAATTTTGACGTCGGTCAAAACTTAAAATCATAGATGAGCCCAAGTTTTGAAGACAGTTTTAGTACTGAGATTTGGTAAGCCACAAATTTCTTAAAAATTATTAAATTTTCAAAAGCTGTACAGAAATGGGTTCGCAACAACAAAATTTCGATATGCCATTTTTAGTTTTATTTACCGTAACAAAAAATGTATGGTCCAAGGAGTCAAATATGGCTTATAACCCATTAAAAACCGCAACTAAAATTTTAAGAAACCAAGAAACCAATCCGAATTTAAAAAAAGAAAACAAATTACGGAAATCGCGATTAGCCGATTTATAGTTTTTACAGTTATACTTCTTTATCGTGGTTTAAAAAAATATTTAACCAGTAATAACGCATAGGCTGTTTCAGCCCATTATTTTTGTTTTTTCACACCGACACTATAAGAAGGTAAACAATAACAACACACTTACATTTTATACTGGGTTTATTTTTTTTTTTTTTTTTTCATTTTGCACAAACAATAAATTTGTTAAATTTATTAAATTACAGAAATCAGCTATTGTTTTTGGTAATCAGACTGATTCATTTTCTACAATATAAGTGATAGAAAAAAACTAATTACACCAAAAGATAGGTTCCGATAAAACCGGATTTTTAGAAATTCCACCAGGAAGTTAGGGTAAAATGGGGTAAAAGACAAAAAAAAAAACATTTTTTGTACATCTCGAAAAGTATAATGATAAGAATTATAAAATATATTTTATTGAATAGATAAATTGAAATGATAATAAGTTTTTGTTAAGAAAAGAATTCTAAAAAAATCAACTTTTCAAGTAAAAAATTATATTCCAAAATCAACCATTTTTGTAGACCTTTGAAAATTATATTGGTGTCGGTAAGGATGATGTTTTATTGAAAAACTAATTATGTACATTGATAAATAACGGTTTTTCGTAGCATTTAAAATCACATACGTTTTTGAAAGTTTATGTGAATGGTTTAATTGATTTTAAAAATCAGGAAAAAACGGGACAAATATTTTGTCAAAATGGCTTTAGATAAAGGTACTCGTATTAAGTGCCTTCCTATTATGTGGGTACGATACCTAAAAATTTAATACTTTTTCCCACTTTACACCCGTGTTTTCGTTTTTCTATTTAATCTTGTAAAGTAGTAGAACAGATAAAATAACACAGATATCTCTTTATAAATGTTGGTAAAGTCCAATTTTTTTTTTGAAGAACCTTGAAATTTTAGCTTTGTATGACAAATTAAACATTAATGTCAAATTTAATAACTGTACCATTATTTTTAAGGTGTTTCCATATAATTTTACCTGTTGTACTGAAATTATAATTATATGCATAAGAAGGATTAAAGTTTTAGGTATTGTTAAAAGCCGATTTGTCTTAATATTTGTTTTACTAAAATAAGCAGTTAAAACAAATTTTCAAAATAGCATCTTTAGGACTTACTAAGTTAAAGCCGAAATGTCAAAAATCCAAGATGGCCGCGTTTTTTTTCAAGATTTTACACTACACATTAGGGATGTTTAGTGGTACTTTTTAGAAATCAATAGGGCATTAATGTGAACATTTTCTTCTAGTTTCAGAAGGAAAAAAATGCTTCTGGGTCAAAATCAAACTGCACTGAACAATGTCAGTACATACTACTAAATATTTTAGAGGTCCCAGAAGTTGTTAAACTTTGAAGAGGTGTATTTTACAAACTTTAATGGCTACGTTGACAATTTTTGGCTCAAAAATCTAGCTTATCCGGTTTTCTTGAAAACATAGATAAAAAGTCGTACCAAAAACTAATTATTAAGGATAAAATTTTCCAAAAACTGCAAAATCGTTGAAAATTTGGCGGTTTTTCGCATTTTTGACCGTGTTGCGTATAAAAATTACTTTGGCAAACATAAGATTCTGGTTGAGCACCCCCAAAAACCTAAACTATAATAGAAATTAAAACTAACCTGAAACTTTCCTTCTAGGAACATATGTATTTGATCACAAATTTTCTGTATGAAAATGGTTTCCACAATTCTGAAGTCTGTTCTTAACATATTGCTGTCAAATAAATTACACATGAAAGTATCCCATTTCGAATTCAAAATGGTGGTGTTATTCTAATATTCCCTTGAAGCTGTTTTCCAAAATGTTCAGAACTGCTTAAGGGGTTTTTAAGTTATGGAAAACATAAATGAAATACAAATACAAGCTTTGTTTTTGTGAGAATTTGACGGCAATCAATAAAACTTCAATTTGTTAGAGCAGTTTTTTATATATTCAATCATCTTTTATAAAACATTGACATTTTTTTTTTGTTCCTTAGCTTCGTTTTATTAGTATTCGGTTTTTTTGCTTATGTCCTTATTCAGGGTTCGGTTTCATCAATTTTTTTTGTGTAAAAAACAAATTTCGATTAAACCAAAGACGGACCAAACAAATGAAATCAAATACGTGTGAAACGAGCCTTACTGTCTGACAGGATCCAGGATCCTATTATACGACAAACTTTATCTTATTATGTTATTATTTTCCTGTTTACATTACTCATTCTATAAAAGTCAAAACAAAAAAAAAAAAAAACTCCTAATACACCACTTAATTTATTTATCATTGGAAAATGTTCTTTAAAACTTCAAAAAGAAAACGTTTAAGTGGGTTGAACAGTCCTTTTCAAAATACACAAACATTAATATCAAAAAAAAAAAATAAATTTTTGGTATCTTAAAAACTAAATTGAAAGAAAATAAAACTTAAATTATTCTTGAAGACGAAATGATAGGAATAGAGATACTACTTCAATTTGTCTCTGCTTATTTTATTCTTCTCATCTGTTATTCTTTTTCTTATTATATACCACTTTATTTATAAATAGTAAGATTGCTGGACTTGCTCCCCCTTTTTTGCAAAGAAAAAATAAAAGAAAAAAAAAATAAACTTGCTGGCGACATTAGATGAGTTACTTCCTTTCTTTCATTTCTTGCAAAAAGAAGAAACAAAAAAAAAAAACTACAAAAAGGGACTTGATTTACATTTTCTTCTCTAACTTCGTCTCTTGTTGTCGTTTGAATTTACTTCAAATGGCAAAAACACAGGGGATGTTGGATGATGCTATCTCGGATACGGATCCAACTTCCCAACAACCATCATCCAAGATCTTTAAATGAGAATAAAACAAACAATACGTCATCATGAATCCCTGCATTCCGTCAGCTCTGTCCCTGTTCATGTTTATAATCTTTTTTTTTTTTTTTTGTATGCCTTTGCTCCTGGCAACCTGTAAGTTTTTTTTATATAATTTCCCTGTTTTTTTGTTTTGTTTTGGAACGAGAAGTGTTTAGAAATAATATTATGTACTTTTTTCTACATCCGTTTTCATCCGTCATTATCGTCGTTGGTTGGTTTGGGTATTATTTTTTTTTTACGCAATTTCTTTTCCTGATGGCAAACTCCCACATAAAAGTTGAATAAAAAAAAACAGCCCCTTCTTTTTCAATTTACGTTTTTTTTTTAAACTTTATTTTTGCTGTCATGAAAAAGTGTGTGTGTTTGTTGTGCGTGCAAATGAGAAAAGGAATTCAAGTGTAAAATTAAGAATGTGATTTTTGTTTTTTTTTTGCGTGAAAATATTTACTTTTTTTTTCTCAGTTGGGAAGTTGAGTGATCTCTTAAATTTAAAATGTCTACCTACCTGCTACACAAAACGGATTAATTTTTGAACATTTTCAACTTTAAAAATTACAGTTAACTTAAGTTCAGTGTGACATTTGGGAGTTTTATTTTGGCTATCTAGTGTTAAAAGCTAACAGCCTTAGAATCTGCTCTAAACAGATGGAATAGTTATCAACTGCATAAGGATTTATTTTGCCACTACCCATTCAACGTTGCAAAAATTTGTATGCATAAAAAAACGTTTCAATCCATTACAGTTATAATGAGCTTGTGTTTAAAAAAGACCAACAAAAGGAAAATCTATTAAAAATAACTTGACCTTCTACGCAAATAATGTATCTTATTCAACGGTGCATAAGGTTTATGAATATGGAGTGCATAGCGTTATTCACTCACTATAATGCGTTTATGAATAAGGCTGTAAGGATATTCCTAATACCATTAAAATAAGTATAACACCTACATAATGTACCTGCGAATGTTGCTACTACAATTTTTTCAGGGGTTAGTTTAATTAATATTAAAAGAATTTTCAACGACTTTTAATAAAAATGAGAATGCTAAAAATTAATATCTACATTTACACAAAAATTAATAGTTGCATGTTATACAAAAATGTATCCATTTTGGTGGGTATCCTGTAAGTATCTCATATTAAAGAAAATAAGAAGAAGTTAACAAATGTGGATCATGGCAGTCTTAACTAAAAAAACATGTTTATCATGAATGTATAACATTAATTAATAGAATTACTAAAACCTTCTTATTTGCAATGTTAGAACAAATTATGTATTCTGATGTTGACTGTAAGGAAATATTCTGTTGTTTTCATCTTTACTTTATCAAAATATAAGTGAGCGTTAATTAAATATGAAACGACATCCTTTTTTAAGGACGTTGGGATTAAAAGCCCTTGGCGCGATTTATCTAAATGTGAGGAACGAGAACTTGATAGTCAAAAGAAAAACGAGGAAAATTAAAAGATTTTATTCATGTGTGAGAGCATTTTCTTAACCTCGTCAAGGATACCATTACATATATTGTTTTTATTTAGTTTTTCCTTAGGTGGGGTTTTATTTTTTTTATGCAAATACCTTATAGAAAAATAAAGTTAAAATGGGGCATACTAAAAATTTGAAATCTAGTTTTTTAATTGTTTATAATAAAGACATAAAGCATCAGCCCGTGCATAAAAGTCGTTAGATCTGTCGTAATAAAAATTAATTTTGTAGCTCCCAAAATGACTATTGGTGTTTTTTTTTAACTAAAATTTGTTGCACAAACTTCAATTTTGTAGCTCAAGCTCTTTCTGAAATCATTCAAGTTTTTGCCGAAAAACTATTTCAAAAAATAATAATAATTTCGTTATAAGCTATAATGTAATTCTCCAATTGAGCCCCAAACACACACTACATTCTTCGTGGGAAAAAATACTATTTTGTATCTTGTTGGGCGGCTTAAGGACAATATTTTTTTTATGAAATGATGAGAAACTCTATCATTGAAACATAATTACTTTAAAAAAAAAAACAAAAAAATGTTTATACGAAAAGTACGTATACGCCGTAGTGCACATATTTTCCAATTAACTACTGATTACCCATAGAAACTCGTACTTGCCTGATATCACTCTGACAAATATAAAAAGGTAATTTTTTGTATACGACAATAACCAGCACTCAGGTCACATTTTTATCTTTGCAAAGAAGAATCATTATTTTTTGCTATCACAACTATTATCGAATTTTGCAATTTTTGGAGTGCATCTTGCAGGCAGAATACTCCATATAAAAAATCTTGGACCCGAGTCCTTCTGATTGACGAGATTCGCTCCAAAAGTGACCGGTCCACATCACTCTATATGTTTATCAACACGGTTAACGGCCAGGTTTGCATCAGCAAACCATACGTTTCAATACACCCACTATTTTAATTACCTAAACAAAATTTTGCCACAGTGAAAAGTAATTCATAGCTTGTTGATTTGACAAAAACAAAAAAAAAATAAATATTCAAATTTTTATTTCATTACACTCGAGGCTTTCACAACAATAAATTCAAGAAAACAAAAAATAAACTAAAATAAATGAAATAAAAGAACTTTAAATCTCAAACCCAGCAGCCACCGTCAGCGGAAGAAAGACAAAAAGAACAAATTTGTATTCTTTTAGTTTGTTTGCAAAGTTTCCTGTAATTTTTTTTTTTTTGATCTCAACACTCAGAGTTTTAAAATGAAATAAAAATAACATTTGGAATAATAATAAAAAAAAAAAAAAAAAAAAAAAAAATGGTTTCAAAACCGCAAACTATAGGGCAAATGCAAAGACAACCAACACACACAGAAAACACACATATAGAGTAATAAAACTTAAAAGAGGAAATGAAAAATGTTTTCAACGCAAGAAAAACAAGAAAATAATACTAAAAAAAAGGAAAAATAACAAAAAAAAAATGTTACTACAATAAACTTGAAACTTTAAGGCAAAGGCAATTTGAGCAGAGACGCGCATTGGGCCCAGTTAAAACCCCACATTTTTTTCCTTTTCCTTTTTTTTTTTTGCTGCTTACTTTACACAACCCATTTTTCATCCTTTGCGAGAAAAAAATATCACAAATACATACACAGTCTCGAAAAAAAATCTTTTACTGAGAAAGAAAACAAAAGAAAAGCAAAACAAACGAAAAGAAAAGAAAAAAAATAATGGAGAAAACAAACAAAAAACCCCAGGGACGAATGTTGGGTGTGGGTGGCTGATTGCAATGAGGGTGCTTTTATATTAACCCTTTCCATTCATCTTGCAATCTTGGTATGTCTTTGTTATCGTCTGTGCGGTTGGGATGAAGGAAGTTGTTGTTTTTTATGCATTCCCTTTTACCTCCTTGCATTCTTTTCGTTTTTTGCACTCTCAGTTAGGTGGGTGTACGTACACATGTTGTGTGCGTGCACTTCACTCTTACTCCTCCATAATATAATATATAAATCATTGAATGAATTTTTTTTTACATTAAAGTCTTGATTTAATGTATTCTCACAGTAATTACTCAAAGGCTTTTAAATTATTAAGCTTTTACTTGCTAACTTTTGTTTTTGTTGGAGCTATGTAGTAGGACTATGACGTCGGAGATCTGGGTTCGATTCCCAAAGTATGGCACCTTGGTTTTTTTTCAGGGGTACTGCCTCTTGCGAGAAATTGACAAAACTACCAAGAACACTGCTTGTCAAGAAAAGTGTATCTCAGCTTGCCATTCGGAGCCGGCACAAAACTTTTAAGTCCCCTCCATTCCTGCTACCTCTACACGCGCACAGACAAATCCACCTGAGTTGCAGTCTTACTCTATTGGCACCCCTTACCCAAGAGGAACGGATATCTTGTCGGACAGGAGAATTACTGTCCATGTACTCCATACGGACCAGCCATTTCAACCCTTGTACCCTTACTGGCAACTCTTGGTTGGTGTCCTCGTACATCCCGAACTGTTCTTCTTTTCCACTCACCATTTTTGCGGGATCAAAATTTACCAAAAAACCTATCCGTTAAAAAAAAAAAATCAAAATTCCTTGGCTCTGCACCATACTGAAGGATTTGGATGAAGCGTCTTCTTCAGGGATACTTTAGTGTTGGCCATCAATGATCTGGTTACCCAAATTCGTACCTTGGCTACAACGATGTAGTAAATCCGAATGGGAGACGGACAGAATCCCGAAATTCAAAATCCAGAAAACCCAGAATCCCGGACACCCAAAATACCGACAAAACCAAAATCCAGAAAACCCAAAATTCCAAAACTCAGGATCCCGAAAACCCAGAATTTTTCGGGAGTTCGATTTCAGGATTTTGGGTCTTCGGGATTTTGGATTTCGGGATTTTGGATTTCGGGATTGTCGGTTTTCGGGATTTTGGATTTTTGGGATTATGGGTTTTCGGGATTTTTAATTTTCGGGTTTTCGGAATTTTTACCTCAATCCGCTCCGAGTCTTCGTAGCTTTAGGACATTCATGTCCATGGTGGACATGAATCCAAAGATCTGCATTTTCTTTTGGCAATGTTGAGACATGGGAATAGAATATCACAATAGCTGGAGAGGTATGTTGGTTGAGGCTGTAGTACATCCTTTATGTTATTTATGTTTATTAATCAGATCTGAGGGCTCTGACATAATCTGCTCAGAGCTCTGCTCTGATCGCTCAGCCTCTGCTCAAAAATTTTCTCAGAGCCAAAAAAGAAAAACGCCAAAAATGTTCATTAACTTCTGCCGTGTTGGTGGATTTGTGTAATGTGAACAAACCTTAATGTGAATCCACCGTAATGTTTTAGGTTCTAATCTTGGGTTTATGGATTTGTTGCATGTGTCAATGATGTGAAGCATCTCATAAAAGTTGTTAATCACAAAGTTATTAATTCTGACTTCAGATTCTGCCGTTGATTTCATCTGAGAATTTCTTCAGCTGCCGCTAGGATCCATAATGGAAATGTCGCTTAGTGAAAAACACTCCTCTCCCTATCTCGTTTGTTGACTTGAACAACTTCCCTATCGGCCTCAGCCTTAATTTTTAGATGATGCACTCGATGTTCGCAGTGTCAAGTTGACAGTACTTTAATTTCCTAACGGGAAAGTGACAGAAGAAGCTGATAGGTAGATGTTCGTTAAAAAAAACCTATGGAACCTGGTGTTCTCCTGAATACATTTGTCTACCATCTTAATTTTTAGCCACTAAAAGCTTATTTTTCGGGTTTGCAATTTGGTCAGTGTTTTAGCTGAACCAAAATATTGCAAACTTGCAGAACTTAATATGTATTTTGTTCGAGAAATCGCGACCCTACTGTCTTCTTAACAATTTTTTTTTCGGTGGCATTCCTTTTTTGTCACGTCACGAAATGAAGGATATGAATATTTATAAGAATTTCTTTCAGTCATTTTTTGGCACGACACACAGGGAACGAGAGTAGCAAATTTCGAAACTACTTCATAGAACAAGAGCAGCAAAAAAATACAAAAAATCCAAGCCTTTGACTTTGAGAACAACTGGAAGAAATCTAGGAATGGTTGGCATTGTGTATAATGCATGCAGATGAAAAAAAAAAACCGAGGAACAAGCTGACTTTGAAAAGGAACAACGCGAGGAATGGATTAATTTTGAAGTAACTATTCTTGGAATTCATATTGAGAAAAAAAAAAAAAATAATAACTACAGGAAAGTTCTTCTGAAAAGAGGGCATAATTTGAAAAGAAAAGATGTAACGTCGTGTGCTCTGCAGGAAAAGGTATAGAAACACCCTCTACCTTCAAATAATAAGAAAAGAATACTAAAGAAAAGGAGATTTAAATACTTTTTTCTTATTTAAATTCCACGAAGTATATTTTTGAACTTATCTTTAATGAAAATGCAAAAATGCCAAGGATTAAGGGATTAAACTATTTTAAAAGGTGGCATTGTGCTGTTAGTTCTCCTCTGCTGCTGTGGTTCACATGAATTTTTTTTTATTTATATTTTTTATATCTAAATTGGATTCAAACTTACCGACCGCAAAATGGGAATCCTTTGAAAAAATGAGGTTTGGTTATTAGCATTTGAATGTGCTTTTGTGTCTTTTTGCTGGAATTCTTTAAACCTGTTTTCTACAAAAAAAAATTAAAACCTTTTTTTTACAGACACAGGACGTTACTGTATGTACTGACTTTATAGTGTCTTTACCAATACTTTGAAGTTGAATTTGCGGAAAATTGAATTAACTTATTTTCCGCACCAGTAAAAGCAAAACAACCACAGACAACAAGGCAAGGAAGTTCCAGGATATTATAAAGGAAAGGGATGTTGATTATTCCCGTTGACTTTGTTTAATGTAGTATCAATAATAACACGCTATGTTAAGGACATTTTAAAGAGACTTGAATAACTCGAGGCTTTGGTTTTGGTTTGGAACGATTGGAAAATTTTGAGTTATAATCATATTGAATTGGGAGAAATGAGAGGAAGAAAGAAGAATTATATCGAGGAAACCGGTTGATTGAATTTCGTGATGTAATATTGCGAGGAACATGTCAAGAACACTCGTCTAACGTCTATACGTAAGAGTGATAATAATGATTGTTTTTGCAGTACGGGTTTCGATTTTATTGGCTTTTGACACTTTACAAGACAATGAACTTTATTTCGGTTTGTTTTTGTATGTTTTTAATGATTTCGGAGTTTAAGTATTCGTACCATATAATTTGATAGTAATTATCAGAGCTGGAAAAGACTGCATTCAATTGGTAATGCAGTCAATGCAGTCGCACTTAATTGACCTTATTTTTAACTGCAAGTTAGTACTGCTACTGAACACTTTAACAGCAAAATAAGCAGTTAGCAGTCAGAACTATTGACTGTACAGTTAATGAAAGCAGTTAGTTGATTCAAAGTAAATTAACTGCAGTACGTTTTGACTGGTTTTAGTGTTCTAGTCAGTAGAAAGATTTTTGTACTGTTTTTTTTTTTTTGTATTCTTAAACCTTATAGTTACTTTCAGAGCTAGCTCTATATTCTGGTCAGTTAATTTACGGACTAATATTTTAAACACAACAGTTCAAAAAATTTCTGCTGACTAGAAGACTAAAACCTGTAAAAAAATACTGCAGCCTATTAAATTTAACTGCTTTCATTAACTGTTCAGTAACTATTTTAGTACTTTTTCCAGCTGACTTATTGTCTAGCCCGGCATCTCAAATTTTGAACCTCAAACCAAGTCGAAGAAAACCTTTTTCAAACTGGTCGCGCACTAACGAACGAACTGCCTTGGAGATGCTGCCTCTGCATCCAACATGATCTCTAGTCCGTTTGTCGCCAACTTTGTACATTTAGTTTCAACCTTGTTGCTATTTTCGAAAATCTACCTTGGCGTTTGAGATTCTAATTACATGCTGCTGCTTCGGTATTCATCTGTTCTACACGCACTAGTTTGTTTTTGGTCGTTTTCATGTCGTTTTCGTTATTTTGTGTATCTTCTTTGCCATGCATTGTTTTGTTTCTCTTCACTTACAAGACCATATAACTCTTGTGATCTTTTTTCTTCTTGCAAAGCAATTGCTTCTCGCCCTTCCATTATGCCTGTTTCGTGACCTTTTGAATTAAATAGTGTTTCACAGTTGAAACATTTTCTCAACCTTCCCTCGAACGACAAAGATTATTGTGGAACACCCTGGCTTTCTTCTGCAGCCATAAACTGCTAACCAGCCATTTTGATTTGTTTTTCTGGGAGATGCAATTGGAGTCGAACCCTTAATTACTCGGCGGTAATTCTGAAAATTTCAACACTTGTGACGCGAAATTTCGATCTTCCGGCCTCGTGTCAACAATCAGTAGTTTTCGTTGGGTTTCTTGCGAGCTTAAGAACTAATGGTCGGCATAAGCTAGCAATCAGTGTAGATTGAAGACTTCCAAAGTAGTATTTTCTGTGGGAAGTCTAAGATAACTGTAAATCTCATACTTAATTTAGCATTTGCGCCATCCATATATTGATTAGATCGATATTGGTTCTGCAGACGATACGGATAACCTGAATGCTAAAGAAGTGACTTCGATTGATGGCAATATTTAGTTGCATGTTCGACAATCTGGCGATAGCCTAGTGCCTTTGTGGTTATTGAAGTGTGGGAATCTTTTTCTTCTTGCCATCATATTGGCACAGCGTACAAAATCAACGTTCCTGGAACCAGCCCATCTCAGCGGTAATTGGTTCACCGAACTAAAAGTGATCTTCCAAAGATGTCTTTTTTCTTTCGCATGCTTGCATTCTTCACTAAACCGGGTTTTCGTTTTATTTACCTTGTCAAATCTGGCAAATCGGTGTAATGTAATGTGCTTTTGATGTTTTAAGTAGATTCTTTAAGAAATTGAGATAGAAGCGGTCAGGCTCTCATACAATAACGATCTTCGCTACGATATGACGCCAAGGATATCCGTACTGTATTAGAACTCAAGCCAATACTAAGCCAGTGAGTCTATATGTTGCCTCCTCAAAACATTCGGTTAGGACATCTACGGTACTGCTTTGAGTCTTTCGCTTCATGATACATCTCTTTCACAGTTCATTAATCTGCAGACCACCAAGTGCCTTTGTGTGAATATTCAGGTGCTGAATTTGAGTAATTCCTTATGATGATATTTCGCCACAAGTAGGTCTGTTTGAGTCCGTTTTCAAAGGTGTCTCGAAACATCAGGGAATATGATTCCAAGT
This sequence comes from Meliscaeva auricollis, assembly GCA_948107695.1. Classification (NCBI taxonomy): domain Eukaryota; kingdom Metazoa; phylum Arthropoda; class Insecta; order Diptera; family Syrphidae; genus Meliscaeva; species Meliscaeva auricollis. The sequence goes on from OX403618.1 coordinate 26,578,061, forward strand.
CACAGCATATCAGCTTTTCTCCAGCTCATACTAAAAAACTTTTTAAAAATTCCGACGAAAAATACTCATTTTGAATACCAAAACACTTTTCAAACCACTGTTGGTTCTGGTTCATTAAAAATCTCACTAACGTTGAAAGAAGGTGAAATTATAAGAAGGGGTAAGAGGGTAGGTGTTATACAATATGCAGGTAGACATTAAAAATATTCAAGAAACATGAACACAAAAATTCTACCCCATATCACTGTTGCAGTGCCCGACGAGCAAAAAAACGGAATCCCTAATTACTGGCTCCTTGTTTATTAGCTTTCAACGCTCAACAAGAAAACAAGGACACAACGGCGACGTCAACGAACGTCAACGAACGGAGAAAAAAAAATAAAAACATGAACATGTTATAAAAATAAACACATGCAAAATGCACCTTCAAACATAGTTCTACACTCTGACTGTGAATATGTTGGCAAACTAGGAACACACAAAAAAAAGCAACAGTAGCCTTTGAACTTTATGATGACGTTTATACAAGTGTACATAAGTTTGTTTTACTTTTTTTACGTAGGTACCTACTTACTTTTCCTCAGGAAAATGCAAAACATGCCATCATGAATAACAACACATACCGTCGCATACAGTTTGGTATATGTCAATGGTCAGTGTAAAAAAGGATTGAATTATCCTTATTTTTTTTTGTGTTGAAGGCGCATAGAGAGCAGGCGGAAGGGGTGGTCGTGGTGTGGCTGATGGTGGGTCATTTGGTGGTATTCTCTAATTCTAATGAAATCTACCCTTCAACTACTACTGGGAGTACTACTGCATGCTAATGAGTTTGTTCGCTTGTCCGGTTTCCCTTTTTATATTAATTTAAATTCCTTTTTTCCACCCTTTGATATCCTTGCTTGCCCCGTGTCGTGTTGTCGTTGTCGTTGTCGTTGGTCTTTGTCGTCGATGCCATCACATTTGTTCGGCTGGACGACGACGACAGGACCAACACAGTGAAGGACGAGGAGGATGGTTAGTAGTTGATGGTCATACCATGAATGAAGGAATGTTTATGTTAGCCGGCATGTGCTGAATGTTATTTTATGGTCACAACACATCACATTCAAAATACAAACACAGACACTGCGATTTATTTATGTCGGTATGGTTGCAGTACGTGAATGTGTATGTTGTATATTCACTTTATATTATAACTTTCAATTTATCTAGATTCTAGACAGTTTTTTTTTTTTATTTTTTTGCAAAAGGGGGAATTTTCAAATAGAAATTCATGCCAAAGTGAAATGAAAAAGCACAGGGTCGCATTTTATGGAAATTTATTTTAAGGCGAACTAAAATGGGTTTTATGGATTATGTAATGTGTTTCAGCAACAACAAGGATCAAGAGGATTAAATTGAAAATTTGTTAGAAGATAAAAGTGCAGTTTGAACTTAAAAATGTATGGGTTTGTCAGGGGCCCTGAACAGGACTAATGTCACACCCATCTGGTTCCCAGCCGTGATTTGGAAAGTATCTGCTGCCAGCATCGTATGTCTTTTGGTAAGTAAAGCCCCTGGCTATACAAGCTGAATCTGGGGAAGCTAAAGCTTTTGACAGTCAGGGAGTGTCGTCTAATCAGTGGCTGGCACCAGCTAGGTGTGACCCGTAATGAAGATTTAAACTAAACTCGAAAAAAATCTAAATGAAGAAAAAGGAATAAGTGGTTGAAATAGTAATGAGATATTATTTCTTCTTGTTCAAGACCTGTTGAAATCTAGGTGGTTGGGTAAAGGGAGACGAGACTTCCAAAACCTGGTGGGGACTTGACCCATGTTTTCTTTATCAGTGTGTTTTATCCGATCCTCTTGCTGAAGTTTCATTGTTTCTAGGTTGTGCGGATTGGAACATCTTGGGTGGTTTACAACGGTGCAGGATCAATGTCCACACGCTTAGTTAACAATAGACTTTTGGTTTACCCACCGACCCAAGGCTATAAGCTCAGAAATCTATTTTAAAGTTAATACCCGCTAAGGTGAGTCAAAAATTCTAAACAAGTGAACCATAATCTGCTAATTTCTTCAAGGAAGTGGGTTATAAGCCTTCATAAAGTTTGAATGGTCTTTTGCCCCAAATAGAGTGTTTGAACCTATAAACCACGCGAGTACTTTCTGTTGTACTTTTCTGATGTGTAGATCAACGAGATCTTCTCTTCGAAGATTGCCAGCTTGTTTATGTAGAGTTTTGTCGTTATTGCCAGTTTGGTGAATCAATGGGTCATAGTCACTTGGCTAAGTACGTTCTTATCGTATTACCTGCAACACCTTTTGCTTCAGGGCTAAACCAGTACATCGCGTTCAACTGTATTCCCAAAATGTAATGTTACCGCTAAGTAAGTTATGATCTTGCATTTCTGCAGTTTCTGGCTCGGTTTCTTCTAAAATTCTCAAATGCTACAGGTATTTCCTGGTAACTGTTGTTTTAAATTAAAAAAAAACTGTGGTGAGTTAAAAAACACTTTAATTTTCTAGTGACATTACTGCAGTAAAAAAACTGCAGTTTTTAAAACTCTGCTATTAATACACTTTCAAATCCTTCTTCTGTGTTGATGAAGCACTCCATCCGACAACTACTTGCTATCTGTCTTAGAAGGATGCAAAATCGTGTTGGAATTGTAGGAGTAAATAAAGAATCAAGAGTGCTTTCCACCAAACTGCATATCAGGGACTGACTTTGCTATTCTGCTTAAAGAGTAGCTTTTGGTAACGCAGTTCCTTAAGAAACTGTCCGGTACTGTTGATTTCTTTTGTTATCATCGCTGAGTAAAACAATCTAATCAGTGAACCTTGGACTTAAGTGTTGACACCAAAAATATATTTAGTTTAGTTGTAGGGAGCCTTAAAGTAGTCAGCACATGTCTTAATGTTATGTTCTTTGTTCTTTGTAACCTTTCTGAGAATTATTGCGAGGACTGCTGACATTAGAGATTTTTTTCTGATAATTCTGTTGACCTTCTTCAATGGTTTCAGCTCCTGATTTCATTTCTTAGAAAATCTCTTGTGATGGAAAATGTTGTTGTGATAATTTGTTGGGTTTTTAAGATCACTCGACGTTGACTTAAAGAAAAGTGTAAGGTATTAAATTTCGGTTTAAATTTCGCTTCGTTTTCAATTAGTTGATATTGATAAATCAAAGTTTCAAACCAGTAGACTAATAACTTCTACTTTCTACTATCAATCCGTGCCTCCCATTGACTTTCTAAACGTCCGAAGTAGTACTTATTTAATACTACTGCACGTTTTCTTTGCTTTGCAAGGTGCAATGGGGTGCACTTATTGCTGCTAGAAGTTGTTGTTGTATTAAAAAAAGGACCCAGTATTTCTGTACAAATGAATTTCTTCAAAAATAGAGACGGATAAAGAAGCCAATACTCGTGGAAGACCGTCTGATTTAGAATCTCCTTACTTTCTTTTCTTTTATGACCTAAATCCACCCCTGAAATCAACTAGATGACCTCGAATGTTAGATCGTTTGGTGAATGCATTATGTCGGTCGGTCGGTCGGTGTGTGTTGAATTCTTTGTTGGTTAAATACCGACACGGTTCCTAAACCATATTCAAAGGGTGTTATATAAAATGCATCTATTTTTTTCCTCTTTAGTAATTTGTGGTTCTTTTCTTCTCCGCAGTCTTTTTTTGTGGTTTTTTTTTTCTTTGAAATTTACGAGTATAGCTGCTGCAGTATAATAAAGGTAAATCCTAAATGAATGCAATTTCTTCTGCACTTGCATTTCTATAAAGTCATCCCCGAAACCACCACCCTTTCCATAACCAACATCATCATGTGCGAAAGTTATAGCGAATAGAATTTTTTTTTCTCTATGTAGTCTCCCCTCAGGTATGGGTCAAACAGTTTCAACATTCCAACGAAAAATAAATATATTTCCAAACAATTGTTCGTATATTCTGAGGTTAAAACCATGAACTTTACACAAAATTTACTTTAGATGGAAAAAAAACATCATCTCACTAAAGTTCAAATATGAAATTGATTCTTTGGTTATGCTGACGCTGTTTTTCTTTTCTGAGAGCTCTTTTTAGTGTTTTCTTTTTTAGTTTGAAAAAAAAAGTTTACATACCAAACTCAAAATGGCAAGTAAAAATCTTCCTGGTAGTATGGTCAATAGTCGTATATAGTAAGTTGGGCGGTTCTCGTCTTTAGTTTATGGGGAAAGTCGTTTTTTTTTCAAATTTTATGAATTGGAATTAGAGAAGAGAATGAATGAGAGTTGAGAAAGAGTTTTCTGCCAAGTAATATTTACACTGGCAATCTGGTGAATATAGTTTTCTTATGCACGGATATCTGAAATGGATTTGAAGTGAACTTTTAAAAGTGGATTTGGTCAGGGATAGAAAAGTTCATTGAAGTAGATATGCTTCAAAACATAAATTTGTGGTATTTTTTTATGAGAAATTGAGAATATCTTATTTAGTATTCTGGAGAGCAGAACACTTAGCTATCTATAAAAATAGTCGAATGCCAAATGATCAAAAATTCTTGAGATTGATAAACGAATGGCTTTTATCATTCAGTCAAAGTACTTTAGGATTATCAAAAGATAACTACGAATTTTTTATTTAAACACTTTACTGTGGTTATCACTAGGATAAGTGATAACCAGAGCTTATAAAGAATGCAGTCAATTGTTAATACAGTAACTTCGATCGCATTACATTGATTTAATTTTTACTGCTTAAACTATTTTTAAAACACTTTACTGTTTTTAACCTACAGATTTTTGATTGTAGGTAACTCTATGCAGTTAGCAATAGGTGGCACTGACTTCATGAATTTGGATAATAAATCAAAGCTGTTAATTGACTAAACGCAAACGCCGATGTCATAAAGCCCTTTCAAAACTTTAAAGTGCTTTTAAACCATAAAATTACTTTTTTTTTGACACAAAAACGTCATTTAAATATTTGAAAGGCAATTAAATGTTCGTAGAAATCGGCCACAATAGTTTTTGACTGCAGTACTTTTTGACTATTTTCAATCTTTTAACCAATTGTCAAATAGAATATTGACGACAGACAATGCATGTGGCGTGTGACATGTTTAATGTGACACGTAGCAGACGGAATGTGATTATGTTGCATTTACCATTATGGTATGTGGCATGGTGCACTTACCTATATTATGTCACTCGCATAATACCCCGAACTCATTATCACTGCACCTCATACCTTTAAATCGTACAACTTTTTTTTAAAGAATTTTATAAGTATTTTAGTTAAAAAAAAACTAAAAATTAATCAACGCAGACTTAAAACTGTCAGCTGTTTATGATATTTTAGTGAATTAACTACTTTCATTAACTAAACAGTCACATTCAGTTTATTAGAAATAACTACTGACCTGCACTCTTACAAGCAAAGTATTTTTGTAAGCTTTAGTTTAGTTCTAGCTTTTTCACAACTTTTTGTGTTTACAGAAAACTTTTATGTATTTGTATTGCTCATGTCTCTACTACGTTTCGTTTCGCTAAGTTAAACTAAATATATACTACTAAGACTACGATTTTCTTAAATTCCAGAAGTCTAATTTAAAAATAACTTATTTTGTTTATATCGCACAAGTTTGTCACAAAAGCTAGGTCATTTTATTGAAAAAAAACAAAAATTGAATTTTAAAGCTTGGCAACCATATGTCTTGAAACAACACTGCTTACAAACTCTAGCGTAAAATTTTTGCTTAAAAGATATCTAAAAAATTGCATGTCAGACCTTTGCTTTTTCTATGAGAATAGACCGTCCTTTGGCTAAACATTCTACCACTCATTTCCTCATTAATAAAATTTTCGCCTAATATTGGAAACTTTGTCGTGATCTATCTTATAATGATTTTGGTGCACATGAAATAAATATAAATATGCAAAAATTTCAATTTGCTATAAAAATTGTTCAGGTGGTTTTCGGATCAGACAAGAATTGGTCAAGATACACTTGAAAATCAATTTTTAAACTACAAAAATTGACATCTTTTGGACAATAACTTTTTATTGGAAGGATAATGGTAAAAAAATGTTTTAAGGAAAAAATACTTAAGAACATATTTTAACAACACAAAATTAAAACTAATATTTCAAATACAAATTATGTGCTGTATAAATTTAATTTTATTTTTATTTACTTTTTTTCAGGTAAGCAACGAATTATAACAAGAAAAATTTACAATAATCAGTTTGGTCTGGTAAGAAATAATTTATTAAAAATGTACATGCTCGAAAGTAAGTGAGGATTTAAATAGACGGGTTACCGGGTCCCCATCAGCAAAATGATTTTTGTAATAATGGATATTTTTTTTTTTTTTTTTATTTAAAAAGTTTATTATTTTTACAATAGATAGAATAGATACAAATGTGAACCAGGAAATCAGTGTCCATGGTAGTGACTAACTTTCTCAGAAATTTGCATTTTAAGCAAAAAAGGGATAGTTTGATTTGACAATAATAGATTCCAATGAAAAAAAGTTATTGTGTTTGCGAATTGCAAACGCCAAAGAATCAACGAATTCAATGCCAATGACGAATAGAAAAATGTCTCAAAAACATAAATATTTTCTATCGTTTCATGATGTTCAATGACGAAAGAGACTTATCTACATATTATCTACACTATCAATTTTATTCATTAGAATTCGCTTAACGAATGAGTAGTTATATTTACTACATAAGACTTTATGTAGCCACTATTCAACGTTGCATAATTTGTTATTCAAAAAACATTTTTCAATTCATAATAGTGAACTTGTGTCAAAAAAAGTACAAAAAAAAGGAAACTATAATAATTGAATTCAAGAAACAAAAAAAAAAAAAAAACAAGTAAAAAGGAACAAACAAGAGCCAATAGAATTTGGGCTAGTAATTTTGGTAGTTTATTTGGGTTTAAATTTATTACCTTGTGACCTTAGCTTAACGACGCGACGGGTGGCTGTCGGTGCCGTTTATAGATTTTCAGAAACAAAGAAAAGCTAAAAACCGATTCTAGTTTCGATATTATTACTACTACCAGTAGGTAGTATTAGCATTAATTTTAAATGAAACTGCACTAAATGAGAATTGGAGATCTACAGGGTATCCGGTAAACATTAGATAATCTTAAAACGGCATAAAGCCCATATTATTGCTGTTCTGAAACACGAAATAAAATTAGGCAATCTCAAAGGGTTCTCAAAATAAGTGCATTTTTTCGTCCATCGAATTTTTATTTTACTTACTTTGGAGTTTTGAATACCACAACTACAAATGAATGAATTCCATAAATTTACACTTGCAGCAATTTTTTTTTACAAAAATTTAATGACTCTTGAACTTTTTTTTTGTTAAACAACAATTAAATTTGGTTTTTAACAAAAAATAAAAAAATATTGAAAAAGTTAAAGCCTCTAGTATAAAAAAAATCGTACGGAAACCCTAGTTTTTGCCAACAATTTTCCAGAATAAAACAGGAAAAACCAATATTCTTTGAGAAAATTCAATGGAATTATGAATCTGCATTTAAAAGAGGCGGGTACTCCAACTTGCAGAAACTGCATTTCTAGACGCTTCGAATCTCTCATAATTCGAGAGAAGACTGGTCTTAGTACCAATTACTAACTTACTTAGGTCCTCAGACCTTGAAGAGTCCGTTGTGATCCCCTTAAGGGACATAGGGTCTCCACTACTCCTACGCGCCACCGTTTAAGGTTTCTGGAAATATAACGTAGTTCTCTGCAACTCTTCCCCAGCTGTGCAGATTCACTTTTGACTGTCCTGCGCCATGTGCTTCTCGGCCGACCCGACCCGACCCGACGAAAAGTATTGGCGACAGTATACAACCCTCTCTGACTCCACAATGGACGAACAATTATTATTGGACTAGAATTCTGAATGGAACAATAAAATGCATTTTCGAGCGGAGGCGGAGTGAGTGAAAAGCATTTCGAACATTAGCTTTGAAAATTTTAATAATAATTTAAAAAAAAAATATCAATCGTCTCATGTTGTTGTCTTTGTTTTTAATGTATGGTCAGTTAAAAAAATGTTTACTAATTTGAATAAACTTGCTTTTATTGCATATAAGCATTAATTACAACATATTCACTGTAGGTACATCAAAAATATTACCATTTTTAAAACACATTTGTTACTTTCTTAGAAAGTTTGCAATAGGGTTTCCAAAATTTTTCAATTTTCTGTTTTTTTTTTTAATTTTGGGTTTAAAAACAATTTAAATTTTTTTTTACAAAAACAGTTCAAAAGTTATTTAATTTTTTTACAAACTATGTTTTAGCATCAATAGTTGAAAAAAATGCTGCAGGTAAAAAATTTATGGAATTCATCCATTTGCAATGGTGGTGTGCTGGATGCATTCAGTTTTGTTTTTTACTTTGAATGTTTGATTTTAGATTGGTTTTAACATGTAAGAAAATTACTTCTTGTGTAACGAAAGTTAATAACACATAGTTTTAGTTTTCGTTAGCCTAATTATTTCTTCGTTAAATTTGATGATTTCTTATAAACTAACTGATTTCTTAGAAACTAAAACTTACGAACGGCAACAAACAATTTGGCGAATTATTTTTTTTAATTCACGTTTTCTTGTGTGCCTTCAGTTACGCCATTCATGGTATTCCATATACCTATACTTGCATATTTAGTTTTGTTTTGCCGAAAATACCATGCTCCTACCTTACCTTTCTAACTTTCAAACTCTTCTCTTTTTTTAAGATACAAATCTCAAACGCACACTACACGTACCGTAGGTATCCAACATTTTATTAACTTCGTTTTTGGTCTTTATAAAACATGCGTGTCATGCATGGCGCCCCGGCATGCGTGAAAAAATGTGTTCATCTGATGATGACCATTCCTCTTCACACCATCATCATCATCATCATCGTGCTGCAACGTTTTTGTGTGGTATGGTGTGATGTTATTTTGAATTCGAATGTGCGTTTCATTGAAATCTTTAATCATCACATCCGCCACCACCACCGACCGCTGCCGCTGCCTGAACGCTATAGCTGCCGTATTAACAAAGATAAATAAAAACCGACACAAAACACAATCCTGACAAAATCGTGTAAACAATTTCAATTCCGCCTTCAGCCAACAGTTTATCATATAAATTCTTGAATATCGAATGAGAATTCCGCCTCCGGAGAAGTTCCAGAAATGAAATCGAAAGGGAATACAAAAGATATTTTAATGCCATTTAAGTTAAATAAAAAAAAAAAAAATTGGATACCAGGATGAGAGGAATATATAGAAAAAGAATAATATAAAAGTTCACCGAGGCCGAAATATATCGGCGACGCATTTCGTATTCAGATGTTGTGTCAATTGAATATAATTTGTTTTTGTTCCGAACACGGAATAAGCAATAGCATTTACATTTGTAAAGGAAAATAGATATGCCAATGTGAGTTTACGATACAATGCCTTGGGGGCGGACGATAGGTACCCATCAGTTAAGACAAAGATCATAAACGATTTGGGGAACCAGGAATAGCGAGATAAACAACGTGTTTCGGGCATTAAATTTAACCTTTATAATTTTTGTCGATACTTACCGAAACCCATGGATAGGTTTTTGTGTAAATTACATATTTATATGCAATAAATTTCGATAGTGAACAAAAAATCAAGGGGCACGATATATGTAGTGTCCAGCATATTTCAATATTTATTTACTGGAACCATTTTGGACTCCCCTCTAACTTCTGTACAAAATAAGTTAGGAACTATAAACTTGCAACATTATTTGTTAATATTGGTCAGCAAATCTCACTCATTAATTTTTGTATTTCTTTTCTACAAATAAAACTGACTTGAAGTGCAGGGAGCGTACATTCCTGCCAATGCTTCTTCACCAAAAAATTGATAGACAAAATGGATGTTCTGTAACAATTCATCGGGATTCATGCTGGTGTGGCTGACTGCGACGGACTGACAGAATTCTTTCTTTATATGAAACTTGATGGTGGCCTTGACCTTATCGATATTCATGGATTCCTTTTGGAAATCGTATTTCTTCAAATCCATTTAGAGTTCCACAATTTCAAGGAAATTACGCTTTTTTTTAATGAAATTGGATGGCATTCACAACCTCTTAAAGGATACCACTTTTCTACGGCTATTTGACGAGCACTTCCCATTTCCTTAGAACCTTTTAGTTTTTTGCACAATGTTGGACTTTTAAGTTCACATAAAGAACATTAGAAAATTGAATCTTTCTAATTCAGGAGTATCCGTCCATATTCACTAAATTGGTATCAAATTATTGCAGAGTCTTAACATTCTGTACAATTTCAGCGGATATCATATCAGCCGATTGTATGAAATATTATCAAATACTTGCTTGATCGCAGAATTTTATAATTTGACAGAGTGGAGGGCTTAAAAAGGTCGAAACGAGATTGATACAAATCGATTTTTCCAATAAGGGGGCATTATATATCTTCCGCTTTTACCAATTCGGTACATATTGAAAATTTAAAACTTAATATTTTGCAATCAACATGCAGTGATACAAGTCAAAACTTCTTGACCCTAATATAATTAAAGGTGTGGAATCTGCTTGATTTTCACCAAATCAGCACCTAAAATGTTTTTATGTTGTCAAATGTACTTTTGAAAAAGTAGTGAAATCACAACAAAATGTGTTTGTAAAAAGTATAAAAAGTGCAAAAATAAGATAGCCAACTTCTTCTGCAAAGAAACGTTTTTTTTTTTTTATTCTGGTACCTACTTAACAGGATGTGGATGGTGGGAAAAAATTAGGAAAAATGGTATATGAAATTAGAAAAATAAATTGCACACCAACAGATTAAGGGAAAGAGATGGGTGGGCGAAAAGTAGGATGGGTGTCAAAAATCTTGATTTTTCTAGGTGGTACTTTTGTTCAAAAAATTTTATTAATGACTTCAATTATTTTTATCTTTTTTCATCTTTTTTAAAAATAGTTAGATTTTGATGAGACTTGGTTTTAACGTAAGTTGCTATGATTTTTACTTAAACAAATTTCTTTTCACCAAAATACTAACTTTTGAAATCTTGGCGAAATGATGTTTTTTAAAAAATCGTATAATTTCCAAAAAAAAAAAAATCAAACATGTTGTTGGTTCTGAAAACGAAATATCTTTGTACCCAAAACATCACAAAAACAGTGTTTGTGGGAAGTTAAAAATTCAATATCTCAAAAACTTTACATAAAAGAGTGATTCTGATACTATATTCGGTTTCAGAGATGCTCTGGCAATAGTTTAATTTAGTTTTTATGACCACAAGGATTGGTAATGATGTTGCTGTCATTTACGGAAAAATCGGACTTAAAAATGCGTTTTTTTTTTCAATTGTTGACAATAGTTTCCACAATAATTGTGTTGTTATCTTACTTTGTCCTAAAAAAAGAATCCATCTCAAAATTTTCAAAAAATCAAAAATTTTGTTGTCAATTTTTTTTATTGGAAATTAGTCTTTTTTTATCAAAATAAATTCGTCAAAAACACAAATATTTAATAATTTAATAATAATAATTTTTCTTTGAAAAAGAAAAAAATAAAAAAACAAAAATATCGATTTTTTGCATTTTTCACAATATTTTTGAGGTTATATAGAAAAATTATCTCAGTAAAAGTCTTTTTACCACTAACAACTTTTGAATTGAACTTTTCCACATAGAAGGTCAACTTTTGATAGAAATTGTAAAAAACACGATTTTCGTCACCCACTTTTAAATGTTTCCCTTTTCATATTCTATTTATCCAAAATTTTCCCACCGCCCTTCGCCTGCTAATAATTTTTGTAACTTTTTTTACAGTCGCCGATATGGCACTGGTCTATAAAAGAGTGAAATCCAAAAGGATATCAAATTCATAATTATTCGTTTATAGCAATTTTTCTATCTCATTTTTACAATTTTTCAAGAAAAAACTATTTGGATTTTTTTTTTCATTTTTTCAACTTTAACAAAAAAAAACTTGTAACACAGCTTGTTCAACAACACTTTAATTTTTTATATAAATTGCAGAGCTAAATCTGGAGTGCACTTTAAATTGCGATATGTACGGAACTAACATTTTGGTTCGGTACCCTAATGTTCAAATTTCTGTATATGGATTGAAATTGCTTAAAATTTTTGCTCTAGCCAATTTCACTTGTCTGCGAAAATGTCTTTCATATATTTTTTGAAATTATGTAACATTAAAGTGTTCTTAATCTGAATATGGTTTCAGAAAAATTCTATCACGTACATTTTTTTAAAATTGAAAACAAAAAAAAAATGTGATTGTTTTGTAGAAAAGAGCTCTCATATATTCGGTTGACCTGGTATATATTGAAAACTATTGAGCCGATTCGGCTGAAATTTGTAGAAATTATTCTACATAGCATAATCCACCTGAAATCAGATTTTTATTCATTAATGTAGAGTTATATTTTAAACCTCTATTTAAAAAAATCAGCATAAATCTCGAAATTCCTTAGTTTTTGGGATGTACAGTGTACATTGTACACTGCAAAAAAAAACCTTAACTTCGAAGATATTATAAAATTTCCATACTTTTGGTACCGGCCAAGATTGTCAAAAGGACTGATTTTAATGGATTTTTCAACATTTTCTTGTGAAGTATCCAGAAGTCGTACACAAAATTTTGTCAAGACACAAGTTTGGTAATTTTGTCTTCACATTTGTTCTACTTTAAAGGTTTTAGCGAAAAATTGTCATATTGTGGATTAAGCACCAAAAACAATTACAAACAATTTTGTGTAAGATTTTCAATAATTTCTCATGTTTCCCGTGATAAATTTTGTTGGATATCTTTACATTCAGCATCCCAAAAAACATAAAGAACTTGACTTGATATCCTCGTAATAAATGTTACAATAAAGAATTAACCAGTAAAGAAAAAAAACGGGTTTCTAACATGTTAATATTAGCATATGTCGAAAACGTGACGTGCTAGGGTAGTTTTGACCTCAGAGAGGAGCTAAAGGGAGGTATGGATTAACAGTAATTTTAGATTCCTTAATATCTTGACTGGATAGAGAGGGGGGGGGGATATAAAGGGTGAATAATTGAGAATATGAGATTTTATATCGACATTAGTGTTGTGCGGCTACAGAATGAATCTCCAAACTGTTATGACCTAGCGAGTATTTTGGCGAAACTATTACAAAGGACAAATGCAACTGACAATTTCCTCTTAAATTCCAAAATTAAAAAAAAAGACGGTTTAGGCATCCTATATGATGCATTTATTTTTATATTCCAAGCAGAGTCCTCTACCAAACTATATTTTTGTTCAAGATACTGATTTTTACTCCTTTTCCTATTCCACAGTTTGTTTTTTTTTTTTTTTTTTGTTGAGTATGTAGGTATCACACCATCAAAAGCTATGATGCCCACATAATTGCTTTGTCAAGGTTTCAGGAGATGCATATATGCACATCGCATCTGGATGATTTTGATCTCTCTATGTTGCTCCTCTCAACTTAAAAATGAAGAACAAAAAAAAAAACTAAACGAGAAACGAGTATATTACGAGGAATACCAAAGCGATTTCTTCCTTCCAGCACTTGTATTAAAAAATAATATAAAAGCATCAGATAGAAAAAAATAAAATAAAGAAGAAAAAAAAAAAAAAAACTGCAGTGTCGCAAATGTCAAACTCAAACACCAAATGGAGTGGAATCTTATGTTACAGTGGATAGATGACGATTTGACGTGGGTCGGGTTGAAATGAAAGGCTCAGGTCCTCGAGAACTATCGCAGATACCCTATCTTCCATACATAAGGCATCAGTATAGATGACGACGACGGTGCGGATAGTTAGTGGTTGGGTAGATGTGGTTGCCCTACATTTCAGGAAGAGCATCATATCAGAGTACGAGCACACTCTATAGTATATATCTATCTATCCTCCTTTCTCTCTCTTACTCTATACTCTTCATCTGGAAGACAAGAGCAGCTAAAGTGGTTTCAGGTTTAGGGATGAATATTAATGTGATTTATTTATGCAGCTTTACAGAGGATTTAGTGTCCTTAGGCAATGCTTGTTGGGTGAAGATATAATTTCACTATGTTTAGATGTGTTTGTGTGTGTGTATGTGTGTGCCGCAAGGTAAGGTTTATTTAACTATCATCCATATAGTCGCAAGAAGAGGTAGGGATAGTAGGTCGAACTAAAGTTTGCATGTCCTTGTCTATGTTGAACGCATCGCATATGCAACTACATAAACTGCAATCTGGGACATTTTAGTGCAGAAGCAAATTGAAACACAACTATAAGACTGGAAGCGTGACCAGCTAACACACCTGACAGTATATTATATATGTACCTACCGCTACCCGTGAAATTGACGACGACGCCGCGGCGCGGCGACCGAGGATGCCACCATAAACCAACACGCAGCTTTTGTTAAATAGCTTAGGGCTCTTTGATGTGAGACTAATTAAATTCATATCATGGCTTGAAACGAAGATGCTGCTTATATAAACTGAGAATAGTTAACTTTAATTTAACTTTGATATTGAAACTCAAACGAAATAATAATAAGTGGAATTTATTTCACAGAGAATGAACGCAATTAGTTTGTTTTTGGATAAGTTCACAGTTGAATATGTCATTGAAAGAATTTTAAACTCCTAACTGTTACTAAAAAATGCAAGGAATTCAGTAAATATAGCGACCGAAACACGCAATTTAATCTCTCTTATTTGTGAATAAATAATAAATAAATAAATAATAAAGAATAAATTTCACAAAAAAAATTGTAACAGAAACCCAAGAAAACAACACTTGATGGGTATAGTAAGACATGCAAGACAAGATAAAACCACGCAACCACTGGAACTTCTCAGCAAGTGGCATAGCGTTCCTTATACTCTCTTTTCATTTAAAACTGTCACGGAAGTGCGGTACTCGCACACTATTTTATTGTGCAATATGTCTTTTGTTTATAATTTGTTCATGCTTTTTTGCTTTGTATCTTCTTATTTTACTTTCTGAACTTTAAAGGTGAAGTATGGGTTCTTACATTTTAAAATTGTGTAGAATTTATTGCATATTATTGTGTATGCCCATAATTTTTGAAGGATTATATTCGTTTTCGGTCAAAACCCAAGAAACCAAAAGAAAGTCCAAGATCCTGAGAAGCCAAATTTTCCGGAGACCATAAGTCTACTAAGCTTAAACTCCCGAAAACTCACAAAATTGCGTTAACCCAAAGTTTAAGTAACCTGAAATACATTAAACCTGGAATCCCCCCGTGAAAAAACTAACATAACTCAAAACACAAAATCTCAAATACTCGAAGTCCGAATAACATCAAGCCAAAATCCCTAAAATCCAAAATTCTGAAAACAAAAAATCTCGAAAGCCCAATATCCATTCGAAATCTTGAAGTCCATTTGACTGTGAAGGATAAATAATCGTTTCCAGATAGGATTTCTTTAAAAGTCTTAAATCCCAAAAACTTTAAGTCTCCAAACAAAGTCTATGTATACTCTCGAAAACTCATAATCGTGTCCACCCAAAACCTTGTAAACGTTGAATACAGAAAACTCAAAATCCCTTAAATTTACCATACAGAGAGCCCAAAATCCCAAAAACTTGAAATCCAAAAATCTTAAAGCGAGAAAAAACCGGGAAAGCTAAAAAGCCAAAAACTTGAGTCTCCAAACAAAACCTATAGATACTCTCAAAAACTCATAATTCCGCGAATCAAAACCCCTGGTAATCAACCCAAATCCCTAAAATCTAAAAACAGCAAAGCCTAAAATTACAAAAAAACTCAAAATTCAGAAAACAGAAAGTGAAAAAGTCATTAAACCTTAAAATCCCCAAAGTCCCCAAAACCTAAATTATAAAACCTAAAATTTGGATAAAAACTTTGATTTTAAAAGATAATATTTTACCAAATCCAAAATCTACAAGGTCCAAAATATCTGGAAAGCTAAAATATCGAAAATCTCAAGTCCACAAATTCTAACTCTCCTAGTTCAATCTGAATACCGAAAACCCAAAATTTCAAAAACCAATAATCCCAAAAACCCGAGATCCGAAACCAAAAACACAAAGTCATACAACCAAAATCTTAAAAACTCAAAATCTCGAAGACCAAATATCCCGAAAACTAATAAACCGCAAAAAAAAAATCTGATGAACCAAAAATTTCGAAAACCCAAAAATCCTAAAACCCAGAACACAGAAAACCTAAATCCCCAAATCTAATTCAGCTAAAATGAATATGCTAAATCTCAAGAACCATAAATCCCGTTTAAGTTATTTTGTTGGGATTAAGAGGCTTTGGGGTCTTGAGAATTTTGATTTTTTTTTAGATTTTGAATTGCTTTTAGAATAAGAGCATATTCATACGACCTAGTTGTGCGATTTGTATTAACTGTTCACTTTCGTGCTAACATCAAATTATAGATACTAGCACGATACCAATCTCCCACCAAAAAATAAAATAAGAAAAAGTCGTACTGAAAAATGTTTAAATTGAGAAGAAGGAAGTACACGGGCGTATCACAATCACAATCACAAACGTACCTATACAAATATAATTGATGCAAGATGCAACTTCATAGATAAAACAATAAAAGGAAATTCGATCCAATCTAAAGTGAATGTCTTACGGTCGTTGGCATCACAGTAGTGTGTGTTGCTGCTGCTTCGGCTTCAGTATGATAATAAAATTTTCAATTTCACTTGTGATTTTGATTTTATACCAAACCGAATGATCTCGACACAAATCAGAGCAAATGTATGTAAATGTAACCGAGATACTATTATGATGGTAGTAGCTTATAGCTGATGTTGCAGTAAAAGGTTGACTGAATTTCTATGCCACAAATAATGATGTGCGGGACGTTGCAATGTGCGATGATAATGTGTATGACGAGTATAGCATTTCGTTCCGGTGCGGTGTAATGATGGTTATGTTTTTGATGTTACTTACAATGATAAATAATCATCAGCATCATGGTTATGAAGTGATATACTTTAGCAAGGATTTAGATAACAGCAACAAAAATATCTAGTTAATTATTATTATTTATGTTGATATAATGTGAGTTACTGACTTTTCCTTTTAGTCGGAAGTGGATGACTGTTTTATGAAAAAAATTGTAAAAATATTGAAAACCAAAAAAAAAAAAAATGTGTTTATGGAATCGAAATGGGAACAGCAACTGATTCAGTTGGTACGTAGCTTGCGGCTGTATAATTTATGTGTCAAGGATAGGTAGGTATGTTTAGATAAGAGTAATTGAAAATTTGGATTTGAGCTGGTTTACAAATTTCTACAATGACATCATTTGTATGGACAAAATTCTGACAGCAACTTGACTGCAATTATGGAAATCGAAGAAATTTATTTATACAAGCTGTTGAAGTTGTACAGAATTTTTGCGATTTTCCTCAATATTTCAATATCGGAGGAAAAAATATCTGGTTATAACGGTTTTTTTTACTCCATTTTTCTTAAAATTGCCTTATCTTTCGCAAAGGACGTCTGATTCGTAAGACTTTTTTTTTATTCAATATAGAATTTATAACTGTTTTACATTGATTACAGATTTTTTTTTGTGAAAATAACGGTTTTCTCGCTTTGTTTTCGCACTTTGATATCATTTAATTCAAGGAAACACGTTTTAAGTAGCCATTTAAAAAAAAAAAATATTGCATAAAAAAGATCAATATTCTTAATTATTCTAAAAAAAAAAACAAATTGAGTAAAATTAAAAATAAATTAAAAATTTAAAATATAAAAAATACTAAAAATTAATAAATTCTACTTTTGAGCTAATGTTGGTCCCAAATTAGCTCGTAATTTTAAGTTTATTTCTAAGCCGCTTAACCGATTTTCTGGAAATCTTGTGGTTTAGGCTCTTTGGTAATTTAATAGAGGGTAAATTGCAATTTTTTTCTTAGGACCAAATCTAACGGTACCTGTATAAAACCATTAAGGAAAAGTTGACTTTTTTTCAAAAACGGCTCTTACGATTTTAATTAAACTTTTTATGACTCCTTTTGTTAGCATGGTCATATTTTTGGAATAAAAGAAATGTTTGTAAAAATTTCACTTACGGTGAACCGTTTTTTTTTTTTTTACTTTTGACTTTTTCTTAAAGAACTCAACCAATTTGGATGAATTTATATCATACGAAAGCTCCTCAACAACTTAAAAATTATTTGATATCAAAATTTTGTGGTGTTTTTTTGATTCTTAAAAAAACTTTAAATTTTTTTTTATTGAAAAATCAAAATCGAAATTTCGATGAATATTTATCTACAAAATGGCACACCAACTTTATTTTAAACAAGATTTAAGAATTTTTATACATGATTAAAAAATTATTTTTTTTTAAACGGCTCTATAGATTTTTAAATATTTTTTTCTAAAATTTGATTTGATTTGATAAAACATTGGAAGAATACCGTTATTTGTACAAAACAATTGTGAGGCGAAGTAACACAATTATAAATTCTTGGACGTTGGCGTGCGTCGTTTGGCAAAAAAAAAAGGCCAGGTAAAGGCAAATAGAGCCAAATTCAAAAACGAAGCGAAAACGAGAAAATTATATCTCAAGTTTTTGGACATTTAGAATGACACCAGGAAGCCATGGTTTTCATCTGTGGCGGAGACTGTAGAGCACCCCGTACTAACAAGCAAAGAGATATAAAAAAATACAGATATTTTTTTTTGAAAAAAACTTGTTTGAAAATAAATAAAAATTAATTTTTTTTTGCAATTGCTTTGAATATTACACACACTAAAATTAATTGAAATCGTTGTAGCCAATTTCAAGAAAATTCGAATGAAACAAAAATTCAAAATTAGATAAAAATCATCTGTCCCAATTTGAAAAGAAAAAATTCGTTAAACGGTTTGGTCGGGCAGTGGAATTTTGTACAGATGCACAAATCCCGATAAATCACGACGAAAACCACTTTTTTAATGTTCGTTTTGATTGAAACCACACAAAATTTATACCTTCTTGCAATATTTTAACAAGTTGAATACCGCAAATAAAACGTTTGGAACATATTCGTAATGATGAATTTTTTCCGTATTTTTTAATGTTTCACTCTTGGCGTAATACCTCTCTTATAAAAAGCTCCCTTTTTGATAACGTGTGGCAAGTGGAATGCCTCACTTGAAATGCCTGGGACTAAATTATTTGAGATCCTGGTTTCACCCAATTTTATTTGAAAATGAAAAATGCGTTTTAAGACAGCTCAGGAACAAACCAAACTTGAATCTTGTTCCAGGACATTAATGCATGCACATTAAACATGTACACTCTTTTTGCTTATCACTCCACTAGCAAAATGTTCTGTCGGCTTCTAAACTATTAGTTGGTAAAATATTTCAAAGAAAGTTAGGCGTAGAGGTCATTAAGCAAACTTAAAAACAATGTAAATTCTTTTAAGCGTAATAAAAAATTGTTAGCGATTTGAGCTAATTTAATTCAGTTAAGGAAACAAAAACCTAACCAACTACTGAATTGAATCGTTCCAATCCAATCGTTTACCAATAAAAGTATATTAGAATGTCCAATTAATTTTGATTGCAACTATAACTCTAAAAGTCAAATAAATTCAAATTTAATTAGAAAATTTCTAAAATTTATCACCCATTTCTTTTATATAAAAAATAAAAAAAAAAAATACACTATGATTTTGTTTCATTAAAATGCAACACAATATTTTTTATTGTTATGTTTCAGGTGTAGCATTAAGATTTAAAAAATAAATTTATTATTGTCGAAATGTAAAAGTTAACTCTAAAATATTTTTTTAATCGATTTTAATTATGAGAACATAAAAAAATAAAATACTAGTTTGTATGTTTATATGAAGGTTTATACGAGTATATAAATATGCTTTCGACGGATAAGAGAAAAAAAAAAATAATTTCCCTCCAATTAAAAATGCCTAATGAGTTTTGTAACAAACTCACATTGTGTTTAACACGAATTTTATAACAGCAGGAAATTTGGTCTTTCATTTTTTTTGTTTGGTAAATCTAAATTGGGTTCAATTTCCATCGGAAACCATAATAAGAAGGTAACATTAAGTGAAAACCAGAGAAAAAACAACAAAATGAAAAAAAAATATGTTTTAAAAACACGCAAGATTCGAAAGGTTATTATTTTTGTTTTGACGTCTAATTTGGTGTGTGCGTCTCATTAAGTTATGTCAAGGGTTTTTTTTTTCTTTTTTTGATTATTATTTAGTTATATGTATATTTATCTATGTAATTTGCATAAAATATAATTTTGAATGAACGACCAAATGAGAAGTATAGAAAGGTGTAATAATTATATTTTTGTTTAGTTAATTGGAAAATGTCTCAATTTAAAACCAGTAGCAAAATTAAGATATTATTAGTTTTTGTGAGCTTAATTGTTATAAGAAATAGAAATTGTGGTCGCTTATTTTCTGTCGTTAGGTACAAAAGGGTTAAGTCAAAAAATGTCACTTTACAGAAAATGAGTTTGAAATTTGAACAATGCACGCAAATCGATGATTTCTTGAAGACTAATAAGTTTTTAATGAGGTTTTAATCAAAACCAACATTACGATAATGGAGAATCTCAAAAAAGTGGTTTTCATCATGCCGTCCGTCGGTCTGTGCGTCTGCGTATGTACGTAGACGGATTTTCTTTAAATTTGGTACAAATAATTTTTATGTTATTTCGAAAGTAGGTTTATTTTTTTGGTTTTTGAATATTTCGTCTAGAACTAATACCTTCCATATAATGGTTTTGAGCAATTGGATTTTTTCGAAAACGACTCTAACGATTTTGTTTAAAATTTGTGTAAGTATTGTGTCAAGTGATTGCAATAAAACTGGATTTTAGTTTTTCTCAAAAATCTCGAACAACAGAGTTGCTGTTTTTTTTTTGCAAATTTTTGTTTATTTTATTTTTTGGGAATATCTCGTGAACGGTAAAAGCCATTTCGACTAAAACTTGAACATAGATTTTTCATATAAACCTTAAATCTAATTAAGTTTCAAAATAAATATGTGTTAATTAAAAACCTTAAACAAAATATAAAAAGTTGAAATTAGGTTAATTTTTTCACACATGTTCCACTTTTCTTGTAAATAAATATATAACTTTAGCAAAACCCTATATTTTTGTAATAATTTCTATCATTACACTGTGTAACACTCAAAATATATGCGGGCGAAGACCTATCACGTTTTGTAGAGCTGGTTGCAATGATTAAAAAACCGTTTTTTTTCGACTTTCAATAATTTAAAAAAATCTAAACATTTAGACCTTTCCACAATGTAAAAAAAACATGTGGTGTGGTAAGCCATTTAGACTGTATCAGCTGAGTAACTTCAAAAATTCCATTTTTTCGTCATTTACTCAACTTCGTCATCAATTTAAAGCATTTATTTTTGTAACAACATGCTGTTTTAAGAACATATTCTGTAATAATATTTATTTTTAAACCAAACTGGGTATTTTGTATGAAAATCAGTTGAAAATTGACTAATTGTACCTGAGGTACAGAATTTCGAACGTTTTGGTACCGAAAAAAACTGTTCGTTTCGATTACCTCCCCAATTCAATTGAATTTTGTAGAGCTTAATGCAATGATTACAAAACGGTAAGTAAAAATTCCGAACACCCTCAAAATCTAGAAATAGGGCAAAAAAAAAACGTTTTTTTGGGCCTTCGTCCATTGCAAATAATCTAGTTTCGTCAAATTTTCTCCAATTTTTGACTTTTTTACTGTTTTGGAAAGAAGACATTCAGACCTGCCCTACACAGTGGTTTTTATTTTGTGCTTAAATTAAGTGCTTTGTTGTATTATCATTTATAAAATGTATTGTAGTTACTGGACCAGAACTATAGAAGTTATTTAACTCGCCAGATTTTCTCGCGTTGCTACGCATTTTTTTTTACCCATGGCTTTCCATTTCCGCTGCTTTCCATTCTTCTTTCCGCTGTATGTTAGGCTCTTTCTTGGTGTTTTTCATAATTTTCCATGGTATTTTCCACGAAACCAGTACTCTTTGCTTCTTTCCAATATGTGTTGCTCGATTTTCCCTGCGGTAGTCCACGGTATTTTTCCATAACTTTCGACGCTTTTCTTTGCATGACTTTCTTCACTTTTTTTTACGGTATTTATTATTTTTTTCGTGGTGCTAAGCACTTTTTTCATATTTTCCATGCTATTTCCTGCGTTAATCCGCACAAAGATATACACAATACACTCGCCACTTTACTGACGTCATCTGTATGCAAATGTTGTGGTTTTGCTAATGATGCAAACTGCTGAAGGTAGTGAAATTCAAAGGGTGAATTCACGACACATTTCAAATGTCAAACTACGTATAAACGAAGCAGAACAAAATCAGCTGACGTCACATAAATGGGAGGGATATTTTGATTCCGCACTTTTATCCAAAGTAGTGTGGCATTTTATTTTGCGACAGTCCGAGGTATTTAGTCTTTTCCACTCTTTTTTTCCGCGTAATTGTACGCTTTTTCGCGTGAACTTTATTTTAAGCTTCCTTCAGTGACTCTTCATGCTGTTCTCCATGATTTTTTTTCACTTTTTTTCACGTTTTTTTTTCATGGTACCTACTCAAGTTTTTTTTCATGACTTCCTATGCTTACTTCATTTCTATATCCTGAGCTTTCTACAGTATACCATGCTTTTTACGGTGGTAATCCGCGTCTTTCTCGCATATTTTTCCACCTCTTTTCACCTAACACACTTTCCCTGCTACTTTCTTCGCTTTTCCGCGGTATTTCACCATCGTTGTTTCGCCATTTTTCACCAGTATTCTGTGCTTTTTTCCAAAGTATTCCCCGATTTTTACCGTGGTATACCTGCCAAAGTATTTCGCATATACATTATGTCCTCTTTATTCAGTGACTTTTCGCCCTTTTTTTTGTGCTTTTTTGCGCTATTTTGCTTTATATTCCGCGTAGTAAGCGCTTTTTTTAATGGCTTTTTTTGCTTTTTTACCGGGGCAGTTTGTGGTATTTTTCAGTTTCCCGCGCTTTTTTTCACGGTCTAAAACACTGTTTACTGTGGAAGTTGGAATTATTCCGCATTTTTTCGTGACTTCTCACGCTTTTTTTCACGATATTATAGACTTTTCTCTGTCGCAAAAAGCGCTTTCTTATTGAATTCATTTACTATTTTCCACCGTGTTTCGCAATGGTCAATGCTTTTCGTTGTTGGCTTCCTCGATTTTCCACGATTCGTTGTTCGGTATATTAAACGTTTTTCCCGTATCCAAAATCAAATCAAACATCATCGATGAAATTATATCCTTAATATTGATGATTTGAATATTTTCTCGCTACACATAACGCCAAGAATGTAGAAATTTATTGAAAATGTTCCACCACGCCACAGTGACCGTTCAAAGATCTTACTTACAAAAAACGGATAAAAATAAATCTATCACTGACTAAATATTGATCCAGATCCAGTTACTTTTTGTCGGTTTTTAATTGAACTTTTGAATAACCTTATTGGTTATTGGAAATCATGCTAAGATGTCGGTTACTTGCAGTTTTTCTCAAAACTTATCAAAGTGAAAAACTTTTAAGCCTCAAACAAAATCACAACTTACTCATACTAATATCACTTTCAGAAAATCAGTAATTAGGAGCTACTAATTGCATCAAAAATAATTGAAGGTGTCATTAACTTTTTCAGTCGTTATAATTTTGAAAATACACATTTCTGATAGATTTCTTAAAGGATTAACTTGAGACAGTTTTAACAGTTCTAACATTCCCAAGATAAATATTATTTTAAATTAGTCCTGACAATTACGTATACAATTACAAACACATAGAACAAAAACTTTACAAAACACATTGCACGGACAATTAGCTTCTGTAAATACAATGACATACAATTCATTTCTCTAATTACGCTGATGATTGCAATTCCTTATTTTCTTGCAGTCATGTAAGGATACACAAATAGAAATATATAAATGAATGTGAGTAGGAATGGAGAAAATAAAGGTGTGCAATAATATACACATAAAATGTCTGAAGGTGGGTAAAGGTGAAACAAAAAATTATGCTGGAAACCTAAAAAAAAAAAAACTCTCTGTTTTATGTGCGCCACGGACTCGGTTTTTTTTTGTTTTTCCTTAAAAAAAAAAACCAACCCCATTGAACAGACAAAAAAACACTCAATACCACCCTCTCCAAATTTCCGTCGTTAATCCTTATCCCTGACTCCTTGACTGACTATACACGAGTATACGGAATAGCTTCCCGTTTCTTTTTTTATGTCTCGTCTGTATATGAAAAGAATTTGATATATAAGTAGGTCTCTTCAATGCTATCATCGTGTAATTTCACTTATTCGTCATCATCATCTTCCTCGTCGTCGGTTGTCGGTCGTCGACGACGTAGTCTTTACCGTCTTTGGTTTTCTTCTTGGAGTACCTACCTACTTTTTTTTGCAATTTCATTTTTATTTTTGTTGCTCTTGTTGTTTTTTATGTATTTTTCCGACTCACCAAAGCCGTCGATGGATGACTCGGCGCGTCTTTTTCCTTTGTTATAAAAGGGCAATTCACCACTCTTATAAAACAAGTTTCCCCTTACCCACCCCCACCCCACCCCCTCCTCATCCTCAACCATTGCCATTTTTTCTTCTACTTGTATATTCGCAAATATTATAAGAAAGTGGAACGTTGAAGGGTGTCTAAGGGATTAACATTTGCCAGGACAATGTAGGGTGATGTCTTCGCTTCTACTGGAGTCAGTGCGCTATGGATATGTACTTTCATATTTATTTTATACCAAAAAAAAGATCCACTCCACCGACACAGCGAGTACTGTCTGATGGATATTTGTATCTGTATATCCAATTCCTGTATATATACAGCAAGTCATCATGTTTATAACGATGATATCCAAAGACTTTGTGCAGGTAGACGTAGTAGAAAATACTCCATCAGCACTTCCTTTTTGCTCTATGCTATTGTTTTTCAGCAGCAGGATTAGCTATCCTTGATTCATTCATTTGGCGTGTTCGGTCGGGAAGAAAAGCAATATATAGGAGTTTTGCGAGTTTTATAATCCTTCGTGTGTTGTCTGTTTGCTTTGTTTATTTGAAGGTATGTGTGTTGCAAGGAACATTATCCTTCAAATGATAGATGTGCTTTCTTTGCACGTAATTATATGCCATATGTATCCTTTACCAACATAAATACCTATGCACATGAAACTGAATTCGGTGTAGCAAGGATAACGACTGCTATGCAGTTTAATGAAAATTTAGTGAATCTATACAGAAAACGTGTTAAGGAGTCATAGAGTCCTTTTGTGAAATTAAAAAAAAAAAACACAAAACTGAAAATATCTTAGCTGAAAAACTATTCCATACACTTACATACATGTCCTTGCATCGCACTAAAAATCACTTAATTCATTTTCATCATGAATCTGTATTTCTTCATGACTGAATGATGTTAATTTAAATCTGGACCGGGAGAGTTTTAATTTGTTCCCTTCCATATATCATTTGCATTGATTGGAACATCCTGGACGGTAATCAGCCGATAACACCTCACCGTATAGATCCCAGTATTCCTTCTGATGTTTCTGCAATTCAATGCCTTTTAATGGTTTAAGTGAAATATTGTAATTTCATTTCAGAAACAGGATGTATTCGGGAGCTGGTTTTAATATGGGTGTGGGAAAGTACAGTTCAGTTTGGGGTTGGTCTGCCAGTCAATCTTGTTGTATCTGTGGGCTATTTGATTTCGTTCAATTGCTTGGAGGTGCAGCAGTAACATAACATTTCAGGGAAAGGATACAAAAACATCCAGGCTATATGCCTTCAATATAACTACCGATAATTGTATGTACACTACAAATACACTCATGGAGTGTAATATACTTTGTAGGTGTATTTGTATAGGTGTGAAATCAAATTGCACCGGGAACCGCCTTATTGTTGAACAACGTTAATTTTGAATTATACAAAAATGTGGTTATTTAGAAAACCCGCACCTAGTATAAAATTGTGTGCTATTTTCAAATAACCGTTCGTTGGAAGGTATTTGTTATACCTATGTATGCATAAAATGAATGTTTAGAAAATACGTTGTTGTGGCTATGATTATTATTCTCAAAAAAACCACTCCTATGCATGTTGTGTTCATATTTTTTTGTTGTACCTACCTAATATATAAATAATTTACTAGTTCAATCACGTTGTTTGGTTGCGTTGTTGGTGGTGATTTAACAAGCGAAAAAATCATCAATAATTTATTTAGGTGTGTTTTTAGTGCATGGTGACATAGAATAATATTATAGAATGACAGTAGACAGTTGATTTAAAGGATATTGTGGGTTATTTGAATATTATGATTTTTGTTTGGGATAAATTTTATTTGGTGGTCGTATGTTATAATAATTTGATTAGATATTAGAATGTATGTTTATAAGCCCATGTAATTTGAAGAGCCCGAAACTAATTACAGGAAAAAGAGAAAAATAAAGGTTTTTTATTTGCGATGTAGGAACTACAGGGCAAGTTTAGGATTCGTAAGAAAATCGAACTCGAGATAAAAATCAAAAAAAGCGAAAAAAGTGGGTCTCGGGTTCTGTTGTGGCCAGTTTTACAATATTTAACAGCCTTTTAAATATTTAAATGAGATTTTTTGCTAGGAATAAACGAGATTTTATTTTTTTTTCTAGCCTGTTATTTTTTTTTATAAGGGCTGTTAGTTTGTTAGTCTTTTTGTCTGATAGTCTGCCAGTCTATTTTTCTGCCTTCAGTCTGTCTGGTTTCTAACTTAATCTACCGCTTAAATTACCGAAGCGATTTGTTTCAAAAGTTATGGGTTTTAGGTGATTTTCAAAGGAAAGAATTAAAATTTTTTTAGGACCAAAATTAACAGTGACTACTAATAAAAAAAAACTTAGTTATCTCTCTAACAATTTCAATTATAATTGTTACAGAAGAGGTTCTAATTGATTCTAAAATTATTTTATATCAAAATTTTCAAATACTTACATTTTCTTTTTGATTTTTTAAGAAAGTTTTAAATGTTTTGAAAACTGGTGAGTGAAATTTTGAAATTTTGTTTTTTTTCTATGTTTATTCATATTTTCTTGAAAATGGCGAACCATCGCACTTATAGTTTTTTTTTTTAACAAATCGCTAATCATTGGAATTGAGTGAAAATCATTTGCTGGAAAAATAATACAATCCCTGCAAAAGTTTTCATTTGTAGCAACTGTATTACATTTGAACTAAATTGTAATTCTAGTACAGCAAACATAATGCCAAACAACCCATTCGTTTGGAGCTCATTATTATGAGTTGATTGCGGAAAACAAAAATGCTTCCCACATCTAAACACCTTTTCGTTTACTAGAAAATTCTATTGTTTGCAGCAAACGAATGATAGTTTGCAAAGAACCTCTCCAGAAAATAGTTTGTTGCAAAGAACTTTACTTTTGATGGAAAAATACAATTCATTTACAGCAAATGACTAAAGGAAACAATTTTTTTTAATTATTGACTATATGTTTGTGGTGTTCATATGCATGCTATGCTACATGAAAGTTATCAAGTTCGTGGCACAATAGCAACAGCCTTTGTTGGAAATCGAGAGGACACACGTTCAATCACCGGTGTTACGCTGCTTTTTTTTTTATTTATTCGTTTGCATAAATTATTTTACCGAAACGAATTTAAGAGTTTGCTGCAAACGAAGTTGAAGTCGAAAAATTACTATGTATCAAACGAAAAGTCGTTTGACGGAAACTATTCGTTCTCCCATTTTGTTTATATGTTTTGTTTATGTGTCGGCGAGAGGTCACTGGTTCAATCAGGTGTTAACCTGAACTTTTTTTTTAACCGTTCGCAGAAAGTGTTTGACCCAAACGAATTTACTAATTTCCTGCAAACGAAGCTGGAAAATTGTCCAGTTCGTTTGCCGCAGTCGATTTGTCCTCTCACTTACAAGTAACAGCTGAGATATGACCATTTTTTCGTTCAGTGTATTTTTCAAAGTCGTACTCTACGTTTTTGCTATTCAATTTATATAGAGCTTATTTATATGGCCTTGTCAAATTCCTTTTTATTGTTGTTGTTAAAAATCACACTAATGTAAGGACGATGCCGAAATATTTTGAATATTAGAATTTAGACGTTGTGATTTTAAATTAGTGATTCTGGGCTTAGGATTCAATTACTGAACAAATTGAAAATTGCAGCATAGCATTCGCAAAGTATTCTTCAGCAACCGTGGATGAAAGTGTTCTTTATAACGACACATTTAAGAAATGTAAAGGAGTTACAAAAGAGTTCTTCAATCATCACCTTCCCCACCTTAACTCCTTTGATGAAATGAAAACGCTTTTATAAATTCAAAAAGGCTCTTGTTTTTCACTCACACTTTTCAAATATACTTCGCTGAATAACTTGATATCAGAATTTCCATGTAACAAAAATTGAAAAAAAAAGTATGATTTCATGAAAAGTATATCCTCTGTGTCTCTTTATAGAAATGAATTTTATATATCCATGTTCTTTTTCTACATTTTCTATTGGTTCTCATAAAATTTTTGCAATAAAAGCAAAAAAAAAAAAACGACTTTCCTTCGTTTTGTTCATCTTCAAGGCTCTGATGCTACAAAAGATCATCCAATGGTTTGAATTTGAATTATTCTTATAATGCAAGGATATATCCAAAAGGCATTAAGAATTGTAAAACACAAATCTCCTGACGTCAACGATGCAATTGCTGCTGACGTACACTTGTAATGATGATAATAATGATGATGTTGATGACACTATTATTTGCCTTTCGAATTTATGTTCACTCGTCCTGAAGCGGATCACATTTTGAATTCACTTTGCATTTATACCGAGCGCGCATATATCCTTTGAATTGAAATACAAATGAAACTTTGTCATCTTGTTGACTATAGAAGTATATTTGGGTAGGTAGTAGCATACAAGTGCCTGTAGGTAGTAGAATCTGTAGTATACGTGTAGGTAAAAGAAAACTGCCGCCAAGCCGTGCTGCCATCATTTTCCTCGAGTCTAACTCTTACTGTGAGTTCAAGAATAGACAAAATAATAAAGATGGAGCTGGAGAGATAATATGCAAAAGCAAAAAAAATAAATTTCTGCACCATATTGTAAGTGGGAGAGCTCGTGTGCTCATTTTTACTCAGTAGGTACCTACTACCTAGTTGTTGGCTTTTTGTTCCTATTCCTGTGTAAGGATTACAAGGATAACTTTTGTTTGAATAAAATATGAACCTTTTTTTTTGAAAGGGTGCTACTTTCTCCATTTCTATGTTTTTATTTGACAAACTACAAACAGCATGTAGAACTTGGATTAAGGTGATAAAAGCTAGTATGAGTCTAATAAGCAAGTTTTCTTTTGTAACATTGTGTCAGAAGTGAGATTTAATCAACAACAAAAACAACAACAAAAATGTATGTCTTTCTGGTTAAGGTACGAATACGAGTTTTTATTAAATTTAAGTTTTTAAAGGTTGCTCGGAAACTGGAAACAAATCCTTTACCGAAATCTCCCTAATGTCCTTATTTGAACAGTAAAATTAAAACATGCAATCGAAACGTAGATTATATTTATTAAAAAAAATCAATGATTGCAAAAAAAAAAAAAAAAAATAGAAGTTAATCAGGAATATCCTCTTCTATTCAGTTCAATAAAAATGTTCAAGTACCCATCAATGTAGTCGATGAACCCTTCGGATCCAAATCGAACAAAAGGTGTTAAGCTCAGTAAACATACTGACTACAATGCAATAGTAGATAGGGTTGGGTGAGCTAAATGAATAAAATGCTCCATCATGTAATGGTGCACTAGGTATTTTGTTTGCTCATTAGCAAAAGTGGAACGTGATCTTGTTTGGCTTCCAATTTATTTGTTAAACGAATTGAAAAGTCGATTTAGAGAAGAGTGAGAGAGTGTGCATTGAACTTCAGGAATTGCTGAACGATAAATTACCAAAACAAAAAAAAAAATGCCAGACAACCTTATTACTGAGTATGTTTATTATACATAAATGTGAATAAACACTCACTCACACAAACATAAAATTCATTGTGAGAATATCCAAAAAAAAAAAAAAAATTATGAAAATTTATAAACTCTGGTGGTAGCACGAACATTAACAGCGCGAGCGAGTGAGCAGTGTTAATTGATGTCAATGTGTGCTGTCATTTCCAATCACATTTGTTGTTTTACCATCAATTGACATAAAGGTTGAGGGGGAGGTTCCATATACTATACATATATATGGTGCATTTGAGCGGTCTTAATGCAATTAGACTATAACACAATGAATAGGTCTTTTGTTCTTGAGGGTGATGGGTAGTAGAATTTATGAAATTCCAAATATTCGGTCAACAATGAGAGGGTGTAATGATGTGGATGAGAAATCTTTAGAATTGACGATAAATTCAGCAAAATTTGTGTGGGGTGTGCTATTTTACATTTTTTTCTATTTGTTTTTGGGTTTTCTGTTAATTAGATATAAAGAAAAACTTTGACATTTGACGTATACCTACCGAAGTGCGATTTTAAGGTAGGGATTAAGGATTTATCTCCCACTCCATCTTTATCTTCTTAATAGAAGCAAATCATGTCTGTAGAATGAGGAAACACGGTGTAGTGACCATTCAAGTTCTCTAGCTACTTTTACATTAGAATACTTACCACTGTATACTACATCCTTATTTGCAAGAACCAACACAAGTCTTATAAATTCTACTCCTCTCTCTGATTTCTCTTCCAAAACCGTAGAAAACTTAATTTTTGTATCATTTGACAAGTTGATGAAAAATAAACTCTGATAGTTTTTAATATAAGCCACAAATATCTCGTTTCTGAGATAAAGATTATAAGAAGTTGTGTAATAGAAACCGGAGTCACTAACTGGTTCTTCAATTTTATTATATGAAGCTGTGTCCTTTTCTGTGCGCTATTGTTAGCTTGAGTGACAATCACGTTTCACATCGCAATATGCCTGCCAGTGAATTAGGTTCTGGGTCAGAGAGAAATTGATAGTGAAAAGTGCATCTCACTTTATCCATGCGAACTCGCAGAAAATTGTAGGTCCCTTTTATTTCTCGCTACTAACTAAATTGACTCAGGGATGGTAAAGGCTGATCCGTCACAAGTCCTTGCATTTATTTTTTCGACACATTTTTTACTGTTCTTGAAACGTTGCATCTTTGTTGCGGTGAATACTACATCAAAATTTGGCCAAGAATCATGGGTAAATTATAAAAAAAAACAGTAATAAAATTTTGTAATCAATTTTTTTTCAAATCCCTCTCAGCTTAACTGCTTTCAGCTCCATTTTTGAAATTGTTGAGTTTGGAATTGGTCTAAGAAAAAAAGTATGAATGCAACAAATTTTCTGCTTAAAATTTTAAAACATTTTATTTTACTGGCCCGACTTTCTGTTATTAGCGGAAAAAACATAAAGAACCCCTGTAAAATTACATACTAAAAAAAAAAAAAAGAACCAAGCTCGGAAAAATTCTAACAAAAAATATATTTTTAAATGGAATCATGTTTGTTCTTACACAGAAATACTCATAGAACGGGTTGGTTACGTTTGCTCTCCAAACAAAATTCTTCCTATCCATCACACACGGAATTGCACTCACGGATTCTGTAACGCAATACCGCTTTCTTGGTTATTTGATGCGTATAAGTGTTGATCTATAATTATGTTCGTGTTGCTGGTGTTTTTAACAGTACAAATTTAGCAATTTTTTTTAACTATTTCTAATGCACTGATGATTTTCAAAATAAGCATGACAATCGAGTGATTTTTCCAGAATAACAAAAAAATTAACAAAATTCAAAAAAAAAAAAAAAATCTAGTACGCTACTAAAAATTTCTGCCATCTCAATTTTGGTCGGCGGGATTTCGTTACACGGGATTTCATCTGATAGGATTTTCTTACGCTCTCTACAAAACAGTCAACTGCAGGATCGTATCCGCATCAAAAGTTATTCAAGGTCAAATGTTTAATGTATTGCTTCTTTTCACATAACTCTTTAACGGTGAGATCATTCCTACATAAAATAGTGATGTATTTCTTTTCCTCCGACTGGATGGTTCAGAAGTCTCCTCAGAGTGATAGTTTTAAAGATATCATAATTTCAAAAAGTTGGTCAAATACAAAAAAAATAAAAAAAAAACAGTTTGTGCTCGTTACTCTTAAATGACAAAGTTGTCCTCAAAAAATTTATGTGTGATTAATATTTTCTACCATAAAATAAGTGTCATTTTTGTTTGCAAACGAGCTAGCAGTTGCCAGATAGGTATTGCTATTTCAAAATGGTGAAATATCGAAAAATAGGTGTTTCGCTTATAAATCGTCAACGGATGGAAAAATTCGATGTCCAGGTTTTTTTTTAATCAAAATTACATTATATTAAAATTTACATTTAACGTACCGGTTAAAATAATTGAGATGAATCTCCGAATGCATTAACTTTGTTTCAAAAAGAGTTAGTTTTAGTTTTCAATCAATCTAATATAGTCGAAAAATCATTCCGGGAACGCTTCCATAATTCAAAAACTTAAATTCAAGTGACAAATTAAGCGTCGCGTCATTTCGAGAACGCCTTTTTTGGTATGAATAAAGATAAAAATTATAATTGTTTGATAATGTTATGATGTTCGACCACTACAATACCAAATAAACGATAATAATTATCAAAACCTCATTTACGGGAACCCTTTTGGGCTATGAATGAGTTAGGTATACAGTATTCTCCAGGCAAATCTGCAATTTTTTGGTATTTTTATTCAGAATATATTTGCATCAGATTCTGACTCAAAATATGGCTTAAACACTACCATAAAGTTTGAAAAAAAAAACTTGAAAAAGTTATCTATGTAACATACATTAGGTATTCTGGAATAGTAGAAAAATTTATTTTTTTAAGGAATATATCCATAGAAAAACTGAAATGAAGTCATATTTGATTGATAGAGTTTTATAATAATAATATATAGGTAATTTAAATTGACATAGTTTTTAAAACACCACAGTCGTTTTAAAAACATCCATAATTTTTTAACGTATTCTTAAAAGCAAAATCTTAAATTTTTGTGAAGTATAAAATATATAATATCCATGAGTGGCCTTACATCAAACAAAATGAATGACATAGGTTTCATTTGCTTTTCAATAAGAGAGACATATTATTTTTTGTCTGTTCTCGCGGTATTTCATCGGGAATACATTCACCTTCTGTACGTAACATGTTTCAGTTAAACAGCCCTCGAAAAAATTCCAACTTAATACCGGCATTCCATTTACCCTCAAGCGAGCATACCTACTCTTATTAATATAGACATTCTTTCTGCAGCGTACTTCGCAAGTAAAATTTTCGAAGGATAGAAAAAAAAAATCAATTTAGTGTGTGTTTTTCGTTTAGTTAAAAATGAACTTTAATATTTGAAACAAAACCACAACTAGCACTGTCCGCCAGCGACACAACATACCCAAATTAACTCAAACTGATTTATAATGAAGCCGAAAACTAGAACTTTTATAACTTCTTTCGCAATATAGAAAAAGCTAAAATATTCACTCTGAAGAATACCTAACTAATTTACAAAAAAAAAAAAAAAAAAAAATACATACAACCAAAAAACTAACAGCTTACCAACTATATAAAACACTTTTAGCAGTTGAAAACTTCTTTGAATTTACAAGCCACCAACTGCAAAAAAAAAACTTTCCAAAAATTATTTTCAAAGTGGGTGTAGAAAATCGATGAAACTTTTTTCTCAAAATTAATTTCGTTGTACTTTTTTCATCCTTTTACATCCCAACTATTCTGATGGGGTAATCGTTTATTGTTGGAAAAACCTTGAACTTATTTAAATAAAGTTTTTTGTACTAATTTTTGTTCAAAACTTAAAGGCATATTATTATACGCCATGTACTTGTAGGTACTATAAGTTTGGATAGAGTTGAATTCGAGAAGATAATAATTTGCTTTTAATTTTTCAAGTATTCTAACTTTCTAACATATATCCTTTTAGAAGGTTATTAGGTTGAGCATTAATTTCAAAATATGCTAATGAAAATGTTAATTGAAAGTGGTTCAAGCTAAAAATGCAAATCCTCAGTAAGGATGCAAAAATTAAATTTCGAGTAATGTTTAGTAGAATGTTGTACCTACTTCTAGCGGATACAATTTTGAATGCTTTTAAGACGATTTGCTTCATGAGCATAAGGCCTCTGCAGGTAAACACAAACTACGCACACTTATCTTATAAAAACAAATTTGCAATGGTTCCCAGGAGCAATGGTCTCTGCCATTTAACCCATTATATCCAAATTTATCCAACAAAAAAATCTACTACCTACTTCATACATTAAATTTGAATAAAAATAAACTTCCATTTTTTTTTTCAATTTCAGCTGGCCTCAAATACACCGACAATCAACGAGTCATAATTCATGTGAAAGACGTCAACGATGAACCACCGTATTTTATTAATCGGCCACTGCCAATGCAAGCTGTCGTCCAACTGAACGCACCCCCAAACACACCCGTATTCACATTGCAAGCTCGCGATCCGGATACCGATCATAATATTCATTATTTCATTGTGCGCGATCGGACAGGGGGTCGATTTGAGGTTGACGAACGTTCTGGCGTTGTGCGGACACGTGGCACTGATCTCTTTCAATTGGACATGGAATATGTGTTGTATGTGAAGGCCGAAGATCAAAATGGCAAAGTCGATGATCGTCGATTCCAGAGTACACCGGAGGAACGTCTATCGATTGTTGGTGGCAAACGAGCACCGCAATTTTATATGCCCAACTATGAGGCGGAAATACCGGAAAATCAAAAGAAAGATTCAGAGTAAGTTAATTAATTTATTTGAAAAAAAAAAAATAAGCAAATGACATAGTGAATATTTATGACTTGCGAGAGAAGTTATGTGGAATCTTAAAGATTTCTATGGTTTATTAATAATTTTGATGCAAATTTGACAGTTCATTTTCTGAAAAGAATTTTTTTGGCAAGAAGAAGTCAAGAAAAATGTTTTTTGTTGAATAAAATCATGTATTTATCTATACTCTGTCCAACAAAAATAGTCAGTACAGAAAAGATAGGACACTTACCTCTCACTCTGGCTGCAGTGAAATTTCATTAAGCCGTAAGGGAGCGCAAATACTACAGGGTTTCCGTAGTGCACATTATAGATTTCGAAAAAGCTCTGATAAATATTTATAGAGTTACCAACTATTGATTTAGATTTGAAAATTGAAAATGGGTTGATATTAAAATCCAATTTAACAAAATTCATAAGTTTTTCTTGGTACTGATTATAAAATTCAAGAGTATTTTTGTTTTTTTTTTTGTGTGAACAAAAAACACTATTTTTTATCCTGTTTTTAATTCATAATTATTTTCATTTAAACTCATTTAATTTCGAAGAATACTCAATCAACTTCACTTTTCAAACCGCACCTAATTTTAAATTCGCGCAAAGAAGCTTGCTTCCTTAAAGAAAACAGCCAAAATCTTCTTAACTGCACTTAAACGTTTTTTTCTACATTAAAAGAACATTTAAACCACGAATACAATAAAAAAGGCAAGCGACAACACCATTGCTATATTTGTTCTAATAAGCTTGTAAAAAAGCTCACATTCTGAAAGCTCTCAAGCACAATTCAAAGAAAAATACACCATGATTTGCATTAACGTGGGAATGGTAACTCTGATAATAATGAGGGTTGTTTGGGAACACATTATGTCACATACTCAGTGTGGCTTAGGCTGCGCACGGTGCAGGTTATGGGGGAATGTACGATCGTCAAAGCGAAATTGAAGGGTAAGTCAGTGGTTGCGGCTTTTTTTTCAGTAGGTGATTTGGGAATATAACCACTAACCGTCACCTTTTGTAAGAAAAAAGCTCTCCCACAAGACCTGTACTGACAATTTTTGTTGGAAAGAGTATAGTATCACACGATTTGTGTAAACACCAAAATTTGTGTATTTTTGACATACAATATGCATAGAGAAAAAGATACACAAATATAACGTTAGAAGTGATACCTGAATACTTGGGAAAAAAATCAATTATTCGTCATTTTGGTCCCTATACACAGAAATTATTATTTTTAACTTCACTACAACAATCTTACGTTGCACAGTGGGCTCGGTTTTAACTTTTGTTTGCAAAAATCATAACTCTTATAAGAATTGTTTTGGTTGTTTTTCTCAATGAAGGTGACAAAAAAAATTGGTATACAGGGTGTTTCAGAATCTGGTGATGGAATATGTATAGTTACGACTTTTTTTATGATCCTGAACTTTGCAGACAATTTGTCCGCTGAAGTTTGAACAGCCACCAAAGCCGTAAACTTTTTTGTTAAGACGAATAAAAAAAACTAAAAAATATCGCCCCTAGAGTTTTTCAAGACAAAGCGATTACAGTTTAGTTTTTTTTAAATCGGACAAGTTTTACGGCTTTGGTGGCTGTTCAAACTTCAGCGGACAAATTGTCTGCAAAGTTCAGGATCATCTTTTTTTTATCTATTGATATTTTTTGTTTAATATTTGCAATGAAACCAGTCACTATAAAAGAAATACGCAGTAACAATTAAATAACTAAATTATTTTAAATGTTTTTGTTAAAATTCACTCCAAAGAACCAAAAAATGTCATTCTTACACATCCAATATTTGTTTTATTATAAGAAACTTTATTTTCGTATCAGCTCTTATAAGAAAACTGAACATTCATGACATTACTTCACAAACTGTCATTTCAATGAATAAAACTGAAAAAATAAATTGCTCATTGATGCACATTTTATAAACCAAAATAATTTTTTTTAAGACATTTAAGCCAAAACTGTGAACATTTTTGTTTGTTGATTTTGAAAATAAGACAATTTTATCAGACTGTGTCATTCTTAGCTTTCGACCGATCTTAATATTATTTTATATCGATTTTTAAAGCTCCAAAAATGTCCTTAGCCTCTAAACTAAAAAGATTTGCATTTAAAGAATACGCGTAAAAGTATTTTTGGACACAAGCGTTGTCTTTCATTTTAAAGCATATAGCTCTCAGCTCCTATGAAATGAAAAAATAGATTTTCAATTTTATATACGTGGAATTTTAAAACTCATCTGAAATTATTTGTACTCATTTTGAATGAAAAAAATAAATATGAAGTTTTATGTCAACTACCAAGTTATAAAAAATAAAATGCACGGTTGGGTCACACGTAATAAGGGTCTAAGTGGCTTCGTCTATAGTTTTTAAAAACAAAAATATGTATACTAAACTGACTCAAAACTTTGTATGCCATTTGTTTTTGTTAAGAAGGAATAATTTTTAAGTGAAAATAATTTTTTACTTAACCAAAATTTCAGAACATGACATTTTCGAAGAATCGATTTTTTATATAAAATAATTTGAAAATTCCGGTGAACCTTTCGAGTAAAAATTTTCATCGAAATCTCTTGAGTTATTTACGAGAAAATCAGGAAAAAGCAAAGAACTATCGAAAATCGTTAAAAGAACTTTTAAGTTTTTTTTTTTTTTTTAAACAAAATGAATTAATTGAAAAAACCTCCAGCTTTTCCACGCTGATTTGAACTATTTCTTAGTGGTTGTCTGTTTTGACAAATTCAACAAAATTACGTCACTAAAATTCATTTCATTGACCATTAGGTACTTGATGAAATTTGATGAAATTGGGTACATCTAGTGACTTTATTTTGGAAAATACAAAAAGTCTGGCATTTTTTACATTTAGAAAATGGCGGCTGGAATAAGAACTAAAGAAAACATATCAACAACAAAATTTATTTAAAAAAGATCTTTTAATATTGACTGGAATAAAACCATGCATATTTCTGCAATAACAAAGACAAAAAAAAATATCAAGTTCACAAAAACAAGTCCATTTTGTACACAGTACACGCACTTAGCGTACTTAGACTTAGAGCCGTTTGCTGATACAAAACTTTAGCATTTATGTTTCACATAAGGTCTTATGTTATAGTTTACGCAAAGGAATAAGTAAAGTCGCCCATAGGCTACGATTTTATTTTAAGTATAGTATCAGCAAACAGCTCTAAGAGCATTTTTCTCGAAATTTTTAAAATTTGTGTTTGCATTTAGTTTCCTTGCTGCATTCAAACTTACCTGTTTTTTTACTTTTTGAGTAAGATTCGATAATAAATCCAGCCGGTTAGAAAAAATACGATCAATTTAAAACAAAAAAAAATATTGAAA
Source organism: Meliscaeva auricollis (assembly GCA_948107695.1). Taxonomy (NCBI): domain Eukaryota; kingdom Metazoa; phylum Arthropoda; class Insecta; order Diptera; family Syrphidae; genus Meliscaeva; species Meliscaeva auricollis. The sequence continues at coordinate 26,616,406 of OX403618.1, forward strand.
AATTTCAAACCATTATAACGTAAAATAGTTAATTTCTCGCCTAAAACAATACCATACTTCTTTGTTTGCATTTTTTTGCCCTCTACTGTACATGTTTTCTTTTTGTTTTTAAGTATACTCTTTTGAGCTTGAAGAAGAACAAATTTAATATTCCTAGCATTAATTTTTCAAAAGATGTATCTATAAAATAGAAGAAAAATATCCATTGGGAAATGCTCTTGTGAATGCTCAAACATTTAAAAGCGAAAAACCTGTAGAACACTTCAAATATTTCTGGTCCTCTTTTCATTAAATTATTTACCATCAACAAAAAACACAAAAAAAAACAATCGTAGAATACAACTTTAGTGTTATTAGCCGTAAAAAAATTATGACTTACACAAAAGGACTTATAGGTCAAGAGTGAGTCAACATTTCTACAAAAAATATAAACGTTTTTATGGTGGCAGTAATTATATTTTTTGTTTAATTAATATTATTGCAAAGACCTCATGGGAATTTTAGAAAAGAAGTAAAATCCAGGGACTAAATTTGGAAGTACTTCTTTCATCCTGGGGTCCAATTTTTATTTAATACCGAAATTCATTAGTTAAGAATAAAAAGGATATATTTTGTTTGGATTTGATTCGGAGAAAAAACATTATTTAAAATGTTGCCTTTTTGTGATCTATCCGATGCACTGCTATTTGTACCTACTACTAAGTCCCAAGTTTCATTTATGTACCTCTTTGATCAGTGACAGTTCATTGTACAGCCCGTATAGTTCATTGTTGTAACTACTTTTTTCAGTTATTATTTTTTCTATCGACAAAAATCGGGAAATCGTACGTAGGAACTTCCTTTCTTATACTAAGAATATGATCCTTATTTGCTTTATTATGTAGTTCAAAAACACAGCGAATTATCCAACGATTGAACTCCAAGCGTGTATGTCACTGGCTAAGTTTTTAGTTGTGCTTTTAGAAGACAAATTGTCTAATTGTTATTAAGTTAGTGGGAAACAACTCTCTCTGATGAAAGAATTTACTTAACCTTCTCTTCATTCATTAGAAGATTCACTCATTTCACTTCTGAATCTATGATTCCAAACGCTCCAATATATTCTTGTTTGTTTCTCTTCCTAACTTCAGCATTTGATTCCTTACGTCAGTAGTGGATTCTTGAAGTTTGTGCCTATTGTGTTGAGACTATCAATCTATAAATCTCTAAATCTCAAGAAAAATATGAGTGCGTCCGTCATCCTATCGGTGATTCTTTTCGTATCAAAGTTTTCTATAGAATATCTTCCAATTTTTGCAGAACAGCATAATTTCTTCAATGTTCAACTTGTCCTTTTAAGACGTATTAGCTTTGTAAATATTCTAAAACTATACGTGTTATGGTAAAGCTCCAGCTTAATGACTCCACCATATTCAGCAGCTTTGAAATAAACTTCTCGGGTCTTCTTATCCGTAAAAGATGTTACGGTGGGTTTATATAGATAATGTTATGTTTTTCCGACCTGCACTGACAAGATTCATTTAGCTTATCAGTAAACAGTTGTAGACGGTTGCAAAAATGCTTGCTAATTTTTAATTATTAAAGTTCTTAAGACTAATGAGAATAAGAAGGCACAGCTGATTTAATGTACGTTTTTTTCTAGATTGTAATAACCAAGCTTAAGGCATCCGGAGAAGCTTATAATCACCAACAATTTTGTTCCGTTTTACTTTGGCATTGCCTCACCTTTATCCTTGGTTTAGGTTGATTTCCTGTTTCTTCTTATTACTGGAAATTGGCTGACTTTCCTGATAAAATTTTGATCTTCGCCACTATTTAGTAGCTAGTTGAAATGGTCACTCCAAATCGCTTTTGCCTTCACTATAGTATTAAAAGACAAGCTCACTTCGATAAAAAAAAGTGGATTTATTTTATGATAGTGCATTTCAGAATAGCTTCACTCGGTCTTCCATCTTAATTTCTTCTATCTGCAAAGAGGTGGCGGAGCGTCTTCGTATTCTTTTGAAAACAGAACCGGCAAATTAGCCTTCATTATGTCATTTTTAGTGTTAAACCACAAATTTCACGATGTATATTCTAAGATTCCAAGTATTTCTTCGAAAAAATTCCGGATGGCAACCTTCTTCTTCGAACTTCGAACTTCTGAGTTCATCAACTTCTGAGTTCGTCAAGTTCTTGGAATAATTGAAAATTTTTGTGTCTCTCAAGGTCTAAGTCAGTTAAATATAAAATGTCAAATGGGAATCTAGGGATTATAGTTGATAAACTTTCAGTCTAAAATTTCAGTTACCCTTTACCTACCAACTTCATTTTTAATATTCAGGTGTTATTGTTTGAATTGTTCTCCTCTGTATCTGTGTGATTCTGATACGAGTGTGTAAGTATTTCCTTATACTTATATTCTTTGAAAAAAAGATAACAATAAAACGAAAACCTTCAAAATAAAGTCAATCAGGAAAATTACTTTTCATGCTTTTTTAATGAAATGTAATGGCGTCACTAATACATACACATACTCAAAGTGTACATTGTGTACTTTATGTTCATTATTATTCTCCTTTTTTTTACATACCAAATATAAGAAAAGGACATTAAAAAAGGACCTTTTTCATACTTCATTGATGTGGTAAAAGTAACACAGAAAATAACTACCCCAAAGACGAGAATGAAAGCATCTAAGACCCGAACTCTTCTCCAATTCACGAGTCGACTATTTCCTTTTTGTGTTTTTTTTTTTTTTTTGTTACAAAATGAGGGTGAAAATATTGTTAAAGTGTAAAAGTGTAGAAATTCTTAAGAATGAAGTTTTTTTTTCTTTATATGAAAAACAAAACTTAGACGAAAGAAGGGATGATGGTAATGTTTACGTGTGTGTGTGTGTGTATGAGCTGGTAGAAATACAAAAAAAAAAAAGAATGGAGAAGAGAAAATGTTTGCAATTCGGTTGATCACAAAAGTAAGCAAAGAATTATATTCATCGCATCCTGTTCCTGGGGTCCATGTTTCTGACAGTTTGTCGTCTTCTGAACTTTGAAAGCTGTTACTATACTTTCTCTCTGTTGGTATAGAGCAGATATAAAAGTACTCGTACCTACCTACATCATTCAATTTGGTGTGAAAATTGTATCTCATTCGGATGAGGGATTTTTCTTCACGAATTATAGGTATACAAGTGTACACTCCAAAGCTACCCAGCATACCCGGTATCTCCCTCTTGGGGTTTTTGATAGCTGCCGTCAATTTTATGCGGTAGAAAGAGCAGGTGGAAATTTGTACACGTGTATTAAATGTCAACATTGTGCCAATATCTGTAAACGTAAATGGAATTCGTTCCAAGTTTACTGACACAGGAGATTTACACTTTTCTTGTGTTTTTTTTTATTTTCTTTTTACCTATTCTTTCTTTGTTGTTGTTTCCCTTTTTTTTCTTTTAAAGAGTGAGTAGATGGATATAGTGAGAGGTAACGGGTATTGAAGTTTTATTTACAAAATGTCTGAAAGGGAATTAACCGAAAAGATTTTTAATGCTCCATGAAATGCTAACCGCTGCTGTTGAAAGCTGCAAAATAATGATGTGTGTGTGTGTGTTGGTAAAATTTGTGAAGACATTTATTAGACAGGAACCGGAAATTGCGAAAAATTAGTCCCCATAGAGGTAGTCGGTAGTATGGTATAGCGGGTGTGGTATAAGATATTAAGAAAATGTTTCTGAGGACTACATAAGCAGAGAAGGTCTTAAAGAGTGTTTTTTTCTTACTTGTTAAATTTGAACAGTTTTAAGAAAACGTGTCAGTAAATTTGTGTCAAAGTAATTTTAGAACTTTCGGTGGTAATTTTGTTGAAAAATGTTTTTGACAACTTGAGAATTATGGTGTTTTTTTTTGTTGCTGTTGTTGGTAACAAAAGTATTAATAAATAACAAGAAAAAGGAACCAGACGTTTGCATTTCCTTTCTTGTCTTTTAGTACAGGCAACGAAGAAAATAATCTAGAGGTATTAAATGTCACTTCTATAATTGACAAATTGCATATATTCATCACCATGCGTCCTAATTTTTCAGAGAATCGATGTTAGCATTGGTTTTTATAACTATAAAAGTTTTTTCCGGCAACAGAAATGCAAGTAAGATCAATGCCAATTGTCGTTTTGACTGGTAAGACTCTTTCCTTTCCAAAAAGGCCGATTACTTGGGATGCCATTAGATATCCAAGTTAACTCATCAAAGAATGCAATTTACATGTGAAGCAAATAACCAACCAAAATCAAGATCATCTTCCATGGTGCTTTACTGCAGCTTCTGAGCGTTTCTAGACGAATTTTGTTTCCTTCAAAGTGATTCTTTCGAAGTTCAACCACTTTTTCTTTTTTTTGCTGCCTGATAAAATAGTTCCTTTTCGTGTGATGCACAGTTTTCTTGTCCTTCCTTCGTCAAAAGGACAATAGCTCCGATTTGGTTGAATTGATTCGATACTTCATTTGTTGTATCATCATTGTCTGTAAAAGCCTCTTTATAGGAATTTAGATACTCCATAAACTTCAGTTGATTATTTTTTTTGGCACAAATAAGCCCAATTTTTCAGGTGCCTCTTCAGAGGTGGTCGGTCAGATTAGGACTTTAAATTAGGAAGGCAGGATCTAAAGATCAGATTTGTGTGAAATCTCCTCAAAATAAGCTTAAAATGTTTCTGCTTTATCTTGTGGCGGTGAATCACTCACGGCATTTATGATTTCAGTGTAAAAATTTCGCTGATGTTTTTATAGTTTATGCTTCTATTGACAAAGTGTAGTTGCTAATATCTGGAAGTATAAATAAAGCAAATGAGATGTTGGCAAGTTTTCTTGGGCAGGTTGGTTTCAGTTGACAAGTGATAAGTGTGAATTTTGGAACTTGTTGATATCAAGCCAGCTAGCTATCGCCTTTCTTTTCTTGTTGAAGCTGGTATCCAATTTAACCTGTAGCGCCCATTTTAACCTACGAGACTGTGCTTCTCGCTATGACGTTGTTGAAAACTTGTGAGACCAGTTCACAATGTACATCAGCAGGCCGAGTTTTTATAATTGCCAACGCCACGGAGTTCTCGCCCACACTATGCTTGCTATAGTTTATTTTCTACGAGCTTTGCTATTGTCTTAAAGTAAATAGGAGCCAAAAATCCACTAAACTTCGTTATTCAGATTCATTTATTCACCTGATGTTTTCTTGTAGTCAGATGCTGTTACTGTCTATGGTGATGTCTTGGAATGTTATTGATTCCCGAAGCTCAAGGTTTTGATGACGGGTACCCATTTAGCAATTCTGCAAAACTGACTGATAGACGGTTAACCAGGCAGGCTGATTTCACAGTAAAGGTTCGTTGTTCTTTCTTTTACTTATGTCAGCATTTTGTTTCTTTTCGGTAAGTTTTGCTTTTGAAGGTTGGGTAGCCCGCAATGCTAGCTGGAAGCCGAATTTCCATCCTTTTGACAGTTGGCGCACATCCTCTTCTGTTAACACATTGATATCGGTACTTCTTGCATTTCATGCAAACGTACTGTCGTCTGAAATTGGTGGCAACATGTCCAAATCGTGGGAAGTTTTTACGTCGCGTCGGTCAATTTTAAGCGGATCCAATCCGATCACTGGTTTAAATCACGGTAAGAAATCATAGAGTTGATCGAGCATTTCACAAGTAGCCATTTACTTTAACAGTAACGTTAAGTAGGCAATGTAGGCTATAAATAAAGTAAAAAGGGAGCATACTTTTCCTTTTTATTTTTGTAACCGCATGAAGGGAAGTGTCATACAGGGTGAGATCAGTGCAGCTCCATTTTTTAAAGACAATGTTCAAAAAGTTTAGCCATTTGGCAAATTTCTCCTTAAAAAAATAAATTCTGTTACATGACTGCTGTTTTTTTTTATTTAACCATACATATATTTTTATGAAATATTAAACTATAAGGTGAGGACTCAGAAAATACGTTAAGCTCTATGACCGTATTAAGTCGAAGTGTTAGCGTGTCTAAAAACTCATTAGTCCAACAAGGTTCTAACGAAAGATCTGACCGGTTCTCAATCAATCAAACTTATTTACTATCAAACTCAGCCAGTCGACTACACTGGATGAGTATCATATCCTCTTTGATCAGAACCTCTCATAAGCACAAGAGCTATAGTTTAGTAATAACTAGTACTAATTGTATTTTCAAAGCAGATTTTTACCTCCTTTGACTTCTAATCAGAAGTAGTTTGCTTTATTCGATGCTGATGATTTTTACTAGAATTCAAGTCTGAAGCATTCAAATTCAATGCTGCGCTGGTGTGCCCCAGGATTCATTTCTCTAGAAGTTTTTATTTTATATTCCATATTCTTTAGAAAAGGCACTTTGAAAGCTTTGATATAAGAAATAGTATAAAATTCTATTTTTAGCAGTTTTATCAAGTAGGTAGTAGAATTGTTTATGCTTCATAAATACTTTATGATTGTTTAACAATCATCTCCTAGTGCATCGAGAAGGATAACACTAAATTGCTTCCAACTCTAATCACAAGAATTTACTCACAAAACTTTAAATTTTTAAAGAAACAAGAAATTTTTCTCACCCAATAAATTCTTTCTAGTCAATTAGTTTTTAATGAACAAAACACTTATCTTTTTTTAAGACAACAAGAAAGTTTGAAAAATAAATCAATTTGTGTGTGTGTTTTTTTGGCACTTATAAACCCTCAAATGGCTAACCAAAATGTTAAACCAACACTAATTCGGTTTTATATTCGCATTACTACTGTAATTCCTTTCCAACAACCACCACACACAGCAAAAAAGGAACAATATATTATGAAAAACCCAACAGACCCGTTTCTAACAATGATTTCTGACATTACTTGTTCCTAACAAAAACGTTTTACAATAACAATTTTCGGAAATTTCTATCCAGGCCAAAAGGGGCCTATTTCCTCTACTACCACTCTATTTTACTTTATACAAATAAATTCAGTACGCCATATTCACATGCTAATGTAACTTTAATCTAATCGTCTCGACTTTCTTTTATTTTTTTCTTCCTCTGCAGTATAATATCGGTGAAAGCTAAATCCTTTGCCGACCGAGAAATACGGTATACACTTAAGGCCCAAGGACAAGGAGCAGGCACATTTAACATTGGACCATCGTCGGGTATCGTTAAACTGGCAAAAGAATTGGATTTCGAAGATTTACGACAACCGCATGTGTATTCGTTGATTGTGACAGCTACCGAGGATTCTGGAGGATTCTCCACATCAGTTGAGGTAAAGTATATGTGTACATTTGTGAATGTGAATAGACATTCGATACGATATCTACTGCAGTATTAAATCAGTGTTGCCACTTTACAATATTTCCTACAAAAAAGATAGACAAATGTTTGCATACTGGGTTTCAGTTTCATGAGCCTAAACACCCTCAAAGATGTCAAGAGATCGTAGAAATGAATTGCAGCTGATAATTTATGAAAGTGAATTATAGACAGTTCAGAGCTGTCAAAGTTATTTTTTCTTTTTTTTAATTTAGTAGTATGCTGATATAAAATTTCAAAAATAAATTTATGTTATACATATGTTCCAAAGCCTCTCCTTAAGGTTTCATAGTTTTTAGGCCGTATGAGCGTTTTTTTTCCCTTTAAATTCAATAAAAGTGGCAACACTGTAAGCAGTGCATATCCTCTTCAAACATTTTTCTTCTTATTGAAAAAAACGAATTCTATTTCTCATGTTCTTCCCTTTATTTTCTCCATCGAACAGTTAACAATTCGTGTAACAGATGTGAATGACAATGCACCAAAATTTGAATTGCCCGATTATCAAGCACACAACGTGGACGAGGACATTCCACTTGGAACGAGCATACTGCGCGTCAAAGCCATGGATTCCGATTCAGGTGCTAACGCCGAAATCGAGTACCTTGTCTCTGATGATCACTTTGCAGTCGATTCGAACGGTATTATTGTGAACAATAAGCAATTGGACGCCGACAACAATAACGCCTACTACGAGTTTATTGTCACAGCCAAAGATAAGGGCGAACCGTCAAAGAGCGGTGTGGCCACTGTGCGCATTTATACGAAAAATAAAAATGACGAAGAGCCAAAATTCTCACAGCAAGTTTACACGCCGAATGTTGATGAGAATGCTGGTGCCAATACCCTGGTGACAACGGTTGTAGCATCGGACAAGGATGGTGACAATGTTCGTTTTGGTTTTGTGGGTGGCGGCACCAGTTCCGGGCAGTTCGTTATCGAAGAGATAACTGGAGTTATACGACTGCATAATAAGGCCATTTCATTGGACCGTGACAAGTACGAGTTAAATGTTACGGCCTTGGATGATGGGTCGTGTTGTGTGAATGGTGACCAAACTATACACACGTCTACGGCTGTGGTTGTGGTTTTTATTACTGATGTGAATGATAATAAGCCAGTGTTTAAGGACTGCGGAACATATTATCCAAAAGTGGAAGAAGGTGCACCGAATGGCAGTCCGGTGATAAAAGTTCAAGCCACTGACGAGGATAAGGGTGTCAATGGACAGGTGAGGATAAATATAATTATTATATAAAACAGTACTCTAGAAGATAGATGGAGGAAATAACTTGTAGACATTATGATAAAATGAAATTTTAGGTTTTTTCAATAATCTTTCTAGAAAGAAAGCTTAAAGTTGAAAACCATACATTAAGATGTTGTAATTTATAGATTTTAGCGAAGGGAAATTTTATTTGAAAACCAACAAACTTCATTTTGGAGAACCTACAGTACGCTATTCCGAAAGAAATGGAATAAGGAACAATTTATTTTTAAAAAATCAGTTTTCTCATTAATGAGTTGAGCTGGGCTTACCAATCAAAATGTTGGGTTTTCCGGTAAACCACAACACCGGTTTTCTGTTTGACAAGATTTAAAAAAAAAGAAACAAAATAAATTTGTCGCTGCGCTAAAGATACGTTTAGTAGCTTGGCAGAAACATTGGTCTACAAATTTTTTTAACAGCACCTTCATGGTAAAAAAAAACTGTTTTACAAAAAGAAAAAAACTGTGCGAAAAGAAGTCAGTTTTTAAAGTTTTGTTTTATTAATAATATAGTTCGTGAGTTATACTACAGGCCGAAACGTGAGTTACTATACCGTCACTTTTGACTGTAGAATCATACAATGAAAACTTAAACACTAAAAATACAGAACATAACATAGGAAATTCTAAATAATTTTTATGAAAAAATACTTAAAATTTGCTTCAAGAAATAAATTCTTATAATTTTTCAATTATAACAACTCTTTTCAAAAAGGTAAAATAGTTTTTATTTAACTTAAAAATCAAACTGCGAATACGATAAAATGGCTAAAACAGCAATAGAGGCAAAGTTAAAACAGAAAATGCAACTAAAATTGAGTGGGTTATTGAAAATTGTAAGAAAAAAAAAACAATTCAAAAAAGAAATAGAAAACGACATTTGACAAAATAAAAAGTATGGATTGATATGCTTCAAGTTTTACGTAAAACTGAAGGCAAACAAGATGAGGAGTTCTAAGTTAGAACCCTCTGATTCCTGCAATATAGCAAAGACTGCAATTTAAGCGTCTGCAAGAAAAACCTCACTTCGGCAAGCGGTTACAAAAGCCAAAGCAAAGCTTTTTTCTAGTCTTAGAAAGCGTAGAGCAGTTGTAAATGCATACGCATTAGAAAGCGAAGAGCTCCTGACATAATAATACCTTAACGAAAAAAAAAAAATTAAATTCTGATTCACTTAAAATATGGGAGAGACTTTTGTGAGATAGGACTTTGGCGACTTATATCACTCTGTTACACAAGTCTTTGACTTTATTAACTGTACCGAAAGTTTTCCATTAGGATTAAAGCAAATCAATCCATGCTGATTGTTTTACTAAAAATTAAAGTTAATTTCAGCTATTTCCTCAAATTCTACATAAAATTCAATCAATTTTTGTTTGATTTTCTTTCTAATGCTAATGTTAACCTATATTTAAGGAAAAAGAACATAAAAACCATTACATGCCGTGACTGTATATGTTTCTCGTGACTGACTTTTCTGCGTGAGTTACACTACAACAATGTTGGCATTTCTAAATAATTTATATGTAATACATGCACAAAATAATTAATAAAATCTTCATTAGCAAAGTTAATTTATTAAAAGCTCTAGTACAACATTCACTAAAGTTAGAGATGCAATTCTTTTAATTAATGTGAGATTCACTACAACTTTACATTATAGTATTATTAATTGAATATTTCTTACTGACGTAATTCTTACATAAATTACGGTAAGGTTACCGGTAAGTCAATACTTAAGTAAGCATAGTTTACCAAATAATAACAATAACTCAAAATACTAACTAGGTAAAATTAGTAATTAATAAATTAATGCTCACGAAGCCATTTTTAAAACAACTTTATTGAAAAAAGAAAAAAATAAATTTAAGGGCCACGGGAAAAAACGATAAATGTGACATTTTTATTTTTCTCCACAATTTTTTTTCTAATTTTTAATTTGGCTTTTTTCGGTTCCAGAAAAAGTAATTATGCATTTTTAATGCATAGTTAATTTCAACAAAAACATTAAAATAAGGAAAACATAAGTCAAAATATAAAAAAAAAGCGTGGATAATAATAAGTTTTCAGAGATGAACTATCAAAGTTCTTTCCAGCGGCCCTTCAATTGTGTTGCTATTGTGAATACTTAAGATATCACAGTATTGCTATTATGCTTAAGTCTTTTTACTCCCAAAAACAATAATTTGTTTTGTCTTCAATATTGGTAGAATTTTACGAGGAATTGCTGTTTATTTTGAATAAAATGAAAATTAAAAAAAAAAATCATAAAATAAAAGTGTGCATACGCCGAGTATCAAACCGTTGTTAGCGTTTTACACACTTCAGTTTGTTGCAAAATTTTACAGGCAGCCTGATTTTAGGTCTATTTGACGCTGAGTTTCCCAATTTTTCAAATTTAATGCGGTCAAAACTTTTCAAAATTACACAAACGTGTTAAACAAAGTCACCACTTTTTTACTTATTAATAATTCCCTTAATAAATTTAACTAAATCTTTCTCTTACTTTATTTTTCCTGTGTTAATAAAATTTTGATAAATCTCATATTTCTGCCCAAAGAAATTTGTGGGCTTAATCTTACAGAGACGAAAAGTAATTCTCTCTCATGAGCACTCTCTAGAGTAAAGTACTAAAAATATAATACAATTTTTATTACTTTGCGGCATTTGGGCTGAAATAATTTGAAAATAATTGTTTTGTATTGTACCCAAAGTGACCCGTTATTGCATTAAAGGCTTGGAACAAAAATAGAGAAATTCATGCTTGGTTTGTCCAACGAAAGTTGAATTTAAAAAGATATTTCAAAATATGTCCTCACAATCCTGGGATCGTACAATCCGTAAATCAACCCGAAATCGAGTTCCCTGACTTTAGTCAAGTTCAATTTGTCTTATAAATTCTATAAACTTGCACATTGACTAAAATTCCCAGCAATACGGCAACATAATAAAATCACATCAAATCCAAATTTAGAAAAATAAACAAAAAATATTAAACATTTTTGTTTCTAATAAGTAATGTCGAAAATAACAGGTATTTTTATATATTTTTAAAATTCCGCCCTAGAAACTACTCGATTGCTTTTGATTTTACCCATCATTTATGCTTCAATCCATTTACACTATTCAGGTAGAAAGTAGAATTATCGACTACACACCTTTCCAAAACAAACAAAAAACAAAAAAACTTGTTAATGAATAAATCCATTTCGATGTCCTTTGCCCATATTAAATAGGTTAGCGGAGAATAAACAAAACGAACAAGGACAACGCATTGTACAATGTAGATAGGAATAAACTTGTCAACCGTCGTTGGTGAATAAACATTTTTGTTCAACTCTTTTACTTTATTATTTTGGGATGTCCCAACGGTTGATTTTTATTTTGTTTATTTAAATGCATACAATTTAGTAGTTTTTCTCGCGAGAATATTAAATAAAAAAATAAAAACAGGAAATACAAATAAAAATAAAAAAAGAGAAGAGAAGAAAATAAAGTAATACAAAATAAAAAAAAGGTGTGAAAAGAGTACCTACTGAAAACGAATGTTTGTCAAAAGCTTGACATTTTGGATTTCCGCACATCGAAAACTACTACATTCGATTGAAAAATTCTAATAGTATTTGACATTGCCAAGAGAATAAATATTTAAACTTCAGCAAACTTTGCTGTGGGCTTCAAGACTTTATCCTATACACTTGCACACTCACACCAACATAGACTATATCCAATTTTGCAACTATGTCCTTGCTTTGGTATACTAAAAAAGGTAATAGCAAAGGTGTTCCTGAAAATATATAGTGATGGTGAAAATGCAATTTCCTGTCTTCTCACAAGATAAAAGAGAAAGTAGAAAAAGAAGAAAAATCAAAAAAAAAAACTATAAATTTCCTTTTCGTGTTAAAAGATAGAAAAGTTGTAGACCACGAGAGAGAAAGAGAGGAAAAGAGTTTGTGCAAGTAAGGAAAAATGCCCAAGTGAAACACTGGCACAAGTCCGTTTTAAAAAGGAAGAACGCATTAAAATAGAAGTTAAGTGCGAGTATGCATACAAAAACTTTCTATAACTTTGCCATTAAATTTTAATTAGAGAACCTTTAGTATAGTTCGTGCCAGCGCACTAGCGTCCTTGGGTAGGTATGTTTGTGTGATGTCATTACTTTATCGTTTATGTATAAAACAAACGTTTGCTTAGAGAGTGAGTTTTATTCTACCTATACATCTGCTTTTACTATGGAATTTCAAATGCCAAAGTACTATTATCTAATAGAAATAAGTTTCTTTAAGGATATTAAGTTCCTTGGTTTTTTTTAAATGCAAAAAAAAAAAAAAAAATATTCTAAAACTTCTTGATTCGTGTGGTATTTTTTCAAAACGAGCTACTTAATTGATGATAAAGTTTTATTAAAGGTGTGCGGTGCGCAGAGAGATATTTAACGAAAAGTAAACAGTATAACTTTGCATTAAGGATCTTTAAGGGGTAAAGTAAGTTTTGAATTGCATTCTTTGTTGGTACTTTATTCACTTAATGTGCATTCCCAAATTAAACACGTATACAAATCGTAAACATGAAGAAGTTCTTAAGTTTAAGTTGTATTGACTTTGGGTAGCCGCATATAACGTACGGGTTTCGTATTCAAGTATCTTTCATAAACATTTTGGAAACATTTCAAAAACAAAAAAACACAATTTTGAATTGAAGAAAAACAAAGTTAGTTGGTTCAGGGCTAGAATTACATAGTTCATCAGGCCACAACTTCTGCAATCGACTTTGAAATAGTTGTTTTAAGCTTACGATAAATGAATCATAACCTCTTTGAAACTTGTGAGTAACTTTTTGTTTTGAATCATGCAAAAATTGCTATAGTTCTGTCCTTATTTAATTCAAGGCCAACAATTTTCACCAGTTAAAAACTCTACCTACTAACTTAGGTCCTCAGACCTTGATGAGTCCGTTGTGATCTCCGAAGGCCTCCACTACTCCTACGCGGTATCGTGTACGGTTTCTGGAAATATATCGAAGTTCTCTCCAACTCTTGCCCAGCTGTGCAGATTAACTTTCGGCTGTCCTGCGCCATGTGCTTCTTGGCCGAGCCGACCGTCTACCTGGCTGTGTGAGTGGGTTCCATTGCATCGCTTGGCCAGCAATGCAATCGTTGCATTGTCAAAACGTGTGACCAATCCAACTTACGTCTGCGTATAGTACTGTCTATGGATTCTTGTCCTGTTCTCCTATAAAATTCTTTATTAGAAGTACCTACGGTTGGGCCAGAAAATATTTCGCAGAAACCTATTCACGAGCGATTGCAGCTTATTTGTGACAGTAGTTAAGATCTTCCACGTGCTGCAGTTATACAGAAACAAGGATTCAACATTGGAGCGGAACAGTCTCAACTTAGTTTTTAAACTTATAGCAGTATTTCTCCATATTTTGGACAGCATTCCGAAAGCAGCATTTGCTTTTTTAATACGGCTGTCGACGTCTTGTTCGGTTCCGCCTTTGGTAGAGACAAAACTCCCAAGATATTGAAAGTCTTCTACTTTCTGTACCGATTGTCCATAAATATTTACTTGAATGGATGAGTTACTTCCGAGGCTGATCATTTTTGCTTTTGCCGTGTAAATTTTCAGCCCCACGATTTCTGCTTCTCCCTCCACTCTTGTTGTCATTTGATGGAGATCTATAATCCTATGAGAGAGTAAGCATACGTCGTCCGCATAGTCCAGACGATTTAGTTGGGATATCAGACTCCATTGAATTCCACCTCTTCTGTACAATAGGGCTGCTTGCAGCACATCATTTATCACTAAGAGGAAAAGTATTGACGATAGTATGCAACCCTGCCTGACTACACATTGTACTTCGAACTTATCCGTCCAGTCCTATCGCCTTGTTGTTCTTTAGTTTTTTTTAAATTTCGGCAATAATCTCTTCTCTACTGGGAGGTGTGGTTCGAATTCGGGCATTTGTTGCTTCGGACGGGTCATCAGGTATTGGATTTGTATCGCTGGCAAAAATACGGTTTAATACCGAAGCAAAGTGTTCCTTCCTTCTTCTGAGCTGGTCCTCATCCGAATGGGGCAGGGAACCATCTACATCTTTCACCAAGTGTTGTTTTGAGCTTTGTACACCTGTTAGCTCCTTAGTGATTCTATAAACAGTTCTTCTGTCACACGGATTTGCGGCCTCTTTTGCTTCTTCAGCTAATGCGTTGATGTAGTTACGCTTGTCAAGTCTCTCATCTTCATACTATACGTAGACTTGTTTCTCTCTGCTGCTTGAGTAGCTGCAATGCGAACTCGAAGTTGTTTTCTTCCGTCGATTTTTTTCCATGTTTCTGCGGATAGCCAAGCACTATTTCTTCCTTGTTCTCGACCGACTATTCTTTAACCACCGGTTACGAAAACATTTTTTAAATCACACCATTGGTCTTTGATGGAGGTAGGTTCACTGCTGCTGATTATTCTCAGTCCTTGGGAAAGATGGTAGTCTAGCTGTTGGCGAACTACATGGTCCTTTAGCCTTTCGGTGTTAAAAATGGACATTCGAATGATTGTTTGGGATCTCCGAACTGCAGCTGTGCGTAATCTTACGAGCGCTACCATCAGATGGTAGCCCAAACGACTCTAAGACAGTTCTAAAGGACGAGTCAATGATGTCGATATCAATTCAAGTAGTTTGACCGACTTGTTGAGAATAGTGCCTTCCGAATTAACACCTGGTTTCCCCACTTTATCACCTTGCTATAACCGGCTCTTAGTATAGTTCTAAAATAAATCCACAAATGTATCTAAAAGTTAAAAACAAAATGCAAAAACAGTGTCTTCTAACTCAATATGAAACTTTTCTTAGATATTTATCTATCTCTCCTTACTTAACACAAATTAAAAAAAAAAAACGCAAAACTTTAAGAGGTTCGAAATAAATACAAAAAAAAAACTTCATAATCAGTACACTTTATAAAATTAATTTTTTTTTCTTCATTTCCTGATTTCTTGTTTGTTGTTCTTCTTTTATAACTTAACATGATTAATGAAATAAAATTGTAAAAGAAAAAAAAAAGAAACAAAACCTTTAGCTAAGAACGAAAACCCAGAAAAAAAACCTAATAAGTAAAGAGAAACTTTTTACCAAAAATATACCAGAGGGTGGTAGGAAGAAAAAATAAACTATTATAACAGTATTTCAAGGCAAAGAGCTTAACTCTACTACTTGTGATGAAAGTGCTTCTTTTTTCGTGAAATGATTTATGATAATGATGTTTCTGTGGATGTACAGTGTACGGAGTTTGAGGAGTGTGTTAATGATTAAGTCCTTTTTCTACGAGTACCTTACAGTTGTTGTTGTCTTTCTTCATTGTAAATATATGTATCCTTGCCTGGTACAAAACCCTACACTTTATCTCTGCTCTCTTACTCTTAGTTCTTTAGTAAGTTTATTAAAATGTTTGTATGGGTATAGAAGGGATTGAAGAGAGGTAACAATAGTTACCCATACATTTGTTATAATTTGTTCAGGACCTGAATCAAGAGCAATTTGTTTCCGTCCTGTTTTGTGACTATGTGTGTGTGTTAGTGTTGCCTGTCTTTCTTTTGTGATTAAAATTAAGTGGGA
Organism: Meliscaeva auricollis; assembly: GCA_948107695.1. Taxonomy (NCBI): domain Eukaryota; kingdom Metazoa; phylum Arthropoda; class Insecta; order Diptera; family Syrphidae; genus Meliscaeva; species Meliscaeva auricollis. The sequence continues at coordinate 26,632,603 of OX403618.1, forward strand.
ATTTTAATGATTTTGTGTTAAATGGTTATTTTTTTTTATCGAATTGTTAAGCAAATTGCTTTCCATGTTGTGTAGTCAAAGATTTAAGTTAAGGTGGGGAACAATGATGTCAACATTTTCAGGAGATGTTGTAGTATTGTTTTAAATTTTTTTTCTTCACTATAAAATTAATGTGTTTATATGGTTTGCTATTAAAACTTCCAGTTTGAAGATATTTATGAACATAATATCAGATTCTGAATAAGATCGACGAAACGGAAATTTACCCCGGGCCCACATAAATTCGGATTCAAGGCCAGAACTGATTTTAAGTTTACAAAAGCATTTTTAATGTTTATTCGGCTTCTTTCATTTATTTTCTGAACTATTTCAGTATTTCATTTTAATTAAAATGTATGTTTTATAAACCGTTTTATGCCGACAGCTTTGTGGACTCTTCGGCATCTGATTCAGACCAATAATGAAATTCTAATCGTATTTGGTTTTGTATATTTCAGTTTAAGCTACTTTTTGTCATTGAAGACTCGAATTACAATTTATATAATGCCTCCATGAGTGTCCCTGAACTATGCCTTAAAATATAGGCGAGTAGAACCAGTAGCGTTTTTCTGTATCAGTTCACAAAATACCCGACTTGTTGACTTCCTAGCACAACTATTTTTGCTGGCGAATTGAGTGCTAATTATTCTTCTAGTAGTTTAAAAGTTTTTTTTTCTCTTTTTAGTGTGAGCACGTTCTATCTTAATTAGTGCTTATCAAATTTTTCTCTAGATCAGTTGTATCAATCGAAACAATTTCCAAAAATTGTGAAAAGGAGTATTAAAGCTATTTATTTTTTATTTATTTATTTTTTTTTTTTTTATACTAAAACATTGAAAAAATACATGAATTACATTGATAATCCCAAATTTTTCCGTACTGTCGCTAAATTTTTTGTATAAAGAAGTGTAAAATATTGATTTGTATGAAAAATACAAGCCGGTTTTATTTCAACTGGCTAAATTTCAAACATACACTCCTCGTCAACTGAATACGCAGAAACATTCTTCAATATAATTTATCCATTTTTTCCAAACACTGTTAGTTACTTGCCATCTATTGATGCTAGCAATTTGCTTAAGAAGTTAAAAAAAGTTTTCCAAAAACAACCACGAGAAAGACCACTTGCAAAGATTTCTACTTGGAAAGATTCAATTTTTTTTTGAGTCAGCTGGAAAGGTACCTACAAGAATAAAAATTGGTATTGGAATGGAGTGAAACAAGTTTTTTTTTTTTAAATTATTTTTAATAGTTTCGTTAATTCGACCCGGCATGAAATAGTACACACTTTTAATGAAGTTAAACGACATTTCACTACACGCTAATTTAAAGAAATTAAGATTGATTTGTCTTGATACTACAACCTTTATATATATTGTTTCTCGTCAAGTGGCATTTTTTTTTTAAGTTTCATTCGTGTAAGTTCGCTTAAATTGTTGATAATATTGACTTGTTGAGTGACATGCGTTTACGCTGAATTTTAGTTTTATTTTTGCCACAGAATCAGAAGAATTTGATGCACACTTTAAAATTGTTCGTCCCTCAGCTGCAATTGCTGCGGTTTTCTTACCTCCCATCATGTTTATTCCATACAAATCTTTATTTTTCAATTAAGAATAAACAACATTGAAATTTCGGTCAATTTTATCAGCTATTGCAGGTCCGGGTAAGCATAGGTATCTAAGCAAATCAATTTTAGCTTTTTCAACACTGTTAAAGCATGTACCTTTTTCTTTTAAATTTTAAATCAAGAATTGAATTTCACTAAAAACAATAAAAAAATGTTGATTTAAACTGTCAAGCACTTCAATACATTCATAAACCACGAAGAAAATGGTGTTGGACCCAATCAATTGACTCAAAAATAATTCCTTCTTTGCATATGAAACACTTTGCAAATGCACGAAAGAAAAACTTGCGGTTAATTTTTGATAAATTCTTTTCTTCACATCTGAAGGGTTAATAATTAGCATCAATAGATTGCACTCTAATCGTCAATGTTTCGAAAAAATGGACAAAGTATCTTCAAAAATGATTGTGCGCATTCAGTTGACGAGGAGTGTATCTTAAGTTTAGCTAATCTTCAACTTTTGGCGTTTACAGAATCAAAATATCTTAATTCTTAAAAAAAGTTATCGTGTTTTCAAATTTCTTACGACGAACGTACGCTACGACCGACGACGACAATGGCACATGCACACAAAAATGTCTCAAAAACGTGATTTCTTTTCCGTTGCATGATGCAACAGACTAATTTTTAAGACAAAATGTTTGTGACAATCGCTATCCTTTATCCTATATAGACACTACATGCACGGAAAAGTGAAAAGGATTTCTGAAAGAATCAAACCCTTGATATTAACTGTTAAAATTGTCAAGTTGATGATTTGCTTTAAATACACTTTTTATCTACGATCACAGGAATTGTAGTATATCGACGATTTGAAAAATAAAGGGGATGATATGGGAAAGAAGTGCTCGGAAGAGGAATATCTCATTTTTGTATTTTAACGTACTAGACTTTGGAGAACAAAAATAAGCAAAGAAAATTCTGTTAATAAGTTTTGTGATGTTCTCCCGATTTTTCGTCTAACTTGACTGTACTTACTATAAGGTCTCAAAAAATATATATTTATTGCAAGAATCCCTTAAAAGTGATTGTTTCTAAATTAAAGGTTTATTCACGCGCCTATAATACGAGTAAAAAAAAGCTGCTCCTCCTATCTATTTGTTCTGCCTAAACCTAAACCCTTTAAAGACGATTCAGGGATTTTTTTACTCAATGAAAAAAATACGATTGATTGAATATTAAATATTCAGATTAATCAGATTGGGTTGTACGAAAGCTTGATGAGAAGCAAAATTATTACGTTAAAGATGATTGCAAGAGAAGAGAGATTTTGTTCGCCATCAATAAATTATTATTTTGATATTTATTAGGTATTACAAAGAGTTAATCATATTAGTATTCAGAATAAACAATATTAAATGAATAAAATAATATGATTTGCAATTTTGTTAACTTTATTTATTGTGCAAATTTACTTGCATGTTTAATCTGAACTAAAACTTATAAAATAATTTAATTGTTTGTTCCAGTCATGTGGATGGATATTTTATTTTAATTTTATTGGTCTTTTCATCAAAACCAAATCAATTTTCCATTGAATGGTTTTTTAATCAGAAATCCATATTGTCAAGTTTAATTTGATATGCAGATTAAAGCCGGAATGATATACTTCATATTCAATTATTACCTACTTGCATTTATTATTTTTGTTTTTATTTTATTTTTATTTTATTGAAATCTTTAAAAATTGAATACAATCCTTGCATTAAAAAAAGGGATCAATTAAAATTAAATAACGAACGTCCATGTTACTTCAAGTAAATATACTTTGTACCCTTTAACATGAAGGTTGTGTACATCCTACTGGCACACAAATAAGAGAAAATAAATATATTCTTTCATTTTATCTTTGCATTGATGATCTGTGCTGCCTTGGCTATACAAGGAACAAGGTTCTGGGTTATATGTTCAATTAATTCAATCACCCGGAAGCAGAAAAATAATCCTTGAAATTGTTGAAATAAATAAGAATAAATTTAAAGGATAGGTACGAGTAGGTACCTTCATCCCTATATACAATATCAACAAATTCGATATTCAGTAGTTGATGCAGATATAGCATGTTGTATCTGTATAATAAATGTACAAAAGTGTAATAGACAACCCTTTTTGTGATATACGTACTACAGGTACTACAAACCCCCTGTGCGCCTAGTCGGAATATTTTAAAAGGTTAACTTCTATTCTCTGTGGGATCCGGAAATTTTTAACATCCTTTATGCAGAATGTCAATTTTTACACCTACTCTCGATCTCCATGTTCCCGATGTGTATGAATATGAATGTACAATAATTCTTTTTATTTTTAATTTTTCTGTTTGACATTAGAATAAAATAAGCTTAAACAGATTAGATGAAAACATTTTTCCTACCTGAAAAAAAAAAACAAAAAACAAGAGATGTTCAACCAAATTTGTATTTAAAAATGGCCAAAAAACAGTTTTTGAAGTTTCCCGTGTTTCAAAATATGTTTACTAGCTCATTTTTTATCCAATATTAGATTTGTTTACAGTTTTGAAAAGAAAAAAATACGCACTTTTTAAAAATATGCACTTTTGCAATTACACTCCAAAACTTCTTGTAGATTTTTTGGATTAAATCTTAAAAAAACATATTTTTTCCTATTTTTTAAGCATTCAAGGCCGTTTTAAGCATTATTCTGATTCAAAAAATTTGTATTCATAACCCTACTTTTATTGTCCTACGTCTGACAAATCGAATGAGATATCAAATATTAAAATCTGATAAAAACTGTGGACGATACGATTTTTTTAAAGATGACAATTTTTATTTTTAGAACAAACTACATGTTTTTTACCTATTAGTCCAAGCGGCAACTGTCGGATTTCTTAACTTATAAGAGGTTATGTAGATTTAAATTGGTGTCAAATGAAAGATAAGTTAATACTGAAAATAAAAATATAGGGTTGCCACTTTTAGAAAGGGTGCATTAACGTGGCAACCCTGTTTGAACAAAAAAAAAGTTTATTGAAAAAGTGAAATATTAGTGATGCCAAAAAAAAGATAAATATAGGTACAAAATAAAGAATAATGTTAAGAGCGTAAAGCTGTGAGTGTGGCAACCCTATTCAAATTAAAAACACACATACATAATTCGTATTTAAACAAAAAAGTATTAATTTTTGTTGAGTTAAAAGCTAAGATATACATTTATTTTAGCCCGAACCCTTCTCTATCTAAAAAATGTCGGGTGCCATCTCTTAAATGGAGGCAAGATACACCGTCACCTATTTGAATGCAAAAAATAACGATAAACACAACATTTTCAGTCAAAATGCACCATATTTGACAGAAATGAAAGTTAAAACACACATCAAATTTTAGTTTGGCCTTTCTTCTACCCTCTTTTAACTCTGTCATATTGTGCATTTTGACTGAAAAAGGAGTGTTTATCCTCATTTTCTGCATTCAATTAGGGTGCGGTGTATCTTACCCCCATTTAAGAAATGGCACCCGACATTTTTTAGATAGAGAAGGGTATGAAATGGGTTGATAACTAACAGGTGTTAGGAGACCAACGTAGATCTAGCATACGTTTTGTGCTAGAAAAGGTCCAATTTTTGTTGTTTTTTCTTCTGTGTCAAAAAGCTCAATGTGCAATATATTGCGGAGAAATAGGGGTGGCAAAATAAAAACTATGTCAGCTTAATGAGCAAAACTATGTCAGCTTAATGAACAAAACATGGACGTACCATGTAATTTTTTTCCAGAAAACATTCTCTCTAATAGTACTTACGACACCGAATAACCTTGTAACACGTTTTCCCACTATTTTAATTTCTTCACATTCATGTTTCTGGCATGAAGGTGACGACATGTACTGACAACATAATTATCTTAAAGTCATGTTGATCTTGTATTTTTTCCGCTACTCATCGATTTTTAAAGTAATGCAAACCACTCAAGTTATTTTCAGAAACGTATTTTGTTTTCAAAATTCAAAGACACCGTAATTGAGCAGTTTTTGAAAAAATCCTTACTAAACCCTATTTTTTTTTTACATTTATCTATCGATTGATATAATTAATTTTTCACTAAAAAAATTGTATTACCACAATTACATCGTTTTGGAAGGTCTAAGAAAAAATATGACTTTCGAAATAAAATTATTTCTCAAAAACGTGATGTTTTACAATTTTTTTTTGTGAGAAAAATTAAAATTAAAAATTTATTTCATTAAAATATCCCTTTTACTTTTCGAGATATAAAAAATACGTTTTTTTTCAACATTACCCAATTTAACCCTTATTTCCCGGTGGAATTTCAAAAAATTCAGTTTTATTGGAACTTTACACTATACCACCTATGTTTTGGTGTATACAGTTTTTTATTATCACTTATAGTATAGAAAATGAATAAGTCAGATTATCAACAACAATAGCTGATTCATATTTTAAACCAGTATAAAATGTATAAGTGTGTTGTTACTGTTTGCTTTTTTATAGTGTGTGTGTGAAAAAAACAGTAATAAAGGGCTGAAAAGGTCTATGTTTTATTACTGGTTAGATTTTTTTTTCACAACCTCCGTGAGGAAGTACAACTTAAAAAATTAACAAAATATATTAAACAGGCCCCACATTAAAAAAAAACAACTAGCTCAATTTGATGATTTTTAAATATTTCTATAGACTATTGTTATTTTGGTACAAAGCTTTCTTAAAATTAAACTAAATATATTTCCATTTTAAATCATTTCGTTTCATTAAAATATTTAAATTTAGTGCATAGTCCCAATACATTTTTTAAAGGGAAACAATTTTATATATTTTTTTTTGTTGAAATTTGTTTTCTTTTATTAAAAATATGAATATAATATTCTATATTCTTTTTTTTTGTTTAATTTAAGGTAAAATACTCAATTGTACAACAACCAAATCAAAAAGGCACCAAATTCACCGTTGACGAAGAAACTGGTGAAGTCTCAACAAACAAAGTCTTCGATCGTGAAGGTGATGATGGTAAATTTGTTTCGGTGACAGTTAAAGCTACCGATCAAGGTGAACCTAGTTTGGAAGGTGTATGCTCATTTACAGTGGAAATAACAGATGTCAATGATAATCCACCATTGTTTGATCGACAGGTGAGTTATGACGAAATAATTTAAACAATGTGAGACCTCAAAGTGATGTTTTTTTTTTTGAAAAACACCATAAGAGGAATTCACAAATAAAATTTCGAAACTAGATTATTGTTTACTGAGTTTATCGTTTCCTTTCAGAAATATGTTGAAAATGTCAAACAAGATGCTAGCATTGGTACAAATATCCTACGTGTATCTGCTTCTGATGAAGATGCTGATAATAATGGAGCAATTGTTTATAGTCTTAGTGCACCATACAATCCAAATGATCTTGAATATTTCGATATTCAAGCTGAATCTGGATGGATTGTTCTTAAAAAGCCTCTTGACGTAAGTGTTAATCCAGAATTTCTTTTTAAATTTGTTTTTTTATAATTTAAATATTTTTTTTTTTGTAATGAACTTAAAAACAAAGAAATATAATTATAAATTTAATTTATTTTTTATAATTTTATGTTTTCCATTAACAAAATTACTCCGTTTTAGGTGCGAATTATAAAATTTGAAAAAATTTTGAAAAATTATATAACTTTCTGCTTATAATGTGTGAATGAATTTTAATTGATTTTAAATTATACAAGAGTGTGTATTTGTGTGTGATTTAAAAAAAAAATACAGGTTTAAGTTTACAGATTCAATGGCTGCCGCAGAAATAGTTAGAAACAAAAAAATTTTAACAAAAAACTCCCTTTTCTAACACCGCACACTTGCAAAATCAATCGATTGTATTGCGTACTTAGGAAAGCGAAATATTAACAAAAACAAATAGCATAGAATATCTTGCTTGTATATTTTATTTTTTTAATTATTTAAATTTATTTTTATAAATATTTAATTTCCAGCACCAATTTTTTTAGTTTATAAAAAAAAATATAAAAATTTATACTTGAGTTGAGAATTTGCAAATATTTTAAACATTTTCAATATTTATATTATTTTTTTAGTTTTATTTTATTTGATTTATGCAGAGTAAGGACTAAAGATTAGGAAGATATTTTGAGGTTAGATTTCAAAATACATATAAGTTAGAAGCAACATTGAAAAAATTCAAATCCTTTTAGTGTTGCTTAAATTTATTTATTTTGTATAAAATATTTTTTTTTTTTAAGTGTAGGTTGTGTACAGCAAATTTCATTTATTTAAATTCTGAAAAACACAACCTTTTGTAAAAACAGATAAGAAAATTACACAAATTTTATATCTAAATGACTTTTGCTGGTATGCAAACATTTTTTTCTTAATTTAATTTATTTTAATTGAAATAAATCGATTTTAAAAATCGAATTTTTTTTAAATATTTTTTTTGTTTGCGCTGGTATTATATTATATACATTTTTTTAAGAATATGTAAGCAGTGCAAATTATTTTGTTCAAACAATGTTAATCCACTTTACATCATTAAAAAAGCAAAAAAAAAAAAACAATCAAAACTGCACTATGCGGTATTTATATCATGGCATTTGATAGTATTTTATATTATTTAGTTTTCAAAATTGAATTCTTTGCTTTGGTTTTGGTTAATTTTATCTCCAATTTATTTTCCTAAGCAAAATAAAAGAAAAACAAAATTTCTATTTTGTTTAAATTTTTTTTTTTATAAAAAAAAAAAAACAAACAAAAAAAACTCATGCAAAACATTGAACATATTGTTTTTTTAACATTTTTCCTAACAATAAACGAAATTAAATCAAATCATCATTAGAGGTGAAGGAAGGCATATTTTTGTGTACATAGCTTATGAACGAAATTATATATATTACAATTTATAAAAACGCTTATATTTTAAAATTTTGAAAAAAAAAAAAAAATAAACAAAACAAAAACTTTGAAAGAAAAGTGACATTTTCAACGAAGTGTTTGGGGCAATCAAAATACAAAATTGACATTCATCATTGCGTTGCACTATATCTAAACAAAGAATTTTTTTTTTGGAACGATCATGGAATTTTTTGAGTGTCGTTTCACCAAACAATAAAACGCCGAATGAAAACGAGTTTTTGAAACAAATTTTTTGTGCTTTTCAAAATGGCGATTTTTTATTTATTAAATTTTTTTCAATATTAATTTTTGTCTACAAAAAAATATAAAATATTTTTTTCTAGTATTATTCATTTTTTTAAGCTTATTTATTTCAATTTAAATTTTTTTTTCTTAAATTTATTTTAAGAATTATTCCCAATATCCATAATGTCCTTTGGAAATAGAATAGAATTATAAAATAAAAACAATATTTTGCAGTAAACAATGCCACTTATATTTATAATTTAGTTATAACGAGGATTTGAAGATGCTAAAGAGACAAAATAATATGGCAGATTTTTTCTTTATTTTTTATTTTTGAGTTATGTTTAAGAGCATGTATTTTTTTAAGTATGTTTAGGTTTTCTTAAATTATTAAATTTATTTATTTCATGTATCGAAAGAAATAATATTTTTTTTTTTCACAAAAGCAGTAACATTTTAATTTATTTATTAAGAATGAAAAAATAATACAGCAATATGCACGCACTCGTTGAGTGACAAAGAAAGGTTGTAGGTCTCGTCAAGTACACCACGGAAACGTAGTTTCTGTTGAAATTGGTTTCGATTGACCTCTCTTCTGTTATGTTTAAATTCACACTATTGAAATAAGTGCAGATATTGAAGCTAGGTAATTTAAAAGCCGTTTGCTGAAACGAAACTTTAGCATTTATGTCCAACATAAATTCTTATGTAACAGCTTCCTTTAAACTTAAAACTCTTAAAACAAGATGCCTTAATGATTTTTTTAGTTTCTGAAAAAAAAATCCAAAAATACTAGGCCTGTCCTATACCTGGCCAATTAGGTTTTGATCTGAAAAAATACTTCACAGCATTACTCAAAATTCATCAAATTTGAGTTACTGCAACTACCAGAAATAAAATGCACGACTGGGTCGCAAGTACTTGCTCTTAGGGTCAATTAAGCTACTTACATAACGTTTTTAAAAGTAAATAATTCTATAAGAAATAAAAATAAAATTCATTGAAACTACATAAACAACTTCTTAATTTGGTTTCAGTTCCCAAATAAGTATGCAACTTATTTTGGTTAAGAGAGTTACATTTTTAAAAAACAAAATTTTAATTTCTTTCCTTAAAGCCATTTAAAAAAAATATTTTTTTATACATAAAAATTCTCAAACCTTGTTTAAAAAAAAAAATTGGAACACTTTTTTTAAGGAAATGTTAATGTACATATAAAACCAAAATTTCAAAAAAAAAAAAAATACAGTGACCCGTTTTCGAAAAATTGATTAAAAACAAAAATTGAAACATTTTAAAAAATCCAATAATTATTTTTTTCTTTGATACAAACAAATTCATTAAAATAGGTTCAGTCGTTTAGGAGAAAGTCAAAAGTGAAAAAAGTGGTTCTACCGTTAATAAAATTGTTCAAAACATATCTTTAATTTTAAAAGTATGACCTTACTTGCAAAAGTAGAGACAAAAATGTTAAACAAAATCGTTACAGCCGTTTTTGAAAAAAGTTAAAGTTTTCTAAATGATACCATAGATACCGTTAGTTTTGTTCCTAAAATAAAAATTTCAATTTCACCTCTGGGGTATTACCAAAAGCCTTTAACCACCAAATTTGAAGAAAATCGCTAACTATTAAGGTTTAGGCTGTAGTTCGAGGTATACACAGACAGACAGGCTAAATTGCGGGATCCACTTTTTTTGCATTCCCTAATATCGTAATGTCATGTCTGATTGTTAACCCAATAGTACCTACCCTATAACGCAAGTAAAAATTCTTTATTATCTTCAAACAATACCTATTAATTTGGTGTCTTTAACTTTAAAATAATTGTACGCTAAGATATTATAGAATCTATATTCTATGGATCTTATATGAGATTAAATATCTTAAAAATCATTTTTCGAGAGTGAAGATTTTTGAGTTATTTTTAATGAAGAAGAACAAATTATGTTAAAATCACAATTTCTCGGAACTTTTCAAGATATTATTATTAAAATGGGACAAATCGAATAAAAGATCAGTTTAATTGCAAAAAAGGTAACCTTTCGAAACAAATATTCAATATTAGCTTATTATATAGTATTTGCATAATATTCAAATCTGGTATTTCTTGTTAACCTTAGAAAAAATATAAACAAAGACTGCAGCCTGATAGATTGAGAAGGAACATAGTGTGAATTATAAAAAGAAAAAAAAAACACAAAACAATATGATTTTGTCGATATATTTACAAATCACTTTGTAAAAATACTAAACTTTAAACCAGAGCAGTACTTTAGTCTAGTTTCATGTATAGATTTAGTACAAAGAAGGTATTACTTTTTCGTACGTATACGTAGGGTAAAGGCTAAGAATAGCGATTGTCACTAATTTTTTCAGTTTTTTTCAATTTCATCATGAAACGTCATGAAACGTAGGAAAACATATTTTTGAGACATTTTTATATGCGTGGGCTATTGTCGTCGTCTTCGGCGTCGTTGGCGTTGGAAATTTGGGAACATGACAGGTTTTATTAAAATAAAAATAATTAAAAAAGTTCTCAAAATGCTTAGTACTGTATGAAACACATTTCTATATCTTCAAATTTTCGATACGATTTCCCAAAAACATACATGCTCGAGCATGTTCCAGTCGTCCTAGTCATCAGTCAATTCAAAAATGCCGAAACCTCATCACACTATTCTCAAAACTTATTTTAAAATTATTTGTATATAAAAATCTAAGGTACTTCTGGAGTTGCATATACTTCAAAAATTTTCCAAAATTTATAAGCTTACTTAATTTTAACCTTAAAAGTAGGTTTTTTAGGACTTCTCGTGTCTTTTTGAAATTGAAACTTTTTAAGGATCTTTTGAAAAATTAGTTTCACAAGACATTAGTAAGACAAGACAAAGTAAGACAGAAAGGAGTAACAGAGTAAAATAGAGTTAAGTGAATATATAATAAAATTACCTAATATTTTACTGCTTTTGTTTTAGGCGTTAAAATTTTTATTTCATTTCAACTGCACAGTTAAATATATTTTCATTTATTTTATTATTTATTTATCTTGTGTTTTAAATTTTAATTTATAAGAAATCTTATTTAAGACCATAAAAATAATTTAAAAAAAAAAAAGAAAAAAAAAAACAAATATATCCAAAAAATTTAATAAGTTTTCTTGTTGTTGAAACGACATTACCTACTTACATCTTTTCTTCGGGATTTAATTCTTCTTCTACATCTTCTACTTCTTCAAATTTGATATCTAATACCAACCAAAAAAACAACAAACTGTTTCAACAAAGAAGGGGTGTTATCCTGTGAGTAAATTATTTTATCTTCCAGTGAAAAATAAAGTAAAAAATAAAATCAATTAAATGTATTGCTATGAAATATTGCTTCGGGCTTAAATAGAAGAAGAACAACAATAACAACAATCCAACCACCATTTATATATTATACTCTACAAGGACCTCTAAAGTCTACGCCCTGCTGTATGTAGTTGATGAGTTTCTAAAGTAGCAATCATCCTATAGAACCCCCTCTCTCTTTCTCACTACATCAATGTTGTACAATTTAATTAAGTCGTCTTTCCAATTTAAAGCAATCATCTGTGGTAGCCAAAAAAAAAAAAAAAACATTACAATCTCAGAAATCCAACGAATTGGTTCTTCCTTCCTTAAAATAATAATAAATTTCATTTAATTTTGTATTTTATTGACATAAGTTAAGATAGAATCTTGAATAGAAATTCAAAATAACGGTATGTTAACAGGAAGTATCAATTTTTGTAGATTTTTTTTTCTGTTCATATCTCTTCTAACCCCGCAGAAAATATCCTTTCAAAAATGAATCCTCCTTAATTTTCATTGCTGAATGTTATAAAAAAAAAAAAAATATTCTGTACGTATTTTATTTATTTAAATTTATATTTTTAATTTTTTTTTATTTTAAAATATTTATTATGTGTGTTAATTTGATTTTTTTTTATATTTTTCATTTTACATTTTAACAACTCGCCATCTATGAATCGACGTAACGAACTATAAAACTATAAAATAAAAAAATAATCCATAATCGTTTAACCAATACAAAAACCATTTAAAACGCAAAAATGTCATCCACACAAAATGTGGAGTTCAAATCCAAATAAATTATGGGAAATTCTACTCTATACAAAAACCTACATTCGGGGGCATTGTTGTCACAAACTATAAAATAACACAAATGGTGTTGGTATCTACTAATTTCGGTGATGGCTTCATTTCAAATTGCAAAATAAATAAAAAAAAACAGCGTGATAGATACCGTTTAAGAGTACGCGCCTCCGATAAGGGTGACCCACCATCATATGCAGATGTCGATGTTGAATTAGATGTCGTCGATAGAAATAACAAGCCACCAATTTGGGACAAAAGCGTTTATGGCCCCATTCACATTAGAGAAAATGTCACTGTTGGTACGGTTGTAACATCGGTTAAGGCAAGGTTTGTATCATAGCTAGAATACTATCGAATCCTACAACCACTATATTTCTATAATAACTTTCTCTCATGAGAGATTTTTGTTTTAACCATAAAATTATTTAACAAAAAAATAAGAAGGTTTTTGTACTAACTAAGCAAAATGCTACCAAGTAGTTTTTCTTCTTCAGTCGACCGCTATCATTTTTCCCTTACTAAATTGGTTGTTCATTCACAATGGTAAAACTAAAAAAAATAAACAAAATTAAATTTTGCTATTGTTCACGGTGACTGATGATTGATTTTTGAATTTAAATTTAAAATATAGAAGAAAAAAAGTAACAAACTTAAACAAAAGAAACAAATGTGATGGGAAAGTAATTTTTTGAATTTTGATTACAAGGTTTTTCGTCGTCTTTGTAAAAAAAAAAAAAATATTAGACATTCTCCCAGCGACTCATCCTATTCTGTTAACAAAATATAAAAAAAAAAATTAAACATAACCTCTGATTGTATTTTATAAAATTAATAATTTGTATATGCCATTCCCCTTTTTGTAAATCATTAAAGGTCAAATTTATCCAAAAACAAAATAACTAAATTAACAAAAATGAAAACAAGGTAAATGTTAAAAACAATAAATACAGAGCTTGCATTATTATTTACTATTTATTTGTTTAACATCTCTAATGAGCTAACAAGTTTAAACAAAAAATTATGTAAAATTTGCACATATGTAATTAAACCCCCTCCACCTATTTTCCCTAAGATATTTTATTTATTTTAATTTAAATTTATATGCTAATTTCTAAACATATATAAAAAAAATAATATTTTAAAAGCTGAATAATATTTTTGCGATGCAGAATTGTAATTGCGTTCAAAAAATAGTAACTTTTATCAACTTTTTGATGGTCGTTATTATAATGATGTGCCTAATCCGCTCATAAATAATTGTACCTACTCTATACCTGTGTTCCCAGTTTTACTTATGGCGCTCGCAGTGCGGTCTTCTAAATCAACACACAAACAAAAAAAGAAAAGCACCCTCTTACCACCACTCATTTCTAAGTTCATAAAATTCCTGCCACCATCATTCCAAAATGGAGGGATAAACAAAAGCATCACCTTTCTCTATGGATGTTTAATGAACGTTTAACCTGAGGACGTTTTCCTTCCAACGGACTCTGGCTGACTGGGTGCTGGTCTGAATATTAATTTTTCGCAGCATCAAAATTAATGCCAACACAAAACTTTGTGTTTTATTTGCTTCAATTAATATGCAATTTTGTTCGCATAAATCACCAAATTGACTGAAATTATCCACAGAACATAGAGTAAATGATGGTGAGTTTAGTAGGTAAGGTTTATTTAAATTTGGGAGAGGCTAAAATGAATGAGGGTCGAGTTTTTGGGTTCATATTTTTGAGATGGGGTTTTCTATAGAGCTACAGGGAATACACATACCTGTGTGTATCTACTATTTTCATCGCAAAAAATTATTCAGCTGGAATCAAATGTAAGGGTTTTTTTTTTATTTTATTTTATATATAATATCTACACTACAACCTTTATAGGTAAATATAATAATAACATACCTCTAAATCACTACTACATATATAATATAATTTACTCTTAAATAAAAACAATTATGTCCAATGTAGATAGATTATGTACCTATTAGAAATGTTATAAAATGTAAGCAAATAACAATATTATTATGCATTGAAAATGGAGTTTTACAAAATAACGAACGTTCTCTTGTCAAATCTAATATTTTATAATTTTATTTTATTTATATTGAACTCAAAATTGCATTGAAAATTGGCTTTTTTTATTTATTTTATGTTTATAATCAATGCTTATTTTAGTTTAAATAATTTTTTGATTTTAGGGACAAATTTATAGTGAGCAAAATTTATAATAATTGTGTGTGTATATCAAGCTTGATGAGTATTTATATTGACAGGAGGAAAAATAAGTTGCAAGTTTATATCAAATTATGTAAATTAATTCATACACCTTTGTAAGCTGCTTTTTTTCTCTATTTTTTCTCTATCGGGGTAGTTTTATGATTGTCCTCCAGTGCAAAATTCTAGGCTCAATTCTACAGTAAGGCAAACCGTTTTTTTGGAAAAAATGCGAATTTCACTGCGGCCCTCTTACATTTTATGTACCTACTTTGGGTTTCTTATACAGTAAAAAATTATTTTCTGAAATTTAAGCTCAATAAAATTAGTAATTTTATGGGATCTATTGATTTATTGGCACAAGAAGTCAAATGAAAAATTCATGACAAAGTATATCACTTAATTTGCCATTATTTCTAAAGAATTTTGGGTAATATTTTGTCTATTGAAAAAGCATTCGTTTTGCCCATAAGGTTTATTACGAAATACCCTAAAAACATGAATAATTTTCATATCTCCATTTTTGAAACAATTAACCTATAAGAAACATACAAGAATTGCTAAATTTACTAAGAAAAATAGTGGCTCATGGCTCTCTTAAGACCACAAAATTTTACTGAAAGTATGTATACTTACTTACTTCTAGTAGGTATGTAGGATTTCTCCGTATCTTTTTTTGCTGTCGGCTGTTTCGCAAAAAAATACAAATTAGCAATTTTTAGAACTTTGAGGTCTTCCCGATCTTTTATATTGAACTCAAATATCAATCTTATTTTCCCTACATAAGAGACCCAAAGTACATAAATAATATGTACGAGGGCCACAGTGAAACTCCCAATTTTTCAACAAAAAAAAACGAAAAAATTGCAATTGAATTTAAAAAAACGGATTAGGAAGACTTACATAGGCTTCTATTTCTACAGGAAAACATTCTGTAAGAATAAGATCTCTATTTGAAAATGGTCTTGTGAAAGCACACTCCAATAATGGCCTTGATTTAGCTAATCATAGCAACGGTTTTTAGGTTAAAAATTCGTCTAGGAAATAATTGATTGATGTTTTCGCACAGTGTCTAAAAATTCTTAAATGGTGGTTATGTCCATCATTTTGTGGCTAATAAAATATGTAAGATCCAAACAGAATGAAAAATAAAAACCTAATTCAGATTTCATGCTGAAACTTATTTGATTTTTATATGAAATGTCGTTTCATTTAAACGAAGTTTCAAAGTGCCCCGCTCACGTATTTTCAAAGTGGAATATTTTAATATTGGCTAAAATGTAGATTTAAAGTTTTTCAACGTTATTTTTAAAATAATTGTAAATTTCAAGGTTCAATTTCGAAAATTATGCAAGTAATTTTCAGCATCAGAGATATAACCTGATGGGTAAGACACTGAATAGGTAACTCAGGGGACACAAGTTCGTATCCGGTCGAATGCAATTGTTTTTTTTTCTTTTCTTTTACATTGAAAATTAATGATTTTGATTAGACCATGTTGTTTTTTTAAGGGACAGTAATTTAAATACCCTTTTTTCATTGTTTATTGTTTAATTTTCATCTTCTTTAGTTTTCTTAGATTGTACGTTGTTTTTTTGTCTGGGCTTAGTTCTCTTTTTTTAACTCGAGAAAATGGCTATAAATGGCTTAATTTTATTACTGAATAGATTTCTTGCAAATCACTTCAAAAAGACGTTTAATGAAGTGATCTTTTTTA
Source organism: Meliscaeva auricollis (assembly GCA_948107695.1). Classification (NCBI taxonomy): domain Eukaryota; kingdom Metazoa; phylum Arthropoda; class Insecta; order Diptera; family Syrphidae; genus Meliscaeva; species Meliscaeva auricollis. The sequence continues at coordinate 26,649,446 of OX403618.1, forward strand.
TTCGTGTCGACTAGGGTACTTTCTAAGCTTTGATACTTTATTTTTATGAATCATTTCAAAGCTTTAAATCTCGAAAAGCATCTATAGCCGTGTTTTATTGATTGTTTAAGCAACGCAGTAAAACAAGAAGCAAGATGGCAATGCTGGCTATAGAGCTTTGAAATATTGAAATGAAGAGGGCACATAGTCGTACTGAAGAAATAATTTCTTGTTTGAAGGTTGGCAGTAACACGTGCGAAGGGTGCGTTCGTTGTTTTTTTTTTCATAAAAAGCGTTTTGGTTAAAAAAAAAGATTAAATTACTCTAAATTTAATTCAATTTAGGAGTTAATTTATATCTTTACCATCGCGCAGGATAACAAAAAAAAAATATTTTCTTATTAATCGAGATCACTCCATGCTGCAATTCGAAAATGACCCCTAAACCGGGTTTGTTTTGTCATTAATTGCATCAAAAAACATCAACATGGTTCCAACTTTCAAATATTGAATGTTATTGGCATTTGATTGCTGTTGTTTTTACCCATCTACCAATAAAACACATCTAATATTAGAGATTTGCTTGCGATGACTTTTTATTCGAAATTTTATTAAGTATAACTTTCTTTTCACACTTTTTCTGTACCTGTTACTTTTTATGTAATAATAACGAAAAAAAAAAACAAATAAAACAATTCAATTTAGTCATATTTTTTTTCGCCGATGTATTTTACAGTTACGTCACTTTGTAGATCGTTTATTCAAAGTAACTTGCTTCTTACCACGGTGAAATAGCATAAAATACTGCTGAATTATAAAGAGCTCATATTTTAGCGGAATTTTTCAGTTTCTCCATCTCCACTTATGCTCATTCTGATATTCAAAATTTAAGGTTAAGTAAACTTGCAGCTTAATTTTCCTCACTTCTGTAACTATGTATAATAATAATTTTTCAGTGGCTATTTAGGATCGAGAACACTCCACTTTTATATTCAAAAAAAAGAAACAATTTGCACTGCAGTAATTTTTTTTAGGTAAAATGTAAAAAATTATTTAATTTTTCTTTTCGATATGTAGGCAGGCAGAAAGATTTTTTTTTGTTTTTACATAAAATTCATTTAGAAATAAAAAAAAGCTTCTAAGTACGTAAAACTAAAAGAAGTAGCAGATTTCTTAAATATCTTTCCAATAGATAAACATAAATATTTCGTTTAGTTTTGCTTTTGCTTTAAATTTTAATTTTCTGCATTTATTGTTTTTATTAAAAAATTAAAAAAAAAAACACTGCGTATAATTAGAATGAGTAACATGATTGTATATTATATTTTTTTTGTGTGTGTGACTTAAGAATAATGAATTTTGTTTAAATATAAGTAAAATTGGATTTTTGAAATTTATTTTTATTCTTTTTTTTTTGGTTTTGGTGTTGAATTGGCAATAACAGCAACAAAAATAATATTTTATTTTATTTTTGAAACAAATCAAAACAAAAATCTAACTTAGAGAGCTTTTTCTTTTATTTTTTTTTTCTGGGCTAAAGGTTATTTTAATATTTTTTGATATAACAAAACAAAAATAACAATAAAATAAAACTCAATATTATATCGATTTGTTTTTTGCTTTTTTATTTCAAATCGAAAATATAATCATCAAAAATAAATCAAAAAAAAAAAAATATATCAATCAAATGCAACTTTACCATATCAACAAATATATTACAAAAAAACAAAAAAAACCAACGTCATTTGCGATAAATTTTCCTGCCCGAAAATAAAAATATGCATGAACTATACATAACCCAAATTGTATGTGTGATTTTTTCAACATGGGATTTTTTGTGTGTTTTTTTATAAACAAAAAATATAAAAACACAGCGTGAAACATATAAGCTAGAAGCTATGGCCCAAGACAAAGGCTATCCACCCCTTTCACGTACAGTCGAGGTGCAAATTGACGTTGTTGATCGGGCAAATAATCCACCCGTTTGGGATAATACGGTCTATGGGCCGATTTATGTCAAGGAAAATATGCCAGTTGGCGGAAAAGTGGTCTCGATTAAAGCCAGGTCTGTTGCTTAGCAAATGTACATTTTTTTTTTTTTTGGTTAAGAATCGTATTTTTTTTTTTTTGGTTTTTTAAGGACTATAGCTTATATGAAAAATATTTTTATATGAAAGCAATTTCTTTTTTAAGAGACATTTTTGAATAAAAAAGTTTTATTTGTAAATAATAAATTTATGTGTAGAATTTGACTTGTATAAATATTTGAATGTTTATGTGTTTTGAAATAGTTTTTTTTTGTTTTAATTTGTATTGTTTTTGCACTAACCTTTCCCCCAAACATCATTAAATTCAAAACTCACATCACGCATTTTAAACTGGAGACATTTTTGGGCTCAAAATTGAATCGAAATTTTTATGTTTTTGTTAAGTTTTGAAAAGTGTCACATTAACTTGTTTGTTCTACAAAACTCGTTAAGACTACCTTTACCTTATTATTACAACTTAAGGTTATGAGAGAGTGACACTGTCAATTTCCGGTAACCATTTTGATAACCATTCCGTCAACTATTTTTGTTTTCTCGGGGTTACCATTTCAATAGACATTTCAGCTACCATTAATACCACAATTATCCTAAAGATTCCGGTCGCCATTCTGCTAATTAAAGCGATAACCGTACCGAAAGCCACGGTAGCCATCTCTGCCATTATTGAAGTCACCGCCATTATTCAAGTCACTGGTTATTTTCAACATTATGGTTCAGTAACCATTTTGGTAACAACTCCATCAACTATTCTTGTCATCTTCCGGTTAGCATTCCAATAACCATTCCGGTTATCATTAATGCAATCATTCTTGTAAGGATTGCAGTCACACTTCTGCGATAACCGTACCGTGAACAATGTTTATTGCGGTCTCCATTTTGGTAACCATTCCGGTAACTATTCCTTGTTACCATTCGGTAACAGAACCGGTAGCCCTCCCTATTACCACCACCATTTGTCATAATCCCGGTTATCAATAACCATTCTTGTCCCTAATGTGGTATTTATTTCAGTAAACATTCTGTTAACCATTTCGATAACAATTTCGGTAACTACTCCTTTTATCATTCCGCTAACCATTCTTACAACCAACAAAAATTAACAATTTCTTTCACAATTCCAGTAAATATAAATGTTAACTATTCTACTAACATCAGCAGTAACCATACAAATATCCATTTATGTCATTATTCAAGTCATTATTCCAGTTAGCAGTAACCATTCTGGTAATTATTTCTCTAATAATTAATGTAACCATCTCTCACCAGTCTGATGAACCTTCTAGTAGCCATTCCGGTAACCATTTCGGTAAACAATCCGGTTACTTATTTATGATATCATGCCGGTACTGGTATCAGTCCCTTAATAATTTCTGTCATCATTTCGTAAAGGTATACAGTTATCATACTATAAATCATTGCAGTCAGAAATGTATATAACAAACCTTTCAGTAACTATTAGTATTGTCACAATTCCAGTAAAGATTTCGGTCACTTTTTTTCTAGTTACATATATGGATAACCGAACTAATCACAATTTCTATCCCCTTTCAAGTCACTATTACGGTAACTATATCTGTCATAATTTTGGTAACAATTCCGTTAACCACTATTACAGTAAATGTTCCCGTTACCTTTGTGTTAATCATTTTGGTAATCGTACTGGCAACCTTCTCTGTCATCAGTCTAGTTAAAATTCTGGTAACCGTTTCGGTAACCATTCCGATATCATTCCGTTAAAAATTTCTGTCACCATTTCGTAAGAAAATCCAGATAGGTACCTGCTCTAAGACTTTTAGAGTGGAAATTTTATGTTCCATAGAATCCTTCAACAGGTTTCACTTATCGAACTGGATAAAGTGTAATAATTTTGTTTCTATTAACAGTCAAAACTTAAGCTAAACAAACACATCCTCACATTCTTTTACCATCAATACCAATCCATTGTTATTCTGATGAAGAATTCTGATATGGTCATAATCTTACTAGGACATCATATCACGAATAAATTTACATCTTCAATTATTGGCGTTGAAGCATCTTCAAAGCACACCATCTTACAGAAGATAAAAATTTGATTTGCATAAAATCGCTCAATTTTAAACTTCGATGATTGTATTTTCATCTCCTCCAGGCAAAAAACAACATTAACCTTAAATTTTGGCCAGAGTTGTTGTTTTTTATTTCAACAAAAAGGATTTCTTAGACTTTGTCCAGTGAAAACAAAATTGCCCTAGATAAGAAGACATAAATATTACGAGAAGGCAAAACCATCTGCTTTGGATGCCTTACCTATGTTCTTTGGTAATCTATAAGCTATGACCTATATGCAGATTAACTCTTTCACCTTTTAACCTTTTAAGACCATAATAAGTATAGTTTCTAGATTTTTCACCCTGATGTTTACCAAACAATAAATTGATCCGATTTATCTTAGGAAAGTAGGCAGAGGCTAAGCTAAATCAATGTGTTGGTATGTTCTAACCTTAACCTTTTTATTAAGCTGGAATCCTGTGAAACAAAAATAGAAAAAAAAAAACAGTTTTTGACGTCCTACTTACCATAAAACAAATAAGTTTCAAATTCGATTCAGCCTGTGTATGGTGTGTAGTAAACCTATATCATAGTCCATTCCAATTGAATGAATAGGAATACAAACATACCCTACCCACACCATATACTCATATGTAGGTACATGTTTGATGAACATGCCTCAATCCATCACATTCGCTCGACCATCATTTATCCACCCTTGCAAGAAACCCCATCATATACATTATATCGCCTTGCATACCGTTATTCATTTACATACATAAACACAATCCTTATAGCCTTCTTGATCCTTAAATCAAATCAAGAAATCTCCCAAGGATCCTCATTTATGTTTTCTTTTTTTCAACCTCTGTTCACTATTTTCACGATACAAAACAAAACAAAACCATACCCATATCCCACTTCCAAACCTCTGACACGTACAAATCATTCTAGAATTTGCATAACATTTGCCCCCTAGAATCTTCTCTCTCAAAAAAAAAAAAAAAAATATATAGGTATATTTTCCATACTATGGCAAAATCAACGATATCCATAATCTCCCCTCTAGAATTTCTTCCCACTTTCCCACCAACTCCTCACCCTTCACCGAAATGCACTATTTTATTTTCTTATGAAAAAATAAAAAAAAATAATAATAAAAATATAAAAGCCTTGTATTCGCATATATCCTTGCTCAAAATATTAAAATCAGACACAGAAAGGATAAACTGAAACAAAAAAAAAAGTTAAATTGTTTGTTGCCACACCACCAATTCACACATCACACATTTGGTAACATATCTAGAGCTCTATGCTGTAGTTACCGTTTCTTTTCTTTTGTTTTATTCATTTGGGATGCTTGATTCTAAGGCCAGGGAAATTAAGGAAGAACGAAAAAGAAAAATAAAAAAAAAAAAACAAAAAGAAATCCTTTAAAGCCCGAACACACTTGATAGATTGTGGTTAAAAGTTTTGGTATTCTGAGTTTTAGACATGAAAGCAAACCCTTTTTTTCACGCTATAATAATATAAAATTTTTCTTTTAAGGAGAGTTTTTTTTTTTTTTAAATGTGAATTGTGTGTGAAATTTAATGTGGGTGAGTGTGAAGATTTTCTGCTTCCACTTTGTGTGGCCAGAACAATTACCAAACAACTTATAGTCTTTCAAAAAAAAAAAAAAAAAGAAAAAGCATACAAAGGAAATGTGGAATACAATCTTTATTTTTTTTTGTTTTGCACAAAAAAAAAAAATGATAAATATGTACAATCCTGATCCCAGGAAAAAGCACTGTGATTGCATGTTTTTTTTATAGAGAGCGCACCTCGTAGTGGAAATTTAATAAAAGAAAAAAAAATTGTTTTAAGCCTCTCAGCACAACATTAGTTTATTTTATATTTTTTATTTTGTCTACGGTACATTATAAGGTCAGGGTTCAGGGCTGATATCTAAAAAAAAAACGCAGGCAATAATTTATGAGTAAGGTGTGTACTGCCATTAAGACCAGTATTTTTAACACAAATAGTATAAAAACAAAATTTAAAATAAAAAATTGAGTGTTTTTAATCGTTTTTTTTTTTGTTTTTTTTTTTTTTAATATTTTTTGTTTAACATTTTGTGGGGACTTTTTTGACTTTAAAAAAAAAATAGTTCCATTTAGTGTTTCTATGGATTGTTCTCCTATGTAAAAAAAAACAGGGTGAATTTAAGGTTGATAAGTTTTAACGAAAGCTCTATTGATAAATTTTTATGTAATTTTTAGTATTTTTTGAGAAAAATCTTTTGTGTTTAGATTAACCAAAACAGTGTAATTTTTTTTATTTCACCCCAGCATGATTACCTTGAAAGTAAGACTGCCGTAACTCTCACTGAAGAAAGGTCGAAATAATATAAGAAGATTCTTGTTCTTTTTATAAAAATTAAGAACTTAAGGAAAAACACTCACAGTGATCTTTCTACCGATTAACACTTGATTGGCACCCGCACGAAATTGACTTAAAAATATTTTGACATAAGCGGGTGTGAACTGTAAGACAAACAAAGTGTGAAATTGTATTGGGTTCTTACTTTTAGTTTAAATTCCTTATCATATAATAAAACTGCGGCGTACACTATTTTGTGGTACACTTTACGCTGCCCACATAAGCCGAGGGGGTATAAATTACATATCAAACGAAAGCATGTTTTGCAAATGGAGATGTGCAGTGCTTATAAATTATTTAAATATTTTAAACCAACATTGTTTAAAACAATGAATTAAAATTGCAAAAAAATGCGAGGAAAACAAAAACGATGGGAAATGTAAAATCCACTGACACATGAAATGTCAAATCACTCAAGACCGGAACCCAAAACATAAAGGTGGATTCACATTAAGGTTTGTTCACATTAAACAAATCCGCCAACACGACAGAAGTTAATAAAGATGTTATATTGGTTGTGAAACCCCCGAAACGAAGAGTCAACTAAAAATATTAGGCGTTTTTATTTTTAGTAGTTAGGTTCTTACAATAACATTTGAAAACATTAAGCGTTAACACACATACACTAGAGGCATCTGTTGCTGAAAAGATCGTTTAATTTTCTCCATACAAATTTCAGTTCAGACATCTATCTGTGATTTTCTGAAAAAAATAAAATGGGGGCTATCGTGAATAAAAAGTTCCTTTGGAATGTTTCCTTCGTTAATAATATGGGAACATAAACACTGATTGAATTTTTCCCTCGGAATTTATGTTATCGGGAATATGTAATTTCCAGGGAAATTCCTCTGTCAGTTCATATATCTATTTTTTTGCTCCTGAAAAAAAATTCTGAGGAAGACTCACGATTGCTGAAAAAATTTCGATGGAAAAAATATTACCAGACAAAATTAGCTAAGCAAGCTACGAGGTGCTGAACCCTTTTTGTTCTGGCAAACCGAAGAAGCAGCAAAATGGTTCACTAAGGGAATTTTTTAAAACTGACCTCCACCAAAGTGCGATTCGTGGAGTATATATTTATATACTAACCTACTTCGAGATGTGTGAACTACTTCTTAAAACTTTGAACGGATCTGTTGAAGATAAGTCCAATGCTCCAGAAGAAAATTGAAGACTCAACTAGATCTACTTGTCATGTTCATGTTCACACTGAACTATGGGTTTTTGTATATCATCTCACGTGACACAGATGGAATTCCTTGTTTATAAGGCTGGACAAAATCAAATGATTTACCCATTTTGCTGCCATAAATGAGGCCTTAGAGTCGAAAAACAGCATTTGGCTATTGGCTCAATGTGAAGTTTGCGTACGGCGAATCTTCCCTGCTAAAGCAACGGTATTTAAGTACCGTGGATATGCAGCTGGGCAAGATCACTGGATCTTCTTTTCCCCTTTTCTCCTACCTGGGAATTCTTTCATTGCTGCTCTTCCATTTATGCTGAATTATCTTAATGGTGCTAATCTTCTATTACCTTTTTTTCCGGCATACTAAGTATATTTTTCCGAAATGGCTGGTAAGCCTACGGTCATTGTTTAGGGTACTGCCTAGACCCTCGACGTAGATGATGTTGCAATACTAGATGTTATAAATGTTGACATTTTTAGTTATATGTAGGTAATTGAGAGCCGAGGAGAAGAAACCCTTTAGTGTAACCACTTCATGGATAATAGAAGTCCATTTTCAGAACCAGCACCATTTTCAATAACAGTACAAGTTTTTGAAAATATATATAGTGAACCAAGGTCTTAAATTTGATTGTTAATTTTCAGCACGCATTAAAGCTATTTTAGCCTTAGTTAAACCTTTGAAAATAATAAGCTGGTACGCAAGGTTGGTAGGTATCGGAAAAAAAAGACTTGGCTGTTTGTCGGGCTTATGCAGAAGAATGTTCAAATTTCATCTAGTTTACCAGTCTCTCTAAAAATATTTTTTCGTTTTATTTTGTATCAGCAATTTATTCTTCTTTTGGAAAGATCATTCTTAAGAATCACCCTGTTTTGCTTATGAACTTTCCTAACCGAAATACAAAACAATTTTAAAAAACATTTATCTGATGTTCTGAGCGCACTAGACTTATGAATTCTAAAATGTCTGCTCTTAAATGCATTAAGAATAACACAGTTAAATTTATATTTTTTATGTATCCTTTTGTTTTGTATGTGTGTATTTTGTGTTTTACTTCTTTTTTTTATATTTTTTATTTTTCTTTTCCTACCTTCCGTCTACATTAATGTATTTTGTTTTGTCATATTTTATAATTTTTTTCTTGAATCTATTTTATAAAGGACATCGTTGAGGAGCATATAAAAAAAAGAAAGAACTTGTTACATCCTATTCTAACAACAAAAACAATGAGTTTCTTTTTATTCTTGTGAGTGTGCGTTTGTGTGGAATAAAAAAATTGCAAGTTTTTTTTTTATCTGAATGTTAAGGAAGACCCACGTATATTTCCCTCTAACTAAGATGTGCTAGTAGGTACCTACCTCTATCTACACCCAGAAACATTTTTGAAAGAAAAAATTATCGTCAAAGACACTGCGACGATGCATCAAGTTTTATTTTTATGTTTAAGGTACAACAAGGACATTAAAAAGAGGAAAAAAAACGCATATTGTAAAAGAAACCATACATTTAATACATTTTTTTGTTTGGTTTTATTTTGTGTGGTGAATTTTTAATATTCTTGAGGTGATTTTGAGAATAATACTCTTCAAAAAAAATAATAATATAAAATTGTTATGACTTATTTAAGTCGTTCTTGTAAAAGTATACTCGTACAAAGTATATAAAATGTAAAATTAAAGAAATTTCTAGGAAATGTTACTTTCAATCAAATACCTACAAGAGTCAAAGTTCTAGAATATCGAATACAAAGTTCTGAATTACATATTTTTAGTTTTTAAAATGAATTGAAATTCTATTTTGAAATTTTCTTTTTACCTTTATGTCTTATTATTTGTTATGTTGCTTTTTTTAGGAATCTTGAAAAGAGAAATTCTTCCATTCTAAAGGATGTTTCTTGAAAAATTTTAAATTAAAAATAGTCAATATAACTTTATTCTAAGAGTTTGAACTTGATACTTTCTTTCACTTCTCAGAAAATATTTAAATTTATTTTTTTTAGGAATTAACTCTAGTGGGAAAAATATAGTTAAGGGAGAGAGGGCAGATACACATACGTCTTCGAAAAAGAAACTGCAACTTCAACTGCAAAATTATGTTCCCCGAAAGAGCATACTGTTTGATGTAAGGATATTTTTTTCAGGGCTTAAGTATGTCGTCCAATAAACTTAAAATCAGTTCATTTTTCTTGCACATACAAATTTTTGGCTTCCATGGACGCTTTTCTTTCAGAAATTTCTGATTATCATGTGTTTTTATGGCGTCATTTTGTTAATTTTGTCCTTTCTATCCTTAAGTTGAATTATTAAATTCTTGCCACAAATAAATTGCTTGAATACCATGGTGTAGGAAAAAAAGACAAGTAAGAAACGTTCGCTCACATATTAATCTAATTTTCAGAAGATTCTCAGAAATATGATTTTTTTTTTGTAAATAGCTTACAAAATCTTGGTTTCTAAAAAAAAAAAATATTTCTCTGGCCTTCACTTTTCGATTTTTTCATCTCTGATACTTTCATTGCGACAATATTTTTTGTTTTAATGAGGTTATGTTTCTACCACTAGATTACTTTTAGATGACCTTAAAAAAATCCACCACTCAGCACTCACTCAACGATGTCCTTTACATGAAGAAGAACAAGAAAAAAGAATTCTTTAATAAACTTATTTCTCATTTCTGTGCTAAAAAAAAACAACTTTCGTTTATTTTTAATTCTGTTTTGTTAGTAATTCTTCAAAGTAAAACCAACGCTAGTTTATAAAAAAAAATATTATAAAGTTGTTTTATTACTCAGTGCAAATTTCTTCAACAAACATAAAAAAAAAAACAAAAATTAAAAAAAATGAAATAATAAACTTTTGAAAAATAAAATTTGATCTTCATAAGTTTTATATAAAACAAGTCCTGCAATTCTAGTACTTAACCTACAAAAATATGCAAAACAAAAAAACAACAACAAGTTTATTTAGCCATTTTAGTTGCTTTAGCAAATATACCAACTGAATTAATATCGTCAAAAGGTAAGTGGAGTAGAAGAAAAAAAAAAAAATAAAAAAAGTCTTCCTCCTAAAAACCTTCCACAACACTTGATGGCAGTTTTTTTTTTTTTACTATTTTAATTTTTGTTATATTTTTTAAGCAAAATAATTGTAGCATAAATTGTAGGATTTATACATCATATAATGCAAACAAGTCGAATAAATTGCAACGAATTAGAAAACTAAATTAACTAAAATTTGCCACCCCACAAAGTGTACTATAATAGTGTAAACCTTGAATTCATTTATTTTAACCTACCAACTTATCCCATCGTGTATATGTATATACTGAGTTTGGACAGCAAACATCAAATTAACAAAAAAAAAAAAAAACTCACAGCATTCACCCAAATCCTTGGATCCTTTATTTTTTTTTTCAAGAAAAAAAAAAAAAATTTTAGAGTATATTTTTCCTGACAACAACTACTCAGCGAACCCATCCATCAATCCACCCTCCTCACAAACCTCTTTCAACACCGCATTCACATATAAAAGAAATATATATTAAAAAAAAAAAAAAAAAAACTTCTCATCATCCATTTAATTTTTCATACGCGAAAAACCATCCCATCCTTGTGTAATGGAAACATAAATATATATACATGAATTTTCGTATGTATATAAATACTTTTTTTTTAAACATCTTTTTGTGTGTTGTCCCAATTTTTTTGAAGGATACTGCCACAAGAAAATGTAGTGGTATCAGCAATGTTTCCACTTCACATTAATTTTTTTTTTTTTTTTTGAAATATTTTAATAGAAAATATTCTTTTTTTTATGTAAAACAGAAAACGAATAGTTTTTTTTTTTTTTTTTTTGAATTTTTTGCACTTAACCAACCAAAAGTTTAATAAAAATACAAAAAAATAAAAAAATAAAAATGAATACAAACTAAATATTGCGACATACTTTTTGAATTTTGAATGGCGCATGGCATTTTATTTTGATCAATTTTTTTGTTAAGTTGATTAAAAATGTGTAAAGGAATATATTTTATAGCTTTAGAGCTTGAAAAATATCCACCATGTGCAGAATTTTTTTTACATACAAAGCACATTTTTTGAATCGCTTTACATAAATGTATATTTTTTAACATGGTGATTTACTACGTGAATATTTTTTCCTTAAAATTGTTTTTTTGAGAAAAATTTAGTTTTGATTCATTTAATTAAATGAATTTTTTTGAAGAATTTTTTTTTTTAAGTTAAAACTTATGTTTAATAATTTTTTTTTTGTTTAAGTATTGCAATGGAACAATTTAACTACTAACAATAAATGTTCTTATAATAATATTTAATTTGCTTTTTGTTTGTTCCATTTTGTTAGCTTTAACTAATATATTAGAAGTAGAAAATTTATTTATTGATTTTTTTTTTAATTTAAGATAAAAATTGCATATAAAAAAAATTACTGAGCGAAAAGACTATTCATTTTCAACCTTAAAAAAAATATTGTTTTTTTTTATTGCTTTCTACTATTGAAAATCGGTAAATTTTATGTTGCCCCTTAAGTACTTCATAAGAAAAAAATATGTTTAAAGATATTTTATAAATATTTTAAAGGCAATCCGCGCAAAATTTTTAAATTAAACAGAATTTTTCTTTTTTTAAATTAATATAGTTAAGAAAATTCAACCTAGTGTCAAACTTAAGGTCCTAAGGGTAGTTAATGGTAGAGTTCAAATGTGAGCTTTTTTCATTGAATTGATAATGTTTATCAAGTATCTGAACCTCATCTATCTCTTCGTAATCTCTTAGATTTACTAACAAAATTCAGTAAATCATGAACATTGTGATGAAACTACCTAAATAATATCATGATTTTGGAAGCTTGAGAGGGCTTGAGCCCCCTGAGTCCCCCTTCCTCCTCAATATGCCACTGGCCATCCTCCAATAGAATTTCACAATTCATATCTTGATAGATGGGGGATAAATTATATTTTGACGAAAAATGTCAAAATGCCATTGTATTGCTCTTAAATATTTCTCCGGAACCAAAAAAATTCGAATTAGTTGGTGTTTTTTTTTTAATCCATTGACGTCAGCAAAAAGCAATAAATCCAAAAAAAACTACACCATATTGTTCTTGGAATCAAGTGGAGAATACAGGTCTTATGATCAATACTTCACCCCATCTCTAACAGAAATCTCTTTTCAAGCGATCTCTTGTGCCCTCCTGTGAATATTTTCGACAGACCTGAATGTGAACTATATTTTCAAAGAAAAACCAGGGTCGGCATTTTGTATGGCGAAAACAAACAAACGTTTTCGTGTGTGCGAACGGTTCTGAAGTTATTGCACAATTTCATTAATTTTTGAAAACGATCGTTTTCGTCTCGTTATTTTTCATAGAATCTGGCCCCAGGTACGAAATTTCAGTCTTTCGTTTTACTAGCTTCCGATATTTTGAGAGCAACAAATAAATAATTTAAAGAAAGCGGATGTGGAACACAATCGATTCATACCTACTAACAACTTAACCTTAAGTTTGATTTTCATTAGTTAAAGTATACCTATTTTCATTTTTTTTTTTGTTTCCCAAAAAAAGTTACAAATGAAGGTACAAACGTACGAGTCAAAAAGCTAGTAATTTTTTTTTTTTTTAACATGCAACATTATTTTTAACCTACTAACATTATTTATTTTATTCATAAAAAAACAAACAATATTTTAACACATTCAAAGGACAAAATTTTCTAATATATAAAATTCTTTTCTATTTTATTTATTACAACAATAATAATTATGATCACATCGTCTGCGCTGATTTTATTCAGTTCTGGCATTGAGGGAAATCCAACGGTATTCTATCGTTTAATGCCGGGCTCTACGGCACAAACAAATAAATTCCATACGTTTTACTTACAACAAAGACCGGATAATGGAGACACATGGGCTGACATTAAAGTTAATCATCCGTTAGACTATGAGAGTATAAAGGAATACAATCTAACAATACGTGTTGAGGTAAGTTCGTGATTTAATATTTTGATTTAAAAAATAAACAAATTACATGAAAAAAAATATAATAAATTAAATTGATATTCATATCCTTTGTGAATGAATTAATTTTAATTTTATGAATATGTATGCAGGTACAATTCATACGACCTTATCTGATTTAAGGGGAAGCTTATACGGGTTTTGGGATTTATTTAACTTGATTTAAGTTTATTTTTTTATTTCTTGGTTGAAACCATTGGTTTAAAAAGTAAAAACAAAAAAAAAAAAAAAAACATAAGTTAGGTTAGATATATTTTCAAATACATTCAAGTAAAGGCCACTTAAAGTGTTCGAAAGTATATTCATTAAAGGCATTGTTCTTTAATTTGAAAAATAAAACAAATGTTTGAACTAAAAATAAAATGCAAAACTGGGTCGCACCTACTTTCTCTTAGAGTCAAAGTTAATGTGGACGTTAAAGATCCTTATATGGCTAGTTAAGAACAGAATTAATTTAAGTAGCATTTTGTGATTTTGAGATAATGAACTTAGATGACATTTGCACTAGTAAATTATATATTTAACGCAATACAAAAATGTCAAAAAGTGGAGTTTAATAGAAGAACAAATGTTCGATAGCACTTGGATCTCTTTTATATTAACTGAATTATTGTTTTAGAAGTCCAATAACATACTTCGCTCATTTTTTCAAAAGTATGTTACTTGGATCACTTCTGTTCTTAACTAGTAATATAAAGTTTTTAAAAATATAAAATATAAAATAACGATTCATTACTAAAAGACATGAACAAATATTATTAAATTTTGTTTGCTCAAAACTGAATATGCAATTTTTTTTGATTACGAAAGATACATTTTTAGAAAAAAAAAAACTTTGGAAATCGTTAGAGCCTTTTAAAAAAAAAATATTTTTTATTTTATTTGGTTGCCTTTTTCAATACAAATGTTATAGCACACCTAAAACCAAAATTTCAAAAAAATACAGCAAAATTGATTTAAAAAAAAAAAAAAATTGAAAGAATTTTTTAAAATCCAAAAATTATTTATTTGAGAATTTTGATATCAAATAATTTTGAGAGTGCTAAGGAGCTTAATTGTAGAAAAAATCATCAAAATTGGTTTAGTTGTTTAAGAGTAACTCAAAAATTTAAAAAATGTGTGATTGTTATCGCGAGATCGATTTTTACGAATGCAAGGCTTGCACGATAGTACCTATATCGCAAGTAAAAATTTAATTTGTTTTGTAGGACCAAAAATTACGGTACCTGCCATATAAGCAAATTAAAAGTTAACCTTTATCAAAAACGGTTCAAACGGTTCTGATTAATTATTTTTTGTTTACTCATGATATTAAAGTCTATAGAACGGTTTTTTTCTTATTTTCATTTTAATGACTCATTTGAAAAAAAAAAATTAAGAAACAAATTTTCGGATTTTCAAAAACCTTTAAAAAAAATTTTTTGAAACTTTCATATCTTTTTATTGACAAGTTATTTTTTCGAAAACGGGTTACTGTATTTTTTTTTGAAATTTTGCTTCTAGGTGTATATTATCTAAAATTTCTTAAAATTTCATATCAATTTTTTCATAAAAATATGTTTTCAGAAATTTTATATTAGGTGTTACTCTTTGAAAGTTTGTTGTCTTTTATTATCATTTTTTCGTTACACGTATTTACTTTACAGTAAGGAAGTCAAAACAAAAGTGTAACAAGTCAAGAAAGTCAATTTCTCTCATGAAAAGAACTGTTTGCAATAAGTTTGGCACAAAAAAAAGAGTTACATGATTTTCACACCAAACCTTAATCTAGATTTCGTGCGAAAAGTACGAAATTTACAAAATTTCCCATATATTTTTTGATTTAAAAATATTGTTTGTAATCTAGATTACGACGAAGTCTTAATCAAAAGTTTATTTATTTTTTTTTCAATGGCTTCAATTTCATCTAATAGTAAGAATATTTGCATACCTAAAGGATTAATATTCAATTACCAATCAGAATCCTAATTTCAATACTTTATAGGAATTCTTAATTCCCATGAAATGACTACGATTTCACTTTATATGACCCAAGATAAATTAATTGAATGAAGCTTCAAAGGCAAAACTATTTCACAAAAAAAATGTTAAGCTAATAAAATTCTTGCAATCAATTCACTATTTTAATGATATGAATGCGTCTGATGATTATAATCCTTTGGCTTTACCCATAACACACACACACACACACACACACATGCACACACTTAAACAAACACTCTCGAATTAGAATCAATAGCAACACATTCCTCAATTAACCAAAGTTTCCGTTTCTACGAGTAGGTATTGAGAGAGGGAGACTTATACTTGAAGTAATTATCCGCACAATTGTTTCGGATCCCCGGTTATCTCGAACATAATCTACATACAAATAGATAGCATCAGTATAACTTCTAATTCCCGTCATATTATAACAATCGTATCCTAATTCTCTATCTCTCTCTCTCTTCTATGAGTATAATCCTTAGTCTACGGAAATCCTATTCAAATTAAATTAGCTTAGCGATTATCCTATCCGCCCGCATGTAACCACTCCGGATCATCCATATTTGACCGTAGATATATATCTAAGCTAATCTAACTTCTCTTCGGGAAACGCGCCCACACATATCCGAATCCATGAATACTTGAATTTTACCTATATACATTATGCTATGCATGGTGTTTTAGTTAATGATGGATGAAATTTCAATTAGAACAACCAGCAGCTGAATATTTTGTTGTACAATTAAATTATACGAAAATTAATGAAACATACTCTCGACAAAACACAATGGTAGCGGTGACCCTGGCATCGCACGGTGCGGTGCGTGGGCGGACGCACGGTGCGTGGCAAAACACAAAGAGCATATTATTGGTATTTTGGAGAGAGGAGAAAGTGGTATGTCTTCCATAGGGATCAGATTATGTATGGCTGAAGTGAACAGTCAAAACACAATATTTGCTATTTGAAAGAATTATTAAAATTTTTAATAATTGTTCAAAATATTCCCAAACTATCTTTTTCGGTAGAAAATTCTAGTTTTGCACAAGTTCGGCTTGATTTTTCACTTTTAACAATATTTCGAGAGCTAAGAGCTGCTTAAACAAGCTGCAAATGTTCTGAAGAAAAATTTGTAAGACTTTTTATTGCAGTCAAATTTGTCTGTCAGTCAGAAAATGCAGATATTAGGTTTTGTATTCCGACAATCAGAGGTGTAATAGTCTTTTTCTGATTCTGTGTGTGTCTGTTTAAAATTTTAATCTTATGTAATAATAAATTCAACTAAAACACAAATCCATGTTTGTGTCGGTCCAGAACACTTAATCCCAATCAAATCCATAAACCTTCCACATGGCTATAGGTATAATAGTAATCTCTGGTTGAGCATTCTTGTTGTTGTATAGTTGTTTTGAGTTGTGGCGGGATGGAGCAATTGTGACTTTTCTACATTTTAATATCAAAACTGCCAAAAGCCAGCCAATGAAGCTCAAAAGCCAAAGGAAATTACTCTAATTAATGGAATTAATTTTCAAATTATTGTGCAGGAATCCTTCTGAATGCGAAGCTAGCTCACTGTGACTTTGTGAGTGCCAAATTCATTTATCCTCATGGTATGTAGCAATTCAGTTGGAAATCCAAAAAGTGGAAAACTTGTATCCTGACAGTTTTGAGTGTGTGTGTGTGTTGCATATAGGGTTGTATTGCAATGGGGAAGGATGGATATTGCCAACACTATTTACAGGATATCGACTAATTAAATTACATTTGACAGGGTTTTTGAAAAGTTTCGCGCAAAATGTAAAAAGTTCCTATGTGCAATAACCACACTATGATGGGGGAAAAAAATAGAAATGTATCCGATTTCGATGATGGTGTTTTTGATAAATGATTTATAAGGTTTGTTGAATTTTTGATTTGTCGATAAAGAAATTGAAGGTAACATTCAGATGAAAGCTTTTCATAATTATGTTGGGCAGAGGCTTAAAATGATTTTTTTTTGGTAAAGTTTTTAGTTTGTTGAAATATTCCGGTGGGATAATATTGTTTGTTTTTAATAATTGATTCCAATTTATGACTAAAATACTAGTTCTGATACCTAATTAGTAAGTATTGGGTAACATTTATACTAAAATTCTTTTACAATTCTTTCAAATGAAATATTGAAAGCCAGGATTGATATTTTGGAACTTTTAATGCATTTATTACATATTTACCTCGTCTAGAGCAGAATTTTTCATGTATGTGGAATAAGGAAGGTTTAATTAACTATTTTTAAATGCCACTAATAACTATTACTATTTCCAAGTCCAAGAAAATTTAAATATTTTTACTAAAAATATCAATAAATTTACTTTTCTGTACACGCTACGGTAAAGTGCGATTGACCCAAACATTTTTTTTTCGGAATTAGTCTATTTCATCATGAATCATCATGAAACGTAAAAAAAACACGCTTTTGAGACATTTTTATGTGCATGTGCCGTTGTCGTCGGTGTTACTTTCGTTAGAATCAAGATAATTGGAATCTGTAAAAACCAAAAGCTGAAGATTAGCTAAACGTAGGTTAAGTTCGAAATTCAACCATTTTGAATAAAACCTTCTTGTACTTTTCATACAAAAATTCTCAAAAAATTACGAAACATCCCAAATCGATTTTATCCTACTTACAATTATCGTATCGAAGTGAAACTTCGTACATAATATATGAAGTTCAAATGACAACACAATATTTTGGTGGTGTGGATCCTGGGGAGGGGAATTGGAGGGTCGAAAGACTCTAAATCGATTTAAGCCTACTTAAAATTATCGTTTGGAAGTGAATCTCTATTTGAAAATAATGGAGGTATCCAAAAACCGGAATTAAAATTTTTGGTAAAAATCAATATTTTGCACTTTTTTGTTAACAAAATTCTTGCAACAGTACGGAAAAGTTTTACCAATGCTATTCATATTTTTAAAGTTTTATGTTTTTTTAACTATTGACCTCTGTCTAAACATAAACAGTTCAGCATAAAATTTTATACAAAAATTTAACTTTTCTAGTACTTCTATTTATTGGTTTGGTTTCGTTTAGAAATTGGAAAACCTACCTAGTCTTTTTTGGTGAAAAGATTTAATTTTAAGGGATTATATTGAAAAAAAATATAAAAAAAAATCTTTATTGTGTTAATAGTGGAGTAAAATATAAGCAAATTATCTTGGAACCGGGCGAAACTGATCCGTTTTGAATGATTTCTTTTGTTTTTTTTTGTAGTATTGGTACTTAAAAAACACTTAAACAGCTACCGGTTAAATATTGCTGCTCTTATCGATTTATTTTAACTTAACAATAAGATTTTTGTGAATAAAATTTGTTTCATCAACAGTTAAAATTTTATAAAATAAACTATGCCAAACATTTTCCACGTGTGTTTAAGGAAAACGACTAGGTGTCTATTTTAATCCGTTCTATTTCGGTTCTGTGAATGAAATTATAAAATTTTAATCATCGGAGTATTCCACTTTTTCATTTTATCATTTCATTTTTGCCTTAAGGCTGATTTTAGTGTTGAATTTTAAAAATATCATTTTTTCATTATTCATTGATTATTTTTTTTTTTGTTTTGTACAAAATTTATATATCGTTTTGTCAATTAATTTTGCGGCTTGATTTAGTTCAGTGGTTGTATTTCTTGACTACTAATCTTTAAATGTGGGTTCGAGTCCCGTTCTAGGCGACTGTTTTTTTGTTAATCACGGGCCTATTTCCGCTTTTTTCTTTTGAATATTTTTCTTTTCTTTTTAATACAATTAATACAATTGTAATTGAATTCGTGCTGATTTTATGATTCTTTTCCCAGAAAATGTTGCAATGATAATCGCATTTTCATGTGATAAATTTGTCACTTTAATTTCCATGTTTTTATTAAATCAGAATCGCAAATTCAAATTTGTTGATAAAAACTGTTTTCATTAAACACAGCACCAGAATATCATAAAATCCTGCAAATGGGAGGGGGATTTTTTTTTTAAATTGACTAAGCATAAGAAAAAAATATTGAAATACAACGGGGTTAAATAAAAAATCTAATTATATGTTGATCCAATAAATTGTTCAAGAAATAATGATTATCAAACTCAGAATTTTGAAAAAAATTCAATCGAAATTTTTAACTCATTTTTTTTCAAAATTATATTGTAATTTTTTCTTACAAAATTCAATGGCCTTTAAGCAACCAAATGCAGAAAATTTAAATATCTTATGTGTTATAGTTTCCTAAAAAAAATAAAAAAAATGTTTTTGTGAGGAAATATTTTATTAAAAAAAAAAAATTATCCAAAACTAGACAAAAAATCAGTTACAAATTTTGATTACAATTTTTTTTTTTCAAAATTCTGAGTTTGAAAATCATTATTTTAATACCATTTTTGTTGTCTTAGCTTTGTTAAAAATATTAATAAAATATTGTTTTAAAATAATTATGATAAAATATTTAAATTTGGTACGAAGACCAAAGTTTGTCACGATGATGAGAATCCAGGATCTGAAGTATCCATTTAATTGTTTTTGGTGAAAGTGCAAAACTAGTAGGAAACACCCTGTGGAAAAATTGTACAACTATAATTTTTTTAAGAATTATGGAAGCCAACTATCAAAAATGCCCTTAGAAGTTTATGATGGTGAAAGGGTGTTTTTTCTGCAGAAATAAGAGCATAGATTTTTCTCATTTCCCAAAAAAAAAAAACGAAGACGGGGGTTTTGGTGGACTTTGGTTCTGTCATAGAGGTTTGTTGATATTATACGTCAATACCAATCAATTCTAGATTTTATTCGTAGTGTCAAGTCAAATCCGAAACTTTCCCTAAACTACAGGTCACTTTTAAGCAATTAATCGCAAATTTTTTGAAAATTTTATAAATCAATTAAAACCAATTCCATTCATAAACTTCATAGTTACCACTTAAAAATGCCGTACCTGTCTTGAAAAATTCCTTGTCAATAATAACTCATGTTAAACATTCAAAATAACATTGACTCTATCCCTTAACCAAAGCATCCCTTCTTGGCAATTGCATCATCTCTATCTCCAATTTCATAAAAGGTTTATAGTTTTAACAAAATGAGAAAACCTTGTCATCTACATTCATTGTGTCTCAATGCACTTCTCTCCAAAGAATTCTCACAGATATACACCAACTAATTTAAGGAAATTGAAATGTTTCCATATCCTTCGACAAGCTTTTTATTCAATCCCTCTCCTTCTGTCTCTTTTCTTCGTTTTATTTCAATTTTTTTTTTTTTTTTGTGAAAAGTGTAAAACAACACTCTTAACATAGTATTCGTCGGTATAGTTATAGTATAGGTTACTCTCTATATCGGGTTTTATCGATTACGAATTCAATTTCCATGGTAAGGAAAACTTTTGTAAGTTTTGACACACTGAAGTGGATAACGAAATGTCAATCGGGAGCAGAGTAGATATGCACGTACATATACTACATTGGCTTGAGATCCTGTAAAACCAATTAGACACTACTTGCGTTCAGGGAGGAGATTGACATTTAAAGCATTTCATTTGTGTTTGCAATTTTCATTTCTATTTTCGCAAAAGGAATATAATATCCTTTTCTTACTTTTAGTGTAAGTATATGAACATTTTATTCTTCGTTCATAGGGTGTTCCAATATAGGAGGTATTGATTTTATTGAGTTAAACTAAATTTGTTTACTTTCTATAATGAGTAAGTTGGAGATGTCAAACCCAACTTGAAAATTGTTGTCGGTGCTTACTTCTTCTAAACGCCAATTGAGTAAAAAACTTAACGGGAAAATAAAAGGGATTGAGTTTTTTTTACTGTTTCTCAGAAACAGCTTTAACGATATTGATCAAATTTGGTTGGAATAAAACTGCGATTCTGGATTTTCTAAGAAAAATCCTGCAATGGAAATAAGTTTTTTGATGTTGCCGTATGAAAATTTCCGTAGTCCTTCAGTTTTTTTTCGGATTTTTGTTTTCGATATTTTCGATAACGTACGTGTACCCAGAACTGATTGAAATTTTTAAAGTAAGTAACGCTCAAAACGTAGGTTTATTTTATTTCAATCAATTACTTTGGATGTTTTCTTTAACAGGAACACCCTATAAGGAGGTGCATCCGAAATGTAAATTGTCTGCAGCAATAGTGATGTGCATGTATTTGTATTAGGTAATTATTTCTTCAAAAAGTAAATTGAATGGGGAGTAGTTTTTGTATTTGTTCATGATCCTGGATGATGCAGTAGTGTATATTTGAGAATTTCATATTCTGTCTATTGTTTTGGGACTTGAGATTAAATTCCTTAAGGACTCATATCTAAATCGATTATTCTTTGTTGCTCTGTATTTTGTTTTTTTTTTACTTTCTATAGTCATTCCGTTTTGTTTACGTTTTTTTTTTTTGTTCTACTTAAACTCATTTTCAACATTATGATGTGATGTGTGTGCGATGTTGAAGAAAAGAGATGAAGTAAGTTCAAGGATAAAATTAATTCTACAAGGAATGAAACTCATTTATATTTTCAGAAGAATTTAAAATTTTGTAAAAAGAAAGATTTCTTTAGTCTTTTATTAGAAATTTATCAGAAATTTATCAAAAATGTGATTTTCTATGTGATGTAGCTAAGCTGAATAGAATTAATTATTATTTTCTTGAAATTTTGTGTTTTTTGATTTCCTGGTTAAATCAAGCAATGAAAAGATAATTTCACTCTCATGAAAATTTAAATTTACAATATTTTACATTTTTGTTACATCAATTCTTTAGTCTCTTCATAATGAGTTATTTCTGAATTTCACTAATGTTTTTGAGGAGATATACCGGATACTTGCCTGGTAGTTGGAAATGAGGTAATTGTTACCTTTCTTCGGAATTGCCATTTTTTTTTGATGGATTCACTCATAATAATTATAAGGAGTAGCATAATTGCTTGTGGAAGTGTTTTAGTTTCTTTACAACAAATATCTTTCTGGAAAGGTTCTTCGCAAACTATTCATTCGTTTGCTGCAAACAATAGAACTTTCTAGTAAACAAAAAGGTGTTTAGACGTGAGAAGCGTTTTCATTTTCAGCAATCAACTCTTGAAAATGAGTTCCAAACGAATGGGCTATTTTGCAATTTGTTTCCTGTAATAGAATTACAATGTGGGTCAAATGTAAGACAGTTGTTGCGAATTAAAAACTATTGGTATTAACTATCCAGAAAATGATTTTCATTTAATTCAAAGGATATTCATTAGCCGTAAACGAATAATATAACAATCATTTGCGGGAAAGTTTACAAAAACCCAGCAATTTTTTTTCATTCGTTGCAATTTTATTACATTTGACTTAAATTTAAATTCGATTAAATCAAACATACCTAATAAAAACTACCCATTCGTATGAAGATCCATTCAAACGAAAATTCTCCCCACTTCATTGCTTTTATTACTAAATTTAATTGTTTGTAGCAAACGAATCTTGAAAGTTTGTTTGTTACAAAAACTTTATTTTTTTGGTCTAAATGTAGAATTCATTTGCAACAAATGATTGGAGGAAAATATGTTTTTGCTAAACTTTTTATTTTTTATTTATTCTTTAGCATAAAGTGTTTAAAAATGAATTTTACCAATTTTCTGTAAACGAAGTCGAAAAATTTTTCAGCAAACGAAAAAGTCGTTTGGATATTTTGTTCGTTTGCCCCAAACGATACTCTCAATAAACGTTAATCATTTTTTGAATAAAAATTAATTATTAGCACAATATAGGATGGTGGGACAAACTTGGAAAAATGGTATTGAAAAAAAATAAATTGCCCACCAACTGAATGGGGGAAAGGAAATGGGTGGGCAAAAAGGTGGGGTGGGTGTCGAAAATCGTGTTTTTTACGATTTCTCTCTAAAGAAGACCTCATTTCGAAAAAAGTTCAACGCAAGAGTTGTAGGTGGTAAAAATATTTACAACTTTTATTTAGACAATTTTTGTATATAGCAGTTCTGTTACTTGATTCGAGTTAAGAGAGTCAAAATCTCTTCCTAAAGTTTAATTTAATTTGTGTGATCATTCCTCGCTGTCCGATATTACTGTCATTTATGAAAAAACGACCTCAAAAATAGTTTTTTTTTTCTTTTTATTTATTGACAATGTTTTTCACAATAACTGTATTGTTTTCTTGCTAAGTCTTAAAACAGAATATTAAACGAAAAAGAATTTACCTCAAAATTTTCAAAAACGACAAATTATTTTCCAATTTTTTTTGTTTTCAAAATATATTCGTCAAAAACGCAAAAATTAACATTTTGCTGAAAACAAATGTTTGCGAGTAAAAAATATAGCAATGTACGCGACAACAAAGCTTCATCAAAAAACAAATATTTATTTTCAAAAAGATAAAAATAAAAAGCAACAAAAATTCTTTTTTGGCATTTTTCACAATATTTTTGAGGTTATATAGAAAATTATAATCATCTGTACAAAAGCTGTAGATTTTTTTTTATAATTTACAACTCTTGTGTTGAACTGTTTTCGATAGGAGGTCTACTTTAGACAGAAATCGAAAAAGCAACAATTTTCGAAACACACCCCACCTTTTCGCCCACCCACCCCCTTTCCACCAATCTGTTGGTGGGTTATGTTCAGGTTCTGTTTCCCCTTTCCTATACCATTTATACTAAATTTTTGGATTTAAGAAATAAATCAAATTTTATTTTAAAAAATCAATTTACCGAAAACGGGTCAGTGCTTTTTTTTATTTTGTGTTTATTCATAAATGCCCATTAGTATATCCTTAAAAATAGAATATTACTTATTTTAAACACTTTTTGAGATTTTTTATGTATTAAACAACTCTAAAGAATTTTAAATATTGTTTCTAAAATAAACTTATTTCTAAATGAAATCAATTGCAGTCCTATTTGGAGTTCATTAAAATTAAAATGTATTTTGACTTTGGCCATTAGAACCAGTATGCGCGACAACGACGATACGTCGCGCCGTACATTTTATTTCGATAGAATTGACCGATATTTTTTTAAGATTTTTCTATAATGTTGAGGTTTGAAGACAACTATTCGGTAAGACTCACCGTTTTAGAGTAATATGCAAAAAAAACATTTTTTTAAATCACAATATCTCCTTAACGACTGCTTGTAGGAAAAAAAGTGTCATAATTTTATTTTTAAAGAATGACAAAGTCTACAATTCTTCCATCATTTTTTTTTATAGCTTCTCCCATTCCAAATATTTTAGACATTTAACCTTAAAGAACTTGGTATGCATAGGTTTACTTCTATCAATGTTTCAAGGCTCTAAACAAATTTTCAGCCCTAAGCATCAGGTTTGCTTAAAATAAGTAAACATAAATTCCTTGTGTGACTTATTTTTAGTATATTTAAAATATTTATATGAAACAATTTGCCAGGCTTAGCCAATTATTACACATCAATACATACATAATAAATAATTAATATAAAAAAAATGCATGTGTAATATTTAAAATTTGTTACACAAATCCAGGACCTCAGGGACCTTTGAAGTTACCATTAATTAACTGCATTATTTATTATAAATTATTTCGTGCTTGATAAATTGATATATAGGCTTACTTTTTAGAATTTATTCGATTTTAATCAAATTTATAAATTTTAAACAATGAATGTTATTTATACCGTTCAAAACATAACACGTAGATTATACCATATTAATAATATTTGTGTGGAATAAATTTATTTACAAAAAAAAAAAAAAAAACTAGCATTACTGATAGTATTGATTAATACCCATAGAAATCTAAAACAATAGATAAATTATGGTGAAAGGTTACCTTAATTCAATCAAAATAAAATAAACATTACAATCAGGATGTGTATCTACAAAATTTAATTTTGTATAGAGAGAAACCATAATAATTATGAATTAGGTATTCAAGGTCCACATCAGGCGCTGCTGTGAATTGTTTATGTAAAATTTGTTCATTATTTTCAATCAAATTTCAAATGAAGGTATAGGATGGTATTGTATTTTATAGAAATATGCGTTTGTACTCAGTTTATTTATTATTATGAAAACCAAAATTATTATTATTTAACAAAACAAAGACCACAAATTGTGTGTTCAACAACTGGAAATTTATTAAAATTATGATGCTTTTCAACAGAAACCTTAAAAAAAAAATAGACAACCTATTTACCCTCAAACAAAACAGGATGGCAAAACCTTTTAAAGTGGCTAACTATGTATAGTTTACTGTGATTTTCCTCATTGATTTACCTTATGCCCATTACACACACACATATCTACCAAAAGGGATCAAATCTGACGGATGTAGAACTTTGTAAAGAAACGTTATGCTGTCTCTCTGTATTCTGTTTTCACAAAAAAGGATTGTTGCAATCACAATCTCCAACAGAACGAACTTACGTTCACAAACTGCAATATTGTGGTTGAATGTAACATCCATTCGGTTTGAAAAACTATGCATGACGGCATAATAAGGGTAAATAAATTAACCTTCATCAGGTAAAAACAGAGATTTTGTTAAATTGGCCAAATTTCTATACAGAGTGTTATGTAGCTAAGCTTGAAGCGTGTTTGAGGATGTTTTGAAAATAAAATGCACGACTGGGTCCCTCCCATGTATTTATTCTTAGGGTCAAAGTTGCTGCGGACATAAAAACTCCTTACAAAGTTTTAAATAAAAGATCATTTTATAAGAAATGTAAAAAAAAAAATTAAACTCATTACCAAAATGACGAAAACAACTTCTTAAATTGATTTGAGCTCCAAACTAAATATGCCTGCCTGGCAACCAGCTAGATGTGTCGATGTTCTCCTTACCTTCTTGGAAATCTTTTAGATGTATCTTAAATAAAATTCTTTTTTTGTGACATTGCTTTTAGGAGTGGGCGAAGTTCAAGACTTAAGTCTTCTCATGACTACTAAACCGCATGCAAACATACGGTTCTTTCAGTGTCGAGTTTGCATTTTCTTTTCTAACTATGAGACCTTATTCTTTGGTCTTTTAAATGCAATTTGCAGGATAAGAAAATGGAAGGACCATATGCTAGCAGTTACTTAAAAGCTGTAAAAGATTGCAATCAATTGGTAATGCAGTCAATTTTAACTGCAAGTTAATACAGCTAATAGGTATAAGTATCGCAACTGCAAAATACGCAGTACTGACTGTATACAGTTAATTATTTTTTAGTCAAATAACTGCTTTCATTAATTGCACCTGCAGTCAGTATTTTAGCACTGACTGCTGAATGCAGTTTAACAAGCAAAATACTTACTTTTGTAAGTTAAAGACTTTAACTAACTGCAGTATAGAAAAGACTGTAGTTTTTAAAACTCTGCTAGTACAGTGAATTCAGATAAAGATGGTTATTATCTCGTGCCAAACCTCGGAGTTAGTAGTCAAGTACTTTATTTACTGCACTATGAAGAGGCCCATTCAAAATACAAATCTAGGAGCAAAACACGATGGAATTTGTATGAGTATTGGAGGCCAAAGTGATGTTACTGTAAGGTAATTCGCGTGATCTAGAAATATTTGGACGGTTTACACTTTTATGGACTTGCGAGTTAAAAACTTCCAATCTTTAGCTTTCCTTTTGTGCCTGCTTAATTTTCTTCTTCGTCTCGTCAAATTTAAATTGCAGTAATTTAGTTTATGTTCCTAAAAACTTTTTCTATGGAAATATTGAACGGTCTGTAACACTTTAAGTAAATCTTCCCAACCATTCTTGTCTTAAGCTTTGAATTATTCCCACTGGTAGCTAAAAGCATGCCGGAAAATTATCCACCAAGGGATAAAGGCTATTCTTCAAACACCCTGTAAACAAAAAGAAAATAGTAAAACCAAAAACAAATATGTAGGGTAAAACAAAAAAAAAAACAAGGATGTGTATTTTAACGAACATCGCACACAAAACACAACGAAGCTACCTATAGGTTACCTAATCTTTTGACTTCGTGTTCATGAACTGGAAGTAAAGTCATGTTCAAAGGATCTTTCCACCAGAGAATATTCCCCGTCCGGAGATAAAACATGCAAAAGTTCCCATCAAGCACACCAAACGATATTCTATATACCAAAAGGAGCACTCTTCTTTGCCTTTTCACTCATCTTCCATACATGCATTCTTTTTTTTCTTTCCTTCTATGGATGAATATATTGGGTTTTGCTCAAACAAGTGAATGCATTATTTCATATAGATACGAGGTACCTAAGTATACTTACATAACAACTATATTCCTTTTATTCAAAACCTAATTGAAGCAACGATCAAAGCATGGGGAGCTCACTATAATGTACCTATGTGCATATGCATATGTGTGTGTGCATTAGTTTACCAGGATTTCAATTTAGGTATTTTTTTATGAATATAATTTGAATAATAAATTTATTGATGCTACCGGTTGGTGCCAAAAAGCGAATGTGTTTCTGCAGAACTTCTTTCAAAAAGATGTTTCCATATATTTCATGCAACTATTTGCACTATTAAAGGAGAACAAATGGTGTCTCATGATATTTGCATTGTGACATACGGATATGACATTTGACTATGGAACGAACTGATACACAGATGCCTGCGCTAAAGGCTACTGAAATACCAACAAGAATTTTCTGCCGGTTACGAACGGCTTTTTGTGATGCACTTTTCTTGACAAGCTAAACCTTTGGATGTTTTGTCAATTCCTCAGTACTCCTGAAAACTTCGTAGTTCCTCCAGTTGCAGCTTTGTTGCAATTTTTGTCACTTGCCTGGGTTGCTGTCCTTATACAGCCCATACAGAAAAATAATGACAAATCTTGAATAAAGTCATTTTAGCTGTTCGAGAGAGGGTTTTTTAACTCAATTGCTTACTTTATTTTTAACCCAAAGAAATAGCGGCAATTGGTCACTGTATAATTCTTCGGTTGGACTGAATCTACGAAGGCTCTTAACAACTTTTGAAATAAAAGACATCAGAGCAAATAGTGTTCCCTTTTGTCATCCTATAAATATAAATGGACGAGCTTGACAGGACAGAACGACTAGATCATGAAGAACCAAGGCCTAGTGACTAACTACTGACACTCTCTTAACTATTCCTTGTGTTCTAGTACTAACCTGGCCCGTAGGTCTGAGTTCGATTCTCAGCCCGAGCTACCTTATTTTTTACAGGGTAATGCCTCTTGCAAGGAAATTACAAATTTTCCAAAAGTACTGGTTGTCAGGAAGAGTGCGTATCAGTTATCGTTTTGGAACCTGCAGAAGATTGTAGGTCCCTAACATTCCATTCCGTTCAATAACTTGCCATTACCGTATAGCTCGTCTCCATAGATTGTATCATAAACAACTCTAACGTTGATTTTAAGGGAACTTATGCTTCTGTATATTTGTCGCAGTTCCTAACAAGTAGTCTTACTTGTAAATTATTCTACGGTTTCGTTCTGAGAGTTCTAACCGTCTTCTGCAATAAGTTGGTGCAAACTCCTGTAAACGTCATCGCCTGTTACTTTAAATTTCTTAGCAGTATGAAATTTAGCTAGCAGTTTTATTGAATTTTACTTGGACTCGTTTATTTGTCGGAGCAGGGGTAGGAACCGATAGTCTGAATTGTCTTTTTAGAATGGTGCAATCTTGATTTGCTGGAAGACAAGATATCTCTTCGTCATTTTTCAACAATGATTATGAAAATCATTATATCTTCGGGTAAGAGCGGTAAGGTCTTTGTAAAACCCAGCACGTGAGAGGTGGTGCAATCTTGATTTGCTGGAAGACAAGATATCTCTTCGTCATTTTTCAACAATGATTATGAAAATCACTATATCTTCGGGTAAGAGCGGTAAGGTCTTTGTAAAACCCAGCACGTGAGAGGTGGAATCTGGTTTTCAATATTGGCTGGTTACCAAAAACTCGATAAAGAAAAACTTCTTCGGCAATCTTATGCGATTTCGGCTCAAACTTCAAACTTCATCACAATATTTCCTTCTGTTAGCGATGGTCTGCAAATTATTATCGGAACCTTTACGACAACCGTGTATTACTTCGAGTCAATATTAGCTCCTTGGAACATTAGAATATCTATCCATAATATGAAAGGAGCTAATTTTCCGATCTTTCCATATCCTCAACAGGTCTGGACTAAGAATTTCTAGAAGGTAGGTCAAAGAAATTTGTATCTTATCTTGGAGTTTGGGAATTTGCTGTCGATGTCGGTTTTACTGGTTTTCAAGTCCTTCTGTAAGTTTTTGATTCAATTTCTTTTTTCGGATTCTTTAATATAGTCGCTAAGATCGTAGCCCAACTACATAGCCATTAGTAATCTTATCAGTAAGCTTATGGTTCCAATGCTCGAACTCGATAAAACTAGTACTGGCGAATTTGTTTGTAGTATTTTCTGATTTTTGGTCGGGCAACAATTTGTAATGCGGAATCTCACTCACCAATATGGCTAAGCGGTTTCTGAAGCTAAATAATTAACTTGAGTGAATAATATCTTAAGAAATCTATGACCAAAATAAATAGCGTTACAGAATCAGTAATAACCGAAAATGTAAACAAAAAATTCCTTGCTTAAGAGTTAAAAATTCACAAAAATAATTGAACCATTGTGATTTGTTTTACTGTTAAGGTGTTCATGTGAACTGGTAACGGTTTTACAATTATAACTTTCATCTTATACCGTTTTATGGTAATAAAAGATTTCCATTTCCGTGTGAAAAGTTTCCAACAAAATTTAAACATACGCCTGTTTGCACTTCTATAAGTGTAATTTTCCTAAAACCATATTTCCCCACAAGGAAAATTAAAATTTTGTCCATGGAAGGACACAAAAAACACTAGACAGAGGACATTTTTTTGATCCTTTGCTTAAAAGTTTGTCATGTGTGCCATCCTGCACTTATAAAGTTTTTTGCTTAAAAAAAAAAAATAAAAAATAAATGCTTGAATATTATTTTGTTTAATGTAAAAACCCTTTGCTTTTTCAACAATCAGACAGAATTTTGTATAACATCGTGTAGGAACACTCACAATTCGCCATATACGACAAGAAGGTCGGTCATCCTCGTCCCCATATGTTGTGGTATACGACACAAAATCTCAATTCATTTTACAAACTTTGATGCCCATGCCACTCACACCTTGAATCTTGTTCTGCAATAGTTGTTGCCCTGTCCTCAACCAACATTATACAACACGGCCGTGCCATGATGTGTGTTCCTAGACTCTTTCCCACTCAAAATTCATGTACCTAACTAACTAATTTCATAAAACATGGAATATGTATTTTTGGTGGAATTTATTCAAGAACAAACATATTTCCATGAGTGCTAGCACGAACAAACACTTTATTTTATGATAATGTTTACCATTTCCATATTAGAACAAAAACCGCACCAAAAATGTGCCTTCACATACAAACACACACATTCATTAATTTGTACAAATACATTTATACATAATTTAAGCTATGGGGTTATTTTGTAAGTCTGTACAACTGATGTTAAATTTAATGTTGGGTCTTTATTAATATTTAAGAATTTATTCTAATCGATATCATTGCGCTATGAAAGATGTAATTAAGATAAATTATATTTGACGGTGTAATGTGAACTATACTACTTGCTACTTGCTGCTGTGTGTATAAGACTAATGGATTCATAACAACAACATAACAAGCACGTTTCGCTGTAATTAAAACAAAATATTGCCTAATTACGAGCTGTCCAATATGGCGCACTACTTATGTTCTGACAAAATGATGGGAGCCATAAGAAATAAATTTCATTTCTTCAAATATACGTGTGAAAGGGGTGTTTTATCAAAAATCAAAGTTTTAAGTATTTTTGTTAAGTGAAAATTTTGAAGAATCTTAAAGTAAAGTTATCATCAGAAATGTTCATTGTGATACCTTATTAATCTATAGAAAAGTTCCTTTGCACTTAACAAATAAAAATACTCTTAGGAAACTGTTAAGGAATCTTTTTTCAAAGCTCCTGCTTCATCTATAAGCAAACCTACTTCCGCCCGAAGTGTATTCGAATTTCATTAAGTCTTTTAAACAACTTAAATCAAGAAGTTGTTAAAGTCATGACTTAATAGTTAAATAAGCTCAGAAGTACATTGCGTCTGTTTCACAATTAGGGGAGACAAGTACAATGCCGGCCAGGGGGCAATACCGGCTACACCTGTATCTCCAAATGAAACAGGTGCCTTAGAGTTGAAACATTTTTAAAATGTGCTTTAACAGCTGCTTATTCTCATGTGTAAGCCCAGTTTGTGTTAAAAGTCATTTTCTTGACTTTATTGAAGGGTTAGACTGTGCGTAAAG
The DNA here is from genome assembly GCA_948107695.1 of Meliscaeva auricollis. NCBI lineage: Eukaryota > Metazoa > Arthropoda > Insecta > Diptera > Syrphidae > Meliscaeva > Meliscaeva auricollis. Next base: position 26,681,449 of record OX403618.1, read on the forward strand.
TTTTTGTATTAGCTCTAATTATATTTTCAGCTTCTTCAATAAGCTTGAGAAGTTAAAATCCTTTTTTAGTAAAATTTTAAATGTAAAAGAAAAAGAACGGTACTTTCAAATACATAACTAAGCCCTTTTTTGTACATTCAGCTCAAAATATCTCTAAAACAAGAGCTGATAGAGGAGTTTCAAGCTGTATTCAAAAACAGCCCACAAAAACTGACACCTATTTTGGTTTTTAATTTTGTCGGGCTGTGTTATCTGTTATTTTTCCGGCAAATACTAAAGAATACAAAAGAATTTTTAATGTTAATCCAATTTTCTTTAACCATATTACAAAAATATACCAAAAATCTTCTAAGTCTTTTTAAGGAAGAAATCTTACATGGGAATAAACCTAAAAGAGGGGCAATTTTGTAAAATCCCGAATTAAAGAAAACAAACATTATTAGAACGCAACGGTATCACTTCAAACAAAATTCTATATTGTAGTCCAATAGCCTTTTCACACCAACAACATTTCGCAATAAGACTTCGTCGAACCTCGAACCACACCGCACATACAATAGATTTTGTTTGACATTTTGCTTTGTTCCGCTGCTCTTGTGTTATAAATAGGTCTCTGCTAGCAAAATCAAGTAGAGATTTTGAAGAAGATTTCGTTTATCTAAATTACCACCAACACGCCCAGACCTCCAGGGTTGTATTCCCAGCCTATATCAGCTTTTTTTTCAGCGGTAGGTACTGCCTTTTGCGAGGAATTTACAAAACCTCCAAGATTACCATCCCAGCATAGCCGTTTGGAACCGCTAGAAAATTTTTGGTCCGCTACATTCGCTACATTCTTGCCATTCAGTAGCCCATGGTTCTTGGTGGTTCAAGTGGTTCTTCTTCTTATTTTTTGTATGAATATTTATGATCACAAAATCAAGGATCACACTTAGAACCGCTATCATTTTACTCTTTAGATTGCTCATCCGATAAAACGGTTTTTACACAGGAACACATTGGTTTTTAGGGGAAAGTTATTAGCTGCTTAAAAATTTCTGTAACTATCTCAATGGTATGTTCTTCGAACTGTATTATTATTATGCCTTTGATGTTTTTGGTAGAACTCTGGAGATATCTCTATTTCAGGTACGATGTTGAAAAACTTGCATTTAGGGTTCTTTAATAGCATAAGATCTCTATTACTCCTATACAATTTTCTCTTAGGCGTTTTCTGCACCATGTACTTTTCACCAACTTACTTTTTTACTGGCCTTTATACAAGCGGGATCCATCACTGGCTTTGCAACCGATGTCTTTTCCAAGCCTTTACCCAATCTACTGCAAGTTCATGTCTGGATTTCTTTTTCGGCTTAGTTTCCATGAAAATTTAACCAATCCTTCAGTACTGACAATGCAAACATTTTACACTGCATACAATTTATTGGATATAGGTGAATGCTCTTTGATTCTGTAGAGGAAGACCGTGCTTCAAAATCCGATAGCTCTGATTTTTCGCTGAGTTATTAATGATGTTATTCGAACGAATAATCCAGGTTTTCTTTCATCAAAAATGGCAAAAAAAAAATCATTTCGGTTTCGGTTCTCGACCATTTGAGCCATTATAGACTAACGATATGATATATAGCCAAATAAAATTTCCTTTAATTTTAACTCATGCATAGCAGCCTATGTGGAGCTCTGATAGTAGTTTCCAAAATGTATGTAGTTAGTTACATAGCTTTTTAAAAACTTTCAATTTTGTCGCAAACATTTTTTTCGTTCAAAATCGTTTCTTAAAAATCACATTCCATTATCAATCTTTCAAGTCAACAGAGAATTATAGAACATTTCGAAAAGTTGTATTGATTTTAAAATCGTATTAGATTTTTTTTTTCTTATTAAAATCTAGTCTTTTATGCTACCTTATGATCAAAAACAATAGTTTAGAATCGAAAACAGAGCAAACTCTGATAAGCATAGGTACTTGAACTATTCGAAGTCACAACTGAAGTATATTTATCATAGTAAAGAAGAAAATTGAATGTAAACTGAGAGAGACAAATGAAATGTGCCCTTTCGTAACAGTAGATATTGCCTCAACTGCCTCTCTCGATCGAGGAATCACTTCCGTCGCGATCAATAAATGCAAATATTCTCATTCCGGAAACCACTCTTGATAGTTATCCCGGGGGCCGATTCGGTTCTTTAAAAAAGTGAAACGAAAGTTTTTCACTTTTTCACTCTAAAAGCGAGTCTGGTTTTGTTAAAAAAATGTCTAAAACCTACATAATAAATAATAATTTTCTTTCACGAAAAAATTTGGAAGTGAATGTCAAAGTGAAAACATGAAAATGAATTCTTCTACCTGAACTAAAATTAGTAAGAAAAATTAAATTCATGAACCAAATTAAATATTTAATAGCGAATTTGAAAATTATTCATTCGATTCAGCCCCCAATAGTCAAAATTTAAAAGTCTCCAAAATCCACTTAAGGAAAATATTTTACAAAAATAAACCCGAATTATTATTCCAAGCGACCACCACGAAGAGATAATTCGAGCACTTGATGAAAACATACAGTATATTTATGATTCTCAATTTAAGCAATCAACTCAACTTAATTTACGAAGAATATTGATTATATCAAATCCAATATACTAAGTAAACACATGCTTGACCATGATCGGAAAATAAATTGCATCATTGCTTATTCCTGGAATGTTTTTCAGATTCGTACAAAAATCATATCGAAATATTGTTAAAAACTTCACTCGAAAATGTATTTGCATTGTGAATAAAAAAATGAATTAAGTACAGATTTTAAATTGTAAATTTCCAGGAATTTTTGGTAATCGTGGTTATTTTTTTCCGGTACAACGTTGCACAATATCAGAATTAAGTCATGAGAATACGTTTTTTTTACTTTTCTCGAAATTTTTAATACGAGCCAGAGTATAAGTCTGCTGGGTAAAAGTTGTTGATTAGTTTTCTGAAAAACAAAAAAAAAAAAACTGAATAACCAGAAATGGATTGTTCAATGTTCAATGCCAATACCGAATACTTAACTTCTTCTGGCGTTAAATTGGTTTTTATGTATATTCCTTGGAATACAAAAAAATCACACATATGCATGCAAGTAACTTGGTTCTGTTATTTTGTGTGTGTTTTACTGGAAATATTGCATCCATCGATCCATCAGAATGTTTTATTTTATTTGGTTCGGAAATAAAACGAAAATGGCCATGTCATAATTTATGTAATTTATTGTGTTTACTGTAAAAGCTTTCACAAAATATCCCATCATAGTTGTTGTTATCCTTACCACAGTTCAATACAAAAAAAAAAAGACAAAAATGTTACAAAAAAAAACATCATCATAAAGAAATATACATAAAAACATTTTGTCTCGTTTGGCCCTTATTAAAGTATCATCAATATTCTTTCATTTTTATTTCCTCATAGAACCATATATCAAAAAAATATAGAAAAGACCCCTCAATAGCGAAAGAGAGTGTTTTTTCGCTTAAATTTGTCTGCATGACTAGGATATTTTTGGTACTCAAATAAATCAGATCGATATTATGGACAAATTGGAAAATTGCCTGTCTATCTGGTCTAATATAATAATTATTGATTAATCTATAATTAGGGAACAAGAGTTGCCTAAAATTGTTAATCAATTCCCTTTATCTCTCTATATTCTACTTTAAGCATCAATAAAGGACTATGAAAAGATGTGGGTGACTTAGTTTACATGTCACACAACAACTTGCAAGATTATAATCTCGTTTCGTTTCCAGTTAGTTGTATAGTCAATGTTGTCAACTGACATACTTAAAATGTCGGCCCATCACCGTGTGTCATCCTCTTTCAGAAATGTTGACAGAGAGAGAGTCTATAATATGTTAGTTGGTATAACAAATTGAAAATTGTTTCTGACAAAATGTCCTGATTGTGTATAGCCACATATTCAACTACAACAACAACTACAGCAACTATCATTGCAAAAGGATAACAATCAATCAGTTAGTTGGTCGTTGTTGTTGTTGTATACCACTCTCACGTAATTATACCACAAAATCGATTGATGCATTTGGAATCCTTACGCATGTATCGTATCTACTTCAACATATATTATACCGAGAGAAGATGAACTTATTGATAGATACGAAGAGACTATTTACACACACCAAATGTGAGTATAACGGACTTGAACATGGACTTGTCAATCACTACAATATCCACTATAAAACATTAAACATATATACGAGTAGAGTAGCATTAAACCGCTATTCTACTGTATATCTGCAGTAAACAGCTATTTGACCTAAATTGATTCGTGTCCTCGCATATGATGATGATGATGTGAAGAAGAATTTACTGAATTGTTGTGGTTCTTACTTTGTCCACCTACCATACATATACACAATTAAACTCTCTTTTGATAAATGTTTCCCTGCCTATTAAGGATACCTATTTTCTATTTGAAAGGTTTCTATCTACGAGCCGAGCACGAAAATACTCTTCAGAATGTCGGTTAAAAATGTAATCAAACATTCGTACAATGCTTTCATGTAAAATGCTTCGTATGTGTATATATGCGTTCGTTCATTCAATTCTGTTAAAAAGGTTACCTCTCAATCAACTATTGACAATTTCTGGAAAATCAAATATCAAAAGCCTCTTCAGCCAGATAGGTCCCTAGGTAGCTGCCTCCAAGTTGGTCTTCAATGGTCGCACCACATTAGTTTAGGTATTCTTCAGCCACCAATACGGTTAAGCGAATTATAAAAACTGCACTCTTTTCGATATTGCAGTTAATTGACTAAAAAGACTAAATTTCTTAAGTCTTTTCGACTAACAAAAGTACTTTGACTGTAAAACTACAGTCAGCAGTCAGTACTACAATACTGACTGTCCAGTTAGTTAAAGCAGTTATGTGACTAAAAGTTTATTTAAGTGCAGTACTTTTTGACTGGTTTTAGTCTTCTAGTCAGTATAAAGTGTTTGTGCTGTCTTACGGTAAATTCACTGCTTTCATTAACTGTAGGTACAATCAGTATTTTAGTACTGACTGCTAACTGCTTGTTTTGCAGTTAAAGTACTAAGTTGCAGTACTTACTTGCATCAGTTAAAATTAATGTCAATTAACTGCTACTGAATTGATTGCATTACCAGTTGAGTGCATTCTTTACATTGGAACCGAAAGTGGCTGATTTCAGTTCGCAACCGTTCGGACGTTAGTCTCGAAAATTCGTCAGCATACATTCCTACAGTTTTCATACGATGCAACTTTTTTGCTTGCATTGTTTCGCAAAAAGTAAAAGCGATATGAAATCCAAAAAAAAATTCGGATTCATCGGTTGATCGGTAATTACCGGGATCATCAAACGATTTTAACTGCAGCGGCAATATCACCTACACGCTCTCTTCATCATACTTACGTTCGATGATTCGATTTTTTGACTACGTCTAATAGTGCCCGAGCATATTTCGGTCGATAGAATTTTACGTGTACGGAAGCCGTTTGAATTGGGTTCGAAGACTCGTCGGATTATTGGTGTTAATGTCCCAGCTCCCAGTCACTGTTTTTTAACTTTTTGTACAGTATCACTGTAAGACCTGAAATTCTCGTTGTTATAATCTTCTCCTCCACTGATTAACACTGAACGGATCTCAACTTGAAGAATTTCCTTCGTAAAGCAACGGAGCTGGTTTCCATACAACCTTGGCCTGCGACAATAAAGCTTTAGTATTGATTCTCTTAGGTTCTCTTCGGAAGGCCTTTTTCCTGCTTAAATGCCTTAATAGCACAAAGAAACAGCAAGTCGTAAATCTCGGAACTTATTCTAAAACATATCCATGCATCGACGCGTTTTTACAGAGTCGGTCTCGATGGAGGCATATACTTGGTAGCTTACTCATTTATACAGCAAATGTGAGTTTTGCCGCATGGAACTGAATGGACGTTTTAAGATTCGGCAGTACGATGGTTAAATAATTTTAAACAACCTTGTTCTTAACCATATTTCTCGATAGCAAGATCTTTCTGTTGTGATGCCCTGGTTGACTTCCATTGAGCTGCGAAATCCCTTTATAGTCATTCTGCAAAAGAAGAACCCAAAACTTATGTAAAACTTGGGTGATGCTCTTTTGCAAAATGTATTCCTAGCGTACAGCGTACTTTTATATTCCTGGTGCTTTGCTGCATGTATGTGCCTGTACTCTTCATCGAACCTGGGGTTTCGCTTTAGCCATTTGGTAATGATTAAACTGCTCGTCAGTTTATGTTTATGCTGCTGGGGTTCTAGTGCTGCTAGTTCTAGTGAATTGAATGCTTTCTTATGTGATTTCCCCGCCCCCCTCCGCCGCTTGCAGTGCGGATTGTGACAACGCGGCCGCTTATATATTTAAAATGCATGTATTGCCGTTGGATATTTTTAAAGGTGGCAAAAAAAGTGTCACTCGAGTAAAAAAGGTTACACTTCAAAAAAAAAATCAAACGAACACCCTATTTGTAAGAAAATTGACTTCAATAACGAAAATTATACAGAAATCTTACCTTAATCATAACAATGGAAGAAAATGAGTGTGTTATGTTGAAGGAAAACAACAAAACTTTGATTGCACTTATATTCTATGGATGAAAAGGAACGAACGTTACATAGGCATGGAAAGGTGTGGTAAATTTCTAGCTTTTGTTTTTCTTATTAAAAAAGTGACACACACAGAAATGGTGGTGGCTCGGTGGAGCAGCCAGAAAAACGGTGGCAAATGGACACTAACATGGTTAACGGTAACGCTGCTTCGTTTCTATAAGTTTTTTTCCTAGCAGAAATTCACATCCAAACCGTTCTCTCCGTCAGCCGTACCACTTTCCGAAGATTAAATCACAGGATTTAATTGTACGTCTCCCCATTCACCCCTCCCCCTCCTGCCCCTATTCTTTCGCATTTTCTGGATGGCTGTTGACTGTATAGTCAGTTTTTTACCTATCTAGGTTCTTCAATGATTATTCGGTAAAGGTTTGAATATATTCGCAAAAATTTTTGATGAAAAATTCTTAGTTCAAGTTTTGTTTGCTGGGGTCAAACATTTAAATAATCCATATTCGAGACTGTTTTGTGATATTTTTCCGTAGAAGAGAAGTTATCCATAAGGCTGTGCACAACTCCTGACCTTTAATTAGACTTCAAGGACCCCAGTTTTGTCATATATTTTTATTACAATGAAAATAACCAATAACTACTATTTTCTATAATCTATTTAATTTGTAAGAAAATAAAATAAGCAAAACAACCTCAATATGACCTCTATGTTCAAATTAAATAATTTCCAACATTTCAATATATCTAAATTCATTGAATGGAATAATTTTTTCATTATTTTTGTCTTCTTCCTTTTTTTTCCAGAACAATGGCGCACAACAGTTGGCATCTGAAGCAACTGTCTACATAATGCTCGAGGATGTTAATGATGAGATTCCGCTATTCACTGAACGAGAACAAGAAACCGTACTTGAGGGTGAACCGATTGGTACAAAGGTTACTCAAGTGAATGCCATTGACAAGGATGGAACCTTCCCAAATAATCAGGTATGTTATATGTATATGTAACGAGAATATGTGTGTATGAAGTATAGGTAGGTTCCTTCCCACATTCCAACCTATTCTAAACTTCAACATCCATTGAACCTTTATACAATATAAAGCTTTAGTCGAGACATATTGGAATGACATGCTAATACCTTTACAAATTGTATTTCAAGTGGAAGTCGTGTTTGCGAGGTTTGCGATGGTTGATTTTTTTTTTTTCAATTTCAAATTTAGGTACATTGAACAGAACATCTTTGTTTTAATGGAGTAGTAGGTATGTGGTTGATGGGAAAAATGAAAACTTTAAGGTGATTTTTTTTGTAAGGAATTGAAATGATATGCAAATTTTCAAATGCATTAAAAAGTATAAAGGAATTGAAAATGTCATCAACTAGATACGAGTTAATTGACGACGTTTGAAAAAATGAAAGGCAGGGAGAATTTGGTTTCGTTGAATATTTTGAAAAGATAAACTTTTGGTACCCTTTGAGGTCATATTAGTTTGGTTCAATTATTCCTTTTAGACAAAAAATGTGCATAGATAACCAGTTTTGGTTACAAGAACATAAAAACCAAAGCCATTTTGGTTTCTTGAATTCGTCTTTTTTTTTATTTGAAGAAAGTTTGAGAGTTACCACTAACCTCTTTTTTGGTATCTATGTTGAGTTTCTATTTTACATCTTTTTCTGGAAGAAGCATGACTAAGTTAAAAAAACTGTTAAAAAATCGAACATTTCTTTACAAGATACGTTCCTGCATTTCAATAAGAAGCTAAAATTTTGGATAGAGAGAAATTCAGGTCCAACAAACACAAAAAATTGAGAACTACTTGATTCAACTAAACAAAATCAAAAAAGCTTATCAAAAGTTGTGAAGTAATTCATTTAGCCTCTATCAAAGACAAAAGAAAAAAGAAAAAAAAAAACGATTCGAGGTTCTTGGAGTATTTTATGTTTCTGACAAATTTACAACTTTTGGTAGTCAATATGACAACTTTTGGTAGTCAATATGACAACTGCTGTAGTCAATATGACAATTTTATTTTTAAAACCCGAAATTAAAATTGACAACCGGTTAGCCAATAGAACAATTTTCAGTAATCAATTTTGGTATTCAATATGACAAGTTTTGGTAGTCAATATGACAATTTCGGTAACCAATATGACATCTGCGGTAGTCAGTTTCAAGATTGACTACCAAGTTGTCATATTGACTACCAAATTGTCATATTGAGGATCAAAACAATTTCTTATCGAGAATCGAAATGTTAGATTCAGTATTTATTTTGGTTTCCATATTTGTAACAAATTAAATTTTCATATTAAAGTCCAAAATAGATTTTATGTCGAAGTCTTTAAATTCAATTTCTAGTTTAGTTGAATATGAAATTAACTTCCAAATTGTCATATTGACTACCGAAATTGTAATATTATGACTACCATAGTTATATTGACTTCAGTGTTTTTTGTTATATTGACTACAGTTGTTTTTTTTCTGTGTCGTAGATTTGAACTTGTATTTAGTATTAGTAGTTTTAAACTTTTGGTGTTTACACACATTTTAAGTATCTCAATTCTTACCAAAGTTATAAGGATAACAAATTCCCAACCCAAAGTAGTCAACTAGCTATTACAACAGTCGGAGCTTGGAAATGATGAAAATTAGTAAAAAAAATGTTTTCTTTTGTGTTTCAAAAAATCTTTTTTTGTCGGGATAATTGCTCTACTTTCTTTCTCTATAAATAGATGCCATTTATAAAAAAAAAATATAAAAATTCTTCTCAATGCAAAAGAGACAAGATCTAACTTCATAATACTTTCATTTTTTTAAGCTGGCATTTAGCAATTTTTTTATAAAAAGCTTAAAGATTTTAAAAAAGGAGCAACATTATAACTCCTCATAAAAAACACACAAATGAAATTCAAACATTTTTTTTTTATATAAAAAAATAAACATCTAGTCTTATGAAAATAATTGCTTTCATGTTAAATCTCTCAATAATTGAGAAAACAATTAAATTAATTGTGTACCGGTGAAAAATAAAAAAACTGTTAAGTCCGACTGGGTAAAGTCTTTTCTCGTTAGATTCAATTTATGAAATCATTTTGCTTTTGTATTTGTTTATTTTTTTGCCTTACTTTTCAGACAAAACGAAAATATTTCAAGTGAAAAAAGAATTTTCCCTTTATTTTTTTTTTTTTTTTTGTAAATTATAATGATTCCAGGAAAAAAAGAAAAATTAAAAACATTTAAATGCTTCCTTCTCATTCCCACTCTAAGAACCAAATTCAAATAATTAGAAAGGATTTTCAGATTCAGGAAAAAAAAATCCAGGTTTAGTTATAGCCTGGGCCATAATGCTTTCTTCCGTTTTTTATATAATTTTTCTGCTTCGAATTGTTTAGCATTTTGAAAAAATATTATTAAGGTAGTAAGTTTCCATATGCCTTTGAATGAAAAAAATTTACAAGAAAACTAATAAAAATCCCAAAGTCAAAAAACATGGAAGAAATCCCAGTTTAGGTTAGACCAAGTCTAAACGCCTTTCGAAAGAGAAAACCTCACCAATAACTTTAATTTAAATTTTGTATTAGGTCTCTTGATGGAAATAAAGTAAGGCACCATAAGAAAAAACACCCATCTTTAATGACTTGACTTTACCTCCCAGACTATTATGATACATAGAAAAAAAACCTCTAGAGAAGCAAAGCTTTCTCCATCAGCATAATAATCATGGGAAATTGGAAGAAATATAAGAGAAAAAAAAGCCTTAGCGCAATAATTATAATCTGCAAACGACTGTAACTACAAATTCAGTGATTGTGTGGCAAAGTCTCGAGTCTTCCACAGGATACCATAGCAGCAGTCACAAGCAAGCTTAAAAGAAAAAAAAAAATCAAAAAAAAAAAAAATAAAACAAAGTGTGTAAGCTTAACTAGTTTTCAAACTTAATCCATCCTTATTTCAAAGGATCATAAGACGGGTGGGCCAAGAGAAGAGAGTATAAGTACCTACTTGTACATACTCTACTTCTTCCTTCTTGTTGTCCACTATACCTAGTAAAAAGTTGATTGCGATGGGAAGAGTGTTGAAGTTGAAGGCGTATATATATAAGTACTAGGAAAGCTGAAAGGCGCAAAAAGGACCTCCAAGCTAATTAGGATCTCCATTGCTCACGCTTCGTTGAAGTGAAAATAAAGAATAAGACCAAAGGAAACTTCGTAAACCGCAAAGCATTATCCTGCCAGCTAAAAATTTCACATTCCTTAATAGAAAGTGAGACACAACCGGGCCCCACCCTCAAGTCCCTACTTGATAGAAAAAAAAGAACTATGCTGATCTACTTTAAGATGGGAAATAAAGTAGGAAGGGGTAAAAGTGGGGTCGACAAAGGCAAACAAAAAATCTTAATGCATTCAATGCAAAATGAATTGAATCAGACATATTTATTTCTAATTCTTTTTTGTTCCTTTATTTTACAGTTTTTTGTAGTCTCTTTAAATTGTTTTTTCAATTTGTTATTCCAAAACATTACACTATTTTTCTACTTTTTTTTCCACATTTTATCACAACAGGTTTACTACTACATTGTTGATTCACCACGTAACGAAGGAAAGGAATTCTTCGAGATTAATTTACAAAGTGGTGAGATTTTCACTAAAACCGTATTCGACAGAGAGAAGAAAGGCGCCTATGCTTTGGAAGTTGAAGCACGTGACGGAGCACCATCAGCCCGACCAAATAGCAACGGACAACCAAATTCAGGTTAGTGACAATTTTGTTTAACTTTTTTTTTTGTTAGTGATGCATTAGAAGCGACAAAAAAATATGGCAAAGAGAAGAGAGCATGAAAAATGTATTTTCTCGAAAATTAAATTTTTTTTCAAAAATTGATATATTATTGAGTTATATTGTAGCTTTTGTTTACCAAATTTTGGGGTGGGTTTAATTTCTTTCATACTAAATGCTTTTGGGGTTGCTGATTGCCAACAAAATTTCGTGACGCAAGAGTGTCAAAAATGCAAAAAAAACGCGATTTTTTGTACGATTTGCAGTTCTTAGAAAATTTTACCTTAGTTTTCCATAATTTAAGGTCAAAATTGCCTACGTAGCCATAATAATTTCCAAATTGCACCTCTTCTAAACTTTATCAATTTTTGAGACCTCAAAAATATTTAGTAGGATGAAAAAATATTGTAATTTTTTCATTCTGAAATTTGTCTTAAATTTTTACAACAACGTCCTTAGTAATTATCTGAAAGGCACGAACAAACATCTTCCATGTATGATCCAACATCTTACATCTGATTTGTGATGCTGAATAAAGTTGAATCGTATTTTATGAGACTTGGGTAAATAGTAGTTCAGCGTTGTGTTAAAAAAATTCTTTTTATCGTTATCTCGGCTCACAGACTACAGAAAATTGTAAAGTTTTGTAAAAAAATGTATTTACCCAATATCTAATGGCTGTGTAAATTTCAAGTTTAAAAATTCGAAAATAAAAAAGATAAAAATAAAATGCCGTTGGAAACGGTTAAAAAACTTGGACTGAAAAATCTGGTTTTACTGTTATACATTGAAAAAAATGTTAAAAAATCTAAAGTCATTTTGACAAAATATTTTTTCCTTTTATCCCTGATTTTTAAAATCAATTATTAACCCACATACACTTCCAAAAACATATGTTTTTTTTAAGCTAATTTTGATTATAATCCGTATTTTTTTTTTTCATTATCTTTTTATATGCGTAATTAGTTTTAGATTTTCAATAAAATACCAATTTTATCCACACCAACATAATTTTCAAAGGTTAAAAAAAATAATTGATTTTGGAAAATAATTTTTAACTTGAAAATTTTATTTTTAAGAATTTTTTTTAAACAAAACTCATCACCATTTAAATTTATCTATTAACTTAAATTTATTTCATAATTCTAACCCTCATACTTTTAGAGATATACAAAAAGTTTTTTTCGTCTTTTACCCCATTTACCCTAACTTCCCGGTGGTATTCCAAAAAATCTTTTTTTTTTGGAATCTTTCATTATACCACCTATCTTTTGGTGTATTTAGTTTTTTTTTTCTATCACTTATAATCAAGAAAAGGAATTAGTCAGATTTGTCAATAACAATGGCAGACTTCAAAAAAAATTTAAACCCGGTATAAAATGTAAGTGTATTGTTAATCATTCCCTACTTATAGTGTCTGTGTGAAAAAAAAACAGTAATAATGGGCTAAAAAAAATCTATGTGTAATTACTGGTTAAATATTTCTAACGCCAGTAAAGAAGTATAACTTCAAGAAATGCTTCTGGTGCACAATACTGCATCCAAGAAGGGAATTTTTTGAACTTTCAAAAAATCTGCAGTAAATCGAAAACCGTTAATGTTTCGAAACAAACTAGTTTCTAAATTTTGTGAGGTTATGACCATCAGAGCTTAACTGTTTTCAATTTGAACCCTAATTTTTGGGAGATCCTGCAGTAGCGAAATTCGAGTAAAATGGGTAAAAAAATTTTTTTCTATTGCAGAAGGACCTCAGCTTTGAGAGAAATTCGGGTTATGAATACAGATTTTAGTATTATAAATCAATAATGTTGATTTATATACACAAAAAAAGTTAAGAACAAATATTCAGTTGTAATTAAAAAAAAAAAATCCCCACATTCACTTAAAAGACGTTTTAAAACGCTATATAACTTTTTTAATCGTTCTTAAATTTTTTCTCCGTTATTCAGGACCTAATTGGTAGTTATTCCGTTTCGTCTGACAGTTTTTCTCCAATATTCAGGATCTAAATGTCACCCATTCTGCAGAATATGTTTAACAAAATATAAGAAAAGACAGTTTTTCACTCCACCATAACTATTATGGCTACGTAGACCATTTTTGCTCAAATTTTGACAAATCAAGTTATCTTGATCACAATTTTACTGTATCAATTCAAAATGTGTTGGATGTTCTACGAAAAAGTTTCTTATAAGTGATTTTTAAAAATGAAGTTACTTGAAAATCAAAATTATATTTTTATATGGGTGTGGTATTTGATAAAAACATGGTAACACCATTTTTTGGGTTTGTTTTTCCTTAGTCAAAAAATCAAAATGTTTAAGAATTCATTCGAAAATATGACGAAACATTTACATTCATCTCTAATTACTTCGTAGGTACTGGTACTAGTATCTAATATTTTTGTATAAAAACAAACATTTCAAAGGAACTGTTCTAGATCTAACTTTTAATACATTCAGCGTCAAGATAGAAAAAAAAAACATCGATAAGATTAGTATTCCATTTCCATTTTCGAGTTGCACCATCAGATCAGCTCAGCGACTTGAAAATATTTAATTAAATTTCCCTTCTAGCATTATAATATTATGTTTTAATTTCTAACGACATACATCAGTCGATGCAAAACCCTCTGTGTATCATCTCATCATTTATAGAAAAATAATGTTTGTGTCTTACAACACATTGAGGATGGCTGATGGTGGCGATATGATGGCAGTTTTAGTAATGCAGAGGAAATTCAAAAGCAAAGTAATTTCCTTTTGGTTTTTGTGTGACAAATCATTTTAAAAGTACCTATATACCAACAGGGATATAATATAGGAGTTTCTTCCAACAGGATTTGATGTATCTAATGTTTTTGGTTGAGACACGATGACGGTGAAAGATGTGTATATGTGAAAATGATGAGAATTGTAAGAATGAAGGACGAATTATCTACATTTTCTGCAAACATACATTACATACCTCCACCTAGATGTTCGTGTAAGCATTAAGCACTATACTGCACAGCTGCCTGATGGTAAAGCAGATACTAGATGATGCTGTGATTTCTTCATGGAGGGAAACTAATATTACATCGTGACATGAGTTCTCTGTTTTTCAGCCATGACATAAAAACCTCGAGCTTGAGGGAACTAAGGGATTTTTTTTTTCTTACGAACCAAAGTCGTTCATGTAAATGTTTTTAATTCGCATGTGTTTTGAGAATGGAAGGGCAAAATATAAAAATAAAAAAAAAAATGCTTAATCTGTGTGCTATACCGCGGATGATTGAAGAGTTTTTCTTTAGAAATTTTGTAATAAAAAAAATTATAGGAATTTTATTATTTTATCATATTTTAATTATGAGATTACTTTAATGGAATATGTACATATTACGGCTTTTGGGGTATAATTAATTCTGCATTCAGTAGGTCTCTATATTTTTAGTGTTATTTCTAAATGGCTGGACGGGAGTTGCCATACATGAAATTTGGTGATTTTTTCTTGTGGTCTAGGTTACTGTGGGCGTTAAAGCATCTTATATAAAGTTTTTAAAAATAAGGAATTTTATAAAAATAAACATAAAAACATAATAATTTATTACTAAAATTACCGAAACTAATTTTTAAATGGTTGTGATCCAGAAAATAAATATGCCTTTTGATTTCTTCTCGGAAGATGAATTGTTAAAAATACATTTTGATAAGGATGAGTTTTTAGGAAAAAAAAATTTAAAACCGTTAAAAAAAATATTTTTTGAATAAATAATTTTTTCAAAAAAAGCTTTTAGACAGTTAAAGTTTTGAGATTGAATTGAATACAAATGAATTGAAATGCAAAGTCAAACAACGCAGGTTCAAAGCACGGTTGTGGCATTTTTTTTTTTTTTTTTTTTGGAGTTTACTTTTGATTCAATGTTAAACAACTTTAATTTAAATATTTTCAACTTTAGGGCCAATTATATTGATTCTACTTTGATTCAAAGTTATTTTTTTGTATCCCATGTTGTTGTTTCTCTGAGTGTTGCAGTTTAGTCACTTCTAAACCGAAGTCCTTCAATTTTGGTAGGTCTGTTTAGATATATTGATTATATAATAACTATTTTTAATCTATTTGTTTCCACTCAATGTCAAAAAACTCTATTCAAAAGAATCTTTCAAAGAGTCAAAACTACAAAAACAAGGAATTATCTATCTTTCTTATCTCAAACATAAAAACATAAATTAAAAACAAAAATGTACTACATAGATGAAAATTTATCTTTAGCCGTCATCATCATCTGCATTACAAAAAAGTTTAATCAAATAAATGCATCCATGCATAATCCCAAAAGAGAAATAGATACTGCACAAAGATATAATGCATATACCTACCAAACCAAACCATTTGGTTACATGATTGTATGTAACTGTCTGTCGTTTTGTGGTTTACCACACGCAAATACACAATGTAGTAACACGTTGTCAGCAACAATGGTTTAGAAACTATATATAGGTACTTCTATGGTGCTTACGCTAAAACGTTGAATATACACACAGAAATGATATTGAATTTTGAATGCACATTTTAGATTTTATTTTAATTGTATGCACTTGCATAAGGTTCCGAAATAAAGGAACGTCCATTTGAATATAGCAATTTTTTTTTACTCGTTGTTAACTGGGCTTCAACTTTTATGGAACAAAAGATATATTTTTAAAATTACATAAACTTTGACAGATCACATGGCCTTTGAATTGAAAGCCATAATAATAATAATATTAATAAAATCTGCAAAAATCGTTCAGGAATATAAGAGAATGCGAATCATAACAATGTATGACAACTATTAATTCAAAATGAATTTTTGAGTTCAGACAACAACCAACCCAAAATGCTTTGCAACAAAAGCAAAAGTTCTTTAAGCTCACCAGAGTAAACTCAAATTATGTAACGAAATGATTTTAATAACAGATATCAAGCATCGTCGGATGCAATAAGTACTTAGATGGGTGACCGCATAGTTTCTTTTTTTCAGAACTGCTACACTAGTTTGAATTTCAACTTACAGCTGTTCTTAATCGAAGATCTTAATCTAAATTTCTTTCTTGGTAAATACATTTCCTAGCATTTTTATATTCAAAAACCGATGAAAATTTATAAACTTCAATGAAAGTTACAAAGCTATCTTTCTGAACAAAGATACATATTTTTCCCCTAACTATGCAGGTATAGAAGCAAAATACTCTGAAAGAGGTATTAAGAAAAACAAAGTAGTCTAAAAAGTCTAATAAGAGCGCTAATTAATTAATTAAATCCTATTTTTGCATTTCTCTTGAGAACTCTTAAATCTTCAGAAGGCGCGCTGATAAATGTTTGTTTGTTTTCCTAATTAAGTTTTGCCATTTAAAATTGAATAAAGCCAATTAAAGAAAAAAGAAAAAATACCTACCCTCTTCTCTATTTTGCACCCCTATCTCTTAAAGCAAAACGAGTGTTCTAATAGCAAAGATAGAGTTCATACCTCAAACAACAAGAATTCGAGCTAAAAAGTCTCACGTGCAAAAGGAACAAACAACAGAAAAAGATGTCCTTAAAAGATATTTGCTTGAATTTTCCATAAAAGTTCTATTTGCAAGGATATACAAAAAAAAAACAAGATAAACTTTCTTATTCATTTTATATAGTTTCGCTAGGGGCAAAATGAAAATAAAATAAAAAAAAAAACAACATTGGTTTCCACTTTTTTAGTTCTTACTTTTTATATAGTTGGCTTCTTTTGCGTATTTTTGCACATAGTCTGGCTAAGAAGGTACCTTTTTATCTGCTTTGCATTTATATGTAGGTAGGTACATAAATATTTTTCAATGCGCCTCAAGGATGCACACAATTTTAAAGACGAAACCTTAAAAATATTTTTTTTTGAAAGTTTAGCGAGAAAAAAAACTGAGTTATATTCCATCTTTCTTCTTCTTCTTCAGCTATAAAATCAGGCAATGCGGAAGTTTTTTTTTTTGATTTTTGTTTTGTTGATGGAATGCAGCATTTTTCTTGAACACGTTAATTTAATTAAGAATTTTTTTTGGCAAAACATTCACTGCCACCGATATGCAAAACAAGTCTCGAAAAAGAAAATTTGGTTTCTGGTCGTATAACAAAACTTTATTTATTTATTTTTTTTTTACACGTCAAATCGATGTTTCCGCATTTACAAAAAGTTTGAAGTAGGTAGGTAATATATTTTCATATATAGAAAGATCTTTTTCGTACCAACCGAAAACTTCTTTAAAAAGTTTTACGATAAAGTTGATGGCAGAAAAGTATTTTAACCTCGTTTTTTTTCCCTGAATCGACATATACAAAACTGCGTTAAAATGAATGCCCATGTAGTTCAGGGCCATAAAGAAAGACTTGTGAGTTAAAAATAGCTAATATTCCAACAAGCATAATGATGTAAGGTAGTGTAAAAGGATTTGTCGTATAGTGAATGATTGTTGTGGGAATAGGAAGCTACTTTAAAGTAATAACAACTGAAAATGTTAGAGCATGCATTTTAATGCAATTTAGAAAAATGTTTCCTAAAAAAATTCAGCGATTTTAACCTATATGCCTGCTTGCCACGTTTGTAGAACTTGTTGCACTATTTTCAAAACGGTATGCAAAAATTCCGTAACACCTCCAAAATCTGGAGTTAAGTTACCCTTACCTTACCCTTTTACCAAACGGTTTTTTGGACCTTCATCCATTGCAAAAAAAATTAAGCTTCGTAAAATTTTCATCAATTATGCATTTTTTACTTTTTTAAAAAGAGGGCACTTGGATCGTTTCAACAATTTGAAAAACATGTGGTTTGATTAAAATCAAATTTTTCTGGTACCTGAACATTCGAATTTCTGTATTTGGCTTGAAATCGTATATTTTTAAAACAGCATGTTCTTCTGAAAACATATGTTCGAAATTGATGTTGAAATTTAGTAAATGATTTCAAAACTAAATTTTTGAAATTGTTCAGCTTACACAGTCAAGGTAATATAACCAAACCACATGTTTTTTACATTTTTGAAAACGTTTGAATGTCTTCCTTTCAGAACAGTGATCCAAAACATTTTTTTTTACCTAAATCCCGATTTTGGGGGTCGATACTACTCTAAAATCTACAAAACTGGAAATTACATCGATGAGACAGTACAGTCGTTTATTTCTTAAAAAAAATCGTCCAAAACGTCCCAAATTGGATCTTATCTTCTAAATACTGAAAACTTACTAAGTTAAGGTTTTGAATTTGCCAGTGTAAGTAGCACTTGCTAACCTCTTTTTAAAAAGTATTCAGTTTCATTCAATTCTGTAGGTACTCGAATGGAGTTTAGGTTAATTACTGGGATTTAGTTCTTCTATAGAAGAATTTTTAATAATGGAACTAGACTCGATTCACATCTGTTCGGTTTTATTCGGAATACGAAACCTAATAAAATCGAATACGTGTGAATCGTGCCCAAATCAGATTCTGGAATTATTGCGTACAGCATAGAAAAAGATACACAGCTTAGCAGTTGACTAGGCTTAAAATCCCTTAACCTTTTATTGCATACCAACCCATATATGGGTTACCAACTTCAATATGATTTTAATAGAAAAAAAAAATACATTTGAATTTAAATGCAGTTTACTGACTAAATTTTATAAACTGTGGTATTTCAACACGTTTCCTTGTTTCTTCCAAAATTATAAAGCCTTTGTCTGAATTTACACTAACCAGGTAAGGTCGTTAGCAGAGAGTTAGAAAAGAATGTATATATAATGGAGAGAATCCATAATACCAGAAACATATTATTTGTCCACATGGATATGCTAGTGTTCTTGAGATGGGTTTTTATTTTGGTAGGTATCCATTCTATAGGAAACCTTAATGTGGTTTTTGTTAAAATCGTCTTCCGGTGAAATGCTTTTAGAGACAATCAAAAGAACTTTATGTTGATAATATTGCATTTGACTACTAACGATGTCAACAACCACAACATTCTACTTCGTTTTGCTTTAATCACTCATTCTTGTACGATATAGGATACCTATCCTCAAAGGTACATACAACCAGTTAGTTAACTTAGATAACCAAGTAGAAAATTTCACAAAAGTAAGCATTGAATGAAAGAAAATGGGCAACCATTCGAAGAGAATGGTTTTCGAATATTTTTGGTAATGACTAGACTAGTTAGATATCAGAAGTTTAGGAAACAAAGAGGATAAAATAGTTTGTTTTAAAATTAAAACGATTAAAACGTGACATCATAGTTTTTTCTGACTTTTCGAATTCTGCATTCCGTAATCCTTTAGCATACTTTGGGGACACAGAAAAAAATTATACTCAGTTTTATTGAACATGGTTGTGTTATATTATTTTGGTTTTTTGTGTCGTTGCCTTATAAGTTAGTTGGGAATACTTTTACTTCAAAATTGTCAATTCTTTTAATGAGGATTGAACAGTTAGATCGCCAAGTTGCTAATGACAAATAAAAAATCAAAGTAATAGTCCGCAATATAGCTCTAAGGGTGTACGCTAAAGTGTATGTATGTTGCAGGATAAAATGGTCTTGGTTTTGTAAACTTCTTAGTTTTTTTTGTCCTTGTTTCTGCTGAAATATGAATAAATACGCTGTAGTCAGTATTTAAGGACATTTTTTGCATAAATTTCGCTTAAATTCTAACTAAGAGAACGATTTGTTGTCAGTTTATTGTTTTCATTGCTTGTTGTGGCGCCCGTATTGGAGCCCCTATTTCTGGTCACGTTAGATGGATTGATATCGCTGAATTGCATTGCTTCATTGATTTTTTAATTGTGTTGCACCGAAGTGTTGGTGATTTGTATTATTGAGACTTCTTGAGCAAAGATCACCTCCGGCTGATGCTAGTCGCTGATAAGTCACTTCTGCTGATAGTAAAAGTTAAACACGTCAATTTTTGTCAGGTGGTAACCGCTGCATGTTGGTAAAAGTTGAAAGTGATTAACTTTGTTAACTGCTGATAAAATGAATGTCTTCATTAGACATGGAATTTTTTGGTCCTCTACTCAATTTAACTTCCAAAAGCTTCAACAAGTCGCTGATAAATTCTTGCTTCAAGCTGGAAGCAGCGGTTTTTCTCAAATTGCATTGTGCTTTTCTCGAAATTAAGTTTAGAATCACAAGCAGCAGCTTCAGCTGCGATTTACCAGGTTCACCTGCGATTCACCAGCTACGGCTGCGATTTACCAGTTTCGGCTGCAATTTACCAGTTTTGGCTGCGATTTACCAGATTCGGCTGCGATTTACCAGCTTCAGCTGTGCAATAATCAGGTTCGCCTGTGATTTACCAGCTTCGGCTGCGATTTACCAGTTTTGGGTGCGATTTACCAGCTTCGGATGCGATTTACCAGTTTCAGCTGCGATTTACCAGTTTCGGCTGCGATTAACCAGTTTCGGCTGCAATTTACCAGTTTTGGCTGCGATTTACCAGCTTCGGCTGCGATTTACCAGCTTCAGCTGTGCAATAATCAGGTCCGCTTGCGATTAACCAGCTTTGGCTGTAATTAACGAGGTCCGAATGCAATTCACCAGCTTTGGCTGCGATTTCCAAGTTTCGGCTGCGATTTACCAGCTTCGGTTGTGATTTACCCGCTTTGGCTGCGATTTACCAGCCACTGCTGTTAGTTACCAGTTTCGACTAAGATTTACCAGTTTCAGCTACGATTTACCAGTTTCTACTGCAATTTACCAGCTTCGGCTGCCATTTACCAGCTTATTCAAATTAAAAAAGGGCAGAGGTCTTTTTAAAAAAAGAACATTTGGCAGCAAATTTATTCATATAACAGACTTTTTGATTTGTATATTTTCTCTAACCCATGCCCAGTGACTAGTTTCAACGCTTTCAAAATAACTCAAGTCAAAAATGGAGGATGATAAATTAATATAAAAGCATTCATCTCTTCAATATAATAATTTTATTACAAACAAAAAAAAAAACAAAAATCATAAATGACGAAATAGCCTGAATTCTGTCATAGCTGTTCCAGATTTTCACTCATAAAATAAAGGTCCTCCCCCCACATGTGTCTATAAACTTTGGTCATTGATTTTCTGATTTTCCATCTTAAGTGTATTTCTTTTTTTTTATAATATAATTTTTTGTTGTTTTATATTATATTTCTTATATTTAAGTAAAAACCAATTCAGAAATCACTTATATATCTTCTCTCTACAATAAATACAATTGCCATCAATATAGCACAATCAATTTGAAATACCCACGTTCAGTAAACATTTGAATGTGTTACTCCTACGACATGGTGGCGTAGATTTTCTGGCATCACAGACAGTGTATGGTGTGTAGTGTTGTGTATGCGTATTTGTATTTGTTGAATTATGTCAAATCGAAGTAATTTGAAGATATCACATTGCGGATTATAAGATTCTGTCACATCTTCACTGTCGTCATCATCGTCCCTTCGTCCGTCAGTCAGTCGTCGGTCGTTTTACTTCTTCCTTTTTCTTATGATATAGAAACTATACTAGAACTTGAAACTCCTCAATCATCATATTATTAATAAAGAGAAGGAGTAGTTTGGAAATGTTTGAAGAATGAAATTCTTGAAAGTGACATTGATATGTCCGTCCGTTAGCTCTCATCGTCTTGGTCTTTGTCTTCATCTTTGTATATGTGTATAGTTTACTTTGATAATAATCATTATCCTGGAAATATTGGTATATAGGTAAGTTTCTTGTTTTGTTTTATTGATTTTGGTGAAACTTTGATGACATGAATTGAGAAACCTTTGGAATGCTGTATATGCGGTTTATGTCCGTTGCGTTTGAGTTGACAATAATAATAATTTATTGTTGATTGTTCAATCGAAAACGTGTTGTTTGCTGAAATAAATGATTTTTCTTATTTCAATTTGAATTATTATTATTTGACAAACTTAAGATTGTTGTGCTTCAAGGCAAGGAGATTGGATTCCAGTTTATTGAATAATAAATGTGCATTCAATGCTACCTATTATAATAACCAACTGCATTTATTATTAATTTGAATTCGGTTTAAGTTGAGTGACATATTAACAGAACTATATAGAAATATCAATAGAAATAGTTTTCAAAATGCTAGAAACATGAAGAGAGACGTTCTAAAGTATTGGAAATTGAGGTTTTTGATATGAAGTAAATGTAGTTGACAATTTCATAAACCGCATATTCTTAATTGGGTATTTTCTTCTAAAAACTCATTCATACATTTTTGAAGTTATACTTCTTTTTACTGGCGTGTATAAAAATATTCAACCAGTAATAACATACTGACTTTTTCAGCCCATTATTACTGGTTTTTTCACACAGACACTATAAGTAGGTAAACAGTAACAACACACATTACACTTTATGCTGGGTTTATTTTTTTATTTTGCACACACCAAAAGTTTATAAAATTACAGAAGTCGGCCATTGTTATTGATAACACTGGTCTGCAACGAGAACCGTCTTCAAACCAAACTATACTTTTCCAACGGATTTTGAATTCGCTCAACTCGAATCTGAAGTCAGAACTACCCTAGCACGTCACGTTTTCGAAGAAATGCTTATATGAACTTGTGAAAACCACGTTTTTTTGGTTTATTTAACGTCGAATTTCTTTACTGGGAAATACTTTATTACAAAACTATTAATGGGATGTGAATGAAGTGTTCTTCATCTGTCTAAATCATTTTGTATCATTCAAAAATTCGCTTTCGGCGCAACTATATTGCAAAATGAAATTTATGACTTGTCCAAAATACTCACTTTAGTCAAATCAAAGGATTTTAAGAGGGGGAAAGCTCTGAAGTTATAAAGTTCAATGGCTAACTTTATGTTTTTGGGATGCTGTGAATGAACCTGAAGTTATCCAACAAAATTTATCGGGGAAAACATGAGAAATCATTAAAAAACTCACAAAAATTGTTTTTTTTTATTGTTTTTGGCGCATAATCCAAAATATGAACATTTTTCGCTCAAACCGTCTTTTTAGAACAAATGTAGACAAAATTACAAAATTAATGTGCTGACCAATTATTTTAATGACTTCTGGATTTTCCACAAAAAGATTTTAAAAATCCATAAAAATTAGTCCTCTCGAAAAGCACAAAGTATCCTTTTTTCTTGTTCTTTCTTTGATTACTGCCTTACATACACCATAACTAACTTGGCCACTATTAAGAGTAGAGAAATTCCATACTATCCTCTGAATTAGAGCTATTTTTACAGTGTGCATTCCAAAACCTACAGAATTTTGAAATTTATTGTGATTTTTCTTTAAATAACGGTTTAAAATGTGACTATACATTGTCTAATCTTATGCTCTGTGGAATAGGTCCTCCAAATTTCAGCCAAATCGGCTCAACCGTTTTGAATATAAATATATTAGGTCAATCGAGGTCTTTTCTACAAAACAATCGATTTTTTTAATCAAATAAAAAAAAAAATGTGTGATAGAATTTTTCTGAAATAAGATTTAGATTCAGAAAAGTCCAATCTTACAGTGAATCTAACTGATTCATTTTCAACACTTTAAGTGATGGGAAAAAAATACACCAAAAGATAGGTGGTAAATTGTAAGATTCCGATAAATCGGCATTTTTTAAAATTCAATCGGGAAGTTAAGGAAAAGAAGGGTAATGTTGAAAAAAAAAGCTTTTGTTCATCTCGAAAAATATGAGGGTTGGAATGATGAAATAAATGTGGGTTGATAGAATAATCAAGTGGTGATTTTTATATCAATATTTTCAAGAAAATAATTTTTAAATTTTGTAAAAAATCTCTAAATTTTTTTTTTGAAATCAATTTTTCGAAAACGGGTCACTGTTTTTTTTTTTAATTTTGGTTTTAGATGTGGATTATAACTTTCCTGAAAATGATATAATAACTTTTTTTTAAACAAGATTTAACGTCCACAGCATCTTTGACTCTAGGAGCAAGTACATGCGACCCAGTCGTGCATTTTTTTTTAGAAGAACGCATTAACCAGGGTGGTAAGAAAAATAATGGGAAGTTCTCATAGTCGTCACTCAATTGTGATAGGACTTTTTACTGCTTGAGCTATTCGAAGTTAAGTTTGTGAGGGAATGCTCCAGCATTCACTTGATCATTTAGAAATTCAAAAAATTAAACTCAAGCAAACGTATTGGTTTGGTTACTTAATTGAAATCGAAAGGCAATTGTGGTGGGAATCAGCTACTGAAATCATTTGCAAATTCATTTTAATTTTTGTTCAGAAAAGTTTTTTGAGTTGGAAAAATGGGATGATGAATTTAACGATTATTATGTTGAGCAATTGCTATTCATACAAATTACCAAAAAAAGACAACGATCAATTTACTCGAGAAGTCAGAAAAACTGGAGACAAAGAAAAACTTCACATAGAAAGTTATAGGACCCAGTGTAAAAATAAGAAAGAACTGGAAATATCTTTTAGAAAACAGAAAGCAGAAAATGATGGAATGGTAATAGTGGTTGACACCGCCTATACTATTTATGTAATTACATCACGAAGGACCAATGTGTCCAATAATCCGTCCTATATCCTTGAGTATTCACCAGAAGACCAACTAGATTATGCTATGCAGTGACCTGTTTATTTTCAAAAATCTCTTTATTTCATTTTTAGAAATCATTTTAAAAATCTTCTCCTGTACCTTCAGCTTAAAAAAACTTGTTAAAAATTATTTCTTTTTCACTTTAAAAAATATAGGTACCTATTAAAATTTGTGTGGGTCCACTAGTCCATAAGGAAAGATAGAAAAATAAAAATAATAAACTCAGCTGCCTGTGGCAGCCGATTATTATTATCCCCCAAGTAATTCTTAGCATCCTGGATTTTTGAAATTTATCACCAACGAATGTCAAAAGAATTCACACATCCTTGTTTTTTTTTTTTTGTAGATAGCCAAAAATTCATATATAGAAAACGACTACCTCTATATAATGTTAATATATACGAAAAATGGTTATGACCCAAAAATGTGTGCTCGCAGGACATTCCACCCGCAGCATTCAGGAAGTTTCCTCAATATGAGAATTTATGCCACATATATTTAGAGGTCCTATATGATAACGACGACGATGACGATGACGACGACTATGATGACGCTGCACTGGCTATAGCTGGTTAGCTGGCCAGCGACCAAAGGACATTATGATATTATGTTGTCATATCATTAACTTGGAAAAGCTATCGCAAAATTTATCTTTATCCATATCTGGTGTGCAAATATAGGTACAGAGCGGATAGGTACACATACTTGAACGACACAGGAGCAGTAGCAGCGTATTCTAAACAGTGCAGAGAATGCAGCACTAAGCTCGTAAATTCACTTTTCCGATTATATTTGCTGAGGTATGCATATTTTAGGGGGACAGACCAAAAAAAAAAAAAAAAAGAAGGCATACGGACATATTCCCAGAGATTGAGAGTTGGCTGTCCTAAAGTCCTTCGCTGCTATAAGGCACACCTATATACACAAATTTCTATATGGACACATGAACGCAAAATTCATTTTTATTTGTGGTCCACCTCTAATATGCGGTTTCAGGAAAGGAAAGGAATTTTCATAAGTCCTCTCCGCTATATAGCCACCGTACCTACCTATCTACCCTCCTTCCTTCCTATTATATCATCGGACATCAGGCATATCCGCTTCTGGTATGATTATATGGACCAATCTATATTGTGCGGCTTTTCGCATATAGTGTGTTCAGGTGGTGTTAAAGGATATCCGGGTGACCACATATACATAGTGTGCCTTGTTGTTAATAACTGATGAATCGGAAGATACCACCGCACCACGATGATTGGATTTAGAGGTGATTATGGTTAACTAACTTGATATGCTTATATAGTATATTGTGTGCTCTCAGCTGATGATTGAGAGAGTTTGTATGCGCTTTTAAGCTCTTCGGTCGACCATTTAATTAACAATTAGTCTAGTTTAAATGCTGTACAAATATAATGTCCTTATAATGTTTAAATACTTTCTCTATTCCATTTAAATCAAAGAGGATTAAAAGATGGTTTAAATAAACTTTAAAAATGTGATTGCATACTGATAACAATTATTGATTTAAATTTGTTCATTTGATGGGTTATTTTGGATTGGGAAGCGGGTACAGTGAGTTCCTTTTTTTTAAAGAGCTTGTCCTTATTCATTTCCGATAAGCTGGCCTCTTACAAATTTGAATATATTGAATTAAGTTCAGCTATTTATTAAAATAACCTAAAAAACAAAGTAACAAAAATTAGTTATTGTATTGCTGTATTCTTTCTAAGATTAAGATCCTTTAAAATCGGGAAGAGTTCTGACATTATCATTTCAATAACATATCATCGTTTCAATGAAAAATAACAAAGGACTTGTATGTCCTCTCATGTGCCCCCATTGTATTGTATACAATTTTTTTGTTTTCAAAAGAATTTTTCTATTTAGATGTCAGTCTTAAAAAAATATCTCTTAAGGCGTTATAATAGATTTTTGACAGGCCATTATGCTACTCCACTCTGACTATAGTTTTTATTTTAAGTGCGTCATCAATATTTTTACTTTCTTTTGTTATTATTGTTATTAAAGATGTTAAAAGATGTTCTTGTGCTTTTGTCTTGAACACCACTATAGAATTCATTGTTAAATAAATTTTCGAAGAAAACATTGTGCTTTTGGCATTTATTTTTTAAAATTCTTGATGAGGATTCTTCTCAGACTTTGTTCAAATTAAAAGAAAGGCAAATTAAAGCTAGGTTTTTTTTTTTGAATATTTGAATTTAACGTTTGATGTTTCTTCACAAAACAAACAAATGCAATATTTTATTTTCTTGAAAGAAAAACAAAGACGATTAATGCCGTAAGGGATATAAATATAAAAGTATGTTTTGTTCACTTTTGGAATTGAATTGGTTGATTTTGTTTCTTTTTCAAATATTTCAACAAACAAAGGATAAATTTGTTTGTGTGTGTGTTTTTTTTTTTTTAGATTTTATAATTGAAATTGAGTTTAAGTTATGGATTTGAAATGCATTTTAAAACATAAGAGATTCTTGTAAATAAAATTTGTTTGTTATTCGAAGCTACTCACTTCGTTGTTTTTTTTTTTTTCAAAAATGGTTTAATATATTCGACCAAATTCATAGACATTGCTTAAGGCGGTGCTAACAAAAAAAAAAGAGTTTAAATAAATACTTAGCATGTTTTTGTTGCTTATTTGTTTGAACAAAATTTCAAAACAAAATTAAAATTTTCATATTTGGATTCAACCTAAAAGTTTGAAACCGTAAAAAAAATTATAATAAAGCTAGAGCTGAACGCAAAAGCTACATTAGGACTCACTCATGTACTGGACGTCAGCTTAAGGATCTGTCTGTTCACAGTCAAAAAACTTGGAACGAAAAATCTTGGTTTTACTTATTTAATCGAAAATAATGTTTACAAATCTGATTTCTTTACACGTGTACAGACAACACATAAATCTAAAAGACGTGTTGACCCTAATTCCTCTATTTGAATTTTTAAAATCAATTAAAGCACCCACATAAACTTTCAAAAACGTATGTGATTTTTAATGCTCAAACAAAAAACGTTCTGGAGCATTTTGAATATAAACCCTATGAGACGCCTAATTTTTTTTTCGCTATCTATCAATGTGCGTGCATAGTTAATTTTTCAATAAAACATTAAATTTACCCACGCCAAGATATTGTGTGTCTAAAAAATATTTCATTTTGGAAAATAACTTTTTTTCACTTGAAAAGTTGATTTTTTCGAATTTTGTTTTTTAGCCAAAACTCATCACCATTTCAATTTTTTTGTTCAAAAAAATTAATTTCATGATCTCATACTTTTCGAGCTTTACAAAAATATTGTTTTTTTACCTGTTACCCCATTTTACCCTAACTTCCCGGTAGAATTTCAATCCTGTTCTCATCGGAATGTTACATTATACCACCTTTCTTTTGGTGTATTTTATTTTTTCTATTATTTATAGTTCAGAAAATAAATCAGTCAGATTATGAATAATAATGGCTGACTTTTGTAATTTAATAAAAGAAATGATTGTGTGTGCAAAATACCAAAAAAAAAATAAACCCAGTATAAAATGTAAGTTTGTTGTTACTCTTTACCTACCTATAGTGTCCGTGTGAAAAAAAAAAAACAGTTATAATGAAAAAATTTATGTGTTGTTATATTTTTATAAACGCCGGTAAAGAAGTATAACTTCAAAAATTAGTGTTCTATATAAAAATCCATATAAGTTAAGAACCCTTCCATCCATTGTAATCCCAGTGAAATCACATCAACATTATTGTTTTAGGCAAAATATGCAATATGCATATCTACAGGCCTTTCTAAGTTATTTTAGAAAGAATAATGTAATGAACTCAATATGTTAAAAATATATGTAATTGTAAGCAGCTTTTACAATTCAGATCTCAAAATCTATTTAAAATGTATATCCTTCATGAATTTCTCTAAATTATTGTCTTCTCTTTCTGTATAAGTCTTATCGTAATTACATTGAATTATTTTCTATTCAATTTCCTAAAAGCTTGATGGACTTTTTCTCTGGATAATTTATTTCATTTCCTTTTTAAAACTTTTTTTTGCTTTACAAAAAAAAAAAACTATATACGAATACAAAAAAAAAAGAAACAAAAAATTCCTCACTTATCCTTTGTGAAAAGAAATCATTCCATTTAAATGAATTTCCATAGCAGATTTCAACATTCTGTTGTTCTTCTCATTACGTAGTTAGTAAAATAAGAAAAGAAAAAAAGAAAAAGGATATTTACAAGATAAGATCCAATTCGTTTTGAATAAGACCCGTTGAAGTGTAAAATATTTTATTTCCATGGCAAAAGCATCCAACATCTGTGTTAACACAAAACGCACATTCAAACTTGTAGAGGTGTTAGATTATCCTTAAAAAAAAAAAAACAAAAAAAAAAAGAAGAGAAATCCAGGTGTGTACAAGGATTTCATAAACGCAAATCCAAAAAAGCAACTTGGCGGAACAACAAGAGCATAAGTAAAGCAAAATGAAATCCCTTTTCAAATATGTCATGCCATGAATTCAATATCCTTGCCAAAGGGCCAGCACAGAGTTTTACTTTTCATAGTGATAATTCCAAAGCCTGAGCCTCAAATATATAAACACACACACACACAAACAGATACGGCAGCAACGTACCTTGTGTTTTTGTGAAAGATTCCAAAGTACAAAACATGAGTTTTCTTCTTGCAAGGATATTATTTGAAAGTTGTTGATGGGGCTGTGGGCGTTGGGGGAAAAAACGAGACGCCAAGGTAATTTTGCCTTGTTGCATGGTTTTAATAACTTCATTGTATGAAAACAAGGGCACACAACTATACAATATGGCAGCTGAATAGAGAGCGAATTTTCTATACACACATAACCTATAAAGAGAGGTGCACATTGCACAAGGCTTTAGACCAAAAAGCTGATTTTGAAATTTTTATAAAACAATGCGTTTTTAGTAGTTGGGCAAATGAAAAAAAAAAAAAAAACTAAACAAAACCCTGCAAAGGACATGCTTTTTAGATAGGTCGTAGTAGAAGAAGTCAAAAGCTTACTCTTCTATAGGTAACTTCATTCACAAACATATTTTGTATCTACGGAGAAAAAGGCTTTGTGTTTGCCTTTGCTGCCGTGTGTAAAAAAGGTCCTGATCTCAAAGGAGACGGATTTAACATCCTGGTATAGCATTATGAACCGCTTGCATGCACACGTTGTTCTCTCTAGTTTGTTTTGTATGCAAAATAATCTTGTTAGATATTTATTGTACAGGTGAATACTTTGGGATAGTGGGGCCACAAGTAGTGTCGTAGGATCAGGACTTTGTTGTCTATAGTCACAGATAAAAACAGAAGTAAACTCTATGAAGGAACGGGGTTACTAAGCTCACTTAAAATCTGTAGGTTGTTCGTATACGGAATTTATATTTTGTTATTAGATTTTTCTTACGGTATAACTTACTGTCTAGTTTTAGTGAATTTTATATCTCTAGTTTCTACATTTAAGTTACCATTTCAATTTTTCAAACGACAGACAGCTACTACGTATTTCTTAGAATAATTATTTCAATAGAATAAACTTATCTGCTCATTTCAGAGCTTGTTAAAAAAATATTCCTAGTTATAAATTTTAAAATGTCAGCAAAAACTATCTGTCATACATTCAAACATATTCAATTTTGATTTTTAATTTTTATATTCTATAGAATAAATAAATGAGTGATTGAAAAATTCGATGTAACTCTGTATGTGATTGTTTAAGAATCTGATTAATTTATTCGTCTGACATATAACTGTTTATATAACTTTTTAAGCTTTCGCGGTTTTTATTAGACATGATAAAAATTAATTATTTTCGGATTATACCGCGTTATAAAAATATTACAGAGTGCAATATTGTACTCACCCCGAACGTTTCGCAACAAATTACATTGTGCGTGGTCACCGGGAAACTGATGTTGAGATTTTATTATTGAAAAGCTTTAGACTGACTACGTAGGTTGTAGCGGTGCGTAGACAGTTCTATCTCTTGATGTTGTTGTTGTTGAAGAGTAAGCTGTTGGGAACAAACCGTACTCACTACATCACAGGGTGTTCTAAATTTAAACTTGGAAGGCCCTAGGTTTTTAATCACTGGATCCCAAGAACGCGCAAGTTTAAAACTGTCATCTCGATTGAAATTTTTGTGATGTTTTATTTCAATCGCCTCGCGAACTAGTCTAGGGATGTAGTGAGTTTCGGGAGCTAGCAACTTTGCTTCTTCAAAATGCTATGGGCTTACCTTTAGCTCCGCTAGTCGCTGACTTTTGGATGGAGAGTTTTGAATCAAAGGCACTGAACAGTTTTGAAGGAAAACCCAAAATCTGGCTGAGATATGTGGATGCAACGTTCTGTATTATTAAAAGTTCGTTAATTGAGAGTTTTTTAGAACATCTAAACTCACAACATCCAAAAATGAGATTTACAATGGAGAGAGAAAAAGATGAGTCCATTTCATTTTTGGATGTAAAAGTATTAAGGAAAGCGAACGGTACATTGGGACACACAGTATATAGAAAAGAAACACATACAAACAGATATCTTCATGCTTCTTCCCACTACCACCCAGCGAATTTAAGATCAGTTGTCTCGACACTGTTTCAGCGCGCCCACAGAATATGTGACAAAGACCACCTTAAGGCTGAGCTGAACCAAGTTGACAACGTTCTAAAAGCGAATGGTTACTCCAGAATCCAAAGAACATGGAAGCCAGCACAACCACTAGAAAGGGACGAAACCAACCCAGACAAGAAAGCTTTCTTGCCTTACGTCAAAGGTGTAACGGATAGAGTTGGGAAAGTGCTGAAACGCTATGGAGTTAAATCCATTTTCATACCACCAAAAAAGGTGAGAAGTTTTTTACAATCACCTAAAGATAACTTTCCTCTCCAAACACCCGGCGTTTATGCAGTCCCTTGCAGTTGTGGGTCGGCTTATGTTGGACAAACTAGAAGAAGCATTTCCACAAGGCTAAAGGAACACATTAGTGCTGTAAGCAAAAAACAACGGGAAAAATCAGCAATTTGTGAACACATTTTGGACAATCCTGACGAACATCATTGGATCCATTTTGAAGAAGCAAAGTTGCTAGCTCCCGAAACTCACTACATCCCTAGACTAGTTCGCGAGGCGATTGAAATAAAACGTCACAAAAATTTCAATCGAGATGACAGTTTTAAACTTGCGCGTTCTTGGGATCCAGTGATTAAAAACCTAGGGCCTTCCAAGTTTAAATTTAGAACACCCTGTGATGTAGTGAGTACGGTTTGTTCCCAACAGCTTACTCTTCAACAACAACAACATCAAGAGATAGAACTGTCTACGCACCGCTACAACCTACGTAGTCAGTCTAAAGCTTTTCAATAATAAAATCTCAACATCAGTTTCCCGGTGACCACGCACAATGTAATTTGTTGCGAAACGTTCGGGGTGAGTACAATATTGCACTCTGTAATATTTTTATAACGCGGTATAATCCGAAAATAATTAATTTTTATCATATATAACTGTTTGTTTATCAGATGCTTGAAGAATCGGCTCTTAATTATATTAAACTAGTTCGCTGATGAAAAAAAAATAATTTGAAAAGTTTTTTCACTAAAACAGTTTTTTTTTACGACAAGAGACCGATTTTTGTGCCGAATTGTACAAAGATGTAACATTTTAACATACAAAAATTTGTAATCTGCAAAAAAATGACAACAACAATATATTTCCCCATTAAGTTCAAACCTAAATCGCCACTAAATTCAGACAATATTCGATAGATTCCATAAACGAAAGAGCTGAGCATCAAACTTGATATGAATACATATTTAAAAAAAATAAATATTTATAAGTTAAGTAAGATATTTTTTTATTATTTACGTCTACAAAAAGTATAAGACTGCATTTATAATGATGCTTACAGTACGAGAATTAGGAAGAAAAAAAAATCGAGGGGGTTTGTGCTTTACTATAAAAATTACTACAGAAGTTTCGAAAAAAAAAATTATTGTAATTTTTCTCGATGCTATCCATATCCTTTTCTAGGTATATTTCAATCGAAAATTCTTTTGCTTAGTCTACGCAGTTTTATCCTTATGTTGTCCCCATAAACTCATCTTTATTAACAGCATCTAGTCTTAATCTCGTTGCGAATAAATTGATATAATGTGCAGTCGATTCTTAAAACGCTGAGCGACAATAACTATTGAAAATGTTTTGTTTGTAGGCTAAGAGTAGCCAATAAGTAGTTTTGTTCCTCCATAATAATTCCCGTTTAGAGCATTGATCGATGTTGACGCTATTGAGGTCTCCTTTCATGTCAAAGAAGTTTCTTGGAAGTGTACAGATCTTACAGTAGTTACCACAATCTTATGAAGTTATGTCTGCCTATGACGACCTGTTTCAATAAGAGATTTTGCTAAGGAAATAAGTATTCCTGACTCCAAATTATCTGTGCAGAATTCATTTTATATATTGTCCGGTCACTAAAAGAATCTAAGAGCAGTGTGGATTATATCAAAGTATCTTTCCTGAGCCTACCAGCGTTATTTGTAAATTTGATACCTCTTGCCATCGGGCTCTTTTTCCCTTTTGTTCGGTTTTTGTATTAGCTTTTGCTCATCTTGAATTGATCTTAGTCAGCAGGATTAGTTCTTTGCCGTATGTAATGTAAGCAAGAGGGGTACTTTGCCCTATTCTAGCCCCAAGTGACAACTCTCAAACAAAATTTTAGTAGGCTTTTACTAATGAGACTGTTTTCACTTTTTTCCTCAATTCTCATGGTTTGCTCCCTTCCCTTGACTACGTCGTTCAGTTGAATAAATTCCATGGTTGCCTCTTGCCAGGGAGAAATTCTGTGGGCGTCTATATGTTCGAATGTTCTATTTACTTTCACTAATCTTTTTTGCCACCAAAATATCATAGTTCACTTCAAAAAAAAATTAGAACATATTTCAAACTGTGGTAGGGCTTGGCTATTTCTATAGAAACTAGTTTCTGTTACCACTAGTTTTACCCTCACCATCAACGCAACTTATTTCCAAAATACCTTTCGCGAATATTTTCACACACCTCAAAGGCATAAACGTGTCACCATAACAAGCAGGCGTACCAACCTACTTACCAAAGTATACCAACCAACGAATAAATTATCTCTATTATCCCTGCGAGTAATTGTCCCGCATTAATAGATTCCATCTGAAAATACCTCTAAGCCCAAGTGAAACAACCTCATCATACCCACACAACACACACACACACACACACATCCCCTGTGGTAAAGTGTTGTGCGGAAGTGAAAAGGAAAACGCTCTTGAAAGTAAATTGTATAATCAATTGCTGGCAATCCTCGTCTTTCGTACCATAATATTTTGCTGGCAGAAAGTAATTGAAACGCCAACCACAATGAATACCCGCTTTAAATCAAAAGCTTTATTACAATAACAACAACAACAACAACAAAACAAATAAATACAACAAGAACAACAACAACAAAAAAAATAACACGAATAACATTTCCACGTTAAAAACGTTAAATGTACCTTAGAATATGGGACATCTCACTCCTGCTGGCTGATCCTGACAGCTGGCAGTAAACCGTCAACAGCGCGAAGAGCAATGAGCAACAACGACCAACGACATCGACGTCGTCGTTGAATATAAGCTCACGCTTTGCGTGTGAGATTTAATGTTGCATGTTTCCCTCGTGGAATACGTGATTATGTTCAGAAATGTCTTTGCGCGTTCCTCAGTTCTTCGGTATTTCCATCAGCCACCGTTTTATATTGGCTTATTTCCGGGAAATCACGACGAAAAAATGAGTGGTTGTACATAATTTGTTGCCTTAGCATTTTTTTTTTTTTTTTACTTTGCGTACTCAATAAAGGAATCATCGTGTGTTGTTCACTTCGATGATTTAACGTAAAAGAAGATTCAAAAGAGTTTTAAGTTTTTTTTTTTGTTGCCTTCTTCTCGATATGGTTAGAAGAGGATTGGTAAAAAGAAACCGTTAGAAGTAAGGACTTAAGGGATCCAACATATTAGAGTGTAGGAGTGAGTATAAGTAGAAATGTTGGTTTATATGTTTGCAGGATCAACAAAGATACAAATATGTTTACTTTGGAAGGATATATATACGTTAGCGGTTACATATTGGAACTCTCTGACGACAAGGATACGTTGGAAATATGTATATGCAAACAAGAACGAGATAGATAGAAAAAAAAAGAATGTGTTCGGCGAAAGGATCAACATTCATAAAGCATTATTTAAATGCCAGAATATAAGGTTTGTTCCTTGTTGGGTTGTTTTCTTATGATTTTTCTTCATCTACCCTTTTTGCTCCTTGCACATATACATAAGTGGATGAGAATTTTGAAGAGGATTTACGTCCTTGTCGTTTTCGTTTTCATCACCGTCATCGTCGTCGTTGTCGTCGGTGGCACATCTGGCTTTTCGCTTGACTGTTGTTGTTGAGCGTGTCAAAAAATTGTTAGAATCCGTATTTAAGATATTTCCTTTTTTGGTATTAGACAAATTTCAGGGTTATCGCTTATGGCATATACTTGTTTTTTTCTCTGCGATATGCCTTCCATGTGTTCATATTTCTTTTTTTCTTTTCACAATTTTTTGCTAGTTTACGACACAACAAATGCGCAATCCTCGTTTATGTTTGCATAGCTTTTTATCTTCATTTTGTTTTTGTTTTCTTTTTGGAACATCCTTGTTATGTTTTGATTTTATCAAAGGCAATTTGGGTACAGGAGCCTATTTTTTATATGAAAGTGGTAAAGTGAAGGGTGTTGCGTGTTTCTTCTTTCTAAACATATCACAATATTGTCCTAGAATTCATTTTTAAGTGTTGTTTCTAGGTTTTTTTTTTTTTTTTAATCTCATGTTCCCCCTTTTTGTATGGAATTTTTTTTTTTAATTCTTTCCTCTCAGTGAGTGAGTGTGCCAAGGCTAGCATGAGCCAATTCTTTAGTCAAGCATAGTCCTTTTTTTATTATTATTTTGTTGATGTGTGTTTGTTTGTGTGTGAAAGTGTGTTTTTAGGTAGTTTTTGAAAGATTATTATTTTGCATACCAATGGGATAATAAATTGCATCCTGATTGCCAAATAGCTTCATGGATGTGCGAAAAAGGATCTCAAGAGAAGTGATTTTGGTCAGGAATAAACTAAAGGGGGAATTTGTATGAAATGAAGTGTGTGATTTTTTCCAGTAGGATGAGAGGAGTGCTTTCTAGTATAAAGAAGCACTTTCACACATGTGCAATGTGCATACTATTTCGGTAGGCATATAGGTATAGGTATCTTTAAATCCTTTCTATATATGTCATTTATCCTAGATATTTCTGTGGCATGGAGCAGAAGCAATACCAACAACAACTTCTGAGGGAGTAAAGACAATACCAGAAGGATAGTTATTTATGTCCTTGGAATAATTTTGTGATGAAACTAATGTTCATTACAAATTGCTCTATATTCTGTTGTTGAAGGATATCAAATTATTTGTTTTTGGTTTTGTCTTTTTGTTTTGCATTATATTAACTCAGTATAATAGTAATTACTCGTAGATATATTTTGAATAGAATTTAACTTTTATCTAGCACAAAATCTAGTACAACAAACATGCAGACACCCTTCGGATGCATTATATAAAAGGTTTTTTTTAGTGGATTTTTTTTGGTAGTATTTTGTTAGCAGTATAATTTTAGCCCACTTAAAGTACCGCAATAGGCACATATAAATAAAATCTTGAAAAAAAATATAGAAATATTGTTTCTTACTATTAAAAACACTTTCTCGGAGCGTTAAACAATAATTTGTGCACTCTTATCAATAATTCAAGTTTGTTGCTCAGCTCTTTCGTTTATTTGAATCGCCTATATTGTACGCGGATTTTATTTGCAATCAATTTTAAAACATCAAACTTTTGATTTGGCAAGAAGACGGGGATTAAAAAGAATATATACATATTAAGTTTAGAGGCTGTGAAGGGTCATTTACCGAATAAAGAAGACAATTACCGAAGTGGATAGTTTGGCTGTTTGGTGAAACAACAAAGGTATTGTGTTCTTCTTAGTTCCTCTCACGGATTTTCGTTGTTCTACCTTAAATATGTAAAATCGCCAGGAAACGCCTGTGATAAAAATTGTATATAATATTTTTATAAAAAAAATATTCTCTTCAAAAATTCAAGCTCTTGTCTCTATAGGTATTTGTAGTTCTTATCAAATTAAGTTCTTATCAAATGTACCCTTAACGTAATTGCAGTGCAATATAGAGAATCATGCAAGAGTCCTGGATCCAAGTCCAGTCCTTATTTTTGTCAGCAACATTGAAAAACATCCAAAAGTACTTTGGTCATAAGAAGAGTATCTCAGCTTAGCCGTTTAAACATGGCAGATCGTTTTAGGCCCCGTTCATTTCTAATAACTTACACGCACATAGTAACTAGGTAAAAATACATATCATCTCAATTTAATAAAGAAACAAATGTATAAAGAAAAATCTCAAAAAAAATGGTTTCCCATTAAAAGTATTATGTGATTAATTGAATAAATTAAGCTCTTCAAAAAGTTTTATGCCTAACAACCTACACATTTTCAGTGAAAAGACTTTATAATCAACTTAATGATCTTCACTTGTAGAAAAAATGCATTGTGGCAATGTGAAAAATTTTATGTGAAAGGTAAACTTGAATATATTTCCACATAAAACCCACACAAGCATTACAAGCTATCAACATTGTATGTTCTCACACAAAAGTACGAGTGCAGGTATAATCTCTTCAACTTTGTTTTCCTTTAAATTAAATTAAACCTCATTATTACTCTTAGTTGGAGATTTTTAATTGTAAATTTAATTAAATCCTTAATTTAATATCCCAATCCCATCAGTTAATGTTCATTGCAAATTGTGCAAAAAACTCACACACACTTAAGCATAGGTAGGGAAAGTAAAGGTACGAGTTACGAGTATTTATTGCAGTCTCTTCTACCAAAAAACAGAAGTAATTTCTTCCTTTAGGAACAAAACTTTCCTATAACATCACTAGTCTCTATGCTTCCGGCACTTCTACACAACAATTCCGCACTGAATAGTGCCAATTAGAGATACGTTTTGCATTAAAACATTCTCGTCCTTGGAGTTCGTCAAGCTAACAAATAATTAGAGAATAAGGGATTTCAAATTATTTAAATCTATTCGCATAACTTTTTCGGTTTTCTGGTGTTTGAAAAGCATGTTGCAGTAGTTGTATAGTATAGTCATCGTAAATTGCGTCGGCATACGCGGGTAGGGGGTGATGGAGACGCTTGTTGAAAATACCTAAAAATATTATATCCCTGCTCACGTCCTTGGTGCCATTCACAGCCAATAAGAAACCTTCATGACGGTTGGAGCAAAAATTGTTGTCGTAGTTGGCGTAGTTTAGCAGAAAAGTTTTTAAGCTTCCTTTTCCTGGCTAGGGAAAAAAAGTTTTATATCCCAACAAAACTATAGAAGGCGCATTATAGCACAGAAGAGAAAGATGGAAACAAAGTCCTCAAATAGCCATATTTTTAATGTGATTACCTATGAAGATAAATTATTACATTCTCAATGCAAATGGAAATTTATGCAAAAAAAAAAAAAAAACTTAAAGAAAATCCCGCCAAATCCTCGATGCTCCAAGATAATACCCTGAATTATTCTCAAAAAAAAAAAAGTAAGAGGGAATGGTCTGTCTGTAAATTTGGGATTTTCTCTTCACACTCCGCCATACATTTGTCAAAATTTTGACAATAACTTTCTGCAATCCGCATTCCATTTGATTAAGCAAACAAAATGAACGAACAAAGTAGAAGAAGAAGTGGAAGAAAAAAGTGCTTAAGTGCAATGCGATATTACAAAAAAAAAAGGATATAAGGAAAACGACGTTGTCATTTTCATCAGGATTCTATCGTTCAGAGAAATGAACATTCAGTTCAAATGCGCGATGACAAAAGTTTCAAGTAAAGTTACAATATTTTTTTTTTGTTTGCGTTGTTGCTTCAATTGGTTGGATAAGAAGTTTATGATTAGGGGTCGTTGGTTCTTTCTATTTCAAAAAGTACATCATGCATAAAGAGTGAAGAGACAAACAAAAAAATTAAGATAACGCGTATATTTAAGAAAGATCAATTGAAAACTTTTGAAGATAAGATGATTTTTTTAAAATATAGGGCACAGGAAATCAGTTTTGTTTATTTTGATTTTGAAATCGTGAGTAATGGTAATATTGTGAGCTGAAAGTTTAGTGTGATTTTTGAGAACATTCAATGATATGTGTTTTGCTTTATATTTAAGAAAAAAAAAAATTTTCGTAAAACAACCTTCTAATACACCACGTTTCTTTAATTTTCAATACTAAGACCTTATTAACACAACTGCCTACACATGACAGATAACGAGGTTTTTCTTAGAAAAAAAATTCCTCTTAAAAAAAGATTAAACTTTGTTTCGACAAAAATTTCATTACGTAATAAATTTTATATTTATTATAAGACTTTTAGTACCTACATAAGAGCACATGTACAAAAAAATCAATAATTCTCAATTCATTTTCTTTTCTGCTTCGTACTTATGCCTTTTTTATATATGGGTTTCCAAATGAAGATTGAAGACAGTTTTTTTTTCAAACACTACATGAAAAACAAAAAAAACGATTCTATTTGTCACTAATTCTATGTGTAGCCATTAATAATAAAAAAAAGCCTTCTTCTGACAACATCCATTTAGTCATTCTTAACTTGTCACAACACGCATTACTCATCGCCATCATATCACTCTTTAGTCTTGAATAACGACTACTTTTTTCTTTAAATTGTAGACAATTTTTTGCAAAAGAAAAAGTGAAAAAAAAAGAAAAAAGACTTCAACACTACTTTTAACCATCGATCACTTTAACACTAACATTTTACTTCCGATAAAAGATACACTACATCTTCAAGTATGTTTTTGCAAAAGTGTTATTTTCCTTCA
This sequence comes from Meliscaeva auricollis, assembly GCA_948107695.1. Lineage (NCBI taxonomy): Eukaryota > Metazoa > Arthropoda > Insecta > Diptera > Syrphidae > Meliscaeva > Meliscaeva auricollis. The sequence goes on from OX403618.1 coordinate 26,721,390, forward strand.
TTCTTTATAGAGAAACTTGAAAAGAAAAATATCTACATGCATCATTTGCATTTAAAAAAAAAGAAGAAGAAAAATAATAAGAAAAAAAAACTACAGAGACACATAAAAGCCCTTTAATGTACTCTTCCAAAAAGGACCATCACCCAACAACCATCGTATACGTACGTCGTCGTCGTATCCTTCGCATCCTTAAAGCAACACAAATCCATTTCATTGAATCAAATTGTCCGATTCTCATGTACACTCTCATTGCCTTCATTTATTTTTTTTTTTTCTTTTTACTTGAATGATAAATTGCACATACATATCAGTAGTGTGTAGATAGCAATGAGAGACTCTATAAAAATAAAGTGAAAGGAGTTCTTAGCATTTGAAATATATGTTTGCATGTCCTTTTTGTAATTTTTCCACATTTGAAATATATGCAAAATTTTTCCTTGACTAAACAAGATGAAATGTGTTTTTTAAATTTGATTTTTTACTGAAGTAGCCTGTGTTTCCAACACAAATAAACATCATCAGGATAATATAGAATAGTTCACTTTTGAAGCCTTTCCTAACTGTATTTTGTCTATTCAAAAGATACTCAGTAATTCTCTGTGCATACAAAAATAACTATTTTAAGATAAATTTTGGTGTTCGGCTAGTAACACACAGCCCTAAAAAACACATGCTCATGGAAATTAAAATTTAATAAAATATTAAAACTGGCAACGTGTAATAAAAACTCTTGTTTCTATAGAAGTTCTGTCTGTCATTCTGTCATTGAAGCTGAATTCATTTATAGATTCTATGAATTTATCCACTTACACTGCACACACTGCAGAACGAAAAGAGTAGGTATCTACAAAATTATTTAAATCTAAAAAAAGTTGCTTCTTCGCCCAAAATTTTAGGTAAAAATGGCAAATCACCAAAATATTAAAAATATTGGATTATAAAAATAAATTAATAATCGTATCAGGAGTGTAGATTTAAATATCAAATATTTTATGACCATGTCACGTACCAACCTGACGTTAGCCATGATAGGTACTAACAGGGGGAATCTGTGATACTTACTCATGAAATGCATGATACTTACTGGAGTATTCCGTGATACTTACGGTTAAATCCCGTGATAAGGTTTTCCAATGAGGAAGCTCAAGAATTGGGCATCGCTCAGACCACATTATGGCGTATTTTTATGCCCACACAAGATCAAGCTGCCTCAAGATTTAAAGCCGATGGATCATTTGAAGCGACGTATGTTCTCTGATTGGGCTCTAGAGAAGATACGACAAGATGATGAATTTCATCGCAAAATCATCATCAGTGATGAAGCTCATTTTTGGCTCAATGGGTTAGTCAATAAACAAAATATGCGTTATTGTTCTGGTGAAAATCCACATTTGCTTCAAGAAACACCACTTCATCCACAAAAATAACTGTTTGGTGCGAATTGCATGCCGGTGGGCGGCGTTATTCGGCCATATTTTTTCGTCGACGATAACGATTGTCACGTAACTGAGAATGGCCAGCGTTATCGCGCCATACTAACCGATTATTTTTGGCACGAATTAGAAGATATGGACTTGGACGAAATGTGGTTTCAACAGGATGGTGCCACAAGCCACACAGCACACCTTACAATCGAATAATTGAAGAGTAAGTTTGATGAGCGCGTTATTTCAAGAAATGGGCTAGTCGATTGGCCGCCTCGTTCGTGCGATTTATATAATAATAACATTTTTGATATATTTTAAATGGTTTGCATTTTATTTCAAATAAAAGTTGTTAAGTCCTTATTGGAAAACCTTTATATATTATATACTACTGCTATCTGTGATACTTAAGTATGAAAATTCGTAATAGTAACCTGGGTATCCCATGATGCCAAGTGGTGAATTCTGTATAATATATACCGTGTCGTAGATTACTCGTGATACTAAGCGAAGAAATCCGTCATAAATATATACTGTAGAAACCTGTGATACATAAGAGAGTATTCTGTGATATTAAGCGGAGCTATACAGATCAATTCATTATACTAACCGAGTCTACATGTTACTAACTGTCAAAATCCAAGGTACTTTCTACTGGAGACACCAAAATCCTGTGATACTTAAATGACCAATTTATGATATATATATGTACCGCGGCAATCTGTGATACATACCTAAGTAAGCAACCCATGAAACTAAACCGGGGAAACTTGTGATACCCGTGATATTTAACAGAAAATTATGCGATACTTACCAATATCTGCCTTTCATACCTCAAACCGTGATATGAATTTTTTTTAGTTTAAAAAAACATGGGGAAATACGGTGATATCTTTTAGAAAAGAGAATAATTCTAATGACCTAGGATATTGACCTAAATATATGCAAAAAAATTCATAATCTTTACCCGTCATTGACTACATTAAATTATTTGCATTAATTTCAATAAAAAAAATCATAACAAAACAAAACAAAAATAATCTCTTAATACTTTTCAATTAGTTTCTCTACATATTCAAAAAATAAAAATATTCCAGTTCATTTCCTCTACAGAAAAAAAACCAAATCCTTATTTTAAATTCACCTGAGAAAAAAAAAAAAATTCCTGTTGGAAGCACTCGAACAGTATTTTGGCTTAATGGACAAACAAGGAATAAACAATTTCCAGAACATTCATCAACAGTTCCATTTTGTTTTTTTCTTTTTTTACCTCCTCGAATCCATTTTTGTTTTTGTTTTTGGTTTAATTTTTTTAGTCTCTATTTTGATATGTATATCTGCCGGTGAACCATGAGATGAAATTTTTCAAAAGTCTTGGGTAGAAATTAATCTATACAACATCCTGTCTGCCCATTTTCGTCCTTATCATATCTACACCGAACCAAAAAATTGCATCATTTTATATGAGTATAAAATATTCAATCATGCTCTCCTGATATGTTTTGACTTTTTTTCAACTGACAAATTTCGCAATTCAAAATCCAGAAAATCCAAAATTTCGAAAACTAAATACCTTTTATAAGCCAAAATACTGAAAGACCAACATACCAAAATATAAATCGATAAACCAGGTTATTGGAAGTCCAAATCGAGAAACCAGAAAAAAACCAATCAATCCCAAAATCTCAAAAATCATGAAAAGTAAAATAATAAAGCCAACAATCGTCAAATCACACAAACTCAAAACTAAAGTTGAAAATTTATTTACAAGAAATTTTAAATTGTCAATTTTAGAGAATTTTCTAACATTTTGATTTAAGTAATTTTGTGTATTTCTTATGCATCGAGTGAGGAGATTAAATTTTAATAAATTTTGGGTTTTATAAATTTTGGGTTTTTGGAACTATTTCTATGTACGGACCTGAACCATTTTTTTTTGTCTAAGACTTAAACATTTTATGCATAGATATTGGGTAGTGGGATTAAGGGGTGTGTGGTTAAACCTACATTTTGGATTTTCGAGATTTTGGTTTTCTTATTTTCTGGTCATTAGGCAATTTTTTGTTTAATTATATTTTTTTTTATATTTTACTTTCGTGAATCTCATATTTCTCATATTGAAGATATTTTGAAGGATAATTTTTCCAGTGTAATCTTCTCTCTGTGAGTTGCACTCGATTGTTCACATGCATCCCTTAGCCAGTCCTCTGAAATCCTGATGCTTGTTGATTTCATAAACTGAGACGGGTAAGGTGAAATAAGGGGTCTTCCAATCCTTTTCTTTCTACATTTTTTTTTGTTGGTCCATTTAACTATGAAAATTCCTTTTTTTGTTGGTTTTAATTTCAAAGGATCAAGAGAAAAAAAAAATGAAAAATGTTTATGCTCATTTTTTCTCATTTTTTTTGGCAAAAAAACCCACACACTCATATATATATTTAGATGCCAACAACTTACCGCGGTTAACTAATGACATTTGTTTTGAAAAGTCATTTGCAGGATATGGGGTTTTGTTGTTTCCTTTCCACAAGAAATCAAAAAAAAAAAAAACTGAAATAAAAGAAAAGTAAAGGAAATAAAAATCCCAACAAATGATGTTCAGGATGCACAACTGAATGAATGATCCTTTATAGTTTAGTTTTCCGTTCAACTTTTCGAAGGTTTTTTTTTTTTGTTGTTGTTGTCAAAGGAAGAAAATTTGTTTCGATTCAATGATATGTGAAAGAGAACTTTTTGGCAGTGTGTGTGTGTGTATTGGATAGCAGAAGAATAAAAGCTTGTCAGTTCAATTGACAATTGAACCTTTCTCATTTCGAATGTAATATTAAATGCAGCAATTTCACAGGATTAAAAGAAATTTATCTACCCAAACAATAAAAAAAGTAGAAAATAAATAAGGACTCTGTTGTTTACTTCTGTTTAAGTCATACACACGTGAAGCAGCCGATGAAAAACGAATATGTGTACACTATGCATGTATACATGCGGTATGTTTTTATCATGCTGGTTCATTTTTTTGTTCGTTTTTTTTTTTGTATTTAATTTAATTTACTGAGTTTATTTTTGGGAAATATTTGGCAAAAGAATTGAATGAATTGCAAATCATTTGTGGTAATGTTTTTTCAGTTGCAGTGTTGTTTATCTAAATTGTAGTGAATAAATTGAGTAGGTATACAATATCGGAAGAATTCCATTGTTCCCAAAATAAGTATACTTTTTTGTTAATGCTTTCATGAGTTTTTTTTTTGAATAAACTTGGCTGTACCAAATAATGTGAGAGAATTTGTAACAGATAATAGCATTTTAGTTAAATGAAAAGTGTTCAATTAATCGTGCTTTGTAAGACAATCTATAAAACTGACCTCGAATTCTGATAAACAATACTTTTACTGAGCCACTGCTTGGTTGTATTCTTCGTATTTTTTTTGATCAGGGAGTTAAAGAAGTCCTTTTTTGTATAAAATCATCAAAAATCTCTAGCCACGTTTTTGATTTTTTTTTTTTTTTCTTAAATTCCAATATTTTGACAATTTCTAAGAAATTGGTTAAAACAAATAACACAACACACATACCACAAATCACACTGGTCTGCAACGAAAATCGCTTTCCAACCAAACTATACTTTTCTAAAGGATTTTGGCCGGCTGGAAAACTACCCTAGCCCGTCATGTTTTTCGAAAACCCATTTTGTTGGTACATTAAACGTCAAATTTCTTTAATGGTATTTTATTACAATACTATAAATGGCATCTGAATGAAATTCATTTCATCTGTTTAAAACATTTGAAATCATTTAAAAAATCGCTTTCGGCGCAAAGTTCTGCAAAGTGAAAGTGGAAAGTTCTGAAGTAATAATTTTCAATGGCTATAACTTTATGTTTTTTTGGGATGCTGAGCACGAATCAGACGTCATTGAAAAAAATATATCACGGGAATCATGATAAATTGTTGAAAAACTAACAAAAAAAAAAAATGTTTTTTTATTGCTTTTGGTACATAATCTAAAATATGAAATTTTTTCCCTAAAACCGTTTATGTAGAACAAATAAAGACAAAATTAACAAATTTATGTCTTGATCTATTTTTAGTACGACTTCTGAATTCTTCATAAAAAATGTTGAAAAGTTCATTAAAAATCAGTCCTTTTGAAAAGCACAAAATATATCCCTTTTTATTAGTTTTCCTCTGATTCCTGCCTTCTTTACCTACATCATAATTAACTTGGCTAGTATAGAAATTCCATACTAGGCTCCAAATTAGAGTTTTTTAGTGCAGTGAACATCCCAAAAAATACGGAATTTTGAAATTTATTGTGATTTTTTTTTTAAAAACGGTTTAAACTGCGACTATACATTAAAGAATGAAATTTGATTTCAGACCTTAGCTTATGTTATGTGGAATTAGTCCTCTAAATTTCAGCCGAATTGGCTCAATAGTTTTGAATATATACCAGGTCAACCGAATCTAAGAGACCTATTTTCTACCAAACGTATTCGAATCTGCTAATTCATTTTTTTAAGTGCAAGATTGATTGCTGGGCCTGTATAAAAAAAAATAGACTTAAATATCAAAAAACTTGCATTTTTTTAGATTTTTGGCAATATTGCGTTTAAGACTCCAGGTCAAAAACTTAAAATTAGAACTTCATTTAGCAAACATAATCAATATCTCAAACCATTTTGCAATCTTTTTCATTCAAATTAAAATCGATATCGTAGAAAAGAAATAGAAAACCGTGATGGAAAGTTAAACTCATGTAATCAAAATAAGGTTACTTTCATCAAATGCTTAAAGAACTTTTATAAGAACTTGATTCCTTGATGTTCTTAATATAAGATAGTGCAGTTGAATCTTTATTTGATACAAGTGGGCTATATTCTTTGCCCTATTGTTTGTCGTAACAGGTAGGTTAGTTTTCTTTCTCAAAATTGATACCATTGATTTTTATTTCGGTACACAAAAAAAACTCATATTGTTATAACTTATAACTTATAAATTATAAGTGAAAGTAACAACTAAGAAAATCAATTAATTTTCCTGTAAATCATTAGAAATTCATGAATGACAAAATTAATTACACCGGTTAGTGGTTATTTAAAAAGAAACCAAACAGTCATAAAGAAAATTAACTGTGTTGAAAGAAAAATCATACAACGACCAACTGTGTAATGATCAAACCTCTTACAGATAGAACAAAACATCCGACAAACGGAAATCAGCCATTACACAGGACGACACAAAAAATTACGGCGTCAAATCCCATTTTTCACTTAATTCGAACTCAAGAAAGTGATGGTGCAAAAAAAGAAGATTCTTACGAGACTCGAGGGTCTACGTGTGTCCTCTATTGAGTGTTCTTATCATGTTCAAAAACAAAACCCCGCATACTTCACTTTTCGTTTCATTCAAACAACCACAAGAAAAATCATTCTTCTGAGAAAAATCAAAAATAAAAATGAAAATCTAAAAGAAAAACGAAAATTTTATCAATTTAAAATTGCTCGTATAAATGTCCTTAAAAGCGAACACAGTTAGGTAAGGTAAAGAGACATTCTTTTCTTCGTCGTCTGGGTAATCGGTTTTTTTTTTGTTGTGTTGTTGTTTCTTTTGAAAATGTGAGAAAAAGTATTCAACAAGAAAGGACATCTGAGAAGACTAATAACACGGTGTGTAATGATTTTCTTTTTTGTGTTATTGTATCTAAAGCAAAAATATATATATTATACCTTCCCTCTCAGACACGATACAGTGCAAGTACCTACTAAACTTTTTTTCCATTTTCCATTGCGTATAATATTTTAAGATTTTTTTTTTTTTCGTTTTGACTTTTTGGTTCTTTTCTTTGCCATTGCCGTCAATGAAAATGAAAAATGAAGAAAAAAAAAATATATATTTCAAAAAGAAAATGAATGGAAAAAACGTTTCGGGAATGAATGCCATGATATACTGGTACGTTGCCTCTACTATGTACCTATAGATAGCCAAGTGAATACACACATACCTTGGGGAAATCAAAATTTTTTCTAGGGTTTTAACGAAATATAATAATCTTTGCTCTTCTTTTATTCACTCAGTTAGAGATATATTATGATGAGGGATTCATTTTTAAAAGCAAACAATTATGGTTTTCTTTTGGAAACTTCTTGGTATACTGATATCATTGCCTTTTGTTGTTTCGCTACATAGTTTTTTTTTTGTATTATTTGAAAACATTTTACAAACAAATTTTAAAAATAATTGTTATTTTTTTTTTCTTTACAGGTACGTTATTGTGATAAACTTACATTTTTTTTTTGTAAACTACTAAGGCAGTGAGTATAAAATATTTTATATATAAAAAAAAAACTTTTATAACAACCAGTTTTCACATGTTTTGAAGAAATTTTGGGTCCGGTCTTCAAAAAAAGACACGAAAGCAGGTTTTTTCTTGCTTTTCTGGAAATTTCCGAGAAATCACTGACGAAGTCGCTCAATATGTTGAGAGAAAAATGTTTACTGGTACGTCATTTATCTTGCCTCAGCACAATCACAGTCCATGTGCCAGTCATTTAGTTCCATTCTTAGAGCATTTTAGTATACACTTTCATTCGATTTAAGAAATTGCAGCTGAAACTATAACAGTCCGTCATCCAAACGACTATCTTGGGCGATAGTTTACATTAATCGTCCTTATTATTATGAAACTCATCTGCTCCTAAAAGCTGTTCTGTTCAAATATTTGTGAGGAAATGAATTTAAATGGATTGGCGGAACCACAAACAAATCACAATATCTCAATAGTGGCCAATACGGTGTTATCTAGGACAGGAAATTCGTAAGCACAGCTGCTGCTAAACAAACGGTTTCATTATTATTGAAGGACCATGCAGTTCAGGTTCTTAAATGACCAACAGCCTTTCATCATGGCCCCAATATTCAGCGATTACAGATTCTATCTTCTTGGACAGACCCCACTTAACCATACCACAACAAGTTTTGGAAAAAAGAGTTATGGTGTCAATATAAGGTTCTTATGAAAAATTCCTTTCTCCCTACCTGCCTCCCTGGTAGGTACTTTTAAATACACATTGTCGTCATCTGTAATACACAGCCCCAATAACCTTTGTAAATAATAACATACCTACCTATTTCAGTGGTCTTGAGACTAGTATCGGAGGCCCTATTTCGGTTCTTGATGTACAGCCAACCGTTCTTGGTATATTCTCTATAACCTATCTAACCTTACCTAACCTATATTCAAAATAATCAGTTAGATAAAAATACAATAAAATAAACACGTCACAATCTAACTTATTATTTTAAATTTTGTTATATTTTTGTGCAATTGTAACTCTCTTATATTTTTCTACCAACAAAATGACACCAAAATCAAGTCATTCGGTAAATAATTGTAGGAGTAGTCAAGATATCAACTCTATGAGTTCGAAGAAATTAACGTTTTTCCTCCCAGAACCTTATCATACGACTGGCACGGCTAAATCTAATCTAATATATTTAATTGGAGGATGGAAACCATTAAATTCAAAAATGTCAAAATTAAGTGCCAGTCAACTAGACAGGCAAATAAGCGATTATTTTGGTTAGTATGCAATAAGTTGAGTTTTGAAAAATTAAATTTTGAAAAACTGACTTGAAAATTAAAATTTCAAAACTCAACTTGAAACGATTTACAAGTAATTATCAGTAATCCAAGTTATGTTTTGAGAATTTTATTTAAAGAAATCTGAATTTCAAAACTGATCCACCATTTTTCAAAATTTTAATTTTCAAAACCAAACTTGGAACCGTTTGCAAGAAATAAACAAAATGCACGATTTTTTTTAAGCCATTCCCAATTCAGTTCTGAAATATTTAAATTTTGTAAAACTGGGTTTTAAATTCTGATCTAATTTTGAAAACTTTGGCAGGTTAAATACTCATATTGTTATAAAAACTAAATAAATAATAATTTTTTAAATGAATTTTTGGGTTAATTGTAAAACGTAACAAGTTGAGTGTTCAGAAATGTTATTTTGAAAAACTGACTTTCAAAATTTTGGTACAAAAATTGCAATTTGTGGCGTATGGAAAAAGTTAATTTTTGAAAATTATATTTCAAGTTGTGTTTTGAAAAATATAACTTTAAAAATAAGTAAAATAATGGCTACTTCTGATAGTGTGGTCATACTTCTAAAATGAAAGAAATGTTTCAAAAAATTCTACTAACGGTAGCTCCCTTAGAACCGTTTTTTTCCATTTTTGACTTTCTCTTAAGCGACTCTAAAAATTCTGATAATTTTTTTTACACAGAAGCTTCTGAACAACCTTAAAATTACTTTATAACAATATTTTCAAAAATATAATTTTTGGATTCTTAAAAAACTTTAAATTTTTTTTTTTGAGAAATCAATTTTTCGAAAGCAGTGTTTTCTTTTGAAATTTTGGTTTTAGATGTGCATTATGGGATACCAACATTTTTTAAAACGATGTTTGATTAAAAAAAAAAATTTAACGACTCTCACGATTTCTTTCTAAAAATGTATCTTTTCTTAATAAAATCAAATGGCGAACTTAGTTTAGAGCTTAAAAATACTTAAGAAGTTGTTTATGTCGTTTCGGTACATTTTAATTATAATTATAAAATTATTAATTTTTTATAAGAAGCTTAAACGTCCACAGTTGGACATTTTAATTTTAATTCCTCGCAAGAGTCAGTGTCCCTGCAAGAATGTCAAGGTGGCAGGCAGGGAATCTAACCCAGACTTCCACCATAATAGCCCTTTGCACCAACCATCACGCCAAGGGGTACTACTTAACTACACACAACAGGAAATTGTTGTTCTTTCATAATCCGTTACAATTTTTGCTGTAAGAGGTTAGCTCACGTAAAGAGAAAACATCGCTTCAAAAATATTGAAAAATGGTCTTCTTGTGATTTTGTAACAGGGAAATCTCAAAAACTAGAGCCAATTTTAAAATTCTGACTTTGGATTCAAAATCGGCACGTTGAAAAGCTTTAGAAACGTTTATCAGAAACTGGACAACTGTAAAAAAATCAAATTTTGTTGAGTATTGTAATAAATACACTTTCCCTACTTAAACTAATTAGATTATCTTCTTGAATAAAAACCATAAAGAAATCTTTTTGCTTATCTTCTTTTTTATGTGGTCGATTTTTCTCTGTGTACCACTCAACCGCTATTACAGCAATTCATACATTTTTTATGAATCTAAATGAAAAATGTATTATGTTGTCCTTCTAGATTGTTCTGTAGAGCATTTCTCCTTTTAAGTCTGATATCTATTTGAAACTCACACTTTTGTTTTGAAAAAACAGGACCAAAAAATAAATTGAATATAAACTTAAAGAAAGTAATAAATCCTAATACCTACTTATACAAAAAAATAAACTGAAAAATGTTTTATAACAATTTTCTTAAGAATTAAAAATTCGAAAATAAAGGTCGAAAAATGCCTGATGTACATAAATCATTGTCTTGAGTTCTAAATCTTAAATATTCTCGTAGGAGCTTTTATAACTAATTAAATATTAAAATTAAGTATATCCTTACAATCTGTTTCACAATCACAAAAAAAAAAAAGACATTGTTCTTTTTACAAACAGCCCCTATATAATATATAACCTTGCCCCTATGAAATTTGTCAACCTAAAAAACTCTTGAAATTTAAATTTTTGTAGACAATATGCCCAAAAGCAAGAACGACTCAAATAAAAATAAATATTAATAGGAAGCTAATTGAAAAAGGTACACAGCATTGACAGAAAACAAATAAAAACAAAGAATTTTTTATTTTATTCTCTCTAAATTGAAATCCTTTTTCTCGAAGGTATATTTTATTTTGAATAAAAACAAACCACCAACCCAAAGCGCAGGCAGAGTACAAAACTTTATCCTGATAACAGTCTAGACTCTAGACAACTGGTCGCTGTTTAAATGAGTGTAACTGGTGGAAGATCTCAATTTCACTGCCTATGCCATTATGAAATGGAAAAAAAAAAAAAAAAACAAATCCCAAATGCCACTTAGGATAATTTCTCAAATATTAAAAGAAAAAAAAACAAAAGAAAAAAACTGTCAACGAGGAAAGGATTAAGGCAATGATTTTTCTTTTAATTGTGGTAAACACTTAAAAAAAAAAATATATATAGAATTTCCTCTTTATAAAAGGATTAAAGCGAATGTAAGGGAATGTTGGAAATTGTTGTCGTCATGGGAATAACATCTTTTCATTATAACAAAATTAAAATAAAAAAAAAAAAATATAAAAAAATTATAAAGATAAAAAAAAAATACGAAACGAGATCAGGGAAAAAGAGATTTCCAAAGAGAAGCACTTGCATAATAGATGCCATATGGCGTTCATGCTCCAATTACCTAAGAGATTTTCTAATTCACTTCTTCTTTAAAGGCTTTGCAGTGTGACTGGTTTGTAATTTATGCGCACATATACAAACATATATATACTCAAGAATCGAGTAGAACAGTATGGTGCCGAAGAAGAGGATTTTATACGTCAACAAAAAAAAAAAAAAAAAAAAGAGAAGAGAAGAGAAGAAAAAAAAGAGGAAAAGTTTAACATTTTCAAATTAATTTTACAGTTTCGAAAACAAGGTCTTTTGGGGAATGAGACTGTGAGCTTAACAAGTAAAATAAATGCTTTTAAAAGCATTTCTTTAAAAAATGATACGTTTTAGTATAAGTAAGGTAATGCTAACGATGCATGATAAGACCTCCTATACAAATAAAATTTGGTTGGGGGTTATTACTTTAGAATTATATTTCATTTCGTTTGCTTAAGTACAAAATACTTATTTTTTAGGAGTATAGGTTATTAGTGTTTCATAATAAATGCACTAAGGTTTCAGAACTTTTACTTTTTAACACGAAAAAAGATTTTATTTTCTTATGATTTCAGATGAAGATTTTTTGGACAAATTTTAAATAAATTTATCAAATGTACCAAATTTAAAGCCTACTAGGCAAAATCTGCTTAGCTTTAAACTTAAGATATGAATTAACCTATCTGCAGATTTTCTGTCGTTAGATTAGAATAAGTTAAATGTATCCAATACCTTTTCTATCAGTCAAGATAACTTAAGAAGAGCGACAAAGCAATACTATTTTTTCTTAGATTTACAGAAGTTTTACTGGATTTCTAAAAGTTAACGGTAATTTCTATTAAAATTTTGTTTGAAGTCACTAAAATAATAATTTTTTTAAACATTAGAATAGTCTCACAGCATTTTAGTTCAAGGGAAAATTATTTAATTATTTTTTTTTTTTTTTTTTTGGGCCAATAGTTATTGACTCACAATCTTGCAACTAGCAGAGTATAGAGAGGTATTTTGAAATTTTTCAATTTTAAATTTTAAGTGACATCAACTCCAAAATGCATCTGACCTGGTACAACAGTGGGCTCATCAGATAGATTTTATTATACCGGTTCTAATACGCAAAGATTTTGGTCGATATCTAACGAAACTTATTAAAATCACAGCATTTATCAACTGTGAGTTTTAATATTCTATGGGAATTTGATTAAATTCAGACACCTAGAAATAATTTTTTACTATTTTATTTTTTATTCATTTATGGTATTTTGAAACCCTTTAAAACAAAAACATATAATTGCTGTGTGACCGAATTGTAACTTTTTTTAGTTACCTTCACTTATATATCAGGCCGTGAGAATCATAGTGGCCTAACTGATATTATCACTTTTTTTGTAAAATCCAAAACTAATGTTTACTTCAGCAGTATTAAGTTCTCTTAGATAAATTTGAACTTATTGATATGTTATGTAAATAACTGTTGCAAAAGAATCCAATTTTATGACCATAATTACAAGTTTTCACCTCTAAAAAAAAAAAAATTAATATTAGATAGGTCTGATATGTAGTGCAAGTTTTGTAATCGTAAAAAAAATTGAAGTCGAGATGACAATCAAACATGAAAGTGAAATGTCTGTTTCTATCTCGAGCTGCAGCCTAAGTCGCTGAAGTGATTTTCTTCATACTTGGTAGAGGATTTCCCAGAGGAGAAATTGATTTTTTTTTTATCACCAATATTAACGGTAACTGCCGTAATGATGAAGATGAAAAGAATTAAATTATTAATCAGCTCAATTGTGAGTTTCGCCCGGAAACCTGTTCACGTGAAATATTTTTGTTCGTCCGAAATTTTGTAATAAGTAAGTTTAAAATCAAATTGTGCCTGATTTGTTTCTAAATAGTGAATACATCCGACAGCTTCAATTGGCTCTAAATTTGTTCTCCGGCGGGGAGCCTTGCCCTCATAGTATATCAAGTTGAAGTAATATTCTAAATTATTATTGTTATTATTGTACTATTCGTACTAGAATGTCAGCTTATTAGACTTGACCATTCTTTATTCCGTCAATTTCCGTTCAAACATTCAATGTAATAATCTAAAATTTGAGACCAGCAAATTTCAATGCTGTTGGGTCTACATCCATTTTGCCTATAATCGTTTAATGTATGTCATCTAATTAAATGTCCACTTTAAAATTGTCCTCGAATGTTGCTTGCGAATAAGAATAATATTTTTTGAAACTTTTTATTAAAGGCCATTTAAGAGTAACTGAGAAGTAACAAAAATATTACAGTTTCAATTCTTTTTCTGGGAAAACAAATTTAATGCAAAAGAATTCTTTTAAAATATGATTTTAAGGACGAAGGTCACTATGGCGTATACGTAAGCAATTTTTACTTGCTCTATAGGGCAAGTATTTTTTTCGTATCAAAAAAAAATTTGAGGTTTTAATCAAAACCAACATTAAGATGATGGAGAAGTCCGAAAAAGTGGTTTTCATCATGCAGTCCGTCGGTCTGTGCGTCTGTGCGTCTGTGCGTCTGTGCGTCCATCTGTACACTTCTACACTGCCCAAACGCGTGGACAGATTTTCTTCAAATTTGGCACAGATGATTTTTACGTATCTCATCTAGAACGAGTACCTCCCATACAACATTTTTGAGTTATTCGAATTTTATCGAAAACGGCTCTAACGATTTTGATTAAACTTTTTGATATGATTTCTTTAATAACGATCAATTTTTTATCAAGTTATGCATTCGTACAAAAAAAAAAGAGTTGAGATACGATGATAGAATGAGAAAAAAGTGGGTCCGACAATTCTGTTTGTCTGTCTGTCTGTCTGTATGTATCAGAGACCACAGCCTAAAAGAATGGGTCGATTTACTTCAAACTTGGTATTTGGCGTTTTTTGGAGAATATCCCCAGCCTTTTTTTTTTTTACCCCAAATAACGGTACCTGTCATATACCGGTTTTAGAAAAACTCATTTTTCTCAAAAACGGTGCCTACGATTTTGATTTAAAAAATCATGGTCAGTTTTTTAGGTAAGGTCTATCTTTAAATGGAAACCATTTTTTTTTAAAAAACAGTTATTAACGGTACCTGCCATAGAACCGTTTTTTAAATTCTGATTTTCTCCTTTATGGCTCAATAAATTTCAACCATTTTTTTACATGAATGCTTTTCAGTTGCCGTAATAATATTTAGTAAAAAAAATTTCGAAAATTACTTTTTTGGATTTTAAAAAAAATTAAAAAATTTTTTTTTTTGAAAAATCATTTTTTCGAAAACTATTCAATATTTTTTCTTAAAATTTTAGTTTTTAATGTTGATAAGTAATATCTAAAAAATGTTTTATCATTTTTTTTTTATAAAAGTCCTTGCAAAATTTTATATAGAAAAAATAGTTTTTTAAAAAAACGGCTCTAACGATTTTCAATTTTTTTTTTTTAATGTATCATTGTAGAAGAAATCAAATTGGATACTTCGTTTTGAGTTAAAATTCATTAAAGAAGCTGTTTTAGTCATTTGAAAATCGAATTTTATGCTTTTTTCATTTTTTTCTAAAACTGCATTTACAAATTTTTAATTAAAAGGCTTCGCATATATAGTAACTCTATCTATAAGAGCAAGTACGTGCGACCCAGTCGTGCATTTTATTCTTTTAAAGGATAGTTTGAGCACTTAACTATATTCCCATCTCAATTTACCACAAATAAACTTTTTCTTATTATCCCAATTAATCATAGTAAATTTCTTTTCAATATGAAAAACAAAAAAAACTCTATACTTTTAAGAAATGAGCATCACCAATGGCAACGTATCATGTAACTTATAGTTGCAATGATCTAAAATTCTTCAAAAAAGTTTTTTTTTTTTTTATTTTTTATTTGAAAAAAAAAAACTTCCAGGTTCTTATAAGAAATTTAAAAGTTTCCGTTTGTGCCGGAAGTGGGAGTTTTAAAACTTTTTCATATGAGCATAGTTAGTTGTGCTTTTAACTAGATGTATTCATGTAGCATTATGTGCTCAATAATTGCATTGATTTTTGCCTCAAGCCTTCATTTCATATAAGATCCGAAATAACATTGATGAAAACCGCTATAATAGAGAAACTCTTTGAACTCTATTAGTAACTAGATATGCATTACCACGATTCATATACAAACAAACACATACTCCATACGAATAAGAAACTATATGTATGAGGAGAAGAAGAAAAATGTAATACATCCGTCTTCATCCTTCAATGTAGGTACTTACGTTATATTTGTTCGAAACTTAAAGAATCAGCACCACCTCCTTTTCGCTATTTTTTTTTTAGTTCGTCATCCTTTCACATCCACCACACTCTTTTTTTAAGGAAGGAAAATATTCTTGCACTCAATTTACTTCGATGAAAAATAAAACATAAAAAATAAAAATAAAATAATAAAATATAAAAAAAAAAGTTTTCATTGGTCCATTGGGTGCAGTAAACTCTCACAACCTTTATATGTATAATTTGAACTGTGTGTGTGTGTGTGTGTGTGGGAAAATGATGTTCATCATTTTGCGTCATAGTCTGTTTGACACGACACATGATGTCGTGCTTGAAAGAAGAGAAAGCCAAGCAAAAAGGCGAACGGAAGCGATGATTTCTATGGATAATTTGCCAGACATTGAACAGAATATCCTTTTCAAATAGTTTTGTTGTTGTTTTACTATTTTTTTTTTTTTTTTTTTTTTGAGTTTCACAAGCTCTATATTATATTGAAGGAAAGAAAAGTTCTTTTGGCAGGATTGGTTCAGTGTTATATTATGTGAGTGTATGGCATTTGGTGTGAATATAGGATCTGATGTTTGCAAAGTCATTCAGAGTGGTGATGATGATGATGATGATGCTGATGGTACGAAGTGCAGCTTTTACCCCAAACAACAAACAACAACACCAACGAACGAACGTCTATAACTCTGGGACTGGGGGACAACATATAGAATCAGTAATGTGTGCATTCTCTGTCAAAAGCATTAATAATAATTTATCAGTGTATACTATTTGAAGGATATTATCACAATGCAAATACACGTTGCTTTGAACAATGGGGACACTTTGAGAATGTGTGTTTGGAGTTGATAGTTGGAATAGTGCGTCTTGTATATTTATAGCTTTTAGATTCCTAGTATATGTACTTGAAACGGTAATGGTGTTGTGTGTATACAATGTGTGTTAGGATGTTTGTTTCCGCGGTGTTGAAACAATAACAATATTTATGCATCATTTATGTGTATGAACTGAAATAGAGCGCGAATTCTTTACATTCATCAACTCATCACCATTATTTGAATTAACGAGTAAATCTCAAAGTGATGTGTTGGCATATTCCCTCATTCTGTATAACAATTTTTTATTTTTTCATTTTCTGCTTTTGAATATAGATAATTTTCGTAACGTACATATTAGAATTTCTGCCAAACTAGGTGCTATACTATTTGTCATCTAAGTATATTTAAAAAGATATTTTTTTTTCCAATAATAGCATGCAGTGTTGAGATAAATCAAGGCTTTAAACTTTGATGTTAACGACTTGGTGTTGTGGTTTAAAAGCTACAATATTGTACATTTTGGCAATATTCTGAATAAAAGTAACATAGTTGAACAAAAATTGGGAAGACGTGCATAATAAAGTAAGAAAAATTATTTTCTTTTCAATTTTTTCGACACAGGGATTCTAGGGTGGCATGTCAAAACTTTAGATTTATCAATCACACAATTTTAACTCGAAACAGAAACTGTGGAATCTAAATAAAATAAAATGCACGACTGGATCGCACGAACTTGCTCATATGTAGTCCAAAGCTATTATGTAATAATTAAGCTAGAAAATTTTAGCATCTGGTTATGTGATGTGTGTTGGTATTGAGAGATATGCAAATAAGCAAACAAACAAAATTATTTTTAACGTGAACACTTTTTAAATTTTTTTTTGAAAAATTATTTTTCTTTCGATATTGGGTCAATGATTTTTGTTTTTTTCAAAATTTAATTTTTAAATGTTGATAAATAATAGATATCTTAATCTTGAAAAATCATTTGAAAATTTTTTTATAAAAAAATATTTTTTTAAAAAATGGCTCGATGGATTTTTTGAAAAAAAATCCAAAAATGTATTGTTATTAAAGAAATCATATCAAAAAGTTTAATCAAAACGTTAGAGCCGTTTTCGAGAAAACCGAATAACTCAAAAATGTTGCATGGGAAGTACTCGTTCTAGATGCGATATTCAAAGTTTCAAAATTACATAAAAATCATTCCTACTAAATTTGAAGACGTGGGCAGTGGAAATGTGTACAGATGAACGTGAACGCATGGATGCACAGACCGAAGGACGGTATGACGAAAACCACTTTTTTAGTCTTCTCCATCATCGTAATGTTGGTTTCGATTAAAACCTCCAATTTTTTTTTTTGACACGAAACAAATACTTGCCCTAAAGAGCAAGTAAAAAATGACTACTAAGATTAAGTACTATAATAACTTACGCCATTTCCGGCGGCTTCTTGCTCCGGTTGAGTGTAACATGAAATTTCACACACTGTCTATTTTTGATCTAATTGGATAAAATCCGAACAATTTTTTTGAAAAAGCTTCTAGTTTCCAGGGAAAATTATGTTGCGTTTTCGCAAAGTTAGCCGAAAGTAATCGCAAGCAAAATCAATAACCTTTTTTGAATATACTTACGAACAATAATTGATTAATTATAATGCTCTGCATAAGAAATACATATAGTTTGTAAAGTAATTTTATAATCATGTATGGTATTCATCGAAGTACTATTCTGGTTGAAGTGGGATATTCTATTTCTTACCAGAAAAAAACGGTTTGGTTGGAACACCTTCGACACCTAAGATGCTTTTTTATGTGTTGATAAATGTGTGCTACACGTTATCGCAACGAACTATTATATTGGGGTTTCCTGGACTTGAAGAACATTTTGATACTAACCGCAACAAAGAATCTAATATAATAAAACGTTTGGAATTCTAGTTGTGATATCGGTGCTTCTTTCGCATATTTTTCAAATGCAATGGATATTCCATGCATTTACCAATGCAGCATCGAGTCTATTTGACAAAAGTGACCAGTACCACTTTTTCCCTATAATTCCTATAAATGAAATCCATAGTGATGTTGTACTCACAAATTGCGTGTGGCAGTTTGATGTATTTCCTTTTTTTGTCGATCAAACCGTTTCGCTTGTTTAATTGATTAGTTCATCAAATGATTTGACAAAAGTGTAACAATAGAATTGTCATTCCAACGAACAGCTGTAAGTACATTTTTCAATCGAAAGCGAAATTCATGGAAATTCCACCCTCCACCTTTTTATGAGCTTCAAACTGAGAGTACGCAATTTGTTTTTTCTAGAAACATAATTTCTTAGAAAAAAAAATGAGCCGTAAAAAAAAATTGTAGTACTCAAGCCTTGTTTAAAAAAAAAAGTTGGTATGCCATTTCCAAGAAACTATTAATGATCATCTAAAACAAAAATTTCAAGAAAAATGGTTTACATTATATGTTTTCGAAAAATCGATTTTTGAAAATTAATAAAATTCAAACTTTTTTAAAAATCCAATGTTTTTTTTTTAAATTTTTAAATCAAATAATTTGAAAATTACGGAGAACCTTTTGGGTAAAGATTTTCATAGAAATCCGTTGAATCGTTAAAGAGAATTTCAAGAAAAAATGAAAATGAGTTTATAGGAGGAAGGTACCGTTATTAACCGATGCTAACATATTTTTTTATTTCAAAAGTACGACCTTTATTGTTGTAGTACAAACATACATTTTAAATAAAATTGTTTTGTGTCGTTTTTAAAGGCAGATACCTATTTTAAATTTAATTTGACTTCAAGGGAATCACTGAAAACCCTTAACTACCAAGCTTAAAAAAGAATCGCTTCAGCGGCTTTCGGCTGTAACTTCAAATATGGGCATAACAGTCGGACAAAATTGCCAGGACAATTTTTTTCGCATTCTCTATCATCGTAATGTCATGTTTGATTGTAATCTCGAGTTCAATTTATTTACGAATCTTAAACTTGCCCTATAGAACCTAGATCTCAAGTATAAATCTGACTTTTCCTTTTCAAAATGACGTCTTACAAAAGGTATCCACAATAAGAAACGAAAACAAATGAACAAATTAAAAAAAATTAGTTCATTATTGTCTGAACTGCACAAGCTAGAAACAATTTTTTTTATATTTAAAATTCTTTTTATAATGTCCGTTTATTCAATGCTATTAAATTCATTAAATTTAATCCACTATAGCTATTATCTAGAAACCTTAATAACAAGATCAAGATTTCCTGCATTCGATTAAAACATTAAAATTTTAAATACGTATACGCCCCAGTGACCCAAACATTTTCCATCAAACTACAAATAAATAGCTACTCTCTCAGCCTTCATTGTATTCAATGTTTGTATTGATAAAACAAAAACAATTTTAGAGAATTATTGTCATTCATTGTGAAAACAAACGATATAATATGCTTTTCAATTGGACTTCATTATTAAATTAAGGCTTCCTCTTACACAATATTATAATCACTAACCTTGTTTGAAAAAAAAATCTGTTACCGTGACTTTCAAAAGTACTTAAATATCCTTGAGATTGAAATAATTGATTGTTATTTTTAAAATGAAATTTATATCTTTGGAATTTTAAATTTACCGCTGCCCTTCAATCAAAGATAAAGTAAATTAACTTACACTTTTCTACTCCAAATGTATGTGTTTGTGTATTTGTATAGAGAAAACCTTAAAAAAATCGAATCGTTTATCCGGCAATAATACAATACACAGACCAAACAAAAGTCATTTATTTCATTCAAAACGCACACTAAACGGTGTGGCACGCAAAGAAACAAAAAAAAAAATGTAACAAGAACACCAAATACTTACAACAACAACAAAAAAAGTAAATATAAATTGAAACTTTTAAATTAAAATGCAAATTAAGAAATGAAATTCAACCGTAAACTCTTATCGGTTGCGGATGAAACAAAGGCAACACCATTTAACAAATAAATATCCTTTTTTTTCTAAACAACTTTTCTCTATTCTCATCCTTTTTGACTTTTAAGCGAGCGCGCGTTTTGCTGATAATGTGTTTGTGTTTTCTCTTTCCGGGATATTTTGTTCTTTCTTTCGTTTCTTTGACAAGTTATGGGTGTTGCAGGGAGAACATTACTTCGAAACGAATTTTTTTCTTCTTCTTAATTTGTATCTTTTTCTTGTATCTCGAAAGCCTTATTTCTTGAAAATGGGTGTCAAACGATAGACATTGTGGGGCAACAAAAGAAGGGTAAATAAGAAAGTTTAAGCAGATAATGGTGTTAATATTCTATTAGCAATCGCAGAGCGGGTCAATTTGGTGATCCCTTCTTTTTCTGTTTCGTTTTTTCTTTTGGTATAAAAGAATCTTACACTCATTTTCTTAAGCCATTTTTCCATAAGATAAAATATCCTACTAAAAAAAACCTAAAAAAATTAATATTTTCTGTATTTTGTTTTGCATGATTTCGTCTCAAAAGGAGTTTTAATATTTTTGTTTCAACGACTTTTAGGTATTTATTTCAGTTTGGTTACTTTTTTTTTTTGTTTTCCTAAGCAAGGATACGTCTGTTCGAAACGTCTTTGCCATTAAAACTTATTGGTTGTAAAAGGGAGAAGAACTTTTACAGCAGCTCTGTTTTAACTTTCAAGAGAAGAGAAACATTTAATAAAAGTTGTATATTAACGTTGATTTGTGTTTAATTTGTACCCACAGAAAAGAGTATAGTTTGAAAAGTTGTTTCAAGTAGACATTCTTCTCTGTACACTAGACAAGGTTTTTGAATTTAGCTAATTTTGTTTTGTTAGTTTTTTTTGGTACTAAATTTTAATATTATTTTGTAAATGAAGAAAAATGTATTAAATTATAGGCTAATGTTGGAATTAATTAACTATTCCTTGGAATCGTTTGTACAAAATGAAGGTAGTTATTATATTTGAGTATTTTTTTTTTAAGTTGACGTGACTTTCTAGTGTTACAGCAAAAAAGAAGGACGAGTTTTACATTGAAACGGCTTGGTCTCCTAGTAGACAAAATGATTTTCTTTATTTTGGAGAGGATTTTGAATGATGGATTTATCTTTGCGATATGACATTTCTAAGATATTTTAAGCTGTCTTCTTTTTCTACAGGTTGTCCTAAAATATTGACTTGAAAAGATGATTTAGAATTTACTATGTTAATTTGTAACCCCAGAACTTCTACTCCTTTCTCCACTCTTGTTGTCATTTGATGGAGATTCATGATTCATGAGAGAGCAAATACAAACCGTCTACGTAGCTTAGGTCAGGTGTTTTAGTTGTTATAACAGAGTCCATTAAATTCTAAAAACCTTCTTCTACACATAGTTTTACATTGGTATCAATCGTAATTTGCTTCAATAATGGCAATTTATTTATCTGAAATGTCCCTCGTGTGTAAATCTAGCAAGTCAAATGGTGATAGATATTCGGCTCATTGCTGAATAATAATACATTTTTGTTCAAATGACACAGAAAAGGATCCAGTTCAGGAGTAGTACCTCTTGGCGTGAAGGCAAGTGCAATGGACTATTACGCTGGATGTTTGGGTTCAATTCCACCACCATACCACCTTGATTGAGGAATTGACATGTAATATCCAAGAGAACTGCTGTTACGATGAATGCATCTCAACACGCCATTTCGGAATCACCAGAAAAGTGTAGGTTCCCTCGATTACTGCTAAACTAGACGCATATGGGAAATGGTGGAGAGAGTCAGTCACTAGGCCTTGGTTTTTTTTATCTAGTTCGGTAACTTGTTGTTTATCATCAAGTGTCACCAAAAGGTGAACAAATCTTTCTCCAGGTTTATATTTTGCATCAGATTTTCTTTCCTCGGAAGATTTACGATCAATTTCTTTTCTTACATCACTTGGAAGCATTAAAAGTCACAAGCTCTCTCTATGAGGGGATTCAGTAGCTCGCTTGTTGTCGTCGGTGCTCCGACGTTTGTAAAAAAACGAGACCTACTTAAATTTTTTTTTGGTCAGAGGGGTTTTGTGATTTTGGTCTGCGTACGTGTGTATTCAGGCATTTATTACTTCAGAAGCATCATCGGGTGCTTATTGAAAGCAGGCAAACAATTTAAGACCGGAAAGAACTTCTGAACTTCAACTTCTGAACTGGTCTTCATTCGAATGATCCGTCTTCATGTTTTACGTGATGTTGCTGCTTGGAGATTCCATATGCAGTTTTGCTGTCGATCGCTTATTACGTCAAATTCTGCTGTAAACTACTCTCTTAATGTGATACTTGCTTCTCTTTGCTGCACAAGTAGTTGCAATTAGACTATAAAAATGTCTCATTTTGTTAATCTTTGACCATGTTTTTTTTTTTTAAGGTCAAGGATTGTTTCTTCCCTATGCGTGACCGACAATTCTTCTACGATCGCCCCCGTAATTAAAATTCTCCGTTGAGGCGTATCATAGCATAACCATACCCTTATTCTCCCACTAAAGCAGGCTATGGCTTTTTTGGGACTTTCACTAACATTGTTGAGAAGTGTTCCAGAAACCATTCTTTGTTCGGGTAGAATAACCAATAGTAGTCAACTGTAGAAAACTAGGCTCTTAGTCAAAAAAGTATACTCTAGAGATTTTATTTTCTGTCCTTAATCCTTTGCATGTAAAATTTCTGCAAGTCTTGTCTGGTTTATCGAGACCCAGTATCTGGCGGTAACCACCAGGAAGTAAAATAGGTACAATTTGTGTGTAAGCATAGGAAAAAGTTGCATCGGGGTTTCTGTAACTGATTTCCAATCGATATTCTTCGGGGTTCCTCTTCATTGTGCTCTTTGGTGAACTCTGACGGTTTCTATCTCGAGTTTGTGTAGTAGAGTCATTCAGGGTTTCATCAAAATTCAGTGACATTATCCTACAATCCGAAGTTAAAAAGGATCCTGTAGACCAGCGAACTTTCTTCAGCCAAAACAAAACGCTCTAGAATCTTCCATATAAAGCTGATAAAAAATGCGCCGAAGAAAATTAATAACAATAGCATATATTACTGGTCACTTCTATTACGATGGGGATGGGAAAGTTTCAGGAATGCAATAGATTCAGTACCAAATTCGATAATTATTGGATTATAAACGCGCCTCATACAGTAAGCATTTAACTCCTTTACAATCTTAAGACATTCTTAAGGTAAATTAGTTCTGAATCTTCACCCTTAACTTATTCAACATGTAAATGTATTTCAATATGAATAATACCTAACATAAACCTTTTAAAGTAATTCAAGAATAATAATCTCTTTATGGTTTTTATATTGAACCAAGCTTCATTGAAGATGTATGTTCTTCATTCTCTCCTTATTCTTTTAAAACATTGCAGGATTTGAAATTTTTTATATAGATAAACGACTTCCCACAAGGATTCTCGCTTGAGCGACTGACTACTCCAACATATACATGTGTGCCTCTTTCTGTGCTCTTTATAATTCTCATGAGCCATGACCAATTGCATGATTCTTATTATAAACTCCCAAATGGCATTTTGTCTTAACAAAACTGGCATTTATTGTAGTCGAACTATGAAAAAGAAAAGAATTATTATCTAACTTTATACTATACGTGATGCACACACATACACAAACAATCAAACATAGAAATTCTTTAAATTTATACAATTGCCAAGACATATATGTAGTAGTATTGCAACCACCATCTTTATCCGGAAAGGAAGTTGCAACTGTGAAAAGATGTTCTTTGCTTTCACCCCCCCACCCTAAAAATAAGGAACTTCTTAATCCATTATCCGACCATAACTTTGCAAAAAGGATGTAATAGTTTATCCACACCCTGCACAACCCTTGCAAGCAAGAAACCGCAAGATCTCTTCAAGGCCCGTATAAGTGTACGAGTATAAAATGTTCCCAAGATAAGAAAACCAAAAACAGCAGCACTGATGCAAGACATCGACATAAGAGAATTTTCTGTATGGGTCTTGTGGAATATATAGACTTAGACAATTTTCGAATCTCAAGGACCAAAAAGGAACAAACAAAACAAAAACAAAAAAAAAAAAAAAAAACTTTGATACAAATATTCAATAAATTTTCTTGGAATGCATGAACATTTAGCTCATTAATTTTATTTCATCGATTTTTGTTGTTTTATTCTTTCAAGATGATGGTGTGCGGGGGGGGGGGGGGAGGGGTGTTACAATACTGAAGCTGCAAACAAAACTCTATTGACCATAAGTATTGCAAAGCCACTCACCAACTAGAATGAATGTCGACACTGCTTGTTTTTGTTGTGTGCAGCACCAAGGATTTATAGGATTCTGAAACCTGGTTAGTCGTCCTGTCCTGTCGTTATGGGTTCCGGGGTTAAGCCGTTTGTTTTGTTTTATTTCTTTCCTTTTTTTTAAATTTTATTTATTGTTGGTGTTGTTAGAATCTGAGAGAGAGAAAGAGAAAGGGAGTATGCGGTTTTGTTATGTTTCTGTATTCGCATTTATCGAGGGGGAGTATCAGAATGTTGACAAGGAATTATAAGGATTGTTTCTTTAGGTTCTTAATCGGTTCTTAAATTGTCGAGGCAGTTTGCCATATCTAATGAAATTTTGTGGCAGGGCTTTGAAAATTAATTGCCTTTATAATTGTGGGTAAGGAATTTACGTTTTATTAGCTTAACGTTTTTCTTTAATTTTGCCTTGAGAAAGTTTAAATTTTTATCCAATAAAATAATTGTGTTAGAGAAGTGTTGATATTTTCTATTTGGGACAAAAATAAGTCGTAAAATTTTTAAGATTATAAAATTTATTTATGTGATTAGGTTTGACAGTAAAGGCTGTGGTTTATTTTTTAATATCCCAATTAGGTAATGACAACTGCATTGAAAAGAATTGGTTTATACAAAAAAATGTTCAGGGATACCATAAAATGGTTACTCTTCTATAAACCCTGTGGGGTCTTATAAATCGAATAGAAATATGAAATTGCTAGCAATAAAATATTACTAGCAATTTTGGTTTAAATCACTTACAGGGGACAGAAGTAATGGCAAAAAATCATAAGTATAGTCCAGCACTGGTGGTAAACATCAACTTCCGAAAAGATGGATGTATTTTATGCAGATAATTGTATGTTAAATTTAAAATTACGACATCGAGTATTGGTCAAACAAACCATTAAACCGCAAAATGAAACTTCAGAAACGACCCTACTCTAGGGTTTTGTAAATACAAAAAAGTACTGTATGTATCCCGTTTCATTGGTTCTACATTTTTTAACTAAATTTTTTGGGTTCTCATTTCTGCAAAACAGTTGTCTTATTTGTCAATTTTCTTGAATAAACAGTATACTGTAGCATTTCAATTCTCTTTTTGAGAGTCGCAGTTCTACATTACCCACTTCCAGGTGTTTTTGGTGGTCTTTTCTTGATGTTTAGTGCTTGTGCTGCTCTGATAGATCACTTGAAGATACATAAGATCGAAAGGTATTTCATGTTAGTACCCTGATAGAGCTTAGACACGTCAGGAAATAGATCTGCTACATCAGCTGTTATTAGGAGGCCCCTGGTGGCACCTTGAAACAGCAGGCCAAAGCTCTGGTAAGTCAGAAAATATTTGTAAAACACTGGTGGCCCTTAAACCACGGCAGGAAATAGCTTGAGTAGATAAGGAAGTGTTAGGGAGACCCATGGTGGCACTTAGGACTAGCTACCAGCCCTTACCTTAGTTCAACAGGTAAGATACCTGATGGCACCAGGCACCAGCTATGGTTGATCAGCAGGCCTCTGGTGGCAGAAACTGCAAGTCGAAGGTCTGGTAGAACAGCTAATATTTGTGAAACACTGGAGGACTTCAACTTCGTTGGAAAAAATAAATGAGTTAATTTTAGACCCTCCGAAGGTTTCAACATCCATGATCGTAATATGATAACTACCTACTAGCTGTGACAGTATACTTTATCCATTTTTTCCAAACAGTGACAGTTACTGTGCCGTCTGTTGATGTTTACAATTTCCCTAAGAAGTTAAGAAAATAATTCCAAAATAGTTTTGCACAAGCAACCACCAGTTTTTCTTTCTACCACTTGCAAAGCTTTCTTCTAAGAAAGATTAAATTTTTTTTTAATCGGCTGAACATGTACAAAAAGTAAAAATTGCTATTGGAATGGATAAAACCAAGTCTTATTAAAGTTTAGTAGTGTGTACTTCCACCTTTTTTTTAATAACTTCGTTAATTCGGTCCGGCATGGAATCGTACAAATTTTTAATGAAGTTAAAAGAAATTTCGCTCCACACTAACTTAATTGCAGAAATAAAGAATTATTTGTCTTCAAACTGACGACTACCCCCATAAACTTTGCGTACTAACTATCTCCAAATATTTTTAATGATGTTTAGATCAGGTGAGTATGGCGGCCACTGAACCAACTGCATATTTAGCTCCTCTATCAAAGTATTTATTATGCTCTTTAAATTAATAGTCACGTTATCATTTTGGTGGGTCCAGTTTATGGGTCCAAAGATGTAAGAAAATTTAGCAATTTTTTTTTCCCAGAATTGCCTTATACCGAGCTGGAGTCATTGATGTTACGACCCCAAGCTCAACGGTTCCAAAGTAACTAACTATTCTCTTTTTATTATAACACCTCCTTCATGACTACAATGGGGCTTTAAAACCCCTGTTTTTCTCAAATCTTGAAAAAAAAGTTGAACCCATTAGGGCCACATTTTTTTTTATCTGACAAAACCACGTAACACCATTAACTTTTGCAAGTCATATGAAATCTTGAAAACTCTAATCACATAACTTTTTTGTTTCTCGCCAAGTGGCGGTTTTTTTTTAAGTTGCATTAGATTACCCGTAAAACTGTTGAGTGACTTACGTTTACGCCTAATTTTTGTTTTATTTTTGCCACAGAATAAGAAGAATTTGATGCACAACTTAAAATTACTCGTCTCTCAACTGCAGTTGCTGCGGTTTTCGTATTTCGCATCATGTTTTTTTTTTGCGTACGAATCTTAATTTTTCAAGTTAGAATAAATTACATTAAAATTTCGGTCAATTTTATCAGCTATTGCAGGTCCGAATAGGCCTTATATCTAAGCAAATCAATTTTAGCTTTTTCAATACTGTATTTCTTTAAATTTCATAAACTCAATTTCACTGAAAACACATTAAAATTGTTGATTTAAGCTGTACAGAACTTTAAAACACTCATAAACTACGAAGCAAATTGTGTTTCAGTTGAACGTTTCAGTTGACTCAAAAATAATTCCTTCTTTGCATATAAAAAAAAAAAATCACAAATGGGCGATAAATTCTTTTCTTAACATATCAAAGGAACAGTTAGTATGTATCAACAGATGGCACAATAACAATCAATGCTTTGAAAAAATGGACAAGTGTCATTAAAACGTTGACGTATTCTGAACAGTTACTTTAAATTTGGTTGTTTGGAACAATTAAAATATAACTACCCTGCTGTTATATTTTAAACAAAATACTTACATGCAACTCTTTTTTAACACAATTACACAAAAGAACCACAATAAACCATTCATTAGCCCAACCAAGTCAACATTGCCAACCCCCCCTAACCAACTTAAAACCTTTCATCCGTAAAACGAAAACACAAAATATGACTTAAACTCTTAATCTTTCTGTGGTTGACTCTTTGTTAACATAACTGTAATTCTTTCATATAAACTGGCCGACAGTTGTACCTCATTTCCTGTTAAAATTTTCAACTTAAATATTTTCACCAAGTCATTTAACATATTTGCTCTTCCGGCATAGGATTCTTTAAAAAAGAAAAAAAAAAATGTTCGCTGATGGTGGTCTGGTCATCATAACTTAAACTCATTTCTATGCAAACAAATTTATAAAGGGGAAAAGGAAAATATTAAACAAAAAGGAATTTAAACACCAACTTTCCAAAAGTCCACATTATTTGTAGATTTCCAATGCTCTCGTGCCAAAACTACCATCCATTAAATCTTGAAGGTAATTTCGTGTTCCTATCTCAACATGTGCTTATTGCTTATGATGATGTCAAAAAAAAAATAAAAAAAACAATCTGATGAAAAATCTCCTCTAATAAACTCAGATTTACCCAAAAGGGAAATAAATTCTTATACGCATGTTCATATTCCGTTCGCATTGGAAAAGGACTTTTTTCTCCTGATGAGGATGGAGAAATCTCCAAGATCCACAATTTTTTTATCCAAATTTATTTTCCCCATTCAAAATAAACTACACCACCCACATCAGAGTGAATTGTGGATTGAAGGATATTATTTTGATCCTGGCGCCAAAAATCGAACATCACAAGCCAACAATTGAATTTGAAGTTGAAAATAAAAATAAAAGGACACAAAGTCAGAAAACTTGTAGGTATCCATGTGAATTCTAGAATTTCATTCTGGTGGATGCCATTTAGTGAACTTGGGGAGCATGGGGCAGTATGTGTTTGTTTTTTTTTTTTTTTTTTTATTTTATCAAAAATATCCTTCAATGTGTTTTGGGAAATTCAATACCTCAGCATCCCCAGTAACCGTCTGATGCTTAAGGCGCCTGCATCAACGTAACCACGAATCCTTGAATATTGTTTTTGTCTCTTTCGTAAGTTTTATACTCGCGAAACGTGAGAATTCGAAATAATAAAGAAAAAAAAATCCTGTTACAGGATTAATAAATCAGAAGAGTGAATTTAAACCAATTAGAAAAATATTAGTGAATGTGAAAGCCACACTCAACACAAATGAAGTGAAAGGAAAATCTAATTTATTTTAAGTGAGCCTGAAAAAAGTTTTATGAAAAATTAATAATAAAAAAAAAAATATCCTTAATTTGCTAAATATGATTCCTCGTCTGCTCTAATATAGTTTCGTCCTTGATTGGTATTAAAATCATTTCGTGTATTGAGTAGTTTCGAATAAATTTGTTGTTTGTAATTCAATTTTTTTGTTTTTTTTTTTTTCTTTTTGTTGGAAAAGGAAAGGAAGGATACGCGTCCGCTGATCTCAACAAATAAAAAAGTGTGTTTGTGTTTAGTATAAAGTAAAATTTTAAATATATTTTCATATGAAACAAAAATTTATTTGTGAAACAAGATTAACAAAATCTTACTAATTGGATTTGGATACAATTTTTATGCATAAAAAAAAGGATACCAGAACACAAATCTGTTGGTACAAGCTTAGGATATTTCACCCTTATGAACGTGTTGAAACCTCTTTTTTTTCTTGTTGGCTTTGAATTTTTATAGGAAAAAAAAATACTGACAAGGATTTATGGAGATGCCTTTTTGAACCGCAATATACAAACCCTTACACAGATATATTCTAGCCTACGTGTGTTTTTTTCTTTTTTTTTCTTTAGATTTTGTGGGTCGGTGGTTGTTGTAAACTACAAAAATTTGTTTCCGTTTCATAGGTAAAAAATTTCCACACCCAAACTTAGCCCACACCTGCTTACTCTTTGTATTTAGTTGTAAAATCATGTTGTTACTTTTTAGATTTTCTGGTTTCTTTTGTGGGGCAAAAGAAATTTTATAAAAAAAAAATAAAAACTTAAATTCAAAAATGAAAATGGATAAATCTTGTTCGGTGTGTTTATGTGCCACGTATACTATTAACATGATTTAGTATATATCCTCCGGGAGCCAGGATTAAGGATGTTTTTGTCCAATTTTGTGTGCTTTTTGGGGGATGCAAGGGAGAAAAGGGGTTATTTATTTTTTTTTTACTTCAAAACCTTTTTTGGGAGAACTTTATGGGGCATAATTTTTAATGAATCGAAATTGATAAATGAAAGGTACATATATAGCAAGTTGTTGAACTCTGACCGTCATAAATATCAAAGACTGAGGTTCATTTGAGGCCATCCGTAAGGTAGTTTACATTTTTGATGTAATTAAACTTAACTAGTTTTTATATGAATTTTAGTTATATTTAGGGGGCTATTCAATAACACAGAAAATAAAGGGAAAAATGGAAGAATATTGCCTGAAATAGCTCTTCTTTATATAAAATTGTGTTTGAAAATAAGCAATAAAGTGCTAATAAAATCATTTGTGAGTTTTTCTGGGTAATTGTTATCTTTTTAGTGTAGTCAAAATAACTGGAAAATAGTACCACTTGTTTGGTAATTTAACAATTTATAATTCTGAAACATATTGTTTTTAGAAAATTACACTGACATTGCAGATTCAATTATTCATAGTAAAAGGATTTCTCAATTATTATTAATAAAGATTTTTTGACAAATTAAACATGGCTTTGAAATTAACCTATCCTTGAGCAAACAAATTAGTTCTGATTTTGTAAAAAATAAAAAATAAATATCTCAAAAACAACACGTGTTATACAAATTCATTACTTCATCAGTAATATTTAGTTCTAAAAGCTTTATCTTAAACGGGTACTGTGGCGTATGAGTAACTTTTTTTTTATTCTATTGACCTACCAACCAAATATTAAAATATGATTCAATTGGTGTGCTTGGTGCTTAGATCTTGAATTTCTTCACTGTATCGCTTGGCTTGCAAAGAAATCGTTGCCTTTTCGAAAAGTCTGACCAATCCACTGCCACTTACGTCTTCGTACTGTGTATACATTTTAGAGTCTCTCTGAACCCATTTTCATATGAAGTTCTTCATTTTTGGTATATGGTAGGGCTAGAAAACACTTAAGATTTGTTTTGTAGACACCCATTTACGAATGTTTGCACCTTTCTTGTGACAGTAGAATAGATTTTCAGAGTGTTACAGCCATAAAAAAGCTTGGATTCCATACTGGCATTGGAGTGAAGCAGTCACAGGTTGGTCTTTAAGCTGATAATTTTATTCTTCCATATATTGGAGAGCATTACAATAGCTGTCTTCGTCTTCTTAATACGACTATAAGCATCTTGTTCAGTTCCTTCTTTGATAGAAACGAAACTCCTGAGATATTGAAAGTCTTCTACTTTTTCTATCGTTTTTGTCCCAAAATATTTACTAAGACGGATGAGTTACTTCCGAAGCTGACCATTTTGGTTTTAATACGAGTAGTATTGATTTTCAGCCCCACGATTTCTGCAATCAAATCAGATTAAAATTGGTACTAAGGTTTTTTTCATTTTGTCACTTATCCGTCAACAAGTGGTTCAGTTATTCCTAGTAAGCACTTTCGATGATTTCACATTTTATGTAGAAATATTCCAGAAACCATATGAATCCACATTTAGGGTCCAATATCCCTGAAAAAAATTTATTCCATCACGATCATGAATCAGAACAGCTGGTAGGCAAGTTCTTGGAAGTGAAGAATCCTCATATTTTGGTGTGGCCAATGCAATCTAATGACCTGCATCGTCTAAAGAAAAAGAATGGAAACTTGTACAGTGTACACTAAGAGATTAGTAAGCTGAAACTTTCAAATTACTAAGCTAATGTAACAAATAGCGACAGAACGGGACCCAATTTCTTCAAAAACTAAATGAAGTCATTGATTAACTCGAAGGTTTATTATAGACAAAGTGCCGTTATTGCTGATAAATGGTTCCCAACGAAACATTAACATATTTAAAATTAAATATTTTGTTAAAAAAAATGAATAGAAACTGTTAATCTTTAAAGTTTTTTACGTGTTTGCATTTTTTTGCGCCCTCTGAAACTTACGTTTTGCACCAATTTTGATATTAGTTATTTGTTGGAGTAAGATTCTTTAAGAATCGAATCGGTCTTAAGAAAAACGATAAATTTTACAAATTTATGCAAATTTTTCAGCCATAATTTCTATTATTTAAAGTAACTACAACAATGCTTCATTTTTTTAGTTTTTCTTTAAAAAAATCCTAGAACGAAAAACAGCGTTGTCAATTTTTGAAATAATAAATTTTTTGGACAAAAATTAATTCGTGTCTCATCTGAAATTAACAAAGAGTCAATACAATTTTATTGTCTGTGAATGACATCGAATATTCACAATACTGGATGCTGTGTTCCAATTAATTTCTTTCTCTTACAGAAGCACAATTATTGCAATTAATAGCCATTAAATGTCCTTTCAATATTGACGTTTTCATTTTTTTCACAAAAAAAAAAAATAAAAATATCCTTCCTTGAGTTTAACAATAATTATTATTATGTGGCCTTTGTATTGGCTCCAGTGGCATTTTTATTTACAACTGAATGATGATGATGAGATGTCACATCTTGTAATGAAATTGCAATTTTAATCCCAAATGTATATATATATGAGAGAGGAATTCTTCTCTTTTATTTTATGTACATTATAAAAAAAAATAAAGAGCAGTGTTTCTGTGGTTTATTATAAAAGTTAAAGCTTTTTGAAATGCTTGTTGAAACTTTTTTTTTCCTTTTTTTCTTATACTCCTGTAGGCGTGCCAGAAGTTATGCATTCTTTATTACATGTTATTATTAATTTTCATATAGATTTTTTGGAAATGTTATTTTTTTTTTAAGAAATTTAGTCAAAAGTCCTACAGGGGAATTTTTTTTTAAGGAAGCATAAAGTGCATTTTTGTCAAATTAATTCAACTTCAAAAATTAGTTGAATTAAATTCAATACTGACAAGTAATTTTCAAAAGTTAATTTTTAATATTTTTCGCCCGATTTACCTACGAAATCGAAGTATCATAATGCAATAAATTTTATACCAAAATAATTGTTTACATTTTGGGTATAGTTTTTTGGAAGTTTGAATCAGAAGTCATGAATGGTACAATTCGTTAAAGAGCCAAGTGTATTTTGTTCTATGTTTTTTTTTTCTGTAATATTATACCAACAATATTTTAGTACATTGTTTAGTGAAATTCAATTAAATTTCATACCATTTTGTAAAACGAAATAGAAAACAAAAAAGTATTTGGCCTTGCAACACCTTTTATTGTTTTTTTTTCTACATGTAAGTGCAAAAAACAGAAGTGCACCATCTTGTAGGCTGCTATTTTAGATGACTTTTTTTTTTAAATCCGACAGTAAACAAAAAAGTTTTAATTTTGTTAAACGAACCACCTCGTACCTTTTTTCAAATAACGGTACCTTCCTCCACTGGTCGCTGTTTGAGTTCCGTCAATCAAAGCAGAAATTCTTGCTAGAATTTGATTAAACTCAATATAATAATTACTGTTATGTTTGATATATCAAATTAAAGATAGTTTGATTGTGGTGTTCAATAAAGTTGAATCATAATTTTATATGCCTTGGGTAAAAAATAAACTCTTTTTACCGTTATCTCCACTCACAGACTACAAAAAAATTGAAATTTTATACAAAAATGTATTTACCTATTATCTTATGGCTGTGAAAATTTAAAGTCCCAAAATCAAGAAATAAAAAAGTTAAAAATGAAAAACCGTTTGAAACGATTAAGAATTTTAGACCAAACCATCTTGTTACTCTCCGATATTTAAAATCAAAAAAATCCGCATTAGACGTTTTTTTCTTTATCTATGAATGTCAACAATTAGTTTTTAAAAAAATCTTCTTTACTGAAAATAACATGCTACAAATATTCGATTTTGGAAAAAATCATATCCCGAAAACGACATTTTTTAGAATTTTATGGTGAGCTAAAAATACTTCGCATTTAGATTTATGTACTAACAAAAAATAATTTCATAGTCCCTCTTACTTTTCGAAATGTCAAAAATTTTTTTATTCAACATTACCCCACTTTACCCTAACTTCTCGACAGAATTAAAAAAAATCCCGTTTTTTCGGAATTTTACATTACACCAACTTTCTTTTGGTGTATTTAGTTTTTTTTTAATCACTTATAGTGAAGAAAATGAATCAGTCAGATTTATCAATAACAATGGCTTACTTCTGTTATTTACTAAATTTACTGTGTATGCTAAATAAAAAAAAAAAAAAAAAACAGTATAAAATGTAAGCATGTTGTTACTGTTTACCTACTTATAGTGTCTGTGTGACAAAAACCAGTAATAATGGGCTGAAAAAGTCTTTGTGTTATTTTTATAAATCAGTAAAGAAGTAAAACTTCAGAAATTCAAAATTACTACAGTTTTGTTTTGAAACGAAGTAAGCGCAAGTAAAAATTCAATGACGTGTACTTTTTTAGCAGCTCAATACTTTTTTAAATTATGTTTAATTCATTTTAAGGAAGCATACAAAAGGTCCTATTGTTGCATTTTAATGTACTCTTATAAATATGTTTATTAAAGCAACAATAACTATAAGAACAAATAGGTACACATGTTCATTTAATAATGTTTACATTTATCTGGCAGAGCATAAAATTCAAAATTCAAGATTTCTAACAGTTCCAAGGAATTTAATGAAATACCTTTGCGAAGAAAATGTTGGAACGTAAATAGTTTTAAAAAATTCTCACTAGAATGGCACAAATATTCGAATTGACAATAATACCTATATATACTGCTATTGATCCATATCCGTTTGCATTAATAGAACATTCATCCATCCAGTTTCTGCAAATAACGATAGCTGTTAATGATATCCTATCGTCATTTCCTATGAAGTGTATACACAAGTTAATGTGAAGGGTTTCTGTTTACTAAAGGTGTTCATACTACGGCCGGGTGTACAAACATATATATTCCAGTAAAAAGACTCGTTTCCTGGCAATGTTGATCTGTTGTTGAATTTTATCGATATTCTCGTATATTTATATTGATTTTGTTTTATTTTCATTTATATTTTTATTGTATTTATAGAGATATGAGAATTTAGAGTCGAGCAATTTTTCGTAAGAGAGCATCATATCATGCTTTTTCCCTTCCTTCCTGACATGTTGTATTAAAAAAGTACACTATTTGTCAATTGTTCGATATATTGGTGGTTTTATGCCACCATTATTATTCTTAGCATGCTCTGATGCAGAACTCAATATAAACATCGCCAAACACACATACTCATCAGACGTGCACTTTTACCAGAACTTTAAATAGGGAAAGTTTACCAAATTTTTAAATTGACATAAACAATGTTGGCTGCCGGAAATACCAGGATATTAAAACTAACAGAATGATAACAGAACATATGCACTTATACGTAGGTGTATGGGTTAGATAGAGTTCGCAGCATATTCTCACGTGTTAGACATTTCTGTCGTCATGATGTGTTGTAGGTATGAACCTTTATCCTATCAACCCAGGTATGAAGTTAACTGTCCGATAGCTTTAGAGACAATATCTTGTCCAGCCTTTGGGAATTAAAAAAAGGAAGGAAAGAGTATACACACACACACACACACATACGACGTTATAACACATAAATGTCCATTCGTTCGTTGCTGCTGTCGTGTGTTCAAATATTACGAGTTTGGAATTGGTAAATTGAATGGACAATATTTTCAATACCTACCTCCATAATAGAATGTCCATGGTCCATGTATGCGACATTTTAAGAAATCGAGATCGGAATTTTTAATAGAAAACTTAATTTAATTTGACACACATATGAACGAGATTAGAGATTTGAACAATTATTATCATTACATGTTTTCAAAAATTTTCTATACGTGCGGGATTTGTTTTCTTTGAATTTCAATTGGTGAGACTATAGTAGGAACGTGTTAAGCCTAAAAAAAAAATAATCGTATTTTTTTTATAAATTCGTACCTTTTAGTTAAGGAAGGCTTTCTTTTGAGACAAACGTACATTTAGTGGGTATGAGAAGAATAATATGGCCTGTAGCTTAGCTTCTAAATAAAATTCGAGAGCTTTTTTTGTTTTTTTTTTTCAGAATATTGGCTTTTCTAGATCTTCGCAAACCTTAGCAAGTTAGTGTTTAATATTAAATTAAGTGAAGACCAAACTTGAGCCATTTGTTGTTAAGGTTTATTGAGTTTTAAGTTTTTATTTTGTTGCTTTAAAAAAAATACTATCGATTGAATAATTTGTTAAAAACTCATTAATTCTTAACTGATACCTTGATTCCTTAATTTTTTAACAATTGCTCGTAGTTTTATTGAATTCTCTTTATGTCATAAGTTATAAAACAAATTTGGCCTTAAGTCGATGTAATTATTTATTATTATCTCAAGATATTTAAGACGAAAGTCTTTTTACAACTTAGTTTTCGAATCGCAGTAATAAAAAAAACTACATTTTTCTATAAATCCCTTTCTGCAACTTTTGAGGTTATGAATTGTTAAACAAAATCTACTTATCTGAAGTTGATGTCTTGATTTGTTCTCGATATTCTTGGCAAATATAGGCAGAACAGCTTTAGTCCAATATTTTTTTCGATGTCCGTACGAACTTACCTACGTTTACACACACACACATATCTTTCGACAATTTGCACCAATCACAATAACATTCACTAGTAAATTAAAAATAAAAATTGTATTTATTTTTGCTGCCACTTGCATTTCCCTAATTTGATTAATATTCCACGAATTTATAAGAGTTAAACAAAAATAATAAATGATGGGAAAATTAACAATTCAATTTTCTTTGAATACTCGGATTTGATTGATAGAATGGAACCAGTTTTCTGAAAAATAAAAAAAAAATAACAAAAACAAACAAATTAAAATCAAAACAATATAAAAAATAATTAAATAAAATGAAAGTCAATAACAATTAAGAAACATATAGGTATTAATTTTTTTCACATTAAATTCATCCTTTTGCTAATTAAATTGAAATTATTTCTGAAAAAAAAAAAAAATTGATTCTTTGCTCTGCAGTTAGGATTTGTTGTTACTTATAATTTCAAAACGTGAGTTTCAAAGAAAAAAAGTGAATTTTCGTTTGCATAAGAATGATTTAATTTTTATAAAGGTAGCACAAAGTCTAATTTAATCTGCAAACTGGTAATTTTAATGTGATGAGATTGTACTGGAAAAGGTCAATTTAGTTTGCAAAGGCATTTATTTTGGATTTTTTATAGCAGAGTTTTAAGAAGGTAGTCGTACGAAACCCCTAAAAAAAATCACCACTGGACAAAATCTCCAAAAAAATAATGTATCTTGCCACAATATCTCCAAACGAAAATCTCCATGGAAAAAATCCCCCGAGATACAATTTTTTTGCCAAAATCTCCACGAAATCTCCAAATCCTTAATATCGTCTACTAATACCGATTCTCTTGCGGCGTGTGTCGGAAATTCTTTTATTTATTAAGACATGATAACGATTGTGTTTCTGAGCAAAAAAAAAAAAAAAGGATTAATAGAACAAAGACAGAATAAATCAAAACTTAATTTTTTGAAAGGAACTCATCTAAACTCTTTGTTAAATAACTAAATTTGTATATAATAATCAGCAGTATTATAAATATAACAATTATTTTAGTTTTTCTTAAAACATTCAAAAAAGTTATTTTTTGTTCGATTTTAACTAAAGACCTTAACTAAAGAAAAAAATAGGTCCAAAACAAATATGTTCAAGTAATGAATCACGATTTAATCGCATGATTCACTACTTGAACATGGAGATTTTTTCCGTGGAGATGCTTTCTTTAAAGATATTGCTGCTGGAGATTTCAGTTTTGGGGATTTTTGGTTTAGGGATTTTAGTTTGGGGACTATGTCTTCTGGAAAACGATATGAACCTTTGTAAGAACTGCAGTCTTTAAGATACTGCAGTTAATTGACTTTTCTTTTCTAACAAAACTACTTTGCCTGTAAAACTACAGTCAGCAGTGAGTACTAACATACTGACTGTACAGTTAACGAAACCAGTTACTTGTCTTAAGTTAATTAACTGCAGTACTTTTTGTTGGCTTTAGTCACACAATAGTATAAGAAACTTTCTAATAAAACACTAAAACAAGTCAAAAAATTGTCCAGTTAATTAACTTTTAGTCAATAATTTATTTAGTTCTGACTGCTAACTTTTAATTTTGCAGTTAAAGTACTTAAGTAGCAGAAATAACTTGCAGTTACAATTAAAGTCAATTAACTGCGACTGAACTGACTGCATTACCAATTGACTGCAGTCTTTTACAGCTCTGGCTTATAGTTTAAGGTACAAAACCTGTGTTAAACATTTATAAAAAGAAATAAAGAAAATTAAGTTTTATCTTTCTTAAGTTTATTTTTGACATTCCAAAGAAGGGTCTTCAAATTTACTGCTCTTAAGGTCCGTTTAGGTTTCAAGACTTATCTAAATCTTTGTTTAAACCTTCGTTTTCAATAAACCATTTAAAACTTTGAAATGAATGACAGGCAATTACTTGAATGGATGCCAAATCGCAATATTTTATCCCAAACATGTTTATTTCTTAAATTTTGATTTTGGCTTGAAAATTGAGATTCAATTCGCCTTATCTTCCCCATGGCAGTACAGGAGGTACATGAAAATCATGTCGTCATATTTTGAATTGTCTAAATTTGTTATGTCAGCGCAATAAAATCACATACACATTACATATATGTATGTACTTATTCAATATGCTATGCATGCCTCAGTGTTTCTGTCAATTGATTTAAAAAAAGAAAAGCAAGACATCCCTGAGATTGAAGAACATCAACTCTCGTTTCTTTGAGAACATATAGTACGTATAAGGAAAAGAAAAGCATCTCAGCAAAATCATTGTCTTCGTCTGCTACGTTTCACATGAATAATGAATAAAGAGTCTTCAATCAGTTTGTACCTGAATTGAATGTCAAGAACAAATAGAAACAAAAAAAAAAAAAAAAATACAACAAAGCAATATTGAATTGAATGTACCATCCTAGGTACTACACTTGGTCTCAAGTTGAACGATTGATGGAATATTGATTGTCATGACACATTTTTATTGTCTTCATTTTTGTATACAGTATAGAATGTTATGTCAATATTGGGTGAAACCACCATTACCATCCATGTTCTTTTATTTGTGCTCCTTTATCCTGATGCCTTTTTTGCCATAATCAAATGGTATTACTTTTATTTCCTGGCTTAAGTGACGCCAAGGGATTTATAGGCTAAGAAACAGAATGAACATAAGAAGGGTATAATAATAGCATATACTCGACTTGTAGTAGTAAACTTGTGAAAAATTAGAGCCCAGTTGGTATAAATGTAATTATTTTAATGAAGTCTTGGGGACACATCTGTGATGCTAGTCTGGATTGTAAATTGTACTCAAAGGAGACACAGCTCAATTGCATGAGGATTATGCTATGGTTGAGTAAAATTGTTGATGAACTTTTAATGATAGCAATTCAAGTCGCTAATGCATTTCATTATTGAGAGAAGTTACATACAAAAAAGTCATTTTGTTTCAACTTAAAACTGAATTAATCATTGCAAACAATTATTTGTAGTTTTAAAGGCGTTCGAAAACAATGATACAGTTTTCGGAATGTTTCCAAAATAATAATTAGACACGTTTTCCAAAATCAAGAGTAAAACAAAGTCTTTCTTTTTTTTTCGAAATCTTATTGTTTGCTTCTTTTTGTTCCACGAGCCATTTTAGTTATGTCTTAAAATCGTCAAGATTATCATTTTTAACTTTCTATTGAAAGTTTTTGTGATTGGTGCGATTTTTCGAATAGAAAATGTTGACATTTCTCCACGTTTTGAGGATTCTAGAGTCTGAATCCGTCGTTCTTAGAAACGTAACGTTCGTGACACTATTTTTCGTTTACCAATGAATCAAATTCGGACGGATTTTACTTTACAACTTATAATTTTAATGTAATTTAAAAAGCACTTTTTTATTACTGCAATTGAAAAATTTAAAAATTTGTGACGAAAATGAAAAGAACTTATTTTTTTCAAAAACTACTTACGATTTTGATTAATTTTTTTAAGTGTAGGTACTACAATATCTCAATATCTGATTTTCTCATAAACCACTAAATAAATTTTAATGACAATTTTTATCCAAAAGGATATTAGCAATTTCCAAATTATTTTATATTAAAATTTGCCAAAAGTTTTTTTTATTAATTTTTAAAAAATGTTTCAATTTTTTTTTCTGAAAAATCGAAAACGTGCAGATATTTTTTTTATAAATTTTGTTTTTAGATGCCCATTAATATTTTCTTGAAAATGCCACACCCATTTTTTTTTTCAAAAAAGCCTCGAGTATTTAGTTTTTTTTTTAAAACGGCTTTAACGATTTACAATTTTTTTTAACGAAATCAAATGGCAAACTTAGTTTGGAGGTCATAACAAGTTAAGGATTGTTTAAGTCATTTTAAAAAGTATTTATTGTTAAAAATTTGATATATGAAGCTTTAGCATCCAAAGCAACTTTGACCCTAAGAGCAAATACGTCCGACCCAGTCGTGCATTTTATTTCCTCTGTACAAAGATGATTTAGTTCCAGAAATCATTTAAATTAGCCTTTTCACATGTTGTTTTCTGACAAAAAGTGTATTGTTTTCACCTTCAATCATGCATAGCTTTTGTTAGCATCTAATAGTTTTTTGGCGAAAATAAAGTGTTTTTTACAGGAAATCAAACAGCTTTCACCAGCATCAAACATTTTTCACTGATATCGGTTTTCATTGGTAATCAAACTGCTTTCTCTGAATCAAATGCCTGTCACCGGCAACAAAATGATTTTCGCCAGTAATGAAACAGTTTGTCCTGGTAACCAAATTATCAGAAAACAGACAAAATGTAAGTTTTGTTTTACAGCTGAGTTATGATTTATGAGCTTCTACTAAATAATAAAATAACAATTTATGCTCTGAAATGTCATTCATCACTTTTAAATCTTTAACAAAATATTATTAAATGTTCGTCTCTTTTTATATTTGATCTTTTTAAAACATCTTACCATCTCCATTCAAATGCAATGTAATTAAAAGCCCCATTGTATATAAAGCAAGTCATTTTAATTTTAATTTATATTCATTCACACTATAACGATTCTTCTTGCGTTTTTCTCTTACTCTTTACCACACAAACTTATACAAAATTCAACTTCTAATTAGTTCCTTTCGTGAATAAGCACAATTTCCCCCGAAATACCAACACAGACAATAAAAGAAAATTAAAAAAAAAAAAAAAATGAAGCTTCCCCATCTCCTGTGGAGCCAATTTCTTTCCCATTAAACAAGGTAACTGTAGCTTTTCTCCGGATACCTACCTAAACCAAACACTATAGAGACGACTTTTACCAATTTATCTCCATAAAACGTTCCTTAGCCTATCTCTAACACTATACACAGAAAAAAAACATTCCTTTTTTTTTTTTTTTTTTGGTAGGTAAGCGTATCTCATTTGTGAATTAAATTCATCTAGTTGCACCAAATGGTGACACAATTTTTGGTCTTTCTTTAGAAGAGCAGACCAAAAAAAAAACAGAATATTTGCAGAAGCAAAAGTGGAATAGAATATTTTTCACTATACTTTTACTATAAGAATCTAGTCATAACTCATTTATTTTTCGGAATATCGTTCCGTTCTGTTCATTTCCCTCCATTTTTTTTTTTTGTGAAAGATTTTTTTGTTATTCCTTTTTATCTATTCTTTATTTTGAAAGGATGTATCTTTGAGGTAGGTACAAATATTTTAGCAAAAAAAAAAAAAAGAAGAACAGCAACCTTACAGCGCGTTAAATAGGAGAAGAATTACGTTAAGTAAAGAAAGGAGATGATGAAAAAATATTTGATATCATTATCAGGTAGTTTGGTCTATTTTTTTATGGTTAAAGGCATGTTAATGTCCTGAAGGAGCACAGAGTGTAACTAATTGGTTAGTCCTTGGACATTTTTGTATTACAACAAATTTACCATGAATGGAATAGGCAGGTAGGTAGATGTTGTTTCTTTTTTTTTGCGTTTCTCTTTGTTTTTTTATGAGAGCTTAAGTTTAATGTTGCTGAAAGACATTGGTTAGTCTGTTTTTTTTTTTTTATTTAAACTAAGAGTTTCTGGCATGGAGACATAACTTTACTTAAATTTCTGTTTCTTGTTTCCTTCGGAATTTGTTATTCAGCTAAGAGGTGAATAATTTTTAGTGGAAGCTGATAAAATACACTGGCTTTTAGATTGTGAAGATATAGTAGTGTCCTTGTTGGCTTTTAAGAGGTGATATTTTCTACACGATTTAGGTTTTTTTATCCTGGTAGCATTTTCGTTGTTTTCTTTTAATGGTGGCCTTGTATGTTTGTTTCTATTTTGTTGGTTTAGCATTGGAGGTACCGGCTTCACAGGATTTGCGTTTTTTTTAATAAAGTTCTATGTAGTGTTGAGCGATCTTGGTATTTAGCCTCTAGGTTTTAAAATGTTTGCAAATTTCGGTGTACGAAACAAATTTAAAAAAAAAAAACGATGTACCAAATGCTTGGTTAAAGATCATAAAAACAAAAATGGGAAAAAAATACTTGACATCTTGTCCCCTGATCCCCTAATCGTATTGAAGGGTACATATCAGCGAGAATTCATCAACATCACTAGATAAGACATTACTAGCTTATCATCCGACAAATAATATTATCATCTCTTCATCAGGAACCATTCGATTTAATGAAAGAAAGACATTTGGTTACCCGAAGCCATACGAAGAAGTTTTAATCAGATTACGTTTTTGTTATTTTGTCACGTTAAGAATGGATATCAGATCTTTCATTTACGATTCTAAGAGTTCTTCAATTTTTTTTTCCAAGCAATTGTTTCCTCATTCTAGTAATCACATGACAGCGAAAAAGAAGGTTGTACACTTTCTCTTTTTGACGCTGGCCCCCCAAAACTACTCGTGTGGTGCGGCATGCTATTTTTCGACTAGTGTCTAACCATGTTTTTGTGAAACTTCAAAATTCAGACAGTAAAAGCCTAAGAAATAGCCCATCAACAAACACTTTCTGGGAATTACTTCACCTCTTTGCTTCCATTAAAATTAGTTTCGATAAATGCTTGGGAAAAAATTAGAACTATAAGGCTCATAATACAAAAAGAGCTTCATCACCAGATTCAGTGATGATAGTTTTATGAAAAGTTTTTGGGGTACTTTTTCAAATATTTATGTCTTGTCTGGGATATTTCACTAATCAGTTATTGATTGATCTTTTGAAGAAATTATTTTTGAAATATGCTCCAGGTTGTTCCCTTTTTGTTTCAACATTTTTTTTTAATGTCAAAAAATGTGTTTTTTTAGAACTAAAAAGCAAGTATTAGCTAGTTTATTACTGGAAAAAATACAAAATGTTTGCCATTCCTTTGAAAAACTGAAAGATAACTCAGAAAAACTTTCAAATCGTCATTATTTCCATAAGTCTGCTAGGTGAAAAACTTTTTGTTTGATGAAAGACTCTCATTTTTGAATATTTTTCATAGCAATCCTCAATTAATTTAAAAAAAAAATAAAACACTCTCTTTTTATTGGTCTGCCAATGAATTAGGATACCCTGAAATTATTCAAACAAAATTGTTCATTTGATTACACTGATCTGAAACAAAAATCGCCTTCAAACGAAGCTATAATTTTCTGAAGGATTTTGCTGAACTCGAATCTGAAGTCAAAACTTCTCTATCACGTCACGTTTTCAAGATACGATACTAGAAACATGTCAAAAACACCTGTTTTTTTGTACTTTTAACGCCGAATTTCTTCACTGGTAAATATTTTGTTAAAAAAACTTTCAATAAAATGTAAAAGCACTGCATTTTATCTTTCCAAATAATTTTAATTCATTTTTCGCGCAAAGATATTGCAAAGTGAAATTAATGATTTGTCCAAAATATAAAATTTCAGTAGTTCTAAAGAGTATTTGGAGGTGGAAAGTTATGAAGCAATGATTTTTGGGTTGCTGAGCATAAATCTGAAGTTATACACAAAATGTATTACTGA
Source organism: Meliscaeva auricollis (assembly GCA_948107695.1). Lineage (NCBI taxonomy): Eukaryota > Metazoa > Arthropoda > Insecta > Diptera > Syrphidae > Meliscaeva > Meliscaeva auricollis. Next base: position 26,765,966 of record OX403618.1, read on the forward strand.
AAACTTGAAAAACATCCAAAAAATAGTTTTTTTTTTATGGTTTTTGTAAATGTAAACATTTCTCGATAAAATGATTAATGTAAAATAAAAAGAGACACAATTACTAATAATTTATGTCTACATCAATCAGGAGTCCAGAAGGCGTACACAAAGTACACCTTCTGGACTCCTGACAAAAAAAAAATGTTAAAAAATACACAAAAATCAGTATATTTTAAAAAAACAGAGAAAAATACTTTTTTTTTTCATTTTCCTCTGATTAAAGCCCTCCTTACATCATTAGTAACCTGGCCAGTAATCAAGAGTATAAAAATTCCACTATCTCCAAATTACAGAGAGTCCCAAAAAAAAGAAAAGAAAAATCATATTTTTCAAAAAGCAATTAAAAACAACTATACTTGAAAAAATTTTGTCTGAAACTAGATTTCGATTTAGAAAACTCCAACCATTTAAATTTGAAAAAAAACTTAATTTTTGCATACCAGTGTTATTGGGAATTGGATTTTGCTTAAAAGTACGGTGCACAAAATGTAGTAATAAATCTAAAAACCTCTTCCAAAGGTCCTTGACAAGTCTAAGAAAATTATTCTAAAATTTCTCATTCTACTCCTTTACTTTTGCCTTTTATAAGCTCTCATTTATAGAAAAGCATTAAAAACCCCTAAGTCTCTTTTATCTTATCTTTAAAACCCATTCAAATATTCAACAATAATTTAAAGTTTAAGCCACTGGCCTGCAAATAAATCAAATTTTCTATAGAATAAATTAACATTATAGGCGTTTCTAAATAACATATCTTCTCGTAAATTAAAGGTGTTGAATCTACGAGCGCCGATAAATATCATAAATATTCCAAAAAAGAAACAAATCAACTATAGAAATTTAAAAGGCTAAAATTCTTCTGTAATTCAAAATGAATGAATTCACATAAAGAGTCTTGTCGTCGTTGTCTTCGTCGAAGAACCCTTAAACAATACTCACTCTATTAAATGGATGAAAACACCCACCTGTGTTTACAATTCGTGTATACAGTAATCCTGGCAACAAAACATACATAAAATCCCCTCGAAAAGATAGAAGGAAGTTATTAAATTGCCATTTCATGGAATCACTTGCTATTAAGACAAATCCCCCCTTAAGTATGACTCAGTGGAATAAGACAGAGAAGATGTTTTTTTCTTTTTTTTTTTTGTGAGGCTTAAATACTCCTCTCGATTGTAATCTGGGGCAATTCAAACGAAATAAAAATACAATTTTGTGCTTCACAACAAAGCAGAAAATCAAAAATACAAAAATACACACAGAAAGTAAAAGAAACAAAAAACCACTTCACCGGAGAATTCCGGCGGATTGGAATGTCAAAATATCGTGTCCTTTTCTGCAAAAGCTGGTGTGTTTGTCGGAGCAATAAATAACATTAAAAACAAATACCTTCTCTAAACCCTTAAATACCACCCAATACTAAAACCCTGTTATGTATTTCGTATGTACACGAAACGTCAGAGTAAAATAGGTGCGAAGAAGATATACCTACCTACAAACAAAACAGGTCCTGATGGAACATCTTCCTAATTCGCAAAGACATCCGGACCAAACCAACCAACCAACCAACCAACTACCTTCAACACCAACAGGCACATCAGGCAACGTAACATCCTTTGCTCTTGTAATGCTGCTTGGCTCCTATGTCCTTGAGCTATCTGTGAAAATGGCTGTGTTCTCGTTCTCGGTAACACTGAAGATGTCCTTGCATCATATTTATTATGCTTATCGTGCGACGACGACGAGGATATGGCTTCACAAAAGAGTATTACGTACGGTACATAGAGATCTCCTCCCAAAAAAAAAACTTGAAGCAATATTCCGAAAGAGGAATATATCCCCGGTAGATCCTTCTGGTCCTTTAACTTTAGGTATAGGTAAGGTGCCCCACTCTTCTATACCCCCAAATGAATATGTGCGTACCTAACTCGTTGTTATTTATGCGTTTTAGCAGAAAATCTGTAAGAGAAACAGATAGAGCGAGGAGTACGTTAACAAGGATTTAGCGTTGTGCACTGGAACATGTGTGTACATTACTTTCGGTTCGTATAGCAGCACATCCATCCTTTATAAGAAGATTCTATACCATCCGCAAATATCGGAGCCACATATAAGGACATGATGGCAGAGTGGTTGGTATTATTTTATCGAATTATTGTGTATTTACGATGATGATGTTTGAATGTTTGCCTCCGGTTGGTCCTCGATTATAATGGTACAAGAAAGATCTAAAGGTTGGGGCTAATCATCATTGGTAAGTTATTTGCTTGTTGGCAAATACAAGTTGTTGTTTTTTTTGCTCGTTCTTTCTCTCTCTATCTCTCCGATTTTTGAACAAGATATCACGTAGTGATGCAACAACTTCCTTCCTCCAGGTGATGTTATGGGTAGATTGGTGGCCCATAAGGCTTTTAATTGTTGTTTAATTTGTTACCCTCATTAAAAGGACGAAATTGGGCTTGAACAAAAAGGTTTTGGTATACTATACAATTGTTTCTCAGTATAATATTGCCTTTGCCTTGTGTCTTCAATGCTGCTTATACTGTCAGGTGCAGATGTACGCATATTTTTCAAATGATAATTGTGTACAATTTGTATATTTTTATGGTTCTTTGGAGTTTTTTTTTTTTGGAAATTCTTATAAAAAGAAGGCAACAACAACCTTTGGAAAATGTTTAAAATTAAATGTGGCATACCAATTTGTTTGTTTTACGACGACACGTGCCATGGATTGGGCGATTCATTTTCATTTTTAGAAACATAGGACTTTTTTTTTGGTAAGAATTAAATGCAAAAAAAAAAACAAAAAGGGTATTAAAACAAATTACCTTCAAGAACAAATTTAAACATTTGAAAAGCGCGGACAATGCTGACAAAAAAAGAGCGCTGGGTATTCCATATATGCAAATAGCGGAACTGGAGTGGTATATTATTTTAACCACTTTTACTTTTAGACGGTCTAAATCTAAAAGAATGATTTTCATATAACAAATATAAGCCCCAAAAAAAAACGAACATTTATTTTCATTATAAATAGCCTTTACTTTGTTTGTACCGAAAGCAGTTTTCAAGTTAATGAAGATGCATATTTCAAAATAGATGCTGAACAAACCACTAGTTGTCTTGTTTTTTTTTTTTAAACCAAATGTCCTTAAATTAATGTTTTAGTACAATAGGTTAGTCAGAAATGATAAGCTTCACACTTTTCTTGTGAGTGTCACCCAAAATATTTTTTCATTGAAAAATGTGTTAATAACCACAACGGTCCATAATGTTATGAACTTAGGGAATTGGTTCCATTGGAAACAAATCCACAGGCCCTAAAAAACTACCCCAATTTTGTATTTACCGTTTTTGAGTATTTTGGGTCCCTAAAGTGGATGTGCGCCATATGCAATTTTTATTTTCAATCAACTTCGCAGTTTCTAAAAGAAGAAAATATTTTCTTTTCAAAGTGAAAGAATAAGAGTTTCCACAGTCCAAAAAGAAAACGCCAGAATTCAAGATTCTAAGAATTTTTTTTTTAGGTATTTCCACGGTCCGTGCATTTTTTCTACTAAAATGATTAAAATCAAGTTTATATCCAACCGAACTCAATGGATAAAAATTTTAGATTGGTTATAAGAGAAAACCTCCGAACAAAGGTTAGAGCACAAAATTAGATGAGATTTCTTCAGAAACAAGGATTGCCTTTACTTAAGACCCCAGAATGCCTAAAGAACTATTCTCTCCAATAATTGTAGGTACAGCTTTGACTGTGTTATCGAGTTATCGAGAACAATCGTTTTAATAACCAAATACTAAAGAAAATCTTCTCTGAAAAAAAAATGCTTCAAAGAATATATTTTTTTTTAAATTTACCCCACATTTACCCCACTGCATCAAAAAAAACGACCCGTGTTGGTATGTAACTTTATCTATGGCATTTTTGAGAGATCAACCCCAGAAATGTTTCAAATAAATGTTTTTGAACCAAAAATAACAGTACTTGCAATACACTTGGTCTTAAAAAATTAATTATTTTTCTCAAAAACGGCTTCTACGATTTCGTTTAAAATTCTCATACATCGTCATTTTTTTTGGATAAAGTCTATCGTTTTGTTAAAATCATTTTTGTTCAAAAACGCTATTAACGGTACCTGTTCCTATTCTTATGACTCATTCAATTTCAACCATTTTTTTTTTTGCTTGAAATCTTTTAAGTTCCTGCAATAAAATTTTGTAATAATATTTTTGAAAATTGGTTTTTGAATAAAAAATAAAAAATTGAAAAATGGTTTTTTCAAAAACGACTTTTACAGATGTTGATAGATAATTTCTTTTGAATGCACACATGTAGGGACCTACTTTTGTTTTAATTTTTTTTTTTAATTCTAAAAATTCATCCTTATACAAAAAATCAAATTGCATAATTCATTCTAAAAAACTTAGAAAACTCAAACTTATTAAATTTAGGTATCTAAACAGAGCAAATGTTTGCTATGCAATCGTTCATTTTATTACACTTTATGCTTGTTACCTGATAGGTATACTTGAAAGCAAAAAAATGTAAATTAAAAAAATGTTCTTTGAGGTGACACAGAGATCACAATTTTTTGAAATCTATGGTCTTAAATTTAATAATATGGTTGCTTTCTAATTGTTGATAGTTGAACTGTAATAAAAATTATTATCGAATAAGTTTAACCTCTTAAAATCTGAGCATTTTTTACAAAAAATTGTAATAAGCGAGTACAATTTATAACTTTCTCTAATGAGCTAGGACGTATTCAATGGGGGGGGGGGGGAGGGGGAATGAATTACCAACTTCGATCAGGAGTCTTACGTACGCCCTTGCTGATAAGTCATCTGTTGATAATTGGATTAGCCTCCGTACCTATAGAAAATACTCCCAATACACAGGGTTACCTCTGAAAATTTTCAAATATTGTCTGAGAGGAAAAAAAGTTACCCATACAAATTTTAATTTAAACGCAACGAAACATAAGTTTAACTTCAAGGGGTTTTTTGAGTTTCGTTCTTTGAATCAGAACTGTTCTATCCTTTTTATTAAAAAAAAATTCTTCAATACAAGGTCAATTTCTAAAAGGTGGCTTAAAGTTATTATTTTTAAAAAGAGGTGCCTTGGTGTGCGTTTGACTGAAAAGGTGGCAAATTGACACTAAAGTGTCCCAAAAGTAACCCTGCTAATTCAAATAGCACATCGTCGTTAAAAGTCACCACTTGTAGCAATTAATGAAAGTAATATGTGCACCTTTATGTGTTTACAAGCTTCAAAGAGTTCAAACATGCAAAAAATAAAATATTTTTTAAATAATTCAAATCTTGTTACTTGATAGCTTTAATTGTTACCTGAGATTTTGTATGTATCAAAACATCTAAGTTAAAATTTATGAAAGCATCAATTTTAATTTTCAACAACTTTTTTACTCTGCATCGATTTCATACACAAATTTTTATTAAATAACTAAAATAAAAGTAAAATTCATCAAAATTATCAAAAACAAATCAATTTATGGGATAAATTTGTAACAGTTGGAATAAATTTCATAATTTATGATAAAATGTATTATGTATTATTGTTAATGTCATTGGATCTTCATCGCGCATATAGCAAGGGGATTTTCCCTGACAAAAATATGGCTTTTATAGTAAAATAATTCATACCATCAGAAACTTTGCATAATTTAATTATACATCCATTGAAACCGCTGAAACTGAAAAATATCATAATCCCAATCACTTACATTTTGACAACATCTGTAATCCTTGATTTGAGTGCGGAAACATTTCGTTGACATTTATTTCATAGATATATGAATTAATTCTCAGGTGTAGTTTACACATACATACACAAAATATACAGAATACAAAGTATAACAAACAAGGACTAAAATTCAATTGTACCTACATACATGTATGCTTTATTATTCATAACCCATTGTGGTTTTACTGTGTCGGTGCATTTTTGATTATAGTTTCCTTTTTCAATTTTTTATATTTTTAATCAAAATATATTTTTTCAATGAAATTATATTTTTTTGTGTGGAAGTTTAAACTTTTATTTTGCACATTGCTGTATTCGTAGGTAATTTTAAAATACAATAATATGGAAAAATTTAATTATGTATTTTCCATCTATTAATTTTATCAATTATTATTATTTTCATCGATTCAAGTATTTATACAAATTATTTGCGGGAATATTGCTAATTAAAAACACATTTTGTATTATTATACTTATTTTTTTAATAGTAACTGAGATGGATAATTTAAAATTTCCTATTATTATTATTTTGTTGAAAGCTTTAAGGATTTTTTTTTGTTTAATGGAATAAATTCTCAGTGATTTTGTTAAATTTGCGTTAAATTGTTTATGGCTTTAAATTAGCTAAAATAACAAATAAAAAGTGTAACAGTGGACTAATATTCAAGTTGAATAATTTATTATTATAGAATTTTCACGTTAAATTTAAAATTTTGGAAATAAAATTTATTGTTTCGAAAATAATATTTGCAAAATGATTTTGTTTAAAGCTAATTGGCATTTTTCAAAAGAATAAATTCAAGTTTTTAATAGGGTAAATTAAATTTGCAATATTTTAAAATTTGCGTTTAAAAACTTTAAAAATAGGTGGATTATCCTTGAAACTACATTTTCGTCATTATTCAATTTTTTTTATTAAAAAAAAAAACCTGGAGTGCACCTTAATACTATGATGAGTGCACTTTGATTGCGAAAACAGTTGATTTCAACCTAAACAAATTTGTACAAAACTCTTTGAAAATATTTTAGTTGATCATATTTGTAATGAGATTGAATATTCAAATCAATAAAGTTTCAACTTTAAATACAAAAAAAAAAATGAGGTATGTTGTTACAACTTACAGTCAGTTAAGTATGACCGTATTAAGTTTTCCGAAGCGTTTTTTCTCTCAGTGTATCTCTGTGAAAAATTATCGGATTGATTGATAAAATGCATTTTTAAAGTGTAAAATCCGTACAAGACCAAATTTTATTTTAGAGAAAAAACAGACATAAGAGAGTTTTACAGAAAAACTAATACTTTTTTTTAAATTAATGTATAGCTCAATTAAGAGGTGGGTTAAAACTTCAAATGCCCCATACATTTTTTTCAAAAAAGTTTGTAGGTTTTCTTTAAAACTCTTTCATTTTTTTTTTTTAACTAAGAAGTTGGGCTTGTACGGTTTTAACACTCATCCATTCAATTATCAATAAACCATAACTTTTTTTTTATTTTTTTTGATTATTTGATTATTTGATTATTTTATTGATTTTGTTTCTTCTCTTTACTATTTAACTATGCCATCTGTTGATGCTAACAATTCTCTTAAGATGTTAAGAAAATAATTCCAAAATAGTTTTCCATAAACAAACACCATTTTTTCTTTCGACCACTTGCAAAGTTTTCTAATAGGAAAAATTATTTTTTTTTTAATTTATTTTTTAAAGTTTAGTTTTGGGTACTTCCACCTTTATTTTTTATAATTTCGTAAATTGGGTGCGACATGGAATTTTACACCCTTTTAATGAAATTTAACAAAATTTCGCTTCACGCTAACTTAATTGCAGAATTTAATAGTTATTGGTCTTCAAACTGACTACCATCTCCATAAACTTTGAGTACTAATCATACCCAGACATTTTCAATGATGTTTAGATTAGGTGAGTATGTCAGCCATTGAAGCAAAAGCACATTTTGCTCTTCTATTCAAGTTTTTTTTTACGTGCTTTGAGTTAATACACGCGTTATCATATTCGTAGGTCCAGTTAAAGGGTCCAAAGATACTAGAAAAATTAGGAATTTCTTTTTTCCAGTAATTTTTGATGTTATGATCTCAAGATCAACTGTTCCAAAGCATTTAACTGCTTTCCATATCAAACCACCTCCTTCACGACTATAATGGCGCATTAAAAATCTTCTTTTTTCAATTCGTGAAAATAAAACGGAACCCATCATGGCCATCGAAATTAAATTTTTTTCACAAAAAAAAACTGGCAACACCATTCTTTTTTACATGTCATATGAAGTCTTGAAAACTCTAATCATATAACTTTTTGTTTCTCGTTGGCTTAAATTGTCGATTACTCTTAAATCTGTTGAGTGACTTGTGTTTATGTCGAATTTTTGTTTTATTTTTGCCACAGAATGAGAAGAATTTGATGCCCACCTTCAAATTTTTCGTTTCTCAGCTGCTGTTGTTGCGGTTTTCTTACCTCCCATCATGTTATTTCGGGAATTTTGTATTAATTCCGGTCAATTTTATCAGCTATTGCAGGTCCGGTTAGGACTCCAAGGAAATCAATTTAAGCCTTTTTAGCTCTGTTAAGGCATGTAGACCTACCCATTTTTTCTTAAAATTTTAAATCAAAAATTGAATTTCACTGAAAACACTAAAATTGTTTATTAAAACTGTACAGCACTTCAAAACGCTTAGAAACCACGAAGAAAATGGTGTTGTACCTATTCACTCAAACTCAAAAGTAATTCCTACTCTGCATATGAAACACTTTGCAAATGGGCGAAAGAAAAACTCGCGTTTAACTTTTGATAAATTCTTTTGGAATTATTTTCTCAACATCTCAAAGGAATTGTTAGCATCAAAAGATGGTACAATAACCATCAATGTTTCGAAAAAAAATTGACAAAGTATTTTCAAAAATGTTTGTGCGTATTCAGTTGTCAAGGAGTGTATATTAAACAAAATATATATGTTTGATAAAAAGAATTAATCCTGGAATGCCATTTGAAAAAAAAAAAAAAAAATAAAGAGAACAGCAAAAAAACAAGAAACCTGGATTGAAAACAATATTGAACGCTACGAATTTCTTTAGCATTTTTCTCATTTTAATTCCTTGTCAAAAAACAAAAAAACAAAAAAAAAAATATAAATTCAATTTATATTGCAATGGAAATTCAATTCAAGTAATCCTTTTGAAAACTTTTTTTCTTTTTCTTTTTATTTTCTGAGAAACAAAAATCCTTTTTCCTGGTGACGATGGTTAGCGAGTTCACACACAGCAGGACTCTTTGTGATTTTCTTCATACTTTTATTTCAATCTCTCAATAACTTTCGATAACTTTTATGATATACCATTCTCTCAATTCCAGCTTGTTTCGAGATTATTTTGTCATTGTAAAAGTTTTTGTCAAGAAAAGAAAAAAATCTCTCCCTTTTCGTTGTACACTTACCTACACATACATAAATTCAAACAAAAACCGCAAGATAATGTACCTATGCATGCACAGCACATAGGTATTGCATTTCAGAGATTTTCTGCAAATACTTTAGTTATGCCACCTACATTCCACTGGCACTGGGTATTGAAGACTTTTAGTGTTGGGACTTGGGAGAGAGGTCACAATCACATCCTTGTAGATTGTGTTTTCTGTCAATAGGATATTTTGTTCTACTCAAAGCTTGTAGCGACACAACAATTCAATGTTAAAAAGGTACTCTCAGTTCAACTTGACAGCAAAAGACAGGTCGTTTCGAACAAACTTTTTTTTCAAAACAAAAAAAGTAGAAAAAAAAAGTTAAACATTGAAGGATATGTCAGGAGAGAAAAGATTTTCTATAGCAAAGTTTTCTTTTTTTGTGTAGTGTTTGGTTGAGAACAATTTCGAGCTTATGTCGAAAAAGATATGACCGGTAAATAACAGTAAGTTTGTTGTTTCTCCATTATGGAACATGTCAACCGCATTTAATTTGAAACTGAATTTAAATTTGTTATCACGAAGAAAAAAAAAAAAAACAACAGAAAATGTGTTAAAAGGATATTGGAAAAGTAATTACGAAACACTTCAAAGAAGACAACAACAAAAAAATTGTAAATAACTCTACGGTATTGTTGAAATTTATGGCAAAATAATTACATTAACGTTTATCTTCATTATTATCAGTATATCAGTCAGTTGATTTTGAAGGGGAAGCTTGGGGGAGGAGATGTATAAGAAGAAAAAAACATGCTCATAGGTATCCTTTAATGCGTTAAAAGTCAGACATTGATTATGTGTTTTTACAAAAAAAAAAAAAAAAAAATAGTCCTTTCGTTCGCATAACATTATGGTGAGATATAATAAAACCCAGGCAAGTGTAATAAATTCTCTAAACGACTTATTAAGTGTTGGAGTGAGTCCTTGAGGGTAAATTTTTGTTTATTTTTTTTTTTTGGGTTATAGTATTATTCGGGTAGAATTTTAGAGGCTTAACGAAATGGAAACATAAAAATCCTGGTAGTGTGATAATCAAGAAGGACGGGAGCAATGATGGTGAAAGAGATTACAAACGCCCCCCATATTCGACCTCTTGTCGTTGCTGTGAAAAATGTGTTTTCTTCTTGTGGTTTACCAGTGAGTGCGTTAAATATATTTTTTTTTTCGTTCAGATAATTCACGACATACATATACGAATATACCTATAAAGATTTATTTTTCTTTTCGTTTGTATTGGGGACGTTGTAAAAAAGTTCATCTACACAGCGTTCATCCCATTTACGTTGACTCAGTAGTTTTTGAGTGCTTGAGAGCATGAAATATATTTTTTTTTCCTTTTTTTTGTCGGTTGGGTTAGAACATCATGTTAGCACAAAAAAAGGATTTAACACAGTCATTAGCAGTCACTTAAGAGGGCAAAAAATATATACATATATCTTTCATATAAAAAACTTGTTCCTCTTGGAGATAGATATATCTAAGTATATTGTATATCTACATAATGTAATAACCTTTAGTATAAAATAAAAGTTCACAAATTCTGTGGAGATAAAATGTGGTATAAGTTGTACTTAATCACTTTCCACTAGAGATTCTGTCTGTTTTATCACCATACTTTTGGGAGGCTAACTTTACGTCTCTACTGTGCAATGAGTGGTAATATTCTAACCACTCAGTTTTATTACAAAGTTTAAGTCTACATGCAGGACGATTGAGTGAAGTTTTTTTCTAGGAATGAGTTAAGTTGATAATTCACATCAATGGTTTTGGGTTGCTCTGAATAGAATATGAAAAATGTGTTATGATTGTGTTTAAGTGTTTTACCCATTTTTTTATTTTACGTACTGAGCCAGTGATGGCTAAGAATTGGATTCTGCATAGTAGAAATCCATCCTGAAAAAAATGGCATTCTCCATACAGGAAATGTTTTTTGTGACAGTAGTTAAAAGTGATAAAATGGAATGCTAGCTAGAAACGCTTACATGGAAATCTTGCCTTGTTTGTATATTTGGATGACGGTGCTACAAATTAAAATGCAAAAAACGTATCTTTCAGAGAATTCAAGAGGTTTAACTTAAGTTGAATCTAGAAAACGTAAAAATTTCAAAACCAAATTTAAATACCTTCGAATTATCATCTCATTAAATGGAGTAACGACCAATCCGGAAAAGATAAACACTGTTACCACAAGTCAAACATGAAATGTGGAAAAATTTTGGCCAAGCAACATATTAACCAACACTGCTGAAGATCGCCAAAAGATTGAATAAAATTACGGAAAAAGTAAGCCACACTTAGTGATCAATTCAGTGCAAGAAAATCTTTCAGGGTTGAAGATCCGGTAACTTTAAAACTTTTCCGATACTGTTTATAAAATTTGGTACACTCAGAGATTTATTTATGGAAAATACAAAAAGTCTGCCTTTAATTTACAAAATGGCGGCTGGAATAAGCAACGAAAACGATAAACTGAGAACAAATCATAATCCAAGTTATAACAGACGGTCCTAACAGTAGAACTTTGTAGAGAACTTTGCAGTGACCACTTAAAAATAGCTCCATCCTGTAACCCTTGATTCTGTAATTACAAATACTAGTACCGCCGAGTGGTTAAAAAATTTACCGCAGAATCATGATATCAAAACTAAATTGTATGGAAATGAAACCTGTAACCCTTGATTCTGTAATTACAAATACTAGTACCGAGAAGTGGTTAAAAAATTTACCGCAGAATCATGATATCAAAACTAAATTGTATGGAAATAAAACCAAAATTATTAAAACCAATTGCCGGTAAGTTAGTTGAAAAGGGAATAATAGGAATTGTGTTTACGTATTACATAATATAATGATACCCAGTATCAGACATTTTAAGTGGGACCAATCCTCTGCCAGATGGTTCCAAAAATGCATTATTTTTTAAGCTTTGGATCCGTTTGTGATATAAATGGTAATACACCAAAGTCTCAGAAAAGTGTACTTTTGTCATAGGTCTGGCACAATTAAAAATGTCTGTCATGGGTTAATTGTATTCAGTAAATCAAGGGTTGCAGGATGGGGCTATTTTCAAGTGGTTACCCCAAAGTTTATAAAATAAGACACACTTAGAACCGACTGCCAGGGGATTGGACCCACTCAAAATTTCTGCCATGTGTATTTTAACGTCCTCCACTTTGGCGGACACTTTGTAGCGGGGCCAAAAATTTTTGCTTTCAGAAATTGTTCAAACCAAAACAGTAATAGTTTTTTGGTTATTTAAAATTCGGCTTAAATAAGACTGAAGTTAGCGGAAGAAAGTAAGAAAACTATAATTTTTTTGGTGTCTAAAATTGTAGCTTTTGAACTGCTAATTTACTGCGCAAAATTATTTTTGTAGCTCTAATGGGAAATATTTTATTCAGTTTTAAGAGATTATTTCCGATCCGCTGAAACCAAAGGAGAAAATTTAAAAATAAATTAAATTTTTTTTTTACCAATTGTAGCTTTTCAAATCAAAATTGGTTGCGCAAACACCGACTTTGTTGCTCAACTTGTTTTTTTGTTATTCAAGATTCCGCTAAAATAAGAACAGTAACGGTCAAAATTTTCAAAAAAGTAAAATTCTTTAAGAATAACGCTAATTTTCCTTTTTAAGAAATTGAACCGGAAGTACTCTATTAAAACTGAAAATTAGAATAGAAAATGTCCCGTGGGAGCAACAAAATTAATTAGCAACTAAAAAGCTCATTTTTTGACATTCAAAAAATAATATTTTCCTTACTTTCGTCCGCTAACTTCAGTTTTATTTTAGCGGCATTTTAAATAAATATTAAAAACGATTGAAACTAAACAAGTGAAGCTAAAGAGCATTTAAAAATCTACAAATTTGGATGCCAAACAAAATTATATTTTTTAATTATTTAAGATTTTGTCCGCTAACTTAAGACTTATTTTAACGGAAAATTCAATAACTCAAAAACCATGCGAGCTACAAATTTTTGGTTCGCCCAACAATTTAGCATTTGATAAGCTGGAATTTCTGAGATTACAATTTTTTGATTCCATCACAAAGTGTCCGCCAAAGTAAGGGACGTATGGTATTTTTATTATCAGGAAGTTCCCCGCTCAGGGTTATAAACATGCAGTTTTCATAAGGGTCAATAGTCAAAAATCTAATACCTACTAAAATTAAACTATTTACTTCAACTTTTAAAATATTTCCTGCTAACTGCAGTTGATTCTTAAATAAATATAAAACAAAATATTTAAATTCGACAAAATTGAACATTTTTGAAAAGCAGTTTTGAAGAAGATTCCTTAATTTATATGGATGGGTAGTTTTTTATTTTTTATTGACAGAATTCAAATTTTAAAGCAATCTGCTCCTGAAACAAAATCCCACAAACAAAAATTGGTCCAAGTGTTATCCTTATTAAAAACTGTGTATTGACTATCAACGTTATTCTACTTTTTCTTGACCAATATTAGATGCAAACATACTGAACAGATTGTGTTTTTTTAAATCTCAGCCTTTATTAAATACAAAGCTTATCCTTATTTTCTTGCATAGAAATTCAATCTCAAAAAATTTTTATTTCTATTTTACAATCAGTCATCTGCTGGCTTACAGGCCAAAAGTCAATTACTCTTACTCAAAAAAAAAAAAAAAAATAAAAAAAAATAGGACACCTGCTCACCAATATCCTTAATCTACAAGTATCAATTTAAATTAGTTCAAAAGCCAAATGTCACGTCATGATCCATCTTTATTATTCGTATATATTATTATTCCATGTCTTGTCCGTCTTTAGCTTCCGCAGGATTAACCTTTAAACAATTTAACACTCTCTATAGAAGACCACTCTCTCTCTCTGTCTATTTGTCTCATTCTATCTATCTCAGCATCTCTGGACATCAAGTTTAGAATTTTTGAACAAATTATCACATGGATAAAAGACCATTATCCATGATTGATGAGTTAATTTTTTTTTTTTTTTTTGCTTCCATCCAAACGATGCGATAGCATAACTAAACGCTAAGGACGACAAAAGATATATGTAAATTAGGTTTATCTTCACTTTAATGTATATAACACTCTTGACTTTAGATGTATTTTGATAACGAACAAAGTTGACTTGAGAACGATGGCTTAAAAAAAATAATAATAAAAAAAAAAAAAGACGAAACACTAAGAAAGACCAACGAATCCATCAAAGTTAATTTGCATAAATTTGTCAAAATTGCATTCACCTATTTCTATATAGAGTTGATATTCCGAACAAAAAGAAGAGAAGGAAGCTTCGTTTGATGGTAAGTGTGTTGGATGACCATGGGCGAATATCTATACCAAAAGCATCCTTCATCCTTGATCGTTTTATTCTATGGAAATCATTGTCCTTAAGTGTATGGCCTTAAGCTTATTATAATACTGAATTTTCAAGAGTAATAGTATTTGTGTTTGTTGTCGAATCGAATTCATCGTAGTTGTCGTTCTTGGTCCTCATCATCGTCTTTTAACGAAACGACGCAACACTATATACGGTATAACCAACAATTGGGTGTATATGTACATTTCTATAGCTATTACTAAGTCAAGAATGGACAGGACATTATCTCATTGATAAGGTGCCTTCCTATATAATATTTATTTTGGTTAAGGATAAGTATCTTTACTCCGAGAGGTGAGCATAAAATAATACTAAATTGCGCCTTTGGGTTGTTCTTATTAGCACTTATAGCAATTCTGTTTGGCGTCTGCCTAGGGACTAGATGGATATATTATTCAGATGAGATTTTTGAATTGGTTTTTTTTTTTGTATCCTCTTCTGATTATTCAACCCAGGGATGTGTGAATTTTTTTGTCCTCCTTTATTATAGGATAAGACTCTTGTATATACCTATGCGATTTGATAACTTTATACAAAGAAAAAAATCTTCTATATCCGATATCATAAGAAGCAAGTAAAAAGTTATGTAAATTTAAAGGAATTTTAAATGTTACTTCAAATAATTTTAGAAAAAACTTAATAAATCAATATTGTTGCAGGTAACAAGGCAAGGTTAAATATTTAATAATAATATTTAAGTACAAGTTTAACGTATAATTGTTGTTTTTTTAATTTAAAATAGCGTTAAATATAAAATAAAATAATATTAAATAAAATAAATAAAATATATGCATTGAACAATTTTATTCAAATGAAATAACAATTATTTTCATTTTTTTTTATTTACAGGTAAGCTTTTGCAATGAACAAACCTTTTATAAAATTTTGGAGTGAGTATTATTCTAATGTTGTTGCCATATTTAAATAATTTGACCATCAATTAGTTAGTGGGTTTCAAGGAAAAGAACTTAAAATTATATCTTTAAAATTTGCTTAGCCAAAATTTGTGTTTTATAATAATTTGTTTACTTTCCGTACACTTATTGCACTTATCCAAGAATTCCAAAGCAACAGAAAACTAAATAACGTTTTAAAAAAACTAATAATTGATTTTTTATGGGTCATGTTTTGAAATTTTTTCCTGAAAATATCAAGCATTTTCGACACTTTTTAAAAATTGACTTTTGCCGCGCTATAATCTTATTTCATCCCACTGTTCTTCGTCGTCGTTGGCGTTGAAAATTTGTAAACAGGATAAATTTTGTTAAAAATCAAGATAATTGGAATCTGTGAACGCAAAAAGTTGAGGATTACCTAAACTTAGGTTAAGTTCGAAATTCAGCCATTTTCAATAAAACTTTTTTGTACTTTGTATACAAAAATCTTCCAAAAATTTCACTTTTGTATGGGGCGTAACATAAATTTTCACTTTTTTAATTGAACTGACTTTCAAAATAATGGAGGTATACAAAAACCGGGAAATATTTAATACATACATATCTCAAAAGTTTTTGTAAAAATAAATATTTTACACTTTTTTGTAAAGAAAAAAGGACAGCATGATATTGCAAGTGTTGCTGTTGTTTTAATATTTGTGTTTTCTTTTTTCAATTTTAGTTATTTTTTCTTAGAAAAGTACCCCCACCGCTTAAATGGGAGGAGTTATCTAAAGTTTTGTTAACGAATTAGACAAAAAAAAACACACACACACATTCAGAAAAAATAGGAAAATAGTCAAAAATTTCGATTTTATAAAGTTATGATTCTTACATCTCAACTCAAAGTCAACAAATTATTCAAGTTCTCTATAATTGCGAATAAAATAGATCTAAAAATATAATCACAAATTAAATCATTTTAAATATTGTTGAAAAAAATTTATAGATTCACACCAGCACTCAGAAAATACCTAATTCTTTGAAAAATAAGTTCAGTTGTTCAGTTTTTAATGCTTGAATGTTTTTTTGGCACTATTTTTGAGTAGGAAAAAAATAATGTTTAAAAAATGTAATTTTTCTCGAATATTATTGAAAATTTTTAACTTATTTCTTCCATACTGCCATTTTGTTTTTGATAGGCAGTAGTTTTAATTTCTTTCTTACCTATTTTATGTTTGTTGGGGGTGCTTAATCCGAATATGCGATCTGCCAACAAAATTTCTTGACGGAACATGGTCAAACTTACAAAACAAACGCGAAATTTTTAAATTTTTTTTTCGGATTCAGCGACCCTAAAAACATAGTATGAAAGAAATCAAAACTTTCCCTCTAGGAACCTTTTTGATCACAAATTCACTGTATTACCGTAAAATTTTGAAACTTAAACTGAGCTTATTAAGTCTTAATTTTTTTGTTTTAATGTGAAAATTCCATGAACTGATACGTTTCTTGGCTATTTTTCGTCGATATCACTTGAAAAATAAACATATTACATGATTAACTGTAACCATACGAAACTATTCACCTGATTTTGTTATTAGTTAAGCTTCACTAGACCCATCTATATTTATTCTACTCTGAAAAAGTTAATATTAACTTACAATAGTCGTTGATTTTTGCCTTCTGATAATTCACTTTATTGAAAAAAAAAAAAACACCGAAAATATCATCAGTAGGTCAAAGTTTTTTTATTATTTTTCATTTTTTTGTTTCGATATTTAATTTTCAGTTTTTTTTTTTTTTAATTAAAAAGCAGAAAATCCTTTATGTGTGTAGGTGTAGATATAGGAAAAAATACAAAGTTCCTAAATTCCACCTTCTGCGCTCCACTTGGGATTGAAATTGGGAAGCTTTTACTAAAAACTGTAACTACTATGAAACCTATAGAGAAATGTACAAAACATCATCATAGTTAAAGTTGATTCTTTTATGTACGGAGTTAGTTTATACTCGGATATAAATACAATACATACATCTAAACCAAAACTATTTTTGACTTTATCAAATTGAATTTCTCTCAGCTAGTTAACTCGAATATCTAAGCACACACATACACACACAGCAAAAAAAAAAAAAAAGAATATATACCAAAACACAAATTGGCAAATTGGCACATTCGCTTTGAAACATAAAAAGTTTTACTTCATTGAAATTCTAAAACTAATTTAACTTTGATGTTAAAATGAATACGAAATAGAAAAACAAAAAAAAAATACCTATTGTAGGTAGGATGTTTCTATACTGAAGCCTGAAACAATTAAGCATTCGACACACGACAATTCATCGAAAGGAATATTTCTCTTCTCTGACCCACAATGAATGGCTTAATTTAAAAGTCAACCAACACAATGAAATTTGGTAAATATAGGAACAGCAAATATTTTACAAACAAGCTTAGTAAAAAATTGAAAACCCAAACAAATATTTTGGCTTATTTCCAAAAATATATCACAAATCCTGTTTTGGGTCACCAACTCTACCTTAATTTATTATACATGGGTATAGGATAGGGTATAGGGGTATACTGGTTTACTGAAGAAAAATAAATTAATGAACTACCTAAAGCACCCGAGGTAAAATTAAAAATTAAGTTCTTATCGATTTTTTCATATAAATTAACCCATTACCTACACATACCTACGTAATATTCTTTCAAAAACATTAGTAGGTATAGGGTTTCCTTCTTTACAAAAAGCTTAAAAGTATAGTTTGAGTGTAGGTGATTTTGCGGCAAATTGAAAGATTTTGATTAGAAACGGTTAAGCCATGAGATTAATACTAATTGTATTTTTTTTCCATACCGTTGCAAGAATTTTTTGTTTACAGAAAAATTTTTTTTGATTTTTACCCAAACTTTTTAGAATAAAGTATTTTTGTACTTTGAAACTTGCATTATATTGAAAAACAGTTGGTACCATTTTCATTGGAAAATTTACAAAAATTAATTGCAAATTTGTGGTATTCCCCGTACAAAAGTGAAATTTTTGGAAGAAAAGTATGAAAAGTACAAAAAAAATTTATTTAAAATGTCTGAACTTCAAAAATAACCTAAGTTTAGCTATTTTTCAGCTTTTGAAAAAAAACTAATTTTCAAGATTTAGAGAAAGTAGGTGATATTTGAAACGAAATATACTTTCTACATCAAAATATAGTTAATCTCCCATCTGTAAGGCTATGAGCTGTCAAATTACATTGGAGGATGGCTACGATATCGATGGATTAAAAAAACACCAAAAAGTTCAAAATTTTCAGATTTTATTTTGTGCCCCGTTAAAAAGATTTAATTAAAAATCTAAGAGAAAATTTCTATGACTTCTTTCTTAATTTGTAATAATATAATACAATTCAATTGAAGCCGCCCTGTGACGTCAGATCAGTTTTGAGTTGATTTTAAAAGCATAGCATATTTTCGATTTTAATGCTACGTATTTGTGATTTTAATGTTACAAATAATATAAAATACACGACTGAATCGCACGTACTTGCACTAAAGGTCAAAGTTGCTGTGGATGCTAAAGTTTATTAAACAAAGTTTTTAAAAATAAATAATTTTATAAGAAATTTAAAAAATATATATAAAATTCATTACTAAAGTGACTTAAACAACTACTTAAATGGTTTTAAGCTACAAACTAAGTATTCCATCTCAATTATAAAAATCATGCAACTACACATAAAATTACAGATTTTGAAATGCAATGGAACCGACTTTCTTTAAACTTTTTTTAAGTTTCTTTTTCTAAAAGCTTTAAAAATGCATGAATTTCAGGAACACCTTACCAACAATATTGTAGTACATTGTTTAGTGAAATTTATTCAAACAAATTTCATACCATTTTGCAAAAATGATAAGAAATCAAAAGTTGATTATGTTCTTTTACTCATTATTTTTATATGTAACTGTATAAAAAAAAATTACTTTTTTGAGATTACGGTACCGTTCTCCACTTGTGGTTGTTCAAAGTCCATCGACCAAAGCAGACATTCTTGCTAGATTTTGATGAAATTGAATTTAAGATTGTGAAGCTTTTATACTATTTACATTTGTGATATATCAAATGAAAGGTAATTTGTGATGCTCAATAAAATTAAATTAAAATTGTAAATAGCCTAGGTAAATATAATGACGTGCCGTGTTACAGACTACAAAAAAATTGTAAACTATTACTTAATATCTAATTTCAAGTTCCAAAATCAAAATTAAGAAAAATTTAACATAAAAATGATATGAAATGCTCAAAAAACTTGGCCAAAAAAATCTTGTTTTTACATTTACTCCTTCAAAAAAAAAAAAAAAAATTAAATCAAGTTTCTTCACAAATGTGTTGACAACACGAAAATCTAAAAGCCATTTGGCAAAATATTTTTATTCCCTGATTTTTAAAATCAAATTTACTTAAAATCGTATTAGATGCGTTTTTTTAAATTATTTATCAATGTATGTAATTAGTTTTTCTTCAAAGGTCCAAAAAAGGTGAAAAAAAAATGTTGAAACTTTTTTTAAAAATCAAAAAAAATTAATTTTGAAAGTTATGATTTAAAATAATTTTAACATTGCTAACAAACTTTTTTTGTAGAAATTGTCATCGAAATCCGTTCAGGGGCTTAGAAGTAAATCGAAAGAAAAAGAAAAAACGGTTCTATGGGAGTTATTAGATTACCAATGAATAATATTTTTCATTTCAGCCGTTCGAACATTTATAGTTGTAGCGCCATTTTTGAAAAAAAAAATTAAATAATTACCTGCAGGAATCTTTAATTTGCCATTAAGTTCCTATATCGTAAGTAAAATAAAGGAAACGTATCCATTTATGGTCAAAAAAAATGTACTTTTTCACTTAAATCATCGCAATACTGAGTACATAAAGTCATGAACAAAAAAACAATTTTACTTTTTGTGCAAGTAATTTTGAATAATAAAATAATAAAAAAGAAAAAGAAAACTTCTAATTCTTCGTAAGAGAATATGAACTATATTCTTTGTCTACTTTATTATACTCAACAGACTCATAAATTTCCACAAAAAAAAAAGTAATTTATTTCTATTTTGAATTCAAGTAATTTCAATAAAAAAATATCTTTGGAAAAAATAATTCAATATAGGTACAATTTTTATTTCCTTATTCATATTTTTTCCCAAGAATCTTATTATCCCCTTCGAAAAATATATAAAAAAAAATAACTAGTAGATACAAAAAATATTGTTGGAATTTTGATATTTTTTTTTTATTTAATATTTCTTACTAAGAATTCTTCTCTTTATGGAAAATATAATATTATATAGCAATGAAGGCACACTCAATGAAACATGAAAAACCAATTTAACAGAAACTAATTAAAAGAATATACTTTTTTTTCCAAGAGTTGATACAGAAAAAACAAAAAAAAAACATCCACAAAAACTTATTATACACGATGAAGAACAAATCGTAAGTTGAATGGAGAGTAAACTGGAAAAGAGAAAAAACACTCAACACTAAGTAAACATTTTGATGTGGGAGAAAACCTACTCAAATAACATTTTGTATCATCTTATTTGGGTTCGAAAGTCCTTGTTCGGACGAACAACCATATTTGCTATATGAAACACCCCCAAACCAAAGAAACACCAACATTTATATATAAATAAATAAAATAAATCATTCAAATGTGATAACGTCCGTGTCATAAGGAGGGATCAGGGAGAGACAGAGAGAGAGAGAGAGATACGGTGTCCTTTTTTTAAGAGTTTGAGTCAGGACCCCGGAAAATAATTTCATCCGACTGGTTGCCAAGATAACTCTTGAAACTAAATTATGACGAAAACCAAAATGAACCAACAACATCTCCCGCCTTGTAAGTTGTGAAGAGTGGGGGAGGGGGGGGGGGGGGGACAGCATATAAACACAGAATCGTTAAGTAAACAAAAACACATTTTCGGAAGTGATCCTTTTTTTCTTCTATGTTATTATTGTATAGAGTTGAGATGGGATGAAAAAATGTATAGGGTTGTTAAATCATATAAATAATATTATAACAGGAAATAAACTGACTTTTAAATAAAAGCAATTCAAAAAAGAGCTTTTGTGTTAGGTATAATGTTTTTTTCTTCATTTGATTTTCTTATGTGTTTGTGATGGAAGTCAAAAAGTTAACAGAAGAAATGTTTAAAACTAATCAATTTTGTTGTTGTTGTTGTTGTTGCTGTATGATATAGAAACCAATTGTATGTGAAGGGCTTTGAACAAAATACGATTAACAAAATGGCACAGCATGATAAGAAAATTTCGTATAATTAATGGAAGATTGGTTAAGGTTATAGGTTATTTCTTCAATGAAAAATAAATTTAAATTGGATAATTTTAAAGGGATTTTTGTTGTTCTTTGAAAGATTTAGAGGCTTAAAAAATGAAACATCAGAAGTAGGCGTTAACTTTCTGAGTTTTATAGACTCTAGTAGAGGGTATGACTCATCTTCATTTATTTGAAAATTAACGAAGTGTATGATTAAATAGCTCTAATGTTATCATTTTAATAACTAGTTCAAAAATCAAAGCTATGTAGGATTGTATATGTACTGAAAAATATAGCCGTTAGTTATTTACAGTTCTTGTTCAGGCAGCACAGCTCCAATTCCGGAATCCAACGCATTATACAATTTATAAAACCGTTTTGAAAAGTCGTATTGAGAAAAACTGGACCTTCTTTAGTCATATTGAATTTTTACTTCTTTTTCTTTAAAAGTGGCTATAAGGAGATCTAATATATCTCCTTTACCACCCTTGTTGGATCCGAAAAAAATTCACTGCATTTCTTGGAAGAAAAAAGTCGAAGAAGGCTTTAATATCGCCGGATCGATCTTCCTTGTACCTAATGCTTTGTACGAGTATTACCTTAGAAGCAGGGTGGTTAGCAGACACTGATAATCGCCATTCCACCGGCCGTCCATACAAAATTTATTGTTTGGTACAATTTTCTGCTTAATAAGTTTTACTTTATTGTTCAATGCTTTGGATTTGGATAAAAAATAATAAAAGCCCCTAATTTGCGTTAGATGGTGATATTACGAAATATCGGTAAAATCTTACTGAAATAATGCAAGTTTTTACACTTCGAATAATATGTTAGTTGCAGAGAATGTCCTATAGTATTATACATATTTGGAAACATTTAACATTGTAGATTTATAAACAATTGTTTTTTTCAAATTTTATGATTGGTCAATGACGCAACAAAGTTAAACAAAAATATACTCAAATTTTTTGGAGGTTTTAATTTCGACGACACTTCTAGGGGTTGCATAGGTTCTTAAATTTATTTTATTTTGCAGGCAAGTTGCACTTACGACTTATATAATCTAAGCAAAAAAATCTAATAATTCTATGTTATTTGTCTTTTAATCCAATAAAAACAAAGCAAATTTTCAAAAATTTGGTGCCAAAATAAAAACTCGTATCAATAGAATATTCTCAAAATCTCGATATTTTGTAAGGATTAGTGTTTTTTGTTTGTTTATGTTTTGTCTCACTTAAAAAGGTTTAATGTTTTGTTTATTTCTCTGTTTTATACGGAATTTTATGGTGGGCCCCTTCTTTAGTTAGTCAGGGCCCCTTTTTTGGCTAGGGCCCCTTTCTTGGACCCCTTTTAATTTTTTTCAGCGGCAACACTGACTCTAATATAGAAAAAGTTGTTATCGTATAAACTGAATATAAAGGGAATCCTTTAATTCGTGTACGATCTTTTGGAACATGATGATTTGTTACTATATTTCAAGAAAAAAAAATTTAGGGAGGAGGGCTCTATCTCCCCTAGTTTTGGAGAAGGAGGCAAATTTCCGAAAATAATTACTTATTATGAAAAAAAAGTTTTAAAATAAAAAAAAGGCTGACGAACAGTGCCATCTTTTTTTAAAGAAAACACTTCAGTCTTTAATTAAATGTTTGAATCAATTTGTTTAATAGGTTTTTCAAAAATCAGATACCGAAGCTAAAAATCAATTTTTATTTTTCAAAATCAAAATGAGTAAACAAATATTAGGTGTCAGAAGTATAACAGAATTGATTGTGCTATAATTCAACTTTATACCCACAAAATTTCATGGCAATATCTCGAAAAACAAAAAAATATATAGATTTTTGATCAGAAACAGGTCAATATTTCCCACAGGGAGCCACCCGCCTTTCCGAGTTCATTCTGATCCAAATTCGATTAACAATGTCCAAAAAACATCTCTTAATTTTAGCTAATAGTTCAAGTTTAACTTGATAAACATCCCATCGCATGTTTAAACATCACCCAGGTCTTTAACAGGGCCTCAATTTTTCCCATAAGCTGTTTAGTTTTATAAATGAAATATTCAATAGTTAAGGTTCTGTTTCGAAATAACTGATTTTCTTTAAGTGATAAAAGAAGCAATATTTTACAGCATGTTTAACTTGCTGGATTCTATATCTTTGAATCTTTAATAGAGATCTTCAAAAACGTGAACCCAATCGCTCCTCCCCTTAGTTCTGGGAAAAACCCCCGTGCAGACAACTTTAAAAGCCATTTTTATCGATTCATAGCCATAAAAAAACATACATAGATTAGATACCCAAAGGAAATTCTTTGTTAGCCATTTTCGGAAGTGGTTTCTAAGACACCGAATTTAAAATATCGCGATGCCAGCATAAATTCTTCTAACTCTTCTTTATGTTATGCATTTTATTCAATCCTATTTAATATATAAATCAGCCCTTTAACTTTTGCGGTACCAAAGCAAAGGGACTGAAGCCGTAAAAATCGCAAACAAATCGATTACGGAAAGTATCAAAAATGAAACCAAATATTTTATTTATTTATTTCTAGGCGAAGTTAACGAGTTTTTTTTTTTAAAATCATTATTCAAAAGTAACGTTTCCATATTTCTTGTCTTTAAAAAACCATCTACCTATACATGGATATTGGAAACTCAAATTTTATATTTATTATCAGTTTATGGTTTCAAATGGTTTTACATTTATGAACATATTCGGCTTATTTCTAAAATCATATCCCAAAACCAATAAATGTTTTTATTCTTAATTGGAATATACAAGAAAATCAAAATATGAAACGAAATCGTACAACGAATGATATCGATTTAATATCAGCTCAGTAAACTTGCAACAAAATTGTTTTGGGTTCACATTTCACTTTAACCATTTTTATGTCTGTGGATATGGATATGAGGGTTAAACAACGGGAAAATAGCAACCGCATGCATGTGTGGTATATGTCATCATTAGTTGCATACTTTTGTGCAAAACAAATATAAATGACCTCGAGTACATTTCTTCTCGGTAAAGTTTTGTTCCTTGTTAGGGGGAAAAATACAGATAGCTAGCCTACATTATTTTACAAAAAAAAAACTACAGAAATAATGCATTCGCTGCTGAATGATTTTTTGGTAGGTCCTTTTTTTATTTGAAATATGTGGTATAAGCTTATGAGCAATGCAACAAGCATATTTCTTGCTTGCGTTAAGGACAAGTTAAGGATTCGTTAAAAAATCGAACTTGACATAACAACCAAACATCGATGTCTATTAATATTTTTTTGTAACTGCTTTTTTTTAATGTTCGAGAATGAATTGAGAACGGCTATAACGATTTTGCAATTTTTTTTCCTGCAATTCACTTCCATGGAAAAATTCAAATTGCATACTTCGTTTGCAGCTTAAACCTTTTTAAGAAGTTGTTTCAGTCATTTTAAAAAAGTATGTTATGATTTTTTCTTTAAACAAGGAGGAGTAAAATTTTTCGAAACGAGACAAAATTTAGAAACAAGAAACAAAAAATACCATTCCTTAAATTGGAAAGAGTTAGTATTTATGGGTGCACCACAACCAGCACATTGCATACTTATTCTATATTGCACAAGGATGCTTTTGCTATCTTAAAAAAAATACAAAAGTTGATTTTTTTTTGCTTTTTCTATCTTGCATGCTGTATAGAGGCTCTAAGTCTAACGAAGTGTCCTTCAATAATTGCCTCAAAGCGTATTATATGGAATGGTATGACATGAATGATTGAGAATGAGAGACAGTTTTTCTTTTTTTTTTGACCTTCAAGACCATTAAAATTTGTTTTCAAACTTAAAAATCTGATCCAAATGTGGTCCTTGGGAGTTGGGAATTTTTTCAGTTTTTATTTTTTTTTTCTTCTTTTTCTTTCTTTTTAAAAGATTTTTTTTTTCTTAATTCTCTTAGGAGTATAGATGCCTAAAATATATGTGTTTGGGGTTGATAAGTTTAATGCTTTTTGATTAAAGTGTATTATTGAAAGTTTTTGTTGGTTAAAGTTTTATCTTGAACCTGAGGACATTTTCTATATATAGGAATCACTTTAAAGGTTTTGCTAAAGCACATTTGAAATTGAAAACAAAGAATTTTTACAAAAACAATTTTTGCATTTTTACATTGTAAAATCTTACCTGTTAAATATTTTCTATTACTTTCGCTATTTTTCCGAAAATTTGTGTCAATATTCAAGTTCGATGTTTAATATCAATTTAAGATCAAAAAATTGTGATTTATGTTTTAAAAAACTGTCATTTCTACAGTTTTCAAAAATGTATAAATCTTGTAATCAACTTGCTTTCCAGTTAATTTTAAATCTAATGTAATTAAGTTTTAAATCGATTGCAAACCAGTTTTAAATTAGTTTTTCATGTTTTTCATGTGTTTCGCATCTTAGTTCAATCACAAACTAAGTTAAAAATCTTTTTAAAAACTTCCCTCAGATCGACAAAGTAAAAAAAAAACACTTAAAAATGAAAATATAGAAAAAAATACTACATAAAATGAAAACTATAAATCTGGCATATGATTTTAAGAATCAGTAAATAGTGGAGTAACTATAAAAACCGC
Organism: Meliscaeva auricollis; assembly: GCA_948107695.1. Classification (NCBI taxonomy): domain Eukaryota; kingdom Metazoa; phylum Arthropoda; class Insecta; order Diptera; family Syrphidae; genus Meliscaeva; species Meliscaeva auricollis. Next base: position 26,792,418 of record OX403618.1, read on the forward strand.
TCCGATTTGGATGATTTTTTTCAAACATTGGTATTCAAAAATACTTAAACAGTTACCGGTTTAAAATTGTCGTTCTATTCGGATTTTTTTTAAACTTTACTATAAGATTTTTGTAAACAAACATTTTTTTTATCAAAATTTTTTATTCAAATTTTATAAAATAAACTGTGCCAAAAATTTCCAGGTCTTTTTAAGGAAAATAACTAGTAAAAATAAGGGTCCATTTTTACCGTTCAAACGGGAGGTTAAATTTTTTCAAAAGCTGACAAAAAGCAGAAAAAACAATTCAACAAAGTTTATTCAATTAATAATTTAAGAAAAAATGATTTTCCAACTCAGAGGTTTGACAAAAAAAAATTCAGTCAACATTTTAAACTGATAATTTTTTCTTCCAAAATTAAATTGTCTTACTTAGTGTCAACTGACTCAAGAACACTTAATGTTGTACGGTTTTTGGTGTTTGAAAAACTGTGATTCAAACTTGAATTTAAGGAAAAAAATAATATTATACAGAAATCAAACTGATTTTATAACATGATTTTCTATTTAAGTTCCATTTTTCGACCAAAAATTATTTATTATATTTTATTTTAGTTCAATACAAAAAATAATAATTTTAATATGTCTTCTAGTTTTGGAGAAACATAAAAACTACAAATCTGAATTTTTTATTTAATTTTTTCCATAAAAATTAAGTAAAATTAAGTACTTTTTAGTTTTATTTTAAGAAACTATATTAGTTGCTGAGATTTAAGGCCAATGAATTTTAGAAGAAAAAGTTATATTTTATGATGTAAAATTTTGAAAGTAATCAGTTACAAATATTGACTGATTCTTTTTTTATAAAATAACTATTTATTATATTTAGATAAACTTTATTCAAAATGTTTGTAAATATAATTTTATTTGATCTTTTACTGCTTTACGTCAATTTTTTAGAAAATTCCCTCTCCCATCTGAACGGGTTAAAATTTCCTTAAACAGATCTTGAACTTTTGTGCATTGTTTTTTGTTTTTACAAAAATTTTAACAAAATCTTAATTTTAAGTTTAAAAAAAAAAATCTGATAAGAGCGGCAATTTTAAACCGGTAACTGTTATTGTATTTTTGAATACCAACATTTGAAAAAAAAAATCATCCAAATCGGACCGGTTCCGAGATAATGCTATATTTTGAGCTTAAGTAGTATATGAGAAGATATTTTATCAAAACTCTTAGCAACCGTTTCCTCATTTTAAAAATAAATTCAAGAAATTAAAAAAAAATGAAAATGATTTGAAATAAAAAACATGAAGAAATATGATTATTTTCTATTTTAAGTAAAGTTTTCTATTTGAAACAAAAGAACAAGTCTAGTTCTTCTCATAACTAATAATATTATTTTTTATCAGGTATAGGTATCCTTTCTGTGTTCTGAACTCTTTTTTTCTTTCAAAAAAAAGGAAGACAAGCAAATTAATTGACTTTACTTTGTGAAAATATTTGGCTAGCCAAAATGCTATTTGCACACATTTTCCTATAAAATCGATATGGACAGAGCAAAGAAAGGACGATGTTTGATGTAGGATTTGCATTGTGAATTGAGTTCCTATAAGCCTAAGTATGAATATCATCCTCTGCAGGTATACGTATTTTATGTATTAGTATATGTATAGCGTATAGTCAACAATTTTTTTTTGTTAATTGTGAAAATATGAAATTTGTACCTATGTATTAATTTTTCTTAATAAGTTCAAGACAGGTTGTCGTCCTCATTATTCAAAATTGAAATTTTAAAGAAAAGAAACAGAAATAAAGGATATTTTTTTAATGTTTATAGGTACCTACTTATTTATGGGTGTACTGTACAAACACATTTCAATTTGAACATGATTAAAAAAACAATTTTCATGAAAAATTCACAGACACAAATAAAATCTTTTCAAGTATACCTCCCTAACGAAACAAAAAAATGTCCTTATTGTCCTTTTGCAATTTTTTTGTTTTAATATTTTTTTATTTTTTACTAATAGTGGTAGAATATGAAAGACAATAGACATTCTTTTTATCACAACAACATCATCATGTTATATACTTTACTACATTTAGGTACATTTAAGATAGAGAAAATATTTTTTTGTCATTATGATGCACGTATGATACGAGTATGACATGAGAATCAACTTTAAAATAGGTAGGTAATTACCTATGTTTTTTTTTTTATGTTTTTCACTCCTTTTTATTTTTTTAATTAATTTTCCAAGAATTTTGTGTGAATTTGGCAACCATATGTGCGCATGTTTCCAAATATGTAATAGTCGGAATCCACCTGTGTGGTTTTGTATTTCACGGAGTTATGCTTCTCTATACATTTTTAGTTGAATAAGAACAAAATCCTTTGTGGTTTTTCTGTCAAGTGAATTAAAAAATAAGGAAAAAAAAACAAAATACATTATGTTTTTTTTTTTGTAATGCATTAATGGATTTTTTCAGAGTTTTATGTATAGAAAAATGGACTTTCACAATTCAATGATCAGAAATGAATTTAATGAAAAATAAAATCCTTTGTTCTTTTGTTAAAGTTTATTTGGAAAATGCCAAATAGAAAATATTTTGTTATTTTAAATAAAATTATGGACTTCCCTTATACTTTGGGGGACACTTTAAAGCGGAATTAAAAAGAACTTAATCTCATTAATTGTAGCTAATTAAATGCTAATTTCATGCGCAAACAAAAAATTTGTAAATCGCATGGTTTTTGAGTTATTGAATTTGCCGCAAAAATAAGTCTGAAGTTAGCGGACAAAATCTTCAATAATTAAAAAAAATATATATATATTGGTTGGAATCCAAATTTGTAGCCTTTTAAATGCTTTTTAGTCAAAAACATCGTTTTTGTAGCTACAATAATTTTTTAGCTATTTAAAATTCCGCTAAAATAAGACTGAAGTTAGCGGATGAAAGTAAGAAAAATATATTTTTTTTATGTCCAAAATTATAGGTTTTTAAATGCTTATTTGTTGCGCAAAAATTAATTTTGTAGCTCCCATGAGTAGTTTTCTACTTCAATTTTCAGTTTATAAGAGAGTTTTTCCGGTCCGCTGAAGGCAATGGAGAAAATTTCAAAAATTACCTTCATGAATATTTTTTTCCAGTGATTGTAGCTTTTCCAAACAAAATTTGCGCAAATCTCAATTTTGTAACTTACGCTTTTTTTGAAATATTCAATTTTTTGCTGACCAGAAGTACCTACTATCTTAAAACTGAAAATTGTAATAGAAAATACGAGTCCCCCGTAAGTTACAAAATTATTTTTTTAGCAACAAATAAGCCTTTGAAAAGTTACAATTTTTCAGATTAAAAATTATATTTTTCTACTTTCGTCCGCTAATTTCAGTCTTAGTTTAGCGGAATTTTAAATAACTTAAAAGATATTGTAGCACAAAAACGAAATTTATGTTACTTAAGAGAAAGATATTGTTTTAATTATCTGATTTTACGGAAAAATTCAATAACTCAACCAAACCATGTGAACTACAATTTTTGGTTCATGCAATAAATTAGAATTTAATAAGATCAATTTTTTGAGATTTAATTTTTTGAATTCCACCACAAAGTGTCTGCCAAAGTAAGGGACGTCTAGAATAGGAAGTGAAGTCGGTAGACAGTTTAAAAGTAAGGACATGTTAAATGAATCCGTCAATAAAGCTTCCATAAATTTGTTCTATCTACTCCAACAATGGCCTTATTGCGTGTAGTCAAAATGAAGAATTTTACGGTTCATTATTCATAATAATTGTCCTCATTCTTAAAGAAATTCTTAACAAAATCCGGCAGAAAAAAGCATCATATTATGTTTGATTAATTTTAACCAGCCAATGATAGTTCTTAATTTAATAAGAAGGAATAAAGTTTAGAAACAGCTACTACTTTTCGATAGCACACAAAATTGTAAAGACATCAAAACTAATATTTATTTTCAATTGAAAATTTCAAGTCTTTCAAATTGTATTTAAGAAAAGAACTTTTGCATCAGAAATTGCACATTAAAAATCATTTTTAAAAGCCAGACAGATGGAAGATAATTTTCATTGCATCCAGGCATCATGATGGGTATTGCACTGTGGGAATGGAATATCAGATGATTCGACTTAATTTTGTATTTTCATTGGAAACCAACTATACTACCTCTGCAACCGCACCACACCTCTCGCTCACCTCTCTTCAACCGTAACCATCACAACCAAACATATAATACCACTACCATCCACCACAACTATGACACAAAACTATCTATCTTTGCATTTAATTGAGAGACAAAAGTTAAACAAAGTGTATAGATACCTCCATGCAAGAGTGCTTGCCGCCTGATGCTGCTGCCGGTGAAGACACGATCTCCAATAAAATGCTTCAGGAGTGAATCCTGCAAAAACGAATGAAATTTCAAGAAAAATCTTCCTATACGCCTCCACCTCCATGCCACACAAAGTTGATAGTAGAACTTGAAGTTCCTTCATGTTATGCTTCTTGAATTTAAGATGAGTTTACGGCCGGGCCCAACATGGCAATGGCATACACAAGCCGGAAGGAAATATATTCTCGAAGAGAAGAGAGGGAGTGCTGGCGTTTGGTGAGGTAGCAGATTCTTGAACACAATCTTCATTGCAAAGAACCAAAAGAACCAAAGAAGAGTCCTGCCGAAATAAGGAAGACTTTTGTATTTCCCTTGGCAATATGGAAACAAAAACTAGTAGCAGTAGCAGCAGCAGCATCATCGGTGAGATAGTTTCATTAATATTATTTTAACGTTTATGGGCAAATTATTTCATTGTTCTTTCCCCATCCACCCACATTGTTGGCTTTTTCTTTCCACAAAAAGCAAACACAAAAAAAAAACCTTAAAAATATTCTCATTTTGCCCAAAAAAAGGCGATTGCTGCAAGAAATGTTCAAGAATAATTATTAGACTTATGGTTGAAGAAATGCGCAATCCTTCTTGCAATTCATTTCTATCTTTATATTTATTTATATAGAAAATACATAATTTTAAGAAGACAACAGTTGTTGTAGCTAGTGCCTCCTTAAATAAGAAGAAGTGTGCTTGTAATTGGAATAGCAAGTCTTTAATGAATGTCTTTCATTATGTACCGTCAAGTATGAAAAGATGTTGTTAATACGCCTGAAGCTTCACTGGCTTTGAATCTTTTATTAAATGACTTTTTGAGTGTTATTTTTTTGCTGTGTCAGTTGTTTCAAAAAAGAAATTTATCATTCTTCAAAACGGTACTGCGATTGGTGTTATATTTTGAATGCCTAGAATATTCGGGTGTTTCATTCTTCGGAAGATAATTTCATAATTAAATGTTGAGTTTTGGATGAAGCAGAAGGATAAGTTACCTGCATCACAAAAATATGCAGTTAGGAGCCAGTACTTAAATACTGATTGTACCAGTTAATGAAAGCATTTAATTGACTTAAAGTTAATTAACTGCAGTTCTTTTTAGGTGGTCTTACTCACACAACAGTACAAGCAAATTTTTAATAAAACACTAAAGCCAGTCAAAAGTCCGAACAATTACAAACGGAAATCAGCCACATTCAGTTCCAATGTACCCAAACCGCATAGTTGTAAAAGACTGCAGCCAATTTGTAATGCAGTCAATTCAGTTAATTGACATTAATTTTAACTGCAAGTTAGTAGATACTGCTACTTACTACTTTAAGTACAAAATAAGCAGTCAGTACTAAAATACTGACTTTAGTTACAGTTTTTGGTAGCAGTTAATTGACTTAAAGTGAATTAACTGCAGTACTTTTTGACTGGTTTTAATCTTCTAGTCAGTAGAAAATGTTTTTTACTGTTCTTTTTTTGAATTCTTTTATCTTCAAATTCAAAACTCTATATTTCTACAAGAAAGTGTCATGGAAGTGTGGCAGTACGCATGACTAAAATTTAAAACACAACAGTATAAAAACTTTCTACTGACTAGAAGATTAAAACCAGTCAAAAAGTGTACTGTAGTTTTTTAACCTATAGTCAATTAACTCCTTTAATGACTGTTCAGTCATTATTTTAGTTATTTTAGACTGCTGACTGTAGTTTTACTTTTGTAAGTTAAAAGACGTAAGAAATTTAGTCTTTTTAGCCAATCAACTGCAGTACTGAAAATGCTGCAGTTCTTACAACTCTGATAACTGTGCAATAAAATTCTGTTCTGCTTTCCAAATTCTGTTTCCAAAATTCTGCTTTTTAAAATTCGTTTTTTCATAATTCTGTTTTACAAAATTCTGAAAATAATTAAAGAAACTCGTTTGGAAAATGTTAAAAAGCGCTCGCGTATTAACATTTTCCAAACCTTAATTTGTATTATTCTGAAAAGTTGAATTTTGAAAGCAGAATTATGGCTAAAGAATTTGAGAACAGGCAAAATTCTGACCCCAAACCCGGATAACTATTAAGTTCTGAAGGAATTTTCGTTCCGATTGCGAAACCGTATGCACAAAATTTATTTCACCCGCAAAATCCAAGAAAACCATTTTCTGACCTTTAGCCAACCCAAAAAGGAAGTTAATGAGAATTTGCAAATTTTAACCATTACATCAAACATATGGTTTAGATTCCAATCCTTGACTTTTATAAGTCAAGAATTTCAAAAACGCTAATTGTTTCTTCTTTTTCTAAATTTTTACATTGATTCTAAACATATACTTTGAAGTAGATATTACTATGTTGTTGTTGTATTAAGTTATTATTTTGAGATTCTATTTATTTTTAGATCCAAAAAATAGGCAATTTTACGTTCAATCTGATGAAAATTTTACTTAACATTAAAAACACATATTAAAGCATTAAAGCATACACTGATTTATAACATTTTTGATCATTTTTTTTGAGGTAAAACATTACATTTCCAAAAACAAAACAAAAATAGACGATTTCTTATGATGGATCATAGATGGATAAGTCTTTGACATCCAACACGTTACACGTGTCTTAGACAGCAAATGTTTTTAAAAATTAATGCATACAACTATCTTCTAGAGAATGATACCTTCTTCCTTTCTCTTTCCTTAGATATAGCGATTTCCAAGAAATGTTCATCGTTTACTGTTGAATAGTGTCTTTTTACCTGACGATGACATGCAATTCATCATGTTGTTGGTTGCACTATGCGAAAACTTTCCTTACAACCACTAACTTTGATATACCAACCGTGCTCCTTTGTTTGTGTACTGAGAATATCGGTTTAACTTTCTGCAAAAAAAGTTCTGCTTTCCTGCCCACGCGTCTTTACTGTTTCAAACTTTTCATAATATCTACAGTTTAGAATAAAAATAAACTTGTTTTTCATAGTTGTTTCGAAATTCGTCGGAATATTACTTCCATACTATTAAAACTACTCGTATTTTTCTTACCTCAATATTTTTCTCTCCTCATCAAATATGTTGTCAATTTCACGTTTAAAAAATTACTTTTTTTTGTAATTAAAAAATATCAACAACAAAAATCCTTAAATTAACTAACTTAACTATAACTTTAGATTGCTAAAGCGCTTAAAACACATTAACTGCAGATACCTAATTTTTTGTTTTTATTTTAAACAAACTGGAATAATTTATAAATAAATTGTTGTATAATTATTATCTCATACAAAAAAAAATTCTTTATAAAAAATAGTATCAAATTAAATCAGTTGACCTTAATCACATGCCTAATTAGCTACGATTCAATAAGCCTTATAAAAAAAAAATTATTTCAATATTACCTAGCCTAGCATATCTATAAAATTTTAAATTGTATAATTTTTTTCAGGCATTTTTTTTGTTGTTGTTGTTGTTGTTGTTGTTGTCTGCAAATAGTTCTCAAAATTTAAATTTAAATATTTACCAGGTTTAATTACGTGTCTTAAACAAACTACGAAGCTAGCGTAAACAGTGCATTTAGCTGGAAAAAAAAAACACTTTTAAACTTATATAAGTATGCACTAAATTAATTTCAAATTAATTTGCTTCTGTATTGTTTAATTCAATACAAAACATGCATGTTGATATAGTCGTGTAGATATATGTAGATATTTTTTTGCAGTGTTTGCTTATTTTTTGCATTATTTTTTTTGATACACACTCAAATGAAGCGTTTAACAACATAATTTAAATTGACATGAAACAATTGTGTTTCAGTACATACCTATGAACTGAACATATTATAATGTACATGGTTGTTTTCACACTTGATACGATTTACTGCATATCTATATAAAATAAAAACATTCGTATGTTGTTTGACCTGTCAAAAATTAAAAAAAAAATCAACAAATAAAGAGGATCAAGCCTAAAATAAAAGAGTAAGCAAATACGTAATACCTTCCCCGACCTATATATGTATGAATATATTCACTAATTTTTTATTAATTTAAATTCAATTTAAAGTCAATGACATGACAATCGTTAACTATCAAAACAAGTATTTATCTCAGTTCAATATCAAAAACCAAAATTAAAAAAAAAAAAAAAAAGTATAAAAATACACTAATAATATGGTCGAAATTCTGCCAATGAAAAAATTCTGTTTTTAAAATTCTGCTTTCAAAATTCAGTTTTTCAAAATTCTGTTTTCTAAACTTCTGAAAATAATTTTAAAAAACCTATTTGGAAAACTTTAAGATCAAGATTAACAAAATACAATCAAAACGACACGTGAAATTTTCTTAGGATCGAAATTAAAAGTACCTACTTGCCATAACTTTTATGGAAAAACTTAATTTTCTCAAAATCGCTTCTAACGATTCTGATTAATATTTGTATGTTTACCTACTGCAATGCACAAGCTCGTAATTTTAAAAAACAACAAAATATAATCTCATCGGCTTATAACGGTTCTTCCCATAGAACAGTTTTTACAATTTCATGATTTTCTCGTATTCAATTTAACGGAATTCGATGAAAATTTTTACACACAAAGTTTTTAGCTTACTTTATTTCATAACAACATTTTCAAAAACTAAAATTTTTAGATTTATAAAGAAATCAAATTTTCGTAAACGTAAACTGAAAAAAAAATTATTGATGGCCAGAAAATCTATCGTTTATTAATATTTAAATAACATTAATCTAAGATTTATTCAAGTTTAGAAAAAATTATTTTCAAACTCAGAATTTTGTGAAATAAAAATTTTAATCCAATTTTGACCTTATTTCAAGTGCAGAAAATTAAAAAGTCTTATGTTTTAAAGTTTCTTAAAAAAATACATATTTTTATAGGATAAAATTAAATAAAACTTGTTGTATTCAGTTTTTTATTCTTTTTTTAAATTTCTCCAAAACTAGATGACATATATTAACATAAACATTTTTGTATTCAACTAAAATGAAATAAAACAATTAAGTTTCGGTAGAAAAATGAACCCAAAATATCTATACTATTACATAAAGAGAGACTTTTGTTTGTTTGTCGGGTGGCCTGCATATGAGGTTAAAATAGACAAACCAATATCTCTTTACAAATACTTTATATACTTATCTTAATATCCAATAGATGTTCTTACATGTCCCGAAAAGAATAATAATAAATATTTATTGGATAAAAAGTTAATTTTTTAAACTAACCTCAACCATTTTCAAAAAATTTTTGTCCAATTTCAAAGTGACTGACAGCTGACAGTCGTCTGACTATTAAGTTACACAGCATCTTTGAGAGTTCACACACCAGCGTTCACACACCAGTCTGGTGGCGCTGGTGTAGGAATTCCCATAAGACGCTGTATAACTTAAATTTCTAGCGACAGGGCTGTCATAGTTAATTGATGACCATTTTATCTGCGACTGGCTAAGTTAAACATGTTTAACTTTCGCTGGCACAAACAGAAGATCGTCATTGGAAAAGTCGAATGTAAATGCTGACAAAGATTTAGGCTGGTATTCACCAACCGCTCATAACTAAGTGTCTCATAAATCCCAAACTTATGAGCGCTCGATGATTGTCGGCCTCAAAGTTATAAGCTCGGTAAATACAAACCTTAATTCTTTATTACATAGTCTGTAATATGAGCTTTCTTTGGTCAGCATTTTTGTAAGTTTTTCTGAAGTTTTTTAGTCCGTAAAATGAGTTTCCTTTGGTCAGCATTTACATTCAACGATTTTTTTTACGACGACTTTTCCAACTGTCGGCAGAAATTTAGTCGCATTTACATTCAACGATTTTTTCACGATGAATTTTCCAACTTTGGCAGAAATTTAGTCCGTAAAACGAGTTTTATTTGTTCAGGATTTAGATTTAACGAATTTTTCACGACGATTTTTCAAATTGTTGGCAGAAGCTTTCTTTGATCAGCATTTTTGTAAGTTTTTCTGAAGTTTTTTAGTCCGTAAAATGAGTTTCATATGGTCAGCATTTACATTCAACGATTTTTTCACTACGACTTTTCCAACTATGGGCAGAAATTTAGTCCGTAAAACGAGTTTCCTTGGTTCAGGATTTAGATTTCACGATTTTTTCACGACGATTTTTCCAATTGTCGGCCGAAATGTACACACGCATAAAATTGGAAAATGTAAAGTGTAGTCAAACCCCTTGACTTAGGTGAACCAAAACAAAAGAATTGTTGTTCCATTTCAACATTTCAAGACATGTTCATATTTTTTATGAACCGCGCATCGTTCATGTCCAGTGGAGGTGGCCTGTAACTTACCGGCGGACGAGCTCTCAAAATAGCCGACATCGGTCGGATAGTTTTCAAATGATTTTGATATTGGCCAGGGGAGAGAGCTGTGATTTTTGGTCGTCCGGTGAGTAAGTTAGTTAGTTAGTTGGACCCGATAACGCCGGGTTTTTTTCGGCTTGTTGATGTTATAAGATCCGTTCGATTTTTTGTTTTTGATATAATTTTTACTAAATTTTAATTTTGAATCACAGTTTTTCAAAAATCAAAAAATATAGACCCCTTACATTTCTTGAGTCCGTTGACTTCCAATCCATTGAATTTCGGAAGAAAAAAAATATATTTTAAAACGTTAAATTTTTAAATTTTAAGTCATTTTTTTTTTTCAAAATTCTGAGTTTGAAGTTTTTTTCTGGCTATCAAAAAACATACAATTATTTGATCTTGTCCTAGACTCCGTTGTATTTTTCAATAATTTTTTCTGATTTAAGTCAACTGTTGAGAAAATTCCCTTTTTCATCTGAATGGGTCAAAATAGACCACAATTTGTACTAGTTGTTTCCCTTAAACAGATCTTTAAAATTTTTGGCATTGTTTATTATTTAAACAAAAAAAAAAAAAATAATCCGAATCGGAGCCATTTTGCTGAGTTCCGAGATAATGCTTTATTTTGAGCTTTATTTACTCCACCAAAAGTCATTTAAGGTATGAATTTTATGTTTTGTTGTAACATTTTTTTATAATTATTAACAATTTTTTAAAATATTATTAATTTTTAAAACCCTTCTTACAACAACTGTCATACGAAGTTTGAAAAAGAATGTCAAATCATATCTCACTCTTCTCTAAAAAAATAGAAAACTTTAAAATATTTGTTGTTCAATCAAACGTTATAAGTGGAATGTATGAAGTCAAAGTTAACCAAAAAGTTTATTTCTATCATTAATCACTGGTTAAACTCATAAATCGTTACAAAAAAAAAAAATAAAAAAAAATCCAGACCAAAAATAAATGTTCATTTTCCGGTTCATCAATTTGCCGATTTCATGTATCATTATTTTATTTTCCTATGACAAAGAAACAAAAAAAAAAAAAATCATAAAAAAATGTGAAAGCAGATAAGTACATAAATCAACTTTTAGTGCAATCGTATTGTTTTTATTTCCTTTCCGCGCTTGCTTCCTTCATTTATCGAACAACTAAATATAAAGAAATTTTGACAAACAGGATTTTTTTTTTATTGTTCCATTAGATTGTTTTTTTTTTTTCTTACTTCGGTTTTATGGTTTTTGTTGTCCTTTCCGACCAGACTCTTTTTATACACTTTCTGTTAGATGAAATAATAAAAGAACTCATTTTCATAATTGAAAAAGGCAATTAAATGTCTGTGTGTGTTTGGTTCCTTCATGGAAAATCTTAAGAAAAAAAAACCATAAAAACGAGTTGAGAATCATAAAATCCAGAATCTAGCCAAGCAGCAACCACCTATAGATTAACTTGTATGAAAGGAGAAGAGATGCGGGTGTTGATTTTTTTGTATCCTTTAACATAGTTTGTTTTATAATCACACAGTATTTAAGTAAAGATATTTATATATCCTAGATGACAAATAAAAACACCAAACTTTCAAATTTTGTTTTTTTTTTGTTTTTGAATTTGCAGACATTTTACAACAAAAGCATTTCGTCCTGAGGTCTCGTTTCTTTTTCTGAAATTTTGACATTCTTTGTTCCTTTTGTTAGATTTCAAGAACAAAAAGGAGCTTACTGCAGAAGTCTCATTGCTTGATGCTTGGGGTCATACAATTTATTTGTCGTGCGAATGTAGCTGATAATCTGGCAAGTCTTTCTCGCCTGTACCAAACTTGGTTTTGGACTAAAAGGGTGAATGGCTATTAAAAAGAAAAAGATTTCCAGGAAATCAAAGGACAAGGGTATTCGGGAAACTGTGGGACATTTTAATTCTTTTACTTTATTTTCTCTAATAAAGGGTGATTTTTTAAGAGGTTTAGAACTTAAAAAGAAAAACACAAAAAATTCGAACAAAATGAATGAAATATTTATTTGAATCGATAGTTTGAACCTTTCAATTTAATGTTTAAAGATAATTTTATGCAAATGTTGACCGCGGCTGCGTCTCAGGTAGCCCATCCGCTGAGTCCAATTTTGGTATACTCTTTCACACATATCGGCCGGTATCTCACGAATGAATGCATGGATGTTGGCTTCCAGTGCGTCAATCGAAGCGGGCTTGTCCCTATAGACATTAGCTTTGACATACCCCCACAAAAAATAATCTAATGGTGTCAAACGCACGATCTAGGCGGCCAATTGACCGGCCCGAAACGTGAAATTAACTGTTCACAAAACTCGCCTCGCAATTGCGCCATTGTTTCGCGTGCTGTGTGGAATGTGGCATCGTCTTGTTGAAACCACATATCATGCAAGTCAAGAACTTCCATTAGCGTTCACCATTGACAGTAACGCTGCGATTCGCATCATCTTTGAAGAAATATTTCCCAATAATGCCGCCGGCCCATAAACCGCACCAAACAGTGGCTTTTTCGGGATGCATTGGTAGCTGTTGCAATGCTTCTGGCTGATCTTCACTCCAAATGCGGCAATTTTGCTTATTTACGTACCCATTCAACCAAAAATGAGCCTCATCGCTGAACACAATTTTTCGATAAAAAAGCGGATCCTCGGCCAGCTTTCCAAGAGCCCATTCACCAAAAATTCGGCGTTGTGGTAGGTCGGCTGGCTTTAGTTCTTGCACCAGCTGTATCTTAAAAGGCTTTACGCCCAAATCCTTCCGCAAAATTTTCTACGTAGTGCTGTAACAAAGGCCTAACTGCTGAGAACGGCGCCGAAACGACATTTCGCGGTCTTCTGTCACACTAGCTGATACGGCCGCAATATTTTCTGCACTAAGCACAGTACGTAAACGTGTTGGTGGTTTAATATCCAACAAAGTAAATTTGGTGCGAAATTTGGTCACAATCTTCCGAATAGACTGCTCAGAAGGTCGAGAATGCCGACCATAAAATGGAAGCAGCGCGCGATAAACATTTCGAACCGAGCACGAATTTTGATAGTAAGATTCAATAATTTGCAAGCGCTGTTCATTTGTTAGACGATCCATGGATAAATTGCAAACCAAACTGAAGCTGTTTGACAGTGACACAAGGTACTAAACACACGTCAACTGTCAAAACCAGTGTTGCCAAAACCAAACCAGCTAAAAAATCACCTGTTACATATACTATACATTATAACCGTAATGTTAAAAGACCTAAATTGTAAAAACTCCTTTCTAAGCTTCCTTTATTGACAATTGAATAAAAATGATACACAAGAAAAATGTTATAGAATATTTACCTTTAGAAAATCTTTGTTCCTAATTTTTTCTCTCTTCTTGTCCCAAAATTGAATTTTTTCCATTAATTTTGTTAAAAGGACCCACTGTGTAACAAAAGAAAACACACAAAAAAAAATAAAATCAAAAGGATACAAAAAAGGCAACAGAGTGCAATTAATGCGATCTAAAGTGGGAATTAGAGCATCTGCATTACACTGTGTGCCATTCATTACAGACCTTTTCTTCTTTTTTTTTCGACTTGGTCCTTTATTATTATCCTCTGCGTCGTATCTTTTGTTTCTTTTTTTTGGTGTAGTTGATTTTTTTTTTTTTACTCACTTCACTTGTGTGTAATCCCTTCTGTAGTAGGTGTCAAATGTGAATATGTTGTATCCTTATGCTTATACATTCTCCCGGTAACATTTAGTATTGCATTAAGCAACAAGGATAAAGCTTTAGCAAGGATTCCACATTTATACATTTTTTGAATGGGAAATAGCTCGTTGTCGTATACGTTGTTACTACTCGTACTTTATACCTAGCAACAAAAAAAAAATGGAGCATAAAATGGCCATATATATGTTTCTAGTGCCTATTTTGTGTCCTTTTGATGTCATGAAGGTGAACAGAGAACACACAGGACTCACGTCCTTTTTATTTTAAATCTGAATGGAATTAACTCATTGTTGGTATACCTATATATGTAGTATATGTATCTCTCTCTCGTTTGTATACTTACCAAAAACCCATTACAAAACACTCTGGGGGCACTTTTTTTTTCTATATAGTGTACAGGGCCATCTCCGGCTGTCAAATGAACAGACTACACTGAGTTGTCAAGGGGTTCCGCAAAGCTCCAGCAGCACAGCAGTGGTCGTATGTATGGTATTTGGGTATAGTATGTAGATAAACTTTTGTGCCAAACGCGAATAACATCAGCTCTAGGAGTTAAAAAAAAAAAAAAAAAAATTACATATTAAAATCCTCGTATAACCACACAGCGATCGTTTTGAATTCATATAGCTTTTTTACCTTCATATAGTGGCCGATGTGTTGCGATGGTGGGGCGTGCTCTGTTCTCTATATTCCCAAATGTATTTTCCAATGAAATGACTCTCGCATACGTTAGATATGCGTATAGAAAATGTCATTAGCCCTGCAGGTTTTGGTTTAGCTGCGCCAGAGAATGTCTAGTAGTGCAAAATACTGCATCCATGAAAGTGGCATAAAGGGAGTTTGTCATTATTTTAACGGCCTTTAGCTTGCATCCTTATTCCTACATAAAGAATATAGTTAACGAACATACAGCAGAAGCTTTATGGAAATATGTATATTAAAACAGAACCTCTTAGTATTCATTTGAGACAAAGATATTGACAGTTTCTATTGTTATAGAATTTTTTTTTGATAGTTAGCATGCCGATATCAATGCACAAATAATATAGCGACATGTATAGGAAGTTCAAAGTTGAATCCTATGTTACGAAAAATGCAAATTTCATCAAAGAGCTTTACTACAAAAAAAAGTAAGACATATTCACTGCCTTTCTAATTTTAAAAGCCTTAAGCGGGTTACTCAATGACTGATTATGATTACTACTGAATCACTGAGAAAGTGACAATTCATTGAAATTGTGGAATACCTAATAGAGAAATGTCGAAAATTAGAGGAATTTTTAAATTAAAATCGAATAACATCAACCATTTGAAGCCCATATAAATGGAAAATACTGAAAACTTTAATTTTTCTAATAAGTGGGAGTGGTATCCGCCCCCTGATCAACATGATGTTTAAGATTGTTTGTTTTACTTCTCAAGTTTTCAAAACATTTAATATATTAAATTCACTGAAGTTCGTTCCTACGATGATGGTTTACTTTGAATTATACTCAGCGGCTAAGTGATTCAGCGATAATTTCAGCAGAGTATACCAGTGCAAGATTTTAATTCTGAAAGATTTTTTCAAAAACGTCTCCTATTGCAAATGAAATAGAATAATAAAAATGCATTATGTATATTTGTTGAAAGCAAGTGGTTCACTGTTCAACATACCAATGCTTTAGCATTATGAGTCCTTATTCGTTTAAGAAAAGTGTTTCACTGTTAAAACTGTCACCCATTTTCAATTGTGTTAACTAAGGTATTTGTTAGATTATATATTTGAATGTAGTGATTCACTGTTAACCACCTTACCCATTTCATATTTTGTTTCAAAACTAAAATATCAAAATTAATAAAACAAACTACATTATATTTGGCAATATCTAATCTTTTTTTCTGTTCTTTTCGTTACAGGTAAGAAAATTTAATGGAAATATATAACTATTTTTGTAAGTAAGTTACAATTTTTTGTGGTACAATGTCAAATGAAAATAAAAGGTGTGTGTAATCATGTACGCGCGCCAGAAGTTATACTTCCTTATCACAATTCGTTATTTATTTTGGTATAGATTTTTTGAAAATGTTAAATTATCGAAGAATCGTAGTCAAAAGTGAGAATCGTAGTCAAAGAAGCATAATGTGCATTTTTGTGAAGTAAATTCAAATATTACCATAAAAAAATAAATTTTAGCGACCAAATCCCTGTAATTTAGATTAATTTTGAATTCAGTGAATTTTAAATGGTCTAAATGAAGATTGTAGTTGACGCACATAAATGTTTGATAAGTCAAAATACCTTTTCTAAGTAATACCTTTTCTAGTAAATTGAATATATCTTGTAAGCAAAATAAAAACTCAATATTATCAAATATATAGCAATTATTAGCAATTTTACTAATATAAACTGTACAATATTTGTACATAAAAAATCGTGTAAAATTTAATTTTTTTTATTTTTACTGAAGTCTTAACTTTTTGATTGATAACTCAACTTCAAAGATCGGTTCCGTTTTACTTAAGTGTTGAGCAATTTTGTTGTGAAAAGTTAATTTTTTGCATTTTTCACAGATTTACCTACGAAATGTAAATCATGATATTTTCGATACTATTTAATAATATTTCGAAGCTTTTATACAAAACTTGTACCAACAATATTAAAGTAATGGTGAAATGTAAACAAAATTTATACCATATTAAAAAAAAACTACAGAGAGTGTCAATAGTGAGTAAACAGTTTCAATCAATGAAAAACACTCTTGCTTAAAATTGTTCAGTATTCAGATAAATTGCTTTTATAAAGGGCGACGTTTGAAGGCAAATTTAATTAGCTTTAAATAGATATCAAAAATTTAATCGAAAAACATACCGTTCAAAAGTTATGGTCAAAAATAGAAAATATCAAAAACATTATAAATAATGATTAACAACCAATTTCACCATTTAAAAACTAGCAAATTTTAATTTTGTTATAAATTTGTATTTGTCAAGTTAATTTTGTTGATAATAGTTTTTAAAAATGTAAATAGCACAGTTTATAACAAAGTCAAGATTTTTCCGTAATTTGTTATGATTTTTTAAATGCACACCCCATTCATAACTTTTTAACTGTTTATTTTTCAGCTACAAATGAAGCACGACTTAGAAGCTATAATTATGATCTTGAATACCTTATCCTTGATAATAACATGAACATTAAAAATTTTATACAAAAAAAAACTTTTTTAATGGTTACTGTTTACTCACTTTTGACGCTGACATATAACAAAAATTTGCCTTGTAACACCTTTTTTATTATTTTTTTTCATAAAAGTGCATAACAAAAACTACACCATCTTGCAGCCTGATATTTTAGCTAAATAAGGACATCTCACCTCGATTTTTGTGAAGATTACGGTACCTTCCTCCACTGATAGCTGTTCGAGTTCCGTCGACCAAAGCATATATTCTTGCTAGATTTTGATGAAACTCAATTTAATATTATGAAACTTTTACAGCATGTAGATACCGTTATGTGTGATATGTCAAAGCAAAGATAATTTTATTTTGATGTTCAATAAAGTTGAATCATAATTTTTTTATGGCTTGGGTAAAAAATAATGACACGCCGCACACTGGGGCAGAACAACCCTATTGGTGGCAATAAATCACCCCATAAAGCTAGGAACCTGAAAATTTCTGAAAATGTTAATAGAATCAATCTATTGATATTTCTAAGCCCAACATTGACCACGCCCACCGAAACGCCCACTTTTTTGTAGTTTTAAAAAAGTTAAGAAATCAATATGCCGACCTTTTTAGTGTAACCAAATTGAGGGTAGTCAAATTTGTCCAAAAATACGCTTACCATCAATTATATCCTTTTTACTTATTATCTTCTATAAAAAAAATAAGTTGATATGATTTTTTTCAATAAAAACATAAGCAAAACAAAATTTAATACAAATAAAAAACATAATAAATTGATATTTCATTAATTTAAAATAAAATCTTCGGTTTCTTCACCACTGCTATCTTCCTCAGTATCAGAATTATTATGATCAACAGGAGGAGCTTTAAGCAAATCCAATGCTTCAATTGGCAGGTGTTGCTCCTTTTTTTCGGACAGTTTCCTCATACTTGTGATAATGGGATCAGAACTTAGTAAAAAAGAGTTAAAAATATCTCGGTTAGTATTTTCTCTGCTGGATTTCCGAGAATGATGCTCTCTATAATTTTTAAAGTCCTTATTTCTTGACTCTTGAGCTTCCTCAGTCAGTTGACCAATCGGCAACAGAGCATGGGCTATAATTTCCGGTCCATGTATAAAATATTTATGAAGGGTTGGTGACATGCAATACCAGGGATACTTTTCCACATAAAATCTGGCAGTTTGAATTGCGAAATTTTTGAACTTCTCGACATCAATTTCATAGCCACTAGCCACAACAATCATAATAGTGTGCATCTTTTTTATGAGTTGTACATCAATTTTTGTAATTTCTGCGGAAATTTCAGGATTTTGAAAGAAACGTCTGGCCGTATTACCATCATTAGAGTTCCCAAATCCGGGCTTTGGTTTGTCTATTATCAAACCACAACGATCTTTAAACTCTTGTTGTATTCTCTTTTTGTTTTCGGCAACAACTATCTTATCATCCCCTCGAGCTTGCCATTTCTTAAGAGGCAATTTGTAGGATAAGTGAAGTAAATTTTCGAAAAATCTTATCCATCCGTGAAGAACGGACAGGCCAAACTCTAAGTTTTCTGTTTTAACTTCCCTTGTCAACATACTATCTATATCATTAAAGCTTTTAGAAGACGCACCACATATGAAACACTTTTGTGTTGATGACGTCCCCGTGATAGCATTACAGACTTTTCCGTCAATCATTGTAAAAGGTAGAGTATGACTGACTTGTACTTGTTTTCACATTCACATTTTTTTTTTTTTTTATCAGAAAGCACATTTTCTAAGGAAAATTTTTAATCAAAACCACATAAATCCGCAAAAAAATTTTACAGTTCGTAACAAAAGGTAGCACCACCTACCAGAAACAGTAAAAATTAAGCTTGGGACTGCTTGGGAACAAAACTAAACCGATCAATGTTTGGACAAAGAAGCAACAAAAAATGAAATTTTAAAGGTTTTATTGATAATTACCGTTTTTGCCACTTTCTCACAAAAAAAACACTTAAATAGCTTAACACATACCAGAACTTGAAGGCTCCATTCCAAAAATTTTAATATTTAATAAACTCTACTTTTATTTATGCAATTAAAAACACCTTACAAATTTCCTCACAACTGACACCAGATATCTGTGAACAAGAATGGCTTGCGCCGATGCATGTCATGCGAAATGTGTTTATGATAACGGTCTTAATCTTTTACAATATTAACAGTGGGATATTTGACTATCAAATAAAAATAACAATGACCCCATACAGGCAATTTCATTTTTCGATTTATTGCCACCGATTGGGCCATTCTGCCCCATTGTGCGCCGTTTAAAAAAAACTCTTTTAACCTTTATTTCTGCTCACAGACTACAGTAAAATGCTATTATATAATGGCTGTTTAAATTTCAAGTTCCAAAATAATAAAATAAAAAGTTAAAAATAAAAAAAACTATCTGAAACGCTCGAAAAACTTGCACCGAAATATCTTGTTTCTACCGCAACTCATTCAAGAAAAAAAAATTTAAATTAAGTTTTTTCACACATATACAAAAAGTCGTTTTTTAAAACGAAAATATTTGACTTTCGAAACAAAAAAAAAATCATATCTCGATAATGCGATTTTTCAGAATTTCATGATTAGCCAAAAATAGTCATCATTTCGATTAATCTATTTTGCAAAATTAATTTCTTAATTTTAACCTTTCATACTTTTTTTTTTAACATTACCCCACCTTACCCTAACTTTCAAAAACTTCTCGTTTTTCGGGATCTTACATTACAATACCTATCTTTTAGTGTATTTTTTTTTCTGTAACTTATAGTGTAGAAAATGAATTAGTCAGATTATCAAAAACAATGGCGGACTTCTGAGACCCTTAACGTGTAGTTAGCAAGATTGGAGGGGACCTCAAAGCTAGTTCCCAAACGGCTAGTGGAAATGCACTTTTAGTGACAAAATGTCAATTCCAAGCAAGCGGTAGTACAAATCCCTGAAAAATTCATGGTGTCATAATGCTGAAAATTGAAAGTGCAAAAACATTGCAGGTTCTAAAATAACAGAAAGAAGCATTTGTTTTTCGAAAGTTGTTCCCAAATTTTCAAAAACTATATTCAAAAATTATGGATTATGGTTTATATCAAAAAAAAAAAAACTTTTTTGACCTTATTTGAAAATTGAGGTCCTAAAATTTGTATTTTTCAAGACATATTTTTTTCAAAAACATGAATTTCCAATTTTTTATTTTTGGTTTTGAGGTTTAATGCTTATTGATTTATTCACTCTACCTCAGTGGTAAATTTCTTACATCAATAGTTGGTAATAATTATGGACTTGTTTCCGTAGCTTAGTCTACAATACGAGCTTAATTTCTAAACGGACCATCTCTATTTTCAAGAGTAACTGGAACATTACTCCCGAAAAGGGATGTTTGTTCCGTTGATGGTAAGACCCGTATGGATAGATATCAAAATTTCTTCTTCTATAGTTTTCGAAAGAATTGCTTCTGCACTTATGATTTTTGGCATATTTTCTTTCGCTTCTAACAGTACCTACCTATAGCTACCGACGAGTAAAGTAAATGTCTAAGATGAATTTCCTATTTGACTGAACTACAAGATATGCCAATTATATGATAACAAAGAACCAAAATATCAAACCGGTTGCGCTATCTTCCTAACTTCCCTATATACACACTACACACACATTTGATTCAATTGAAATTGAAAAATTCTCTTCAACAATCATCACTCTTACGCAACCAATTCATTACAAGCATCCTTAATCTGGGATTCTAGAATCACATTTTGTTTCGCATCGAAACTCCTTGAATAAAATCAATCAATTTTGTCCCTAAAGCATGGCATTGTATAGTATATCCTTACTCCATTCTACCTACCAACATACGAAACTTGTAAATTCAGCATCAATGATTGTTCTTGTCAGGC
Source organism: Meliscaeva auricollis (assembly GCA_948107695.1). Classification (NCBI taxonomy): domain Eukaryota; kingdom Metazoa; phylum Arthropoda; class Insecta; order Diptera; family Syrphidae; genus Meliscaeva; species Meliscaeva auricollis. The sequence goes on from OX403618.1 coordinate 26,813,897, forward strand.
ATTTTCTGCACACACATCAACTCTAATTTATTTCCCTTTTCTCCATACAAGTAGCACACTTAAGGATTATATACACACAGAACAGATAAATGAATATATATTTGTAGTAGATACGATTGCCTAACATTTTGTAGTCAAATGCAAAATGTGTGAGAAAATGGTACCAACCTACCGATTTTCTATACAGTAAAACTACAATGATATGGGATGTAGGTGCTAGCAGCATCACTTATTCCTCTGAAATTGTATCTGAAACTTTCAATTTAAAAAAGCTTGTTTACATGCAAAGTGCTCGTACGTGTTTTCCATGCTCCATGCATATACTAAGTATCTCTTCTATCGTCGTCGTCGTCATCCTCTCTTTGGTATAGGAATGTGCTGTATATCTGCATATTCGTATATCTCGAAGACCACGAAGAGTCTCCAAAATCTATTCGGCCATAAACCTGTCGCCAAGCGAATTGCATTTGTCGCCCCTTTTCTACAACTACTGCGACACTTTGTCAGAACCATCGACCGAATTGTGCGGTGGTTGGTACAACACGACACGACGATGACGACGGCCGAATGAGATGCTACACGCTACCTCTTCATGTAGGTATAACTTCCACCCTGAAAGCTGATGAAACCACAGCCAACAGGACAACGACCGGCCAACCATGCTGTCCCGTTTCGTCCATCCCCAACCGACAGGCACAAGGACCACTTAAAGTGTCTGTTCTGCACTCGCGTTTGATGCACATGTGGAAAGCTGGATATACGAAGTGGGAGGATTATCCTTGGCGATGTCGGGAAACAAAACAAATTGCTATTCATTTTGAATGGCAGCGAGTGAGGTAGAGCTAAGGCATAGAGACTCCATCTTCTTTCGTATTCCATTCTCGATTTCCCGTTCCAGGATTATACCGTTTTTTTCTGTTTTTTCTTTTATTCCTTTTTTTTTTTTTGTTTTTGTTGTCCATTTTTTGTTCTAGTAGATATGAATTGGTGTAACTGCAAGGCTCGCCACTTGCACCACACAGCAATCCACAAGACAAATGCAATCCCTTTAAAACCATCATGCCTACACATAATACATAGTGGCTGGCAGGGTTTGGATAAACGATGTTGTGCATCAGAGAGAAGCAACCGAGTGATAACATATAGAGAGTAGACCCAACTTTTGCGTGACAAGCCAGATCATATGTAGGGATAGTGAAGCATCGCATCGTAACGTATTCGTATTCTTGATGAATTTCACCAGTATTGAGTTTTTTTTTCCTTCGTTTCGTTTCCCATTCATATGGAATATTTAAAACTTTGATAGGAAGAAACTGTGTATGTAGAATTGAGGTATAGGCTCTTTTATAACGAATTACGTTGTTACAAATATAGGTCACCAGGTTAGTTTGTGATATAAAGCAAAGCCATCAATTTAAATTAAAAGGGGAAACACAAAAATGTAGACTAGAGATAGGGAATTGGAAATAATTAATGCCCCAGACAGATGGATTAGGTATTGTTTCCCATTTCGTTTTCATGGATAGAGTTCCTGATGAAAAGCAAGCTGTTATTATTATCATTTGCTTTTGATTCGATTTTCAATTTTTTATAGGAACATACATTATTACAATCAAATTTTGTACAGTTCTTCTTTATGGCACTTTCATTTATTCTGATATCAAGATTGACTGAGTTAAATTTCAAATTTCAGACAGCAGTTGGAAATAGAAAACTTTGCTAAATTAAGTCCTATATCAAACAAACTATATTTTTCTAAAGGATTTTGGCACGCTGAACCCGAATCAGAAGTCACATCTTCACATCTTCACATTTTCGAGATATTCTAATATAAATATTTCAAAAACCCGTTTTTTCGGAACACTTAACGTCTATGTTTTGTTTTATTATAAATAATTTATTACAAAACTATTAATTAGATGTGAATGAAATCATTTAAAAATTCGATTTCGGTGCGGAAAGATATTGCAAAGTGAAATTTATGATGTGTCTAAAATACTCTCTTTAGTCCATTTAACGCGTTTTTAGAGGTGGAAAATTCTAAAGAAATAATGTTTAATGGCTAACTTTATGTTTTTTTGAGATGTTGAACACGAATCTGAAGTCATCCAACAAAATTTATCAAGATAAACATGAGAAATCATTAAAAATATACTTACAAAAAATTGTTTTTGGTGCATAATCCAAAATATGAACATTTTTCGCTAAAACCATTTGTGTAGAACAAAAATGTAGACAAAATTATCAAATTTATGTTTTGACCAATTTTTTGTACGACTTGTAGATTTTTTTACAAAAAAAAACTTGTGAAAAATCCATACGAATAAGGCCTTTTGAAAAGCACAAAATATCCCTTTTTATTGTTTAAAAGAGATCACTTATTAGAATCTTTGAAAGCAGATTTCACTGAAGAGCAGTCAAAGTTAGCAGAAACGTCATTAAACTACAGGCATGGATACCAGAAATATATACATTACAGGGTGAAATAGCAGGCGTTGCTTAATCCAACATTTGGAATGTTGGATTAAGTGTAAGTCACTTAATAACAGAATTTGAAAAAAAAAGAATTCATTAAATAACAGTGTTTGAAGCAGATAGCAGTATAAATAAATATTCTTAATTATAAAGTTACCTTAGACTGTAATCTATAGTGGCGACTGCTATTCCACACTGTAATGTATTGATTTCTCGTATATCCATGCATGTAATTGAGTGACGTGCCTGCTATCTCAGACTCCCTTTTAGTGAAGTCTGCTTCTAATTCAGACTATAATAAAGTGACATCTGCTATCCAAGCCTGGTGTTGAGTGACTTCTGAATTAGCAGACGTCACTGAATTATAGTCACCTTAGAATAGCCGGCTTCACTAAACAACAGTTTTTGATAGCAGTCATACCAAGATCATACAGGAAGTTACACTGCCTTACAATAGAAGAGATCGCTTGATTACAGTCTGAAATAGCAGAAGTTACTGAATTATAGCAGACTTTACTAAACAAACACTGTCTTCTTTCTGAGAGAGCAGATGTCACTAATAATGAAAAACGAATCTACTACTACAGAATACTTTGAAGTCGTGATTACATGAATGCGAGTGATAGGTCTTTTAGCTACAGAAATGTGCTGATCTTTTGAATCGGAGTAAAATCGGAGTTCCTTTAGTCATTGATAACTTGGCTGATTTATTGTAAGTTGGTAACTCTTTATCAAATTATGCCATTTTGTATCAAAAGATAAAGTTCACTTCCCAAATTTCGCAGTGATCTTTTGCTAAAGAATATTGGTTTAGTTATTGCTGTTTGGCTCCTTCAAAGGGTCTAATTGCTGACGTGTTTGTTTTCATTCTCATCTACCAGATGATCTTCTGCAAAAATCGAATAAAATTTCTTGCAATTTCTGTCCGCCTACTGATCTGTATGATTTTCTGAATTCATCCAAGTCCCATTTAATTGTGAAAGTTGTTTAGCATTGTTGGAACTCTTAGAGTCATCATAGAAGCACTTTCAGTGTTCTAGTGGCTAATTTTGGAAAATTGAATTGGAGTACCCTAAATGTGTGATGAATTACACATTTCTAACTGTTATTTGTATTCAATAACCTTTCTATAATCACCGACTTTGGTTAACCGTAAAAAAACAAAGTTGAAGATAATGGGCCATTAGATTTTGTCCAAGCCGTTAATAAGAAAAACAGGGGTTTATACTCTTTGTCAGTTACTCGTATGTCGTCTTTTTTGGTCGATTTTCCAAGCTGAATGTTTTGAATTGCTTATGTCCTCAAAGCTTAATACAGCCTAAAGTGAACTCTTATAACTAGAGGTGGTGAAGACGACAAGTTATGAATAACATAAGTTTTTAAGTATGCTCAAGACCGCTATCTTCAAATTGCTGTTTTGTTTTCTCCTATTGGTCCTCCGCTTCCCAACTTTCTGCAAATGGTTGTAAAGGTTTGGAATACAAGTCTAAAGTCCGTTGTTTTGATTTCAAAATCACTCTAGAGAGTCATATTTCTACATCAATTGCAACATAATTCTAAAAATTGTAACGATTCAGTTCGCTAATGTGTCTTCATTACTGATATATTTTGCTGACTTTTCTACAAGATTCATTGTGTATTATGGTGGCACTGTGACAAGAGCTTCCAAACGCTTCAGACTGGAGATATTCACTTCAGCTTTGGAGTTTGTTTAAAATATTGGAGGCAGTACAAAACTTGCTTTCTTATTTTCTACTACTGAAATTTTTGTAGCTGATAAAATCGATGTAGTTCGCTGGATGAAATTTTGCCGATATTTAAAGCTCTTCATTTTCTTTTTAGGTCTTATAAAGTGTTTACGTGATAAGATAAAATACGGAAATATGGCAATGAAGCACTGCAAAGTAGGATTCACAAACTGGAGAGTACCTCTAAATTATATTGTTTGCGGAACACTCGTATTTTGACTGTGCTTTACTCTATATAGCTTAGAGAAACCAATTAATTAATTAGAAACCATTACAAGTGCTTAACTAACTTCTCTAGAACGGAATTCTGAAGAATTGGTTGTTATTGATATTCAAGATGCGATGCAGTTTGCTTCGTTGAGAACATTATTGTTGGCTAGATCTTGGATGTTCTAAGAGTGCAATGTTCTTCTTTGTCATGGCTTCAAAGTTATGAGCCGGTTTTGTGTTTTGTCAACGTTCTGTGGAAGATTGGTCTTGAGAAGCATCCAGTGCATCTTTTGGTTCATGAGGGCTTTTTTATACCAAGGCGATATCTCTATATACTCTGGCTGAGCTCTATAAGGCATACGCATGGCTTCTTTGATGTTTTGCTTAACATAAATAGAGAAACTTTGGAGAATTAATTTAGTTATGATTGAATGTGAACTTTATTTATATAAAAAAAGAATTGATACTACAGTTCATGGCTTACAATATTCAGTTACCAAAGAGTTTCACTGATTATTTTGAATTTGGATACTTTTTTCAATGAGTTAAGTTGAAAAACTGCTAATGGCGAAATTCTTTCTCACGTGTAAAATGTAAATTTTGGTCGGGAATCTGATGATGGCTTATTGTCAAAACCAACCTCTTGACTGCCATGAATGTTACATAAACCTACATATATAGGGTCTTGCTGCCATATACCTACCCAATTGATATCCTGACACATTATGATGAATCCTGGCTGGGATATATGGTAGGCATAGTAGGTATGATGTTGATGATGGTTTTTTTTTTCTGTTTTGGTATAACACCAAGCCCTTGCATTCCAAATTCCAATGTCCTGCACACTCAAAAATGTTGACAAACTTGTCTAAAGTCTCTCACTCTGCATTGTTTGAATAGGCTCTAGGAATAATTTCCATTGCAGGATATGTCTGTGTGACACTATCTTGACCCTATATATGTCTATCTGAATGGATTTGTCGTATAAAGTTAACCTCTTCCGCTGCTTTTGTGGCGGTTCCGCCTCTGTATACCAAACTAATAGCATAGAACTACAGTTGGAGTGTGTGTGTGTAGTGTAGTAGTCCTACGCGAATTTCCTGACGCATCAACTTTACCGTCATCGCACACAGTTGACATGAATTGTAATTTATTGTTCTGTACTGCCAGTGCTTTGATGGTGAAAAGTTTGTGCGCACTCTGCCAGGAGTTACATTTACATAGCAAAGAACCTTTCCCTCCAAGTAAAGTAGGGAACAATATGAGTATACAGGGGCATATTGGACGTGTCAAATGATTCAGTTCAATGGAATTACATAACACAATTGCCGCGGTGCTATATTTTATGAACGCATTGTTATAATAAAAAAATTAATACCCAAAGTATAGAACCATTTAACAACAAGAAGAAGAAGAACAACAAAAACTATACGAGTATACTTTAGGAAAATGAGAGAAAAATTGGAATACGTGCTTACCGAACCGAATGGCGGTGAAATTTTCCAAGTTATTTCCTCTTTATAGGAGCACAGTAGAGTAGGCGTATAATGAGGCTAATAGCGTTTTGGCCTTACAATGGTTCTTTATGGGGTTCAATCTTTATACCGTGCATACATATACGAATGCGGAACATGTTACAATGACACGTTTATGAAAAATTATGAAATTATGATTGGTAGAACAAGCAGACAGAGAAATGAGGAAGTGCGGGTGATTGATTTTTTTGCCAGTAGGTGTTTTTTTTTTTTCTGGGAAAAGATGGGTGTGGAATACGATAGCCTTGTGGACAAAAGATTGATGTTTTTGAAAAGAAATATTTGATTGACATACCGGATGAGCTTAATCATTATTTCATCAGCAACTCCTGTATAATTTGGAAACCTCAGCATAAAATTCGGGGAATGAGGTTTGAGAATTTATTGGAAGGACAGTTAAATTGGATGGGTGGAGTTTTGTTGGTTTATTTTTGAAACCCCAAGAGCCATCAAAAAGGCTTAGTGTTACAAACTACTTCATTTGCAAAAGCTATTAATCATAACAACGAAGATTTTTCTTTAAATTTTAATTTGAAACAAGTTTTGAAGATTTTTGTTAACAAAAGAGGTTTTAACCATATCAACCTAAACCGCAAGATTGAGGTACTTGACAAGAATCGTGGGAATGCTGCTGCTTGTCAGACTCTTGGTGTTGTTTTTGTGCGTTGTCGTCCTTTCAGTTCTCATATCCTTTTCTTCTCCCTGTTTTGTTCTTCTTTTTGACCAGGTCAACATCGGTGTAAGACTTAAAGAGTTCGTGGTTAAACCTCCTCATTCACCAATGGTTACTAGACCAAACATCAATCGAAGAATTTTACTCGCAAACCGATCCAACTCCTCTGTGTCCATGCCTCTGCATACAACAGGTCTTTTGGGATGATTAAATTCTTATGAAGAGCCCCTTTGGTCCCTTTAGAGATTGCTACTCTTCTTAACAGTCTTAAGAAACAGAAGTTATCAAAGGTTATCGGTCTGCGATGTGGTAATAGTAGTAGATCCCAGATCCAGATACACAAAGTCTCTTAGAGCTCCCTCTCCTCTCCTTTCCATTGCATTTCCTTGATGGTTTTAATCTCAGCTCTGTTCCTATCAATACTATAAATAAAGCATTAAACTGGAACCGGCCAAATACGATCCGAGTTGGATGATTTTTGTTAATAAATAAATAATTAATAAAAGGGTATTTTTTCAAGTTGGCTTAAAGCAGAAAAAAAAATAATGAAATACAACGGACTTAAAAAAATTCCAAATTATATATTTTTTTGATAGCCAGTAAAACATACTTTTATTAACATTTTATATAAAGATAATCCAACAAATAGTTTAAGAAAAAATGTTCTTCAAACTCAGAATTTTGAAAAAAAGTCAAAATTTTACCTTATAAGGTGGCGGAGTGTATTCAGAAAGACTTAATCTAAATCTCTGCTTCCGTCTTCCTGATTATTGTAGCGTGTTCCAAGCGAAAATCCTGGCTATCAATGAGGTACTATCTTGGCTCAAAGAAAACGTGATATCCACGTTGAATATTCGTATCTTCTCAGATAGTCAAGCAGCCCTCAAATCGCTCGGTTCAGCTGCCACAAACTCTGTAACTGCCCGAAACTGTCGTTTGTCTCTCTTAGAGATGGCAGAACAGTTCAACATTCACCTTTTCTGGGTGCCGGGACACAGAGACATTCCAGGTAACTGCATAGCCGACGAACTAGCCAGAATAGAAACCGTAAGTCCAATTTTACCTAACAAGGTGAATATTGGAATGCCTATCGCTACATGTAAACTTATGCTAAAACAGGATGCTATTACGATGACAAACAACAGATGGACCAATATCTCTACTTGTCTAAAGACTAAACAGATCTGGCCAGTACTAGATCCGAAGCGTTCTAAGTGCTTGTTGTCTCTAAGCAGACTGCATAATAGGTGTCATCACTGGACACTGCATGATAGGTATACACGCCAGAAGACTAGGGGTCTTCTCTAACGATTTTTGCAGAAGTTGCATGGACGAGGAGGAAGAAGAAACAATCCAACATCTTCTCTGTTCATGCCCCGCTCTATCCCAACGACGCAAAATTCCCTTAGGTGAATATTTCTTTGAAGATATAAGCGACTTCATTAAGACTGACATTCACAGTCTCCATCGGTTTATTAAAAGCTCCAACTGGTTTAATTTAAGGAACTTCCTTTACTTTTTATGTGGTATCACAATGGGCCTATTATTGGCCTAGGTGCGTCAGTAGTTTTCCTGACAGCCACCTTAACCTAACCTAACCTAAAAGGTATAATTTTACTTTCAAAATTAAATGGCATTATTTTTTAGCAACCAAATGCATAAATTTAAAATACCTTATGTGTAATATTTTCTTAACAAAAATTAAAAAGTTACTTAAATTTTAAGAAAAAATTAAATACAAAAAAATCAGGTTTGTATTTTTAAATTTTTTTCTAAAACGAGAAGAAATATTGACATTAACCTTTTTTTATTCAACTAAAATGAAACAAACCCATTAAATTTTGATAAAAAAAGGACACCAAAAAGTAATTAATGTTATACAGTCAGTTTGATTTTTTTTTTCAAATAATATTTTTTTTTTCGTGTCAAAAAAAAAATTTGAGATTTTAATCAAAATCAACATTACGATGATGGAGAAGTCCAAAAATGTGGTTTTCGTCATGCCGTCCTTCGGTGTGTGCGTCCAACTGGTACAAATGATTTTAACGTAATTTCAAAAATTAGTTATTTTTCATTTTTGAATATCTCATCTAGAACGAGTACCTACAACAATTTTGAGTTTCCCATTCGAGTTTTCTCGAAAACGCCTCTAACGATTTCGATTAAACTTTTCTTAAATTAATTTAAAATTCTTTTATAAAGTTAAATTTTTTTTTATTGAAAATCGTACGAGCCGTAAAAAAATTTTCAAATAATTGGTATGTCATTTTTAATAAATTGATTATCAACCTAAATTTGGAAAAAAAAAACATCACTGACCCATAATCCAAAAAAAAAGCTAAAATTTTCAATCTAAGTTAACACATAATAGCCTTGTCCTACATAAGCAAGTTCGTGCGATCCAGTCGAACATTTTATTTTCCTAAAGTTTTTCACAAATTAAAAAACATATGCCATTTATTTTTCTTAAGTCAGTTGACTTCAAATAAGGCCATTGAATGTTGGAAGAAAAAATTATATTTTATAAAGTAAAATTTTGACTTAACTTTATTTAAAATGTTAATGAGGTTTTTCTGGCTATCAAAAAAATATATAATTTGATCTTTGTATTTCAATAATTTTTTTTTCTGCTTTTAGTCAACTTTTGAGAAAATTCCCTTTTATCTCCTTCTAAACGGGTAAAAATAGACCCTTATTTCTACTAGTTGTTTTTCTTAATCTGACCTTGACAAAATTTCTGTCATAGTTTTGTTTATAAAACTTTTATAACATTTTTTGAGAAAAAAAATGTTTAAGTATACAAAAAAAAAAAATCCGATAAAAGCAGAGTGGCAATCTTTAACCGCTTACTGTTAAAGTATTTTTAAAAACTAAGAATTTTGCTTAAAAAGAACAGCCAAATCGGAGCAGTTTCGCCCGGTTCCGATATAATTTGCTTTAGTTACTCTCCTACTAGGCTCTAGTTATTGCGGCACGTGGCCGGTTTTGTTTAAGTTCCAGTCACTCCATATGCAGACAGATCCTTAGTAGGAGTAGTTCGTTTGTACTGACTTGTTGCTTTAGGGTATATTTGTAATAAAATGTACTGCTTTGCGCAAGAGTATTGCAATGAAAATGAGGCTATGCAGCTGAAAATATAATTCTTTCTTGTAAAGGGTTTTCCAATAAGAGGTGTTATTTTGAATAGCCCGCTATTTCGGTAGCTGTTACTTTTGAAGCTGTCATTTTTTGACATTTGACAAGTAGAAACTACGCTATTTATAAAAAATGGAACAATACACGCTTCAACAACGCAGTGAAATTATTAAAATTCACTATAAAAATGGTGAAAATTTGGCAGAGACGGTTCGTAAAACTAAAACATTTTTGGGTCGTCGTGAAGCACCTTGTCGGACCGCAATACAGAAGTTGGTGGACAAATTCGAGCTGTTGGGACAAGTTAGTGATGTGAAGAATAAAACCCGTGCACGTCGCTCAAGAACAACTGAGAATATTACTGTTGTAGCCCAAAGTGTTGAAGAAAACCCAGGTTTGTCCATTCCTCGTCGTTCTTTGGAATTAGGCATTCCACAAACGTCATTACACCGTATTTTGCATCAATGGATTGCGCTATCGAGAGATGATTAACGATTTTTTATGGCCTGAATTGGGTGGTATTGATCAGGACAACGTTTACTTTCAACAAGACGGCGCTACGTGCCACACAAGCAATGAAACCATCGATCTTTTACGGGAAAAGTTTCCGGACCGTGTTATCTCTCGAAGAGGTGATCACAATTGGCCACCGAGATCTTGTGATTTAACAACTTGCGACTTCTTCCTTTGGGGCCACGTGAAAGATAAGGTCTACGCCAACAGCCCAGCGTCGATTCAAGACCTCAAAGATGAAATTCGTGAGGCTATCGAGGACATAGGGCAGCCACTTTGCGATTTGGTTATGGAAAATTTCATGAAAAGGATATGGTCCTGTAAGCGTCATCTTGGCGGCCATTTGGCTGATGTTGTGTTCCATTATTAACGGCATACCTTCCTCTTTATAATGAAATAAACATCCGATCATTTATCTCCAAAAATGCCATTTTTCTTTGAATATCAAAATAACACCTTTACATCAGGTACTCTTTCAAAGTTCCAGATATCTGCCAGTTGGACACACTTTCTTTATTAAGTTTTTTTTAAGAAGTCTCTAATATTTATGATCAAACATTTTTAGTACAAGAACTTATGCGGTTTGAGAAATAAAATAAATGTTAAACAAGTCTTATAACGTTAAAATTAAAAAAATTCCATCGAACTTTATACAAAAACTTGCTGTGTAAACAAAAAGAAAACATATCTTTACGTATACTTTAAATTCTTATTTAATATTTGCTTATTCACCAAGTATAATGTTTTTACACTTTTATTTAAGTAAATATGTATTATTTTTTGTTTTAACTAAAAAAAAATCATTGAGTTTACGAGCCTTATATCACTTCAATATTTATTCTCACTATATTGCTGAAATCGTAAGCTTACGTAGTTACATATTTTCCAACTACTATTCTTGACTATTGTACCGATATTAATCATTTCAACATCCTTTCAAGTATTTTGGAAACAGGAAATATTTCATTTAAACAATAACAACAACAACAACAAAAAAACAAAGATTTTTTTGTTTCTGTGTAAATTACCTTGAAATTCATTGCAATGAATAAACTCACTTCAACTTTATAACATCATCATCTACCTTTTGGTTTGTTCAGATACAAGAATGTATTGCATAGTATAATGTGGAGTATGTATTTATAAATATTTTCACACTATTTTTCCGTTTACCTATGTAATTAAAGGCAATGGTAGGTTTAACACAAACAAAGATAGACTACCTACCTACCTACAATATATTTTAACCAGACTTTCATTGGAAATGGTATTTTAAGCAGCTTCCGAATGATATAAAAATTAATCCATTGGATCGTGGCTATAAATTCGTATATTGGGTCCTTTACATTACACAACACCATACAGGAATACTTGCATATTTGTTTTTATTTTTTGTGCTCCTTTGTAGATTGTATATTTAAGACTACCTACGTTATAGCTATAAACTTGGAGTAATAAATCGAACATGAACATTAATTACAAAATGGGTAATTATAAAGCAGGTAACTATGACGTAGGTATACCAGAGTTAAGCTCACGCGCAATAATAATACTGGTAGCCTCAGCAATTACAATGGCACTACAATTATATACCAAAAATATTTTTTCTTTTCAATATACACATTTTTAATTATTTATAGAGTGTTTTGGGCCAAGTTTAAAAGTGCATTCTTTTTGTAGTTAAATTTAACTGTAGCAGTAAAGCAAACAAATTTGTTAGAATCTATACCTCAAGTTCTTCCGAAAAACTCAATTAATTATTTAAAATATAACTTAAAATGATAAACCATGGTCAGCTGGTATCAATTATTATTGGCCAGCGATAGAAAACTTTATATAAATTGATAAAGATTTTTCGGTAGAAAAAAAGTTACGCATACGCCACAGTGACTATTGCTCGTAATTCCTTGAGTTCTTTTTTGCAGCGTAAAAGGTTAAATTTATTCGTAAGCATTCGGATTCTGTAAAAGATTTTAGTTTAAATCATATTCAAAATAATAGTTCAGGTCCTTCACTTTTCAATATAGATTTTTATTAGTTTAAATCATAAAAATGTATTATTTTTTACTGTTTGTGGGAGCTTTGATCCGTGACTTATGCATACTCAAAAATTTGGGCATTTTTGTTTTGGCAAGGGAAAAAAAATAAGAAAGTGTATTTTAATCAATGGGAAATTAATGGCTATTCGACGCACTGTTCAATAATGATCCGCAAGGTGTTAATGTGGTCAACACAGGATGAACCAGTGCGGAAACCTGCTGTGTCTGCTAGATGATCCTTTATTCGCTCTTACACAATTTTTGCTGCTATGTTGGCAACTGCAGGCAGAATGAAAATCCCTCTTCTGTTTTCACCCCACATCAAATCTCCTTTCTTCGGGAGCTTGACGATCATTATCTTTTTCCTTTCCTCTGGGAAGCAATCAAATTTCCAGGCTCTCTCTATGAGTGGATGCGGTAGCTCACTTGATGTAGTTGGTGCTGCTTGTAAGAGCTCTGCACTAATACCGTCTAATTCTACCGCCTTGTTGTTCTTCAGTGTTTTGATTGCAGCAATGACCTCTTCTCTACTGGGAGGTGTGGAGCGATTTCGGGCATTTGTTGCTTCGGCCTGGTCATCAGGTACTGGATGCGCATTGCTGGTGAACACACGGTTTAATACCGAAGCGGAGTATTCCTTCCACCTTCTGAGCTGGTCCTTATCTAAATGGAGCAGGGAACCATCTACATTGGGGCGTAGCACTGTATATAATGGTGATGCGACGTAATCTAGTCTCAGGAACCATGCCTTTAATATCCTGTCTCCTTGAGGCTCCCAGAAAAACAGGCTATCGTGCGCAGTTTGGTCAAGTAGCAGCCCAACGCCTTGCCTTTAGTATCCTGTCTCCTAGAGGCTCCCAGGAAATCAGGCTATTGTGTGCAGTCTTGGTCCGTAGCAGCCCAACGTAGTGTCGGTTTCGTTAGCGGAATTTGTGTCAGTTACGAAGAATGCTAGCCTCCGTAACCTATCCTAGAAAGCTATAGGAACTTTTGCATTATAGTGTTCTTAGTTTCATTCGTTCAACGCTTGCGCCTATAAGTTTAGCAGGTAAGTCCGGTTGGACGAGACCAGTATCCAGTGGTTACCACGACGAGGTAAAATAAGCACAATTGATGTGTAGATAAAGTTGCGAATCACTGGAAGCCACCAAGTTGTCCGATAAGAAAAATTAAATAGCATACTTACTTTGAAGGTCAAAAGCATTAATGAATTTATTTTAGTAATCTTAAAAATAAATTTTATGTAATTTCTACATTTCGTTTAAAATTATAAATGTTTAATAATTAAATATATAAAAGCTAGTACGTGCGTCCTAGTCGTGGAAATTACATATTTCTATACTGAAGGTATTTTCTATATAAATATGTAAGGTAAGGTATTCATATTATGTCGATTAAGGTTAAATGCCATCAAAAAAATATAATTTTGTGCATGTATAGGTGCACGATTATCGATTAATATGAACCAATGCATTCTCATCTTTAAAAATAATTTTTATAATGATAATTATTATTTTTTTACTGTTTGATGAATTTATTGTTGCAGGTAATCATTGTTTTTTTTTTTTTTTTTTTAATACGTTAAACCATCCTTTGTAGTGTGTTTTAAATAACCTTGTTATTAATGGTTTTCGATTTTTTTAACTTTATTTTTAAAGTAGGTATTTCAAGGATAATTAAAATAATAATAATGCTTGAGTTTTTTTTTTTTTTTAATTGGCACATATAATCCAACACCAAGTGGGTTATTGTTATGTATGGTATGGAGTTCAATAACTTTGGACAACCAGAATGAAATAATTGGTAATATCTTACATGTAGTAATGTAGTATACCTATTGTTTGTTAATTGAAAAAAAAGAACAGAATTTCAATAAAATTGAAATGAATTAAATTAAAACAGCACAGTTTAAGGTAGCAGCAGTACAAAAACGTACTTTTTGGAATCAAAAAAGTGTTTATTGTACCAAAAATAGAAATAATAGAATTTTTAAACGGCTTAAACAATTTTGGTTATAAATTGTGTGCCTACTTTTACTGGTATGGTCATATTTTTAAAATGAAATAAATGTTTCTACAAATTCTATTAACGGTGCCTCCCATAGAACCGTTTTTTTTCATTTTTCATTTTTGACTTTAAGAGTAAGCGACTGAACCAATTTTGGTGAACTTTTTATGGGAAAGTTCCTTAACAACCTCAACGGGTCACTCTATGTATTAGAAATTTTTGGTTTAGATGTGCAATAATATTATCTTGAAAATGGCATACAAATTTATTTTTAAACAAGCTTTGAGCATTTCTATTTATAAAAAAAAAAAAAAATTTTAAAAAACGGTTAACAATTTTGAATTCTTTTTTTCTAAAAAAATATCTTTTTTAATCAAATCAAATGGCATACTTAGTTTGGAGCTGAAAACATTTTAAGAAGTTGTTAATGTCATTTTAGTAATGGATTTTATTTTTTCTTACACTTTTTTTTAAAACTAAATGCATATGTAAAAGAAGCTTTAACGTACCTAAGAGCAAGTACGTGCAGGGCGCAAAAAATTTTTATCTTGAAAAATCAATTTCTCGAAAACCGAGTTACTGTTTTTTTTTTTTTTTAAATTTTGGTTTTAGATATGCAATAACATTTTTTATTTGAAAAATACCAACTTTTTTAAACAAGGTTTAAGAATAATTCTTTTATGTATAAAATTTTTTTTTTTAAATTTAGCGTTTTTAATTAAATCATAGCATGCTTGCTTCGGATCTTAAAATAATTTAAAATGTTGCTTATAGCTGGTTCTTTGGAAGGACCTCCTAAGAACTTTTAGTACCTATGTTGTGCAGAATTAATCAAAAACAAAAACGAATTCTGAAATTTTGTACTAAAAATCTATTATTAGGGTTTTTTATTTTAAGTTTTCCTTATATTTGTTAAACAAACATATTTTACCAAAAATACAAAAAGTTCGGTCTGGTTTTTTTAGGTTTTAATGAGCTCAAAATAAAAATAAAAGATTTTTTCCTCTTACGATTTTTTTCTTAACACGTACCCCAGAATCACCCCATAAATTTTTCTTGACTAACTACGGGACACCCTGTATAAAATGTTTTAACGTCCACAGCAACTTTAACCCTAAAAGCAAGAAGCTACGATGATTAAAATTTTCAGATTTTCCTTACTTACTGAGTTATATCCTATCGAAGTATCCTTCGCAGCGGAAAAAAATTCTCCGATTTAATCGGAATCGAAGAATTTTTGCTTCGAGGTAGGTATTCTTTTGAAGAGCGAAAATTCTTCGATTCGTATAAATCGAAGAAAAACTTTCCGCTTTTCGATAGGGCCGATAACTCAATTTTATAATGAAGATGGAACTGAGTTTAGTAAGGATTTGTGAAATGAACACATTCAGGCTCACAAAAAACTAACAGCCATATTATTTACTACATATTCTTTTGAAGAAGTTAAAAGATGCAGATTTTACGGAATTTAGCTATTGTCCTGGAGAGTTTGGACGGCCAAGACTCCGTTAATGTTACCAATTCATTGACATATTCCAACTTTTAAAACATGTTTTGATATAAAACTTGTTTTGAAATTTTTTCAATATAATATGGACGTAAGTAAATAAATCCTTAAACCCAAATGTTACTTGGATACTAATTGGTTTATTTACAAACCTATTTTATGAAAAGGCTCTCAACTCAAAAACATGACTCTTAATAATAAACTGAAAAACAATTAACCACGATCCAATTATAATTTTACATTATTATAGTTGACTTTTCTATGACTTCAGATTAGTTAGAATACATCTATTACGTGTGCGTGTAACATTTAAGAGCATTTGTACATGTATAGGTAGGAACATAAATACATCATTGTTGTAAGGGTATTCAATTGTTTGCAGGATAATAATCAAAAATGCGTCATCAAAATTGGATAAAATCCTTAATTAAATGCGTATACGTGAACTATTTAACTGATTTAATTAGAATTTTAACAAAAGATCAATGCAAAATATAGACCCCTATACAGCGATTAGTCTCTAATTTCAAAACACCATCACCTTATCCTCTATTCTCTCGCACCTCTCCTATAGAATGTATTTAATTAAATTTAAACCACATCTTGTTGCACAAATGTACGTTAACCCACAACACAGAGTGCAAGTCATGCCAATCACCATAAGCAATTAAAATATATATTAATTAATTGCTTGTGGTATTTTTCAAAAACACACACCTGCCTTGAGTTATTAATTATTAATTTTTTGTTTTTTATTATTAAAAAAATACATTTTTCCAATTCTCAAGACAGATGTTGCATTTACCTGTAGAAAAAGAAGGAAAAAATCAATTTAAAGTGTATTAAATTCATAATTATATGTTTGTAGGTGTGGGAGTTCTTATATCCTTCAAATATGGCACGATATGCGATAAAAAAACGACTTTTCGAGTATATATGGGTATATGCCTGACGAAAATTAATGAAAATGACAAGACTCATTAATTCCGTTATTTGCCATTAGACGTGACAAGAATTGTGCCAAATTTTGTCCCCCCCCCCCTCAAGAAAAAAAAAAAAAAATTAAAATATAAAAGAAAAAAGGAATTCAATTTCTCAGCATTTAGGCATTTTGTTGTATAAAAATAATTCGGGTACCTACATCTACTCTCTGCTGCCTCCTTCAATCATATCGCTATACAAAATTACACCTATACATCTTTTTTATCTTATACAGCGACAACGACACCAACAGATGAAAAATCTTCACAACATTGATCAAAGTTAAATCAAATTTTCTGTCATTCATTACGCAAAGCAGCAAAATTCATACACTAAGCCAGGAAGTACTATATAAGCATGAACACAGCTTCTCTCTCTCTCGATTCCGCACTTCTCTTGGATCCTTTGGGGGAAAAAAAAACACTATGGGTTGTATGTGGGGTATCCTGTTGGGACTATAAAATCATGTCGGTTGTATCTATCAATAGACTCCTGGTGCTGGGATTGAAAATGATAAAATGACAGAGATGTGCAAATCGTAATGAGGAACTGAGAGTAAAACACAGACAAAAAATAGTTGAATAAATCCTTGAATGAAAAAAAAAAGGTAGAAGAAGAAAAAAATTAATTCACACAACCCAGCTAGAATGCGAAAAAGAGAGCGAGAGCAGAAGCAGATGTCAGATTATGTACGCCGAATGCGCCAAATGAATCCCATCAGAATGAGCACAGAATTGATTATCCTTTAATTCAGCGTAGGGATTCCGACATGGCGTAGTCCAATCAACGATCCACGATGATGATGATGATGATGATGATGAAAATGAAAATGCACCAAAGATTCATTGTCTCTCTGTTTCTCTACCTCTTATATAATGTATGTCTGTATGTACGAACCGTGAAGTACTTATAACTAGGTATGTGGGTAAGAGTATATATGTATGTGTTTAGAAACACACATATAAGTATATCTAACCTTTCAAGCATGGCTGTGTGCAACTGATTTTCTGATTGATTGATTTCCTTTCAATCACCATTTAAAAGCATCAGCAGCGCGAAACACCCACACACGCTTTGGGGAAGGTGGTTGCTCATCAAGAAATGCAATCAGGGCTGGAGTTGTGTTATTTGGACCGATATTTCGGCACGCAGAGAATTACTACAATTTGTTTTTTTTGTTTTTCGTATAAACAGCTATATTGTGCACTATTAAGGACAAGATTAATCTAAGTGGCTTATCAATTATTGGCAGAAGCAGATATAAATATATGGAGATTACCTACCTAGCGTCGTCCATCGCCTGGGAGCTTGCGCCCCCTTCCTTAAATCAACACAATCAAACATCTGGTTCCTTTAACGGTCTATTTGAATTGTTAGAATGATTAGTTCTTATTTTCAATAACTGGCAAGTGAAGTTCGTCATGCACCCTAGACTCGCAACTCATGAATTTTCCTTCGAGAAGTTCTTCACCGCATTGAGTAACAACTCAAGGAAACCGTCAATTGCATTATGTTTATTTCAGTGCATCATTTTACTTCTTTTTTGCTAGAAGAAGTAATGCATTGGTAATGCTAGTAAACTCAACAGTTATCCGCTTGGATAAAACCACATCTAGCTCGAAGGTAGGGCCATCCTCAACGTACTGTGTACCACTTCCGTCATAGACTTTCATAGTAGGGCTCCCACTACCCTGCTGCATATTTTTTTTTATTTTTAAAAAGCCGAGTAGACTTTTGTCTTTATCATTGTCTAGCTTAATTTACCCACCTTGCTGGAGAACAACGAGATCGGTTTCTTTGGAAACAGCGTCCAGTCTGCTTACAAGTTCGGCGCATCCTACTTATGTGGTGCTGCGGGCCCAATTCATTATTGAGTAGTCAGGGGATCCCATGTTAGTTCACAGGACAAGCAGTCACACTTCGCAAGTTTCCACTGATACGCAGTTGAGTTGATTCTGAGAAGAACAGTCTCAGTCTCAGTACCAGATTCCTCTTGCCAGGGGGCACCATGCGAGTAGTAATCTACACGTTACAATGTTCGTGAATAGACCGAAGTCAATCAACCCAAAGGCCTGCTCTTATACATTGATTTGCCCATTTCTTCCCAGAAGCCGTACCCCTGAAAATGAAAAGTGGCACTGGCTGAAACTTGAGCCCACACCACTGCTAGCGTGTAGTTCATCGCACAATCACCAATATTTGCTATAAGCAAACACGGCTTTTAACCTGCTGCCGAATATATCAACTGACTTGTGATGATGCTACAGACAGCTCAATTTCTTAGCAACTGTCTTCATTTTCTCTTCTCTAATCGTTATGATTAGTGACTGTAGATTATCATCATGCAATTTTGCGTGCAAGTCCCAGAATTTGCTTTGAAGAATGGAAAAATCTCCAATAGTACTCTGGTCACGACTGGAAAGGAAATTGTACGTTCCTGCGACTAACACGCACTAGGAATGCTGGAAAGGATCAGTCACTGGGCCCTGATTATCAGTAAGCTAGTCCCACAAAAAAAATTAAAGTGACTTTCCATGCGCCTACGCAAAAGTCCATGATTCGGCACCATTCAGCGGGACCGTAAAAGTTCTTCCTGATAGGGTTTAATTTTTCGGTTTCTTGACTTAAAGAGAAAGCTTTTTAAATGTACAACAATGCCCAATCAAAGAAATTACTTTATTTCTCTGAAGTTATGGCTATCGACAACCACTTTCTAACGAAGTTGTCGGAGATATCAAGTATTGCATATAGTAGCATGTGCTTTATTTGTGTTCTACCTTCTTTTGACATTACTCAGACTTTTTCTCTCTGACCCCATAGTTGAAAAAAAACACTAGTATCAAATGGCTTACCAAAGCAAAACATGTCACGGTAAAACTTTTCTTTATTTAGAGTGTCACAAGCTGCCTTGAAGTTGTTGCGAAGGACGTGGGTTTCAATATTAAAGTCTTAGATTTTATTCAAAATCTTTTGCCGTTTTAAGACTTGCTCGATGGCAATTTCATCAGGCCTGACACCGCATTGTCAGTAAATGCATCATGATGCTTAATGGAATCGTTAAGTCGATGATGAAAAGATTTACCTATGTTTTTGAAGTTGGCAGAGGAAAAATAGTCGCCCGTTTTACGAATCGGGACGATCGATAATTCTTAAGCTTCACTTGTTTAGCGAACTATTTTCTTCGACCGTATTTTGAAGATCCTCTTCAGTGTGCTTTGTGAAATTGTGAAAAATTGTGAAATTTCAACCTTGCGTTAGCTCATTTAATCTTTCGGTGGTTGATTTCTTTTGACAGCAAATCACTGCCAGTTAGCTGTTACTCACTATGATATTTCTTATCAACACTTTTTTCGCTCATCTTACCCACAATAATATTCATCAAGTAGACAAACTCCTTGATCATGCCGAAGTTTAACCGAAAGTCACTTTCTAGGCAGTAGGTACTAGCTTAAAAATATGATCTTCCCCGAACCGAAGTCGAAAAGCTTGAGATCGTTTCCGCAACTTATGCCTTGAAGGCTTTATCGTTTCTTTTGAACATTGCTCCGAGATTTTGGCGATCGAACTGATATTGAGAAAGCTCATGTTATTTTCCTTAGTCTTTTATTAATTCCAAATCTGATTCTTTCCATTAAGTTTGTAATTTTAGGATTCGGAAGAAACCCCAACTCGAATTAACAATCAAACATGACATCGGGGTGGGAAGGAATGTGAAAAGTGAGTTACGAACTTAGGCCTAAAAGCTAACTAGGAAATTTTCATCAAACCTAGAAATTGATACTTTAAGGAATATCGGAACTTGCTTTTTTTATAACCTTCGATTCAATTGATTTCAAAGAAAGTTCTTGTTTTGTAAGGTATTCATGATTGACGGTTGCGCAGAAAGCAATGGTACAGTAAATGTCGTGCTTGATTCCTCACTCAGCGATGTGAGGGCTGAAGTCCCCTTCTAGGCACCAGTGTTTTTCTTTATTCGCCAGCTATAATTGGTCACCAAACGTGGGTTTTCATGAGATAATAACAATCTTAATCTCAATCCAGTGTTCCAATTCTAGGTGTTATTTCTAACAAGTACGGTGCATTGTTTGAAAGCCCTTAGGTCTTACAGGCATATTAAAATAATTACAATTTCTTAAGCTATTCGAACAAAAAACTCCATTTCAAGGCCGTCTTTACATCAAATGCAGCCATGTCTTCACACAATGTAACCTCATTTTAGTATTTTGATTGAGAAAGAAGAAAGATCTAACAACACTGAAACTTTATTATAAAATCCTCATGGATTTTCCAACTTTTATGTATGTGTGTATAATGAAAATTACGATTTCGCGTGCCAAAAAGTAATCATCAGTCAAAAAGTACGAAATGGCGTCAACATTCACACTTCAACCATCATATAACGCTCCCTCACTCTTCCCTACATTATATTATTCGCTTCTAACATCCATATCGTGTGCTTTAAGAAATACGATGGTCCTTTTGTCAGATTGGGGTCTTTTATGGCAGCGCAAGCCCTCATTTAACTAACCTGATGAAAACGTGGTAAGAATAATGGATGATCATCAGTGCGAATGTTTTTTTCTTTTTTTTTTTTTTTTCATTTTATTTGTGTTCGCTTTGCTCTCTATGTTTAGTGAAGTGTATACATTTTGCGAATTAAATGACGTCCTCTAGCAGCAAACTGATAATGTGATTTGGGGAATATGGTTTGAGGAGGTAAAAAGGTGATTAAAGCTTTTATATAGATACACCTCTTGTTCCTGTATATCACAGATATTTTGTATAATTTGACACAAATTCTCCTTAGTTTGGTCATTGATGTGGAAAAGTGTGAAGTGTGAACGTGAACCATAAATTTTCATAATAATATGCGCTACGGAATAATCGCATAGAATAGTTTGGGATGGAAATGTTGAAAATTGAAAACAATATTTATTTTAACTAAAGTTTTTTTGTAAAGAAAACTTGAAAAATTGATGGAGATATAAAAATGACGTCACATGTAGAAATTTGGACCAGCTTATCATTGATTTATTCACTTGACTCATGTTTTCAGATTGTACGATAAATTTTATGAACAGAAAACAACTTTACGTTATTGATTATATTAAATTCTAAGCAGAGTAAAAAAGAGTAAATTTGAGAATGGATTAAAAAACTAATTTTCTAAACCAGTGATTTAAACATAAGAAATTGTTACCAACAAATGTAACTCTACCCTCTAGACTATTAAATACAATGTAGGAATTCGAAGCTTAAATTCATTTCATGTGCATGACTAGGGTTTATGTATGTGATGCGCGTGAAAATTAGCAATTAAATAAAATAAATGTACCTACAAAATTTATTTCATATCGGTGTTTAACGAGTTTACGTTTAACGTTTAATTATACAAATGCGAATTAAATAAAGACAAATAAACACACAAATAAAATAGATGGACTGAAATTTTGAAATCATGTTTAACACACTGTTGAGGGTAATTAAAATTGTGGTTGTGGTTTTTTTTTTTTTTTTTGGAGAGAAATAGAATGCAGATAAATGCTTGCAATATAGGTTAGCAGCTTTTTGGTGTATTTAAAAGTTCTGCTAACATTATAATATTAGCAGATTGTGGAGTGATAATTATTGCACAGATGGTAGGTATCAGATGTACAATACGAAAAGACCTTAATCTAGGAATCAGCAGTAAAAATCCTGGTTTAGGTATTTTATTCTTTTTTATTGAAATTAAATTATGTTGACTGTGTCGGAATGTCGGAATAGGAACAAGTATTTTCCAGTATTTCATTAAAAAAAAATATGTACTCAATGAATAAACGCACACATTTCAGGACACATGCTGAGTGCAAGCATATGTTTAAAAAAGTACTGGATTCTTGATTTTGTTAGTCACTTGTTAGTATATAATTCTTATACATGATGTTTGAAGTGAATACAGTTCTTAAGTACTATTCTGTGTACTCAATGAATACACATGCATGTACGATTGGTAGGTAGGTATATCTTATACCCCAATCTTATAAAAATATGTTGTATACATATGGTTTAACCCAGGAGAGTTAAAGTGTGCTCGTTAAATTAATATTTAATTTTGCAAAAGTAAGAAAAGGAGTACTTAATGGATGTACTGAATACAATTATTCATATTGAATGTACTAAATTACAATTACTTCTTTAATGATGTAATATTTTATCACAAATTGGTAATGGTGTTTTAACAATCAATTGTACTTACGATTTTCAGGTTCCAAGTACATTATTTATGTATGTACTCTATTCTGAGGAGAAATTAAGTTAATTGTAAATTACATATTGAGTAGTATTGTTTACATTTTATTGAATTTGAAGACATATTTACAGTAGGTACTCAGTACATAAATTCTCGTAAGTTTATTAATTTAGAAAGAGGATCATATGTAGTTAATACATAAGTGTAAATGCATATATTGCACGTAAACTTAATTCAGTACATTCCTTGTTTGAAATAATATGTTACATGATGGTCTCTGTACTCAATATAGAGTACACTAGGTGTACTATATGAACTCTTGAAGCACTATAGAATTCCCTGTAAATGTGGAGAGCATTGTTGTAAAGGCCAAGGTTTAAAGTAAGATTATTGGGAAATTGTTCATTAAACTTTTAGGTTCAAAGTTGCTGTGTAGGTTAGAAAATAAATATATTTATACGAAAAATCTTAAAAAAAAAGTGAAAATCCATTACTAAAATGACAAAAACTTCATATTAATTTTTTTTTTTAGGTTATTAAGAAGCTTCCCGAGCTTTCGAAAAATCATCAAAATCGTTTGAGCCGTTTAAGAGAAACCCAAAATTGAAAAAAAACCGTGCTATGGTAGCTACCGTTATTAACATTTTTGGAACATTTTTGAAACAAATTCCATTTTTAAATATTTTTAATTTTATAAAATCAATAGGGCCTTCGACTATAGAAATTTAAATATAATCAAGTCTTAAAAAGAGTTCATAATTTTGACCTGTAATATCGTTTTGCCCATACTTCAGAAAACAGGTCAAAATGTTAAACTGCCCCAATTGTGCTATAATGTGTTGTTTTTGTAGCGTGAAACTAGCACAGTTTTTTTAATCCTTGCCATTTTGATCCGGAAAATGAGTTTTCTAGTAAATTTATCACCGCTAAGAATGTTGCATGTAAAAATATGTAAAATCTTAAAACGTCCACATTTTCGAGAAACATATTTATAATTGTACCAGTAGGTACCCTGAAATTTCACTTGAATTTTTAAATTCTTTAAGTCTTATGAATGTATCGTAAAAAATGGATCAAGTTCAACCTTAGTTTCTTTATAAAAAAAACTCACAGGACTTTTAAGTTGGAGAAGCATAAACATAAAGTACAAACACAGTAAGCAAACGCATGCGGAACAACAATCAAAGCTGAATCAGCAGAAAAAGAGTGAAACGTTGCAGAACGTAACCTGAAATGCATAAGGTCAGAAACCGTTAATAATGAATTAAACAAGCTATGAAGGTTAAGTTTTTTATTTTTTATTTTTTTAAAGCATGCCTTTGATAATATAAAATAAAAAAAAATGGACCCAAAATGTCCACCCTCGAAAATGGTCTCTTTATATGTTTAAAGTACCTATTGTTTTGTGATTTTAAAGACACTCAAGAAAACAAAAATCAACGTCACAGATGGCTTTAGGTTTAATTAGCGAAGAGAAGCGTATGTGGGTATTTTTTTTTTCTTATTTCTAGGCTTTTCCAGAAGAATTGATCCTTCGCTCTGGTGGTCTTTAATATATAATTCCCTTGTAGGACTATTTTTTTACGCAACAATGAACGTCTCACCCTCATATATAGGAAATTAATTTTTCCATTATTTCTGTTAACTGAACTATTTATTAAGTCTAGCATTAAATTGTATTGTTTTTTTTTTTTCTCCTTTCTTCATTCTTTTAACAACAATATAATTATCCATGAGTATGTGGGGAATGTGGAAGAAAAAAATCACACCGTTGCTTATTTTTTCTTTCAACTTTTTTTTTAAATATTTGAAGTCTTGAAAATTTATTATTAAATTGGAAAATATACTTGAAGTACATAATCCCTTGACCTGAGAGTCCTCTACCCAAATTTCTAGCATGAATTGTTAGCATTCGTTTCGTGTCGAAAAAAAAAATTGAGGTTTTAATCAAAACCAACATTACGATGATGAAGAAGTCCGAAAAAGTGGTTTTCGTCATGCCGCCCGTCGTCGGTCTGTGCGTCTGTGCGGCTTTGAGTCCATCTGTACACATTTCCACTGCCCAAACGCGTGGACGGATTTTCTTCAAATTTGGTACAGATGGGTTTTACGTTATTTCAAAAGTTAAATTTTGTTTGTTTTTGAATATCTCGTTTAGAACCAATACCTGCCATACAACGGTTTTGAGTTATTAGATTTTTCTCGAAAACGGCTCTAAAGATTTTGATTAAACTTTTTGATATGATTTCTTCTATCAAGATAAATTTTTAGAGTTTCATTTTTACAAATCTTTGGAAACGCCTTTTTTTGTAAATATTTTTTAATACAAAAATTTCAAACAATATTTCAAAAAAAGAGTTTATTTGCCATTTTTAATATATTCTATATATTCTATAAAATATATAAACATCTAATCTTGAATTTTAGAAAAAAAATCACCGATCTAAAAAAAAATTATTTTTCAAAAAATCCAAAAGCTAAAATTTTCGGCTCCGCGAAATTAGGCCCCAGGAAATAAGGACCAAAAGAAAAAAATGAAATAATACCTCAATGGAAAAAGGCCCCACCAAAATGCAAAAATTCCCCAAAAATAAATGAAATAGGGCCTCAACTTGTTGTGATATCTTTTATAAAAATAAAATAAAGCCCCAATTTTTCATTTTTATATTGAACTTTATTTTATAAAATGAAACATTACCCCAAACAAGCTCCCTTTTAAAATTGTTCCTCAAGAGTGCTCACATTGAAAAGTCATAATAGCGATCTTGTTGCAAACCATCAGGGAGTAACAGAACAGCTACAAAAAATCTAGAGATTTAAGCATTTTCATGTAAATTATAAAAAAATTAAATGAGTCACCAAATCATTTTTAAAATAGAAAAAAATTAAGCCCTAAAACTAGAGTTGGGGTTTTACTTCATTGGGGTCTGATTTCATAATGAAAAAATGCCTAAAAAAATGAGACACAGCCCCAAAATATTAAATAACACCCCAAAATTTGAAAAAATTGGTTGCAGTGTGTGCTTTTTTTGGTGCCGTTTCAATTTTTTTTTCTTTTGGGGCCTTATTTCGTGGGGGCTAATTTTGCGGTGCCAAATTTTCAATCTAAGTAAATTCATTATAGCCTTGGACTACATAAGCAAGTTTGTGCGACACAGTCGTGCATTTTATTTTATACGAAGTTGAATTTATAGCAATATGTTGTTATAGACTTCAGAATTTGGGAAACCATTTGAATAATTTTTCATTTTTCTTGAAATTAAAAACTCGCAAAAGATGTTAAGCTGGAATGGCTATAATTTGAGCTGACATGCATAATGTATTTAACAGACTTCAAAAGCACCAAATTAATCGAATTTGACTGCTTACTTTCTAGCTTATTTTTATCCTTTCAAAAAAAAAAATATGGCCAGGCGTATATAATGCGCAATGATACAGACACCAACCATACATTCATATAAAGTGGAAGTGTGAGTAGGTTGAGTGTGATATGAGAATGTCGCGTCGTCGTTGGCGGCGGCGGCAATATTATATTCCATATTCCGTTTCCTTGTCTTTAATGTTTTCCAGCATCACAATAAGGAGAAGGATATAATATCGAATTTACCACCCCGAAAACACCCACAATAATAATTAACTGTGATTTATATTTACTAATGGACATGAATCCTCTGTCTCGCTGCGTTACAAGTTTGTTGGCTTTGTTTTTCCGGATCTCGTCGTACATATTCTTTCCGGGTGGGCATTCAGTAGGTACACATAAAATAGACTTCAGCTTAATAAAACAACAACAAGAATGATGTGATGTCGTTATATGCGTGACATTTTTGTATGTAAGTGTATACTATAATTTTGCAACTGTGAGGCCGCCGCCGCCACCACGCCGTCAAATAACTTAAATGTTTTATTCAAAAGGCAATTTTTTTTCATCCTTCTTTTCTCTGCATCCTCACATATATTTATATCCTGCCGACGACGTTTATTAACTTTTGTGTTGTTTACGCTTAACTTAAGTTATTACATAAATTTTTTGTTTTACTTACTGAATTTTATTGCAAACCTTAATATTGTTGGTATATAATAGTGGTAGTTATAAATAAATACGAAAAAAATATTATGCTTATAAGGAGCAACTTTTATTTCTTGTTTGATATATCAAGTTATAAGACACTTATATTGTATCATTATTATCGTTTGTCTGTGTCTGTGTAATATACGTTTCTATATTTGTGTGTTTGTTTTTAGTAATTAGAAGCTTAGTGAACTAACACTGAGTATGGAAGTTAATGGGAGGGGTTGTTCATAGACGTTTATGGTTTAAATTTGTGTGTGTGAAACATCAAAATGCTGACTTAGGCATGTGGAATTAATGGAAAATTATTGAGGATTTAGTGGATAATTGATGTTAGTTGATGTCCTTTTAGAGTGAAACTTAATACATACATATGTGTAATACTAACTTTCAATGGAAAAAGCACTGCTAAATTAACAAAATTTAGTTCGATCTTTAAAATTAAATTTTATTCGTGACCTAAAATTTTCTGGCCGAATACCTATGATGTAATTGTCCATAACTGAATAGTAAATATTGAACATTCTGATCTTGACGCTGTATAGTAACTTACTTGGTCAGAAAAGTATAATTTGAAAGAGCTCCCACTGCTCAGTGGAAAAAATAAATTAAAATGCACGACTGGGTCGCACCAACTTGCTCTTAGGGTCAAAGTTGCTGTGGACGTAAAAGCTTCTTAGTTATTAAAAATAAATAATTTTATAAGAAATAAAAAACAAATTAAATTCAGTATTAAAATGAAATAAACAACTTCAAATTATTTTGAGCTCCAAACAAAGTATGCCATTTAATTTAATTAAGAAACATCAATTTTTAGAAAAAAAAATTGAAAATCATTAGAGCCGTTTTAAAAAAAATATTTTTTGATATAAAAAAATCCTCAAACCTTTTTTAAAAATAAAGTTGGTATAGCATTTTAGGCTGGAGCTCAAGGAAAACACAGACAGGCAGACAGACGGACAGACAGAATTGCGGGACCCTTTTTTTTGTGGAATTCTCCATCATCGTAATGTCAGGTCTGATTGGTATCTCGAGTTCGATTTGTTTACTAATCCTTAACTTGCCCTATAGTACCTACCTACCCTTATCGCAATTAAAAATTAGGAAACCGTAAGAACCATTTCATAAACAAATATTTTCTTATATTAAAAAAAAATAATTAAACTTTTTTTAACATAAAATTTGGTATGATATTATTTTCACTAGCAATTAAAAACTAATTTAAAAAAAAAAATCATTTAGGTTCCTATGAAATATTGATTTAAAAAAAAATTACTTATTTTCTAAATTAAAATAAAACTCTTTGAAAAGCTTTAATACTTCGCTGCTAAGAAAAAAGAGATCCAACAAAAACGCAAAACTATTTTTCATCAAAACCAAAGAAGGTTTTTTGAGAAAAATGTTGAGACTCACTTTTTCCCGATCTCTTTCATTGATATGTCATGTTTAAAAAAAAATATTTTTTTGTTTAAAAATTCTCAAACCTCGATCAAAAAAAAAAAGCTACTATGCCATTTTTAAGAAAATATTCATGCACATGTTAAACTAAAATTTCAAAAGAATATAGCGACTCGTTTTCAAAAAATTGATTTTTCAAAATAAAATTTTAAACCTTTATTAATAATCGACAAAAAATTGTAAATTTTAATACAAAATAATATGAAAAATGCTAAAAACCTTATGTGTAAAAATATTTATCGTAATTCATTTGGTCATTTGCAAAAAAATCGAAAAAAAAGAAAAACGGTTATACCCGATGCCTTTTTTAAAGCAAAATAACACTTAAGGAAGAAACGCAATGTAAGATGTAGATCACTCACATTAAATTCAAAGATGTTTCGTTATATTTATTTTCACGTTGAAGTTTAAGTTGGTTCAAATACAAATTATTTTATGTAGAAAGTATAACAAAATAGGTAAAACTGTCAGCTGATAACTCCAACACTGCAGGTTCGTATACTGGTAGTGGCCATGTTTTTTTTTCGCTTTTGAGTATTCAAAGTGTAAAAGTTCTTGATTTTAAAATGTCCGTGTTTGGACCTAAATTATTCCTTATATGGCAGAAGCAGTAAATACCGTTAATTTTGTTACAAAGAAAAATTTTAATTTCCCTCTAAGGCGACTTTTATTTAGTTATAAATAAAACTAAAGACTATTGTCACGACCGTAATATGAAACCGACCAAATCTAGGGACGATAGTTTTTAGTTAGATTTTATTCGTCTTAAAAAAAAGTTTTGGCCAGAAAAAAAAAGCTTACGTCGAAAATAATAGAAGTTTGACGTGTGTTTTTGTGGTTCACGTAAGTGAGACCATGTCCATTTGAAGACCTTTTTTTCAGGGGTGCTGATGGTGGCTGAGTTTCGGTGAAGATGGTATGATCTGAAAACGATCATACGCCATCTTTTGCGGGAATTCAAAATGGCCGGATTCCTATGGCAGGGTGGGTAATGGCCTCACTGCAACAACATCGCAGTGCCCTTGGTGTGACAATAGTCCATCCGAAGTCAGTCTAGTCCGATATTATTTTTGTTCTAGTTTTCTTGGCCTGATATGTGTTTCTGTTTGCAGGTGAGGTTAGGTTTCGGGAGCAAGATCCCCCCCATCCGACGAGCTAATGCCGTGCATATATGCAAGCAGTCCGCGTCCCCGGAACTTAACGTTCCACCTACCCTTTCCAAACACTTCCTTACCCAAATTCCTACCTTATCCTTTTTCCTACCTATTCCTCTTACCGACACCTCCTCCGCTCCTCTTGCTCGCAACAAAATGGCGATTGCCATAAGTTTTACAAAAATCATCGGTCATCGGTCGAAAATCGTAAAATCGTGACAAAAATGCAATGTTTTAATGTAATTTGTTTTTTTTTACCGTTTTGAATCATTTTGCCAAAAACTCTTTTGTTAAGACGAATAAAAAAAAATAGCGCCCGTATAAATTTTAGTGACAAATCGATTATAGTTTAGTTTTATTAAATTGAACAATTTTTACGCCTTTGGTGGCTGTTCAAACTTCAGTGAATAAACTGTCTGCAAAATTTGGGATTATAAAATTTTGAACAAACTAAAACATATTTTTGGTCTTTTTTTTTTTTTTTGCTCTGTGGTCTTTTTGACCTCAATTTTAACAGCCTTTCATTTTATCCATTCAAGGTAATATTATGATTTTTTTTTTTTTCAAATTCCAAAATTTCTTACGATAATAGCAAGGACTTACGATTTAGTGTGCGTTTTATTTAAAATTAATAGAAAAACATTTTTGTTTTCTTTCCCGATACTATATCAACCTTCAAAAACGTTTTATAAAGACTTCAAAACTTCTACCTAAAGGTTTTTATAACACCACAAAAATCCCCTTAGATATTGTCTCTCTCAAATAAAACCAAATATTTATCTAATCTTTATTATAACAACTGCTGCCAATTCATCAAAACTACCCTTGGATACTCATAAACAAAAACTTCACTTGAATAGTTAAAAAGAGACATTTAAAAAAAAAATAGAACATAAAAAAACGAATCTTATGTTAAATAGTTTTCTCTCAACTTTATTTAAGTTGAGTCGCGCCCTCTAGTCGTCTTCATGCTCAAGGGGCAAATACTTAAAATTTGATGTTCTGATATCTACAAAAAAAAAATCCTCAATGATGTGTATCTTTTTATTGCAACAGACATACAGAGCAATCTTTAGACCGCTATACCGACCGCACTGCCAGGAGTAAAATCCCCAAAGCTTCCATTCAGAGCTGAAAAGAAAAACAAAAAAAAAAAATAATAGATATAAACGCTTCAAGTTCCATTTTTGCTCCTGTGACGTGGCTGCCGCTATTAGAAGTGAAGTTGTAGTAGTTGACTTGTGGATTTTTTTTTTTTTTACTGTCCTCAAGTGCTTTACTAAGTGGGTGTTATGCTAGACTCTATGTGGTAGGTTGAGGATAAACCAAAAAAAGATGATGATGGCTTTTCCTTCTTGTCCTTGTTCAATTTAACAAAAAAAAAAAAAAAAAAAAAACCATCAAGAAACTAAAATGAGGTTAAGAGTCATTCGAATAATATTCTCGATTTCAAAAGCTCTTCCTTTAGGACCCGCTCGCTAAATGTATACCATTCAAAGGATTCAAGCGACTGTATAATGCTGGAAAGAAGCAATTCACACACAGAACACAAAAAAGAGAGTATAGAATTTAAGAAACTATAATACAGAACTGCAATGGAATATATGGGCCAAATCTACCAGGAGGAAGAAGGACTCTGTCGCGCAAAAACGAATAAGTATGTACTTAAACAAGAGTATAAAAGAGAAATAATGGTTCTTGGATTTAAAGTCTGCAATAGAGCTATAGAGTGGTGCGGGAGCGGCGATCACTGTAAGTGGGCCACTCATATTAAACACTATTTGACCTCTCCGCCAAGTATACCCCGCAATAAGCACCTCTCCTTATTTGGAATTGAAAAGTGGAGTTTACCAGATGAAATCCATAAATTGCTGAATTGCTGATTCTCTCTACCAAAAACTACTATACTCTTCATGAAAGTCATCCTTGTTTTTGTGGGTCTTTGATTGTTTTTTTTTTTTTTATGTAGTCTAGGGTCTCATTTTGCTCTGTGTGAACTGGTAATTGTGAGTGTTTTCTGGCAGTAATAAATGTTGACATCGAAATCCAGACATCCAAAGTGTTTTTGACTGTCTAGCTAGTTTGTAAGTTGCCAATGGGTGGTCGTGGTGGGTGCCTAAATGTATCTTTATATGTAAATTTCCAATTTGTAGTCAATTGGAAATTCATTTTTATTGCACCGAATGAAGAATTTAGATCCTTTTTTCCCGGTTTATCAAGATTGACGTGATAGAATTCCTACATAGGGTATTAGAAGAGGAGCATCTATGATTGTTTATTATCCGCATGGTCATCGTTTTTTTTTTATGTTTTATATTTTATTTGAAAATTAATGTTTATGGCTTTGAAATCATGTATACCGCAAGTTAATCCCACTTCTGATGATGTATAAATTTTATCGATTTTTATCATCCATTTAATACGACGGCGGATACGAGCGATATTTTATGGGTTTTAAATCAATGCGACAAATTTTTGATTTCTATTATATGATAGAGGAGAGATGTTTTATGGTTGTTGAATTTTTGGCTGAGTAGAGATACCAATTAAATTATAACAGGGGATACTCAATTTATTGCGCCGATACTCATCAAAATGTGAAGTAGATTTAACCTACATAATATTCTTAAAACAGGAGTATCCTCTGCTTTGCTTTGCTTTCACGCCGTCGAATAATCAATTAAATTTTATTTTGCATCATTCTAAAAGTTTTTGAAAGACTGATGGTTAGAGTAACGAGCTTATAGAAATAGAGTTTTCATCAAAAGATACCGTTCATTCTTGGTGAAAATATAAAACAAAAAACACTTAAATTGAAATTAAAAAAAAAAAAAAAAACAGTAGATCCAGATAATCGCGCTGTCATAGACAAAAGATAAATTCATTTGAATATTCATCGATATTTTAATTGGGTTAGGTACCCACCTAGTTGGTGTTTTTGAAAGAGAAAAAAAAATTGTTAACGTTGATTTTTATTCAGAAAATACAAAGGAAGTTGAGGGCTATAACTTTGAGTAGATAAATAATTATGTTAAAAGAGCTGAAAAAAAAAAATATATTAGGTTTGAGTTCAAAGACATTCAAGCTTTATTATAGCATAGTGTAATTAGGTTTTAAAATCATGAAAATTAGGTTTTTTTCCTTGTATTGAAAGTCCTGGGAAAAAAATAGCAGGGCTTTCCTTCTTCTAAATACCTTAAATTTAAAGATAGAATTATAGAAGTTTAAATTTTTAAGCTTTAAATTTTGAACATTTTATGTCTAGAAAAACAAAACTTAAGGAGAAAGAGTAGAAATGTGCAATATTCAGGGCTGAATTTGTACTCAGACCTCCGTTGCGATCTGATCAAGAGTCTCAAACGTTTTAAATGTCAACAAATCCGTAAAAATCCCTCTGAGCACAAATATATGGGTTCCAGACGATTAAGGTGTTTCCATAGCCAACCAGACGCATCCAAAGTTGAGAGTTCAAGCAAATACATAGTTTTCGTTAACATAAATAGCTTATAAAATAATTGCTATTATTAAAAAAAAAAACTAGGACAGATGCAAATGTCACGTTCTGCATAAAGGAAGGTTGTCAGGTGAAATTGAAGTGCAATGTGGATTCAGACAGGGTTGCATACTATCGCTATTTGCCGTTACTTCTATTCTTATAAGTGATAAGTGATGTGCTGCGAGCAGCCTTCTTGAACGGAAATGGAGGAATTAAATGGAGTCCGACATCCCGACTAAAACATCTGGACTACGCCGACGACATATGCTTACTCTCTCATAGGATCATGGGTCTCCATCAAACGACAACAAGGGTAGAGGAAGGATCAGAAATTGTGGAGCTAAAAATTTACACGGCTAAAACAAAAATTATCAGCCTTGGAAATAACTCATCCGTTCAAGTCAATGTTTCTGGAGAACCAGGAGAGAAATTAGAAGACTTTCAATATTCTGGGAGTTTTGTCTTTACGGCCGAACCGAACAAGATGTCGATAGCCGTATTAAAAAGGCAAAGGCTGCTTTTGAAATACTGTCAAAAATATGGAGTAATAATTCTATCAGCTTTAAGAACAAGCTAAGACTGTTCCATTGCAATGTTGAATTCGTGATTCTGTATGGCTGCAGCACGTGA
Organism: Meliscaeva auricollis; assembly: GCA_948107695.1. NCBI lineage: Eukaryota > Metazoa > Arthropoda > Insecta > Diptera > Syrphidae > Meliscaeva > Meliscaeva auricollis. The sequence continues at coordinate 26,847,762 of OX403618.1, forward strand.
AAAATCCTAACTACTGTTACAAGCAAGCTGCAATCGTTCGTAAATAGGTGTCTATGAAACATCTTAAGGATTGTCTGTCCCAATCGTATCTCTAATAAAGAACATCATAGGAGAACAGTAGGTACTATACGCAGACGTAATTGGCAGAAGATTGGTCATACGCTTCGAAAAGGTAATGATTGCAAGCGATGCAGTGGAACCGACTCATACAGGCAGGTATAGGGTCGAGTCGGCCGCGAAGCACATGGCGCAGGACAGCTAGGGAAGAGTTGGAGAGAACTGCGGTATATTTCCAGAAACCGTATATATACGATGGCGCGTAGGGGTTGAGGAGGCCCTATGCCCCTTAAGGGGATCACAACTCCCTCATCAAGAACTTAGGGGCTAAGTATATCTTCTTACTAAAAAGAGGTGGTATATACCCCTTTTGGGGCGCATCTGGCTCAAAATGATAAGAAGTGATGATACTTATACGTCTAGGAACCCAGAATTTCAGAACGCCGAATTATAAGGTGGCTATATAACTGGAACAAAAATCTGAAAAAAATACCGTTTTCAACCTAAATGGTTTTATTGCCTACCTACTTCAAGAGAACGAAATTCTGCATCTCTGTATCCTGATGTAAGTATGGCTGGTATTTGTATCGCTGGTAATTTTTGTATGTTCATTGCAAACATTTTAAGAAGGAATGTTCAGCAGTTGTCGCTGATAAGTTTTCTTACCTTAAAACAACGACTGTGTTTTCAAATTGTTCTCCTACATCTGATGAAGGCATTTTCATGCTGCTATAGAAGTCAGCGACTATTATAGAGGCTTGTTGCTTCTCTGATTTTCCTTACGAGTTTGCTTTTTCCTTGCCCTCATTACGGCCTGGCACTATTTTTTCCGACAAGATTTCGATTTGAAAATTCACCTGTGGCATTTCCTCTCCCTTTGAACGAAAATGCATGAAATCATGTTAATCAAAGTCTCTGTTGAAGCTTTCGAACGCTTCTTCAAAGTCGATGAAAAGCAGGTTTAAAGTTGACCGATATTTGACTCACTGTTCATGCTGAGTACCTAATGATCCGCAAGGTGTTGATGACGATGATACAGGGGAGGTTCCAGTGTGGATACATGCCGTCGAGTGCGTCGAACGTTTGTTTGAAATCTGCAAACTCTAGCTCGTAAAATAACGGAAGCTACCGCCATCATTACTTGATGATACCTCGTCATTCCCATTTACGTTCCTCTTCTATTACTGACTTCCAGGAGACTTCTTCTCAACATCTACTTAGCACAAAATTATTACTTTGGCAAGAGTTTCTTTATCTTGATATTATCAAATTTGGTACAACCAATTGCAAGATGACAAGTGTTGCGGAAATCCATGAAACTTTTCACTATTGCTGTTTTAACTGCTTAACCAATTTTATCCCAATAAATGCCATCCCTGACATTTCCATAACCTATGGCATATTTTGACAACTAGGTCTTCCATTTCTTATCATTAGAAATAAGGGCTCCTTTTGCCTTTAGAAAACTTTCATCTCAGTACCCACTAACTACTACTCAGAAAGTCCTCAAATGATCATCTTGTATAACATACAAATTTGAGAAATCGAGCGTTCTTAGTATCTTCTATTACCGAGAAACCAATTCAAGACAATAATATTAATCGGAGAGTTCATTCGCCAAAAACTATCAACTTCTAATAATTGTTTATCCGAGGCTTATTGTGTTGCTTTTGTCAATGTAACGTCAGTAACGTCTTACGTTAGAAGCTTATCTACGAAAACAATCCCAGAAAGCTTGAAGATAAGCCCAAAAAGATTAAACTATTGTTCTTTTTTACGTTCATGTTTTATGCTATACTTATAAGTTTGTCAAATTCATTTGAACGGGACCAGTTTCTAGCGGTTAACACGAAGAAGGTAAAAAAAAACACAGTAGTTGATGTACAGAAAACTTGCGGTTCACCAAAATCGGGTAGTGACCTAGTCTATATATCACAAGGTTGATTATAGTAGGTCACTACCCGATCTTGGCAACATCCAACTCCCAATTTCATCTTAAGGGAAACTCTTGACGTTTCTTTCAATAATTTAATATGAAATAATGGCAGTTCTTCAATCTTCACTATAGGTCGGTTTGAATTCTTATATTTTTTTCTATATGTACATCTAAGGTGGTTTATTGATCTTTTATTCTTTCTAATAATTGCGATACCCAAAAACTATATTATTCCTGGCTCCCATCAAACTTCAACAACTCATTTTCAAAAACAAAAACTACTACTCCCTAAACTCATCACAGTAAAAATATCAGGAACTGATCAAAACTTTTTCCACAAAGAACCATAACACAGTGATATGTAAGATAAATTCATTTGGTAAACTTTATGCATTCTACCTATTTAATATTTCATAAGTGGCAAAAGTAAACAATATACTTGACTTTTTGTTGAATCACAATACGAATCCAATATGTTCGGTGAGTTTTGGTCAGTGTGATGGCCAATAAAGGTGTACCTATAGGCCTTGGGAAATATGGAAAACACAAAAAGTTTTCCTTACCTACCTACTCTCTATGGGAATAACATATATTTTCCCTGATGTACTTGTTCGGCAAGAAATATTTATTTAACAGGAAAAGTTTTTATACACATTTTTTTTTGTTGTCGTTGATAAATGAAAGGTATATGAACTTTACTGACACAAGATATACGAGTGAAAAAAAAAAAATAAATACAAACACCAACATTTTTTATCTTATCCCTCAAAGCAACCCAAAATGTTATGCTTCTCTTGGACTCTTAAACCCGCGTTACCAACATAAATACTGCGGTGCGGGTCCTACCCTTTGACTCCCTATCTACATCATATACTGATGAAACTGGCCCTATCCGTTTTTTTGTTGTTGTTTGTATGTGGATCCATTTGGGATAAAAAGAAATGGTGGTGGCGCAGTGGGTCCATGTGATGGATATGTGTCTGTTTTGATAGTTCCACATGATGCATTCGTCTGTTTGGGTTATTTATAACCAAAGAATACGAGACTTAATGAAATGTTTCGTTGACTTGGAACACAAAAAATAAATATATGTTTGTTTGCATTTTTACTTTTCTGTTGATAGGACAAAAACATGCAACGTACATAAAATAACAAATGTTAAAGGCTGTTATTCTTCAATTTTAAGGGAATTGAACAAAAATCAACAAGATTCCCTTTTCACTTCCATCCCCTACCCCATGTCTTGAATCAAGAAAATATCACTCATGATTGCAAAAGCATCAGCTTTATGCAGCACTGGTTGCCGCAAGTTCTAAAATGTTACAATTATCACTCCTAAAATATATTTTTAATACTTCTGTTTCTTGAATTCAATATTCAGAACATTTTAACTATAATTTCTTAAAAGAAATTTTCCAAATTCATGCTTGGGTAATTAGTATTTAAACAGAGTAGAACAGAGTAAATTTGTTGATAAAATTAAAATTTCCTCTAAATGTCTAAACATTTATTCTAATTATTGTTCTTATTTTTTTTTCTCTTTCTAGGTAAGCATCTCTTCATAAATCTTCTCAAGTTCGGTTATAAAATTCAAATGAAAAAGTAAGTCACACAACTTATAAATTTACGTTCAAAATAAAAGGCAATTTCCATAACGATGAAGATAACCAATATTGTATTAAATCCCTTTTAACTATCAACTTTCGACATGAAATCAAAAATTTATCAACACACACGTCATCGTCAAAACCATTACCAAGTTCATTGCTATGGTGTGTCTAATAAATTCAAGCTTATATAGAGTGGAAAGAAAACACGTATAAAATAGTCAATGATGCACATGAAAACTCCAACCACTAAACACAACCCTATAAAAATGTAATAACAATATATTAAATATTATCCTTTCAGCAGAGTAATGTGATATAAAGTATATAGAATAGATTCCAGGCAGTTTCTAGTTTTATTTATCTCATTCAATGTGTGTGTGTGTGTGTTTGATATTTTTACCAAAACCATATAAGTATAGGGGCTGCTGGCAAACGGTTTTTGTACTTTAAGAATTATTTTCCTGTCCGTCACCACCACCACCATCAACCAGCACTTATACGGGCTAATATGGCTTACCATGTTTTATACACGCATTACCTCAATAGATTGTGTGTCCAGTTGAAAAGCAGTTCGGTAATGTCGTTTTACATCTACGTACTACGTATATATTATTGGATCCTATAACTAAAGTGGTGTTAGTGGTTGATGGTGGTAGTGGTATGATGTGGGTTTTGTGGCATGAGTGCCGGTTTTATTAGAACTCATTTTGTGCTTTTTTTTTTGGTTTTTTTTGTGTATGATAACATGTAACCAAGTTCAAAACCACATCATACACATTCTGTTAAGCTTTCGAAAAAAAACTGCTTAGATCTTTGGTATAATTACGAATAGAACGATGTATCCTTCCAGTAAAATTCTATCACTTTTATAGAGTAATGGCTGAAATTCCGTTGTACTTCGATTTTTGGGAAATATATTGCCAACTAAGTTAAAACTAAAATATCAAATCACTTGAAATATGATTTAACCCAGCCATTAAAGTCTTCAGTGAATGGTTAGATTGATTGTGATTGAGTTTTTATTTTTTTTTGCTGAACCGGAATATCCGGAATATTCGGTATTAATAAAAACTGCGTTTTACTACTAATAGTATTTACTCCTTACTTAATTTCTTAATGGGCTTCTGGTACATAGTATTTACTCACCTTTCTAAATCTAAATCTTTTCTTTTTACTTTGCAAGCTTTAGAGACTGCCAGAATAATTTTTTTGTCAAGCAAGCACTTCGTCTTCTGATTAAAGAATTTTAAACCCTTTTGTTCTTCAAAACCGAAGTGGCAGTTATCTCTTAGGAGTGGCAGCGATCGCTTAGGAGTGGGAGTGGCAGCGATCTCCTAGAATAATTTTTTGCTGAATCTTCATTCTCCACTTGTGTTTTGTTTGTTTTAGTTCGGCTAGACATCCACAGTACCGAACCATGATTGAATCTGTTGAAGATAGTGTCTTCCGTAGTATCACCTGACCGGCGCACTATCTACTATTTAGGATAAAGAAATTAGATTATAGAGCATTTTCTTTCCAAAACTACACGAATGTTTGGAATAGTTCTGATGAGCTCTTTTCCAATTGAACTTTAATCCTAATGTCTGCGACACATCTGATTCAGCTTTACTGAGGCAAAAAGTTTAGCAATCGATGTATGCTATCAAGTAGTTGAAAGGATGGTGGGTCTCGTATCGATACAATTCGTTGATCTTTTCAAGAAATATGTCTCAAAGTCCAGCAATGGTTGATCTGTCTGTTGTTGAAACTGATAATCCATCCGCATTGAAAATTCTTCTCTTCAGCCATAGGAATATGGTTAATGCACCGTACACGAACTCATTATCTTCGCGCATTAAAGATTTCCATAGGTATACCAACAGAGTTAGACAATTTTCTTGGTCTTCAGCTTCTTCAATATCTTCTATGCTGCACGATGGTAGTGGTATTGGGTCTTCTTTGGCTGGAAAATGTGATTCTTTTCTTGCCCTATGCTTTTCTACATACAGCTGCTTGATTTCATCAACCATACCTGTTGTTTTGCAACAAAGTTTGCCTATGATGTTTTGAAGAGCTTTAAAGTTTTAGAACCAGACGCTAGTTGCCTGGAGTTTTATCAACAACTTCTCCGAAATTTGCTTTTTAGCTGGGATTCTGTAAGTGGCGTTTCTTTTCAGCATGTAACCTTCTTTTCCGCCTTTCATCTGTTCCATATTATATTTCCTTGTTTAGCGCTGCAGAAATTTTGTATGTCACCTTTTACAGGTACACGCTATGCATTAATCATAATGCAATGGATGCTTACCAAGTAGCCCGTGAATTATGTCCTAATTTTCAAATTCACGTTTGGAATATTTGAGCACAATTTTAACACCAAATTCCAGACAAACTCCATTACCTCGGACAAAAAATTCGTCAAATTTCTCTTCGATAGAGTACTAAGCCACGTCAGCAAGATCCTATACAGTATTACACTTTTGTTCAGAAATAAAGTTTTCATCTGTATCACGTTTTAGGTTTCATACTCGCATATAGCAATCCGTTTTCGGCCCGGTAGTAGGGCTAATTCTTCTGTTCAGCACTCCCGCTTATTAGACACTATTTTCCAGCGGCTAGTAATAATAGGTTAACTATAAGAACATTTTATTAATAGAAAAACTGAGTTACACCAAGTTCATCCCAATCAGTAGGTACATATTTTTTAACACTTACAGCCGATATATCCACAGAGTTGCAGTAAATATAGTGTCCATTTGACCGCTAATATCATACGTGTAGTCTTAGAGATTTCTAAACTTTGAAATAAGTCAAGAAGTGTGACGGCCGTCTGTAGTATATTTACTATCAAATCAGTATTTTCACTATTACTGATATTTCTTCTACAACTTTTCTCTTATTACTGTGCTACTTCTACTATTAGTCCTCCTTCAACTTGTATTTTTGCAACTTCTAGTCTGCGTTCTGCTACTTCTTTTATTGCTAAGTACTAAGTTCTTCTTGGTAATACTAATTCTAATGATGAAATAAAACAATTTATTCTTAGCGAAATAGTTTTTTTTTGTTGTTGTTTCCACCCCAGTTGACAATAATGCTCTACACATTGTATGCGTCCTTCTCAACTAAACGTATACCATACACACTCTCGCATGCATTCAAACATGATGAATAATGAAATGCGTTAATTTAATTACTAAATGGTATTTGTCAACGCATACCTATAGTTCCCGCAGGCTCACATTAAAAACAGCAGAACAATTAGCCCTACCTACTCTCTATGGGAATAACATATATTTTCCCTGATGTACTTGTTCGGCAAGAAATATTTATTTAACAGGAAAAGTTTTTATACACATTTTTTTTTGTTGTCGTTGATAAATGAAAGGTATATGAACTTTACTGACACAAGATATACGAGTGAAAAAAAAAAAATAAATACAAACACCAACATTTTTTATCTTATCCCTCAAAGCAACCCAAAATGTTATGCTTCTCTTGGACTCTTAAACCCGCGTTACCAACATAAATACTGCGGTGCGGGTCCTACCCTTTGACTCCCTATCTACATCATATACTGATGAAACTGGCCCTATCCGTTTTTTTGTTGTTGTTTGTATGTGGATCCATTTGGGATAAAAAGAAATGGTGGTGGCGCAGTGGGTCCATGTGATGGATATGTGTCTGTTTTGATAGTTCCACATGATGCATTCGTCTGTTTGGGTTATTTATAACCAAAGAATACGAGACTTAATGAAATGTTTCGTTGACTTGGAACACAAAAAATAAATATATGTTTGTTTGCATTTTTACTTTTCTGTTGATAGGACAAAAACATGCAACGTACATAAAATAACAAATGTTAAAGGCTGTTATTCTTCAATTTTAAGGGAATTGAACAAAAATCAACAAGATTCCCTTTTCACTTCCATCCCCTACCCCATGTCTTGAATCAAGAAAATATCACTCATGATTGCAAAAGCATCAGCTTTATGCAGCACTGGTTGCCGCAAGTTCTAAAATGTTACAATTATCACTCCTAAAATATATTTTTAATACTTCTGTTTCTTGAATTCAATATTCAGAACATTTTAACTATAATTTCTTAAAAGAAATTTTCCAAATTCATGCTTGGGTAATTAGTATTTAAACAGAGTAGAACAGAGTAAATTTGTTGATAAAATTAAAATTTCCTCTAAATGTCTAAACATTTATTCTAATTATTGTTCTTATTTTTTTTTCTCTTTCTAGGTAAGCATCTCTTCATAAATCTTCTCAAGTTCGGTTATAAAATTCAAATGAAAAAGTAAGTCACACAACTTATAAATTTACGTTCAAAATAAAAGGCAATTTCCATAACGATGAAGATAACCAATATTGTATTAAATCCCTTTTAACTATCAACTTTCGACATGAAATCAAAAATTTATCAACACACACGTCATCGTCAAAACCATTACCAAGTTCATTGCTATGGTGTGTCTAATAAATTCAAGCTTATATAGAGTGGAAAGAAAACACGTATAAAATAGTCAATGATGCACATGAAAACTCCAACCACTAAACACAACCCTATAAAAATGTAATAACAATATATTAAATATTATCCTTTCAGCAGAGTAATGTGATATAAAGTATATAGAATAGATTCCAGGCAGTTTCTAGTTTTATTTATCTCATTCAATGTGTGTGTGTGTGTGTTTGATATTTTTACCAAAACCATATAAGTATAGGGGCTGCTGGCAAACGGTTTTTGTACTTTAAGAATTATTTTCCTGTCCGTCACCACCACCACCATCAACCAGCACTTATACGGGCTAATATGGCTTACCATGTTTTATACACGCATTACCTCAATAGATTGTGTGTCCAGTTGAAAAGCAGTTCGGTAATGTCGTTTTACATCTACGTACTACGTATATATTATTGGATCCTATAACTAAAGTGGTGTTAGTGGTTGATGGTGGTAGTGGTATGATGTGGGTTTTGTGGCATGAGTGCCGGTTTTATTAGAACTCATTTTGTGCTTTTTTTTTTGGTTTTTTTTGTGTATGATAACATGTAACCAAGTTCAAAACCACATCATACACATTCTGTTAAGCTTTCGAAAAAAAACTGCTTAGATCTTTGGTATAATTACGAATAGAACGATGTATCCTTCCAGTAAAATTCTATCACTTTTATAGAGTAATGGCTGAAATTCCGTTGTACTTCGATTTTTGGGAAATATATTGCCAACTAAGTTAAAACTAAAATATCAAATCACTTGAAATATGATTTAACCCAGCCATTAAAGTCTTCAGTGAATGGTTAGATTGATTGTGATTGAGTTTTTATTTTTTTTTGCTGAACCGGAATATCCGGAATATTCGGTATTAATAAAAACTGCGTTTTACTACTAATAGTATTTACTCCTTACTTAATTTCTTAATGGGCTTCTGGTACATAGTATTTACTCACCTTTCTAAATCTAAATCTTTTCTTTTTACTTTGCAAGCTTTAGAGACTGCCAGAATAATTTTTTTGTCAAGCAAGCACTTCGTCTTCTGATTAAAGAATTTTAAACCCTTTTGTTCTTCAAAACCGAAGTGGCAGTTATCTCTTAGGAGTGGCAGCGATCGCTTAGGAGTGGGAGTGGCAGCGATCTCCTAGAATAATTTTTTGCTGAATCTTCATTCTCCACTTGTGTTTTGTTTGTTTTAGTTCGGCTAGACATCCACAGTACCGAACCATGATTGAATCTGTTGAAGATAGTGTCTTCCGTAGTATCACCTGACCGGCGCACTATCTACTATTTAGGATAAAGAAATTAGATTATAGAGCATTTTCTTTCCAAAACTACACGAATGTTTGGAATAGTTCTGATGAGCTCTTTTCCAATTGAACTTTAATCCTAATGTCTGCGACACATCTGATTCAGCTTTACTGAGGCAAAAAGTTTAGCAATCGATGTATGCTATCAAGTAGTTGAAAGGATGGTGGGTCTCGTATCGATACAATTCGTTGATCTTTTCAAGAAATATGTCTCAAAGTCCAGCAATGGTTGATCTGTCTGTTGTTGAAACTGATAATCCATCCGCATTGAAAATTCTTCTCTTCAGCCATAGGAATATGGTTAATGCACCGTACACGAACTCATTATCTTCGCGCATTAAAGATTTCCATAGGTATACCAACAGAGTTAGACAATTTTCTTGGTCTTCAGCTTCTTCAATATCTTCTATGCTGCACGATGGTAGTGGTATTGGGTCTTCTTTGGCTGGAAAATGTGATTCTTTTCTTGCCCTATGCTTTTCTACATACAGCTGCTTGATTTCATCAACCATACCTGTTGTTTTGCAACAAAGTTTGCCTATGATGTTTTGAAGAGCTTTAAAGTTTTAGAACCAGACGCTAGTTGCCTGGAGTTTTATCAACAACTTCTCCGAAATTTGCTTTTTAGCTGGGATTCTGTAAGTGGCGTTTCTTTTCAGCATGTAACCTTCTTTTCCGCCTTTCATCTGTTCCATATTATATTTCCTTGTTTAGCGCTGCAGAAATTTTGTATGTCACCTTTTACAGGTACACGCTATGCATTAATCATAATGCAATGGATGCTTACCAAGTAGCCCGTGAATTATGTCCTAATTTTCAAATTCACGTTTGGAATATTTGAGCACAATTTTAACACCAAATTCCAGACAAACTCCATTACCTCGGACAAAAAATTCGTCAAATTTCTCTTCGATAGAGTACTAAGCCACGTCAGCAAGATCCTATACAGTATTACACTTTTGTTCAGAAATAAAGTTTTCATCTGTATCACGTTTTAGGTTTCATACTCGCATATAGCAATCCGTTTTCGGCCCGGTAGTAGGGCTAATTCTTCTGTTCAGCACTCCCGCTTATTAGACACTATTTTCCAGCGGCTAGTAATAATAGGTTAACTATAAGAACATTTTATTAATAGAAAAACTGAGTTACACCAAGTTCATCCCAATCAGTAGGTACATATTTTTTAACACTTACAGCCGATATATCCACAGAGTTGCAGTAAATATAGTGTCCATTTGACCGCTAATATCATACGTGTAGTCTTAGAGATTTCTAAACTTTGAAATAAGTCAAGAAGTGTGACGGCCGTCTGTAGTATATTTACTATCAAATCAGTATTTTCACTATTACTGATATTTCTTCTACAACTTTTCTCTTATTACTGTGCTACTTCTACTATTAGTCCTCCTTCAACTTGTATTTTTGCAACTTCTAGTCTGCGTTCTGCTACTTCTTTTATTGCTAAGTACTAAGTTCTTCTTGGTAATACTAATTCTAATGATGAAATAAAACAATTTATTCTTAGCGAAATAGTTTTTTTTTGTTGTTGTTTCCACCCCAGTTGACAATAATGCTCTACACATTGTATGCGTCCTTCTCAACTAAACGTATACCATACACACTCTCGCATGCATTCAAACATGATGAATAATGAAATGCGTTAATTTAATTACTAAATGGTATTTGTCAACGCATACCTATAGTTCCCGCAGGCTCACATTAAAAACAGCAGAACAATTAGCCCAGTAATCCTGGACAAAAACCCTTGTTGACGTACGACTGACTACGACGGCAAAAACGGTATGATGCTGCAACAACAGCAAAAAAATAAAAGAAGAAAACAATGCCCTCGTCATAGCTCTTCTAACATCACCTGCATCCATTTCCAACATTGCATTGAATTCCGGTTCAACCAGCCACAGAAACTGTTTACAGTTGGATGATGCACTAAGTGCGTACACCTCGGTATAGGTACCTAAAATAATGCAATAGAACACACTCGCGTAGTGCGCATCATAGTGGCGCTGTACTGCTGCTGCCTGGCTGGGTGATGTTACCCTTCCAGGCCAATAAAAAAAAAAACACATAATACCCACTACCTACTGCAGCAGTTCTGCATTTGTAGTTTGCGCCCGATATACGCATAACTATAGAGCATTTTGAACTCTTCTATATGCATAAATGGTGGGCTTTGGATGAAGGGAAGTTATCAAACACATACGGAATCCGTGTGTGGCATAACATGGGAAACCATTTTAGCAGAATAATTGCATTGAAATGCTAACTATTACGCGAAAATTGCACAGAGAGCGGCCATTCATGGTTTTTGGTGGAGCTGAAGGAAGCTGAAGCTAAAGCGCACCCGATGCATGGAAGAGTTCATTAGAAATGGCCTTGGCCAGAGAAACAACGCATACAAGGGGTGTGGTGTGCATAAGTTCGGTTGGTGGAGTATTACGTATATGAGTTACCACACACATTCATCATAGCCAACATTTGAATTTGAATGCTCTCTCTAACCCAACCTATATGGAATGAATGCGAAAAACCCATTCATAGATATAGGAAACGAAGAGGCTTGTTTAATCATTTGGAAAATTTGTAGATTTTTTTTGTTTTCTTTGATGTTTTTTTGTTTAGCATTTTTGATAGTTTTTTTTTTGCGCGCGTAATGGTGTTTGTTTGCAAAATTGTGCAAATTGTACAAATTGTAGATGAAATGTGTTGCAAAAGTGAAATATGCGTTAATTGAAAATTAGAGCACGTAAGCTTACAGAACATTTCAATTAAAATGAGTTTGTAATTTTTTGTTGTTGTTGTTTGATGGTGTTGTTGTAATTTTGTAATTGCTTTTCAATATTGTGTAGGTTTTAAGTGAATTGAGTGGTTCTATTTGTATTTAAAGGCACTTTGATTTGATTAAAAAAATCTACTATTCACACTATACAGCAGAGTTATGGCATATTTATAGTCAACAGTTAAACTTTTTATAAACTGATACCATATAGTTTTTTTTTTATCGGAAGTGATATTTGTTAACCTTTCGCTGGTCAACTATTACTTTTTAAAGGCAAATTTTGAAAATGTTTCCTCAGTTTTTCAGTGTTAGACTAATATCAAAAACTGGAGAAAGAAGTTTACTTATTAGCACTTAACTGGGCAATCAACCAAATCTGAACTAATTTAGAATCGATGAAAAGATCATCGGAATTGGATGCAATAATGGACACTGTTTCTAGGGTCTATTTTCCACTAAGAATGGCCAGAAAAGTTCTTATATGAATACTGACCATTCTTTCTCAACAGACTTTGGTATTTCCAAAACTTTATAAAAGATGTAAACGTCCTATCTCCTCTGTACTGACTATTTTTGTTGGACAGAGTATAATCTTTTCCAGCATTCCACACTGAATTTAAGGTAGTGCAATACACTTACTTATTTACTCATACTTACTTAAGATGACGCACCGCGGTAGATAATGGTCTCGACCAACAGAAAGTTAATATGCTTAACAAGAGTACCTAGCCGTTAGGCCATAGAATACGTTGATCATCGCCTGGAAGCTTGCGACCTCTTTCTTTAAATCAACATAATCAAAAGTGCGGTTCATTTTACAGATTAATCGTACTGGGTACTGCTTTCGTCATAGACCTTGATAGTATGGGTATTTTTTGTTCTTACAATGCCAAGTATAGGCCTATATCAACTTAGGAATGATATTCCTCGCTGTATCGACTGTTGGATCCACCTCGCTAGAGAATGCACCGCTCGATTTCAACGAATACAGCGTTCCCTTTTGCTTACAAGTTTCGTGCATGACCATTCTCAGGAGCCTGGATTTTTATTAGCAATTCCACGATTTTGTTGCTGTCTTCCCAATTAGGTTCAAAGGACTGGCAGTTACACTTCGTAAGCTTCCATTGAACGCAAGAAAGTCGAGTTTATTCTGATAAGAACTATCTCAGTTTAAACGTATCGGCGTCAGCTTTCAGCGGGCACCCCTTGAAGGAAGGTAGGGAAAGTTGTGATTTTTAATGTAGGGAAAGTTGTGATTTTTAATGTTCGCGATCAGACCCGAAGGCCCGCTCTTGAACACCGATTTACCCACAACGGTCTCAACCAACATACCTCTGCAGCCAGTCCGGTCCCTCGCTAGCTGCTAGCAGTTCCGCACTAAAAATTGGTTGAACTACAATTACCAACTGAACCCGCGACATAAGATGAGGCTTTCATACGTCACGTTGTCCTTCGGATTCAGATACGTAAACTCGTCAAAATTGCGGTGATTTCCATGCACTCTACCAGTTCGATATCGCTGTACAGCTTGTAGAGTTTGTCGTTGAATGTTTTCTGCCTTTCTACGGACCAAACAACACTCGATCATCATCCGATGTGGACTGAAATGATTATGGTCCTATACCTATAGGGCCTCCTTATCTTTTGAGAGAGGGTCTTACAAAGGCCATTTAAGCTCGATGAAAGAGCGGTTGGTAAGGCAGTGATTCCTCGTTTGATATCTGCCCAGGTAAAGTCTGACTAACTTTTTCAAAGCTATATGTAACCGTCCATCATCGTCTTGACGTGTTGTCACAGCTTAAATACTTTGTTTTTGCCTCATTAAAAGTAGAAACCTATCTTCGCCGCCTCCAGACGATGAATCGCTTTATTCTCCCGCTGATGTTAAAAAATTAAAAATTGTCCCTCTGGTGATGACTTCTGACTTGCGTACATTTACTTTAAACCATTGGTATGTTAAAGAACTTGCATTCTAGCCCATTGTCCTATTTTAAAAGTTATTTCGTCATAAAGGCGTATCAGTGATATTCTTATCCACTTTGAGGAAGCAGTGAGATTTCTCCATTATTGTTATACTGCACAAGTGCACAAGCAGACTAGTTGGGCAGGAATGTCAAGATTTGACAGGTATTTAGATCTGTCGGAGTGTGAAAATTTGATTATTAGTCGATTTTCCTAGTCTTAAACTACACCGATAGGATCTGGTGGATCAGGTAAAGAAGTTTGGATGCATTTTACGGCAGTTCAGAGCTCTGGATAGGACACACTATGCCGAGGTTCCATTAATTTGACATACCTACTGTTTCCAAACAAATTCTAAACGGACTGTTAAATGCTCCTGACCAAGTGATCATCCATTGCTTTCAACGGTTTTGACGGTGAGCCATCTGAACCAGCAAAGAAAGGTTGCTTATAGCTGTTCTTACTTCTTTTTAAGTCGGATATGGCCATTTGGTTGGCATAACCGAAACCGAAGATATTTGGCTGTCTTTGTCCTTACCGACTTCCTGTTTCCAACGTATTTCCATTTTCTTCATGCAGGCTTCAATTCTAGGCTGATATCCTTGGGAATATCGCTCACAAGGCATCAATATATTGACACCAGTTAAATAATCGAAAAGAAAAGGGTGGACTTCGAACTAATTGCATCACTGAGTACGGTAGGCCCCAACTGTTATTCCTGCCTACCGTCCCGCCGTAAATTCGAGGTAACACCAATTACGTAGGTATATTTCCTCTTTTCAGTCCACGAAAAATCAATCGATTCCCAAAGCCTTAAACGTTTTTGGAACAAAAATCTTATGCTAACATAAATTCCGTCATTAATCCTTGTAATTATATTGATTTAGCAATTAAGTTTAGTTTCAAGTCAAATCAAACACACAATCAATTAAACATTCTCTCTTTGCATACGAAATTGCATCAATTAGCAGTATACACTTCTAATCCCTTGACCTATTTTTTTTTCTTCTTATTTTACCACCGCATCATTGCAATCCGCCCTCGGCCTTTAAAATCCGAGGTTGCGGGCAACAAGGACGACGACGACAAAAATACTAACCTAGCCTGTTTCAAAAAAAAAAAAAAAAACAATACAGGTCAATTGATATCCATCATCGGGTCTTAGAAAGGAGACACAACATTTTCATGATTTTCCCTGAAGCAAGACAAGTTGCACTTTATTTTTGCGCAATAGCTGTCTGCCCTTAAGATCCTCCCTCACATCACCAACAGACTGCACCATTTTTCCACAAAATAAATCCATTTGGTAGTTGGAAAACTGTATACTTTTTTTTTCGTCCTGGTATCTTCATTGAGCACGTTGCAGGGTTTTTAGGCTGCATATGTTTAGATAAACCAAATATGCATAGGAAGTCGTTAGAGAAACGGTGGCAAAGTGTTATAGGCTTTACAAACACAGAATAAAAAACAGCAACAACAAGTGAAAGATATTATTTGGGCATAATTTACCCATACTGTGAGGAAATGGTGATATTAAAACTTGCAGATAATAATTTCTCACCAAAATATGTGTCAACCCACAATTTGGAATATGGACCAAGGACCACCACTTCGTGGTAAGGATTTCATTTCGATTCCTTTTCGAGGTTAACATCCACAATATGATTGTATAGGATTTCTGAAAAATAGCTTTTCGACCATCATCGAAGATATACAAACATAAATGGTGGTTTTGTAGATATTTTGTCTCGGAATGTTATTTTCCAGCAGCTATTATGTAGACGTAGAAAGCAGTCAAAACACATACAGGAAATATCAATGGGGTATCTGAAAACGATGTATACTTGCACAATACACTTTTAGCTTGTTTTTAAGCTTTTTTGTTACATTTACAACTATTATTGTTACACCGAAGAGCAAAAACAGTACTTTAGTTTCCGGATAATAGAATATTGAGTGCATGTCCCCTGAGGATAGGTAAACCTATACCATCATGTACCAAAATACCTTCGAGAGGAGATCGAATGGAGAGAATACTAGGATTTGTTACATTTGTATGTGGATTCTATAATAGTACTATTGTAACTATTATTGCACAGTACAAGGCACATTGGCTTCTATCGCAACAACATTTCATTGAAGTAATAACAATGAATGTGATAATAGAAACATTGTTGTGTTAAAGATAAGAACTTGCACACAAAACATATGCTTGCAGGTACCTAACCTACGTATATAGGATTCGGTTTTGTTGGATATCCTGTTTTCATTTACAAAAACAATGTTCACATACAAAACCGATATAGAATGTAAGACGAGATATTAGAATAAAGGACACTATACAGTTTGTAAATGAAGAACAATAAAAATAATAATTAAACAAAAATAAAGGTATTCAGTTGTGGGAGGCTGATTGTGTAAGTGTTGTTATTTTTAGAAGTCTGTTTTATCTGGGAGCTTAGGGAGCATTATATCCTGTTACACTTTTTTCGGAAGTACAAGTTTCACACCAAGTTTGTCCCCCTTTTCGGAATTAACTTGTAGGAGCAATAGTGATATTAAATACCCAACTCAGGTTGTACTAAATAGCTGGTAACAACTTGAGAAAAATAAAGAATTTATACTCAGTTTTGTTTGTTATAGTACAAGATAGTACTCTTTAGTAATCAGGATTCTTCTAATTGAAGCAAGAATCCTTTCCAAAATTATTCGTGATTCTACACAATTCAAAGATAGAATCTTTCAGAATTCAAAAATGTCCAATGAGACACTTGAAGGAGTTCTGTACGGAAAATTCTTGAGAAAACCCTGATGACCTTGCGCCATAAAAGCTTCTAAGCACCAACGCACTATATCCAATGTTCTTGTTCTGTGCCACTAAATATCAGCATTTTTTTTTCTCAGCATACTGAATCAATATAATCATACAAAATCTAAGCTCTAATCTTCTGGCAGCTCACTTTCAGAAATTATTGAATCCTACTCACGGGCAAATTAATTTTCAATACATTACTCCAGGCTTTATAATGAAGGTCTTGATGCTACAATAAGCCACCAAGAAGTGATTTCAGCTGTAACGAAGATAATAGATGTTTTCAGGCATGTTTTAGGACAGGTTCTTCGACGGCTGACCACTTATTAACCATTTAAAGTACTGCAGAAACATTCCATAATAAAGAAAAGAAGATCTATGCGTTTTTCGTGAATTTTTAATCTGCATTTGATTGATAGAAGCGCGCGAATGTACAAGCCCTACTGTAATAACTATTGTAACGGGATGTCGTAAAAGTTTGGAAGAGTTATTCAAAACTTATATGAAGAAACCACAG
Source organism: Meliscaeva auricollis (assembly GCA_948107695.1). Classification (NCBI taxonomy): domain Eukaryota; kingdom Metazoa; phylum Arthropoda; class Insecta; order Diptera; family Syrphidae; genus Meliscaeva; species Meliscaeva auricollis. The sequence goes on from OX403618.1 coordinate 26,865,243, forward strand.
CTAAGGTGTAAAGGTGTGGAATGGTGAAGAGATGACAAGAGCATACGCTAAGTCCAAGTCTTCTTGCCTTGTTTATTGAAGATCTCGTGGACCTCTCACCGTGTGGCATTGAATACGCCACACCGCAGCGGAGTTTTTCTTCTCCGTATTTTGAGGTTGGTTTGGCGGTAGAATGAAACTGCTTCTGCGTTGTCCATTAGGGTTCTCATGGAGATTTTGATAGCACTGAGATGCCTAGGTTCAGGATGTTCTTCGTAGATACTCATTCTTCTTATCAGCATGTTAGGATGATTGACAATGTTTCCAGAAGCTACTTTCTTTATCGTAGAGTAACTGGTTGCTGTGAGGTTTCCGTCACTGTGATGGTCGAACAACAATCTGGTCCCTTCGAAAAGTTAAAGTTCCTTCCTGGCTGCCTTGCACAACTCTTAAGCTTGGGTTGAATCTCAGCAAATCGTTAAAGTGGACTCCAAGGTAAGTATCTACTTGACACTGTTGTTGGCTGCCGTGGATGGCCCATCAGAAATCTTCAGTACCTGCACTGTTTATGGCTGCCGTGGATGGCCCATCAGAAATCTTCAGTACCTGCTTTCTTCTGCAGAAAATAGAAGTTGCTGATGCCGTTTAAGGATGATTGCGAGAAATATGATCATTGCTGGTGAGAGTGTTTTCAGGGAAACTATAACTCCGCAATGGAAAAAAACTTCCCAATCTGTTTCTTATTAGAGATTTTTTATATATGATAAGAAACTCTGCACAATTTGGAATTCATTTAAGGTGACATGGCCTAAAAATTTAAGTAAACATCGATTTTGTGAACAAATTTCTTAATGAAGCAATAATGGCCCAAATCAAGTAAATATTTCATGGAGCATTATTAAAACTTTCAGAAAAACCAATAAGGATGCCTTAAATAATCAGGAAGTCAATGGCAGAGAAGATAGAGTAGTTGTTGAATATGAAAGTGCCATTAAATGCATGCGAACAATGAAAATGGTGAGACTGCAAAGATTTTATGACCATTTGCATTCCATTTTCTACTATCTATATTTCTTCTATCTTCTTTTTTTTTTTTCTCTAACTAAAAAGTGAAATAACAGGAAGCAAGAGGGTGACAATGTGCTTAGATGGATATGAACAAACAAAGAAACTATGGGGATAGATAGGATAGGTATGGTTAGAATAGAGAATGCCCTAAGCAACAGGCCAAGCAATACATAGGGAATTCGAGGTCAACACTATAGTCTTTTGCTGTATAATAGTTGTGGTGTGGTCCTTTTTGTCTGTTTTGTTGTTGTGTTTGTTGTGTGTCTTGAATTTATTCATTTGCCTTCCTTTTTTTCCTAGATTTTTCTCCCATCCTGTGTGCTAAATATTTTTTCTCTCCATAAACTATATTTTTTTATGTTTTTTTGTCCTTTACTCTCTCTAACCATATCGTCGTCGTCGTCGTATATAGCCCCAAAACATAAAATAGGCGCATTCAATAGAAAGGAAAGGATTCCGTTTTCTATGCTATATAGCCTGGTCGTTAAATATTTCTTATGTTGGCTACGTAACGTATACCTACCTAAGTGTGTGTGCTTTTTTTTTTTTTGTGTAAAAAAAATAATCTGAATTGTCATTTCAACTTCAATTGTGTGTGAAAAATTCAAGAAAAACTAGAATAATTGTACTTTCTGTATGAATAAAACTTTTCCTTTATACCTACTCTCTGGATCTGCCCCAACAACAAAAAGGTCATAATATTTTATGATACCCAAGGATATTTACTTTTGAACAAACAAAACAAAACAAAAAAAAAAAAAAAAACCAAAAGACCAACAACTAAACCAAAAAAAAAAAAAAACAAAAAAATTCCAATCGAAGTTATAGTGTTGATATAGTGGTTGTTATGAAAATTCAGCCATAAATGAAATTTATATCTTTTTTATTTGTGGGAATAACAATTGTATTTGCACAGCACAACTCAATATTTATGTTAGATACTTTTTTTTGCTCTGTAAGGATATTACAACAAAAATATTCTAACATCTATAATATTTCTATTTGTGCCTTGTTGTTGTTAGTCCTATATTGTTGTCACAAGGATGACAGCAGAATAGTGTTTTAGGATCCATTTTAGGGTAAAAGTAATCGAGATACTTTTTTTTTTTTTTTTTTTTTAATCATTTTTTAAGCCTTGTGGAAATGGACAAAGAGTGGGAGTAGAAAATGATATTGCTTTGCACCACAGCTGTGAATAATTGGAGAAAATATAAAACAACAAACAAAAGAAGATACTTTTGGCGCCTGGCGCGCGTCTTTCCACATGAATCCTTAACTATATACGGAAGCCACCATTCTGTTACAAAATTAAGTGCTCAGATCAGCTTCAGTTTTGTTTTTTTAGTAAATAAAAAAAATATGGTACAATGAGGAAGAAATGGCTTTCTCCGTATAATGGTTTTTCAATAACGAAGCAGCATTTTTTTTTTTTTTTGTTAGGCTTGTTGATGTGATATTTATAGAATTTTTCTCCTTTAGCTATATTTTTTGATGTTATACGTACTATACGTACAGCAATCAACCTTTAGCAAGCTATCAAGTTCAAAATTATAAGATAACAAGTTAATTGGATACCAAAAGCACTTGAATTTTGAATTGAATTTTTTTTTTTTTTATAGATGAAGTATTTTAAGGAAATATAAAAGGGGAATTCAGGAATTCACTTGCCATCATAACTTGAGAATTGATATTGAAGTAGACGTTGGAATACTGTTTCTTTTTTGTTTTTAATATTGTCATAAGATGACCGTCTTTAACAAGAAAGTAGCCCTGAGGTAGCAGAGGGAGCTTATAATAAAATTATTTCAGCTGGGGGGATGCCAACAAGTCAAAATTCGAATAACTACAAAATTTTGTCAATACGCCATGAACTTGGTTCCTTTTAACATTCGAAATTTTCGGGGATCAATATTAAGAGGAACACCTTATCCGGCCTTTGAACTGTGAGGTTAAAGAGCAAGAAACAGAAGCAGAAGCTTAACTGAATATAGTCAAATTTACTGATGACAAATAGTGCAAAAGCAAAAGGAACCTTTTAAATATATGGGTTAACCAAAGAAACTTCAACAGAGAATATTTGGAAGGGAGATTGAGGCAAAACGTATTGGTGTACGACTAATAGTCCAGTTAATGAAGCGAAAAAATAGGAAATCTGAATTTTGGAACAAAGCTTCTTCATTGTGTTCTTGATAAAATGTCAAATGTCCCCATCGATATGAGCACCGCTAACGATTTTTTGGGGCCTCCAATAAGATCTGTACTTTTATCGATTGATTTTTTATAAAAACAGTTGATTTTATAGAAAAAAAGTTTTAAACGTTTTTCGCAGGAAACATTCTAAGCAAAAATATTGTTGTTAACGTTTTTCTTCCAAATGTTATAGTTAGGAATATATTTCAGAAAAAGAGTTTTAGGGGGTCTTTGACCCCCTTATCAAATCAAATCAAAGACTATTTTATAAATATTTTCTTATAATTATCAAAAAAATTATAAAAAAAATCAAAAGTAGACCTAAACGAAAAAGTTCAGAAGAAATTATGCATAAAAACAGTTTAGGTCGTAACTAGGATGGAATAATTTTGAAAAAAAAACTAAAAGATTGCGCTTAAAGTTTTTTTCTCTATATTTTATAGTTAGGGAAGTTAGTTAGTCACGAAAAACTGTTTAACTGGCGATTGGATTATTAAAAACGGTTGATTTTAGAAAAAAAGTCATAATATTTTCTCCAAATATTACAGTCAAGGAGGTATTCACGACAAATGGGGAGTCAAAGTTTTCGACTCCCCTTTAAATCGTTAGGGGTGCTCACATCGCTCTCAGTTTCCTTAGAACACAGTAAGGAAGCTTTGTACCAAAATTCAGCTTTCTCCTAATTTTGGCTGAGTTGAATGGCTCCATTGACTGGACTATAAAGGATCATCAATATTAGAGCTATTAGGACAGAAGAAATCATTCAATATTACTTGGTAACTCATAGGGACCATCAACACCTTAAGGTGTTTTGTGTTTGGGCTGCTCCTAACAAGTTTCTTGACCAGGGACCTATTTATCATTTAATTACATCAGCTAGATCTACTTAATCAACAATTTCTAGGTTCTAGCATCAATAGCTGCGTCTCATTTGGCCTTGACCACACCTGAGTCACGATCTTTGTCTTCTGGGGTGAATCTTCGGGCTGTATTCTAAAACTTTTTGTGCAGAAGCATTATGTTGTTACTGTTGCTGTCTATGATGACAACCAGTCCAAGCCGTTGGTGTTGGATGTCCTTTTTTTGTTGACAGAGCATATCTTGGTCATGTCCTCATTGCCACTAAAAGAACATTTCAGCTGCTACGTTTCTCTACGTTCTTCCGATTAATAACGTTGACATAATGCAAGTAATCGGGCAGACCTTTGAACCACGCGATGCACGGTGAACTTTTGAAGAACCATGTCGAAGAACTCACATGCAGACTGAATTACGTCCGTACTCCTAGTGTTGTCATTGCTCAAAAACACGTTCATATTCCTGGCGGGGCAGTTCGTCTGACGGCAGTAGAACCTTACCTCGGGCTGGGTCAGGTTCTTTAATAACTCCTTAGACGAAGAGTTAGTTAAACCGCTCCTTATTGGCTTATTAAGCTTTAATTTATGTCGAAGTTGCAAATTTAATGTGTTTAACAAGTAGTTCACACTGACTGGTGTTCTAGACTGTTGATTTCATTTGACAAATTCTTCCACTGCTGCTTTCATCGAATTACACCTTCTCTCTTTCGTCTTCAAGATTCTACAAATCTCCAAATATTTCCGAACTGCGTAGTAAAAGAACGAGAACCAACCTGATCTGCAAGTGGTGAACCAGTTCGTGTGAATTGGTACAGTGTACCTAACTAATAACCAGTTTCGATAACCTTGAAATTTTAGCAATTATAGCTTGTATACAGCTTCTGTAAAACCTGTACTTTAATCAGTCATATGGACGAAAGTTTGTGAGACGCAATTTCGTTTTTTTCGCCAGGCCCAGAAACCTTATCGGAACTTTAACATAGTATAAAAATTTAGCTTCTGGAATACATCTACGGAATCTTTTCTAATTTTAATGTTTCGTTTGTTCTCTTGTTTCAATTTTATTGCATGGAAAATAAAAAAAAACGAGTCTTTTAACTTAGAGACTTTTTTGTTTCATCTTTAATAATGTTTAGGTCAAATATTATACATATTTGTATGACAATTAACTTATACTGACAATTTTTGTCTATTTTCATAACATGTTCCCCAGTTAATATCTAATAACAATTAAAAATAGTTGATTATAGTTCTATCACAAACCCAGCAAACCCCATAATGGCTAGCTTTATCTATTTTAAATTGAAATTTTATAATGTTGAACCTTTAGTGAATAAACTAGATTTAAATTATCAAGTTTAAATTACATTTTTAAATAACTTTCATAGTCGCATGCATGAACCCTTTTTGACTTAATTTTATAGCAATCAAATTATAAACCTATTCAAAAATTATTATAAAAATTCTTTAAATTATCATCAACTTTGCCATAGATAAGAAGGAGTAAGGAGGGAGAACAAAAATAAAATACATTAAAATGTTAATTTTCTCATCTCCATCAGACATTAGAAACCATAGAAATAATGAAATACTTTCAAAGACTTTTAGGAATTTTTCAAAAACCGCAACATAATATATTAAAAGTACACATACTTTTACCTATATTATAAAGATACATTATAAGGAAATAATAGTCAAATTACATTCATAAAATACCTATCTTTGAATCTTACGAGAGTATAAGAAGACCTAGAATGTTCATCAAAGGTACAAAGGACGATAAAGTTAAAAAAGAAAAAAAAAAAAAAAACCTTAACAATTTACTCAAACCTTAAGTGGATGTTCGTCTATAATCAATTTAAAAATAAAAACCTATATTTCAATTAGGTGTGGCACACGCATATGAATGTGGCTGTGTAAGTGAGTGAGTTTGAATATCCTGTATGATGCGCTATGCGTGAGGGTAAATTGTAAAAGAAATTAATTTTTGATTGCTTTTCCACACTTTGGCTTTGTTCTTTTTGTTTTTTGTTTTTTTTGTTCCTATTGTTGGTGTTTCTTTGTCAGGAAGGTTAGGGTAGAGTATAGGGTAAAGGTGGGTGCCAATGTGTCATGTCCTTGAAGTAGATATTTTAATTAACTGACTGAATTCATGTTTCATAACAATGTGTGTGTGTTTTTCGTCTTTTATGCTTAAATACAAAAGAATTTCACGCTTATAATAATTGTGTTTGCCTTTGAAATAAGAGAAGGTTTAGAAGGAAGATAGGTACGGGGTACCGTTAAAAATAATAGAAATAGAATATTATAGGTTTTTAGGAGGGATAAAAAGTTTTTCTCAGCTATGTGGTATGTTGTATTTGTTTTTTTTTGTGTTGTTGTTTCATTTCTTTCATTTCATTTAACCACACTTATGGAAAGAGATCCGAGAAATAGGGTAAGTGAAATAAAGGTACAAATATATCTGCTCAGGATGAGTCGAAAGGTTATGAAATTAAATTATATTACGTACCTACATAGGTGAAAATTAATTTACCCAAATGAATACACTTTAGCATTGTGTGACTGAATTGAATTACATTACTTTGATTATATTAATGCGTAGGTTTGGCAGATGGTGGGAAATTGTGAGAATATGGTGGTAACCTGAAATGCGATTATAAAGGATAATTTTTGTTTATTTTTTGTTTGTTTGCAGATTTTGGTTTGCCTCAATGATTACAGATTGTTTTCTCTGAAAATTAAGAAGGGTGATACCTCTGGCATTTAAAAGTGTAAAAGCAAGCAACATATTCAACAACAAAAAAAAAATGTTTTGGAATCTTTTTTCAAAGGTGTTGTATGGAGGTGGTTTTGATTGCGAAATTTTGAAAAAAAAAATTTAAATCGGCTAATTTTGTTCATTTAATCTTAACCCATTAACACCTACACCTAAACTACTTGAGAAAATTATGTGTTAATATTATTTTTTACTTAATAAAGGTTAAGGCAAATACTAATGATTTCTTTTTTGAAGTTATACTTCTTTCCCGGTGTTTATGAGAATATTCAATTAGTGGTAACACATAGACATTTTCAGCCCATTATTACATTAAAAGGAACAACACACTTACATTTATACCACTTTGTTTATTTTTTTCATTATTCTGCACACATAATAAAGTTATTTAATTACAGAAGTCGGCCATTGTTATTTATTCTACACTTTTGATGGTAGACAAAAACTAAAAACACCAAAAGATAGGAGGTATAGTGTAAGATTCTGATAAAATGGGAAGATAGGGTAAAATGGGGTAAAAGACAAAAAATAAAAACTGTGTTTACATCACAAAAAGTATAAGGGTAAGAATTATGAACAAAATTTAATAGAATGTGTTCTTTATACATGTGTGCAGAAATTAGATTTTTAAACATTTTTTTTTGCAATGAATAACAGTAATATCAAGATTTTTCAGTCCAAAATGTTTTACTGTTTCCACCGGTATTTTATTTTTATCTTTTATAGTTTTACATTTTTTTTTAACTTAAAAACAGCCATTAGGTATTAGGTAAATACATTTTTGTACAAAATTTCACAATTTTCTGTTGTCTTCCGCGGCGCCTAATAACTATTTACCTAAGCATTATAAAATTATGATTCAACTTTATTGAGCCTCACGATAAAATTACATTTAATTTGATATACCACACATAATGCTATAAAAGCTTTACAAACTTGTAAAGAGTTTCATCGAAATTTAACGAAATTGTCTGCTTCGGTCGTCGGAACTCGATCAGCCACCAGTGAGGAACGGTACCGATGAATTACAAATGGGCTCGAGATAGTTCGCTTATAAAATTTTTAACTATTTTGTTTACTGGCGGATTTTAAAGATCTAAATTTTGCTGAAATATCAGTTAAATATACGAATAATGAGAAAAACGTAATGGCAGGCAATTTTTGTTTTCTTTTTTTTTTAACAAAATGGAATGAAATATATTTGAATTCATAAAACAATTTACGACAATATTGTTGGTACAATTGTCCTTGATAGGCAATAATAATGTTTAAAAATAAAATATGTATTTTACAGATTTTAGTGAAAAAATAATAAAAATATAGTCTGTAACTTAAGTTTTAGTAGTAGGATTTTGATAAATTGAACAGATTCTATTTCATAAAATGTTGAACTAAAGTTCTGCATAAAAATATTGGAACATTATTTTATCAAACATTGCCACATCTCTTGCTCTTGAAAAAAACTTCAGAAGTCCTACTCTTAAAGCACAATAGTTCTAAATTTTACATAATTTACTTAATTTAAAAAATATCTTGGATAAATTTTGAAATACGTACATAGTACTTAAAAAAACATTATACCTATATTGTTTACAATGTCTTGACTAGAATTTGTGTCTGGGTGAGAAATTAACAACTCTGCGAAATTGCTTGGCAATACCACCATCAAAATTTCCTAAAATTTGAGGTACCACAAAGCACAATAGTCTTTCGCACCGAAGAGGTATTCCATTTCTGTACAAATATGTATGGCTAGGCAGTAGGCACAAAAAAATAAATATTTTAACTTTAAAAACTCAAGATTTATGAGTGGAAAAAAAAAATCAAATTTTTATAGTCATCCATTCAAGGAAACACAAGAATCATGCGCCTGAATTACCTACCTACCCTTTAGCTCTCAAAGAATTACCACGGAAACATTCTTATGAAGTGTAATGAATCTTGCCAAAGGCAGTTCAATAGTACAAAAGCTTTTCACGGAGCAGACTTCCTCTTTTACCTACCTTTATGTGATTTGTTCAAGTATTTTTTTTTTGTCCTTTTTAACAAAAAAAAAAAAAAAAAAATCATTCAGTTTGCCTTTTTATTAGTGCACAGGAAGATATCTCTCCCCACCACCATCGTCAATAAATTCTATTTTCATGACCTCGTTCAAGGATGATACATTCATTGGTAAAAAAAGGAAGAAATAATAAAAAAAAAAAATAAATTCATGATTAAGATGGTATACATTACATATGTATGTACCTGCCTACATAATATACATATGTATGTATAAATGTAAGGTACCTACTTATGTATATAAAAGTAAAGACGACGACAACGACTTATTACGAACAAGCGCACCCAGAGCCCAGAGGGTCCCGAATTCATTCCAGTAATTCAAGGAGTCACCGTAACATCTGCTGCATACTAAAATATCATCCTTTTTTCTTCGAAAACGAAAAATCGCTCTCTCATTTTGTAGGCATGTGAGTATAGGTAAGGTACAGGACTATCAGAGCAATTTAGTTAGGCAATCAATCATGCGGAATTTTATTTTATATATTTTTTTTTCTGTTTTGCTCCCGAAGAATTGAGAATTTTTTTTTTTTGTATAATGTCGATTCTCAATGTTCGCAGGAAGATTCCAAATTCCAAGACCTAACGACATTTGAAAATATTGTACCCCTCTGTAAGGATATGCTGGATCTCGTAGCTATACAGAAGATATTCCTTGAAATGAAAAAAAAAAACAAGAATTTCGTGAAAAGAAAGTAAATTATTTTTAATGGAAATGTTGTAGCAACATTTCCATGAAGAAAGTGTAGTGCGTAAGATACAAAAAAAAAAAAAAAAAAATAAACATTTATTTGATTGGAACCATACCTACTAACATAAAAAAAATATCCTTTAACGAACTATGTGTGTTGTGTGTATGGAATGGATCAGTTTAATACACTCGATTCGCCCACACACAACATGTCTTATTCTGCCACAATCAAATTACTTTAGTTAAAAGGAAATAAAAATGTCTTTTCAGGACGAACTAACGACACAGGCTGACAAAAAAAGGAGTGAACTCTTCCATTTACATTTCTAACAAAAATCTTTTTTTTTTTTTTTTTTTTTTTCATTTGTATAGTTCGGTATGAAGGAGAGAAGATGTACATTTCTACGTAACCTTCTTTTTTTTTTTGTTTGTTAGTTTTTATCTTACGCTTGAGAAAATCCTTGCCATCAATTGGAATGTATCACGCAACTATGAACATTCATTATAATGCTGTGTGAGAGATTGAATGTTTTACACCTTACCTAGTGTATAACTGAAATTAAGAGTAGGTAGAGTTAATATCTCAGTAGACAGATGATGGACTTTATCTGTTTCCGGTAATTTTGGAAATCTTTAAATTTCGAAGGACAGACAAGATAAGTTCTACTCTTGGAGTAATAATTTGTGCTATGGACAATTACGCCAGAGCGGAGGTCTAAGTTCTAGCTCTAGCCTATGGCATCTTCTCTTTTCAAAGGGAAGACAATCCTCCAAAATAAGGTCATAAAAATTTCATCTCAGCTTAGCTGTTTGGAATAGGCAGAAAACTGTAGGTGCCTTACATTTCTACCAACATTTACACGCGCTGAGAAATGGTTCGACACTTGAAAAATTAAAATGTCAGGTCACTTGGACTTGGATCTTCGTTCTTCTTGGCTAATTGCACCAAAATTTTGTTTGTTTGAATGATTGTACGACAATGCTGGGTTTTCAAAGGCCGTATTCAGTAATTTCTTCCAATTAATTCGAACACAAAATAAAGTCTCCAATTTTCTACATCAAATCACCTTTAACCTTCAGCTCAATCCTTTGAATATGAGTATTTCTTCTATTTCTCGTTTAGCATAATGGCCTGATGCTGAAGATTTCACGGGCTTATGGTGGTAACAATGCTAATTTTGTCAAGACACTATTCAATAGTGTCTTCAATTTCCTACACAAGTCGTTGAAGATCACTTTCAACCGAGCTCAATCATTTGAAGATGAGTTCTTTTCTATTTCTCGTAACCTATGAACTGATGTAGAAGATTTTACGGGCGTATGGGTTTTGTCAAGGGGCAATAGTACGAGTATCTTCCATTACACTCGATCACAAGACAATGGTCTAGAATTTCTTTCAGGTTTATCCTATGAAGATGAGCTCTTCTTTTATTTCTCGTAGCCTATAAATGGCATGATGCAGAAAATTTCACGGTCTTATGATTGTACTACAGTGATAATTTTGTGAAGGCCCTATTCAATAGAGTCTTCCAATAGACTCGATCACAAGACGAATAATCCCAATTTCCTTATACAAGTTATTGGAAGGAGGTAAGGCCTTTGAAGATGAGTTCTTCTTCTATTTCTGTTAGCCTATGGCAGAAGATTTTACGGGCTTATGGTGGGCAACGCTGGGTTTGTCAAGGCCCCATTCAATAGTATCTTTTAAATAGCTCGATCACAAGACAACGGTCTCGAATTTCCTACTACAAGTTTTTGGAGATCAACTTCAACCAATATAAATCTATTGAAGATGAGTTTTGTTTTGTTTCTCGTACCCTATGACCTAATACTGAAGATTTTATGTCATTTTGTAGGAGAACCAAATTTATGTGGTTTTGCTTCTCTTGAGACGTTATATAGTAGGGTCCTCGTCAAGTCCAAATTCATTAATACTAATGGTTGGACTCAGTTGCTCAAACTTCGAAATTTCTGCGATTTTCAGCAGGGAACTGCAGGTCTCCAGAGTCAATTATTTCTCCATTATTATAAACAACTCTTGCATTTATTGCATTGATTCGGTAGGTTTCTGGTTTTTTTCAAATTAGTGTTTCCTCCTCTGGATCAGTCATTCTAAGTAAGCTCCAGCATAATTGCCCATTTGTATAGGGAAATTCTTTGAACCAAATTTGGGGTCCAAAAGTTAATAGATTAAGTGCCGTAAATGCCGTTATTGCCAATAAAGGGTTTTAACAGAGCATTAATATGTTTAAATACAATATAATGTTCAAAGAAATGAACAAATCTATTACTTTTTAAAGTTTTTCATGTGTTTGCTAATTTTTTTGGTAAATAAAAGTGCCAGTTTTGTTTTGGCTTGGGTATTGCGTACCATCTTCTCTGTCTAACGTAGTTTGATTCTCGATTCATCGCAGGAATTGTTCGTAAACATTTCAACTATGGTGCAGAGGTCTTCATTCCAAACGTTCAGCATTCAAATCTTTCAGGATTATTTGCTTGTCTTCAAGGGACGATGACTCAATTCCGTTCTGTAAAATTCAGTTTTAATCCAAAAAATAAATTAACGTACGTACTGACAAATATTCAGAGCATTTTTTGAAAAACTCAACAAAAATGCGAAAACACACAAAACACTTTTTCACAGTTTTTGCGTTATATGACCTCCGAGATCGAGATATTAGATTAGGGTCTTAAATTACCAAAAATTGTAAATTTGTTGTGAGTTCTTTGTTCAAAAACATCACCTGAGATTACATTAGACTTAGATTTTTAAAATAACTTTGTTCTATTTGTTAAAAAATACTAGTTTTTGCCCTGAGATTGTAGTGAACTATATTATCTGCAATTTTGAATTATCCATTTCATTTGTTAAATTGCATAAAAAAAAAATTCATGCCCAGAAAAATTATTTTTTTTTGTTATTCTTCCAGATGGCATATTTCTTCTTAAAACAAAAATGACAAATCAATGTCAAAAACAAAGAAAACAAACAAGAATGAAATGCGAGAAAACATATTCTTTAAGATAAATTGTTTACATTAACACGTACGCCATATGTCAATGACAGATGTGATTTCAAACTCTCATTTCAGTGATTTCTTACCCTTTGAATCTTCGTCCTTATATATGTCTATGTCTGGGAAGCATGAGTTAGGTTAGGTAATTTTATAACTTTCTTTCTATAAATTGCAACTCATATCTCACCATAAATCACAAGACTTTTCCATAAAAGAGTTGGTAAGAGAGATGATGAAATTCTTCAAAATTCATATCCATAACATTAACACCCGCATTAAATGCGTGGGAATATGAAATCCATTTGTTTTTTTTTTCCACAACACTCGTGACTGATTTGATTCATTTTTCAAGTTATAAGCAAATCACCTCAAGACATAATGACGAGTGTGTCATACAACAGATACCATATTATATAACTACATCCTATACACACAAAGATACTAAGCTTTAATCATTCTGACAAACAAACCGCAAAGCAAAAAGGAAATAACTTGTTTTTGTGTTGGTTAAAGAAAATGCAAAAGTCTCAAACAAGGATTACCGCAAACACGCAATATGATGAGTTATTTGACATTTGAATAATATTGCTTAGCTACATTATAACCTACAAAACTGCTAATGAGATTTTCATTTATGTTTTCTGACACAAAAACCAAAAAAACATGAAACATAAAACTCACCCTTTACAGCTTTGTGACAGACAAATTGCAAATTTGTCAGTTGTATCATGTGTCGCCACATCCTTTGCTCAAAGGATAAAAACAAACACAAAACAAAAAAGTGATTTCCATTTCCATGCTTTCATAAATTGAAAAAAGAAAATAATCTTTTTATGGTTCCGTAATCTAAAATCATAATGATTTCCGTTGCGTAAGATCTTTCTCAAAAGAGGAAAATTCTGCGAACGATATTTTTTTTCTATTTAGGTACGTAAATAGTTTTTCTCCTTCTTTTGAATAATTTTCTAAACTAAATTGATCTTTCAAGTGAAAATTTTACCGAAAGCATTAAAATTTATGCGGTATTAAGATGTGGTTCGTGGAAAATTCACGGTTCTTCATCAGTGAATGCAAATACACTACCCAAGGATGCACGCATGAATTCAATTAAAACGAAACTTAAGCTCCATGGAATACTGATGAAGATGATGAAAATGATGATGATGCAATTATTTCTGCAATCAAATTTTATATAATTATTTAGTTTCAACCATCAGTCGCACAGCGCCCAAAGATTTTCAAAAGTTACATGACTCGTGTTTATTTCTGGGTTATGTTGATGCACATACTGGAAGCCTCTGATTCAATTGCATGTATTTGATATGTAAGTTCAAAGCTGATTACAGCGTCTTGCTTTTTCCTTCGTATTTCGTGACATCAAATGTTAAAGTGTAGTTTTTCTATATTTTCATTCTTTGGAATACCTATTTTGATAATATTTTTTAGTATTTTTGAGTTTAATTCATTTAAATGCGATAGGTTTGTATAAATCTAGGGGGTAGTTGGTCGAAAAAGTGGGGTGGGTGTTACAATTTCTATAAAAACTAGACCTCCTATCGAAAAAAGTTTTTTATCTAAAACTTCTGTTCAGATATTTTTTCTATATAAACTCAAAAATATTGTAAAAAATGCCAACAAAAATTTTTTTGTTTTTTTATTTTTATCTTTTTAAAAAATAGTTTGATTTTGATGAAACTATTTTTTATAGTATTGTTTTCATTGAAACTAGCTAAATTCGATTTTTGCAATTGCTCTATCATGCAAATGTTTTGAGATATCTATAGAATTTTTGAATTCTCAAAAACACTGTTTTTGTGAAATATTTCATTTTCAGAAACAAGAACTTTTTTTTTGTAATGTTTCTTAAACCTGAATAATTAATTTCACTTTAAAAATAAATAAGACAAGAGCGCATTAAAACATTTGTCAAAATATGTCTTTTTTTCTGAAAATTCAATCCCACTAAACCCAAAATATCAAAAAAACAGTGTTTTTGGGAAGTTCAAAAATTCGATACTTCAAAAACCTTACATGAAACAGCAATTTTGATGCTACATTCAAGGTAAGCTGGCTGATATTACTGTCATTTACATAAAATTTGACCTTAAAAATTCGATTTTTACAATCTTCTTCACAGTAACTGTGTTCTTTTCTTATTTAGTCTCAAAAAAGAGGATTTAACCAAAAAGAATCCATCTCAAAATTTCCAAAAATCAAATTTTTTTTAGTCAATTTTTGATTGAAAATTAAGCAAATAAATTTGTCAAATACACAATACCTAGTAAATATTTTGATGAGTTTTTTCTTATAAGTAAAAGACAGCAATGTACGCTAAACGAATTTTCATCAAAATCTGACTCTTTTTGAAAAGATAAAAATAAAAAACAAACAAAATTCGTTTTTGGCATTTTCACAATATTTTTGAGGTTATATAGAAAAAATTTCTGAATTTTTAGATCTTTTTACCACCTACAACTCTTGCTTTAAACATCGAAAGAAGGTCTACCTTTGATAGAAATGATAAAAACAAACGATTTGCGAATTGAATTTCTTCAGCTAATTCGGTAGGTGTAGGTCTTAAGACCTTAAAGCCGCCCTAGCAAAATACCTGGTCCGGAATACTGACCAAGTTTGGTAGACCTTAGAGTTCTTCATGAAGGCTAGTAAACTTCAATAAATTTACAATACCCAACACAATTCTGCTTTGAAACTCTGTCAGTAAGTTGCTGAGTAGCATAGTTTTCGATGACTCAGCGGATCAAAGTTGGAGGATCGATGCGGTGCGTGGTATGCTACAAATGCTCCGTTAAAGTGTGGGTTGCTTCGTTGCAAGATTTCTTGAATACAAAAATTTATTAATTTTTTAAAAACCATGGTAGTAGAGCTGGGTTTTGCATCCAAGTTTTTTTAATAGCATAGCAAAAATTGTCAAACTTACTTTCAATTTCTTCACACACGTTAAAATTCTGCTCATCCTATCTAGAACTGTCGATTTCGAGGTGCTAGCTTAAATTCTACCACAAGCTCCTCATTTGACACAACTTCTGTTAAGCACTTCTGTGAAGAAATCACTTGGTATCGTTTTGAATACTTACTTTAGGAAGATCACCAGTACCAGTATCGATGTTAGGGCTCCATGCAGAAGTTAGCAGTTAAAGTCTCAATAAGCCTTCATAATTAATAAGAACAAAATACTTCAAAACATGTTACGGTTTATTTGTTTTTTTTTTCAAACTGTAATGATAATTTCTATTTTCTAAGCACCAAATACCAAGCAAAATATAAATCAGAATTTCAAAACAAATTTATTCCATCTGAAATGTTTAATGAACTCATTTAAAAACCTCCATCACTACTTGTTCTTAAAATTGCTTCACTCAATTAAACTTTAAATAGAAATAAATCATTCTAACCTGCTTACTGTTGCTTTTTATATGTAAATCAGTTTGAAAACAAAATATCCTCAAAATAATGGAGAAGAAACTAAAAGACTTTGTTTTTGGTTAAATCAAATGCATCAAAAAATACATATGTAGAGAATGTTTTGGAAACAATCCTGGGTTCTGTTTTTGTTCTCCCCAAAAAAATCCAATTTGAATAAATATAATGTAAAAACAACTCTACTCCGTTTTACATAAAACAAACAAAACTAAAAAAAAAACAACTATTTTCCAATTCTTTCTAATGCTACACTACACTCTGGCACATCAAAATACTATTTCAAAAGAATTTGCATTTTCAAAACAGCATCGTCCGAGTGTCGTATTCTTTTTCTCTATACAAAACAAAATAAATATAACTTGTGTCTCAGAGTAGCTGCTACATAAACACAAAAGTTTTATTCAAACTTCAAAAAAAAAAAAACCGAGGAATAGTAAAATATTTCAAAAATACAATTTCAAAAACTCTTTCGAAAATAATAGTACCTACGAGTATGAACACCGAGAGCCATTTTGAATGCTTAAATGTTCGTATATAAGTCATTTCCAGCAAATTTCATGATTTCGTTGTTTTCTTGATTTGTTCTTTTTTTTTTGTATAGATAAAAAGGCAATTTCACAATCCATAGAGCTCAACCACAATACTCATACATATACCTACGAGTACAGAGCATGTTTGCTACCACATGCATTCTGTACTCACTTTTTGGGTTCCCATATTAGATGAGAAATTGCCGCACATTTACTCCCTCGACCATCAGTCTAAATCAGCTTTTGCCCTTAACGTTTTTGCATTCAACCAATACACACATACATACCTACATACAATCGCACCCATTTTGGTTTCCTTAAAAGACGGAAACTCCAGAGAAAATCACATTTCCGAAATTCCCTACGAAATTTCGTAGCCATATAAATTTCTCGCTCTAAGGACACGCTACTTTGGGTACCTACAACAAATACCTAAGCAGCATGTATATGTGTTTAATATTTATTTTGTTTACATCTTTTGCAGTTAGCCAGGGATTTTCTCACACATATAGTAGAAAAGGATCTCGAAAGAATTTCTTATAGCCTTAACTTAACTTTCCTTCATCTTAAGGTTCTAATCCTTAAGTGCTGATTACCCCCACTCTAAGCCAACCACCATCAGTCGGCCGTCCAAATTGCATATATGGAGTCTCTATAGTCGAAGACAAAAAAGGACGAAGTGGTAAAAGAAGCTTATAATAACGAAGAATACAAACAGTACAGTGAAGAGAATTATATTCAATGCTAAGCTGGATTCTTTGGCTAAAGCGCTGCTTCCATACAAGTAAACACACGTCCAAAATGACTACAGTGCAAAATATAATAAATAAAATAAGAAATATAAATATAAAATCAACAAAAACACAAACACACACACAACAATCCATGACACAAACAAACAAACACAAAAAATTATCCTTGAAGATTAGAAGGAAGCACATCACTTTACCTACTCGAAATATATGCAAAAGGAAGAAAAGCAAGGTTGATGGTGTTGAGGAAGATCCTATTTTGGAAAATTCTGCATGTTTGCGCATTGAGGAATAAACATCTGTGACAAATTGTGTTTAACTTGCGATGCAATTTTGCGGAATATTAAATAAATTCCGTTCGTTCGTGCAACGATTTTTGCTTTTTTTTTGTTTCAGGGACTGATTTTGTCATTAAAGTGTCATCAGGCCCTAAAGCAATGGATTCTGTGATGATTTCGTCGTAAATTGATAATTTCGATTTTCTTCTGTTTCGTCAAAAAGCGCCTATAAGCCTTTAACTTCTAATGCTATAAAGTAATTACGTTTGGTGAAATGAAAAATGCATACATTCCATACAGAATGTTAGGGACCTTCTCTGTGCCAATTGTGACCGTAAGAACCAACCATTTTCATTAGATTTTTGACCGAATTTTAAGAATCCTCCCGCCATTAGCCTTATATACCATAACGACACTGAATTTTGTTGAATTTTGTGTTCAATTGGCGATATAAACTGGACAAAATTCAATTCAGAAGTTGAAGAATATATCCCAAAATGTCCAGTAACGTAAACACCATTGCACCATTGATAAGTTTGAACCAGTTTGTCAACATCGCTCAGCAGTGAAAAACTCTTCAAAAAAAGGCAATCTATTTTTGACATCCACGGGCTCGGCAAGAAGATTTGAACAATTTTTGAAGACATTAAAAATAAAATCAATAAGCACCAGTTCATCAGTGCACTAGCACAATGTCTTACCAAGCAGTTCACCAAGTTTATGATATCAAGGGGAGTCAAACATGCCATTTTTAAAATGATGAATTTTAATGCTGAGAAAGCAAAGTTTATTTCAAAAACGATTAATTATGGACATAAACTACTGAAAACAACTGCTAAGTAAACTGAATTTTTTGTCTATCCTTCTCCGTTTTTGATTAGAAAAAGTGTATATCCAATTTTTAAAAATCTCAGCAACTCCCAATATAAGTATTTTATTTAGGGCAGAAAATCTTCTATAAAAGCACTACTAGAACTGGACTAACTTCAAACTTAGCTCAGCTAAAAATTCCAAAAAGTCCACAAAAACTGATAGAATGTCCATTTCATTACTAAGTTACCAATAAACCTTAAGAAAAATTACCAATACCGTTATTTCATCCAATGCAGACATCATTTCGACAGAGCCACTACTAAAACTATACAAGAAACTGATACCTAACGAAAACTCTGACAAGTCAACAAATTAAATCTATAGAACTTCTATTTGCTAACCAAGTTACCAAAAAATCTATCCGTTATACTGCTGACGACCATTTAAAAAAAAAATCCCGAACAACAGCTATTTTCTGTTAGCTAGAAAAACGGCAAAAATGAATTCCATGCTAAAAAGAATAAACTGCACTGATATTGTCCTCTCATTCTAGGTTTGGACTAATCAGTTTAAGGTACATCCGCTACTGGCTACCTATTTTACTCTGATGTTAGACTTGAATTATACAAAATGAACATCGTTTAAATAGAAACACAATAAAATCAAATCTTTAATTAAATGAATCAGTATTCGAGATTCGAGTGCCACAGGGATCAAGGCTTGGACCCTTGCTTTTCAATATTATTTTAAAGGCGACAAAAGATTAGCACAGCAAAACACAATTTCTTTTGGACAAGAGAAGGCGAAAGGATCTTGCATTTCGCATGGTGCATAACAAAAATTAATCAAGAGACAGCACACCAAAACAGTATCAGTCCTTTCATTCAAGAAGTATTAAAAAATTAACTTAGAACCACCATTTAACTTGAACATAGAGACTCTTCTGTGATATAGCGAACTTAAAAAAAACAAAATGGAGCATTTCAGAATGTACTTGTTTGTAAAACAAACTGATCTGATCCTTAATTTTTTCAAAACTGTACAGCAATTCAGTACCGAAAAAGTATATTAGTAACAGGCCAATTTAAAATTTGTACAATGTATGAATTTAATACTTCTTAGTGACCAAAATATTCCTAATCAGTTATTTTTTTGCGTATTTATCATGAACCTGAAAATTCAAGGACATTTTTAAACTTCATTAAGTAGTTCTACGTTGATAGCTTCAAAATTCTCATTTTCTTCCTGAAACTATTAATCAGTGACAATCTCACCCAGAAAACAGAGCCCTCGAGTAAGATTTGCGCCTTTCTATCATCAAAATTCTATAACGAGCTCTACATTTTCTAGGACGATTTGTCTCTTTGATAATCCGACACTGATGCCTTTCCTGTGAGTTTTCTTCATGTCTCTTTGTTTATATTTCTACAGTAAAAAAAATAAAAATATTAAATCCACCAACATGTTTAGCCCATATTCAAACGAAAGGAGTAAGTATAAGCTAAGCATCATTTCATCTATTTTTCTGTGTACATTATTGCACGTTCTTCAAAATAACAATATTTATTTTGAATGAAGCTAACGTAACACGTACATAATATTGTAAATAATAATATACATATAATACAGAAGGATATTAATTTTCGCATGTCTTTTGAAATTTTATGAAAACAAAGGCTTTTCTATGAATTTGTTAGGAAGTTTTGTTGATAAAACCATTTTTATAGAGTAAATTCAAGTGGAGTTTTAGTGTGATGGACTTGAGTTTTTCTTTTGAATCTAAGTACTTCAAAATGTCAAGTCATTTACGAGTTGAATGCACTAAATTTTGATTTTTTCTTTTGAATCTAAGTACTTCAAAATGTCAAGTCATTTACGAGTTGAATGCACTAAATTTTGATTTATGAACTTAAAAAGTTTTTGACATTTTTGGTTTGTGGATTAAAAATTTTTGATTTAAAAAAACATTTATTTGTGTGTGCTAATAGAAGAAAAACTGACAGCTTTGAATAAAAGTGAAAACTGTTTATCAACTTTTGTCAGAATACAATTTTTGGCTAAAAAAATGAATTTACATAGATTGTGACAGTGATAAATTTTAATAAATTTTTCAGCATTTTAGAAGTCTTGTTTCTATAGTTTTTAAAATCTCTTCTAAGCTTGATTAAATAATTTCAAATAAAAACCTGAATTGTAAAAACAATCATTATTTTCTGCTGCCATCGATTTAAAAAATGAGTAATGAAGGATGTTTTCTTTTTTTTGCAAAACTTGTTAGCTTGATAGTGAAGTCCTTAAAGCTCAAGCCTTTGAATTTTTGCTTAGTTGTCAGGATTTGTTTTTTTTTTCTTCATTGCGGATAATGGATAGAAAACTGACTGCCCTTGCATAAAAAGAAGATATTTAAAACCAAAGTAGAATGATAAAATTCTACAAACTAAAAAAATAGATAAACACTTAAATCCCTTGCGACGGAGATGAATTGCAATCCATGGCATTATAATAAGAACTGGCTGTAGGATAACAAACTCTTAGACAGCTCCTTTTTATTTTCCTTTGATTTTCTTTCTTTCATTATTATAATAAATTAATGATGTGGTTGGTATTATGTATATAAAACTTTGTAGGTGTGTGTGTATTACTCGACAATAAATGTCAAAATCACTGTGAATCTGAACTCAACACAGCAAGGAGATTTATTTTTGATTAATTATATTCCAAGGATAGTTTTATTTTATTTTTTTTTGTTTTCCATTTTGAATTATTCATTCTCGATTTCAAAAAGTGGTTCTTCTATAAATTAATTTAGAATTTATTTATGGAAATTGTGGATACTATAAAATATTCATTAATTAATTATATAAATGTTGGTATAGCAAAAGAAAATACCCATCACACAGTTTTGAGAATATAATATAGAGAAGAAGCAGGAGTAAAAAACCCCTTTCAACAAGTGGTTCAGAATAAGAGCTGTCATATTCAGAAAATAATTTATCATTAATCTTTTGATGAATATTTCTTCTTTTTGTTTTATGTGGATAAAGTAGGTAAGGTACCTACCTATAGACTTTTCTAAGGTATAAGAAGTGTTAGTAAAAGTTTTCTTTATAAATAAACTTACAAGAATTGAAATGTCTTTTCCAGATGATGTTGTTAAATTTGGGTTGGAAAAATTCTCAAACTGTTATTAGTTGAGTTGTTTTTTTTTAATCAAACATACTCGTACATAAATTAGTACGGTTGCTAAGAAATAAACTAAAAAACTTTTCAAAATCAAGCTCAGTTCACAAGATATAGTTACTTCAATTTTAATTCATACGTGAAAAACAAACAAAAATAAAAAGATTTTGTTCAAATGAAAGAATTTATTTTAATTGTATTTATTGTTGTTTAAACAAATTCTTTTTTTTTTTTTGGTTTTGTGTCTTACTTTTAGAAGAATTACGTCCGTAGGAATTAAAATTATAATATCTTGTGAACTGAGCTTGATTTTGGAATGTTTTATACCTTTTTGAAAACTTCCGAATTATTTTTGTAAATATTTTTTGCATATATAACTTTTTGAACTATTGATGGAAAGTAAATTATCTTGGAACCGGGCAAAATTGCTCTGACTTGGATGATTTTTTTTTTCAAATGTTGGTATTCATAAAATACAAGCTCTAACAGTAATTGGTTACAAATTGCCACTCTTAACCAATTTTATACCCACTAAACAATAAGATGTTTTTGAACCAATATTTTTTTAATCAACAAATTTTGTAAAAAAAATATAAAATAAACTATGCCAAAAATGTTCTAGGTCAACCCATTCGTTTGGAGCTCATTTTGTATTACTTGTTTGCAGCAAACGAAAATGTTTCTCACATCTAAATACCTTTTCATTTACTAGAAAATTCTATTGTTTGCAGCAAACGACTAAACAGTTTGTGAAGAACCTTTCTAGAAAGCAGTTTGTGGGAAAGAAATTCACTTTTGGTGTCAATAAACAATTGATTTCCAACAAATGACTGCATTAAAAAAAATGTTCTTAATAATTGACTCTATGTTTGTGGTGATCATATGCATTCCATGTAACACAAAAGTTATTTGGTTCGTGGTGCAATGGCAACACCCTTGGTTCGAAATCTAGAAGTCATAGATTCAATCACCGGTGTTATGCTGAACTTTGTTTTTTTTGTGCTCGTTTCCATATATTTTTTCACCGAAACGATTTAAGAGTGTTCTACAAACGAAGTCTAAGTCGAAATATGACCGTTCAACAAACGAAAAGTTGTTTGACGCAAACGATTCGTTCTGTCATTTTGTTTGTATACGTTCTACGCCAATCATAAATTAAACAGCCTATGGCGGAATGATAAGATACTTGCTTCGTAGGCGACCTTTTTAATAGTTCGCAAAAAGTGTTTAAAATAAACGAATTTACCATTTTACTGCAAACGAAGCCAAAAGATTGTCCAGCGAACCAAAAAGTCGTTTGGGAAATTGTTTCGTTTGCCGCAAACTATTGTTTCAGTGCTGGTTCAGATGGGAGGGAAAATTTTTGGAAGTAGACGTAAAGCAGAAAACAAATAATTGAATACAAAATATCATATGAATTTTGATAGCCAAAAACTGTTTGTTTTATATGCATTTTCAATAAAAATAATCCAATGAATAGTTGAAGAAAAAATGATTTTTAAATTTAGAATTAAAAAAAAAAAAAAATCAAGCAAAACTCCTATTTTAATTGTTTGTCTAAACATACCTGTACAATTTTTGGCATATTTTATTTTATAAAATTACAAAAATTTTTGATAAGATAAGAGATAATTTGAAAATTGCTAAGACTCTTCCAATAAAAATTGCAGATAATCCCTCATTTTGAGTTTTAGTTACTTCACTACTTTCATAAATTTCTGAATATAATTGTCAAACTGGGTTAGATTTCGTATGTTGAAAATACTGAAAAATTAAATTTGTGCCATATTCTCGATAATATTCAATAATAAAAACACATACACTCAATAATTTTTTTGACGTAATTCCCAATAAGCTGTTTTTAAAATCCTCTTCTTACAAAAAGTTCAAACAAACTTTTCTTTCAGGTTGTTTAAGGATTAATGGATTAAAATATAAATCAATAAAAAACAAAATCTTATTTTTCTTAAATAAAATTCAGAAACATCTTGGATAATTTATTCACTCCTGCCAACAACTAAGATACACTTACACTTTACCCACTACTTCCAAGTAATAAAATATAAAAAAAGGAAATAAAGTTTCCAATCGAATTAATGTATTTTTTTTTTGATTTATAAAGCTGTCAAAGCTATATAAAAGTACTTTCCATTACGAAAAATAGGTAGGTTTTTCTGCTTGTATCTTATAGTTCCAGAGTCAAAATAAGTCCTACCTAAAGATACAAAGATTCTATATTTCTTATATTTACTTTTAAATCTTCCTCAATACCAAAGAACAAAAAAAAAACCGTACTATAAATTGAAGTAAGGAGCTTCAATTTTCAGGTGCTGGATAGTAAAAATACCACTTTCAAATTCAATCCCACCCTTAAAACTATCATAAGATTATGCCAAAGAATCTGGAACATTCTTTACAAAAAAAAAAAGAACCTACACCACCACATTTGTTGGCTTACTTTTCTTTTCATATTTTAAAATTTAATTTTTTTTTTCTTTTAACAACTTCTAACAATTTTTAAACCGATCATAACCAAAGTGCATTTCACATGAAAGGCAAAACATCTGTAAAACATTTTTTCCCAAGGACGTGCTATAAACAAAATACAAAAAAATGCATAAATGCATGTATTTCTATGTTGTATACTAAGATATGTACATAAGTGCTCATATGGTTAAGAAGTTCTATGTAAATAAAATATCCTCCTTCTTCTCCAATTCCAAAACTGGAGCTTCAGGTTTTGTTTTTTTTTTTTCGTTTTTTTACCAAAAAATCTCTGCATAATCCTTTGCCAAAAGCTAGCGCAAAAAAATGGCTTTTATGGTAAAGTCAGTTTTATCTCATGTTGTTGCATCGGTTTTACATGCAAACATTTCCATCACAGGAAAATCATAGAAAAAACACCGCCACACACATACCTAGTATATATTCGTACACACAAATATATGGGGAGCCATCCATATCAGGATATGAAAGTAGGGTGGATAAAAAAAAAAAATGATTACAAAAAAAAACTACCAAACAGAGCTGACTGTCAAATACTAAACGAACAAAAAAAATGAAATCAGAACAAAAGGACGTCATGTGTGTGTAAGTGTGTGTGAGTTTGTAGGTTGAACGTTGAAAAACGTAGAACTTAGTGCCATGCTCTCGTTTTGATTTTAAATCTAGAACCATGTCACATTTTATTTTTTTTTCCTGAATGCACATAAATATTTACAGGAGAGTGTCTGACATACGCTTAAATTGAAACAGAAAAAAAAACAGTCTTACCTTTTTTTTTGGTCGTATCACGACCAAAAGGATGGAAGTCAAATTCGGCATGTTGCGTATGTGTCAAAAAAAGAGGATAATGCAGGGATAACAAGATGCACCAACAAAAAAAAAAAAATACTTCCGGTACTTGTACTATATGAACTCCCACTTAGGGTTGACGTATTTATTGTTTATAGAGTGATTTTAAGTTCTGATTTAATTATTTGACATTTTTTGTATGAAATAATCTTAAAGCCTGACTAAATTGGGAAAAATTTGGAAAATGTGTCAAAAAAATTTGAGTCAAAATCCGAAAACCCAAAATACCGAAAACCCATAAACCCAAAACCCCAAAATCCAGAAATCCCAGAATACCAAAAACCCAAAATCCCGAAAACATAGAATCCTGAAAACCCAGAATCCCGAAAACCCAAAATCCCGAAAATTCGAAATCCAAAAAACCCAAAATCCAAAGAAACCATAATCCCGTAATTAAATTTGAGAACTTTTATCCAAATTTGAAACTTTTATTAAACAAAAACAAAAAAAAAATATTTAACAAATAAAAATAACAACAAAATTCATTTAACTAACCCAGAATCCCGCAAACCCAAAATCCCGAAAATCCGAAATCCAAAAAAACCCAAAATGCAGAGAAACCATAATCCCGTACTTAAATTTGAGAAATTTTATCCAAATTTGAAACTTTTATTAAACAAAAACAAAAAAAAAAAAAATTTTACAAATAAAAATAACAACAAAATTCATTTAACAAATAAAAAATAAAACACAAACTTCGAATAACGAAAAATAACATAAACAAAGCAGCCAATACCTAATATAAATTTAAATTGTGTGAAATCCCCATTAGAAAATTTATTTTAGAATGACTACGTAACGTTTTTTCAATGAATAGGAGAACCCGGAGAATTTTTTTTTCGCTCTAACATTGATGTTATTTTTAATTCAAATTTGGTCAACAGTGATTCAATGATTTTCAACTACATAATAAGCCAAATCATTATTGATTTCACTTTTTTTTAGTTCTGAGTTGTTTTTCATTTAATAGAATTTTTCAGAATTCTGATTTTCGGATTTTTTTTCGGGATTTTGGGTTTTCGGAATTTCGGTTTTAGGGATTATGACCCCAACCCATTGGACATTGATACATTTTGGTAAAAAATTTCAAAATAAATTACGGGATTTTGGACTTTCTGGATTTTGGGATTCCGGATGTTGGGTTTTCGGGATTCTAGGTTTTCGGAATTATGGGTTTTCGAGATTTTTGGGTTTGAGGAATTCTGGGTTTTCTGGGTTTAAGGTTTTCGGGATTTTGGATTTTTGGGATTTTGGGTTTTCTGAATTGAATGGGGGAGGGAAGAAGACTTTACTCTTAAGCTAAGATCACACGATTTGTGTATACACAAAAATTGTTGTTTTTTTTCGATATAAAATTGCCAATTATCTACAATCTAAACCACAATTTGGAAAACACCAAATGATTCGCAAATCATGTTTGTATGTCATTTGCTCTCACCTCATTTATCCTTTAGATTGTTTTGTGCATTTTTATGACCAAAATACACAAATTTTTACCCAAATTTTGGTGTTTACACAAATCTTGTGATCTTAACTTTACTGTTTAAAAAGCTAGACTTTTTGTATACCTAGCAAATTTATTAAAAAGAAAAAAACTTAAATTTGGATAAAATGGAGAACTAGACAGAAAATTTGTGGACTGCTCAGTGCTCACGCCTAATTTGTCTATGCTTCAGACGGCAAAATACCGATAAAATTTTATCCAAAAGCACTTGATTAATATGATTTAAAATAGGAACTCACTAAAAATAGGTCAAATTGTGTTAGGTTTGGGGTTAGTTTTGATTTCTTCCAAACCTTTTTTTTTGGGGGATGCTAAATCCGTTATGCCAAAAAAAATTCGTGACGCAACGTGTTCAAAAATGCAAAAAAAAAAACCTGAAAATGTCCGAGTTTTTAGGAAATTTTAACCTGAATGATTAGTTTTTGATAACAAAACTATGTACCCACAATCCACATGTAAGAGAATATTGAATTTTAAAAAAATTTGAGCCCACAATTGACTACGTAGTAATAAAAGTTTCAAAAATACATATAATTGTTACCAAAAACAAATCCTTCAGGGTAAAATTTTCCAAATATTGCAAAAAGTGCAAAAGTTTCATGGTGTTTTGCTTTTTTGGTCATATTGCATCACGAAATTTTGCTGGACAGTTTTATATTCGAATTAAGCACCCTAAAACATAATAGTTTTAAACACACAAAAAGTCAAGTTGGTACAACTTTCGTGACCCTCTAACACATTTTAATATTTTAAAAATAATAACGTTTTGAGTGAATTTGTTGTTGTTGGCATTTTAGGTCAACTTTTTAAGTTCTGAGAAAAATTTAAAACATAGTAAAATTGAATCAAAAATGATTTCATAAACTTTACTCAAAAAGTCAAAAATATTATGAACAATGCAGAACCGTAGTGCCCTTAAAAATATTTTTTTGTTTTTTTATTTCATTTGATAAAATTGAGTAAACTTAGTTTCAAAAACTTTTCTTCAAATCATAAGTAAACCTTTTTTCCTACAACCAACATGACACGACGACAACAGTAATTTGAGAAATACAAACAATTTCTCAAAAATCATCATCATCACCGACACCATCATCGTCCCTTAACAATGACGACAATGCCAGGCATTACCTTCTTATATATATGCTAAGGTATTATTTTCAATTTTCACCTGGCTTCTTGCATTTAAAAAGTTTAAGTCAAAGATAAACACCTCAAAGCAAACACCATCATAGCACCGACCGACAAATGACGACAACGACGCGACGCGCGACGGGGCAAACAACGATTACGAAATGACGATATGATGGCTATGACCAAGAAAACTTCACAGAAAAAACAAAAAAAAAAAAATGGTGAGTAAACTGGAGCATACAGCTTAAAGTGCACTTAGGGTACCGTACCTTACCTACCCATCGCATCGTAGTCGTCGTCGTCGTCGTCGTCGTTAATTTCAAGTGTGTTGTCCTTCTCTTGTTCTAGCAATGAAACGAATTTCAAAAGCTCACTGTGTGACATTGTGTGTCATTCTGAACACAAAAAAAAAAAAAAACAAAAAAAAAACGAAAAAGGACATTTTGTGTGTCAAGTGTTTGTCTTTGGACTTTATTTTTCTATTTTTTTTTTTGAGGGGGGTGGGGGGGTGAATCAAACACAGAAGGAGGACAATGAAAATAATTACAAACAAAACAAATATTTGTACAAGTTTATTGGAAAATTAAGTGAGGCAAATAATGAGATAAATTAATGATGAATTAAACCAATAATTCAATTTGTTCATTATAGCGTCTCAAAAATCTTTTAAAAATTAAAAGAAGTGTAAAACAGTTGTCTGATCTATAAGAATATGAAAGTCTCTTAAAAAAAAAATAGGTACAACATTTAAAAATAATAATAAATAACAAATTGTAAAAAAATTACAATTAACACTTAAAGAGCATTTTGTAGAGCAAAATCTCCGGCTGATTGGACTTAAATATTGGAAACAAAAAATGATTTCGAAAAAATTTATCATTTTTTTAAAAGCAACAGAAACATTCTCAAGCTCAAAATTATTTTGGCTAAAGGGTCATTAAACATCGGTTTTATAAAACAAAATAGTCTTAAAGATTTAAAATCACAAAAAAACTTAAAAAAATAGGGATTTTTGAAACATGTATGTGTTTCTGATTTTTGACGACTTAGGTTCTTTTCAATATAAATACAGAAAAAAAAATAAAAAGAACCAACCAAATTTCTAAACTTTTTTTGTCGGTGGTTTTCTTAGGATTAATAGAAAAACGCTGACGTACAAAAAATGAAGTTAAGATCAAATTATGAAATTACATACTCAGAACTACAATTTTCTTTAATTTTAATTTTCTGTTAAAAATCACTTTAAAATGTTTATTTTCTAAAACTTAGTTACACCCAATGCTCTCAATTAGCATAGTTTTTTTTTTTCTTAAATTTTGCGAAAAAACATAAAATTCAGGTATGGTATCATTTTTATATTCTATTAGGTAAAACATCACCATTTTGAATAAATTAAATATGAAAAATTAACTTTAAAATACATAATTACATTTTTGTTTTAGCTTATTAACCCAAAAAAAAAAATGTATTCCTAAAATTCTTATAACTTATTTATTTTTTCAACGATTTTAAATCAAGTTAAATTTTTTTAGTCTCATTATTTGGTCGGAAAAATGGGGGTTAGCTTGAAAGTTTTTTTTACTGCTCTATTTTATATTATTGTGGTGCTCTCTCCGAATTTTTACTTTTCCAAACTGTTTTTTTTCAGGAAAATCCAACTTTTACCTTTTTTTTTTGATTATATAACTGCTTTTGGGAAGTTAACTTCATAAAATTTTAATCCCATTTTGTTAGGTTCACACTGCAACTGCATGAACTGGGAATATCTGATGGTATATTTATTTTTACTGCACAGTGGTTCAAGTTGTATAAAAAATCGGTGCTTAAATATAAAATCTTTACCAATGATTATAGTTTCAGGAAACTTTTAGACGTAATTAAGAATGTTAAAAGAAATCATGATAATAAATTTCCGCCCTCTTAACATCAAATTTTGTAAAACAACAAAATATATATTAAGGTTTCTTCATCTGGGGGTTCATTCATATTGACGGAAACTAAAGCACCGTACACATGAGAACAACCAACTAATGAGAGAATGAACGAACAAATAAGATTTGATACATTTTTGGTCGCTACAATTAGATTGTTTTCTCAGTTACAAAATACCGATGAAGTTGAAGCCGAGTCTGGTTTGTACAATACTGTTACTGCAGTCGAAGAATTTCTTGTATAACTTCATTTATATAATGAAAATGACTTATAGCCGTTTGCTGAAACGAAACTTAAGCATTAAGCGTTTATGCTCAAAAAAAGTATTTTAAGTATCGTATCAAACGGGTCTTAAAGTGCAATAGGTCTCTGGGGAAACGAAACAAAAAAAAAAAAAAAAACACGCCTATCGTGAATATTTTGCCAATGCAGGTATTCGTGGAAAACATTTTGCATGATTTATATTTTATATATCTTACATATTTTTTAAAATCGTTTTTTGTTTTTGTTTTTTTTAAGTCAAAAACTATCCGAATAAATGAGAGTGATTAACTTTTATATAGTTTATGACTAAATATTGATAATTATTTTCTATTTCCATGGAAATTGATCCAAAAAACAACATTATAGTAAAAAAAAAGCCCCTTGTGGGCGTGGCAAGAAATTCTTAAAACAAATTATTAGAAAACACATAATTTACAAGATTTGTTAATCATTGTTTTACAACTTTTTTAAAAAATAGGCGTGGCAGGGAATAAAAATTTAGTACCATGATTTCTTATACTTTTATTTATCACGTTTAAAAGTTTCATGAAATTATAATCACTGGTTAATATTTTATATTTTAAACCCGATTTTTCATATTACTTGAATCACACCACAAACACCATTCACAGTTCGAACAGTTACAAGGCGTACTCAACAAAATGGGATCAGAAGCTTATGCCGTTAACTTCCTTAAAGCAGTTTTAATCTAAACAAAAATTAGAGTACACCATTTTTTAAATGGTGACTTACGCGAAAGAGTTACGAGGTGGCAAAGTGAAAATTCAGAAAGTGCGCCTCAAAAACTATAAGATGGAACAGTAAAAAAAGAACTCTAGCAAAACTTTCCAGGTAAATCTACCAAATGACTTGTTAAAGTTGCAAAATTGTACACGGAGTAATTTAAGTTCACCAAAATGTTTTGTATGGAGGTCCCATTTAATGCAGTCACAATGCCTCCTATTAAATTTAAATCAAATCATATTCATCATTAGTTTGCAATGTAACATCTCTTCTTTTGTAAAGAATAAATTGTTGTGAAACTCAGAGCTTCTTTAATCTTTTCAAGAAAGAAATATGAGGCTCTAACTAACATTTCTGTAAAGTAACGAATATCCACATCCAGATGGGGACAAAAAGCAACACCATTCACAATGAAGCTGCAGAAACTCATTTTATGTTTCTTCAAGTAATTTTATTTGGTTTCCTTTTATTTATCAAGCAAGTCATTTCTATTCAATTCTGTTTAAATAAAACTCTGACACCAACATTTCTTATTTCTTGATTAAACTCCATACACAATAAATGTGTGGCATATAAAAGTTCATCGAACCAAAGAAAAGCGCTCTAGAAAATGCAACTGACAAGTTTCCAAAAAAAAAAAAAAACTTTGAACAATAGATAGTGAAAACTATTTTGTGCATTTGGCGTTAAACATGCAACACTCAAGAGAGTAAAGCAAAATCACAGAAAATGTTTCCTAAAAGTTTTTAACCTATACTCTTTTCTCTCTATAATATTCTATCTACCAAGACATTTCTCTGTTATGTTTGGTTGTAGAATGTTTTTGATTTGTTATTTCTTTTTTTTTCGTCACTATTTACGAAGCAGACGGTATTTATGTATCCGCATGAGGAATGAGAATGTCAATTACCATCATTCAGTCTAAGAGATCTTTAGAAGTTCTCTGTTTTTTATAGTGTTCTTGTTTTGTGTTGGTTTTTTTTTTATTTTGTTTTGATAATAATTTGCCCTCTGTGCATTGCAGTTGGTTTGGAGAAAAATTCAAAACTTCTCACTAAGTATTGTTGCATAAAACTTAACTTGGAAAACTCATAGTATAGTTCTTATAGTTGGCAACCGAATGAGAAACTTTATCAATTTTATAGTTTTATATGCTATTTTTTATTGTTTCAATTTTAATTTCAAAAATTATAGTGTTGATTCTTTTTCTTACTGAAAATGGAAGAATTTTTCGCTTCCTAGAAGTTTGCATAATTAATATATTTTGTTTACATATTTTACTACAAACAAATAAAATTAAAGTGTTTTTCTGAAAAATATTGTTTTGTTTGACAAAATTAATTTTTCTCAGCGAAATTTTGCTTTTCAAAACTTTTGTTTTGACTGATTCAATAATAGTATTTAAGGACTTGAAAAAGTTAATGATAATTTTAAGTATTGGTTAAAACAAAGCAATATTTCTGACCCGTTCGGACGTTTGCTTATGAAATTAAAAAAAGTCCTTCCATAAGATATGTAATACACACCCGTTCATGGACTTTTGCAGCTTTAACATATAACACAGGCTATATAAAAAAAAAAACATTTTCTAGCTGGGTTAATTCAGAGACTTATAATTTTTGTTTACCTTTTTCGTTATCAGCTCAACGATAACTGATGTTCACTTAACCCTTGTCATTTGATGCAGAACTATGATCTTGCGAGATAGTATAGGCATGTGTCATGTTAAGACCTCTTCAAGACAAATAATTCTTTGAAATGCCTTTTTAATGCCAGTAAAGAGAAGATCAAGTGGTAATTGATGTTCGATGTATTACTTAATAATAATCTTCAATGTCTATAAAGAGGGATTGAGGCCTGCTAGATCGGAGTCAAAGATGTTCCTAGATGTTCTACTATTAGCTTTTACAAATGTATTTCTATTCTCTGCTGGGGTTATGATGCGTTTTCTTCCCTTTGTTACCTTAAACAGATCATAATGTATTCGGTTTAAGCAAGTCCCCAAAAGCCGTTTGTTTAAAGAAGCCGCAGTCTAACATTATCCGGATAATGCCTGTGTTGTTAGCATCGCTTATTGTTTGCGGTAAATTTATCAGGTTCACCCATTTTTATGATGTTTTCTACTGTTCAAAGATTGGCCCACTGGTTAATAATGCATTTAATCGTTAACTGGGTGTGCTTGTTAATAAAACAAGCTCGTTTGTTAATTTTCCACTTTTGTACGTTTATTTCTTGGGTTCCTTCGTTAATTTTTCCAATTTGTATGTTGATTTGCTACATTCACAGTTAATCTAGCACATTTGTGAGTTGATTTCTCAGATTATACCGTTGAATTTCCAGATTTTTTTTTGTAGTTTTCTACATTGACCTACTGATTTGCTAAATTCACACCAGAGTTTTGCGAACTCATCCCTTAATTTTTAGGGGTTTTACAAGATCGCTTAATATTTGATAACTAGTCTAGCTGTTGACTGCTGGGTTATTCCGTTGGCTTGCCAGCTTCACATTTCCACTTTCCAAGTTCACCTGTTCCCAACATATCTTTTATATAATGAATTTACTCATTGATTTCCTGAATTCATCTGTTGATCTGTCGAGATCGCTGAATGTTAAATAATGAGTTTACCAGTTGAAATGCTGGGATCTCCCAGTTATTTGAAAGGTTCTTCTATTGATTGCTGAAGTTTTTCCGATAGTTTTTCAAAGGAACCCTCCATTGATCTGCCTATTTTTTTCTGATTGATTTGGCAGATTCTTCGACAGATTTAATAGTTAATTTACTGGCTTTTTCCTTGGATCTTACGATTCTTTCTCCGCAATTTTTTGCCTAGTGATACATAGGTTTCTACTATTAATTTTCCAAGCTCATCAGAAAATTGTTCAAGTTTGCCCGTAAATTACTAACTTACTGGTATAGCTCGTTGGTTTTCCCAATTCATCCACCAGTTGATTTGGCGGCTTCTGAGAAAAAGGTTCAGTTGTGTAGGCACTTACCAGACTTGTTAATTTGCTGGTCCGTGCATTGCTTCGAAATACAATTTAAAGTTCTTTCGTATCTACTTTTGTCCGTAACAGCCTTGAAAAACTAACTGCGCAAGGAGCTAAATCTCAAAATCGAAGCTATTAAATCTTGGGAAAAAAGCTAACATCAAGTTAATGCCCATCCAATAAATTGCAACAAAATCATAAGTCGGTAGGTGTACCTACTAGGTAGACATTTTCTTCTCAACCACAACATTTCATCGACAAAAAAAAAACATTAAACATTTCCCATAG
Source organism: Meliscaeva auricollis (assembly GCA_948107695.1). Taxonomy (NCBI): domain Eukaryota; kingdom Metazoa; phylum Arthropoda; class Insecta; order Diptera; family Syrphidae; genus Meliscaeva; species Meliscaeva auricollis. Next base: position 26,899,087 of record OX403618.1, read on the forward strand.
AAAACTGTCAAGAAGTCTGATTAAAAACTTCAAAAAAAATGTTGAGATGCAATTCAGGCTATTGTAGTGCCGCAGGCCAATCAACCTCCATTCGAAATAATGTCTCTGTCTATCTATCAGGTTTTTTTTTTGTATGTTTTCTATGTCATTTCCATCATCATCATCGTCAACCACATATAGCCTAGTTGAAAGTTTGGATGTGTGTCACATTATGATGTGAACTACATTCTACACATAAATATATATACATATTGTATTATCCCAAGGGCGACAGCAAATATTACACACACTCAAACTCAATTCAATTTCATTTCCACACAAAATAATCCTATTGAAGAGAGAAAGAACCTAAAACTTGCCTGGTGCATTTCCTTTTCCTCAAAAAACACACACACATCAAGTGCATACAAATACCTACCTACCCTTTAGCCAATAAAAATGCACTACATATTGACTTCAATGAAAAAAATAAAATAAAAAAAAAAACCTCTACCAGTCGTGTATAAAAAAAAATACTTTAAGACCTCAAGATAAGAATTCTCTTCAAGTAGGAGTTTAAGGATGAAAAAGAGAAAAAAAAACTGAATCAAATCGACAAAAGAAAAAAAAATAAGTAAATGAAATTAGATATCCTGCTTTGACATCAAATACCGGAAATGGAATTTAATTTTAAACTTTTGCTGCGGCTTTAGAACTTGATAATGATCACTACGACACAACAACTACCATTCACAACACATACAAATATAAAATCCCTTTCCTCATATAAACAAGGTTATCGGAAAAAAATGTTGACTCTCATATACAGCCAAATCACCTACGACAAAAGTGTATGTATGACAAATATATACAAAGGTACTCGTAAAAGGACTTTTATTTTCTGAAATTGTGTGCGTGTGTGTGCGGTTACACGCACGTAACGTATCAACAAGAACTCCTTGAAATTCATAGAAGTAATTTTCTATTGCTCTTTGTCACCTTTCAAGTTGCATCTACCTTTCCTCCTTTTTTTTTTTGCTCTTTACTTTGCACATAAAAGATGAAATACATCCAAAGTAAGGTATACTATCCTTCTACGAATGCTACATGTGGTTCCGGTTCCTGTTACGGGGTCTTATTATGGTTTTGCTGCTGCCTATAGGTGCTAGGAATGTTCAAATGAATTGGTCTTCTGTGGTAAAGAGCGGGTGTGGTTCGATATTATGATAAAGAGTGAGGCTGTGGAGTGTGGATGCCGACTGAGTTGTTATGTGATGATTTGCAGTTGATTTTGTAGTCGTCCTTATAATGTGACATTAACGTTCTTCTAACAATAGCCAGCAATAAACTAGAGTGATACATTTACTCAACTTCAACACTCTTACCCGTACACTCCGTTTCAATAAATTGTTTAAGACCATATTTTTTTTTTGTGTTCATACAAACAATAAGAGTTTTCATTAAACAAAGGCTTAAGCAGACCCTGCGTGAAGTAAGCAGTCAGCCTTGACGTGTTGGACGGGCTTACGGAACGGATTGCTCTATGAATCGTCGTACTCGTTCCCGCAGAGGGGCAATGCAAAATTTAATGGTGAAGGATTCAAACTATACTGTGCCAGTGCCGTATACAGGGGGGAGGGGGCATCACAAGGTCATGATATCCCCCGAAAACTACACCTTCACTTGTAAAAGAAAATACTACAAATTTTAGAAATTACTCATATTTTCTGACCCCCTTCCTAGAAGTACAGCTGTATTCGCCACTGCCGCAGTCAAGAAGTTGTTTTTACAAAAGCACTTCGAACAGAGATAAAACGGTAGCGGGAGAATTGTCTAGACGAATTCAAAGCAGCATTACTAGTTCTTATCAGGTGGAACTACTTGTTCAACACCTTACAGAAGCTATACTCCAATATTTCTAAGAAACGGAACGTCGCGTCGGTTCACAGTCCTTGAAACTTACCTATCATGGAACTAAGAGTATCCCCAATCCGCAGACCAAAACTCAAAAACACCTGGTGCATTATTGATCTTTTCCTAAGCTCTAACAGAGCAATATATAAAACAACACTGAGATAACAAATCGTTTGCAGCAAATTTACAGATTCCTTTGGGGCAAACACTTTCTGCAACCTGTGATTGAACCGGCGACCTTTCGTTAACGAAGCGAGTATCTTGTCATTCCACTACAGACTGTATAATTTATGAGTGGCGTGGAACGCATATACCTTTGAATCAAACGACTTTTCGTTTGTTGGATAGTAATCGTTCGACTTCAACTTCGTTTACAGCAAACTCTTAGATTCGTTTCGGTAAAATATTTTAAGCGAACGAATAAATAAAAAATAAATTCAGCGTAACACCAGTGATTGAACCAGTGACCTCTCGATTTCGAACATAGGCCGTGGCTATTGCGCCACGAACTAGATAACTTTCATGTAGCATAGAATGCATATGAATAGCACAAACATGGAGTCAATTATTAAGTAAATTTTTCTCCTGCAGTCATTTGCTGTAAATAAATTGTATATTTACACCAAAAGTGAAGTTCTTTGCAACAAACTACTTTCTGAAGAGGTTCTTCGCAATCAAATTATTCGTTTGTCTGCAAACAAAAGAGTTTTCTAGTAAACGAAAAGTTCAGATATCAATACAAATGCTACAACAAAGATCGGTTATAGTCAAAAAATTGGACATTGTCAATCTTTCATTCAGCAAAAGTCTAGCTTATTATTTCGGAAGATTCTCCATTCGACACTCAGTGTGAGGAATCAGTAGAAAAACTGCCAAGGGATCAACAACAATGTGTCATTGATCTGCTAGGTTTGCGTTTGAATGTGCCAGGTGGCACGTAAAGCAGCTTGCATTCCCCACATGTTCGTGTCATCTAAGATGAGTCAGTTTTCTTACAATTTTCCATACAAAATTGAGCAATTTCAGTTGTAGTACAAGTACTTTGACGATCGAGCTTTGAGGGAAAGATTTTTCGAGTGATGATTGTTTCAGAAAAAATAGAGTATAGAGGAGCTTATCTTTGCGGGTCTTACGGCTAAATCGAGGTCTGTAAAATACGGCTCACATTAGGTACTAGACACCTAGTGTACACAGGTAAGAAGTAAGTAAGTGAGAAAGTGAGTACCTATAAGCAAAAATACTTAATTGATATAGAAATGGATGGACAGTTATTGTTATAGATTGCAAATTCTTTCATATTTTTCTAACAAGAGACGTCATAAAATTCACTGCATTTATAAACTATTTAATTATTTTTCATATTTCGTCAGAGCAAAGGATATTTTTTTGAATATTTCTTCCTCTTACAAAAACAAGAAGAAAAAACAATGTTTTTCTATCCTTCAACAACTTAAACGGAGTGTACTTCACAATACACACATCTACACCTTTAAAACATCCTAAATGTACCTTTCATCACTATAGAGCTCTATATATGAGGAAAAACCACACAAACTCCTCAAAGAAACATCTTATTTCCCATTTTGAGGTTGAAAGCTATTACTTGAGGAATTTTTAAGTTCGTGAGGGCATATACATTTAAGTTGATGAGGGTTAAAATGTTGTATGGTTTTGATAAGAAAAAAAAAAAAAAAAAAAAAAAAACGGGAGCAGGAAATCTGCAAATAGTTTATGTATTTGTGTGTGTGTGTGTATGATTTATGTCCTTTACCTACTCTACGAGAGATGACATGTCCCAGAATACAATGATAGTAAAAATTAATTATTCCATCAAAACAGATGTGCTTAAGAGATATGTTAGCAGTTATTTACGAGTATAATGTAAATAGTTATGTGAAGGAATCTTAGGTGAACTTTTTTGTCAAGTGAAATGGCTTAGTTTTTGATAAAATTTTCCTCCGCCCAAAAGTTTAAGTCAGTGATTTGTATTCTATCAAACCAAAATAAAAAGATGTCAGTCTATCCATATAAAATCTAAGAGGACTTTTGTGCACAAACTAAAAAAAAAAGTTAAAGATCTTCCCCTGATATAGGAGTCATAGATATAAATATACATCGTCTGTTCCAATATGTACCTACCTCACCCCCCATAGGAATAGGGAATTCTTACTCCACTAAATCTACCATCTTCTTTCGACTATAACTGAATTCTAAGAAAACATTTCTAACAATTTATCTTTCTCCAAGTTCGGATGGAAGTTGCAGGAACCTTGAACGATTTTCAGTATTTTTCCCGTATTATACCCAACAGAATCGGAAGATTTAGTTCTTTGCCAGCAGGCCACTTCATATATTTAGTCAACAATATTTTGTGACCGTTCTATTTTAAAATATTTTTATTTGTCGCAACTAGAGCATGAAATATACCAAGGCCTAATGGCTGACACTCTCCATCCCATCCATTTCCTGCTTGAAGTTAGCCCTTTAGAAGGGATGGATCGAACCTACAACTTTTTGAAAATTCTGAACTGCTAGCTGAGATGAACTTTTCCTGACAACTACTACCTCTACCTACTGTTGGAGGTTATTTGTAAATTGTTTCACCGAAACAAATTTAAGAGTTTGCTGCAAACGAATCTGAAGACGATAAATTAGTATCCAACCAACCAAAAGTCGTTTGACGCAAACGATTCGTTCTCTCATTTTGTTTATATGCATTCTATTTGTAAGCGAGAGGTCGCCGGTTCAATCACAGGTGTTACGCTAAACCTTTTTTTTTTAATTGTTCTCAGAAACGAATTTACTAATTTGCTGCAAACGAAGCGGAACGATTGCCCTGCAAACGAAATAGTTATTTGGGCAATTTTTTCGTTTGCCGCAAACTATTTGTTTTAGGGGTACTACCTGCATAAATGGAGGCAACTTATAATTTATTATCTGACGAGTCCAAAGTATTAAGGTGAAATGCACTTTTTTATGATACGAGTAGGTACTCTTGTAGGGTTGGCCAAGGTGGAATAGACCTTGGTGTGACAGTTCGTCACACTTACAATTACGTCAACGCTACTACCTTTCTAGTTGTGTGTTTTAACAACCATGATTAATGCTTTTGCGCAAAATTATATATTTCTCGTCCAACAGAGGGATGACCATACCTATAGATCCTGCACCTTAAGAAAATAGGAGCACTGACGTTTAAATACTTCCTCTGCAAACCGCTAGAAAATAACATTGGCAAACGTGTACATATCACTCTGATCCTTTATGTAGTTAAAAAATCATCTAAACAGTCTCCAAATAATACCAAATACGAGTAGATACCAAGTTTGAAATAAATCGATCTAGGTGCTTGGTTAAGGCTGTGGCATCTGAAAAAGACATACACACTTTCAGAATAAATTCTGAATCAAAATCTTCTTTTGCCAAAATATGTGAATACCTACATCAAATATTTACAATACGTTTACTTAAAGTTGAGTGAAATCTGATGTTGGTTTATCCGAAATCTATCTATTTGTATTCTACGTGAGTATGTAGTAGAACATAGAATCTTAAATTCTAGGATTTATATTAAACTATTTATCTCTCTGATTGAAGTCATAAATTGTACTATATAGTATATTTGAATGAATATTTACTCACCTGAAACCTGCACTAATCAATAAATTTGAAACGTATCGATGAATTAAATAAGGATAAGGATAAAATACCCTTTTATACGAGTGGTCATACCTTTCTGATTGTTAAATGTAGATAAATCTTAAAATAAACTCACATTTACTTTGACCCTTATAATTCATTGGAGAGTAAAGAATTGATTCTCAATTAAGATACACAAGAGATATTCAATTCTCTAAGTAAATTTCAGCTTCGTTTATTTAAAATTTTATTATTTCTTTTTGTAATAAAGGAAATTCATATTAAAAGAATAAAACATCAAAATTATCTGTTTAAGTAAATCCAAAGTTATTTCAATACATTTGGTGAGTTAACTCGGGTTTATTTTTTGCACTAAAAAATGGTCCTTAGCCCTTTAAAAAGTTCTTCTTAATTTATTATTTATAAAATTTTGATTACTTCAATTCAAAAAACAGTAAACAGTAATACAAATTTTAACGAATTTTCGTTGTATCATATTTTTTGACCTCAACCACATTATGCGGTCATATGAAAAATTGATAAAAACCTAAAATATTGTTATTTTCCAAAGCCATTTCTCTGTTATGGATAAATTGGTAATACCCAAGCTTCGATGGGATTTTACACTTCAATCAAATAAATCAACCTACGATTAAATTCCAATTCCCATGCCAGTTTGCCTTACTTAAAAAAAAAAGCATAAAACAACTGCAATACATTTTTCAAATTTTATTTAACAAATGCATCATTCAAACAAAACAAAATATATGAAAACGGATATTTTGGTTGTTGTATCTATTTATGTAGGTACAGAAAAAAAAACACGTGTGAACCGAATATATTCATTTGATATCATCAAAAATATGATATGAACACATAAATATATGTTTGTTTTTTGCATTTTTAACAATAAAACAAAATAATAACCACCAATACTGTTACCACCATTAGGAATAAAACATAAACATATCCACTAGGGGATGTCCTTTGCGAATAGATAATTAATTCTTATCGACAAACCACACCACATATTGATGGCTGATTATTGTAATTGTTAAACATTGGATGTACTACATTTTTAACAAATTATCAAATTGCGAACCACATTAATTTTATTTATCTAAAAACTATGAACAACAAAATAGGTAATCACACCCACACTGACGCATTGTTTTAGATACCACCGATAAATGTGATAAAACAATAAACCACATTAAAGAGTGCTTAGAGTTGAATTTTTTGTGGTGTTTTCAGAGAAATATTATGTATTGAAAATTTTGTGCGAATTTCACAAATCAAATTATTTTTTTTTAATAGGTCCCTAAAGGTTAGGTATACCTTTGTTGTTTTTAAGAAGTAACATGTCATACAACTTTTGTGTGTTAATTTTTAATTTTATTAACTTGACAGTAATTGATCAAAGAGTAATTGTGCTGTTATACGCACTGTTATACTGAACTGTGGCACAAATTGAAATTTGATAATTTTAAGTAAAAAAAAATGTACTTCTGTCACATCTGATGAACGCTGTCAAATCCAAAAAACCGAAATCCCGAAAACCCAAAATCCCTAAAACCCAATATCCTGAAATTGCAAAAATCCCAAAATCCCAAAAACCTAGAATCCTGAAAACCCATAAAATCCAGAAAACCTAAAAGCCCGAAAACCCAAAATCTAGAAAACCCTAAATCCGGAAATCGGAATCCCAAAAAATTTTATAAAATGAAAAATTTGCGCAAATTTTTCGGGATTCCGATTTCAGACAAATAATTTTAACAAGTACCTAAACAAATTGAACAAATAGACATTGAGGGAAAAAACAATGTAACATAAAAAAAAAAACTTAAATTCAAAGTGAAATCAATATGATTTGGCTTAAAATTTAAAATCATTGAATCAAAGTTGACCAATCTTTGACATATTTTGGTAATTTTTTTAAAATTTAATAACAGGATTTTGGTCTTTCTGCATTTTGGGTTTTCCGGATTTTGGGTTTATGGGATTCTAGGTTTTCAGGAATCTGTTTTTTCAATATTTTGAGTTTTCGGGATTCTGGGTTTTCGGGATTTTGGTTTTTCTGGATTTTGGGCTAAAAGAAATGCCAAGGGGCCAATTTTTTTTTTTTTTAATTTTAGTTTTTGTTTCCAAAAAAGTGGAAAATTTTATTTGCAGTTAAATGAATACAAATTTTGGTTAACAAATTTATTAAGCCTTAGTTTTTTTTTTGTCTGCTGTCCTACAATTTTTGTTTCGGTCCAATATCCGTCTTCAAATGAAAAACAAAGAAGACATAAGTGGTAAACTTTGATGAAAAAAAAAAAAATTACATTTTATTTTTTTAATTAGTAAATGCTACGAAAAGGGGTTTTTACGATCAGAAAATTTACCACTTTTAAACAACCGTTCATGTTAACACTAATATGAGGCTTAATATTGCTGTAACTTATAGTCCAGATAAAATAGACATAAAAAAAAACAGTAAATCATTCGTATTTTGACTCTTCTTGAACTCTAAGGACCTCAAACCTAAAACTCATTATTTTGGCTCATGAATTATTTAAACAAGCAAACATTTCTATTCGTATTTAATTCAAACTTAGCTTTTACAAAATGTTTTTTGTCCTTTTTTTCATTTTGAAAGAAAATATATTCTCACTTAAATAAATTATAAAATTAAAAAAAAAATAAAACTTTTCATTTATGCTAATTTACTAAAAAAGCAAACATATTTTTGTTTGCTCCCGTGGCGCAAAAAAACTAAAAAAAAAAAAAAACCAAAAACCAAGAAAGTATAATAAATCACACGGACTCAAGTCCAAACCTCAAACTATTAAACAAACGATAAGTTAACTTCCTTACTTCATTTTGCGAATTATTTTTTTGGCAAAAACATATTTTTGTGGTATAGTAGATAGAGTCTATGTATGAATGAATATGGACAAAAAAAGGACACAAAAAACACACCCATTAATAAATCATCAAACAAATTACTCCCAGGCATTAGTAAAGAAGCCATGCAAATTTATATCATAATGAATATTCATGGGGGAATGCTTTTTTGGCAACACGATGATAAATCTGGAACCATATCAAATTCCGGTTAGAAGTTAAAATTTCAAAATAAATTAAAAAAAAAGAAATTTCGGTGCTTTTATTTATATGTTGGCTGTTGAATAGGCACCGACAAGTTTTAGAAAGAGTCGAGGAGGAAATACACCTCTTGCGTCTTCCCTTCTTCCACGTCTGTCAAGAATCTGTTAGGATTCATTATCTTTTCATTTATAATTGCAGAAAATATACAAAAGTGCTATACAAAAAGTGAATCATGTAGACAGACAGTTGGTCAGGACATGCGCCACATTGAATCATTTCTTGACTTTTTTGCAAAGCCAAGCTTTTTAACTTCACAACAACGAAAACCGAAAAGTACCAGTAGCAGCTAGTGGATGGCGGGTGTGTAAGGAAATAAAATTATTTTCTTTATTTTTTCTTAAATTAAATCATCGCATGGAATTGTGCCAAATTGATAAATGGACGTATAAAATAGAAAGCTCACACACACAACTACAACATAGCGTCAGCGACAGTGACAAAAGAACACAAGAGTGCGGAATTATATAAGATTGGAGCCAATTAAACATCATCTTTGGAACATTATCAAGATATTGTGTTCTTCTATATGTTGTCCAGAGGACTTTGTTCTGCGAATTTTGCGAATTTTGTTCTTTCTGTTTGTGCGTGGTGTTCAATTTTTGTCTTTCTTATTTTTATTATTTTATATAAAATATATGTTTTCATGGATATTTTTTTTTTGTTACCAGTTAAATGGAAGAAATAGAAAAAGAAGGATAAAGAGATCCTTAAAAAGAAGAAAAGCAAAAAAAAAAAAATAATTTGATTTGACAATTTAATGCTATAAACTTTGGCAAGAGAAATTATTTTCATTTCAATTTGATGTTGAAGTGATAGAAATTAATGGATTGTACACAAGTGACTTCTTAAGTGTGCGATTACAATTGGTTTAATTTTTTGAGCAACATTGCTGCCATAGAAAATTATATAAAGCAGAAATTATGCTATAATTAAAGGATCAAATATAACGATATCTAAATTCTATTTGGTGTGAAAATGAGAAAGCAGGAAATAATAAACATTTAATGGCTTTTGGTATTTTAGAAATAAAATAAACAATGTGTTTTACATTTGAAAATCAGGGACCCAACAAAATATTTGATGGCATAGTCAGAATTTTAATGTTCCACTCTTTTCCTATGCTCCATTGATAATGATAGATATTTTGTTGGTATTAAGTGCGCTACTGCTTTCTCGCAAATTGCAAATATTTGATTTGGTTTCTATGAACACTCTGGCTGATATTACTGTCATTTACGGAAAAATAAAACTTCAAAATGCATTTTTTGATTTTTTTTTTCAATTTTTGAAAATGTCTTTTACAATAGTTCATTGTTGTTGTTTCATTTAAACCTTTAATAAAGGCCGGACATTATTTTATTAGATTCTTTTACTCACTAACTTTATAGCAGAGCTGAAAAAGACTGCAGTGAATTAGTAATGCAGTCAATTCAATAGCACTAAATTGGCTTCAATTTCAACTGTTTAACTTAAACTGCAAACTAAGTAGTTAGCAGTCAGAAATACTGACTGTACAGTTAATGTAGGCAATAAACTGACTAAAAGTTAGTTAACTGCAGTACTTGTTGACTGGCTTTAGTGTTTTATTAGAAATTTTCTTGTACTGTTTTGTGACTTAAACCAGCTAAAAAGTACTGCAGTTAGTTAACTTTTATTTTAATAATTGCCTTCATTTACTGTACGTACAGTCAGTATTTTAGTACTGACTGCTGACTGTAGTCTTATATTCGAAATACTTTTGCAAGTGACTAAACAAATTTAGTTTTTTTAGTAGTACTGAGAAGATTTCAATTTTTACAACAGTACTTAACATGAAGTTATTGCAAGGCGTTCTGGTATCCGCTATTTCTTTAGTTTTCGAAGCGGAGGAAGCTCGGTTTTTTTTTTTTTTACTGAAATCAAGGCCTCAGGAAGGAGATGAAGTTTATGGAGTCTAAGAATTTAAGTTTTTTTTTTAACTAACCACCACTTAGGAGTTTCAACTTTCCATTAAGGTGTCATTCAAAGAGTTAATGCATGCTCAGAGGCAAGTTAAGCACAAATAATTAAAAAAATCTGTGGATCAACTAGCTTACGGAGAACCAAAGGCAAGAACTTGCGACTGGCAATCTGAGCTACACCAGTTTAGTGTGTACATATAGTTAATTGCCAGGAATGTTGGAAGAAGTACCCTACAATTTCCGCAGCATCCGAAGAACTTAGACATTTTGAAAGTCTTTGTAGATTCCTCACAATGAGAAGAACTAGATAATGTTGAAAGGATTGGAATATGTAATAACCTGCAAAGTGATAGTTTATCGAACTAACAATTATGCGGAAGAATGCTTTGTAGTACCGTTCTTTCTAATTTCCTTCTAAGCTCAGAAAATGCTACAAGAATCTTATAATGTATGGTTTCATAAGAGGCTTTGTAGTCTCTACCAAAAACTCATCAAAACCCAGAAGTATGGTTATAGAAAAACGCAATAATATGCACTGATTTAAGTTATGTGGACAGTTTTTAGACGTTTACCTGTTGCATTCAATTTTGTATACGAAATTTAACTCAGATACCCACGGGATAACCCTTTCTTTGAAGATTAGGCCTATAGATTTGATAATATTATTCATTCCAACCAACTTTACACTGAGAGAACAAATAGTTTGCGGCAAACGAAAAAAATGCCCAAACGATTCTATCGTTTGCTAGAAAGTTTTTCGGCTTCATTAGTTTCAAATTGGTAAATTCATTTGGGTTTGGCATAGAATTCATATGAACACCACAAAAACACAGAATATTAAGAATATTTGTTTTCTGCAGTAATTTGCTGTAAATAAATTGTATATTTACAGTAAAAGTGAAGTTATTTGCAATAAACCGCTTTCTGGAGAGGTTCTTTGCAAACTATTCATTCCTTTGCTCCAAAGAATAGAATTTTCTAGTAAACGAAAAAGTGATTAAATGGTGCCGCAATAAACTCATAAAAATAAGCTCAAAACCAATGAGTTGTTTTCCAATATTTTTGCTGTAACAGAATTAAAATTTGTTTCAAATTTGGTACAGTTGCTATACAAATGCAAAACTATTGCGGAGATTGTATTTACTTTTCAGCAAATGATTTCCATTTAATTCAAAGGACATTTATTAGCGGCAAAGGGACAAAAAATATTATTTCTCTGAATGCAGTTAACTATTCGGCGCCTGTAAACGCCACTAAATCAGTGCATTTCATGCATTCCATCGTGCTCGAATAGTACGTGAAGATATAGCTTTATGCACCACTGTATTTCAAAGGGACACTTAATAACTTATCTGTTTTGTTCAACCTTCCGTTGAAATTTTGTATCTCGATAATTTCGAATACCAGCAATCAATATTTTAATAGTACTTGATCTTTTCTTTAAACTATTTCTGCGGTCCTTAATTTTGCCCACTGAATGTATCTTGCAGAGTAACCCGTTGACTTTTTAAATTTTTATACCTATTTATGAATATCTTAGACAAAGCATGCCTATTAATTTTTGAACAACAACAACTCTTAAAGATGATAGCTCCAAGTTTATGACGTGTTACAGCTGCAGAAATATTTTCGGCATGGATCATTATGAAACTAGAACCCTTTCAAAACATGTCCTGCCGGACCCCATAGAAAAACCCCATAAACATTGATTTTGATTAATTTTTCTCAACTCCCTCTTTTTAACTCAACACCCATAGCTGCAGGCTGTTCGACAAACTTTAAAACTATCTATAAAGAATTTGAAATCAACTTTATTTCAATTTACGCCTGGCTCACAAGTTTCACTGGGTAATGAATAATAAACTATCTTCAATCTGTCTTAAACCCTTTTTCAATTAACCTAAAGGGTAGGTATAGTTAAACTCAAACACGATTCATATAAAAAGTATCTTATTCACGTACATAAAATACACTTCATACATATATTATGTAGATACCTTCAACCTAAACTTAATCTAAAAGTTTTTTAAAAAAAAATACCCATAAGTCCATTTCTTTCTTTAGCCGCTGCCGCCAGTTAATCATTAAGAATTCTACTTATGCCCTCCTTCAAAAATATCTTTAGCGTATTATCCCAAATCAGATACAGATGGCAGCATTTCGTTATATTGAGGGAAATTCCGCTTCTATACTTCTAATTCTGATGCTCTTACTATATACCTACTGCTGCTGCTAGCGCTGGGGCTATACCATTTGCTATTAAATGCCTTTGGCTACATATACAAAAAACATTTTCGAAATTTCTTCTTCTCGATGTAATTTCCTAAACGGGAATTTCACTTGCGCAATTCTTCAGAAAATTATCTTTTACTCTTATCTATAAGTTTTCATTTGACTTAACTTTTGCGAGACTAAATAAAGTTTTGTGATTTTCTGCTCCCATCACATTGCTGCCGCTATTTTACTTTCTGGGCTTGCCATTCACAGAAGGCCATCACCATTCACCAACTACGTCATTCCACGCATCAGTTACTTTTTAGGACTGAACCGAAACAAACGAGGACGACGAGGACGACCAACGACCGACACGACGAGTAGGTAGTTGTTCTTATAGATATCGGTTATCCCTTTCCTTTCCTATACACAATAATGTTGTGAGTTATAATGTACATATTTTGCGGAGGATGTGTTGTTTTTCGTCCTTTATTATAATTATTATAATGTCTGTCATATTTATAGAGATGAATTTCTATACCTTAGTTAGGTTTAGATATTTAAATATTTCCATAAAGAGTTTTGTTTATTTAATTATTGCCTTGTGTTTGTTCATAAACATTATAGACAACGCTAATGCTGAAAGTTCTTTAGAGTTGTGTGCAGGGAACAGATTCAATAAAATACACATGGCTACAGTGCTGTGGAAATGTTTATTACGGATACCTATCCACTACTCCTACGCACCATCGTGTACGGTTTCTGGAAATATAACGTAGTTCTCTCCAACTCTTCCCCAGCTGTGCAGATTCACTTTCGACTGTCCTGCGCCATGTGCTTCTCGGCCGACCCGACCCTCTACCTGCCTGTGTGAGTGGGTTCCATTGCATCGCTTGGCCAGCAATGCAATCGTTGCCTTTTCGAAGTGTATGACCAATCCACTGCCACTTACGTCTGCGAATAGTACTGTCAATGGATTCTTGACCCGTTCTTCTATAAAGTTCTTCATTGGAAATACCAAAAAATCCTTAAGATGTTTCGTAGACACCTATTCACGAACGATTGCAGCTTGCTTGTGACAGTTGTTAAGATTTTCCAAGTGTTGCACTTATACAGAAGCACGGATTCAACATTGTAGTGGAACAGTCTCAGGCATTCCAGATAAGTTAATCGCTGTTATTAAAGCAACCTACGATGGATGCAAATGTCACGTTTTACATAGAGGAAGGCTGTCGGATGAATTCGAAGTGCATTGTGGAGTCAGACAGGGTTGCATACGGTCGCCAATACTTTTCCTGTTAGTGATAAGTGATGTGCTGCGTGCAGCCCTGTTAAACGGAAATAGTGGAATTCAATGGAGACTGACATCCCAACTAAAACATCTGGACTACACGGACGACGTATGCTTACTCTCTCATAAGATCATGGATCTCCATCAAACAACAACAAGGGTGGAGCAGAAATCGTGGGGCTGAAAATTAACACTGCCAAAACAAAAATGATCAGCCTCGGAAGTAACTCATCCGTTCAAGTCAATATTTCTGGACAACCGGTAGAGAAAGTAGAAAACTTTCAATATCTTGGGAGTTTTGTCTCTACCAAAGGCGGAACCGAACAAGATTTCGACAGCCGTATCAAAAATGTAAAGGCTGCTTTCGGAATGCACTCAAAAATATGGAGAAACAACGCTATAAGCTTAAACTGAGACTGAGACAAGCTGAGACTTTTTAAGTTTCGTTCCTACTTACCCACTTAAAAGGCTGCCCTCCCAATCAGTCTGGGGACCATCGTTCACGGTCCTTAGCGTGTTTCTTCTAATCTCGGAAATCAAGCACTCTGTCACTCTTGAATTGGATGTTCTGTTTTCCTTGTCTTCCTGACCGGTATTGGTGGAGTGGCTAAGCCAATGTACACTAAGTTTTTAAACTTTTTGGACTACCTCCGTGAATCTGTGTACAATTTATAAAATTCACTGTTGTATCTTCTTCTCCGTTTGCTATCTTCATGTTTCTTTTGGAAAACTCCACCTAGTCTGCGTACCTTCCAATACTTGGCACTATAAAGGAGGACCGACGGGATTTTCCTGGGTTTTCTCTAAGACATCATTTGTGGCGTTGGTATTGACCCTGAGGTAAGAACAACTTCTGTGCTGCTGCCAACTGTGACATTTTGTATTACAGTGACTCGATATTTTAGCAAATTTCGCCTTTTCAGCAATCAAAGTAATGAATGACTGTTAGTTAGATTGATCTGCTAAAGATTAAGTCAGGTCTATGCTAAATATAAATTTCCGAAAAAATGGTTTTCCCAAGAGAGACCCCGATTGAAATATTCCCAGAAAGAGTACCGAATTCCGTGCAATTTTTCAGGCAGCACTGTTTTTTCAGCCCATACCCTTTATAAGTTGCTATACATATTTATAGCGTGTGTATTTGTGTATGTGTGTGTAACATTAGAGATTATAATTCACAATGATAATATTAAAGAAGGACTCAGTAGTAATGCTGTGTGGGTGTGAGTTGGAAATCACTCAAGTGTTTGTAATGCAAACATAATAATAATATTTAAACAAAATTCCTCATTATCATCATCAACATTCAACACACTAGCAACTAGCCCACAAGCCACGTTGTATTTGTCAACTCACTCGCTGTCATCGGCATCAAAATAATCGTGATCATTAAACTAGTAAATATAGTTTTAGTTTTAGCGACTCACAGATACCATATCAGACTGTTAGTTACAAAGTATCCGCAAGCAAAAAGGATACATCATCGTTTGATTTACAGGCAAAACTTGCGAATTAACGTCCTGCTAAATTTACAGTTTATACAGTATGTTTAGCTGTAAGCCATGATGACCAACGACGACATTATAAAGTCTGGGCTTAAACTATCAGGGGTCTTGATGGTCGTCTGGTTATGCCACTATACCATCATCAAACGGAATTTGATGCTGTGAGCAATAATCATCATGATGGCTATTAGCATTATATCTATTTCAACACACACACACACACACACCTCTAACTCGACGATAGCGATGCAAATGACTAAAGTTAAGGATGAGCAATGCAGTTCGTAAATAGCACAATGCTTTGAGAATATTTGCATGAGGAAGGAATCTTCAATTTCAAGAGAAGTAATACGAATTTTAGCCAGAATGCTTAATGGCAGTTGACATGAATGCAGGTGACATTTTTTCTGAAGGGTTTCAAATCTAGGTAGGTACAGATACATTTAATAAAATTATTCAGGTCCTTTAAACTTTTGCTTAGATCAGGTTATTGGTTAAACAACACGACAAAACCTCGACAATTGTGGAAAAAAATAGCAAAAGTAGACTACAAGGAACATCTTTCGCTTCAATTTTTTATTATTTTTTAGTATTACTTCCCCTTGGCATACTGGTTAGTGCAATGAACTATCATGCCGGTGGTCAGAGCCTATACCATTTTGATTTTTCCAGGAGTAGGTAACTGCCTTTTGCGAGGAATTGAAAAAACTTCCTAGAGCACTGCTGTTCAGGAAACATGCACTAACAGTGTGCGTGAAGTTCGAATGAATATAGTAAAGGCGACCTACAATTTTCTGCCAGTTCCGAGTGGCTAGGTGAAATGCATGTGACAAGCAGTACACTCTTGGAGGTTTTGCAAATTCCTTGCTAGAGAAAGTACCCCTGAAAAAAAAACTAGGTGACAAAGGTTGTGAGGGACCCAAATATACGGCCTGATAGTTCATCGCTTCCTAACCATTACGCCAAGGAGTCTGCATGAAGCCACCATTATTTGGAGGATATCCCTACTTAACGCAGAATAATCGGAATCCTCCACTTTCTCAAAGATTGCGGGCAAGTTCTTCCTGCCTTAGGCTACCGATACTTCACAAACTGTGCTCCTCTACTGATCATTTATCCTGCTTTTAAGTAATTCCTCTTAATTTGAGATTGTGGGCCTCTTTCTGTCATTGTAGACTTTCTTATCACCAGCTCCTTCCGGTTTAATCTGAAAATTAACTACTGCAATTGTCATACGGACTACCAATACTTGTCATATTGATTACCGCAGTTGCTATATTGACTACCGAGTTGTAGAAAAAATTTCGGTTGTCGTATTGCCTATCGGAAATTGTAAAATTGACTATCACAGTTGTTGGCTAAAAATTGTTTATTTAACAGATCTGTAAAAGACTGCAGTCAATTAGTAATGCAGTCAATTAAGTCGCAGTTAATTGCAAAATAAATAGTTAGCAATAAGAACTAAAATACTGACTGTAAAGTTAATGAAAGCATTTAATAGACTAAAAGTTAATTAACTGCAGTACTTTTTGACTTGTTTTAGTCTTCAAGTCAGTAGAAAATTTTTTGTACTATTTTTTTCTTGTATTCTTTTAACAAAAAGTTACTTTCAGAGCTTACATTCCTGCAAGAAAGTGTCATGGAAGTGTTGCAATACGCTTAACTAAACTTTGATACATAACAGTACAAAAAACTTTCTACTGACTAAAAGAGTAAAAGCAGTGAAAAAATACTGCAGTTAATTAACTTTTAGTCAATTAACTGCTTTCACTAAATGTTTAGTCACTATTTAAATACTGACTCCTGAATGTAGTTCTACAGTCAAGTTATTTTGTTAGTTACAAGTCTTAAGAAATTTTGTCATTTTAGTTGATTAACTGCAGTAAAAAATCAAAAAGACTGCAGTTTTTACAACTCTGCTATTTAACTGTCGTATTGACTACCAAAAAAGTCAATATGACTTTATTTCTTTAAATTTTATGGTCCTAACGTCCTCTCAGTGATGTTTTCATTTAAAAACTAAATACCTAAGAAGTCCCTATATATAACGAAAAACCTAAACTTTTGTTTGGGTGTAACATGTCCAAATAAACCTTAAATTTGTGGCTAACTAACCGCACTAAATGCAAATAAGTAGAACACCACTAATGTGTAATTTAACCGCTGTGTTCCAATTTAAAAGGCAACACATTTTACAATACATTCAACCATTTTAAATTTTTACAAAAAAAAAACAAAAAAAAGAAATTAACTCTTTTTTTTTCATTTAAAAATAAAAGTAAAACCAACATCCACAGTAATTTTATCTCCATTCAGCACAAAAATACTAAATATGTTTATGTTTAATATTCCAACCGTATTATTTGGGTCAACTCAATTTATTTTTTTGTTTTGTTTCGCCGACTAAGCATTATTTCCTAATTGATATTCTCATTAGCAATAATCCATTACACGAGTGGATGTGGTTTTTATTTCCACCCTAAAATATTGATATCCTTTTTTCTCTTTGAATAATAAAAAAAAAAAAAGATTTAATACAAAATTTACATATAAAAACCCTCTAAATTTTTTTTTTTTTTAAATATAATCAAAATCAACCCTCTTCAATCGAATGCCAATTTTAATGCAAAAATGTTTCTTTTTTTTTTCTTTACAGGTATGAGATGGCACAACCTCAACAATTATTCTAAATCGAACATGCAAATGTAAAGTCATAGAAATGGGGGTAAAAAAAAAATCCAAGGACACATACATATCCTTTCAAGTGATTTTGTATATGTGGAACTATTTGTGAATAAAAATTTAACCAAAAAAATATGTAAATCACCATGACACTCAATTTCTGTGTGATAGGCAGATTTGAAAACACAGGCAACAAAAAAAAACCAACAACAACAACCAGTAGAAAAAAAAAAATAAAATACGATAGAAAAATACCGTATAGTGTACAACATTAATAGTCCTTGTAAGAGGTAGGAAGTAGGATTGTTGTAGGTACTCCCATAGAAATGAATGAAAGTTGGAAAAACAAAAATCAAAGAAAAATATAAAATCATTCTCCTGTTGCTGGTGTGCTTTGTTTTTTTGTTTTTGTCTTCTCTTCTTAACCTAATGCCATGCTCCGCCGCATCAGCAAAAATGGCAGTTTCACAGGACCCTACTCACTCACATTGGCAAAAAAAAGGACACCTTGCAATTTGAATTTCATCCTGGTTGAATGGTTTTTGTTTCGATCGCCTCTTGTCGATAATGGCACATATAGACAAAAAAAAAAAAAAAGAAAAACAGATAAAGGACTTTTCTAATCTCAGTCTATATAGACAAGTTCAGGATCAGGATATCGTAGATATAAAGATATAAATGCAAACAAACCATTTGATTTTGGTTTTGCAGAGTTTAAGATATTTGTTTTATTTTTTCACCTTCCTGATGGAGGTAGAAAAGTTGGTGTGTTTGTTTGGGGTGATAAAGATTAAATGCGTTTGTCTAACTTTGAAGACAAATAGAAGTGTACTGTGACCGTGACGTGGCTTTTACATTTTGACAGGACTGTTTTGTTTCCCCTTTTTGTTTGTGTTAAGTTACAATTCTTTATTAATACTGTTTCGCTCAGTATTTCATTTCATTTTATTATTTATCTCACACAGGTAAAAAAGAGGATAAAGGTGGTTGAATAAAACGAAACGTGCAAAAGCATTTTGATTGTTTGTCGGAGCATGAAAATAATGGGAAACATTTTTTTTCCTCGTCACCTTGTTTTGGGTGTAGATCGTAGATGTTCTCAACTGTTTTTTTTTTAAGGAATCTTGCATGTTATCGTATCCTTCCCGAATTTCAAACAACAATACATATTATGTTGAATGCATCCATTTTACAGTCAAGGAACTGTTAATACTAGGGATTTCCATCCTTATTTCACTCCAGCTCCCGTTTGGCAAAAGGTGCTACAATTCTATATGACCGTAGTGACCTTTCTAATTAATGAGTTTTGTTACCTAACGAAACCCCATAGCTTTACTATCAAAGGCTAAGGTCATAAAGATCTACATGGAAAAACGAAGCATTTTTGAAGGAAGAACCGTTTGCGTTTTATTTCTTTGCCGATTGATGAAGGACCGAGAATAAGGTTGGTTGAGGAATGCACTCAGAGAGACTGAATTAGATGCTCTCATCACGTCTTTCTAATCATTCTAGCGTGCCTTAATGGGAACTTTAAGCGATCAAAGAAGTCTTATCGTGATATCAACAGAAGGTACCTGCATATCCTCAGAAAACCTGCTAATAAATGTCTGAAGTACAAACCCTAGGTGGAATAATATCACCACTACTTTGTGTGTCACGCTAAATGTCATTCCGGTACTAGTCCATAATTTGGATTTCCATTTTCTATCTGCAGCATATTCACTCTCAATTAGACTATTTTTGGTTCTAGCATTAGGGCTCTGTGAAGACTTGGCTATATAGCGATTTTTTTAAACGCCTTAATAGGTGAAATATTGGTTGACATTCTGCCCCACTGGTCTCTACTGAAACGACGTCTGCATGATTGAAGAGGACATGTAATGCTAATTTAAGGAAGAAAGTTGTTAGTTGTTCACTCACACACCCACTGTTACCTTAATGAACCATAAGCAAGCGATATTTACAGTAATCTTTCCCGGAAAAAGTCTTAGACGTTGGGTCTTCTATTATATAAGTGCTCTTTAGGTTCGATGTTAAATAGAAGATACAGCCCAAACTATTAAATATTCACATTGATGAATGCTCTCTTAAGCGATTAGTCTAAGAGCTAGCAGCCAATTTGACTAACCTACTAGTTGCCAGGCTGAAGTTTTGTATTCAATTGAGTCTGGGAGGGTTGCCATGGGCCCGGGCTTACCAATCGGTTTTTAAAAAGGTGAAAAAATTGTCAAAACTAACCTTCTATCACAAGGCTGAAATTTTGTATACAGCAGCTCAGCTAGTACTTGAGTTTTAAGAAAAATGGTCTCGCAGGGTTGTCATCGGCCAAAGGGTTGCCAGACGAGCCTAATGCTTAAAAATAAAATTAAATTCAGCACATATTTTAAGACATTGGCTGCATTTGTTCGTGGTGTTTTTTTTTTACATGAACTGTTTAACAAGACTTTAAATATATATGAAAGTTTCCGCAGTTGTAGTGTTGCCACACTTTTTCTTAAGAATTAAATTTAAAATAGGTATAAAAATAAAAAAATAATAGGTATAATAATAATAAAGGGCTGTATTGTGGATATGTTCAACCATACATATATTTACTCGCGTTTTAGGAAAATTTTTTTTAGTTTAAGCTTAATACATAAAATAAAGTCTAGTAGGGTTGCCGTAGGTCAAAGGTGATAGACGAGCCAAAAGTTTTTATTAATTAAGAAAGTTAGTCAAATTATTATTTTATTGCTTAAACTTGTATTTTTTTACATGAACAGTTTAATCAGAGTCTGATTAGATATTAGGGTTGTCGTAGTGCTAGGGCTGACATCTTATCTTGTTGATAAGTTTGTTATCCATTCTTATACTTATATTTTCTTTTATACTAGTGAAGTACACAAAATAAAGTCTGGCGAGGTTGTCATGAGCCGAACTGCTTGCTAGTCTGCTTGCAGTTTTTGTTATTATGAGAAAGTTCATCATATAATTTTAGAAATTGGCTAGATGTATTGCTTAGACTTAGTGTGCATTTTTGACATAATCAATTCAATTAGAGTCTTATTATACATTAGTGTTGCCGCAGTTCTAGGGTTGCCATACTTTTTTTTAAATTAAATGTCAATTAGGTATAAATGTAAAAATAAACGTATTTTCACTACCTTTAACATATTTTACATTTATTTAAAAACTATGACAACCCTAGAACTGCTGCAACACTTATATAATTTAAGACTCTAATTGAATTGACTATGTCAAAAATACATACACACCAAGTCTAAGCAATAAATAACTCACAATCAACACTCTTTCACGACCGTACTGATCAGTTTATACCGTTTTTTTTTCTTCTTGGCCAAAATCCAAAATCCTTCCTAATAGTTCTATTAAGGTCACAAGAAAGTTGTATGTGACTAAAAAAAAAAAAAAATGGTGTTCGGAGGCTAAAATAGGATAGTTGAGCATTACAAAGTCTTCATATACTAAAAGTAAAATCCATTTTATTTAATGAATTTTCATTCCCACTTTCAGTTTTTTCTGTCGAAACGAATATGTTGCAAGGACCTCTTGCGACATTTGTTGCTTTCAAACGATTTAAATGACTTAACTGAATCACTTTAATGCAAACCAAAGCGACGCTTTCTATATCGAATTCTGGCTGTTTCATTGACGTTACAATGTATTTGTTTTGATTCGGAATGACATTGATTCAACAAATTTTACGAGTGTTAACTTAGCGAAGCAAATTCCGCAAATAAAAATTGTATTAGTTTCATATTTTGTTACTAATTTGTATCTTATAAGTTACGGCAATTTTATTCTTTTGTTAGCTCTTGTATTTAACGTTTTATGGGTTGTTTCGCTAAGTTTAAGTAAACTTAACGGAACAAGGGGGGTGTCCCTTGTATCAGATTAAAATGTGGTTGAGGTTTTGTTGCTATTTTTTTTGCTAATTATGGCAATTTTAATTTTTTTCCTATGGTACTTTATGTTTTGTTGGGGTGCTTCGCTAAGTTCACATGAAATTAGCGAAAATTCAGGATAACACAAATAAACAACAAAACATTCTAAAATTGCCTTAAGTATCTAATTAGCTACAAAATATCTACTAATTTCTAATGTCATATTATAGAGCTGCTTCGCTAAGTTCACTTGAACTTAGCGAAAAAAACCATTAAACTGTTAATACAAGAGCAAACAAATCAAAATTGCCCAAACTTATTATCAAAAAATTAGGAACAATAGAACACACTAAATAAATATTATAATTTGCGAAAGTTGTTTCGCTAAGTTCACACTCATACAAACTTTTCTAAGAAAAAACACTTAAATTTCGCTTCCTTCCTAACTCTAAATTATAGTTCTTTTTGTTTTATTCATATTATAATATTACCAAGGATTATTTGAGTCAATTCATGCAATTTTCAGTAACAAACAAAAGAAGCAAAAAATGTCAATTTTGTCATTTATTTTTTCACTCATACTGGACTTCGATATCTACATTACAGTTTTTTTTTCATTCCTTAAGCTAAGATTTTTCAAATTTCTTTCTGTGACAGGACAAAGACAATGAGATAACTTCAATAAATAGCAAAGAAAAGAGAATCATTTTTTCATTGGAATTTTGTTTATCCTATTCAAAAAGAAAAAAAAGCTGTAATAATATGCTCAATCCTTTTTAGTATATCATTCTGAGAAGATGGAATTTTGTGAATTTCTCAATAAATTCAAATTGATCTTCTTGTCAATATTTTGTATATTAAAACATTGCCATCATATCTACTACAACAACTATTATATAGTTATTTTTAATTTTTTTTTTTTTTTTTTCATATAGCCATTCTGTATTGATATGATGTATTTGTGCCTGTGGGTTTTACATTAAGGAAGTTTTTTCTCCCATTCTTTGTATAGTAATAAAACAGATTGCATGGAAATAAAAAAAAAAGTGCAAAGCAAATTTTTTTGAATATCAGAAATACCTTCTGGCCACATAGTAGATACCAAACCGTGATGAAGGATGGAAAGGGAATTTTTTTTGTTGTCTTTTGTGTTAGCCAGAGATTCCTACCTAAATGTTGGTAATAGCTGCAGAAAATCAATTTATATGCATTTTGTCGACGGATGTTTTCAGTTGGGAATTTTATATGTTTTTTTTTTTTTGTTTCATTGGTTTAGCTGTTGTGCATCCATTTTTTTTTGTTGTGTTGCATTTTTAAACATTGGCTTGACATAT
The DNA here is from genome assembly GCA_948107695.1 of Meliscaeva auricollis. Classification (NCBI taxonomy): domain Eukaryota; kingdom Metazoa; phylum Arthropoda; class Insecta; order Diptera; family Syrphidae; genus Meliscaeva; species Meliscaeva auricollis. The sequence continues at coordinate 26,922,622 of OX403618.1, forward strand.
TTCCGATTGTGGAATTCATATTTTTTTTTAATTCAATTTCTATTGAGTGCGAGCGCTCTTCTATCATGCAGATGACATGAACTTTTAGTTAAATAAAAACATTTTTTTTTTTATTATTTTTGATGTTTTCCTGCAACAATTGTGCAGGAAAAAAATATAGTCAACTTTTATTAGAGAGAGAAAGTTACAGAGCTTATGAATTATACAAAAAATTAATATCTGTGTTTTTAGGTGGGTATAAAATAAAATCCCTTATTTTTTTTTGTCAAAAGTAACATTGGTTGGAATTTTACGTAAAAATTAATATTCATTGTAAGCGGGGTTTCATATGTGAATAAAGTTTTATTAAGTAAACCCCGAGGGACACATAATAATTTGTTTCCTTTGAAAAATGTTTGTACTTTGCAATCTGTTCCCAAAATGTTTTGATTACATCAAACAACAAAACTATTGTGAAAAGTTTTTATACCAATAAGGATTACCTATTTGTATTTTTGTGTGTTTGATTTTTGAATTATATAGAAATGGGTAGTATTTTGCTCTTCCATAATCCTGCTGCAATGCAACAAAAAAGTTGTTAACAAACACTAAAGACAACTTAAAAGACAACGGCGCTCATTGATGCTTTTTATGAGTTTCAGAGACAAAATTCATTTCTGCGGCCATTTCTTGACGAAAATTGATGAAATTTAGTACATTTAGAGATTTAATTATGGAAAATACATAAAGTCTGCCAACTTTTTTTATTTACAAAATGGTGGCTCTAAAATAGAACAAGCATAGAAAATAATAAACTGAAAACAAATCGTTCTCTACAATAGAGTTTTGGCCTTACATACATATCTAAAATGGGTTTATAAATATTGACTAAAACGTAATTATGTATTATTCAGTAATAACAAAGACAAAAAAACTAACGAGTTCACAAAAACAAGACCGTTTTCGCTCGAATTGTGCACACATCTAAACTTACACCCTTAAAGCTAGTTTTTAAACTATTTTTTTTTATTTTTTGTTTGTCATAAGCAATTTCATTGATTCTCATTAAAAGATTTGACTGTTTCAAAGTTATAGACTTGACAACTAACTTTTAAGTCAATGACTCAAAAATGTGAAAAATAAAAATGTTTAATAAAACTTAGTATGATTTTTTCTGTGATACAAAAATATGCTCTTCTAGAGAATTTTTGAAGTGTTGATTTGAATCTAAAGGTAGAAAAAATTATGAAGTCATGTTTTCGATATAATTTTTAACAAATATACCGCTTTATCTCAAAAACGTGACGTCATAGATTTTTTTCTAACTTCAGATTCAAAAACGTGTGTAATTTTTGTTAGTTCAAAGACCCCATTAAGCGATTTAAAAAAAAACTGTGTTAGACACCAATTTTGTATAAATCCTTTTCAAAGGTCTAATAAAATATTTTATTTTCGATAAAAATCATATCTCGAAAACGTGATTTTTTAGAATTCCATGGTTAGTCAAGAATATTCATCATTTCGATTAATCTATCTACTAAAATTAGTTTTATAAATATAACCCTCATACTTTTCGAGATGTACAAAAACTTTTGTTTTAACATTACCCCATTTTACCCTTACTTCCCGATGAAATCTCAAAAAATACAGTTCTATCGGAATCTCACATTTTACTATATATCTTTTGGTGTATTTAGTTTTTTTTTCTATCACTTATAGAAGTGTAGAAAATGAATCAGTAAGATTTATCAAAAACAATAGCTGACTTCTGTAATTTAATAAATTTATTGTTTGTGCAAAATAACAACAAATCAACCCAGTATAAAATGTGAGTGTGTTGTTAATCTTTACCTACTTATACTGACTGTGTGAAAAAAAAACAGTAATAATGGGCTGAAAAAGTCTATGAGTTATTACTGGTTGAATATTTTTATAAACAATGGTAAAGAATAAAACTTCAAAAATGTATCAATCGCTATGCTTACTTACCTCTACACACTATCAGCCTTATTCAATTAGAATCCACTTAACAAATGAATACTTATTCACTTTATATGAAACTATTTCGCAACTATTCAACGTTGCATAAATTCTTATTCATAATACAAATTTTCAGTTCATTATGGTTGTAATGGGCTTGTGACAAAATAAAAAGTACCAAATAATGGAAAATCAGAAATGTTAAGAAAAAAGGAACAGCTTTGTCAAAATTTGAATCATCTATTTTACGAAGTTAGGTTCTTTCCTCTGCACCACCGACTCGTTTAATTTTGAGTTGCGTAGAATGTGCATGGTCGCATAAAAAACTTAGAATTAGGTATGCAATTTGCGGTTGATCCTGATGGAAGTTGGAAGATGGAAGTTTTTCTGACTTATGTTGAGCTTCTCAAAATTTTTCTTTAAAACTCTACGACCATCTTACTTTGAATCAAAATACTTGAGGGGTGACATTTTTAAAATTTTAAGCTTACCTGCGTCCCATAACTTAGTATTTTTGTGTGCATTATAAATTAAATGTGGGCTTCTTACTCACCTTTGTCGGTTAAAAGTTTACAATAGATCACTGAAATTATATGAAGTATATAAAAATATGGGAGCTATTAGAACAATCTTAAAAGGATGCAAGGACCTTTATTTTTCTAACGGAATGAAGAAAAACAATGTGTATATCCACATGATAAATTAATTTTACCCCTTATTTAAATAAACCACAGTTCAACTAAATTAAGTACCTTTACGAGAGCAAAATATTCCCAAAACTCATCTAATTCTTAAAGATAACCTCTATACCTTCTTCAAAGCCATCCATTCATCAGATTTGACATTGACAGTAATAAATTTTTCGCTATACGAGTACAATTCTGGTAAAAGTCAAATAGTTTGCATGATATGCTCTTTTTTTCTCAATCCCCAAAATCCTTTTATAATCTTTGGCCTTTTTTGTGTGATATAAGTTTCATTTTATAAGAAAATCCGTCAAGCTTAGCAAGTATATTGACACTAATTTCGCGCTCAATTGAATTTAGCTTAAAAAAATGTGGCAGCTTCTACATTTTCTTCTTTTTTTCTTGAGTCACTTGACCTTAAAACAATTTGTTTCTGTTTTGGAATGAGAACCAAAAGAAAAAAAAGGACTCTTAAAGCAAAAAGTCTATAACATGGGCCAACCATTCAATTGAAACTGTAAATGTAATCAATTTAGTATATAATATGATATGCAGCAGTTCCCTAAGGATATTTATTTCAAAATCGTAAAAATAAGCCCATTGATCCGGAAAAGGATTTTCATTTTTATAAACATATACATTTAGTTTGGCTTTTTGTTCTTGTAGTAGTGTAAGCCTTATATGTGTACGTGTACACATACGAATTTCGTTGTTTTCTTTCTGTTTATTAATACAAACGATAAACTTGAATACGCTCCATTAGTCTGGTTATCTGTAGCACTGAACGAATCCTCCATATGATGGGGGAAAAAGGAGTGTTTTTTTTTTTTTTTTGGCAAGGAACAGAAAATTCCATTAAATAGTTAAATGCAGCCTTCAAAGACATAGCCCAATTTTTAACCACCTACTCTATATTGGCTAAGTGGAATATTATATTTTGAAGGAGGTTTCACAAAGTACCTAAAAGATTTTAGTTTAAGGCTTAAAACACACTACTTGTTTGTGAAATGAATGTTGCGTATTTTGGGAAAAATAATTTAAACACAGAATTTATTGATTGTACTAACACATATATGGAATATCTTTTAGTGTGTGAGGTTAGAATATATGAAATTCCCTTATAATTCTTTATTTATATTGAATAAATTAAAGGACCCTTTTAATAAAAATAAAATCAATTTAAATTGATTTTGAAAAAGGTTCATAGATTCTGATTTTTAAACAATATTTTGTAGAACATTTTATTATCTAAGAATGAGCAATTTTTAAGAAACTCAATTTCTAATTTAATTTTATTATGTATGTCAGACTTTAAGAATGGGACAATTGAATTACTTATAAATGTTTTGTTGGAAGTTCAAAGATAAAAATATACCAAGAAGTTAGAGAGTTAAAGGTATTTATGGAAGCATTAAATAAAATAAAATCAAATAAAATTTCAACGAAATTCACAGACGTGTTTTTAGAAAATCGATTAAAAAAATAAACATTTCTTAAAAATAAAAAGAAATATACTGTAAATTTTACTATTAGATAATATTTAAACAGCCAAGAACTTTTCATGGGACAAATTTCGTTAAAATGCATTAAGTCGCTTCCGAAAAAGTCAGAAAACAGAAAAACGAGAACTTTTTTAAGTAATGTTTTCCAATTTTAATCAAAATCGCTATAGTCGAAAATTAAGTTTTTCCATCTTGGTTGTACGGTAGGTTATGTTAATTCTGGATCATAAAAAAATGAAATTTTAAGACCCATAACTACAAAGTTTTGAGGAAATCGCTGCAGTAGTGTAGACAACACACGAGCGTCTTTCAGCTTTTGGTTCTCTTAATTATATGATAATTGAAAAAATAATACAATTAAATATAAGGTCGCATTTGCTTAAGTGCTATAATTTTTATCAGAAAAATTAATTTTATTAAAATTTTTTCGACAACTAAGTTCAATTGGAATCAAGAGTGTCCGTAAAAAATATGACTAAAATCAATAATTTCAAAATGTTGTACATACATAAAACCATAATTCACAAAATTTGGGTTTTCGGGATTTCGTTCAAATCCTCAATCATATTGTTTTTTTTTTTTAATATGAAAGATTTAGGGTAGTTTTGGAATCTTTCATTATTATTGTTTTTTGGGGTGCTGAATCCGAAACTGGGCAACATGTTTGAGCCCAAAATTGTATATGTAGATACCAATCATAGTTTCCAAAATACGTGTCTCCAAAATTTATCAATTTCTGATACCCTTAAAATATTTAGTACACTGTATTAATATAGTTCAGTGCAATTTGAATTTGACCCAGGAGCATTTTAATTCTAAAATTTGCTGAAAATGTTCAGTCTACCATCTTGAAAAAATAAACCACTGACATATTGAATTTGGGGCTTTTCGGATATAAGCAAGGCGAATATTTAAAATTTTTCAGCATATTTCGGATCTACAAAAATACTCCTGGGTGGAATTGGAATTACTTTAAACTATATTTAATATATATTTATAATTTGCTGAAAAGATCAAAAACATTGTATATTTCGCTTTTTTTTTTCTTGCATTTATGCTGCATCACGAAATTTTGTTGGTAAACCTCAATTTCGGATTCAGCACCCCAAAAACCATATAAAGTATGAAAGAATTCAAAAATACTCGAAAACTTTCGTTCTAGGAACCTTTTTGATCACAAATTTACTGTATTATACCCAATTTAAATAATTTTGTAATTTTGTTTGTTAGAGGTTATCTTTATTCTCTGAGAATCCTTAGATACTTATACCGAAATGAAAATTTTTTTTTAACTATTTGCATTAAGTACGATTAAGGTCTAACTTATGTTGAGTTGTTTTTTCGTTTACAACTCATAAGTAGTAAGATAACTTAATAAATTTAGAGCGGAAATCAAGTCAAAAATTTTCTCAAGTGTATGCCTGAAGTGATTTTTGGCCAATTAAGCCTTTAATAGTCAAAATTGAAAGGGAACTCTGAAAAATTTAATTGTGGATGAACTTAGTAGTCCCCATTCTGTCCTTGGAAAACGGTCTTCGGATGAGCAAACGACTAAGATTGTTCTTAAAATCTGTTTCAAACTTCTTACAAAACCTTTAACGACCTTAACAGTTTTTCCTTGAGGACATAAAAGTCCATTTGGCTGACGCAGAACTACAATTGTATAATACGATTCGATGAAAATTGTCCTCAAGTCAAAGTTCCTTGCTATAATACACTGAGCTTACGCTGTTTGATTCAAAATGTTCAACAGAAATTCGTCTAACCCAGCATCCTGACTGCTAGTGTAGCAACATACAAAATCTCCAATAGTAAAAATCAACACGACTTATTTGTTATAAATACAATTTATTTCTGACTTTTTAAATAAAAAAAAAAAAAATCAATATTATTTTCACTTTCAAACGAAGTGTATGTTGATAAATATTATTTAAACCCCAGAGTTCAAAATCTCAGTCATAAACAATCAACTGGTACTTTTGTTGCATTATTGGTAATTCAATACACAAACAAACCCATCACTCGAAACATTCAGAAAGCCCCACTTTTCAACGTACATACACACTTTTTAAGTGGGTGTTTTATTCTTAAAAGTCAAAAGTCATATGCCAGAGAGAATTTGAATAGGGTGTTTTATACGCTCTGTTTTTCTGCATAAATACATATTTTGCTGCCATATTCTGCACAATTATGTTCCTTGAATGTGGGCCAGGATGTTGACATTTTTATTTTTTTTTATATTTTTTTTTTGTTGAATGTACGTACTTTTCATAGAAAATAATATAACAGTGCTCTTTTTCTCTCTCTCTCTCTCTCTCTCTCTCCCACGACCAAGTGTAGTGTTGGGTATGTTCATTTTATTCTGACATATATCTCTCTGTGCACTTAATGTGAATATGTTTTCTTTCATTCACATTTTTGTTGGTATTTTGCGTACCAGATGGTCACTGTGGCGTATACGTAATCGAATTTTTGAATTCTTTACGTATCCTTAAAATATATATGTACAAGTGTAAATTTTCGTGCATATATGTATGACTTCACGTACGTGTCGAAGTTAAAAATTTACCATTGTCAGCGAATAACTGGTTCCTCTATCCCCTTCTCCTTTTTTTGTTCATTCCCAATAAATGTCAACAGAAAAATTTCCCTACCTTACCACCCGCCAGCCGCCGCGCCGCCGCCGCCGCCAACGGCTACTGTCGTCCTTTGCCGCTGGTTTTGTAGTCACTAGAAATCTATTCCTGCAGCGAATGTGGCACCTCTCAAACAGATCTTCACACAATGATAAATATGTATGCATGTGGCTGTGTTTTTTTTTTCTTATTTAAGAGAATACATTCCTACCTACCTATGTATATTTGCTGTTGTCACAGAGCAATAGTACAAATATGTACATGTCATTTGTTCCTTCGTCCTTGTGCATATAAAATAACGAACGCACATGTCCTCAATTATGTTTGTTGAGTTTGGACCTCCTGCCGGCTGTGTATTCAGTTTCAACATTAAACTCTCTCCACACATAAACGTGGTACATATATATTTCCATATAAATTTCAGGACTCTCATATATGAATGTCTGTCTGTCTACGCATACAAGTATGTTTATTCCTTTTATGTTATACAGGAGAAGAATTTTCGATCCTTCCTTGAATTAAGATGAGGACATGAGAAGAAAATGATAGAATTTCAAATGCAAATTGTTACTTCTTGCTACCAATACAAAAGGTATAGTAAATGGTCAGTTGTGTAATCGTTTAATTAAACTGGGATTTGTAAATAGCAGAAGCATCTTATTCTAAAGGGCTCAAGGCAAAGCACAAAGGAATAATTTTGTAAAAATATGTAATTCAAAAAGGAAATATGAATTTTGATATAATTTAAATTGAGTTTTGATGAATATTTCTTCAAAGTTTATTATAAGGACTTCTTTGAAGCACACAAATCTACTACTCAAAATATTTGTGTTAAAGAATTTAATACTTTGTTGCATCTTTGTTTGTTTTCGTAAAGATCATCAATTATTTCAATAACAAATATCGAATAACATATTAATATTTGGCTTAAAATTTGATGGCAAAGTATGCTTTCAATTTACAAGGATTATTATATTTTTCTTGATTATTGAATTGATTGAATTAAAGTAAAATAAATTGGCTTTTGTAGAAATTTTGAATTTGTTCTAAGAGTCAATAGCAAATAATTTTACTGACAAAGCCAAAGTGATCATATTCAATATTTAATAGAATTTCAAAAAAATAGAAAGAATTTGCATCTGAAATCTCCTTATTATGAATTAATTTGTTTCTTAAGTGTTATTGAACCTGGGAAAATATTTACTTCTTTTAGAAACAAATTAAATTTCAGGGAATGAAAAATTGGAAACATCAGTTTATTGACCAGTATTTAATAAAAAACAATATTAAAAAATGTTCTGAAAGTTTATTAGTCTCATTGATAACATACAATAATGCAAGTTGATTGTATTTAATTTTCACATGACATGCTTTTTTTTTCTTGCATCATCAATTGTCAATAATCAGTTGGTGATTGACGATAATTCTAAATTGTAATGATTTCTCGGCGTCTCTGTTGCGTTATTAGCTTTTTTGTCTGGTATTTCGCTGGTTTTTTAAATAGTCCACTATCACCCATATCCTTTCTTATGTAAGGATAACATAACTGGATGCGTTAATAGTCCGGTTTCGGTGCTCAAGTCATAAAGAGATCACTCATACAAGATGAGATCGGCTTCTAATGCCCCCTACCCCTCCTTGGTGTTTCAATCTTTCTAGCTTTCTGGCCAGTGGCATGTAATTTTTTTTACATACATACTGAAGCAAAAAGTAAAATATATCGACCGTAAGATCTTCTTTTTCAATATGTGAAGACTGGCCACTGATGCTGATCCACCTGAAAAGCGGTCAATGCTTCATCAGAACCGGGCTAGTGAGTGTTTTGTATAGGCATTCTTTCGTTCTTCAAGAAAGGCCTTAATTCTGCCTAACCTAAAGCTTACCCAACCGAAAGAGAAAGCGATTTCTAACTAATATTTAAAGTTTTTTCCATTACTTGATTTCTACCATGTTGTTTTTTGCTGATTTATCAACTATGTTCGTTGTTGTTGTACTCGATCAACACTTGTTGGTGATAGCATATTCTTCATGTTCTTCTTATCTATAACTTGTTCAAGTTTATTTGCTAGAGAATAAAAAACGTGAACGTAAATACCGAGAGAATAAAGAAAGAAATTTATCTGTCATTTCATAATTTTTTTGTTCCATGGAAAATTTCGGGGGAAACAAATATTTCCGGCGGAACAAAATTTCCCTGGAGATTCCTTATAGGCCCCTTTTTGTTGTTTTTTAGAAGTTAGCACCAGTTATTTTAGTTTGAAACACCTTTTTTATAAATTTACTGATATCCTTAACGCCATTGTATATAATTGTTGGTATGGAATTCAGGATAAAAAAAAAAAACTAATTGGCGTAGTGCTTAGTGGGTTGTGTAATATCTCCGAGATCAAAATAAAACTGTTCGACCTAAAATGTTGTTTTCAGTAGCTCTTCCGAAAAAGTGTCATGGTAAAATGTCACTCAACTAGCAATGAAGATTCAGCAGAAAATTCTAGATAGCCTTCATTTGTGTCAAGAAACACGCACAAATGTATAGTTCTTATCCATTCCATAACATATCATGAAGTTTATCAAATTGGTCAAGAAAATTCTAAAGATATATCGTTGAAGAAACCTATTGCTTTCCTGATGCTAGTGGTTGTGTTTCATGCCTCCTTGCGATCAGTTAAAAAAACGATTTTTCAATAATGTTGGAATCGGTTTACCAATATCCTCGGGAATGTGACATCAACAAAAAAGCCTGCCTCACACAAGTCCGCTATAGTTTGAATTGGGTGAGGCATTATAAGTTAAGGCTTTAATGCAATTTGACTTCCTCTACTTTGAGACCCATCGGTAGTAGCACAAGATTGTTGGAAACGATATTTCAGAGATTCTTCTATTTACCCTTATTTCCTCCTTTGGTTTGTTTTTAGCGACAGTTTCTGGAATGTTATAACACTTATAACTATCACGTTAGATGCTATGATTAATTTCCTTCATCCAAATCATTTTTAGGGTGTCTGCCATGCAAGTTTTCTTTCATTGATGATTCTAGAATCTTCAGAACAACGCATATAAACATTATTTCAACGGATAACAAGGATAACAACACAGTTTCGATTTCGAAAATATTTTTTTTCAATGAATGTGCCTACCTTCATACATTCTGATTTTTTTAAACATTGCTCCAAGTCCATTAGAAATCGTAGAATCTCATTGTTAGCACACTGATTGTCAATTCATTCACAGGGTTCTAACCAGTACTAGTCATATACTTGGATGTCCATTTGAGAGAAAATATGATAGAGACAGCCATAAACCTTCCTAATAAGATAAATTATGTTGTAAATAATTCTACTCTCCGAAAGCTTGAATACTGTATGCATTTTAAGAACTAATAATGATTCTTCAGTTTGAGCTCAGGGAATAAATGGGCTGCAAGCGATTCTTTAAGTTTTTGTAATAAACTTTGCCTTTGGAAAGAAGTTTTCCAACTGTAAGTGCCGTTAATAGTTGTCCTATAACGAAAAATAGATGGTTAAGCATAGTGAAGCAGCTCTTTTCTTACTCTCACCTAGAAGACAAGCTGGTTTGATAAATTTTTGATTTATCTGCCAATACTAAACATAACTCTGCTTCCAACAAAATGTTTCTTCAATTTTTTCTTCCTGATCCCTTGGTTAACGCTCAGTTCTTCTGTTCCTATTTTTTATATCTCCACAAATTGTTTAACAAACAAAATGCCCTTTTTTAATTATAAAAGACAGCTTCAACACAAAATACTTTACCCCAAGTTAAAACCAGCTGTTATGAAATTAAATACTAGCGAATCTGAGGCGTCATTACGTAATTCAACTATCGCCAAGCAATATCGTTTTGAGTACAGCGATCTAGACAAATAAGGATAGCTATCGCTGAAACGACATCGTTTGATCGTTTTCTTTTTACGGAATCAGGCCCCTGGTAACCATCTGCAGCTCAACACTAGATTTCTGAAGGCTTCCAAGTTCCAAGTTAGCTTACAGCTTAAAACATAATACAGTGTTCCGGCCTAAGTGTCCCGATCATCGATTTTCTATTTTTCTATTGCTGTGAGTTTCTCATTCTAGTTCTATTAAATAGAATGTAAGTAAACTTCGTCTGACGTAGACTGACGAATTTATTAACCGTCAAAGTCATACAAAATCTAGAATTAAACTAAAATGATTCGAATAAGCTTCGAACTTAATTATTCTTTAAAGAATAAAATTTGAAATATTACGAGAATTTCCTGAATAAATTTTTCATAGCATTGAAACAAGAACAAAATAAACTAAGTAAATGATATTATTTTCATCAACCAAATAAAATGGCAACCCTAATTGCACAACACAAAATAGACAGCAAACAAATAACTTCCTGACAACAATATTTATCTTTGTACATTTTGTTGTCGTTCTTATCAGCTAAAATTAAGATACGTTCTTCCATCAGTGAAAGTGCTTTGAGCTTTAAGGCTCTATGTATTTTTTCTTTCTATATGCATAATATGGTAGATTTTTTCGCTTCCCGGAAGTGTAAAATTAATGGCGGATACCTTTGAGGGGTTTCTCTATTTTTTATTTTTAACTTTACATATTCTTGTTTTGTTGTAGTCAGTGAATGTTGAAAAAAAGTTTAATTTAAAAGCAAACAAACAAATTCTGTTCAAACAAGGATTTGACTGTTACTTTTATCTATACAACCTGTGTCATCCTCAATAGACTATTTATCACTTCCTAAAGCTACTTTCAACTATTAAAATTAAATTAAACCAAACATCTTGCCTTAATTACACTTAATTTTAAGTAATTAACTTTTCCATCTTAAAAACGTTCACCTACTTTTAAAACTCTTTGCTAATGAAAATAACTAACAACAACAGCAAAAAAAAAGTCATTTTACGACAGTATAATGAGAAAACTCACATTCCATAACATTGACCTGACAAAAATTCTTAAAAAGAACTTTTTACGTCGATTTTCCAACAATTTTGTTCGTCTTTTTTTTTTTTTTTTTTGTACTCACTGACTTTCGAATTAATGGTTCGATAGCATCCAACGCAACGTAAAACGAAAAAAAATAAATTATCAGCAACCTTCCACTTCCACTAATTAAAAAATCGACCCCATCTTCCAAAAAATAAACAAAACACTTAAATTCTTCCTGCAAGTTTGGTGGTTTAGAATAGTACGTTGTCGTCGTAGTAGTCGTCCTTGTAACGCAATCTCAACATCGAACAATGTCTGCTTTGACCTTAAATATGCACAAACTAAGCAGAATGTCATCACGAGATAGAGAGAGAGAGAGAGAGAAAGTGCGAGAGACAGGGAAGAGGTATCCACTTCAGTGTTCTATAGGTACTTCGACTTCCTACTATTTTTTGTGTGTCCTTACTATAGAACTTCAGCAACAGGGTGATTCGAATTAAATTTAAGACATCTATTCAAATCCTAGCGAAAATTATTAGCTAGATACCTTCAGCAATTCTGAATGTTACATGATACAACTAATAAGCTGTATCTTCATTTCAGTATGATTTTTTAGGGATCTTGTACAAAATGAAGACCCTTTGCAGTTTATATTACCTGTCCGGCCTGGTATTAAAGATTTTAAGGCTTGTCAGCTTGATACCTTTAGCAATTCTTAATTTTACAGTATACGGCTAATAAGGGGTGTATCTTCATTTCAGTATGTGTTTCACGAATCTTAAGTTCAAAACTGATTTATTGAGTTTTTTGGAATTTAGTAAGTAGAATATGAAGACCCTTTGCAATTTTCCTAACTGCATACTATTTCATAATATGAATTCAGTTTTTATTTCTCCAGGCTTTCCTTAAAAGCCTAATCAGGAAACTTATTTCGAAACTCAAGAACCCTCTGGCATGGCATTAAAGATTTTAAGGCTTGTCAGCTTGATACCTTCAGAAATCTTGAATTTTACAGGACACATCTAATAAGGGATACCTTCATTTCAGTAGTGTTTCACGAATCTTAAGTCCAAAACTGATTTTCTAGGGTTTTTGGGAATTTAGTGAGTAGAAAATGAAGGCCCTTGGCAATTTTCTTTAGGTACTACTAACTAATTCATAATAGTGCTTCAGTATTGATTTCTCTAGGCTTTTCTTAAAATCCTACCTCAAGTACTTGGAGTTCAGCTTCAACTTCTCGTACCCTCTGGCCTGGCATTAAAGATTCTAAGATTTGGTTTCATTATATGTCAGCTAGGTATTAAAAAAAATTAAGTCGTAGCTTCCTGATGAGTATGAGTAAGTCATATATCTTCTTTGTTGGAACTTCTTCACGGTATAGATCGAAGTACAACTCTTATTTTCAAATTCGCCAGTTTACCTTTAATTTGCTTCAAAGAAAATATACTGCTTTTGTCATATGCATGCAGCACATAGCTCATGGCTTAGCTAGGGGGTCCATATGCCCTCCCTAGAACTGGCTATTCCAATGGCAGTGAGAACGGTGAAGATTATTTTATACACGGTTTTGCGAAGGAGCTTATATTGCGTCAAATGCTTTCTAAAACATGGGTCACACCTAGTTAGTACCAGCTGCTGATAAGTCTTTCATCTTCAAAACTGGTGGCCCCAAAGTAAAAGCTGTGCATTTGCAGAGGTAGAAAACTTATCAAAACCAAAGCTATTTTTTTTCCAATAGGTACCATAATTCTAACTACTTTTGAGACTCTAGTTGATGATTTGATCGTTTCTGACTGCAAGATTGTAAAAGAATCAGCCGTAACTGCTCGATTGGTTCTCCTTAAAACTGCAATATATAGAGTTTTGAAATATCATGAAAAGCTGGTGGTAACCGATATTTAATTCTCGTGTCTTGTCAAAGGTGTCCCTGGCTATTGTCAATATATCAGTCGATGGTAGATTTCCTTGGTCTTAATCCGCACATGTAAGGTCAAATTAGATGTCTTACTAAATTGGTGTATTAATTCTGTGCTGTGGGCAGTACTGAATATTATTTTTCTGCAGGAAGTTTTGAGCCATGGCCATTCTTGGTGATAAGTACAACCGTTAAAATACTTCTTCGGGATAGAAAAGAGTCCTAATTGTTTCCTTGCCACCGAAAATATAGCAGAAACCATCGTGGCTAACAAAATGGTTGATGGACATATCAAAATTTACTTCTATTTTACCACTTTGTAGATTGGCGTTTCAGAATTTTTCTTTTCGTTATGCTGAAATAATCCTTCAATCACTTTGGATTATCTATTATACAACTGGTTTCTTTTGAAAGATGGTAAAGTCAGCTTCCATCACAAACAGTATCTATTTCTTAGTAATCAATCCTCGTACAAACAAAAACCGGAAAAGCCTTAAATTAGCATATTCTTTCACTATCATTCAATTACCTATCTCTCTAAAAACACCCTGTACCCATACTATGACAGTTTGCATTTAGGTGTAGTGATAAAAATCCTTGAGAAAATTTCATATTCCAAGCACAATATTGAAAAACCAATGAACTATAGAGTGGAAGCCAATTTTCGCTGGTAGTGCGGAAAATTTCACCGCATCATATCAAACCCCAACCGATTCTATATCTACAAACCAACAGTAAAGTTACGCTGCCTCGCACAGAGACTTTAGAATAGATATACTTTTGTATCATCTTCTCTTTTCTCTTTCAGCTGTAGAGGCCGCTCCTGCAAAGTATTGTCTTGACTTTTCAAATTGGTATTCACTATAAATCATACGAGATAAAAAAAAAAAAAAAAAAACGAAGAACACGAATCGACCAAAAAAGTCGAAGCTGAAAAATACGTGAAAGCTTGTTCCGTTTTCCGTAACGCAGTTCTAGTCTGTCACACAAGCATGCAAAATTGATGTTGAAAGTTTTCTTTTCAAAAACCAAAAAACCAAAAAATAAAAAAATAAAAAAAACTACAATGCACTTTGAAGTTTGATTTGGAAATTCACTTCACATTGCTTGTTGTAATGTTAGTGATGATGATGATGATGATGATGATGGTGACGCGACCTTGTCATCCTTTATTCTCATATATGTATGTCACACATATTTATACAGTTTTTCCATAAAACTTTCTCATGCATGTGATTTGGATAATCAATTCTTCTTCTTCTGCTCTGCTTTTTCTGATTGTCGATAATGTGCTAAAGGACTAAACCCATAACCCACGAAGGAGAGCGCGTGTGAATATTGAGTTTCGTGTCAAAATGGTTCTTTCTTCTTTTTTTTCTTTTTACATATTGCATGCATCCCGTTGGTTTCGTGGCAGAAAATATTCCAGGGCGGGTATAACTTTGAATAAACAAATGAATTTTTTTGTACATCCTTTGGTTGGCATTCCGTTCTTCTCTTCTCTTTTTCTATTTTTTTTTCTTTTATTAAATTTTCCTGGTTTTTCATAGGATTGAAAAACATGCCATGGTGTTTATCCTTTTCTCAGAATACCACAAAATAACCCAAGAATTTTTTTTTTGCTTTTTTTAATTCCTGATACAAAAAAATTAAAATTAAAAAAATGTATATCTACGTGTTACGTATTTAGAGCACACGAGGGCAATCATGTTTTTTTTACCGACATTGTTACAATCTATAATGTATGTTTTTCTGCAATTCTCTTCATTTTCTACAAAAAAAAAAAAACACAATTTAAATGAAAAAATCGCGGTTAAAAAATAAAAATAAAGGTAAAATAGAAAACAAACAAAAAAAAAACTATCATCTCTTCAAGGTTTTGTGAGAAATACAATAAAAAAAAAAACTAAGCAAAACACGTCCTAGAACCTTGAACTATAAAAAAAACACAACAACAACAAATCAACGGATGTTTTAGGTGATACTTGTTTGTGAAATTATGTGATAGAGACGTTTTAAAGGAATCCATTTTGAATGGAATCAAAACTGGATATTCAGATGCATGTTTGGAAATTCATTCTGATTGGTAAGTTAACTTTAAACATAAAATGACTTGTTTTTTTTTAATTTTTAAAGTTATTATTATAAATATTCTTAATTGAATTAATTAATTAAAAAAAAACATGAATTCCACACTTCTTATTGAAGGATGGTAAATATATATCCCCTGTGTTCACATAACGTAAGGTAGTTTTTAGAGGTCACGTACTGAAACATATGCTTTGTTGAAGATTGTGGAAGGCATTCATGGATATGCAAATATTACACTGAGAGAATAAATCGTTTGCGGCAAACGAAAAAGTTGCCAAACGTTTGCTGGACAATTTTTCGATTTCGTTTGCAGCAAATTGGTCAATTCGTTTGAGTTAAACAGTTTTTTCGAACGATCAAAACAAAAACTCAGAGTAACACCGGTGATTGAACATACAACCCCTCGCATACGAAGCGAGTATCTTGTCAATCTGCTATTAAAAAGTATAATTAATCAATGCTTCAATGCGTCAAATGACTTTTCGTTTGTTAGACAATAATTTTTCGATTTTAACTTCGGTTGCAGAAAACTCTTAAATTCTTATGCCAACGACTAAATGTAGAAAAAAAAATCAGCGTAATACTGGTGATTGAACCTGCGACCCCTTGCTTTGGAAGCAAGGCTGTTGCCATTGCAAAACGAAATAAATAAATTTCGTGAAGCATAGAATGCATATGAACTCCACAAACATGGAGTCAATTAATAAAAAGACAACTCTCTGGAAAAGTACTTCGCAAACTTTTTATTCGTTTTCTGCAAACAATAGAATTTTCACTAAACCTTTCACCGCTAAACTTTTTTTTCCGCTTCTTATCGGTTCCTGGGACACTTTTTTCTAAAGATCGGTGGATCAAAAAATGGGTTAATTGGATTGCTTATCGATCTTTTCAAACATGGTTTCAGCAATTAAAAGACTTTTTGCTTTGCAGAAACGTTCATCATTGCCGTTGCATCAGTAAACGACATTTTTTTCCATAACGTTTCTGAGATCTTCGTTGATATTGACTACCTTGGAATGTATAGTCTCATCGTCACATTACCATTATGACGCCTCCACGTGGTCTTTTGGTAAAAGCGGTACCAAGCCGATCGTAATAAGCATCCCGTCCATCATAAAATGAAGGCCCCGTATGTGTGTTACACAGTATGTTAGTGCGGTGCAGCTTGCTTTCAGGCATATGAGCGCAGTTTTGGGAAGCTCTAGCCCAGCACCAGATTCCCGAACGCTTCTTTTTAAAAAATAGAGTAGTGGATTAGGAATTTACGTGTAGGTACCTGGATTTTACCCTACTTCACTGAGCCCTAAGATAACCCAATGCTCTTACAGGCGGTTTCAAGACCCATGAGTACCGTAGCCGCCACCGTACACCAACTCTTCATCTGACACTTCTTGTTGTTATAAAAATCAGTCTTTTTCACCTTTTTCTCCTTAAAAACACCCAAAATTCGATTGTCCTTCATCCCTCGAAACGAAAAAGTTGCGGTCACTTGGCATTTACAAGTTGACCCCAGGCAGGCCCTACCCAATCCACATCTGCTAATGTTGAGATTTTAAAATTTTTCAGAAGGCTAAATACCATCAACTTAATCACATTAAAGTTTTTAACTCGATTTGACCTCGAATAATTTATTTTTCATAGATTTTTTCTTCCATTAAATAAAACAAAAAAAAAAAAAAAAAAAACAGCAAACAACCAATTGTAATTGCTTCTAGCACTTAATTTTCTCCAGAAACCCACATTTACCTCTAAATCCGTTTTAAGCACCACTTTGCATAAAGTTTTTGTTAATTTAATATATCGGCAAAAGAAAAAAGTCCTATTTAGTATACCGATTTGTGTTGGCCTTAACGTGGTGAAGAAAACTATGCTACTATACTTCTCCATAAAAAAAATGTTTATGTGTATACGGGCGATAAAAATTTATCCAGTAATTGACTCAATTATACAACTCTGGTCCTTTTCCTTTTTAGTGGTTTTTTCTTAATTATAAAATTGAAGGGGCACTAAAATAAAAAAAAAAAACAAAAAAAAAACTAGCTTTAATTCAATTAACATACAAAAAAGAAAGTTTTTCTTTTCTTTCTTTTGGAATACCAAATGAAAACAAAACGAAAAAAACAAAAAAAATTACAGAAAACAATGTCAAAACAAGAATACAAATTATTCTGTAAAAATGCCCAGCTGGGAGTAGCCATTGCTTTTTGCCAACTTATTGAGAACTCTTGAAAAAAGCTTATTACAAAAAAAAAAAAATTAAAATAAATAAATAAATAAACTCGACTATTTGCCTCTCTCGGACGCAAATCTCCTTTGAGATGCTATCATCATTCATAAGTTTTCGTTGTGAATTCCCTTGAAGAGTCCTTATTCTCGTCCTTGTTTTATTTTGTTGTTTTTGTTTGTCATTTTCTGTGGTAGTGATGGTTGGAGTTGTTATAACGAGTCAAACATCAGGATAGCTCTTCAATATAATGCTTGAATATTCCATGAAATGTTGTGTTCATGGTCCAAAAAGTTATCCAATCAGTAACAAACAGATTAAGGACGAAACATTTTAATTCTTTTTTTTTTTTTGTTATGCTCTGTTACGAAGGCTTTCAATGTTATTTTAAAAGGAAATCAATTCAAATCCGATCAATGGCACCTTTCCATTCCATTGATTCATGGAATCAGTTACCAAATTCAGTCATCAATCATGTCCTGTGTGCAAAGAAGATGGAGGCCTCTTGTTAAAGTCCTACTTGTTATTCATGCAACAAGGGATTTTAAGTTCGTTTTGCGATGATATATATTTTTTTTCTGTTTTTTTTTTTTGCTTCATTTTGTCAAGCAATGTTGTGGTATAATAAGTTATTGTGAAGAATACCTCCCACCGGAAAAGGACTTGTAGAGCTTTTTTTTTTGTTTTTGCAAAATAAATGAGTAAACAATATGCATTTCTTGTTTTAAAGGTTGTAGGGAGTAAGTTGTAAGAAGATTAAGTTGAGGAATGTATTTTTACTTTTCCTGGCTTTTGGCCGCTCTAGCAAATAGAATAAGGCGATTCTGTAAAACATTAGAAGCCATTAAGAACTGTAATCACAAACGTCAACAACCAACATACATAATATCGTCGAACATCATAAGCCATTTTCAATAACCAATGTATTTAATCATATAACACTACGAAAAGCATCAAATACATCATCATACACCATAACACATCATCCCATACATGATAAAACATCGTCAAACATCATCAATTCAAACGATCAAACGATAAAAATCTTTGATGTTCATATGCACATCGTAAAGTTTCATTAAATATATTATCATGCATCATCATACACTACAATACATTACCAAAATGTATTATCAAAATGTATAACAATCATCAAACAGCATCAAATATTACAACAAACAACATGTTATATCATAATTCGTTATTAAAAGTCATTTTATAATATCATACAGCACTAATACATCCTCATACATCAAACATCATACATATACATTATCAAATATCATCATACATAGCCAAACATCACCCTACACATAATTTGTTATCATCAAACATCACCGAACATTATCATACATCATCAATTACCATCCCATATATCATCAAACATGTTCACACCTTATCGAACATCACCATACACATTATCATGCATCATTAAACCACGTTTTATAACATCAAACTTAATCATTATGTTCTTATTGGTGTTGAGAATTTTGAAAAATGTATTCATCAGAAAATTTGTATTTATCCAAAATTATTCAAGCTTTTTTCCATTTCTTCAACATGAACGCAACATTTTTTGTCAGTGTATTTGTATCTGTCATGAGTCGCTTGGGGGATGACCCTCGTTTTGTGTGCTCTAGAGCTCTTCAAGTTTATCTACCTTATCATGTCGTGAAAGTTTCTTTTTTTCTCTCTTCTTAGTTTTTTATTTACATTTTTTTTTTTTTGCTTTTCATTTGAATGGAATTTTTGTATACTTTTTGAGTATGTTAAGGGTTTTTTCTTCTGCAATGTTGATACAACAAAAAAAAGAAAAAATTGGTGTGTTTTTATGGGGTAACAAAATACTTTTTCCCACAGAAATTCGTGTATAGGTTAGGTACCTACTCTTTGCTGCATGAAAAACACTTGTAGGTTTAGGAATGTAATTAACATCATCACCATCACCACCAACTATAAGTAGCATGCTTCAGGATTTAACATAAAGTTGTTATAATGTGTGCTATGTATTTATCTGAAGTTAAGTAGTTGTTCTTTTATAAATCATGCAGTAACGCCGAATAGTTGAGGGAGAAGACGTAGTGGTTCACACTTCAAAGTTAATAGAAAGTTTAACAGAAATTCAAGTTTTATGAAATAAAGTGTGAATTTGAATGCGATTTTTGTATGGAAACACTGGTCATTCTCCCAATAAACTAAACTGAGGGAAAGAAGACATAGAATCAAAAAAATAATACTTTAAATTCAAGTTAATCGTTTAAAATTTGGGTCCAAACATCAAAATTTTAAAATAAAAAACGTTTCCCCTTTCAATACGAAGACGACAATTTTAAAAATTAAGTATGGCTACCCTAGAACTGCGGCAACAGTAATGTATTCAAACTCTAATTAAATTGACTATGTCAAAAAATAACACCAAGTCTAAAATTAAATGATGAACTTTCATATATTAACAAAAACTGCAGAATAGTCTGGCAAGCACTTCGCCTCATGGCAACCCCGCCAGACTTAATTTTATGTACTTGTATTTAACTAGTATCAAAGAAAATATGATCACAAGAAACAATAAAACAAACTTATCAACAATATGAATAATCAGCCCTCTTAAAGTATATTAATTTTGTGTGTTTGTACCTATTTTAAATTTTATTAAAAAGAAGGATGGCAACCTTAGTTCTAAGGCAACCTTAAAACCTTGATTCTCTGATTAAACTTGTCATGTAAAAGAAAAAACCACCAAGCTTAACCAACAATATAATATGAAGAACTTTCTTGTATTAACACAAATTTTAGGCTCGCCTGGCAAATACTTCGACCCACGGCAACCCTGCCAAACTTTATTTTTTGTATTAAACTAAGCCCAAAGAAAATTTGCACTCAGCACGAGAAAGTATTAGGTTGCACCTACGTATCAACAATAGAGCCTTTTGCAAGTACTGTTTCTGTCATGTTTAGAACCTATTTTAAATTTTATTTAAAAAAAATATATGGCTACTCTAGAACTGCGGAAACACACAAATATTATTAAAATCTTGTTGGACTGTTATGTTTTTATTAAAAACTTTAAGCTCTTCTGGCAACCCTTCGGCCAACGGTAACCCTGCCAGACTGTGTTTTTTAAACTTAATAAGTAAGTAAGAAACTTATACAAAATTTAAGCCTCATAAAAGAAGGATAATTTTGGTATTTTTTTCGCTTTTTGAAAAATCGATTGGCAACCCTGAGCCCATGGCAACCCTGTCAGACTTAGGTTTATGTTCATAACTAGTACTAAATCAATTGTAAACAAAATTTGTGCTGCTAGCTCTTAAACTATTAATAGGCTATCGCATTTAATAACAAATTGTTCTTATCACGTTTCAAGCCTTATCCATAAAAAACTAAAAACTGAATTTGAGTTAATATCTTGTTCAGGCAATAACGAAGTGTGAAATTACACCCTGTACTGTTTGTTACACACTGTTTGTCACCCAGAGCTGGTGAAGTAAATGTTTTCTGCCAAAATCTACTACTTTCTCGTTTTTATTATTTCAAATAAGATTGTAGTTGAAAGCCTTACATACATAAGCTTTTAAAGCTTTTTAAATTTTGGGCAAATAAATTTTTACATTTTTTCAAAAACAAATTTTGAATTTATTTTGTTTGATTTATGTTAAGACCTTAAGTTGAGACACTTTTGGAGTTTGGAGCACTGTTAATGTTGCTTCTCTGTACCAAGTTCTTTTCCAAAATGGATACTGAAAGCTTTTAGAGCTTTCAAGCCTTGCTAAAGTGATGAACAGCTTAAGATAAAGGTACAAAACTTTTATAACTGTTGTTTACAGACAGTAGACAAAGTCTGAAATGTTTACTTATATTGTTCATATTAATGCTTGAGGAGCTTTTATAAATGTAACATTCACATGACTGTATAACAGTTGAAAAATCAAAAACGAAACTTAATATTGTGTTTCAAAATCCCTGTCAATATATAGATTTTTATTCACCTAAAAAGCTTTTTTATCGTAACAAATAATTTCTCATATTTTTCTCTTAAAGCTTTTTTGTGGGTATTAAAGTTCAGGTCATCTCATTTTCGAAAACATAAATTCTTTTTCAAATTCAGTCTTCAAATGAAAATTTCGGTCATAACAAGTATACCTACATATGTATTTCTGTTTCAGACAAACTTACAAAATTGTATTGTTTTGTTCTGCATAAATGAATGTTTGTAAGAAAGTCTGACAATTTTTTCTTTAAGATAATTTCATTCCAAGTCTTCGAAATTTGACTAACTGTGAATTTTAGTATCCAAATAAACAAAAATCCCAGCCCTAAACTTAATTTTGCTTGAATTATTTTTTGTATTTTTACTAAAGATAGTCATACCATTTTTGAAAACAGAAGTCTTATTTTACACAGTCATAGTCTTCGAATGCCGATTTCAAACTAAACTACTCTTCGAGAATGATTTAAAAAAACTGTATTATTTTGTGCACAATAAATATATCATAAAAGAGTTAAATATTCCCTCTTTTTTTCTTGCAAAAGAGAGAGTTCGCTAGTAAAAATCTCCCTTAAAGAGAATTTCCAACAACATACAGACTTCGCTATTTGTCTTTTTCAGTTCACAAAAAAACTTTAGCACCACTTAAATTTTACTAAAATGATGATAAGTTTTTTGTAAGGTTTCTAATACTTTACATGTGCTTAAAATATTCCCAGTTATTTCCCTCAAAGCTTTGTTTTTAGGCGGTACTACGATTAAGGTCAAAAAAATTAAAGTTCAGTTGCACACTTAATCTTTGAATTCAAAAATTCATTCTTTACTGATAAATACTGGTTTAAGGCATACCTAATTTAACAGAAAGCTCTGAAGAGTATTTACAAATTTCTTTTCGATATAATTTCACCCACATTCCTCAAACATGTCGACAAGCTTTAAATTTTAGTACACAAAAATCTTTAGAACATCCTTATAAGAGAATCTTCTAATTCCAAATTCATTCTTAACTGGTTAGTAAATACTGATTTCAGGCATACCCATCAATAACAGTGGTGTTGTATAGAAAGCTCTCAAGAGTACAAACTTCTCTTTGAGAGAATTTAACTCACATTCCTTAAAAAATGTTGACAAGCTTTACATTTTAGTACACACAAATTTTTAGAATGTCCTTAACAATGTTGTTACTTAAACTTACAGGAGCTTGCTCCTAAAAACTTAAAGCTTAGCTATGTGCAGGTACTAAATAAAATTTAAACTTTTCAAATGTACTAAAAAGCTTTATTTTTGTGGAACTAAAGCTTAGTTCTTTCGGTTGATGAATGAGAAAATGTTATTTTAAATGCTCCTAATTTTTAAAATACTGCCCTGTTACTGTTATTCAAGGTTTCTTAAACTGATTTACTATGCACACCATGATTCATGTTGAATGACAAAAATGTAGAACAAGTTGCGTATAAGTGCTTATTCTCATTTTATTTTTTTTATTTTGTATTCTTAACCTTCATTTTTCATTATACTAGAACGTGTGTGTGCTTTTTAGTAATGTAATGCAGTTTTTTTATTTTTTCCACGGGAGATATAAAAAAGAGCTCTTCTCATATTAACAACACTAACCTTGGTAAATACCAATTATTCATGAGATTTACAGCATTTGTAGTAACTACTACATATTTGAAAAAAAAAGATTCTTCAGATAGGTACAAAGGATATGAGTAGGTAATTATATATGTACTTACCTCCGGACTCTAGTGTATTATGTTGCGGTTAAAGTAATGAAGAGGATGTAACGAAACCCACGACTTAAGTTGATAATGTAGCTCTCAACATTTCAAGTAAGAATGTGGTGAATAATAAAATGAGAAGAAAGTGGTACAAGAACTGTACGCATACTGATAGTAAAATTTTGAATAAGTTAGTTAAAACTAATTAAAAAGTTCATTGGTAATCAGTTAATTTAAAGTCATGGTGTGTCAATAGAAAGTTACATTATTTTTGTCACAAAGTAAGCAAGAAATACTAAAAACCTGCAAAATATTTACCCTATTTTTTTTTTGCTTCAAAAATCATTTTTTTATACAAAAAAATTAACTTCTAAGAAAAATCTTTTAAGTTGCATACATTTTTTTGACCCAACCTTCAAACTTGAATTAACAAATCCCTTAAAATAACTTTCTTATGCCTTATACTCGATGGGCTTTAAGGATTACTGAACTCTAAATGGATGGCAATGTGAACGTTTGCTTTCAGTTTATGTATAGTTGTCTGAATCCTCTAAGGATTATAGTTAAACATTCAGTCCCAAATCAAAGAAGAAAAAAAATAAAAAAAAAAAACTGGTCCTTAATTCTTGAATGAATGTTGAGTCTTAACTTGTTTTGTTCGCACTTTGTGTGTGTAGTATCTGCTTGTCAAGCTTTTAAACAGAATCAAAACAAAATATATACATAAAAAATATAAAAAAATGTTTATTTAATAGATGTGTGTGGTTCAACAACAAACATTCATATGATAAAAAATCAGCTTAAGGTTGGAGAAAGGAAAACAAAAAATAACAAAGAATATAAACATTCACAGAAATACCAAAGATACAGGGTTTTATCAATGTAACTGATGCCGACACTTAAGGTCACAAAGAAAATATAAATATCAACTCGAATACGTAAAATATAAAAAAAAAACAACAAAAAAACAAAAATTATAATAACCCCCGAAAAAAAAATGGAAGTAGAAAAAAAGAAATCATCATTCCTATGGAGACTCTATTCTTGATACAAATGGAATAAAATTTAGAAAGAAGAGAAAAAAGGCACTTGAGTGTTCCAAAAGGATAATAGAAGCTTCTTTTTTTTACCAACACATTTACCCCTGGGGGAACTATTGAATTGATATTCATAAGTATGTTGGATTAGTGGCTTTTAACTGTTTGTATGACACTTAAGACTTGAGGGAAAGTAATATCAACAAATACTACATACACACAAGAGATTACCAAAGTATGCATAAGAAAAAAAAATTTGTTCTAGTTTTATTTTTTTAAAGAAACAAAACAAAATTGGATAAAAGTTCTTACTTTAGTAATATGGGTGTGTCACATTGAAAAGTTGTAATGGAAAATAAATTATCAAAACAAAAGGAATACAAAATTGCTATCAAAAATTGTTTGTTTTGAGCTAATTTTCAAGAAAAAAATAAGAGATTATTTATAAATAATATAACTGGTGGAAATTTACTAAATGAGGAAGAATATATGTGGTTTGTTATATCTTCATGAAGTATTAAAATATTTGAAAATGTCGATAAAAATACACTTTATCTTGAACAATCAAATAATAATGGAAAAGATGAATGCAATAAATTATTTTAATTCTTTTTTTTTTATCAAAGCGATTTGTTTAAGTTATTTTAATTTTTTTATGTTTTCAGCAACTACCTTCCATATTGATTGTGTTATTTTCTTTCATTTGATATAATAATCATTATGATCGAATGAAAATTGTCAGAAATACAGCCCATTATATGAATCAATATCGAAGTCGGTACACTGTGGCGTATGAGTAATTTTTTTTCTTGAAAAATTTCAAATATATACAAAAAATTTGTGTCGCTAAGGAATTTAGTAACCCAATTGACATTTCAAATGTTTTAACCAATCATTCTAAGTAGAGGACGAAAATATTGCGTCTTCGCTTGGAACTTACATATAAGTATTTAAATTTTATACAAAAAAAAAATAATGCATTTACCAATATTCGATTTATTGACAGAATCTTTTGACTAGTAAGCAATTCTATATTTTAAATAAGACCTCAAAGTTAATACACATTTGATTTAAAAAAAACACATAAATTAGTGGGACATAAGGTATTGTAGATTTGAAAAACGAAACTTTAAAAAAGTTTAAAAAAAAATCGATTTCATTGCATTTAATATGCGATATGTAACTTTAGTTTTAGTTGCAGGATTTTTATGTTTGAGATAGATTCTTTTAAATAAAATATAGGAATATAATTGTGCATAAGAATATTTTAAAAGTGATTTACCAAACATTGAATCAGAGGGCTTTTACTTAAAACATGTTTTTTATGAATGAATTTTAAATGAAAAATTTAATAATTTTAAATTCTTTTTGAAGCTTTGTTAGAAAATGTATTTATCCTCTGAAACAGTGTCATGCAAAGTATATTGATTGATTAAAAAAAAGAGACTTAATGATATATTACAGATAAATTTATAGAACCAAATAAAAACTTATTTTTTTCAAAAACGACCCTAACGATTTTGATTTAATTCCCATTGTTTTTTATAATTCCAACTAATGAAGTAAAAAAACCCAAAAATTTATTTTACTATAGTAATTCAAAACAAGAAATTAAAATATACCATCAAGTATATTAAAGTATTGATACCGATTTGAATAAATTTATTTGGTTAACTTTCCTCTAAGGACGGGGATAAATAAATATTACAGAAAAACTTTAAGAAAAGTTTACTGATCTGAGCACTTATTTTCTCGAGGTTGTTTGATAATCAAAATTTGTTA
Source organism: Meliscaeva auricollis (assembly GCA_948107695.1). Taxonomy (NCBI): domain Eukaryota; kingdom Metazoa; phylum Arthropoda; class Insecta; order Diptera; family Syrphidae; genus Meliscaeva; species Meliscaeva auricollis. The sequence continues at coordinate 26,949,091 of OX403618.1, forward strand.
ATACTGCAATGTGTAATAATTGCGAACAGAATCAGCTTATTTTCTTTTGGTAATCGCTATATAATCTATCAAGCAATTGATGTATTTGTTCAGCACAAAACAAACGATCAATTTGGAAAGTTCCTTAAATCGATTTCACTGTGAATCTTTCAGAGTAATTTTTCTTTCACAACATTCTTGTTATCTAATATTAACTACCTTTCTATATTAAATAACTTAAGGAACCCTAATCATAATCACTTTTCGAAAGAAAAACATAGCCTCAAAAAAAACAAAAACAAAACTAATAATATAGGGGTTGGAATGGTATTGAAACGTGCTGAGGATATTAATCATGGATACTCCCAGATGTTAACACAGAGTATGCGTTATCTGTTGATTTTCAAAGTTATTCCCTTTACTATTTCAGAATTAGCAAAAAGGCTCATTATCGACTTTGTATAGAGGGACATTTTCTTTGTTAAGAAAAACATTAAGGTACTTTGTTATCAAAATTAAAACTGCTTTTCTCTATAATATTTTTATTGTACAAAGAGCATTTTATCTTCAAAGGATATCTCTGCACAAAAGTATATTTTAACTGAAGCAAAACAGAATTTATTTTGTGAAAAGAGAAATTTCAATTCAACTCATTCGTATACAAACCCAAAATCTATTTTGATTTTCTGGACTAGATTTTCAAAGCCACTCCATTTTCTTGTGTCCTTTTATTGATAAAGAATCCTTTTCGTTTGTATGTATGTAATAGGAAAATATTCTATGAACATTACCACGCACCAGAATCAGGATTAACATAGGAATTTAACAGAAGTGTTATCTCTACCAACTGAGACAAAATGACAAAATACTTTGACGCCTTTTCTATTTTACTCTTCTTTTTACTCAAATAGGGGACTTTTGTCAGGATAAATGAAAAAAAAAGGATAATGACTAGAAAAACAAGACATATGTGCAAAGTTTAACACACTTAACGATAAACACCCATCATCAGTGGTACTTATACTTGCAGCAGCAGTAGCAGCAGCTGTGTGCCATTGAAACGAATCTGCCTGTCAAAAGAGCTTTCATTGACTGTCAATATGTTGAAAGGCATTAGGAGAAGCCAGTCATGTGTGTTTACCTTTCCTCCTCTACACCAAACAGAGTGTATATATTTTTTTTCCTGATCCTCTTTAAGACTTTAAAAATTCTTTCCGGATAATTTGAGAAATCTTATTTCTTATTATTTTGTCACAGAGCGTGTATCTTTTAAGGACACAAAGTGTTTTTTGATATATGCGAGCCTTTATGTAGGGGTATTTTGTTGCGAGTATCTAGGCGAAAAAATCCTTGCACATAGCAAAAAGGATAAATATTGTGATGCTCTTAAATGTGTCTTTACATGTCTTTGATGTATGGAGCCGTGTGTATAAAATTGACCATAAAATGGAAAGTTGTCCTGAGTTATGACACTTGGCGTCAGTAGCAAAAGCAAGCATACAAATAAAGAAGAAGAGAAAAACCAAAACAAACATTAAAAAGAAAAGCACAACTCTTAATGGTGCGTTTATGGTTCACCTATGGCATTGTATATGATTTTATTGATAGCAATTTGTTGAGCAGCAAATAACTCTTGGTGAGGGTATTTTTTTCTAGAAGGACATCATTTTATATGGTGACATTGTATCTACATATATTATATATCCAAATACATAGATGGATTTTTTTTTTAAGGAGCAAAAGAATGTTTTAACGAGGACGAATGAGGAATTGTATGCGAATGAAAGACCATAAATAATAATGGCGCCATCATAAAGTAGTATATAGTTGATGTTGGCCAATGCAGATAGGAATGATGTCCTTTGGGCAAATATACGAGTATATTTTATTATATTGCCAAAGATTTACCGGAGCAAATGAAGCAGTCAAGAGATAAAAGAATAAAGTAAAAGAATAAAGTGACAAACAATTAAGTATTCTTTCGTGTTTGTATATTAAATCAACGTCTAATGAATCCAATAAAGTAACATTAAATGTAGGTACTCATATATTTAACCAGCAGAAACTTTGTCAACATTTTGGTAAATTTTCTTTTGAACAAAAATATATTTAAAATTATATTTGAACAAGATTACAGGACCAAGTATTAAGTTTTTTTTTGTACGTGATGGCAGAAATAGAAATAAAATGGGAAAAAAACTTATATCTCAATTCGAAGGACGTGTTTGTGTGAAAATTAAGAAACTTTAAAAGAAGACAAAGATAAATAAGAACTAGATCCTAAATACTTTCCAATTTGGCAAGTTTATTAAAAATGATTAATTTTTTTTTTTGTGAAAAAATCGTTCAATGGCTGTCATCGATTAAATATTTTTGAAACATCGAAACACGTATCAACTTGTAAGGTGTGGTGTGTGGCTTGTGGCACCATCCTGTTGAAATCACATATCCAAGTTCAAGTCCATTTTTTTTACAATTCAGGTCAAAAATAGTCTGAGTGATTCCTGATTCTTGAGAACACCGCACAGTGGGATGAAATAGAAATCTAGTGCGCCAAAACTCGTTTGTGATCAATTTACTTGTCTAATTGATAAAATCGTTCTTATGACCCCTAAATATTTGAAAAAAAAAAGAAGTTTTTTCCCTCGAAATGTGACATATTTTAAAGTCGTTTCCAACAACTTTCAATTTGTTTGGAAAATTTAAGCGACTACAGGGGGTATCAGGACTCAAAATAAAAATTTGAAAAATTAGGGGATTGTTTGATCTAAAAATAACTCACTGTCTAATGGACATACAACGTCCATTAAAACTATAATTGACACACAAATTTGAATATATAGACAATAGGGACATAGTTATGAATTGTTGGGGGATAAATCAAAAGAGCCATTAACTAACCTTAAATCTGAAGCAGAATAGATTTCGTGAGGTTGCGGGTTTTTAGCTGGTTTTTGAAAAAAATAAAAATTGAACAAAAATTGATTGTAAAAAAATTATGTGAATTATAACCTACCAGTGAAAACTAATGTTATTCACTGTTAGGACAAAGGTACACTTCCTACCAACAAAAAAATACTATCAAGAATTTTCGACACTTTTTTTTAAAATTTACTTTTGGTGCGTTTGCTTTACTTTTGGTGCGTTTGCGCGTTTGCTACGGGCGCCTGAACGGCGATATTTTCGACCAATCCGTTGTCTCACTGACACTGCAATATCACACAACGAATATTTCGACTCAATTTTTTGCACTTAATGTCTTATTTAACTGTCCAATAGGACGAGAATTACCACCGAAAATTCTCTCTAAAAGTTGCAGTCGAAATTTGGTAGAATTTTTCTTATAATTTGCAGACGCTGCTCTTTCTTATACCTTACCATGATGAAAATGTAGAGTTTACTGAATAAATTGACAATGACAAAGTTGCCACACTGGAAAACCCTTTATGTACCTAAAATCTATCCGATATCCAATACCACCTTCCTGGTGGTTATAAATCTCTTCTAAGATCATTTTCCGACCATTACTGGGCCTGGTTACCCAGCTACTAAGATTTTGACGACTACCCTCACTGCAATAGCCATCTACTGTTACCAGGGGATTGTTTTCTTGGCAACGTACATCACCTGTAGCAACTATTTCAATTACTTCTAGCATCTACAGGAGCACTTATTGTGTGTCGAATCAGTCATAATTGGGAAAGTTAATTATTTTGAACTTGAAGTCTTGAACTAGGCAGCCAGGCTGTTAAACACGTTTAACTTCTTAGTCAGGCGACAAATTAACAGCTGACACTAGCTAGGAATGCTTAAGGAAAAGAACAATATAATGCGACAAGCTATGAGACAAAAAATGGACGAATTCAATGGATAATGATATTTAAGCTATAGTTTATAGGTCCTCAGACCTAATAAGGTCCCGCGGTGAAAGGGCCTCCACTACTCCTACGTGCCATCGTGTACGGTTTCTGGAAATATACGTCAGTTCTCTGCAACTCTTCCCTACTGTCCCACACCATATGCTTCTAGTCCGACCTGCTCCACTACCTGCATGTGTGAGCGAGCTTTACTGCATCGCCTGGCTTGTAGTGCAATCGTTGCCTTTTCGAAGCGTGTGACCTGCCACTGCCACTTACGTCTTCGTATGGTACTATCTATACATTCTTGCCCCCGTTTATCATTTGATATACGATTATGGCAAAAAAAATCTTTTGGATCGTTCGTAGACATTTCACTTATGCTTCCTCGTGCTACAGCCATAAAAAAGCACAGTCTCAGCTTGGCTTCTAAACTGATGATAGAATTATTCCTTCATAGTATTTTTTACAGCATTCCGAACGCAGCCTTTGTTTCCCCAATACGACTATTTATATCTTGTGCGGTTCCGCCTTTGGCAGAGACAAAACTCTTAAGATATTGAAAGTTTTATTCTTTCTCTACCGGTTGTTCTGAAATATTGACTTTAACGTATGATTTACTTCCGTGCTAATTTTCAGTCCCATATGATTTCTGCTTCTTCTTCTCATTTATTGAAGATCCATAATCCATTTGAAACGTGGATTATATTAAATAAGCTTGGAATTACTACATACACTGAAGAGTGAAGAGCTGATCCCATAAACAAATCTAAATTATATTAAAAATGGCTCGTAATTTGGTTTTAGCTAATATTTGATCATGTATAAGACTGACAAGACGGTATTGGTAACAATAAAAATTAAGTAAAAACCAACAAAATACCTACTAAAAACTTTATCAAAATCAGATTAATGATGCATCTCAACTTCAGTTATTAGTTTTAATTGAAATAATTTTGTTTGTTATTTTCCAAATTGAATCAATTTTAGCTAGCTTCATGTTACAATAAATTTTCTTGATAACTTTTTCGACTATAGCGCTGACAGCATCTCTTACAATACAAACAACAAACTTACATACATATAAAATTAATTTTACTAACACATAATATCTACACAATATCTAGTCTGTATACAAATAGCTTGAAGAAAAACAATTTACTGTCGATGCAGGCAAAATCTAAACTTTATCAGTAAACCATCGTTTCCAAGGAAAAATGTATCCAATATACCTTTTTAAACTCTGCCTGGTATCCTTTTATACAATTTAAGCTACTCTATGCGAAAAGACACCTACTGGTATATATGTATAAGTTTGAAAAGAACGAACTTTACCTTGCGGTATCGCGCAGTTAATTAAAGTTTTATACTAAATAAATAAAACCGCAGTGCTAGAAAACCTTAATCGTCTTATAACACAAAAAAAAAAAAATTACAAAAAACTTTCTCATCTATTAAGGTGTGGTACCTTCAACCTACTTTACCATCCTTATCAAAACTTGCAAGGTCTCTCCTGTATATATCCTCCTGTAGACATGGTTTTCCTTGAAGGAGATGCCATCAGGATTTTTTAAGTGCTCCCTTCCTTCTATTGGTATTTTGTGTGACAAAAAAAAATTCAATATGGATGAACAGGACGAAGGAAGCAGTATACTTTAAACGTTATATGCAGCTCCTTGAAAAAGCTAGAACAGTATTTAAAATATTGCTTCGAAGAACGCCTTCTTCATCGTTGTCATCATTGTATGAGTAGTATGCTGTGTGGCATAATTTTTCAGTGTTCATTAAATTTTCTCCCTCATCAAACTTCGATGAAACTTTTTTCAATACCTTGAGACTATATGGCTCTAAAATTGTAACCCTCTTTTCACCATTATTTTCCAGGAAAGAAAAATGAACACACATTCCAACTAAATGTTTTGGAAATCTCTCCCCGGATGGTTATGATGGAAATATTTTTTATTCTTATTCTTCTTGTGCATTGTGTAATTCATGAATTTTCTATTAAGAATTAAAGTTGCCTTGCTTTAAAAAAACATGGCTACCATTTTGTGTGTCCTTCGAAATAGAAAGAACAGGTGCTTATGTATTCACTGTTTGGTAGTGAATTAAATTGGTACCTACATTTTATTAATATCCTTACTAGTTTTTATGTTAATAACAAAAACAATTTGCTGAAAGAAATTATTGCATATTTAGTTAAATTTTTTTTTTCGACTGTTAGCAGTAGTTAGTGATACTTCAGCGTAAGAACGTAGAAAGAATGATTCAAGGAGAACATACCTGTAGAAAGCAAAAATTGGACAGGTTTTGAGTATGTTTGCAACATACTGTCTCTAATGGCTGTACGCAATACCTCAGAATTAAAGGGCTTCGAAATATTTTAGTATGATCATTGAAAAATGTATATTTTCTTACATTGCAGTACTTCTTGGCGTAATGGTTAGTGCGATGAACTATCACGACAGTATGACCGCATTCGATTCCCAGCCTTATGCCACCTTGAATTTTTTTTTCAGGAGTATATACTGCCTCTTGCGAGGAATTGACAAAAACTCCAAGGCTACTTATTTTGTTATTAAAAGTGCATCTCAACTATAGCCGTTCGGAATCAGCAAAAAACGGTCTCCTCCATTTTTGCTAGTTACACGCACACAGGAGTTGGTTGAGAGTGTCAGTTACTAAGGCTTGGCTCTTCGTGAGTTAATCGTGCTACAAAATTGAATGTATTTATTTTACAAAAAACTGTTAAGAGCACCTTCGTTCATAATTTTTAATTTCTCCACCACTTTTGTACCAATTTTAACCGCATTTCCACCAAACATCATAATTATGCTGATAGAAAATCACTGTTCATGTAATTTTGTAAGTATCTTTTTTTAAAAGACTGCAGTTTATTTATCAAATCTAGTATTTATTTATTAAATCTGCAAGATTTTGGGTATTCTGAAATCTTTTAATTTTGATTTCACTCTGGTGCACAAGGTTAGGTATTCCGAAGCTCTGGTTTCGAATTTGAGGTACATTTGGTCCGTATACCGTCGAAATTTTGAATAATTGCAAGAAAAAAACAGTCAAAAATCTATTAAAATTGTGAAAAATTTTAGTAAATGAAATTTTTTTTCTTGAAATAGAAAAAATATATTTTTCATAATATTTCGAAGTTGATAAAGTTCGTTTACAAGAAAATATGTCTAAAAATTGGCAAAATTTCTGTTATTTTTTTTTTCAAAAAAGGGATATTTTTTTTTAAATTATGACTATTTTTTATGTATTTTGATAAGCTAGTTCCAAAGATGTTTTGCCCTTCTTGGCTTGGAGTGAATTGTTAAATTCCGCTCTAAATTTAAAAAAAAATCGGGAAAAATTTGAACCATAAAAAATTGTACATTTTCTGAACTATTTCTTTTTTATTCTAATTAACTTTGTCAAATATATTTTCTTTGTTTCCCAATATTTGCGAATTTTGTAAAATAATTTTTTTATTTTTGCATAATGGGATTTTATGATTTCAGAACTTTAAGATTTTTTGATGTTTCCTAAGGCTTTTTTGATTTCGGAATTTTGAGTTTACTTAATGATAAGTTCTGAACTCTGCACATATCGGTTTTTATGTATTTTCAGTTTTGGGATATCGGCATTTTGGAACTTTGGATTTTCTGCGGTTTTAAATTTCTGAACTTATAATTCGACTTCGTTTTCGGTACTCATAGATAGTAAAATTAAGCATACAATGCCTTAAGACCTTAAGAAGAAATAGAAAAAAATTGTTTACAGTGTGTGCCAAAAGTAGATTCAAATAAATTCAATACCTAAATTTTTTTTCTGCCGCTATCGATTGGAGAAAAGTTAGAAAAGTTCAGATGTTCTGGCATTACATTGAAAGAGTTTGAGTGCCTTTATAGTTTAAGAACTAGCGACGAAAAATCAACGTTATAAGGTGCAAGGATAAATATTTCGGGAATCGACAGTCCTATTGCTAGGTAAGAAAATATCCCTTTTGCGAAAGTTGAAAGTGGGGGCGGAGCCAGTGGGCGGGGGTTTGAACATGCAAATTTTTAAGCATAACAACAAAGGTGAAGATTTGGGATTACATAGTTTTTTATGATTCTATGGTGGGAAACGAATTTGCAGAAGCGTACGTAGGGGCAAAGGGTTGCCAGGTGTCACCAAACACAAAAAAAACAAAAAAAAAACATGATTAGATACAAAGCTGAAAATTTTTTCCATAATAGGTTTTGTTCAAATCAAAGTGTGAGAAAATCATCAGAAGTGTAGATGGGTGAAAAAAGGGTTGCCAGAACTCTTATAAATTAAAATCGAAAAATTAAAGAAATTAATTAAAAAAAAACTTGGAAAGAAACAGTCCTAAGAAATTGGTAAAACTAGAGTTGGCATAAATATATTGTATAAAAAAATGGACAGAAGTGCAGGTGAATCCAAAGAGTTGCCAGAAGACAATTTATTTGAAACCTTTAAAAATATTTATAAAAAAATTTGAAAAGTACACAGCTGAAAAAAAACACCCACATAGTTGTTGGCAATGTAAATAAGAAAAAAAAAATTGGAAGAAGCAAAATCGGATGTAAAATGGTTGCCAATGATCAGCAAATTACATAAATTAAAAACGACATAAAAAAATCTAATTAATTTTAACTACTAATTACATACAAGGTTGTAACTCGGTGTTATTATAGCCAGGAGTGTTATTTAATTAATAGAGCTGCCAGTGTCATCAAACCATTTTTTTTTTGTAATTTACTAAAAATAAAACATAAAAAAATAATTTTATCAAGGAATACAAATTACAGAAATGTAGATACACTAGAAACATTGCCAGTCGTCAACATAACAAAAAAATTGTAAATAATTATTAAAATATAACGGTATAAGATACAAAGTTGAAAATTGGTACCATAATAGCCTTTGTAAGATTGTTGATAAAAAATAGCCTGATCTTTAAATTAAGTTTTAGGATAGCCTAATTCATGAAACATCTGGCATTTATCCTTGATTATTATGACGTTGATTTTTTTCGACGACAATTATGGGTGTTTTTGAGGTAATGTAGGTGCCACTTTGGAAAGGCAAAAAAGTTTCGATTTTTAAGAGTTGATCAAGAACACGATACTCCATTTGTTGTGAAACTCGAACAGTTTGGGAGCGACTATTTTGCCAGTAGTTGTCATTGGATATAAAAATGTTAAGAAAGAACTTTGTCCGTACTTGAACATCATGCTCCTAGTACTTTTCTTAGGGACCGCCACAATTTATGCAGCTTTTCATGATGGTTGATATGGTTAAGATGTTAAAAAGAGCATCACTACTGTCTATTTTTGTGTTTGAGGAGCCAACTATTTCGCTTATTATCTTCTCTCAGGAGCTTGGGAAGTTCAGGGTGTCAACAGGATCTCTATAGCAAGATTGGTATTACTAAATGTAGCTATACCCATGTTATGTAGCAGAATATGTAGCACAATATCTGCACAAAAGTTTCTTAGTGTGAAATTTGTCTAGAAATGGGCTGCAGATGCCTTTGCTTTTGAACTTCCATAAGTAAAAACTTTCAATATTAGGGATAGAATTTTCAGATTAAAGTCGTTCTGGTTTTCATTGCTACAAATCTCGCTATTTCGATTAGCTCATAAATATATTCAAAATAGATATTCTTCCATGTAAGTGCGGGCTATCAGCAAAGTACATAAGTTTTGACTACATTAATTTTAAACACAAACAAAATTTTTTGGAATATTTTTCGTCAATTGATGATTTTTGTCTTCATTTATTAAAGTTGGCAACCACACAAGCCACAGTCACTCGAATTTCTGTTGATTGTTGTTTCAAAAATGTTTCCAACATACGTGCTTGAAAGTTTGTTTTTTTTTTACTTCTACTTTTAATTATTTATTTGGAAATAGAAAAAATAAAGTTTGTCAACAAAATAAAGAGATGAAAAAAAGAAAAATGAAAAATGTCCTTCCCCGAGGATAATTATAAATTCTTTTTTTTTTTTTTTTTGGTTTGAATTTTAAATTTACCTTTTCCTCTGAGAAATTTATGAAGAATTTATTGGACGAAAACAATTTTTTTTTATTTTATTTTGAAAGAGGGTCAGGTGGTATTAACCTAGAAAGGTGTGATTTTTGTTTTTTTTTTTTTGTTAAATATCTTTTTTGAGGTTTATGGAGATTTTAAATATTTGATGAGGGTATATAGAAAGGTGATGAGGATGCTGCTGACGGCAAGGATTTAATATTTTTTTGTTGTTGTTTGCTTTTTGTTTTCTAGATTCTTAAATCACTTATCTGCATTGTAACAGAGCTTCTTTGCTTTTCGAAAAACAGATTTGACATTGGATATTGTATTAGAAGAGAATTGGGTGTTGTCTACGTTTACATTGCAATAGCATTGTTGGTTTAGGCTGACCTTTTTGAAGTTAATAAGATCAGGTTTTTAATTTGAAAACAAAGAAAAATAATATAAAATATACAGAAGGGTTTTACACGTGTTCTTTGAAAGCTTTGGAAATAATGAACATTTTTAAAAATTAATAAATTAAGATAAATACAGCCAGACAAGTGTCTGATAAGTCAACATCAGACCTTTCGTCCTTTGCACTACTAACTCAGTTCTTTGGTTTACGTTCCGTTTATCTTTTATTGGATATAATGTCCTACCACAATCTAATGTGCTTACATTGAAATCGCAATATACTCAAATTACAAAGAAAAATTTCAGAAAACTCATAATCACAAATATCGAGAATCCTTAAAACGCAAATAATACAAAACTCCAAAATCGCAAAAATTTTAAATAAGTTTTAATACCCATATCATCATTGTATAAGATCTCCATAAAATTTTAGACCCATCTATGAAATCCCCACTGTAAGGACACCATATGAATTAAATCCCCATTAAATAATATTTCCTTTCAGTATCTTAAATCCCCAACAATTTTTACATAATTAAAAATTTTTTTTTTTAAGGCTAAGTGATAAATTGCCATATCCTAGTATCGAAAACCAAAATCCCCAAGGATTTGTCCTTAGGGATTCTCGTTTTCGATATTGGGATTTGGCATATTATCACTTATCCAAGTACAAATCCTTTGGGATTTTTGTTTTCGATTATGGGATTTGGCTTATTCAATGATTTTTCTTTGGGGATTTTCGTTTTCAATAATAGGATTTGGCAATTTGTCACTTACCCTTAAAATAATTTTTTATGGTATGTTACTTATTTTGGGTATGTATAAATAGTACCTAAGTGATAAATTGCGTAATCCCTCTATCCAAAATGTAAATCCCCAATAGTAAGTAGTAAATAAATTGCCAAATCCATAATTATCCAAAAGAAAAATCCCCAATTACAGTGCTGCCAGTAGAGAACCAGGTAATATCAAAATGAAATCACAATAACCCATCCAGGTGACATAGTAGTCTGAATTTTTGATTTTTGGATTTTCATGCTTCTGTGTTTAATTTTTTGGGATTTTCTGAACTAAATAATTTATGATTCCATTAATTTGAATTTCGAAATATGTTCTAAATTTAATTATTTCAAGAATAACTGATGAATTGCCAAATCCCATAATCCCAAAAAGAAAATCCCAAAATTTCAAAATCCTTAAGAGATAATCTTGAAAACATAAAACTTAGGTAATTTTATTATTAAGCACTCCAGGATATTTAAGTTTTCTGTTTTTCACGCTTGTGGGATCTTAGGTTTTTAATGGGATTTTGTGTGTTAAGAGATTTTTGTTAATGCTGTTTGCTCCTTGAAAAACTCCTGATGTCCTTTAATATAAACAACAAAGAACAAAATATGCATACAAATGAAGAAAATTTGAAACCATCTCCAACTACGATGATGTCAAAAGAACAATAAAGGCATGTAAATTATTGTCCCTTTTTTGATACTGACCATTTTACAAGGACTCAATAAATTTTAAGAAAAAAAAAAAAAACTGGTGTTCTTTTGCATACAAAATCTAGACCTAACACAAAATGAACCCACAAGATGCAATTTTTCAATTGCATTGCTTTCACACTCCTTCAGCTTACTCCCTCTTTCTCTCACTCTCTCTCTTTCTCTCACACACTTTATCTTCTGTTAATGGAAGGATTCTATATTTCATTCTTCGTTATTTGTCCTTCGCAGAGCAGATAGTGTATTTTCACTTGCATGTAATATAACTCATTCTCTGACACAATGTGAGTAGCTGTTTGTGTATTTCTTTGTGTTGTATGTGTGTGTTTGTGACGGAGTTATATTCCTCAGGAGCTATATTTCCGCTTCCTTGCACTCTTCTATACAAAACCTCCTGCAGCATCTCACAAAAAAAAAAATAGTGTGCACTCACACAAAATTCACTCTTGACACTTTGAAAATGTGCAGATTCATTTTGTCAGAAAGACTACCCGAAGTAATAACATTCAAAAAAAAAAAAAAAAAAACTAACAGAAAACTTCACCTCCTTTCAGAAATCCATCAGGACTTACTTGTCAGGATTTTTTTTTCTTTCTTCTTCGTTTTTCTTCTTTTGACCGAATTTGTATATACCGATTGGGATAGGTTTTTCTTGCAACAAAAAATTTTGCTTCTGGGTGCTAGGGAATAAAAAAAAAATCCTGAAATACGATCGGAAGTGCAAAATTGTCAACGAGGCAAATAGTATTTATATCCTTCATTCATGTATATGATCCTTGAGGGAAGCTGCATCAAGATAGTGCAAACTATAGCTACTATAAAGCAATCATATTCGCTGAATGTTTTGTGGTTGAATTTACTTCTCTTTCGAATCTACAGGCGACATTACTTTTCATGTGGACGACAGGCAGTCACATTTCAAAAATGAGAATTAGACAGTTTGGATGGAAGATTTTAGGTAAACTGAGTTGATTTACTTCTTATAGGCTAGTTTCCACATTTGACAGCACTAGATTTTTGATTACGTAGTTTGAGTTTAGAATTTTATTTTTCAAACTGGAAATTTGATATTGAATAAGATTTAAATAAATTGGGTTGTGAAATGTAATCATTTTCACAATGAAGAGATGTGAGGTGGAATAATTCGTTTGGATATGAGATGGGTGGCCGAAAGACAATGCTGTTTTTGAAAACATAAAATTGGTATTAAAGTAATGAAAATAATTCATATATGTTTGAAATGTGTTTATTTCATTTGTAAATAAGCAAAATTTAATATCCTCTTAAATTTTGAGACCCAAGGTAAAACTTAAAATCACGAAAAAACCCAAAACTTCAAACTTCACGAAAAAACCCAAAACTTCAAACCGCTTTTTTCTTTTTAAACTCGTTTTGAGACCTTAGGCTCTCTGGATTTAAGATTTTATGGATTTTGGACTTTAAGGATTCTGATTTATCATCGTTTAAAAAATTGTCTAGTTTTTTGAATTTGGAAGTTTTTGAGTTTTGGGCATTTCTGATTTTGGGTACTTGGAATTGTTGGTTTTGGAATTTTTGGGTTTCAGTTTTTTGGTTAATCTTTTGCTAATTCTTTAACAGAAAACAAATTTAAATAATAAATTTCAAAAATTTTTCCTAAATATTTTGTTTCTTTTTATTTCAGGTAAGCAACATTAATAAAAACAAAAAAACAAAAATAAACATGTGGCCGAATAACCTGTAAGTCGCTTAAAATTTAAATACATTTTTTTTCTCTATTGAAAAAGTGTTTGTTAGACACTGCTTTAGATTTTGTTTTATCCAAATGCAACGAAATGACTTTTTGAAATGATTTAATATAGCTTTTTTAACGGCCTTTAGTCCAAAAAATTTGTTTTTCCAGTAATTGTAGCTTTTTAACGCAAACACCAATTTTGTATCTTAAGCACTTTCTGAAATATTTAAGTTTTTGCTTTTTGGATGTGTACATTAAAAAAGATTGAACAAAGTGCTCAACGCTTTTAAATCCAAGTCAGTGAAAACCTTTTATAATTTTTGGTGAGTGATAAAAGAGTTTTTTTTAGTTTTTAAGCATCATATTTTATTTCTTGACCTTGAATATTTCATAAACTTGAATATTGAGGTTTGCGCAAGCGCAAGTTACAATTACTGGTAGAAAATAAAATTTCAAAAAAAGTCGTTTATTTAACTTTTCTTCAGGAAGTACCCTTTTATAATTAAAAATTGGAATAGAAAATGACCTACCTAAAATTAATTTCTGCGCAACAAATTAGCATTTAAAAAGCTTCAATATGAATATCGGCTAATTTAAATCATATTTTAGTGGAATTTTAAATAACTTAAAAACTGTTGTAGCTACAAAAATGTATTTTCTGCCCCTCAAAAGTTTTAAAAAACTTCAAATTAGATGCCAACCAAAATATTTTTTTTATTTATTTCAGATTTTTTCCGCTAGTTTTAGACTAATTTTAGCGAAAAATCTAATAACTCAAAAACCAAGCGATCTACAAATTCATGATTTGCGCATCAAATTAGCGTTTAATGAGCTTATTTAGCGACAATTACTTAGATTAGTTTTTTTTTTTAAATTACGTTCAAGTGTCCGCCAAAGTAAATTATTAAAAAAAGACGAAAATCTATCCATAGAATATCTTATTTTCTTTTTCAAAAATGAATCTACATAAGCAAATAAATATAAGCTCTTTATTCTTGCAAAGAATTAGCGTCTAAAATTATTTTCGTCACTAAAATTACAATTCTAGTTTAGTGAAAACGCCCATAAAATAGGATTATTAAAACGTTCATCAATTGCAACTGTTAGTCAAGTACAATAAACTTTTCTTGTATACTTTTCATACACACACATGTTTTTACTTGCTCTACAGAGCATGTATTGGTTTCGTGTCAGAAAAAAAATTTGAGGTTTTAATCAAAACCAACATTACGATGATGGAGAAGTACAAATAAGTAGTTTTCGTCATGCCGTCCGTCGGTCTGTGCGTCTGTGTGCCCATCTGTACATATTTTCACTGCCTAAACGCGTGAACCGATTTTCTTCAAATTTGGTAAAGATAACTTTTATGTAATTTCAAAACTTTTTTTTTTGTTTTTGATTATCTCATCTGGAACGAGTACCTCCCATACAACATTTTTGAGTTATTCGAGTTTTCTCGAAATATTTTAACGATTTTGATGAAACTTTTTGACGTCATTTCTTCTATAACGATAAATTTTTGAATTTTTTTTTCAAACGAAATTCTATCTTCAATATTCTACTTTCTTCCATAGCTCTCTAGCTCTCTTTAAGATAACAATTTCATTATGAAAACATAATCACCAAAAAGACTTTTTAACAGAAGATAAGTTTTTTTCGACTAAAAATTACTAGTTTGACAGATGATATCAACTAATGTGCTCGCATCGAATAAACTAGCTAGTTTGCAAGAAGAAAAAGTCTTTTTTGAAATTTTCAAAACTATTCATCGGCAAATAAAGTTCCTAACTACTATTTGATTGACAAAACGTTTTAATTACTTACATATATCCTTAAAAATGTCAAATCATCTTCTAATTTTTTTAAAAGGAAATCCTCATTTAGTTTTTATATAAAAATTATAATAAAAACGAAAATAAAGTTGACATTGAAAACGACACAACCAACTGCTTCATAAAAGTAATTTAATTGCATCCACATACTTGCTACTGGTACATTCCCATTCCTTACCCTTGTTTTTATATATTTGTCTGTTTTTATTTTCCTGTCATAAAGTGAAAGAAAATTATTTTATTCTTTTTTTTTTTAATATAAAATCTCTTAGATGCAGTGAAATGTTTTTATGATTCATCCAACATCCTTTCTTACTTCCGTTAAATTGCATTTTGCTTTTGGTAGTATATAATACTTTCCAATGCCGAAATGGCATCCAACTAGAGGAAATCATCTTTCCTTTCGCAAATAAAAATAAAAGGAAAACAAAATAAAAACAACAACAACAACAACATCATAAAACACTAAAAAATGTTATTTTACTTTACTTTTTGCGTTACATAATATTTTCAAAGATTTCTCAAATGACTTTTGCTCAATTTGTTAACCTCTTCGTCCTTCCTTCGTTTCCACGTAACATATCCTTTTTCGACAACAACAAAATAAATGAAAAGAAAAAAAAACTATTTGAGTCACAAACAACATTTGCCAGAAGAGATGTGTTATTTTTTTGTAAAAGGATATCGCCAATATCACACATAAAAATGCACATTACATTACAATAACTACTTTATTTTGACTCCCCCACAA
Organism: Meliscaeva auricollis; assembly: GCA_948107695.1. Lineage (NCBI taxonomy): Eukaryota > Metazoa > Arthropoda > Insecta > Diptera > Syrphidae > Meliscaeva > Meliscaeva auricollis. The sequence goes on from OX403618.1 coordinate 26,965,155, forward strand.
CTGTATCCACACCAGGTATCTATCCTTTTTTTATCTCTCTCTCGCCGTATATGCAACAAACATGAATCTTACCTGTGAACAATTTTATCCTTAAACGATTTGATGCAAAATGGAAGGAGTTGGGCTGCTGCGGGACACCAACGTAAGGACAAGGACTTGTTATTTCTTATTTTTGTTTCATTCATTTCAAAGTCTTTACACAACAGCAGATATATACGTTATGGTAGTAAAGTTGATCATAAATTTAGCATTTTTGTCACAGTCTGTGCACACACCAAGTTAAAAGGAGTAAGTATGCATCTACCATTCACGGCAAAACATAAGGACGAACTTCGAGATTTTTGTCTCATGGTCACAAAATTCACCTTAGTTTTATTTTTGCGATATATTTTTGGCAGGTGCAAGTGGAAAGTTTCAATTGCTGAACTAAAAAGTAAAGTTAAGACAGGAAGCTGCGAGTTTATTAAATTATTAGTGTCGTTAGACTTTAAAAATAGAAAATATGGTCAGAAAGGTCATTTTGCTACAGAATTTATATATGGAAAATACACTGGGACAGAATTTTAAATCCAAAATTTGGAGAATCCTTAATCTAAAAATCGATTATCTCAAAAGACCAAAATTTGGAAAATCCAAAATCATAATCCATCAGAAAGTCCAAAATCTATAAAAAGCTTTAAACTTGTAAAGCCAAAATTTCTAAAATCTTCAATCACTAAAATAAAAATTCCAAAATTTTAGAGAGTCAAAAATCCAGCATTCTCAAAATCAGGTTAATCTAAGTCAGCAACTCTTGAAATCTGTTAAGCCTCACCACAAAACAGCATAAAATTAGGCATATTTTTCTTCTTACTCAAGTTTTTTTTTGAGATTTTTTACGGAATTTTTTTCGTTTTTGTAATTTATAGGTTTCAGAAATACAAAATCCCGCAAAAACCAAAATCAGAAATTCAAATAGCCGGAAATCTCAAAATTCAGAAAAGAAGCCTTAATTAAATTTAATTCCAAAAGCCAAATTTCCAAACTCAATTCTATGTTGATCTTAAAATCCCAAAATACTAAAATTCCAAGATCCCCAATATACAAAATCTCGTAATAAAAAAATTCACAATTCTGAAAAAATATGACAAATTATGCACATTTTCGTAATACATAATTTTTTCAGAATATTGTTTTTTTTTTTTGGATTTCAGATTTTTTTTCTTGGGATTTCAAATATTCGAGATACCAAAAATTATACAAATTTCCAGAAGAAACAAAATAAGATAATACATAATTTTCAAAATTTTGTATGGATTTTTGAAGTTTTGGTTTTTCGGTAACTTAGGTCTTCGGGAACTTAGGTTTCCGTGTTTTTAGTTTTCTGAATTTTTGTTTTCTGGAATAATTAGGTTTTCCGGATTTTGTTGCGTTAATTTTGTAAACCCTAGCCAGTTAGGTTCTTAAGTCTAAATAATCCTACAAAAAGGATATTATTCTCATTTTGGCATTAAAATTATTTTCTCTTTGACGATACCTTAATTTTGTAATTTTTTTTTTAACCATAAAAACTAAAACAAATTATTTTCGTCGGCGCAAATTACTTTTTGAAAGGTTTTAAGCTTATGACTGTCTTCATATTCTTGTTGAATATCTAACCTACCTGCCTGCCTGCCTTTAAAATTAAAATAAGTTGGATACCAAGATTTCTTCTTCGCTAAAGTCCCTTTAGTGTCATTTCGTCTTAATGGAAAAACTGTAGTAAAACTCCTTTGAGAATCTCCTTTAATTGTGTCCCTGTTCTGTTTCATACCATCCATTTCACCCTGCATTTTGCAGAATGCACAAGAGACAAGACTGGCATTTTTGGTTCAAATTTTTGGCAAGCACAAAACTCTTTATTTTCAGAGCAGCCAAAAGACACACACTTCCTCCATATCCTTTATACACATTCAAACTACAAATACAATTTTTTTTTTTTTTTATATTCTCGTTTACGAGTATTATGCTGCCTTACTTACCTAGAAAACTTTTCGCAGGAACTAATTTATGATCGTAAAACAGAAGAAAAAAAAAAAATAGTTGCAGATGGAACTAAAAGGAGTTTGGCTTTTATTGCCGTCCAGAGACCTGATTGTGCATTTTTCACAAACATTTCTTCTTCTTTTTTTTTTTTTTGTTCAAGTCCAAACATATGCTTTTGTAGATAAATGAAGAATAAATAAATATTGCTTCTTTCTTTTACTATTCCTTTTATTTTTATTCTCCTTTACATTCTAGTATTTTTGTAGTAAAGGTATGTAAGAGAATTTATTCGATTTATATGTGCAATTGAAATTTTTTTCTACATAACTTTTTAATTGAAGATAAAAGTTTAAGTTTAGTGAAATATTTGAGTGTTTTGTACAAGAATGTTCGAGAAGTGGCATTTGCTTTTACTTGAAAGATTTTATTCAAACTTTTAAAATAAGGATATTCTATAAGATTAGATGTTCTTAAAGATTTAAAATTATCATCCACGATAACATTATGTAAGTTTAATTGTTTTATTTTAAAATTGCAAAAGATATAACCTCTATTTTATAGTAGTAGTAGTAGATTTTTAGATTCTAAAAGAACAATTCTTATAAGAGAGTACAGCTTGCAAAATATTGCTATCAAAAAAAAAATAGACTCGCATACTTTTTAAATCCTACAAACTCCTCGAAAAAAAAATTAAAAATGGTTCCAAAAAAATCGTAGAAACCAGAGAACCGAAAATATGAAATCTCAAAATCTATTATAAAAACACAAAACTAAAAATTCTTAAAACTAACATTATTATAAAATTATTAAAAAAAAATGTATTATTTATAAATTCATTTGCTAAACAGGATATCAGTTTTCAAACGATTTTGAGAACTTCAAAATACGCACTGATGTACATCATTAAGTCTCAAAATTCCGAAAAATCAAAATTGCAAAAGTCTGTAATCCAGATAGCTCAAAATTCAAAATAGCTTCTAATGGTGCCTAAATCTAATAATTGGGGATTTCAGTTTTTAGACCTACACTCTACAGTCACACTAGAGTATTTCATCTGATCCTTAATTATCGACAAAGTAACTGAATTTGGTTTTTGAAATTTCCTTGTCCATATTCGGTTAAATGATTTTGGGACTAGAGTATTCAGACCGTTTAAAGTGGCTATACCCTACGAGGAAATTTTTGATCTTATTAGATTTTTTTGGATTTTTAAGCATACATTTTTGTTTTTCAGTCTATTTCATTGACAATACCATGAAACGTTAAGAAAACGCGTTTTCGAGACATTTTTGAGTGCGTGCGCTGTCATCGTCAGCGTCCAGTAGTGTATTGAAGGGGGCTCAGGGGGCTCAAGCCTACCACAAGCCTCCAGAATCATGTTATTTTTAGGGTGATTTCATGATAATGCACATGATCAACTGAAACTTTTTCAAAAACCTGAACACTTAATCCATAAAAGTTTTGGTAAAAATCAATAATTTTCATTTTTTTATAAAAAAAAATTCTTGCAACGGTACGAACAAGTTTGGAATTATCAATGTAATTCATATTTTTAATTTAAGTTTTGGTTTCCCAGGATTTTGAAAATTCAAAGTTCTGAAAATCCAAAAACTTGAAATACCAAAAAAAAACAACAATATTAAATTTCTAATGTAAGAAAACATTAAATAATATTTTTGAGAACTTAAAATAAGAATGGAAGTTTAACTTCTTGATTTTTGATTAAAGGACTAAGCTCCATTTTAAGCAGAAAATAAGAAGAGCATTAATGAATCTGATTTTCATTATGATTTTTTTTTCAATTTTTTTTATTTAATAATTATGTAATTAACATTTATTGATTTTAATTTGAATTTATTCTTCAACTTTGGATTCCCAAAAACCAAAATCTTGAAAATCAAACCAATCTTTAAATATCAAAATTCCGAAAATTCAATTTCCAAAATTTTTAAACCATACCAATTTTGTATTAAGTAATGTTTATTCGAAACCAAAATTTCAAAAATCAAAAATCGGAAGATCTCGCAGTCTCAAAATGGCGAAAACTCAAAATTGGTATTTTAAGTTATGCAATTTTTTGATTGTCGATATTCAGTTTAAAGATTTTGAGACTAAAAAAGTATTCAGACGATTATAAGCGGCTACACCCACTATTCTAAATCTGTATTTTATGTGAATTATAATTTGTTTTGTATAAATCTTAGAATCCAAAAATTAAAAACTCAAAATTCCGAAAATTCAAAATTACAAAAATTCAAAAAAATGAAGTTCTGTAGCATAACTGAATTTGAGCTTTAAAAATGAATCTAGTAAAATAAAAACACAAAGAGCCATTCGCTGAAACGAAACTTAATCGTTTTTGTTTAACATAAAGTCTTGTGTGACTAATATGCGAGCCACTTAAATAAAAAAATTCTTATGTGACTGTTTACGCAGAGGAAAAGTAGCGTTTGTGTTTAACATAAATATTTTAAGTATCTCATCAGCAAATAGGGCTAATGAGTTTCAAACTAATTTATATATTGTTGGAGAAATAAGCCCCTTACTGCATGGCAGCAAATGTTTAATAAAATGACACGTGCTTAGGAATTTTCTTTTTGTTGGCTAGTAGTCGAATAATACAGGTATTTCTTATTTTTGCCCTATTTGCAAAATAAATATAATTTAAATCAATAATCGATTAGCTGAATATATGCAGTGGATGGAATAGAAACCATTCAATAAAATAATGAATACATTTTTTTACAAATTCATATTTTCTGAAACACGTACATCGCCAAAAACGATGTTAAATCGAGAAAATCGTAATTGATTACTTTGAGAAACAAATTAGTTCCATCAGTTCTTTCATATAGATAATATTTATATGTAGTTATTATTTTATATTGTATGCAAAAACCAAGAATATTTTCTGACAACACCAAAATTCTCACAATAGTAGTAGGCTTGGCTCATATATGGGTCACCATGCAGTAAGGGGTTTTAAAGATGGTGATAGTGATATTTTGTTTGGTAAAAGATTCTCGCTACTACCCAGTATTGGCAACATCAAAAGTGGTACAAATATTAAGAACCCAAACTTGACTATTATATACATAGTATAATTCCTTATTAACATTTTTTAACAAATTTGCTAAATTTGATTTAACAGATTTAAATATTTTGTATGCGTATGGCGTATGAGTCACCTTTGTTCTTCGATTAGAATTTCAATCTGTTGAACATCCGATGGCCTTTAAACATAAAAACTTCATCATAGCCATTCGAAATTTTAAAATTTAGTCATTTCATTGATTATGAAAAAGATTCAATATTAAGAAATAAATATATTTAGTAGTTTTGAGATTGTTAGGTATATAAAGTAAAAATACATATAAAATAAATAAAATTTCAAACTCCAATCCCGAATTAAAACTAAAATTCTTAATGATTCTATCCCAAGGTAAAAAAAAAATAACAATTTAATTTATTTTTTGATTCATAAATAAAAATTTAAAATAATCATTGTCTGTCAGTTTGTCTGTGCGGGTTCATCTAAAATTCTCTTATCATTTCTTTCTCTCTTTCAAATCCAATTTAATAACAATTTCTTAATAACAACTGTCATCCTTGAACAATCAAAAAAGTGTCATGACCGTGTCGACTATACAGCACACAAATAATGTCTTATGCGAGTTCAAAGTTTCATTAAGGTTGAAAAATCCTTGTCGTTATTGTAGTTGCCGTCTCTGTCGTTGTCAACCAACCATGAATGTTGGAGTGAGTGTATTTTTGTTTGTATGCGACGAGTTTTTCTTGACCTCTTTATACTTCTTCTTTTTTTTAATAAGCGCATCTTTTCGTAGAAGACTGCGAAAGGATTTCGTCCTTCGAGGAAAAATCTGTTTAAATATTTAATCGTTGAAAAGTGATTAATTTTTTTGTACCCGTACCCTTTTCCCACATCTTTGACCATTTGTTTTTGTTTTTTTTTCTCGCAAGTTGCAACTCGTTATTTCTCCATCACTCTCTCTTGTGTAATATTTTTTTACAGAAGAATGACTTTCGTTTGCTTGCAGTAAGTCCTTATTTCGTGAAAAGAAAAATGAACGCGCGAAGAAATAAGTCCGGAAACATTTGTATTGCCCTGCGATGCGAGAAGAGAAACAAAGTACTAATACACACTAACCATTCCCGCAGCGCTAAAGTCGACGTTCTCAGTCACCACCACCACTGCCGCCGCCGCCTTCAGGACATCCTGCTGATTCCTTAGGTCATTTTTTTGTTTCATCTCATGAAGTATAGTATCTTTGTTGAAGGATGCAGTTTACTCTTGCAGTTTGTTGGTTCTTTTTGCCTTTTTGCTTCAAGGACTTTTTTTTTGTTTTTTGTTCCATCACTGCATTACATTTTAGACACTCCTTTGCAGTTGACTCGACACTTTGCTCTGGTATTTGCTCTTTTTTTTTGTGAGATGTTAAAAAGTCATTTGACCATTTTATGTCCTTACGGACAGATATTAAATACAATTACATGCACATATAAATGGAACGATATAATGCACTACTTGGATATGCCAGGGAAAAGTGCAATTTTAACAGAAACTTGTCACGCAGAGCTGCAACAAAAAAAAACATCAGAACGTGTTTTACCAACGTTTAACTTTATATAGAACGGAAAGACACAAATCAACAAAGCCTCTACACCAATATTCAGCTTAGCACTCTGATAAATGCCAAAAAGCAAAAGAGAGACTTTCTTTCGGAAATACAAGAGAGATTTTATAGCCAATTTGATCTGGATGATACACATCTTCCTGAAATAAAATACAGGAAGAACAATCGCCAGGATGTTTTAAGTTTTTTCAAATGGATGCGAAAGAGCTTCTGAGAAATTATAACTTCTTCTTACACTTTCCTGTAATTATAGGAAATATAAATATAAATATAAATATAAATATAAATATAAATATAAATATAAATATAAATATAAATATAAATATAAATATAAATATAAATATAAATATAAATATAAATATAAATATAAATATAAATATAAATATAAATATAAATATAAATATAAATATAAATATAAATATAAATATAAATATAAATATAAATATAAATATAAATATAAATATAAATATAAATATAAATATAAATATAAATATAAATATAAATATAAATATAAATATAAATATAAATATAAATATAAATGTTAATATAAATATAAATATAAATATAAATATAAATATAAATATAAATATAAATATAAATATAAATATAAATATAAATATAAATATAAATATAAATATAAATATAAATATAAATATAAATATAAATATAAATATAAATATAAATATAAATATAAATATAAATATAAATATAAATAAATAAAATAAATAATAATATAATAAATAAATAAATAAATATAAACATAAATATAAATATAAATATAAATATAAATATAAATATAAATAACATTCAAAATGAATAATTTTAGCCTTGAATTTTATTTCCTATAAAACATTTAAAAGTCAAAATGTAATTATGTAAACGAAATTTGATTCTATTAAATTCTAGAAAAATTTATCAATTTAAAAAACTTAAAGTACATTACCTTATAGCCTACTACCAATTGGAAAAATACTGGAATAAAAAGAAAAAGTCAAAGCTAGAAAACGATGGCAATTGTGCCATTTTTACTCCATAAAGGCTAAGAGAGGAAGAATAAGTAGGTTAAAGTCAACTTTGCAGATGGTCAATTAAGTTCAAGAGTTGGAGAACCAATGCGACCACCTAAGTTGATAGACGACTTCAAAGACTGGTCAAATATATTACATCTAATGGGATTTTGGTTTAAGATAAGTAATTAAATAAAGCTGTGTTTCTGTTTTTTCCTATTCGCTTTTCTTGCAGCAGCAAATGAATACGTTTGTACTCCAGAAATGTTTTTTTTTTTTTTGTATTTTTTTCTGTCCTTTCTATCTCTTCATAGATAATGGATATGATTTATTGCAAAATATATATTGTATTAGGTTTCTGTGTGTGCGTTTTTTTTTTTTTTTTTTTTTTTTTGCTGTTAAACTAAGTGGTGTGGTAACTTGAAGGAGGTTGATCATTTTGGTTGATTTAATATCGTTTGGTTTGGTTTTCTCTTAAAGATTCGTTAAACTTTATTTATTTTACGGTACAAGGGTTTTTTTTTACTAGAGTATCAGTCAGTACCTAAGCCGAAGTCAAGGTAGTAAAAAGATCCCTTTCAACACAAGTTTCATCTGATTTTGTCATTAATTAAGATTGACATACTTTGTGTAGCCTAGATTATGCTGTGTACAAATTTCTAACCCAATAAAATGTGTGATATATTTCAATTGACTGGTTCTACTTTAAAAAAAAATGTGTGGATGTGTTTGTGTCATCCTTTCTGTTTGGGTTTCAAGTTCATTCAAAATAATTTCTTTAATTAAAAGAAGACTTATAAAAAATACTTTCGCTAATTTAAATTTCGTTCTTCCTTTTCTGAAATACCTTATAGTATCTCAAAATAAAGAAAAAAAAAATTCCACAGCTCTAGGCCATTAGCACATCCATTTCTTCTACTCTCACTTTGATCTCTCGAGTGAAAAAAAAACCAAAAAAAACAAATGGAAAAAAGAACTCAAGCTTATATTAGCCAATTTAACTCATTAATATTTCACGACACACTTGTCCCATGGCTGCTCGTAAGAGCCTTTAATGATGAGCAAAGAAAACAGAATTGTAAGGAGGAACAAAAAAAAAATAATATAAATTACTCAAGACTGTGTTAAACTGACATAATCAATTCACCTTAGCAAAGCTTTCACATTTTCTCTCACCTTCCATGAGCCAATGCCATTCCAAAATCCACCCACCATCCCATCACACACAAACAGTAAAATTGGTATATCCTTGTTTTCTTTTTTTTTGTGCAAAAGAAAAATCAAATGCAAAATTTTCTACCCTTCTGCCTTTGGCAAATGGCAAATTGGCAACCGTCATAGATGAGAAAGCTTAGAGATAAAAGAAAAAAAAATCCATCCTTTACGGGGTATGAGCGCATATCCTCCACATCACATTATCGCACACGTATATCTCTCTAGATCTGGGAACTTGGTATGTGTATACCTTTGCATACGGTTCATATCTCTAGACACATCCTTCTAGCAGATAGGTACGTACCTACGTATATAGGAAAAGGCACCATCAAGGATTTTTATCTCTAAAGCATATATATATATAAGTCTACTTGATGTGCTTGTTGGGGTCTGTGTGTGTGTGTGTGTGTGTGTGCAAGTAGCTAAGGTACTCATCTTGATACTGATGTGAAAAATGTCTATTACAAAGGAGGATAATCGAATCAAATGTCAGCACAGTGCATTTGCATGAAGGAGTCGTTATTACTCTGTGAACGGTTTTCCAGTTTGAATAGGTTTTTGCTCCTTTGATGACAAGGACAACGACAACGACAACGTCGTCGTAGGTATACCAAGTATAGAATATGCGTTCGTTGTTGGTTTAAAGGATTGGACTTGGAATAACTAATTTCCAGTTCAAATGATTTTAACGTTGTTTAACCTAACAGAGCTCTATGCGTACCTTTATCTGAGTGTGTCTGTGTGTTGAAGAAGGTGCATGTTTTTTTAAGGGTTTTGACATGTCATACAGAGTCTAGGAGCTAACTACCTACCCAGACTTAGGTAGATAGCTCAACGTTCAAAAAGTGTCCCATCAAAATTGATTGCAGCGGTTAGAGGTGAGGATTATTGTCTTTGATGATATAGAAAAATCGAAAATTGATCGATAAGAAATATCAATTCGATTTGATTTTTATTTACCCAAGTGATTTTATTCAAGTTAAAGGTAAAAAAAAAATCAAGAACATACATACCGAAGGTATGTATACTTAAAGGTTAGTACACTTGAAATCCTTAAAGACGAAAAGTCATGTCTTCATGTAATCCCATGTTATTGTCAACTTCAAAAGGGCAAATCAGATCAGAAATCGTTTCTTTTGTTTTTCTTTGTAACATTATTTTTATGTTTATTATATTAAGGAGGAGAAAACGATTATCTTTAAACCAAAGTGTACGCAAAATAAAAGAAGACAAATAAAGGTGAAGATAGGGACGAAATTCAAAATAAAGGGGAAAAAAAAATAATCCTTAAAGTTGTAGCAAATTTTAGTCCTAGTAGTCAGATTACCAACCTCATTAGCTTCAAGGTCAAAAACAAAACAAAGGAATTCAATGTGGCAACCCTGTTTAAACTAAACAATTTTTACGTTTCTTTATCCCTTACAACTATTTTAGTTAAGTTGAACAAGAACGTATTTATCATGCCAAATAAAAGCTAAGAATGTACAAAAACCTGCTAAAATAATTTAAAAAAATTAAGGTAGATAATGTGGTAACCCTATATTAATTAAAATATCACTAAAAATAAATCTTATAGCACCTACTTAACTTAAATAGTATAATTAAAAGTAAAATGTGTACACAGAAACAATTTTTAATACGAAAACTACAGGAAACGCAGGATTTTCAGTAAAAATATACTAAACTTGAAAAAGTTAAAGGCTGAAATCATTTTATTAAAACGTAAACACGAATTCTAATGTTCCATTTCTAATTAACCGGCAACCGATTTTAATAGGATTTTGGCCTTATTTGGAAGGTACAGACATTATTTCTGCTACAATTCAATTGGTATATCATGATTCTGTGGTCAAATTTTGACCGCTCGGTGGTTCTGGTATAAACTTATACATTAAATGTATAGTCATAGACATTCCATTCAGGGCCAGATTAATAAGTAGGCAGAATAAACAGTTACCTGGGGTCCCCGATTTAAGGGGGCCTCCGAAAAATGAAAAAAGACTTCTAAAATTTTCTTACAAACATAAAATTCTAGTAACACTTTTTTTTTGCAAAATTTTGCTGTCAATTCCGGCAGCAATGGAGTAGATCTTTCAGTCGCTATAATTTCAGATTTGTGTACTGCATTCCACTTGTAAAACGATTTGCTGATGATCAATCACAAAATACTGATACTCGTTATGAGGCGACCGACGTGTATCGCGAATAAAATGCAAAAATTAGAATTTGTTTTCATGTTGGTTTTATGGAACTCTATTATGACTGCTATGCGTGCAGTGAGTAAGTCATTGCAAAGTGAAAAAGCAGACTTGGATCGTTAGAAGAGAGATTAGTTTCATCCCGTGAAAAGTTCAATGATTTCGAGGAAAAAACAAAACAATTATCACCTGGTGTAGGTTAAGCAGAAATCGTAAAACGTACTAGTCGTAGAAAAAAACAACCTTATGACAGAAATATTCCAGAAGTAGAATTTTCTCCTCGCGATGATTTAAGCACAAAAGGTTTCCTCGAAATCATCGACAATATCTTCACAGTGAAATCAAACGACGTGCGAAAGTGTATATGGAAGTTTTAGAGAAATTTGCATTTCTCATCAACTTTTCTCTCATCAGTGATGGAGACCTCCACGAAGCTATAAATTACTTAGTTCGTTTTTATTCTAGAGATTTGGAAGAATTTTTCATTGAAATGAAACAATTCCAAAGTAACGTGAACTCCAGCTACACTGATGAACAAAAAACTCATAGTCATTTGTAAAAGATTCTAGTGGAAGATCAATTAGCCGATGTATTTCCTAACACAGAAATAGCTCTTTGGATTTTTTCGAAATTTGTTCTGCCGAATGATCCTTTTCGCAAATAAAAAGAATCAAAGCTGCTGGAAGAACTAAAATGCGACAAGAGCGCCTCAAGATGTTAGGTATACTTTGCATTGAGTCAGATTTATTGAACAAAATCGATATTGATGATATAATTGATGAATTTGCCCAAAACAAAATGTAGAAAACAACATGTTTTAAATGTAGATAGTTATTTTATTAATATTATTACATTGTGACAGTAAAATTTTAAAGAAAGATATACATAAGTTTGTATTATTTAATCGAAAAAAGAAGGGAACGGACGTGAAAAAAGGGCCCCCAAATTGATGGTTGCCTAGGGCCCCGTTGTGGGTTAATTCGGCCTTGATTCCATTACAATGATGGTAAAGTCCACAAAAAAATCAACTTTTCAAGTTAAAAACAGTTTTCCAAAATCAATTTTTTTTTTAAACCTTTGAAAATAATAATGTTGGTGAGAGTAAAGTTGATGTTTTATTAAAGAAAACTTATTATGCATAGATACTCGTAATAAAAAAAAAAAATTAGGAGATTACTGCGGGTTATATTCAAAATACTCCATAAAGGTTGTTATGAGCTTTAAAAATCAAATACATTTTTGAAAGTTTATGTGGGTGGTTTTTTAAAGATCATGGAATAACGGGAAAAATATTTTATGAAAACAACTTTCAGATCTATCTGTTGTCTATACATGTGAGGAGAAATTAGATTTTTGAACATTTTTTTTCAACGAATAACAGTAAAAACAAGATTTTTTGTCCAAGTTTTTTTACCGTTTCCAACAGTATTTTATTTTTATCTTTTTCATTTTTACATTTTCAAACTTTAAATTCACACAGCCATTACATATTGGGTCAATACATTTTTGTACAAAACTTCACAACTTTCCGTATTCTGTGAGCCGAGATAACGGTAAAAAGAGTTTTTTTTACGCGGTGCTTAAACACTATTTATTTACCCATTAAATTACCTTTAATTTGATATACATATCACACATATGTACATATCTTTAAAACTTAAAAAGAGTTTCATCGAAATTCAACAAAATTGTCTGCTGTGACCGTAGGAATCCGACCAGCCACCAGTCGAGAACGGTACCATTGTCTCACAAATGGATTCGAGATGGTTCGCTTTTAAATTTGTTACTTTTTTGTTTATTGTCAGATTTAAAAGATTGAGGTGTTCAACTTTATTTCAAATTTTAATAAAAGAAGATTTTTCTGGCTATCTAAGAACATAAAATTTGATTATTTATTTAACTCCGTTGTTTTTCAATAGTTTTTTGTCTGCTTTGGGTAAATTTCTGAAAAAAATCTCCCTCCCATATGAACGGGTGAAAAAAAAATCACTATCCTTACTTGTTTATTTCCTATAACAGACCTGGAAAATATTTGGCATTTCATAAAATTTTAACCAAATTTTTCGATAAAAAAAAGTTTGTTTCACAAAAATCTTTTTGTAAAATTTAAGAAAAAATCCGATAAGAGCGGCAATTTTTAACTTATAACTGTTAAAGGTTTTTTGAATACCAACATTTAAAAATGAAAATCCTCCAAATAGGAGTGGTTTGCTTTAGTTAATCCACTAATGGTGATTTATTTTCCTCCAAGTTTGATTTGTTTTCTTATTTTTTTTTTTTTTTTGTAAATATTTGCTGTTGCTTACTTGTGCTATTAATAAATCAATTCTTCTTATGATAAATTATTAGCATTGAGAAAATTAATGACAGTGTTTTTCATTTACAATATGTCTTCGACAACGTGGCGCTTTTCTATGTGCATTTGTGTATAATACAGCAGCTACATAATATTTTAATAAATAATAAAAAAAAAATAAAATATACTAAATCTATGGAAATTAAAATTATATGGAAATATGATAATTTATCCAAACCATACAGAAATGTTTATCCACGTGTATCATTTTGTAAGGATATGACTTCTTTCTTTTACTGAATGTAAATTATCACAACAACAACAAAAATGAAAAAAAAAAACACAAAAAAACAGAAAAAGAAATAAATTTACTTGAAAAATGTTACAAAAATCTTCTTGAATCATTAAAAACTCTTTGATGCGCATTTCCATATTCAACAGATAAACCATTTTTCTCTTTGGATTCATCCAAACGAAGCATGTCATTTTTGTTTTATGCTACATAAGCTCACATAATATTCGCAAGGTTATAAGTTATAGGGACCTACCTCAACCTACTTTGGGTTCATCATAAAAAAAAATTCTACGAATTTTTTTTTTTTTTTTTTTTTGTTCTATTTAAGTTCTTCGTGCATATGTCCTGAAATTACATCACGTTCACATAAATGTGTGCGTCATATAGCCTCAATAATTATACTAAGCTGACCATCTTATAAGAATTTATATGCGTGGAAAGATTTAACTTCACTTTCAAGTTGTCACATTCAGTTGTGACCTGCATAAAATATCAAGACTCTAGCTCAACGGTAGGCTTATTTTAAAATCAGTTTGAAATTAGTTTAGAATCAATTGCAAATCAGTTTAATGTTGACTGCAAATTAGTTTTGTATAAATTGCATGTACATTTTTAATGTATTCCAAAATATATTTAAATTGAAAAAAAAACATAGTTAGAAACTAATTGCAAATTATTTAAAATCATTTACCAATTTAACACAATTTGTGTATTTTTGCCATTAAAATACACAAAACCATCTGAACCACAAATTGGATGAGACGAAATGTCATTTATTGTCATCCGAATCGTGTAATTTCATCACAAAAATACACAATTTTTTGTGTATACACAAATTTTGTGATTGATTGTTTGTTTAATACTGTCTTAAAATTCACAAAGACATTTTTTTTTTAATAAAATTCTCAATCACTATTATTTTGTGTACCTGTTTAAAATTACAAAAAATATGGTCACCCTATTTGAGGCATCATTTTTTGTCAATTCATATGTAAGCCAGCGACAAACAATATGATATAGAAAAAAAAATGTAGTACGCTCATTAAAATTCTTGTGGGTTCTTGCACTCAACTTGGTCACATTTATTCGTGTTGCGTTTCTTTGTTTTCGTATAACTCCTTAGAAACTAAAAAGTTTTCGCAGCACGGCCGCGTACCATTTTTTCAATTTTCTCTGTTGAACTTCAAGACCATCTAAGTTTATTACACTATAGTCTTACATAATGAGATAGAGACTGTTAAAAGTTTTTTTTTTTTTTTTTTAACTTGGTATACTTTAAATGTATAAAATTGGAGGTTGTAAACTCTATACAATGGAGGGGAAGTAATATTCAGTATGTTATCCTTTTTGCTTGTTGTATCAACTTTTGTAATTTTTTTTTTTTGTATAACTTGTATGTCTGAGTAAAATATCTAGTCAAAGCTACATACAAGTATCAAAATTGTTTTCGGTACAAAAACATAAAGTATTTAAGAAAGGTTTTTTTGGGGATCTGATGGTTTGTTTTCATGCATTTTTAGATGTTTTGATTAGCTTTGAATTGGTGTTTTGTGGATACCATATCGGATTTCTCACGGTCATCAGAAGGTTTTTTTTGAGTGTGCGAAAAAAAACAAAACAAAATTTATAGTAATTAAATTTATATGAATGAACGTTCACTCTCAAAAACGATTGTTTCGATGTTGTTTTTTTCTTTTACTCATTAGTGGAGTAACTAAAGCTCAAAATATAGCATTATCTCGGAACTGGGAAAAACCGCTCTTATTGTTTTTTTTTTTCTTAAACTTAACAATAAGTTTTTTGTAGACAACCATTTTTTGTGTATCAACGAAATTTATTAAAATTTTGTAAAATAAACTAGGTACGCCAAAAATTTTCCAGGTCTGTTTATGGAAAAAAGGAAAACAACTACAATAGAAGGTCTATTTTTACCCGATCAACCGGTTTAATCCTTTTTTTTTATTAAGTCAACAATAAGATTTTTGTGAACAAACTTTTTTTATCAAAAAAATTTGTACAAAAATATTATTGCCCAATATGGAATGGCTGTGTGAATTTGAAGTTTTAAAATGTAAAAATGAAAATGATAAAAATAAAATACTTTTGGAAACTGTCAAAAAACTTGATTTTACTGTTATTCATTCAAAAAAATGTTTTAAAATCTAATTTCTTCACACATGAGACAACAGATAAATCTAAAAGTCGTTTTGACAAAATATTTTTACCGTTATTCCTTGATTTTTAAAATCAATTAATCCACCCACATAAACTTTCAAAAACGTATATGTTTTTGAAAGCTCAAAACAGTCGTTATGGAGTATTTTGAATATAATCCGTAGTAACTTTCTAATTTTGTTTTTCTTTTACTAGCTATGCTTAATTAGTTTTTTTTTTTTCAATAAAACATCAACTTTACAACCACCAAAATTATTTTCAAAGGTCTTAAAAATTTTTGATTTTGAAAAATAAATTTTATCTTGAAAAGTTGATTTTTTAGAATTTTTTTCTTTACCAAAAACTCATCATCATTTCATAATTTTTACCCTTATACTTTTCGAGATGCAAAAAAACGTTTTTTTTTTTGTCTTTGCCCCCATTTAACTCTAACTTCCCGGTGGAATTTCATAAAACGCGCCGTTTAATTGGAATTTAAAATTATACAACCTATCTTTTGGTGTATTTAGTTTTTTTTTCTTTCACAATGGTGTAGAAAATGAATCAGTCAGATTATCAATGGCCGACTTCTGCAATTTAATAAATTTATTGTGTTGTACACAAAATGTAAAATAAAAAAAAATAAACCCGGTATAAAATGTAAGTGTGTTGTTACTCTTTCCCCAACTTATAGTTTCTGTGTAAAAAAAACAGTAATAATGGGCTTAAAAAGTTTATGAGTTAACTGGTTGAATATTTTTATAAGTGCCGGTAAAGAAGTATAATTTAAAAAAATCAAAAATCTTATAAAAAGTTAAATAAATCAAAAACATATTTCGAAACTAATAACTGGTATTTAAAATATGTAAGATAAAAAATCTAATATGTACGAGTATGTATGAGAAAACAATTAAATTACGATCTTAAAAGATGCAATTTATTTGAATCCTTTTCTTGTTTATTTTTTTCACCATAAAATTTGCATGTAATATCCATAAACTACTCAAAACTTTGATAGTTTAATGTTACAACAATAGAAATGTAAACGTTTTCAAATATTCCAACTTAACATTTCTATTTAAATGATGGTTCCGCGAAGAGATTACACTTCCTTCCACTTTATAATGTATCGCCCTAACTGAGAACTTAATATCAGTTTTCCAGATAACATGACAAAATACCCCTTGTAATGTCTTTTTTTGACATAAAAATTTATTTCTCATTTCCATGAAAAGAAAAAAACAGACATAATAGTGTCATTCAAGAGGGGGATTTCAAGGCAATTGAGAAACTTTATATCTAAGTTCCGTGATTTGAAAATTTGAAAAAAAAAATTGTGTTTTGTACAAAATTTCAATATTAAACTGTCAAACAGATTTTTTTATCTTCGATTCAATAATACAAGACTATACAGAGTAAACATTTCAAATAAAAATTCCAGGTTTCTTACGTGAGAAGAAGATCTTAAACAGTTCAATACTTTATATAAAAGACAAGGAAATTAGAAAAATTGCACAAAAGTTTCTATGATGGCAGAAGTTTCTGGGTAGGTACTTTGAACAAAAACATTTCAAGTGGAAAGACACCGCATTTTTAAACTTTATATTGCATGGTGCTGTATAGTGTGTCCTTGTTTTCAAACTACCTTCAAACTTTTACCTTTCCACATCAAAAGCCACAAAAGAAAATTCCAAATATAACGAAAATTTTCCTTCAAAACGACATTTCCCATAATTGTTATTATGTCCCTCATGCTCATATAATATTTTGAAAAAAAAGGTACATATCCTTGAGAGCAACAAACATCTTCTCCTCAACATATCACATCTTTGAAAAGAACGATAAAACCGAAATTTCTGGTATACTTATGCGTATGTACATCAAAAAGCAACAAATACAAAATATCCTTGGACTAAACCAAAGATTCATGCCATCAGTTCCTTATAGTGCAATATTGTTTAAGGCCGAAATATCCAGCCGACAATTAAATATTTTATCCGAAATTGTGTTAGATGAGGCGGATAAGAAGGCACACATAACAGGATAATTTTGGTGCCTTTTGCAGCGGTTGCCAGGAGACACAAGGATGTGATATGATCCTTTATAGGTTCTGTATAGAATCCTTGTACTGATGATGCTGTGCTGGTGTTTTACAGGATATTACGTTAACTGCACAAGTAATTCAAACAAACTTTCCAGCAATCAAAAGAGGACCTCAATGTGCACATAGAAAGACATGAGAGGCTTTTGTCCTTATATATACCTAAACTGATGTGACGACTAGAAAGACCGACGACGACGTACAGTATGTCGACACACACGACAAGGACACCAAAGGACCAAATGTGGAATTCTATTGGCAAATATTAGCATATTATGATGGGGGGAAATGTCATATCTCGGTTATGGTGTAGGTATAAGGTTGTTTTATACCAAATGCCCCGTTGCCTTGCCACCAAACCGTTTTCACTGCCCAGATTCTCAAAACCAAATGTTCTTATAGTGTTATTATGCTCTGTGATTTCTGATTTCAATTCAGGCTCCTCTTGCTTGATGCTTGCGTGGATATTGTTTGTCATTTGGCGAAATTCCTTGAATCTTGTAAACATATTCTGGCTGATTTCATCCTGATTCTTCTCATCTGTTATTCGACTTAGACAATAAACGCTCTGGGCTTATGCGTCCTTAACTTGTTTTGTACATGTACAGTACAATATACAAGTACATACCTTATTCGATTGTCACAATTTTACAAATACATAATCCAAAACGAACAGAAAGTGGGGGTGTTCTTAAGTGTGCATTGGTGTGTTGGTATTGGTACTAACGAACGTCCTAAAATCGTAGACAACAATTTCCTTCATGTACCTCGTTATTCCTTTCCTTTCGGGTTTTTTTTTTTTTTTTTCTTTCGAAAAAATGGAATTTTTCTGTTGTCTGTTTTTATGTCCATAGAGCTATTTCTATTGTTTGTCATAGCTATGTATGAATGTGAGGGTGTATGGATATTGTAGACTTGATGTTTTATTCAAATCCTTTCAGAGGATTTAAGCAATCTGCGAACAAGCCTCTCATTCTCTGTTTGGTGATTTTATATGCGAATTCCAATTGCATGTGAGAGAGGGAGTTCTATGTGGAACAAGCATACACAAACACATTCATAGAAAAATGTGACTCACATATCCATTTGTGCAACGTGCATGTGAGCTCGTAATTCATTTTCAATAGATGCTTTGTTTTTGGGTGGATATAGAAAAAAAAATCCAACATGGCAAAATCTTCGATTAATATGAAAAAGTATAGAAAAAAAAAAAAATAACAGTCGAAACTATAGAATCCATGTCAAGGATACAAGTTTATGTGTGTTTTTGAGTAATTGCTCGGTACACACGCGTTTTTTTCTTAAACAATTTTTTTTTTTGAAAGTTTATACAATTTATGATAGAAAGTTGCCAATTCTATAAAAATATGAAGAAGAACAATTTAAAAAAAAACTAGTATTTTGAATTAAGCGAAATATGGAGGTAATTGGCTCCAAACTAACAAATTCAGTTCTATAATCATCGAGAGAACCTTTTTATCATGACTTATCGAAGTTCAAACAAAATACAATTGATGTGCCTTGTGACGTCGGAGCCATTTTTAGGTAAATTTTAAAAATTGGCTTGCTTGTCCATTGTTATAATTATTTCGATCTGTATTTCGGTTTTTTCCTTGTATTTTGACTACAGTCAATAGTAATACACAGTTAATTCAGTTGCAGTTAATTGACTTTAATTTTGGCTGAAAGTTAGTACTGCTACTAAGTAATTTAACTGCAAAATAAGCAGTTAGCAGTCAGTACTAAGATACTGACTGTACAATTAATGAAAGTAGTTAATTAACTGCAGTACCTTTTGATTAGTTTTAGTGTTTTATTAGAAAGTTGCTTGTACTGTTGTGTGAATGAAATCAGTCAAAAAGTATACTGCTGTTATTTAACTTTTTATAGTCAAAAAACTGCTTTCATTAGCTATACAGTCAGTATTTTGGTATTGTCTGCTGACTATAGTTTACACATTCGAAGTACTTTTGTTAGTCAAAAATCTTAAAGAATTTGGTCTTTTTAGTCAATTAACTGCAATGCCGAAAAGACTGCAGGTTTTACAATTGTTCTTTTCGAAGTATTACCGGTTTAAAGTTGTAAGGGCTGCAGTCTTTTCGGTACTGCAGTTAATTGACTAAAAAGACTGAATTTCTTAAGTCTTTAAACTTACAAAAGTACTTAAACTGTGTAAACTACAGTCAGCAGTAAGTACTAAAATACTGCCAGTACTATTTGACTGGTTTTAGTCTTCTAGTCAGTAGAAAGTTTTTGTACTGTTATGTTTAAAATTTTATTCAGGCTTACTGCCACACTTCCATGACACTTTCTTGCAGGAATAAAGAGCTCTAAAAATAACTTTAAGTTAAAAGAATACAAAAAAAGGAACAGTACAAAAAACTTTGTAGTGACTAGAAGACTGCTAACTGCTTATTTTGCAGTTAAATCACTTAGTAGCAGTACTTACTTGCAGTCAAAATTTAAATCAATTAACTGCAGCCTTTTACAGCTCTGCTATCTAGCTGACTTTACCGCCAAAAACTGAAAAAGTAAGTTAGTTGATGACACTAATACACAATAGCCCTTAAATTTTTTTAGTCGTGAGGAATTTCATAAATAAAAACTAAAGTCATAGAAGTTTATTGGGTCCTACAAGCTGTGATGATATTTCTAGCAAAAATCACCGCTACTTCTCTCAGATGTGGGAATCTGCTAAAATATTTACATTTCCGAAGAAAAATGCCTGCAGCTGCATTTTCAACTTCAGTATCCCTCTTCAACAACATAAGCAATATTGTCTTGCAAGAAGGATACTCAACACTGGATTGGATACGTTTTTGAAATTTCAGTTCAACTTCACCTTATAGCGTTCAACAGCCATAGTGTCACTTTCTGAACGTCGATAAAGCATATTATGAGAAACGTTTGAATAGAAGTCCTCATCCATTATCATCGAACTTCAACTAATTGGTTAATCCAAGGATCAATTCTTAAACCATTTTTCTAGGGCCTAATGACGTTCGACTAATCTGTAACAACTGAGTGCCAGAACCTACTCTTAACTCTTTGTTGATGATTCACTCACCTACTATGCCTCATCGATAGTTCCAGCTTTAGTAGCCCCTATTTTCAAATCCTGTACACAAAATCAGGAACTTGTGTTCTTCAAAAACAGGTACAGTGATAAAATTTGGCATGATGGTTCCAATTGCCAAGAGAATCAACAACCAAAAGGGCGTTTTTGCATTGTTACATTCTTAGAGATTTTAAGCATAAGTGTTATCCATTTTTGTATGAAACTGTTGCATTTTTAACTCATTATTTTTTGAAGAAATGTACAAAATTATAATCAAAATGAAAAGATTTGTTACCAGAATCGTAATCGATATGAGATGAGAAATTCAGTGTTTTTCTGACTTTTTCCTTACTTTCATTATTCTACGCCAAAACCATAACAGTAGGTACTTTTGGTTCAAATCAAAATATTCATATTGAACAATTTTGAAGCATAAATATATCAAACGTATCAGTGATTGTAAAATAAAAAAGAAATACTACATAGTAGGTAGCTATGTAATGTGTATTTATATATCTATGTGTGTGTAATAATAATAATAATAATAATTTCCATTTTGCTTATCTGGTTTTCAAAATGAAACCAGAGGGAGCCACTTCAACGGAAGTGGTTCAATTTTGTGTTGAATATTCGAATATTGCTGGCACTTATCTTTAATCCTTGGTGCATCTGCACAGCAGACTTTCTCCTTGAAGAACGCAATAAACGAACGCGTTGCTGCTTTGCTCTCCTGCTGATGCTGATGCTGTTGCTGTATTTGCTCTGTGATTTTTATATGAGCGGTCGGTCGTGTCGTTCTTACCGGGTCAGTAGTTGTCGACAACTACATATACAAGTAGAGGTGTTGGTATGGGTAGAAATGCATTTGGAAAGATGCGGCGAGTGTTTCGATATTGTGCTGGAGGTATTTCTGGCACGGACATTTTTTTTTTTCTTTTAAGTTGGAGACACTTGGACCTTTATTATTTGTACCCGAAGAAGCACATACTATCTATCTATATGCATTTTGTCTGTATGTATGTATACGTATTGCATTTCTCGTTATTTCAGGGTGTTGCGTTTTGGTTTTTCCTTTTTCTTTCTTTTTCTCTATTTGGCTTGGAATATACTATCTACTTTAGAGTGGGTGTTGGTTTAAGTAGAGGGTTTGTCCAATCCCACATTCAAGAGGACCAACTTTAAATCCTTGAATAAATGCAACTGAGTTTATGGTGTTGCACTTCCATAGAGGAGTAAAGAACGGTCTATGGTCAGAAGATTAATAAAAAATTCATGAACGTTGCTTTCCATTTTTTTTCGTTTTTTTTTTTTTTTTTATTTCAAAGCACGTGGTGGTTGGTGTTGGTATGCAATACATACAATATAAATGTATGTAGATAGAAGCTGTGGTTTATGTGTATAGAAAATGCCATTGGAAATTCTTCAGAGTGCAATGGTAAAGTATCTTTTATCCTGTCTTATATTTTTTTTTTTTGAATTGCTATGGATACGCGATAAAATATACAATCTTCTTCAGTTAGTTTTGCATTGCAAAAGGCTTATGCATTTTTTATTTATTTTATTTTATTTCTTTTTTTTTTTTTTAAGGGATAGAAAAAGAGAAATGCTTTTTGACCACGAACTCTTGAGTTGCCTTATATTGTGTAATACCGATTTTTTTTTTGTATTCCATTTCCATCTTTTGGTTATTCATTAGTTTGAATAAGTTTTTTGTTTTGTAATTTTATTTTATAAAAGTTATTTTGGTTTAAGGGCAGAAAAGGTGTCTGTAGCTGAATATTTTGTTTGAATTTACAAAGATTTTCTTAATACCTCCTGTTCAAAAAAAATTGGAGGAATCCGATTTTGTAAAAACAAAAACATCCTCGTTTGGATTTGAGTTCTCTTAAGTTTAAAAAGTTGTAGGAAAAAGTAAATTAGAAAGTTAAAAAGGTCAAAATCGAATGAAAAATGGACATGAGCAAGTTTTTAAGTGTGGAAAAACTCTGAGGTGTAAAAAATCTTTTATTAAGATTAGGGTGCGGAACTTAAGAAATACTTTCTCACTATCGAAAACAAACATTCATAGAATGAGTGTTAAGATCGAGGCGTCACCTGAGTTTACAGACAAAAAGAGTGATTTTCATTATGGAACTTTTCAGGTCAATAGAATTAAGACATGCATCTGTAAAAGGATACGCTATTTTTGAAAACGGACTCAAAATATTTGTTGCATTAACTTAGGATTCTCATTTGATAAGAACGATTTTGAAGAGTTATTTTTAGGGTCAATGTCGAGAAACCAGGATGATCTTGGAATGAAAACTGGCTTAAAAAGTAGCGAAAGTTAAGTGTTTTATTTCAGGAATTCTATATTTTTTTTAACAAATTGTATCAGATGTGGGATCATTAGGTACATTATGTTGCAAGAGATCGAAGAAAAATTTTGCAAAAATGAATGAGAATTGAGCACCTTTCTTAATTAAGAGCTGAATAGCAAGGTAACTCTGAGGAATTGATGAATACGGGAGGAACAACTTTTACTTCGACAGTTAGTCGCTGAATTTGTCTTCCCTAAGCAAGGAAGAATACAAACTGATGCTAGGATCATTGCAAGTAATCTAAGAGCTGATATATGCAAACATGACACACATCCACTATAACTGGCTTATCTATGAAGGTATATAATGACTAAGTTGGCTTGACACCCACAAGCATTTGATAAAATAATACTGATCAGTATAGAAATTATATTATAAGGCTTTTTAGCTATCATAAGCTGAATTAAATAACTGAGATAACAAGAAGAAACCTCGAGTTCTTCGTTTATCTGGCACTGGCACACACAATTTAAGTTGAAGATTTCCTATACAGCACAGGAATTTAATTTACACTTACAACAGGGGAATGAAAAACACTTTGAGATGGATCTTCTCGGTCCTTAACTAAAATTGCGGCTTCAAGAATCCGAATCTGTTATTCTATTTTCTGACGATCTTTTGGATGGAACATTTAAATATGGTTGAAGCGTTCTGTGGTAATAAAAAAAGATTTTCATTTGTTAAAAAGTTGAGACGACGACGTATCGTTCGGTACATCACGTGGTACGATTTGATCTTCGCTCTAACCCTTATATAATACAGTTTCTTCAACAGGCCAATGCTGATGTCCTAAAAAACATTTAAAATACTGCACAACTAAATAACGCAAAAAATTACGAAGAATTTTTAACAAGCGAAATTGCGGATCTTGTGAGGCTTAAAATCCTAAATATTTCCATCAGCATCAGTAAGCGACTGATGCTAAATATTTCCATCAGCATCAGTAAGCGACCGATGCTGATGGAAATATTTAGGATTTTAAGCCTCACAAAATCTCAATTTATGTTACCGTTTGGTGTATCAGAGCTTCACATAAGATTTGTGGGCAATATTTTTTTTTTGAAAACCATGCGGGTTCATGCGTTGCGGTAATTTGTCGATATGTTACTCTATGCTTCCAAACTTGCTTTTTCTACTAGTGCAAGCAGATAATAATTGTGGAATAGGGTTTTAGCAAAAATTGCAACCGCTCGCATCACTCGTTAAAAATATTAAACACTTTTTGAACCACAAAATCTCCTAAAAACAGTAATTTTGAATGGCCACTTCGAAAGCTTGACCTCCCGACTTCAGACTTTTTCTTATACAGGGTTTCCTAAAACTAATATTTATTTACATAAATCTCTCAAATAAGACCTGTGCACATATATATATATATATTTTGCAAATAAGACTGCAAAATATTGCAGTCAATTCGAAATGCAGTGAATTTGTCAATTGACTTTAATTTTAACTTCAAGTTAGTACTGCTACTTAATCAGTAGGTATTTTAACTACAAATAAGCAGTTAGCACTAAGAACTAAAATACTGACTGTAAACGTTCAGTTAATAAAGGCGCATTTAATTGACTAAAAGTTAATAACTGCAGTACTTTTAAATAGTTGAAAGTTGTTTGTACTGTTCTTTTTTTTGTATTTTTTTTAACTAAAAGTTACTTTCAGAGAAAGTGTCATGGAAGTGTCGCAGTATGCTTAACTAAAATTTTAAACACAACAGTACAAAAACTTTCTTCTTACTAGTAGACTAGAACCAGTAAAAACGTACTGCAGTTAATTAACTTTAAGTCAATTAACTGCTTTCATTAACTGTTCTGTCAGTATTTTAGTATTTACTGCTGACTGCAGTCTTACACCTTTCTAAGTTGATGAGGGGGTCCAGGTGGATCTGTTTCTAGAAGAACTATAGTTGACTTAGGTTGATTATGACTATGAGCCAAACTGCAGGTGTAACTTAAAAATTCTAGCAGTAACTGAATCAGATTAGATTTTGCCAAGAAAAAGTCTAACAACCACTATTTACTCAATAGTATATTGAGTATTGGTCTGAGCTGGTAACCGGCATTGCAAGCGTTTATTTGTAGTTTTCTTTACTTTGGTATGGCCGATTTTTTGCCAGGTAGCTATAGGCACGAAAAAGGAATTTCATCAGACTGACTCTCTGAAGCTTTTGGGTTTAATGTAGGTACAAGCAAATGTTACTGCACTTAGTGGCTGTTTACTGTTTTATATTTTGGAATAGTAGGACTTGACTTGGCTTACTTCAATTTCTCTTGTTTTTTTCTTGTAATTAACAGAAAGATCACAAAATTTCTTTCAAAAATGCCAGTTCTGTCATCATACAAACAAATTAAAACTTACTTTAATCCGTGCAGTCAAATATCGGCTTATACTTTGGTTATTATTTTTTTTTTACTATTAACAAAGATAAGAGGATCTAAATGAAAATCCTATTAAATATCATGTTTCTAGTAAATCCTTTCGAAAAAAGTGTTGTACCATAAAAATCTTTTTTATATTTCTAATTATTCAAAGAAGAAGATGCATTTTTTTTCCAAAGGAATAAATTTATAGCTTTCTGTTACTGGAGGGTCCTTATGCTCTCCTTTTAATATTCCCATTGCATAATGCAATTGCTGTCGTCACCACACCATCACACTGATGCTAAAGAACCTAATCTTACCTGATTTTCATTTTACTAGTAATATGAAAGTTCATCTACACTTGAACACACTGTGAAAATGTGGTAAGCTCAAAAAGGGTGACTATCCTTTCTATAAGGATGTGGAGTAATGATAAGTTTCTAGTATCTTCGTTTATTTCTCTAATAACAAAAATATACTAAAAGCATGAGGAAAAAATACTATCATCTTTTCAGTTCAAATGCTACGATTGGGAAATAGTTGTTGTTGTAAGTTTTTCTATCCTGAAAAAGTGATAGAGATACAAAAAAGAATGCAAGATAGAATTTTAAATAGAAAAAAAAAAATATAAACTTACCTCAAAATCTTACACCAAAACGAGGTTGTTTGTTGGTTAAATTTGTAATACTCTTAATTTTTGTATGTTTTTTGCTTCTTTTCCTTTTTTTTTTTGTTGATCAGAGCAAAAGCATATAATAATTGGAGCATAAAGATTCTTAAAACATTCAGACATGAATTTATTTCTCTCAAAAAGGACTTTTTTTTTTTGTTGGAAATAGAACAATTTTAAAGTACAAAAAGGTGTTGCTTAAGTTGTTATACTTAAAAGAGAAATACAGAGTACAGCATTATGGTCGAAGGATAATGAAGTAGTGCACTTTTGTGATTATAATGCATTAAGGTACCTACCTATGTGAATCTTTTTGTATCATTTAGATTGGAAACTTGTTCAAGGATTGTATTATGGAAAAGTTTTCAATGTATACTTTCGATGTGCTTTTAAAGAGGATTAAAAGGCTAAAGGAATTCTATTTTTTGTTATAAAAGGTTTGATATATTTACCAGGTAGGAAAAATGTAAGCAGATCAAATGCCAATGTGTGTTTTTAAATTAATACAGATACTGCAGTCAGCACTTCCTCGAAAACTTTCCATGCAGCTCTTAAATAAAATGTTTGAGTTGTCCTAAAAAAAAATAATCGGAATGTTTTCAAAATAAGACTAATTAGTAACAATGTGTTATTCAATAGTCCTGCTAGATAAATAGATGCCGGGTCGGCTATGAAGATGGAAGTCGAGTCCTGCTAAATAGATGCCGGGTCGGCTATGAAGATGGGATTCGAGGACTTCATGTCAGCACCTATTTCCTAGCAGAGAAGAATTCAGAGCCAATATGCTCATTACCACTAAAGTCCATTTCTGAATGCATTCATTTTCCATTCTGAGAGTGAGAGATATGTCGATGACTAAAAAATAGGTAGACATGATGTCAAAAATAAGGAGAGTCAAATTGTTAGTCCAAACTTGTCTGTATCGATGTCAAAAAAAAATGTTTTCTACAGTTTATGACTGTTTGCGATAAAATAAACTATTTAGTTCTGAAAAGAGGGATAATCGCGTTATTTTATTCCATACATACACCTTTTCCGCTCCGAAATACATTTTTAAGTTGAAACTCTGATACCAATCTTATTTTTACTTCATAACGTTCTTTGTTGTTACAGAAAAATTAAATCGATCAAGACAATCTTTTAATCTTTGAATTCGTTTTAACAGTCGCCATGTATCACCAAGACTTGTGTTAAATTTTCAAGCCATGATTAGATTGACAAAATTATTAAAAATGGTAAAAATAGGTATATCGATCGAAAACATGAATTCTGCAGACTCAGCTAAATTCTTTAGAGAATCTTTAGATGATTACCTACTTGAAAATATCGGGTCATTTTCTTGACTGCAAGGCTATAGGTAACCTCCGAATCATTACTAACTATAAATTGAAATAGGGTATGCAGTCATTCTTTAATCTTTAATATGGTTATACAATTCAATCACAGAGAGCACGGTTGATCCAAACAACCAAATCCTCATATTATAACACTTATTGTTTATTTAACAAAGCGTACCTACTGGTTCACTGTTTAACATGTTTTCAAACGCAATTTTAGTTTGCTTATTAGCATTCAGAAATTACAAATAATACAGATTTTTTTTATAAGACATCTTACTGCAAGTCATTTACTTAAAAACATTTCTTTACAAAAAAAAAAATACCACCATCTTTCTAACGCGACTACAATATTACACGCTTTTGATAGTGTAAAAAAAAAAATATCTAAAAAACAAAATAGAATTCTGATTTGTATGTATATTTTTTCGATTATTATTTACTTATCTAAATTAAGTTATGACAAAAATTTAGTGGTTAACTGTGTACTACTACTGGTTCACTGTTTAACATATGTCACTTTACACACTCTTTTGATTTGCATAAAGGTATTAGTTAAAGTAAATTCTACATCATGTTTTTTGTTAATGATTTTTTTCAAAAAAATAAGGGTTATGGAAAATGTATTCACGCATACGCCTAAAAGTATACAATTTTTTACTTAAATTAGTTATTACAGATTTAACTTAACTGTCTTTTGCTGTCATTCTCAAATAAATTGTCTTTTTTTTCAAGGAACGCTTTATTGAGGCTCCTCACACTGTCACACTACAGAATCATATCACTCAAATTAAAAATGTTAAAAAAAATCATGTCCAACAAGCAATTTAGATAGTAAAAAAACATATACTATACATGTTCGGTGGGAAGTACCTACTTACAAAACAGAAAAAAGTAACATCATTTTGTGAAATATAAAATATCAAAACAAAAAAAAAAAACAACATTGTATGAATAAATATTTGAACCAAGTAACCAACAAAAAAAAAAAAAATATTAAATAATCCAACAGAAGTTTATGAATTATTCACAAAAAAACAAAACAATAACAAAAATGTTTCCTTCTTCGAATTGGTGGAATAAATTATCTTAAAAGCATAGGAGTACTCAAAATAAAATACAAAAAAAAAAAAAAATGGATTATATGGTTGAAGAATTTTACTACTTTTCAGAGGTTTATGTATTTTTACGCCAGCTACACATTGTCTTATGACTTCTAAATGGAAGCTTAAAATAATAACAAAAACTTTCTCAAAGACACAGTCAGAGTGTGTGAGACATCTTTAAAAAGACAAGTCACGAGTTGGATGATTTTATTTACGTATTTTATACCATTTTTAGTGGCTAGAGGAAATAAATAACACAAAGCAACAAATCAATTCAAATATATGACGAAATCCAAAAAAAAAAAAAACGAAGGAGCAATTTTATTAAAAAAACGTGGCTTTTTGAATAAATTGCACTAAATGTGAAAATGGTAGACCAAAAGTTAGACATATAGATAAATCAAGATTTTTATTTTCGGTTATGAAGGTATTTTTTTTTTTTTTTGTAAAAAATCAAACTAGAAAAAAGATATTAAACTGACTTGAATTTAAGAAACAATTGAGATAAAGAAGTTTTTACTGTTACACATGTACAATTGTACAGTAATAAAAACAAAATAAATCATAAATTATGGGGGCGGATGTAAGTTTTTCATCTATTTTTACTATAAGAAATGTCCTTAAGTATCCTTTGAAAATTCCCCAAAATCGTCTGCAAATCATATCTCTAAACATATGTATTTTGTTTCTTGTGCTAAATTTTTACGACATGACACAACACTTTTGGTTGACAACCAAGCAAAAATAAAAGGACCTTGAATTAAATCCATCACATATGTGTCATGTGTGTGTGTGTGTGTGTATATATTTCAAAATGGTTTAAAATTCGTTTCGTACTACCATTTCCTACTCACTTTTAACTCCTAATTTTTTTTTTTTTTTTGCTAGAAATGGAAACATATGGCGGGTTTGACACATGAGTCATTTCTGTTAAATGACATCACTAAATGGATTCTAGTTATTGTTGAGCACGACAACAACAGCACGAAAAAAAAAACAGTCAATACAGAATTTTATTGAGAAAAGCGTCAAATGCATTTTTCAAATGCTCCTTTTATTCAGCATCGTTTGCGAATAGGGTGATGGTCGTATGATGTGTTTGGCTTAAAAGGAGTTTTTATTTCAGAGAAATTCAATATGCGTAGCTTCACTTGCAAAAAAAGTGAAATTTCGTCTCTTGTCACGGTCGTAAAACAAACAAAAAAAAAAAAAAAAAAAACATTTCTACATACAGTAGAAATTCACATTTTTGTAGTTTTTAGTGTGTAGTTCTGTTAATCTCAAATCTGAATAAAAATCAGACACTATTCCAGAGTATTTTGAATGATCGAAAGGTTTGAGAGTGAACGATGCGATGTCAGAATTTAGAAAAAACTTTCTGATTTTTGTACTTTTTTCCTTCGAATGTTACTCACAAAATGTTTAACCTAGAGAAAAGACAAATAGATGCAAGTTCTTTTAAAATTGAAATCTTAGAAAATTAAAGTTCTTTGAAAAATGATTTAAAATAACTGAATGATAAAGAAAAATATTGATCAAAGTTCTAAGTTCCAACTTCTGATTTTAAAGGTCTCTTATGTCATTTGAAGCCAGTTGTTGAGTTAACTCCGAGTTGATCCTTCAAATGAAATCAATTCCCATTTATTCAAGGTGCAGTAGAATTAAACAACAAAAGCATCTGTTCACATGTTGACTCATCAAATTTGGTGAGTTAACTCAGGATTAACTTGAAGCTTGCTCTAAAATAATAAAAAAAACTAGGCTTAGGTAGAGCTATGGATTTTTTCTTTTTCCTTTTTAGTAAGTAAGTAAGTAAGTAAAAAATTCATTTATTTATCCATTATTTGTTCAATTTTACATGATACATGAAGATTATTTTCACATACAATTTATTATTAAGTAAATAAAATTATAAAGTATTGAATAAGCAAACTTAAAAATCAAACATATTCAGTTATTATTAGCATTTTAAACTTGAAGATTACTTCTAAAAACTTGCTTAGTGTTTTCCAGTCGCAATCGTTGAGTATTTTTATGGTGTCTTGCATGTTAATTGTACTTTTTCCAAAGAATAATAGTCTGTGTGGCTTAAATATTGGACAAATACTAAAAAAATGGAAGCAGTCCACTTTTGATTTAAGGTTGCATATTGTACAAAACTAATCGAAGGACTTCCATTCAAGCTGAGTCGAGTAGTTCACACTTTGCTTTAAAAAATAAAAGAAATTTCTCGATAGTTAAGTGAATCGTGGAAGTAGTTAATGTTATCAAGATTATAGTTGAGTTGTGAATATAATAATCTACTGTTAGATTCACGGACTTTATTGATAAATGTTTCACATGTCTATCTGAATTTTTCTGGATTATGCGGTACAGCTGTTCTTTTAGGTTGTTAGGGTTATTTAAATCAATAGTAAGTCTTTCACCACAAGTTGTTCTAATGCTTTCCCACTTAGCAGTCCACCAGTCTTTTTATAAGATTATCGGCATATAATAAAATATTCATAGTAGAATTAGCTATTCTTATTCCTCCAGGTATGTCTTCTGCTTAGCATTGAAAAAGAGGGAGAGCAATAAATCGCTAGGGAGACATCCATATTTTACTCCAGTACTCGTTTCTAACCATTCTGAAAAAACTGTGCCATCCCAAACCGCTGCTTTTGTTTCATTATACATTCCCTTAGTTACAAGTAAAAACTTTGAAGAAATTCAAAACTGTGAAATCTTATACAGAAGTGCATTGCGATTCACTAGATCAAAGGCAGCTTTTAAGTCAACAAAAAATGAGTAGAGTTTCTTGTACTATGTGCTTGGAAAGCTTTAACGATCCTTCTAAAGCCGTATTGAAGATTTGTGAGAATATTTTTTCTTTCCATCCATTTCTCAAGTCTCTCCTCAAGTATGCCAAAGTAGTCATAAATGAAATGCCACGATAGTTGTCAGCAATGTCAAATTCACCTTTTTTTATGAATAACTGCCTTTTTGAACGAAAGGTGGATATCAGCATGCGAGAAGATCATGTTGTAAAGTGTTTTCAGGTTGGAAACAAATAAAGAATTTGCGTTCAAATAAAATTCGTAGGGAATCCCATCTTCTCCTGGTGCTTATTCATTTTTTGCTTTCTTCATAACTGCTTCTATCTCCTAAACTGTTATAATATCTGAAGCCAATGAATCATCGAAAATTGATGGCTCCGCGTAGGAAAACAGATGGCTGGAGTCACTGTTCAGATGATGCTTGAAATGCGTAGCAAGAGTTTCTGCTAACAACCCAGCTCCTATTTTAAAACTTATTCCATTTACATACTTAGAAATTTTTCAAAATTCTTTTGAATTTTTTGTTTGGCCCAGAGCAAGTTTATTTTCATACTCTACTTTCTTTTGGTGTAGCAGATTTTTGTAGTAAAAATTGATATCATTCTTAAATCGGGATTATACGAAGAACGCAAGGCTCTCAAAAGTGCAAAGGATATTTGGCGTGCCTTCAAACAGTCCTTATCGAACCATTTTTGCTTAAATGGTGAGCTGTTGTTTGATATTTTGTTCGATGTTGAGCTTCGTATAAATTTTGTTAATTGATTGGACATAATATCAGCAGATTTAGTTGACAAAAAGAAACACCCGTATAAGCTTACCATGACAACTTTTGAAAAGGTGATTTTTTTTGGCTCAGTTATTGTCGTATAATTGCCGCATTTAGCCGTGAAGTTCATAGTTCATAGTTCTTTTGATCGGAAGTGTTTGTCATGCTAATTGTCATGCTAAGTTTATACGGGTGAAAGAAACCCTCGGTGTGGAAAATAAAGTCTTGAGGATAATAATGTATGACTTTATATTTTTTTTTTAGTTTTAAAATTGATTCCACTTTAAGAAATTCATTAAATTTTCAAAACCAAATATATCATTCTTTGAGCAATTAAAATTGTAGGTACTAATAATTAAATATGTGTTTTGGAACGTGCCAAATATAATAAGTAACAGTTTTGTCCATGAAACTTTTATTTATTTTTTTTTTATTTATTAAGCGTTGCGTTGTATAGTATATTTTGTGTCATTAGTGTCAAACTTTCTATTCCAACATTTATACGTTTTCTATACGTATATTTGATTGGCATTTTTAGTGTGTAAAACATGAATAACAAGAACACCATATGGTGGGTTGAATGATGCAAGTTTTCGAAAGTATTGAGCTATGGCACTTGAATTGCGAATATTGAATAAAACTGTGCCAATGAACAAGCTGCTTTTGCATGGCTGGATTTATGTATTACTTATGAAATAAGGCTCCTTAAAACTGAAAACGTATCAAAATAATTTTGATTTACAAGTTGAAGTTACTGAAATAATCGGCAACTGATGACAGGAACCAGTTAAGAATTGATAGGAATTTCAATAAATCGGATAAGAAAACAAATATTCGTTACAGCTAACGCTAATTTTTTTGTAGTTATTATGAAAATAATCGATTGCTACTGACTTTTAATTGGTTTAGTTATACTAACGGACAATTTGGTAGCTGTTAAGAAAAAACAGTGAAATAGTCCGGGATGGTCTGAAATCGGCGTTTTTTTGTAATTCTCTAATATTAATAGACTACTCTTTGTCTAGTCCCTTAGCTTAGTTCACCCAGTACCCGGTAGATCAACCAGTTAGTTAATTAGTCCATATAACATATATTTGAATATTACAGAAAAGTTATGTTATGTCTTAGACCTTCCTCAACATCAAACGGTTCAGAGGTGTTCTTTCCGACTTTGACGGAGCAGCGAGATTTTTCTATTGTCATCCTGCACAAGCGGACGAGTTTGGCAGACATGCCGAAATATGACATGGCACTGTATAACTCGTCTCTATTCACGCTATCATACGCGACTTTTAAATCGATGAAGAGGTGGTGTGTATCGATCTGGAATTCCCAAAATCTGTCGGAGTGTAAACATTTGATCGACTGTTGACTTGCCTGGCCTTAAACCACACTGATAAGGGCCAATCAGATAGTGGTTAAGAGGTTTTAGGTGAACACACAGTATCGACGACAGGATTTTGTATGCGACGTTTAGGAGGCTTATTCCTCTGTAGTTGGTACATGTGGGGCATGCTATCATCCAACCAGATTTTACAGATGAGTTGGTGCATACTCCCTACTAACCCATCTCCTGCTACTTTGAACAATTCGGCTGGTAAGCCATCCGCACCAGCAGCCTTATACGACTTAAGTTTGGCAATCGCTAAGCGCACTTCATCTAGGCCAGGTGGATGGAATTGTTGACCATCATCGTCCAAATTAAATGGAATAACTAGAAAAATGTTTTTTCCAGATCCTCAGCACTGACTGTGTGTCTACTACCATATTCCCACTTTCATCTCGACAGGCTTCTGTTTTTGCCTTGTAACCTTGGTAAGATCTTCTTTGGTAGAATTTTCGAACATTCCCTCTGTCGGTACAATCCTCAATAGACTCGAATGCTTCTCGTGCTCTCTCTTTTCCTTCCTGAGAAGTCGGCGTTCTTCACTTCTTTTTTGCCCGTATAGCTCTTGGGCTGCTCTCTCAGCGGCTGTGGTTCTTATGAAAGTGATGTTTTAATTTTTTGACAATTTTTTTTAGCAAGATCCAGTTATTATAATGAAAATATTTCGAAAACATTTCAAAATATTTGAGTACGATTTCGAAAACTAACGACGCAGTAGAAAATGCATAAATTTGTATTAGTTTAACATTAAGTCATCGTGAATCCTTCCAATATTGTGGAACGCATGAAATTATATACCATAGATACTGCAGAATATCTATAAGGCTCAAGGACTAAAATTAGATAAATACGTCCCTGAAACAGGTAAAATTCACATGTACCTGTATGGATTTTGGAGTCATATCGTTCTAAATTTTCTGTGCTTCTGCATATTATATACCTATTCGTATCCATAAGGAAATCAATGGTTCTCATCTATCATCGCAATGAATGGAAAAAGGGACATCGTTCATTGCTTGTTACCCATATGGGAGCACCTGAAACACACGTATGTACATTAAATGTACATGAACACAGGTGGGATTGAATAGATTTTTGTTTTTAATGGTAATTCCTCCACTATACCTAGTACTAATCTATGTTTCGTGTATCCTACATTCCTACTTTTCAGTAGGTATAATGGTTCCTAATAGGGCGTTTCTGGAGTTGGTTGAGCGGGTTGTTAAAACTGATAATTGTATAGCAAAAGGCTTTATAAGTTATAGCGACAGGACTGCCCAGTGAGAAAAATACTTTCTATAATAATTAAATCTTTATGAAATTGAAAATTGCAATGCTCGGAATTTTAAGGATAGTGAGAGAGAGAGAGGGGTAAGCAGTCGGTGAAAGGTATGCTTTGTAAGGAGGAGTTTATAAAAAAAAAAATCTTTTTTTCGGGACGAATATACTGGCAAGAGACATAAAATATTTTGTGGAATTTTTGCTATAGTCGGGAAAATGTCCACCCAAAAAAGTAAAACAAAGTTCAATTTTATGTTTTGAAAGTTTCATTAAGTCTATGAATGTAGCATTAATGAAGCTCAGAACAAAACGTGTCTAGAAGGTGTAGATACCGAGGGCTGCCGTGTGTTTGGGGTAGGGAAATTAGTCTATTTATTATTTTTTCTTAATTATAGTTGGAGAGAATTTTTGGAAATCGTGTTTCCTCAAATAGAATTATTTAATGTTGCTTTTAATGGACTTGTAATGTTGATGATTTTAATGGAATTCATGTAAATTTGAATCTATTTTGTTGTGTTTTTTTTTTAAATTTATGATTCAACTTTAATGTAGGTGTTTTTTTTTTTTTAAATCTTTCTTTAAATCAGTTTTATTCAATTCATTCTTTTTTTTTTCTTTGTTTTTACTTTGTTAAGTTTTTTTTAATGTATACGCTCGTATGGAAATTCTGAGTAAAAAATAAAAGGAATTTTCAATTGCAGTGCGGGAAAATTACTTAAAATAATATTCTCTTTATGGATTTTATTCTCCTTTTGTACCTTACAACCATATTTTTCTTAAAACTCAAAAGTTTTTTTTAATCCCTTAGAACCGCAAAATGTGTGCCAAACATATAGGGAAAGTGCATTTACTGGGTTATATTTTCTTAATGGATCTAAATCCTCAAGTGGTAAAAGGGGCACAAAAAAAACCTATTATGTAGTACCTACCTGAATTTGTTTTACAGTTGGTTTTTTCTTTTAATAAGTGTTTTTTTTACTCGCTTAAAAGGGTAAATATTGGTTTTGTGTAGAATAGAGTTTGAAATTTCAATCAACATTTTTATGAATTAACTACTCACTGAGAGAACAAATCGATTGTGGCAAACTAAAAAAATGACCAAACGACTTTTTCGTTTGCTGGACAATTTTTCGTTTGCAGCAAATTGGTAAATTCGTTTGAGTTAAACACTTTCTGCGAGTGATAAAAAGAGTTGTGATTTGAACCGGCGACCACTCGGTTACGAAGCGAGTATCTTGTCATTCCTCTACGGTCTGTTTAATTTATGACTGGTGGAGAATGCATAAAATCAAAATGAGAGAGCGAATCATTTGCGTCAAACGACTTTTCGTTTGTTGATTATTAGTTTTTCGATTTCAGTTTCGTTTGCAGAAAACTCTAAGATTCGTTTCGGTGAAACAATTTATTCGAACGCAGTAAAATGTGAATTAAATGGAAATACCCAAAAAACTGAACAATGTCCCCTTCTAGACCCAATTCAATTAACGATATTCCTTTGAACTTCGCATAGGAAGCTAAATATACATTTCGAATCAATCCTTAAACAATCCGACTACACAACGGATCAGATATTTTTTTGGCAAAAACTTCTAAGTCACCATTTTATCCAAATCAACAGTGATGAATTCTTCAGTGATGATTAAATTCAATTCTACACTGAAGGTGCACAAACCAAAGATAGTGGGTGGTGACTTTAAGTTACTCAAAAACATCAAATTTTGGTATCTGCTTCCGTTCTTCTGACCAATTTAGCGTGTTCCATGAGGAAATAAAATAGGTCCTATTTTGGTCCAAAGAAAACAAAATATCAAAGCTGAATCCTTGGATATTTTCCAGACAGCAAAGCTGAGCTTAATCACTTGGTTCTGTTTTCAGAAAAAAGCTGTAACTGCCCGAAACTTTTGATCATTTCTCATGGAGATGCCAAAACAATTAAAAATTCACAAAGATATTCCAGAAAATTGCAAACCCAACAAACTCACCACGACAGAAACTATGTATGAACACCAATCTTACAAACACAAATCTATCCATAGAATCCGTTGTTTCCGTTCCATCAACGAATCTGTTGTCGATGAAGTTGAAAGTTCGGTAACTTTTTCCGTCGCGTCCGTTCGTAAAGTTCGCTTCTTATAAGAATGTTTGTATTTTATCCAGCTGTCAGTTAAAAACGTCGACGTAACGCACCTGTTGGCCCCTTAAGACATTCTGCACGAAGTAAGATACTCACAGGATTTTCATACTAACTAAACCGTGGATTGCAGAAAATTCCTTCAACTAAGAAGTATCCCACTTACATATAGATACAATAATTACGGTTTTGCATGGATTCAAAGAACACCAATTGCAAAAGTCATGGTAGGATTGAATAATGCAATAAATACAGGCACAACTATACATACCTTCTTCAACATACAAAGGGCGGTAGTTCTTCCTGTAATCAATTTTATTCCCATCATCACCATTCACTTCAACTTCAACTGAAAAGATTGGTGTTATCCTAGGCAAGTGAAACATTTTGTGTGCATATATGTAGATCGTTCTGTGAAAAGGATACTCATAACACATCTATCTCTCAGCTCTCCATCCTCAAGGGAGATGGGTATGTATTTTTTTTGTATTTTGTTTATGTATACAAACTTGGCATACACACATACATCTACCAGAAATACTGATATATATGAATGTAATATGAGTATAGTATTTGAATTGTGTGTGGTTATGACCTACTTAATTGCAGAAACAAGACTTGAGGTAACATATCAGCATCAGCATACAGAAAGAGTCATACCAAAAACCGGCAAAAGGACTAACCAACATACATAACATAACAATATAAAATGTCCTATATCTTATATACAAATACAAAGTATCCAGAGTGAAAGGATAAATTGAGAATAGTACACCATAAATTTCATTTCAAAGTGACGACAGATTTTCTGGCTTCCAACTTTTGTGTTTTCCTTTTGGATCAACATCATATTATATGCGATGACAATCCATTATTCCTTCGGACGTACAATATTCCTTACATGGTATTGTATATCCAGGAGTGATTTGTAGAAAATTTATTTTACACATCATTTTCTCTTCTTCAACCTATAAGTATGTATTTTATACCGTATACGAACGATTGTGTGTTCTGTTCAGGATGTTTCCGAATACCTCAATATCTATAATATAGGCTCACAAGTTATACACACATTCATTCCTACATTTATAGTATCTATGGCTATCACTTGAAAGTGCTTACAACATGGTATCCTTTTACATCAAAAGTGAAATACAAGTGCGGTTGTCAGGAATTGGTATTGCCCTTCATTAGCAACGGTTGTCGTTTTAAAGTTCAGAAAGGCAAGAAAACTCAGTTATAATAAAGAGAAAATAAAATTGATTTATATTTCCTTTATAAAAAAATAATTGTGTTAAACTATTTTCATTCATGCATGATGGCTGCTATACTTTTGATACTTTAATTCGATAAATATGAGGCTACTTTCACTTTAAAATACGTAACATTATTTGTGAGCATCCTGTTTCAGACCAAAGGGTCTTCAGTAGTAAACTGAAGGCATTCTAAATGAGCCAAATGCAATTTTTCGGTTGATATCCAAGATGAAACTAATAGAATTCATATCGCATGTACATGTTATCAGACAAAAACTGATTTGAATACTTATAAACTGATGGCGCCTACAATCTAGGATGAATCACGACTTCAACCAACAAAGACAAAATTTTCCAACCAGCCCGGTGTGGTGTTAACTAGCTATCAGTAACCGGTTTAGCACATCAAGTTGATTGAGGTGGTGCACCCAATTGATTGCGTCACAAAGATGAGGAATTCATGCGTCAAGTTGTCCTTTGGATTTGTATGTGAGGCCTCGTCGGACTATTGCGTGAATTTCCATACGCTTACCAGCTCAGTCACTGTTTGACCAGTACCATGTCGATATCACTTTAGAACCGGTAGAGTAAAGTTCATCGCTAAAACTTCTCCTAACCTTTCCACTGATGCATAAACCGGACTAAACATCAATTGAAGAATCTTTCTCTCAAAGCAACGCAACTGGTTTTCATCTGATCTTTGCTTTGTGCCATCATACAGCAGAACTGGCATTTCCCAAGGAAACAGCGGTTGGGAAGACACTGTCTTCACTTATGTCGTTTGGCGATGTAATAGTTATGTAATGGTTATAAAAGTCTCTGAAAACTTCGAAATTGTTTCAGTTCGACGGGAACATAATACTTCGTTTTTGATTTGTTAACAGTTGAACCCATCTTCGCCGCTTCCATTTCAGTACCTATTTAGTATTAGGCTCCAGCACAATATAGCTTGAAAATTCGTAATCTTAGCAACAAACAAGACAATGCACTTGCTTCTCATAAGAGCAGCAACGAACGGAGACGTTCGGTGTTAGATCACCTCGCCCTAACAACAGCAATTGCTACCCTTACACTGAACTACAACATGACAACAAATTAAAGAAACCGAACAACACATAGGCTTCTAGTGGAAGCGGCAACAAACGGGTACTGGGCACCTCGCCCAAACTTCAGAAACTGCAACTCTTACGTTGAACGACTACAACATAACGAACCAACATAACTGTAAAACACACATGTTTCTCGTAAGGGCGGCAACGAGGACTAGGCACCCCGCCCTAATACCAGCAATTGCAATCCCCACGTAGGCGTCGAACGACAACAACACTATGAAAAAAGACTACTTACCAACGCACGTTTTCCTAGTGGAAGCAGCAACAAACGTGGACTGGGCAGGGAACCTTTGCTTTAACACCAGCAATTGCCGCCCCTGATGTGCGAAACTGCAACTAATGTTTGGATATCAGCGTGCTTAATTCTTCTAGCTTCGATGGACGGATATTTGGACCAACATCATGTAAGCGGAATCGGTTTTTCTGCATAACATCATACGGTTGGCTGTATTCGGCATAAAGCAGCTAAGAAAGTGTCTTTTGTCCATATTCTCAGCACCGGAACACCTGTTCAGGTCTAGATCGCCTTACACTTTCAAGGATTTTTTTGAGCATTACCCTGCCGTAGCATCCCACACTAGGCCCGACCGTCATGCTCCCTTTTTTATTCACCCAAATACCTTCCGGGCTATTCTCTCTCCAGTTTTGGTCCGAGCTTACATCATTGACTCAAAGACCTCTTACTTTGCTGGATATCTCTGCGAACTCTTTGCACAAAACCAGCTTTAGTTGTGTCCAGGGTGCAGAACATCAACGGTTTAACTTATAAAGGCAGGTTATCAATGATTCCACTGATATCTTATACTCGGTGCTGCCACATCAATCAAATAAGATTTGATTGATTATGAAGATATTTATGAATTTCTATCTTTTAAAAAATACCAAAATTATTTCAATTTTAAAATATATTTTCTTTCTATCAGAATTTTTCGTATTTAAAATTAACTGTATGTGAATATGAAATTTAGGTTGATGCACAAAATTCCCAAACGTATATGTAAGTCCTTTTTCCTCAGTAAACTGATACTGGTATTCAGTCCAACATTATACGTATGATGCAATACTTTTGTCCTTACTCACACCCTTGTCTCTAAATAAAACACGACATATCAAACTCTTATAATAGTTTTATAAAACTTAAAATATAATATGCAAAACCTAAAAAACAGACACGATGACGACTAAAACCCTCTTGCTACTACTCCATGTCCTATACGAGTAATTAAAATATTCAAATGTGAAAGTGACCGTAACACTATTTCAAATTAAATTATTCTCATGTGGTTCATTCAATTCTATACATCATGACGCCCACCAGCCAGAGCATTCGGGGAGAGTTGTAGTTGTAAAAAATATTTTAGGGAAGGATGCAAGCCGCTCAGTTCGTCGTCATAGTTGACTATAAATGGTACATACAGTAGTATTGCATGGTAGTGGCTTGAAATAGGTTTTAGTACTAGACACCCCGTTGCCTATTTCGAACTGTTTCGTAATTCATTTCACCAGAATTCCAGGCGAATTTGTGTGTTCTCCTATACAATATATGCTATATTATGTAGGTATTGGTATAACCTATAAAGCTATGTGTGTAATTATTCAAAATGCACCCAAAATCATCTCTATACCTCGTTTTATTACTAAAAACCTAAAAGCGATATATATATTGCAATTTTGTACACACTATAACCGAGAGTGGTTAATGCAGCATACCTACATATACCTACCTAGAGTATAGCAGTTTGCAGTTCAAATAACACTACTTCTGGGGTAAGTAGTGCTCTTCTAACTCTTTCGCTCAGTTTGATACATTTTGACATACAATGGAGCACTCTTTACCTACCCCCTGCCTATATTCCTACTATCCACTTGCAAATAGACCACAGATAAATTAGGCAAAGCACATTGGAACATGTGTTGAAATTGTAGAACCTTTTCATATGCATGATTGTATATGTGCATAATGTATATGTATAGGTGCCATATGATAGGCAGCGGGGGTGAATGTAATCGTGGTATTCGTTTATTTTCATCCCAAACACACTTCATGTTCTCCTTGAATTATATGTTGAAAGGGATCCTTTCAACATTTTGGCATTAGAGTGTTTTAAATTTTCAAATAATAAAACAAAAAATATAGGGCATTCTGTAAAAAATAAAAGGCAAACGCTTAGATTTTGAAATGATTTGAAAGTAGGGTCCTTGGGTAAAATAGGGGATTTTAATGTTTAATGAAACCATCCACCATCCACTTGTCAATTAGCAAAAGCCAAAGGGAAAATCGTGGTAAGTACCAAGAAGAAAAGAAATACCAGAAGACGTCTTTTACGAAATCAGGCACCCGATGTTCTGACAAATTTGTCTTTATTCATTTACTGGTATACTATAGGTGAGACTTTCGGTATAATGAAGGATGAGGTGAGGCTAATTTCTCTTGTTAGAGTATCGAGAAGCGAACACAGTCTTAACTAAGGTGTGTCGGTTATAGTGATCAGGAAAACGCATGTAGGGCAAAAATTCGAATGGGTTATTAAAGTTGTTTTCATTCGTTTTTAAATACAAATTCTGCACAAGTCGATGACAATCAACAACAAAAATTGTTTAGACAAAGAAATTTTACATACCTAATTATTTTTTTGAATTATTATTTTTCATTAAATAAAGCTAGTATCACACGATTTGTGTTAACATCAAAATTTGTGTAAAAAAATGTGTATTTTCGTCAAATTGTATGACTGCAAATGACATACAAACATGATTTGTGCATCATTTGGTGTCTTCCGAATTGTTGTACAGATAGTATTGTGTATTCTTATAACAACAATTGTTACACAAAAGCTGGTATCACACAATTTGTGTAAGCACCAAAACTTGTGTAAAAATTTGTGTATTTTTGATATAAATATGCACAAAAAAATGTGAAACACAAAACTGATAATAGAAAATGACATTATAAAGACGATTTGTATATCATTTGGTGTCATCCGAATCATAGTTCAGATGATATTGTGTATTTTCATTGCAAAAATACACAAATTTTTGTGTGTGATCAAAGCTTAGGTTTTTAACGAACACTATTCATTGAATTCTAAAATTTCTTTTCACAAGAATTTCTTACAGTGAATTATTGGCAACGATTATTGTAGAATTTTTGTTTAATATGAATGTAAACAACATCAAAAATCGATTCGAATTCTGATGCGTTTTCGAGATCGCTCTAATCAAACAAATTTGGAGTAAGGCCTTTGATAGAAAAACATGTCTCTAATAATTGTTTATTTTAATCGGTTTTCAGATAATTCCCGACATTTCTTGTTTGTTTCAAAAATTTTTACTGGTTGGAACTTTGATGTTCATCCGTTCTAAATAACGAAGTCAACTTAGATATTACCTTTTATCTATATTGACTATTGAATCTTCTCCTGTTTTCACCTTAACGTAGATCAGTTCAACAAAATCTCAAGACACCCTAAGGCATACTGATTCACATTTCACAAGATGAAGCGATACAAAGAAGAAATGAAAAATGTCGAAAATGTCGTGTACACAGACATACCTTCCTAATTTTTTTTCTATTAAGGACTTTGTTTCTCAATTTTCTGTGCAATCATCTTAGGCAAGGCACCAACCTTGCCTAAGATGATTGCTTGGTCTTGCCCTATTGCACCTTTAAAATGCATATTCGACACTTCTTCTAAATACTCGTAAATGCCCCAAACTTGCTATTTAGTTTTTTTTTTTCAATAAGTTCAAAATATCGTTGGCATAAATAAAAGAACTGCACTATTCTTTCAAATGTGTCGGTGGATTCCTTACCTACTTTGATAGAGCAGCCTGCAACGCCTTATTGTATAAATGCTAAGACTAGAACTGTGTCTTGATAGTACGTTCCTATGTGTGGCATTTAAATCGATTCGAAAGTAATTCGATCTGGCATTCTACATTGATACCAGTGTCGTATTGGGGGCTCAGTTATTATTTCATCATAATGTACATGATTAACTGAAACATTTTCGTAAATCTTAGAGATTTCTGGATACGCCACTAATTGATACCCACCTCCATCACATTTTTTTACGAATGACTGGGTCTTCAGACAATATGGCAGAAAACAGAAGGAAGTCTGTTTCCTCTTAAGCTGGCATAGACTCAGCAGTCAAGCCATTAACCTTAACAGCTTTATTTTACCTAAGCCTAGGCTCAGCATAGGAATTCTTCTCTTTGTTCAGGTTGCAAATAGAAGGATTGGTTAGTTTTCACTATGCAAGTTTAATAGTTCAAACTGCCCTTAAGTGAGACTCGGTTCATTTCATATTCATTTAAGGTACCGTTGTAAAGTTTTTATTATTTTCAGTATCAAGAGATTCTTGTGTTCTGTGTTCTTTAAGGCCTTTGATGGAAGTCTATGTGTTTCGAATGCTTTTAGTTCTTTGTAAAACCTCCGTTTCGTTGAAGAGTTTGAAAACAGAAATTTGGAATATCTACAGATTACCTACTGTTTTTTCTATGGCCAGTGAATGAGCTACGAAATACCTGGTTTTAAATGCTGATTCATCATAAAGCCAGGTATAACGTTGAATGTAAATGCAGCTTGTGTTTCGTAGAGGCGACATC
This sequence comes from Meliscaeva auricollis, assembly GCA_948107695.1. NCBI lineage: Eukaryota > Metazoa > Arthropoda > Insecta > Diptera > Syrphidae > Meliscaeva > Meliscaeva auricollis. The sequence goes on from OX403618.1 coordinate 27,009,331, forward strand.
TCTGAGAGTAGTTTAATAGTATGTATGTCCGATAGGTATGTATGAATCGGAGAGACCTTGTGATATTTTGTGTATTTTGTTGTGTTTGTGGTACATTCATTCCAGTCTTTTACCTTGGCTACAACAATGGTAGTACATTTTAGACCTTAACAAAGTTCGAATATCAATGATACAGGATGCATGGTACTGCTTTTCGTTTTTTTTTTTTACTTTCCCATTTCGTCGCATCGAATTCGTTAGATAGCAGTGATATTCGACGTGTTCCACTGTTCTGTTAACAGTTCCTGTCCTGTTAAAATAAGAAAAAATCATTTTACTGTCAGATCCAAAGTTTGTTGTCAGTTTTTCGTTGTTTTTTGTGTTTTTCCGTAACGCACATTCCAACAATAAATTGAGCAGGTTCTTTAGTATTTCCTTTAGAACTAGTCCTTTATTTACAGTTCTTTGTTGGATTTTTCTTTCCGAAGTATTTCGTCCTACTTAATATAAGGCGTTCACCAAGTAGTGCAGATTAGGTAACTAGAAGCGGTAGAGCCTTTCCTGTGTGTTTATAGAGAATTCTTCCATTACTGTGTACCAAGTTAATTAGATAGTGGCAGCCTTTTCCCCTGCGAACTGTTAAGTTTCATAAAAGACCACTGCATACTTATAAGCCCCCTCTGCCATTATCATCAAAACTCTATGGTAGCCCAATACACTTCTATCAACGGTAATTTGGTCTTAAATGCTAAATGGAAGCAGTTGCAGTAGTGTGTTCATGGAGTACTGACTAAAGTAATATCGTAATAACTTTTTTTCTGAGTAAGCTAAGCAGTGACCAGAGTGAGTGAAAATTAGGAAAATCTTAAAAAATTGTTTGAATTTTTAAATCAAACCCCTTAATAACTATTTTTATTGCTTCTGACAACAACCCTTAAACTAAAATAAATAAAAATATAAGCTTCTTAAGGCGTATTCAAAAAATTTCCAAGAACCTATAACGAATTTCACAAATTCATCAAATACCTATCAAAGTCCAGACGCCTTCTTAAAATAAAACTACATAATGAGCTTAAAATGTATACCTATTTTACTAATTGATAGGCATGATAGATATCAATTAAGAAATTATAAGAATCATCAACATTTTTTGTTCAAAAATTTCCATTAATGAAAATTCTATACTCATTTCTACGATTTTTATTTGAAAATATTTCCTTTGTGTCAGTTTATTAACACAATTTTACTCTGCTTTGGAGGTGAAATCACAATCCATTATAAAGATACCTCCAGTAGTCAACGCTACCAAGGGAAAATGTCTGCTACTTATTTCTTAAAATGTAATCACTTCAAGACAGAAACTCAATTACCCTCACCAGATCATTTTCTTAATAAAACAAAACAGCAACAAAAAAAAAAAAAAAAAAAAAATACCAGCCGACCCCTAATTGACTCCGATATTTCAAAACTTTTCAAAATAACATTTAAAATGAAAAAAACACACACACACACGCATACTTATACACAGTTTCTGTCGAAAAATAATACCTACTGTTGACATTTTCTAAAAAAAAAAAACCACAAGAATTTCAACAAGAAAAAAAAAACAAGGACCAAAAACATAACAATGATGTTGTCATTAATTTAGCCAGCATAATCCTCACACCCAAACCACCAAAGTACCGCATTGTTACCTATACCTTGATGAGTCCTTGCCTATTGTATAAAAACTTGCCTTTTAAAGGTGTTTGTTATAGTATTTTTGTTTGTTTTGGTTTTGTGTTGCGGGGCGGTGCGGTGCGGTGCGGTGCGGGAGGGGCAAATAATAATAATGATAAAGTTTAAATTAGGCCAAACAACACTTTGGTTTCTTTTGGAACAAAACCGTTTTCTGTTCTTATTAAAAATGTTTCGATTGGAAACTTTTACAATAGCCTCTTGCTACTACCACTACAACCACCATCACCATAATATAATAAAGAAGCCAACAACGAGGTCCTTGATTTAATTTACAATTGGTTTTGGCTTTTTAGAAGTCAACATTTGCTGCCACCAAAATTTCTATATACCAACATAAGAAATTTTAATATCCTGTCTTAAGGGTCGTGTATATAAGCATACCGTGTCTCCCTGAAAGAATGACGGTTTAATCACTTGCTAATGAATTTACTGCGGAAGTTTGAAAAAAAGAAAAAATTCAAGCAACAAAAAAAAAAACATTAAATGAAAACGCGCCCAAAGACAACAAAGACGCAGGAAATTCAATCTTCCAACTGTAAAATGGTGTTATGTCATTTATAAAAAAAAGAAGAAAATGGCATTTGGTTTAATTGAAAAGAATCAACCAAAATGAACACCACGCATAAGAGGGGTGGGTTAGGTAAAACATAAACTTGAAAGTTACTTTTTTTTTTTTGTTATTTAATGGAATTATAGTAAATTACATTTAATTTTAATTAAAAGGCCTTTCAACGCCATTCTAAACAAACACTATACCCATCTATACCTTGCATTAAAGTCTCCACTTAAAAGACACTTTAATGAGAATGAGGGTCATCTTAAGGGTATTAGGCATTTATTGTTGATGGAAAAAGTAAATGAAGTTCTTAAAGTTGATGAAGAAAAGCTGTAAGTAGGTATATTAAAGATTTTATCTGTAACGACTTTTAAGTTATTGTGTCATTTCTATTATGAAGACAGTAAAATCTCCAAACGATTTGAATTGATGACTCTTAAATAGGTCTAGGTTGTTACGGTTGACTTATTTCGGCGTTTACTGGCCTAGCGGCTTGAGGTGTCGCTACATTCCATTGTTGATTACTGCTTGAACAAGAGCTTCTCTAGCAAGTTCCTAAGGCCCCTAGTCAGCCAGCTGCCTACAGATTCAGGCACCAAGTTTACCTGCGTATGGCAACAGAGTCACGCTTTGCCTCTACTACGGATTTTTAGTCGAAAACTTTTCAGGGTGGAGCACTTTTTGAAGTTAAGGGGCCAACCCATAGAATCCGTCGCATCCGTTCTGTCAACGAATTCCGTTGTCGACGGAGTTAAAAGTTCGGCTAATTTTTCCGTCGAGTCCGTGGTTATGGGTCGCTTTTCATATAAATGTGTGTATTTTAACAAGCTGTCAGCTTAAAACGTAAACATTATTGAACAGATAAATTAAAATTATGACGAGTTTTGGCTAAGAAAAAAATTCTAAAAAAAGATTTTCAAGTTAAAAACTAGGCGTCTAATACGGATTATATTCGAAATGCTCCAAAACTGTTTTTTTTTTTTTTTGAGCTTCTAAAAAACACAAACGTTTTTGAAAGTTTATGTAGGTTGTTTAATTGATTTTAAAAATCAGGGAATAACGGAAAAAATAATTTGTCAAAACGTCATTTAGATTTATGTGTTGTCTATACACGCGTAAAGAAATTCGATTTTAAAACATTTTTTTTTGAATGAATAACAGTAAAAATAAGATTTGTCAGCCCGAGTTTTTTTACCGTTTCCAATGATATTTTATTTTATCCTTTTTATTTTTGCATTTTAAATTTGCATCTGAAATTTATACAGCCATTAGATTATTTATTATATTTATACAAAATTTCAAAATTTACTGTATTCTGAGAGCCGAGATAATAGTAAAAAGAGTGTTTCTTACGCGGTGCTTAATAATTATTTACCCAAGCCTCCTAAAGTTATGATGATGAACATAACTATCAAATTTCCTTTAATTTTATGTATCACACATAACTGTACACGTGCTATAAAAGATTCATCAACTTGAAAAGAGTTTCATCAAAATTCAACAAAATTGTCTGCTTTGGTTGTCAGAACTCGACCAGCCACCAGTGGAGAACAGTACCATTGGCTCATAATGGATTCGAGATGGTTCGCTTATAAAATTTGTAATTTTTTTGTTTATTGTCGGATTTTAAAGATAGAGGTGTTTAAAAATTTTGTTGGTACAAGTGTCTTTAATAGGCGCTAATAAATCATTTTTAAACACAAAAATTAGATAAAATATTGGACTATAATTTTGCATAAAAATATTGGACAGTAATTTATTAAACATTGCAACAGAGATTGTTAAGTTAAAATATGTGTATAGCGATTGCGTTAAAATTACAAGAATTTAATGAACAATTTGATAGTTTTGAATATATTTTTAGCTCAATATCAAGATGTGTCTGTTCTCTTAAGCAATGTTATACAAAGTTTATTAATTAAATTTAAAACAAAAACTGTAAATGATATATGACAGAAAAAACATCGACAAAAATGAATGCTCCTTTGACCAATTGTACTTTAAACTTCTAGAAAACTACAGCTTAAGTGTCAACAATCATTTTGATATATAATTTGTTTTAATTGAATACTGTTTCGCAATATCATTAAATAATTTTAAAAAAATAGTATGAATTCGATCACATAAATTTGATAAATTATTCAAAGTATACTTTTCACGTAAGCAAAATAGCTTTTAACTTTAGTAAAACATACCCGATTTTTAAAGTTGAGGTATCTAAAGAAAGGTATATAGTACAAAAATAAAATCCAAAACAATTGTTTATAAAATTGTGGAAATATAGACTCCACAAGGGAAAAATGATCAATTTTTAAATTAATAACCGTAATTTGTACATTTTTTTAATTAATTGCATTGATTGAAATTTGTTATAATAACAGAGTGATTTTGAAGTATCAAACATTAATGTGGGTCAGCTAAAACCTTAAAAAAGACCTTTTGAAATTCGCCGAAAGCAAAAATAAACCAAATTACAATGGTTTGGTTGATAAAATATCAATTATGTGAAATATTTGAATAAATTTCCCAAGAAAGCACATTATGCTTCTTTGAAAAAAACTTCCTTTTACAACTTTTCACTACGTTTCTTACAAAAAATTACATTTCCAAAAAAACTATACAAAAATATATAATGATAAGAAGTTTATTATTATTAATAACCAAATGTTGAGTATCAAGATCAACGTCATAGCGGTGAAGAATTAGATCTGAAATATAAATTTGAAAAACTATTTTTGGGTTTTTCTGTGATATTTCCTGTGATATTGACAATTTGCATTCGAATTCCCTATAGCAGCCAATATCTTAATACGCATAAAATACGAAGAAATAATAATTCCAAATGAAAAACCTACTGATGCCCATAATGCCTTGCAAAAACTCACAGGATATTAAATTTAATAGAATCATTAACTATGATGTCACTTTGAATCAATTGCAACAAAAAAAAAATAGATATTTCCATGTTTACAGAATCTAAATGCCAGTCTTCATCAAAACTGAAGAAGCTTTGTACCTACACAACACATACCTACCCATCATAAAAAAGATAGAAACATACAAAAAAAAATCCAAAGGAAAAAAAAGCAAACATCTTCGGTTTTTGTTCCTTCCTGGCAAAGAGCAAACAGAAAAAAAACTAGTCTATAGTAATTTTGCAGAGAGTAAAGTTAAAATGCTGTTTCAGCTATTAGATACCATTTAATGTTTAACAAAACCTTTCTATTCTTTTTTCTGGTTCAACCCCCACTTGACCTATCTTTCTGATAGAACCTATAAAAATAAAAAAAAAGACGAAGTATAAGAAGTATACCTGAAGGACTATTCTATTCATTTTCATTTTCATGCACAATTGAACAACGACACGTACAAATCGTATGTGTTTATCCACATATATGTAAGCGATGATTGTTTTCTTATACGAGTACCTTTACCTACTCGTAAGTTTTTTTTTTTTTTTCTTCAAGGATATTATACAAGTCAAGAGACTTCTTGTGTCCTTACTTACTTTATATATGACTTCGTTAAAGTATCTATACTTATAGGTAAACGATATCTAAGGAAAATGTCCTCAATATGTCACCTTCTCTTGATGTTATATTTACTTTTGGCCAGTGTGTCCGTGATTTTTATCTTCAAGGATCGCCTCAGGGATGTGCCAGAAAAGATTCAGCAAAATTCTTTCATTTGATGTACCTACCATAATAATATATTAAATTGCAAGGATGTGAATCTTATATTAAAGGAAATGTTCTAACATACAGGTACCCAAAATCAATAGACATTATTTCTTATACTAGGTATTTATGATTACTTATGAATTTTTCGAGAACTTAAGTATATTTTCTCTGTGAAACAAACAGCTCAATGAAATTGAGAAAAAGAATAGATATTTTTTTGTCATTTGAAGGATTCTTTTATATCAAAATGGCTTAAATATAAAATAAATATTGCCTCAGGGTAGAAAAACGAGTATAAGCAAAAACAAGTCTTATCTTATATAGAAAATGGTCCAAAAGTGTTATTTTAATGAGAAAATAAAATGTGGTCAAAGCCTTCTCATCAACTGCCATCCAATAAAGCTTGTTTTTCTATTTTATACGATGACAAACATCATTACGAAAGGAAAAAAACATCAAAACCAAAAAAAAAAAAAAAAAACGATTTGTTTTACGAGAGTCATCCTGCGAAAGTTTATTCATTTCTATAGGATATGAAGCTTAATGTGGAATTAATATCCTTTGGTGATTCTTGTTTTTCCTTTGCATGTGTCGCATGTTTTTTTTGTTTTTTTTTTAGGGGGATACATATAAATTAAAGACAACAACATAATGACGCATTGATGGGAATTTCATTAATTTTATAGAACTCGAGTAGGTATCTATACCTATCTTTGCAGCAAATAAAATCACTTTGTTTTGAAAATGAAAATCATAACAATCTAATAACACAAAAACAAAGGACTTAGGACGATACTCAAATTTCGATAGGGAATTTGAGTTTATATCCCAAAATAATATGAAAAAACCTAGCAACTGCTACTATAAAAAGAACATTTGAAAGGAAAGAGAATTTTTGGATTATTTTTTTTTTTATTGTTGAGGGTTAACAAAAAAAAAATTATTTGAGAAGTATTAGGTAATAGGAGGTAGTTGACTTGTTTACTACCCAAAAAGCTCACAAGGGGATATGGAGCGGCTCTACTCAGGTTACTGACACTATATGTTTGTATTTCTGGCAGAATAGTAACTTAATAAAATTCTATTTATATTTTGCAGTATTTATTTGTAGTTTGTTCAAAAAAGGCATTCAACCCAGAAATTAGCATAGAGAAGAAAATTGGTACAGAGCCATTGTAAGATCAATAGAAGTAATATGTAGTAAAAAGTCCCAAATCCTGCAACTTAATATCCAATGAAATCAATTTTTTATGTGTTTTTTTTAAGTTTTCTCTCTTAAATATAGTTATATACATGTGCATTTAGTATGTTTTTAAAAGTGTTTATTGCCTATCAAGAACACTTGTATTGTTCTATGAAATTAAAAAATATTTCATATTTTTTAAGAAACAGAAAATAAAAATTGTTTTTGCCTTCCATTACGTTTTTCTCATTATTTTTGTATGTAATTACATAAAAAAAAATTACACTATGCTGTAACAAGATGTTTAAATTTGATTTTGAAAATCCTACAATAAGCAAAAATATTACAAATTGAATAAGCGAACCATCTCAAATCAATTTGTAAGCCAACGTCACCGTTCTCCACTGATGGCTGGTCGAGTTCCGACGACCAAAGCAGACAATTTTGTTGAATTTTGATAAAACTCTTTTCAGGTTTGTGAAGCTTTTATAGCATGTTCAGTTATGTGTGCATATCAAATTAAATTTAATTGACTGTGGTGCTCAATAAAGTTGAATCATAATTTTATATAGGTAAAAAGTAATCACGTTACAGTTATCTCGGCTAACAGACTACAAGAAATTGTGAAATTTTGTCCAATTTCTTATGTCTGCGTAAATTTCAAGTTTCATAATGTAAAAATAAAAAAGATATAAATTAAATACTTACTGTTGGAAACGGTCAAAAAACTTGGACTGGAAAACTTGTTTTTATTGATAAATCATTGAAAAAAATGTTAAAAAATCTAATTTCTTCACAAATGTATAGACAACACATAAATCTAAAAGTCGTTTTGACAAAATATTTTTCCGGTTTTTCTCTGATTTTTAAAATTAATTAGACCACCCACATAATTATTCAAAAACGTATGTTTTTTTTTATATTTTGAATATAATCAGTTTTAGCCGCTTAATTTTTTTTTATTATCTATCAATGTGCAGTGCATAAATATAACTTTTTGATAAAACATCATCTTTACCCACACCAACATCATTTTTAAAGGCCTAAAAAATTATCTGATTTTGGAAAATAATTTCTAACTAAAGAAGTTGAAATCTGCTTTTAGAATTTTTGTCGCCAAAATTCATCATCTTTTCAATTATTTATCTATTCAATAAAATTTATTTCATAATTCTAACTCTTATACTTTTCGAGATGTACAAAAAGTTTTTTTTTCTTTTACCCAATTTTACCCTAACTTACTGGTGGAATTTCAAAAAATCTCGTTTTATCGTAATCTTACACTAAACCACCTATCTTTTGGTGTATTACGTTTTTGTCTAATACTTAAAGTGTAGAAAATGAACCAGTCAGATTTATCAATAACAATGGCTGACTTCTACAATTTAATAAATAAAAAAAAAAAACAGTAAAAATGGGCTGAAAAAGTCTATTTAAATTTTATTAAATATTTTTATAAACGTCGGTAAAGAAGTATAACTTCAAAAATTGTCCCATACAAATTTTAATTAAAACACAACGACATTCAATAATAAGAAAAAAGTGTTCAAATTTCTAAAAGGTGTCCGAAAGTTATTATTTTTAAAAATGGAGGTGGCCGAGTGACTTAAAAGGTGTAAAATTGTCCCAAAGGTAAATTTGGTCTCAATCCCAAGACACATTGACATAATACAGAAAATTGCAGATAAATTTTTCAAGACTAGTTTATGCTGCCTCGGAACAAAAGAAAAACAACAGAGTTGACAAATTTTTCCCCAAATTCATTAGAGGAAGCACCTAAAGTTTTATCATAAACCTTCCTTCCTCCCTACCACATCGCTCCCTCCCCTCTCCATCCTTTTTTCATAGTGAGTTCAGTTCGGGGATGAAAACCGCACCTGAATTTTATTATAAACCTCCCTTCCTGCATACTATATTTCTATCACACCACCCCCCCCCCCTTCCCCTTTCTCTATTTCAAATTCAAATCCCGGCACTGAGTTAGGTAAAACTATTTTTAATATCAAAAGTAATATCATACAAAAATGTTGTATTTATTGGCGAGCACAGTTATCTTACCTACAAATTTCTGAGAATCAACAAATTTTTCATTTAGAAAAACAAAAAAAAAATTAAATCAAGAGAAAAATTCAGACTATTTAGCATCGTTCATTCGCATAGTGCTTCGCTCATAGCCACGCGAATACAGAATACACAGAATTATCAATTTTTAAATATTCATACACATTTTTCCTTTGCAGAAAAAAAAAATATACAAATTTTTGTTTTTAATTTTGTTCTTCTTGAAAAATTAACGACTGTCAGTTAACTTTCTTTTTAAACAAAATTTTAATTCAATGAAAAATGATAGGACATAAAAACGACACTGCAGAAACGACCATAAAAAAAAATATCTACTAATTCGGGTTAACAATAGCCATAAACGAAAAAAAAAATTGAAAGTTAAAATTTGATGGAGGGGACAAAAAAGAAAAAAAAAAACATGAATCACGTTTTCAATCTATAATAGTTATCCCTAAAGATTTTTTCCAACATCTATCTTAACTTTCCATGAAATAAAATTAAAAAAAAAAGAAAACACCCTGACCTCCCACAACACTCACTTCACTGACTTGTGTAGATGAATTGAACTTTCCATCGATGAAAAATGAACAATTTTAATGGTTCCTGACAGCTCTATAAGGCTAAGCAAATCGAACACAAAAGCCAACAGCAACCCATCGCTTATATAGCTGCTATACCCAATACCCACTAACTCACCAGCACATTGAATAAGTTCATCCTTTCTGCTTGATTTTTTTTTTTTTTTTTTTTTTGATTTTTTTCTGGTACGCCCTTGGATTGCACGCAGAGTTATGCCACCAAGATTATATGGTTTCTTCTCCCTTTTTTGGAAATTTCCCCAGAGTGGAGTGAATTGTGCAGAAATTCATAGCATTTTACTGTGAAATCTTGGATTTGGTGGAAGAATAAAAACTATAATATGGTAAAACCCAGATGGTTTGAATTGCATTATTCTGCTGCAACAATCGAATGCAAGGACGACAACATATTTTCCGTTTTAATATAAAAATAAAATCTAAAGATTGGTATTGTCATTTTTCTATATAGTTTCGAATGAGTGTCAGGGTCGGATTTATCTAGAAGTAAAATTGGTATATGAGTTCTTAGAAAATTTTACAATTCCTCCAAATGTTCAATTAGAACAAAAAAAAATTAAACGTTTAAACATCCTCCCCAAAAATTCCGCCTCATTTATTGAATTTATCGACAATTTGAACATGAAATTGAAATTTACCAACAAACATAAAGAAAAATGATGCAAAACATGATTTTTGGAAATTTTACAAAAATAATGGAAAAATATTTGTTAAAGAAAAGTATTTTTGTGACACCAATGTGTGTGTGTGTGTGTGTGTGTGTGTGTATTTGATTTATCGTGGGAGGATTAAATTCTAGGATATCAATACCATGATGGGTATGAAGGTATGTTTCTTGTAAGAAATTGAAATAATTTTACAGAGTCGGTGGTGGAACCCAAAAACAACATTGAAATTGTCTCGTCCCATTTGCGAGCAAAGTAAAATGATGTGTGTCGTCGCACTTACTTCCGTTTCTTTGCCAAAAAAGGTTTATTTTCAGGGTAAAAGCAAAAAAGCTAACAATAATGTACCCGCACACGTGTTGGTGAATTGTTAAAGGATCTACATAATGTAGGTAGGTACAAAAAGGATCAAGGTTTCTAGTACAAATAAATAAAAAAAAAAAAAGAAGAAATGTGTTGTGATTTGTTTGTTTGCTTCTTGTGTAGAAAAAAAGGAAAGTGAATTATTATACGGAATTTTCTCAGTGGATTAATGTTACACATACATATACTTAAATTGCTTAAAATATACTAAAAAGAGATAATGGAGTAGAGGGCCAATTGCTTAGCATTAGCCTTGTGACCTCTTGGAAAATGAAAATATATATACCTAACCTATAATAGGTATACCCTTTGCTGATGGATTGAAAGTCAAAGGATTATCATTATTTGGATAACATTCAACATTTCTTTTCTTATATACGAAAAGGGCATCATGTAATCAATTCATAGAATTTCACTCAGATGAGAAGAGATAATTCAAAATCAAATAAATATTTTCTTTTGTGTGTTTCGACAATACCTACCTTCCTACTGCTTAGATTTGTGGAAACCTTTTTTTTTTCATTTATCGCATTAAATTTCAATCAAGTGCACAGAAGTCAAAAGTTTTCAGAAACATATGAAATACCATAAGCAAGTTAATTTTTTCTATTTTGAATGAAATGCAGGAATGAGTAGCACGTTTTTAGATTTTTTTAAATCGAAATTTTTATATCTATCGTAAAAGAGCGTTGGAAGATGTTAAACTATAAGCTTTTTATCCAGTAGCGACAGAAATGAAATGTTAAGGTTTAAATAATTATAGACAGCTGCATTTAAGAGGAGATCTCTATTTTCCTATTACTTCTGCTCTCATGTTCACGAGGCAAACATATGTAGAGTAATAATAATTAATAAGTAGGTACCTGGTGAGGATTTGGGGGAAGATTGATGTTGGCAGCAAATGTGCGAGGGGGCAGAGGGGGGGGTGTTTTTTATTTACGATGTAGGTACTATAGTAGTCCAGTCATTTGGTACTTTTGCCTGGAATGATTTGGTGGAGTTTTTGAAGTTATACTTCTTTACCGGCGCGGCGTTTATAAACTATATTAAACCAGTATTATTACGTAGTTTTTTTCAGCCCATTATTAGTGTTTTTTTTTCACACAGACACTATAAGTAGAGAAAGAGTAACAACACACTTACATTTTATACTGGGTTTATTTTTTGTTTGCATTGCATTTTGTGTGCAACGCAATAAATTTATTATATTACAGAAGTCAGCCATTGTTATTAATATTCTGACTGATTCATTTTCTACACTAAATACAGGGTTTTCCAATAAGAGGTGTTTTGAATAGCCCGCTATTTCGGTAGCTGTCACTTTTGAAGCTGTCTTTTTTTGACATTTGACAAGTAGAAACTACGCTATTAATAAAAATGGAACGATACACGCTTCAACAACGCATTGAAATTATTAAAATTCACTATAAAAATGGTGAAAATTTGGCAGAGACGGTTCGTAAAACTAGAACATTTTTGGGTCGTCGTGAAGCACCTTGTCGGACCGCAATACAGAAATTGGTGGACAAATTCGAGCTGTTGGGACCAGTTAGTGATGTGAAGAATAAAACCCGTGCACGTCGCTCAAGAACAACTGAGAATATTGCTGTTGTAGCCCAAAGTGTTGAAGAAAACCCAGGTTTGTCCATTCCTCGTCGTTCTTTGGAATTAGGCATTCCACAAACGTCATTACACCGTATTTTGCATAAAGACTTGGGTCTTAAGGCTTATAAAGTTCAGTTAACACAAGAACTCAAGCCGGCTGATCATCAACAACGTCGTGTCTTTGCTGATTGGGTCCTTGAAATGCATGAAAATGAACCGGAATTTTATCGAAAAATCATCTTGACTGATGAGGTCCACTTCCACCTCGGAGGCTACGTCAATAAGCAAAACTGTCGCATCTGAGGCTCGGAAAACCCAAGAGTTATTGTTAAAAAGCCTCTCCATCCTCAACGCGTGACTGTTTGGTGCGGTTTATGGTCCCGCGGGGTCATTGGACCTTACTTTTTCGAAAATGAGGCTGGAGCAACAGTTACGGTCAATGGATTGCGCTATCGAGAGATGATTAATGATTTTTTATGGCCTGAATTGGATGGTATTGATCTGGACAACGTTTACTTTCAACAAGACGGCGCTACGTGCCACACAAGCAATGAAACCATCGATCTTTTACGGGTAAAGTTTCCGGACCGTGTTATCTCTCGAAGAGGTGATCACAATTGGCCACCGAGATCTTGTGATTTTACACCTTGCGACTTCTTCCTTTGGGGCCACGTGAAAGATAAGGTCTACGCCAACAGCCCAGCGTCGATTCAAGACCTGAAAGATGAAATTCGTGAGGCTATCGAGGACATATGTCAGCCACTTTGCGATTTGGTCATGGAAAATTTCATGAAAAGGATATGGTCCTGTAAGCGTGGTCTTGGCGGCCATTTGGCTGATGTTGTGTTCCATTATTAACGGCATACCTTCCTCTTTATAATGAAATAAACATCCGATCATTTATCTCCAAAAATGCCATTTTTCTTTGAATATCAAAATAACACCTCTTATTGGAAAACCCTTTATAAGTAATAGCAAAAACTATATACACCACAAGATAGATAGTATAATGTAAGATTCGAAATTCTACCTGGGGGAAGTTAGGGTAAAATGGGGCAAAAGACAAAATAAACTTTTTGTACATCTCAAAAAGTAAAATGGTAAGAACTATGAAATAAATTTTATTTATTAAATAAATTGAAATGATGGTGGGTTTTGGCAGAGCCGAAAATTCTAAAATATCAACTTTTCAAGTTAAAAATTAGTTTTTAAAATCAAATATTTTTTAGACCTTTTAAAAATGATGTTATTGTGGGTAAAGTTGATGTTTTATATCCGGCTACAACATTGTGTAATATTTTTTATATAATTACATATAAAAATAATGAGAAAAACGTAATGGAAGGCAAAATCAATTTTTGTTTTCTTTTTCTTTTAAAAAAATCGTATGAAATATTTTTTTAATTTCATAAAACAATGTACTACAATATTGTTGGTACAAGTGTCTTTGATACTTACTTACTTATGATGGCTCAACTAGAGCGTGCTGCTCCTAGGCCTTGCTCAATACGCCCCTCCAGCTGGCTCGATCCCTAGCCTGCTGTCTCCAGTTTCGCACTCCCAGCTGGCGGATGCCTCCCTCTACCTGGTCCCTCTTCAGCTAGTCTAGTTTCACCTCGTACTTGACTGGAGACTAATTCTTAGGATCTGTTTTTGACAGGAGATGGCCAGCCAAGCTGAAGATCTTTCACAGATCTTTTGGTATTGTCGATCCTTTAAAGACTTGGATCATATTATCCTTTCTAATTTTCTTGAGTATATTTCATAGTATCATTGAATGGGTTTGACTCATACAAGATTCAATCAGTGGCTACCATTCAGGTCTTAGAAGTCCCAGACACATCTTCACAGTTTTCTTCGCGTTTTGTATCATCCGATTCTTTAAAAGAACTCGAAGTAACCTTGACTTCTGGGGCATCCTTCCTTCAAAGACTCTTGAAAATTGACCTAAAATACAGTGCCAAGTCTCGGCAAGCATTTTTAAAACCGTCCTCTTTGTAAACAATGTTCAGGGAAAAGTTAGTACAACATAGAAAATAAGAAACAAATTAAAATTTATATTATTTGTTTCAATTATATCGAAAATCAATTAAATTGAAATGAGTTTGTCAACTGTCGTCGTGTTCCCAACAGTTTATTTTTTTTTTTTTTTGTTTTGTTATTTTAATTTATTGTTAGGCAAAGAGTGCACTCTCGTAAATCAATTTCTATTTGCAATTTGTCACCATTCATCCATCTTATTCCCTAGTGTGTGAATTAAATCATCCAAACGAATTTTGTGGGAACAACAACAACTAGGGAAAAATTGCAATGAATGTTAAGGAAGAGCTAGCAAGAAAAAGACAAAAACAACAACATAAACTACAAGAAATAGGTCAAAAGGAAAACAAATTGAAGTACAGACAGGAAAATGTGTATGCTCACCGGGATAACTACTGATTTGTATCCTGTTCCTCTTGTTGTTGTTTCGCTTGGATTTTATATTGTGTTATTTTGTTTTTTTTTCTTCTTTCCTTTTACTCGAAGCCAATTTGTTTTTTTTCTTTTCCTATTTTCTTTATGTTTTTTCTGGTTTTCTGGTTGCATTTGAATGGTAAGGAGGGGGTATAGAACAAAAACGAATCAAAACAACAAACAGTGCAAAGCAAGAACGATATCAAGTGTATTTGAATACAGATTCACATATCGTTAGTGAAGAAAACATGAGGTAGGTACTCTATATTTGATAGGGTTGCCATTTTAAATTGTAATATTCGGTTTGATGGCTACAAACGAACTTTCTACTGTCGGTCGTAAGAAAAAAACTATCAAAATGAATGAAGATTTAGAAAACAAAACTCAGAAATTGACTTAGGATTTTAGAATTGACGAAAAGTCAGAAACGACACAATTTTTTTCTTAATGTATCATGCATAAAACATTTGAATAATTTTTTTTTATTATTTTATTCGATAGAAAATTAAATTTATGACAAAAAGCTACTTCAGCAAAATTTTCCAATTAAGCTTAATTTTAGAGTTGTATCCAAAATACTGACCGTACCAACATTTCTCTGTTCAAAAAAACCAATTTGTTTTTCTTCAAATTGTAACTTTGGCAACCCTAATTAGTAAAGGGTTTAATCGGGCTGCATGTTGTTAATGTTCAAGAAAAGAAGTATGCCACAACCAGGAATTCCGACAACTACTAGGATTCCGTTTGTTTTTTTTTTTTTTTTTAATTCTTACCAACGATTTTCTAATTCTTTTCGTCCTTCTCAATTTTGTCTGTCTTTCCTTTCTGCAATTTTTTTTTTTGATCCTGTTTGCGGTTTTTCAATCTTCGCTTGAATACAATTTAAAGAGTTCCGTTTGGTTAACAATTTACATTTGGTATTTGTCACGTTGGTTGGATGAGACATCGAGAAAGTAACGAAAAGAGAGTTCTTTTTACATAAGCCCATACCAACCACTAGAAAAATAAATGATGCTTACCTGTTTGAATGAAGTTAATTTGATTTTGATTTCGAGCTTCTTTTGGGGGACATTTTTAAGAGATTTCTGTTTGATTTACTCAACTTGATCTTTATCGCCTATATATGGGTTCAAACAGCAAACTTCCAATGGTATGGAGTATACCTACACGGTCAATCAGTCTCCGTTTATTTGACTCCTCTTTTTCATTTACTTTTGGGCTTCATGTTTGCAGATAATGCAGTTTTGTAGATTTATGTTTACAAGCACTTTGCCACTCAGAGAAGTATTTTTTTTGTGTAATCCTATGGTCATTCTTCGACCGGAGCCGGAAAGTAGCTACTGCTACACTATATTTAGGTCATCGGAAGTTCTTCCAAATTGAATGTATATAAGAGAAGCGCATTTCATTTGAAATCCATTCCCGAATATTCACCCGCTGCGTCCAGAATACAGATAAATAACATTTTTATGGTTTTTCCGCATGCACTTCAACGTCGTTTTATGATTCTTATTTATTTATTTTTTTTTAGCGACTTTTAACTTTAATTGTTCACAGAGCTTCAGATGATGACAGGAGTTTTTGAAATCGTTTTTAATCTGTAAACTGTAATAAACTATTCTTTATTTTTGCAATATTTGTACATGTTGTTTTAAAGGGTTTTCCAATAAGAGGTGTTATTTTGATATTCAAAGATAAATGATCGGATGTTTATTTCATTATAAAGAGGAAGGTATGCCGTTAATAATGGAACACAATGGCCGCCAAGACCACGCTTACAGGACCATATCCTTTTCATGAAATTTTCCATGACCAAATCGCAAAGTGGCTGCCCTATGTCCTCGATAGCCTCACGAATTTCATCTTTGAGGTCTTGAATCGACGCTGGGCTGTTGGCGTAGACCTTATCTTTCACGTGGCCCCAAAGAAAGAAGTCGCAAGGTGTAAAATCACAAGATCTCGGTGGCCAATTGTGATCACCTCTTCGAGAGATAACACGGTCCGGAAACTTTTCCCGTAAAAGATCGATGGTTTCATTGCTTGTGTGGCACGTAGCGCCGTCTTGTTGAAAGTAAACGTTGTCCAGATCAATACCATCCAATTCAGGCCATAAAAAATCAATAATCATCTCTCGATAGCGCAATCCATTGACCGTAACTGTTGCTACAGCCTCATTTTCGAAAAAGTAAGGTCCAATGACCCCGCGGGACCATAAACCGCACCAAACAGTCACGCGTTGAGGATGGAGAGGCTTTTCAACAATAACTCTTGGGTTTTCCGAGCCCCAGATGCGACAGTTTTGCTTGTTGACGTAGCCTCCGAGGTGGAAATGGGCCTCATCAGTCAAGATGATTTTTCGATTAAATTCCGGTTCATTTTCATTCATTTCAAGGACCCAATCAGCAAAGACACGACGTTGTTGGTGATCAGCCGGCTTGAGTTCTTGTGTTAACTGAACTTTATAAGCCTTAAGACCCAAGTCTTTATGCAAAATACGGTGTAATGACGTTTGTGGAATGCCTAATTCCAAAGAACGACGAGGAATGGACAAACCTGGGTTTTCTTCAACACTTTGGGCTACAACAGCAATATTCTCAGTTGTTCTTGAGCGGTTTTATTCTTCACATCACTAACTTGTCCCAACAGCTCGAATTTGTCCACCAATTTCTGTATTGCGGTCCGACAAGGTGCTTCACTACGACCCAAAAATGTTTTAGTTTTACGAACCGTCTCTGCCAAATTTTCACCATTTTTATAGTGAATTTTAATAATTTCAATGCGTTGTTGAAGCGTGTGTCGTTCCATTTTTATTAATAGCGTAGTTTCTACTTGTCAAATGTCAAAAAATGACAGCTTCAAAAGTGACAGCTACCGAAATAGCGGGCTATTCAAAATAACATCTCTTATTGGAAAACCCTTTAAATACGATTAGTGGGGTTTTCAAACAAATGTAAGTATTAATATTCAAATTAAAGAAATAGTCAATATTTGTAGGTAAATTCTTGATACTGACAGCTAAGTAAGTAAGATCTAAAACTAATTAATGTTGGAAATTTTCGAGGTCACATCTACATTGCAAATGAACAACAAACACCAACCAATTTTTAATATTAAAGAAATCACATTTAACAGGTATCTACATTTATTTTCTTAGACGTTTTTTTACGTTTAAAAAACAATAACAAAAAACAACAATTTATTGCGACTTACAGCGTTCCACCAAAATTATTATTATCATCCACATAATTCAATTTTTTTTTTCATGTACTAAAACCAATTTTGTGTTTTTTTTTATATTTCAGGTAAGCACAAACAAAACATCAAAGATGCAAACATATTTGCTATAAAACAATGACTGGTGAGAATTGAAATTAACATGAGAAAAAATAAAATAAACATTTAATGGTAATGAGAATACACTTATATTATTGCTCAATTTGGCTTTAAAAACATCAATTGCTTTTTTAAAGCAGCATTCGGTATTATTGCAACCGCTGTAGCTTTTAAACGACTTTCACTCCTATGACACAGGTCAGGTCAACAGAATTAAATTTGTTAACTGTTGCCCAAATATTGACAAAGATTTCTAAAGGTTTTCGACGTCCTGAACTTGAATCCGAAGTCAGAAACCTTTTTCGCCTCAAGTCAACTGCGAAAAGGGTTTTTTTTTTTTGTGATTTTCTAATGGAAATATTTGAAAAATGAGAGCTAATAGGAATATTTTAATATTGGATTCGAGTTGAGCACATCGAAAACCTTTAGAAAACTATAGTTTTGTTTCGGCAACAAGAAACTTTGTTGACAGGTTTAAAATTAAAAATACATTGATTTCAACTTATGATTTCTCGGAGAAAAAAATAAAATTGTTTCAAAAATATTGAAAAATGCATTTCTTGTGATTTTGTTACTGGAATTTCTCAAAAACTAGAGCCAATTTGTAAATTCTGATTTCGAATTCGATTTCGGCACGTGCGTCGTAGACCTTAGAAACCGTAATCAATGTTTGTACAGCAAAAACCGTGTTGGCCAGTGTTATGAAACTTTGCAAGTATTATCGAGGTACAATATAAGAAAGTTAGCAACAAAAAAAATTAACTAAAACATTATAACTTTGCATTCATCACTTTTAAAAATTTTTCATAGAATCACTTTTCCACTTTTTGTTTTTATTAAATCGAGTTTTCTGAGGTACCACTTTACAAATTCACTTAAAAAGTAAATTTTTATAGAAGAAAAACAAATGGCAGACTTTGTTTCGAGGTTATTCAAGAAGCTGTTTTAGTCATTTAAAAATCATTTTTATCAAAATTTCTACAGCATAACACTTTCAAAATTTTAAATCAAAAGTTAACATCGAAGCAACTTTAGCCATAAGCTTTAATGGTTAGTATGTGCATTTAATTGCAATAAAAACAAATCATTATTCAAAGTCTTAAAAACTATGTTAGGTGCTTAATGATAATATGTAATCAAATAAGGACAAAGTAATGCAGGTAATTTACTTTCAACACTCGGGAAAAACATAGATAACTTTTCTTGAAAAAGGTTTAAGTTTTTTTTGCCTTTTTCTAGCTTAAAAAAAAAAACTGAGGAACCGTCAATAGAATTTTGTAAAAAATCTTACCATTTTTGTTGACTTCGCCATCTTGTGTAAAATTTGAGTAGGTATACTGAAACTGTGAAGTGATAGAAAAAATATCATTAAATTTTTTTTTATTTTATCACTTCACCAAGCACCTTCTAATGCAATTTTCAATACTAAGTGTCATTGAATGCCTGAAGTAGTGTCTCCTGACTAAATCTATACTGAAATTATTCCACCCTCAAATTCAAAGCCCATAGTATTTGTACTTGGGATTTTTGAAAAGAAAAACTTTTAACTTCTAACTTTTCCAAAGTTTTGAAGCCTTATTAAAATAACTTGTAAATTGAATATTTTTCCAAATATTAAATAATGCTTAATCACTTGTGAGAAGAATTTTTTTTCAAAAACGCCTCTATTGATTTTGATTAAATTTTTCGTGTTTACTTTTGTTTGGAATGTCAAGTATACAGTTCTTCGCAAAATAACACCTTTAGTCATTTTTTAAGGCATGACTGGATCGCACGAACTTGATCATGTAGTCCAAGGCCTTTATGTGTTAACTTATATTGAAAAATTTAACTTTTGGTTTTTTTGAAAAATTATTTTTTCCTCAATGATTTTTTTTTTTAATTTAGTTTTTAGATATTGATAAAAAAATACATTATGGCATGCCAATTTTGTATTCAAAAATCGTTTGGAATTTTTTTTTATTCAAAAAATATTGTTTTTAAGAAATGGCTCGTACGATTTTTCAAAAAAAAAAATTCTTAAAATGTATCCTTATAGAAGAAACCATATCAAAAATTTCAATTAAAATGGTTAGAGCCGTTTTTGAGAAAACTCGAATAACTCAAAAATGTTGTATGGGAGGTAGGAACTTGTTCTAGATGAGATATTCAAAAACAAAACAAAAAACAAATTTCGAAATTACGTTAAAATCATCTATACAGTGATTCGTTACCTAAATGCCACTTTAAAGATAGATTGGAAGTTTTCGGATTTAGTCCTGAAATATTTGCATACAGTTTTAACATGGGGATTGGACCATTCGATAATTGGTTTCTTTCTATAAAAAAAAAATTGTTTTTATTCAAAAATCAGAACAAAACCTTCCTTCATAAAGTATTTTTTCTAATTCTTTTCGACTTACAGTAGGTACCTAACTACTCTTATGTTGTCAGAAAATAGGCTAGTCAATTTTAGCATCTTCCTACGCTACGTTACGACTTTGCAAATGGCGGTAAGACAAAAGCCATGCCTCATAATTATTTTCCCAAGAAACCATTGCCTGTCCTATAATATTCAAATTAAAAATAAAATCCCTATTAAAAACCATGCCTACCTTCTTCATTTCAAACTTTTCATTTTGGCTTTCTATAGGATTTCATTATTGAAGCAAACAAAAGAAAAGATTAAATTTTAATGTCCATTTCAAAAATATCATTACATCACCTTCACCATTAAAAAAAAAAAAAAAAAACTTTCCAATTCAGTACCTGTGTGCTACTACTTGACAAATTAACTTTTTCGTAAATACTCTTACCTATTTTGGAAACTTTTTCTTTTGTTTTTCTTTTTGAAAAAAAAAACAAAATTCCTTTCATACCTTTGTTCATCATATAAGTATGTAGGTGCCTACCAACCTCCTATAATTCTTCCAAAAATTCCTTTCATGAAATGTTGTCTTCCTTCCTGTGTTATTTCTCCAGATTCTTTATGAACTTTTTTCATAATATATATCAAATCACACACGTGTCAGTGTTTTTTTTTTTTTTTGTTTTGTTCGGCAGGAAGCATTTTTTTTTTCTTTTGTTCCAGCCTATTAAGTTGCCCTCTAGCTTGATGTCCAAATAATATGTTTGCTGTCTGGCACCCGAGGAATACACACACACACACACAAAGAAGGCAAAACACACATGTTTAACAAATTACATATCCAACATTCCGCAAAAACTTTTAAATGAAAATTTAGCCCATCGTGCGTCGTCGTAGTCGTAAGCTTCAGTAATGATGTGTGTTTCGCTTTGGTACCCAAGACAACATGTCACCAATATTCTCATATGTTCATAAATGATGTTAAAATATGTTTTATTATGACTGCGAGAGTCCTGCTTAAAAAAAAATTGAAGATCTCATTAAAAACTCACATTTGATTGAGAATTTTAAACACAAATTCAACAATTCTAAAGCTGTTGTAGGATCTATAAGGAGTGCGTAAGGACTAAAAGCATATTGTTGTTGCTTTTTCTAGCAGAGTTCCATATTTTTTTCTCCCTTCAGATCAAATTTAAAAAGCTATTGAATATTGATTTAACTCGAAGGCTTTGTTGTTAGAAATAAATAATTTAGGATGAAATTTACGGCATCCCTGGAAAGTGCTCTCCTGTCTGGTTATAAATTTGAGAAGGGATGAGGTTAAGTGGCCTGATTAGGACATCCATAAAGAGAGTTAAGAGGAGGCACCAATTAACTTAACAAGGATGGTAATGGGAATTTATAATACAATAATTATCAGGACTCTCTCAACTCAAATTGGTTGTCCTTTGTTAACCAGCATCCTTTTTGGTCTATTTTAGTGTCGTATCTTGATTTTCACGCTACTTCCTATACTGATATTGAATACTGCTAAGGGTGTGTCGTGTATACTTACAGAGGAGAGATTTTGTGTATATATAAAATTCTCACCATCACCATGGCCACAAAGAGGCTTCCATTAAATTTTATTCATTGATCCTTGCATCTATTATCGTGGACTGGTATAGTGGCAAAGATCACACGTATATATATGCCATTGGAAATGGATAAAGTTTAGGTCCTTTATACTGACTGACATTGGATGTTTGTGCGCGAGACTATGGCTGGCTGTCATGAAACTCACAAGGATGTTGTATACGGATACAAAAATAGATGGATGATGGTGATGTATCTCTAACGAATTCAATTGCAAGTAAAAATTGGAATGGAGTCTATACTAGTTGTTGGTTGTGTGTACTTGGGATATGGTAAAAGGATATAGAACAGAATTCCATATACACAGCACAGACAGAATATAATATATGTAGGATTTCTTGGACCGTCAATGACGCAGACGGCGACGTCTGTCGTCGTCGTAAACGAAAAAATAAAAATATATATTACAAATCTCTGGTATAGCTTTTCGTTGACCTCCTTTGACATTTTTTTTTTTTTTTTCAGTCCCAATTTTGTATTCAATCATTACATTTAGTATATTTCGTACAGATATATGTATGCTCTTTTGATATATATTCTCATTTTAACGCCTTCATGTATCATGTGTCCCAATACCAGCACCACTACTGACTGACTGATTTTTCTTCAATTTTATTGATGTCATTTTATATTTGTCTGTTTTGCTTTTAGGACGCAGTCATATAGAGAACAATTTGAGGAATTGGAATTGGATTTTGTAGTTTGAAATCTTTGTACAGTTTTTTTACGAAAATAGGAAGCTCGTTACTTTTATTTTATTGAGGAAATTTACTAAACGAGCTAATTTGGATTTTTGATTTATTTTTTTTTTTAAATAAGGATGTTCCCTTTAACCGAATTATAGTCAAATGAGGGTTGCCATGTTCTTTATCAATCCATTCTCATGATTTGATTTTTTATTCGAGTTTATTTTTTTATTGAATTTTATATTTTTTTTGAGCTAACCATTTGAACAGAAAATTATTTTTTTTTTCACAAGAAAAGGGCTTACCAAAAATTTGCAGAAAATTAGCCAGTGCCGTTTTCTGATATACCAAAATTTCAATAATTATGCTGAACATAAACGGCTAGGATCTACCATTTCCTCTGCGTATACTGTCACATAGCTGCTTGTGTTTGAAAGACGTAGTTTTTTGACAGATAACACAGAGAAATTGAATGCACGACTGGATCGCACGACCTTGTTCATGTAGCCAAGGCTTTTATGAGCACCTACTCAAATCTTGGATTTTCGAAGCAGGTACTCCATTTGGTATGAATACAATTCTTGAACACATACATTCTTTTGAGCACTTACTCACCTAATTACTCTGAGTACTTACTCTGAGTACGTGCTTTGTTTTATTCATTTCACCCACTGACCCGATTATGAATAACTCAAGTGGTAAAAAATCTCCTCAAGCCTACACTTGAGAAAAATCTTGACTTGAGTGAGGATTTTGAATTCCTCCCTTAATGTGTTTGCTGAAGAGGTTATGTCAAATTCTCCTCCAATTGTCTTGATCAGGTAAGATTAGGTTAGGTTAGGTTAGGTTTAGTTAAATAAGGTTAAGTGCCTGTCATTAAAAGCAACTGGCATACCTACCCCAATAAAGGTCCATTGTGATACCACAAACTATAGTGAACAATGCGATTTTCTATTAGATTGGAGCTTCTGATGAAGCAAGAAATACGAACTGTTAATATCAGTGTTTATTCATGAGATCGTTTGGAACATTATAGAAATATCGGACCAACATATATCCGTTGAAATTAGTTCTTTCGAATAAAGAGTTCAGTAAACCAACTTAATTAATATACATTTTGTCCAATACTTGGTGCATGACTGGTAAATTAATTGATTCGTAAAGCAAACACTTCGACTTATGAGTAGCGATTCTAATTTTGCTTACTAAACCAAAGTAACAGCGATTTGATTTATCAAATTCTTCGACAAATTACCATAAAATTATGTGCGTGTAAAGTTAGCAACGCCTTAACAGAAATTCCAAAAATTTAAGTGTGCAGAAATTTGTTGCTAATTCGTCACAATCTCGAGTTTTTTCCTCCATGTTTTGACTTTGAAATGCAATTTAATAGTTTCATAAGAACAACTAAGTTAATAAAAAATATAATCATATAGTGACAACATTGGTACCAAATTAATGGGTTACTTCTCACCTTTTCAAAAAAATGCACTTCATATTTTAGCCCAACTCGTTTATGACAGGAATTTCTTGCTAATTTGTTGCTCAATTGTTCCTCTTCACACGAACTGACATATTTTCTTTTTAATATTTAACTGGAAAACAGATTTGGGTTTTGTGTATTTCTTTTGTAGGTGTTGTTTATTTCTGTATTTTACAAAGGTTTTGGTGTGTTCAGGCATTTTTTCAGAAAATCAATTGATGTAGAAATATGTACTCAAATTTATAGAACCCATAAATGCCCAAATCTCAATACAGACAAATTTTGTAAATAAAACAAACGGAGCTTTTAGTTTAAATTTGTTGCATTTCAAGTTTCTACTGCAACTGCTTAACCCTCGAAAACAAATTTTTGATGATGTCACTCACCACTATATGGGCTTATGCTTTAGGGGGTAACGGTAGGATCAAAAAATTCGGGAATATGTGAAAAAAATTAGCAACAAATGACATTAAATAAAATTTCTATAGCAATTACCGAAATTTCCAAATATGAGGTCAGTGTAAAAGAAAAGAAAATGCACGACTGGGTCGCTCGTAGGGTCAAAGTTGCTGTGGATGCTAAAGTTTCATATATAAAGTTTTTAATTTTATAAGAAATTAAAAATTAAACATACAATTTTTTACTAAAATGACTTAAGCAACTTCTTAATTTGTTTTGATCTCAAAACTAAGTATGCCATTTGATTTTGTTAAAAAAGATTAATTTTTAGAAAAAAAAAAATTGAAAATCGTTAGAGCCGTTTTTAAAAAAAATAATTTTTTATGTACAAAAATTATAAAGCTTTGTTTTAAAAAAAAAATTGAATGCCAATCTTAAGAAAATATTAATGGACATCTAAAACGAAAATTTCAAAAAAAATCATTCACGCGTTTTCGAAAAATTGATTTTTGAAAAAAAAAAATTTGAAACTTTTTTTAAAAATCCAAAATTTTTTTTTTTTAAATTTTTGATATAAAATAACTTGAAAATTGATAAGAACCTCTTGTGCAAAAATTGTCATAGAAATCTGAGGAATCGCTTACGAGAAAATCAGAAAAGAGTAAAACGGTTCTATGGGAGGTTTTAAACCGATAAAAAAATGTTTTTTTATTTCAAAAGTACGACCTTGCCTGTTGTATTACACATAAAAATTTTAATCAAAATCGTTAGAGCCGTTTTTGAGAAAATCAAGATTTTCTATATTGGTTGTATGGCAGGTACCGTTAATTTTGGTCCTAAAAAAAAAATTTCAATTTCCCCTCTAGGGAATCACCAAAAACTCTTAACTACCAAGTTTGAAGATAATCGCTTAAGTACTTTAGGCTCTAGATCAACTGACAGACAGACAGACAGAATTGCGAGACCCACTTTTTTTTACGAATCCCAAACTTGCCCTATAGTACCTATATCGCAAGTAAAAAATACCCTTTCACTAATAATACGCCTGTGGTCGAATTATTTAATTTTTATCAATTTAACATCATTTTTACATGGTGTTTTGGTACTTATTGCACAAAATTCTTTCCCACTTAATAAGCACCCTTTCATCCAAAAAATTTTTGAATGTACTCTTCTGGTCCTGGATTCACATGACAGTTAAATGCTTCATACCAAATTGTACTAAATTGCCATTATTTTAAGAAGGTTTTCTCTAATATTTTACTCGTTGCAATTTAAAAAAAAGCCAATAAAGGGATTTTGGGGGGCTTTCTTATTCTGCGTCTTTACCAATCAAAAAAATTGACAACCTAATTATATTCACCCTAGACTCTATCATTCTTGATCTATAATCATTTCAGATAAGTCTGTCAAAGTCAGTTAATTTAAGATTCCAAGTTCCAACTCAATCACCTCCTTAGGTATAATTTTTTTTTTTAAATTACATCCGTGTAGGTAGTAGCTTAAAAAAAAATCTTAAATTTAATTAATGCAATTAGTAAGTTATAGAGCTTTGAATATAAACTCGTAGGAGTTATATAACTGTGTATATGTATACGTACGTTCTTAAAAATCCCTTATTCCCAGCTTGCGTATAAATTCTTATCTAAATTAATGTTCCTTGTCACAATGTCAAGAGCCTTCTTCCATCTCTTTGCTAATTCCTCCCTTTTTTTGTTTTGTTTTTTTTTTTTTGTTGTTTGTTTTTGTATCTCAGGGGATATTGTGCCTTAAAAAAAAAAAGTTGTTGATGAGGGTACAAAACAAGATGATTCAAGGATGATTGATTAGAATACCATAGTGTTGTAATCTCTCAAGTCTCAAACATTTTATGAATAATTTTACGACAAATTCAAATTTTTGTGTCTACAATGATGGTTTCTCGGTCTTGTCTTATCGGGTTGACCACAGATTCTTTGAATATCCTGCTTAGACTTAATGCTAAATAAATTTTGTTTTGGTTTGTTTTGTTATTTTTTAACAAAAACAAAAAAAAAACAAACCACATAGTAATCCATCAATTTGACTTATGAAACTTTAATATTAAAAAGAAAACAAAAAAAAAGTTAAACGTGTATAAAGGATATTTTATTATGAATGTAAGTATTTCCTTTTATCTGTGTTTTGGAATTCACATGAAACCTGAAAAGTTCCTAAACGATATCAACTTAATATGACATTGAAAAATAGGGTCCAATGGAAGAGGTAAAAGCCTATTCTGCTTAAAAAGGAATTTAATAACAGGGATGTGAGATGCGATTATAAATAATGAAGAGGTACTTAATATTCTCGCTTGCAAAAAACCACAGACAAATTTATCAGAATTAGATTTTTTTCTCTTGAAATCAAAAATTTATGTGAATCTACCTGCAAAGGAATTAAAATAAAAAAAAAAAAAAACTTTCAAACGTCACCGAGACATAGGTAGGTATTATTATTCAAAAATTAAATCTTTTTTTATTACCTTTTTTATCACCTTCGTCATTCTTATATTTTAAATAGCACACTTCGAGAGGAATTAAAGGAGCATTAACAAAGCGAATGAGTTTTTAAGCATACAGAAATCTGTTTTTACTCACAAAGAGATAAATTGACGTAATTGTTGGGGGATAATTAAAATGTCAAGTTCAAATTTACGCAATATTTAACATTGAAGCAAGGTGCTTATGGTCGAATTAGTCACCTTTTTTGTGTGTCAAAAGCAAATCCTGATGAAAGGATTTTTTTTTTTAATTTTAATGTAATATTGGGTAAAATGACAATTTTTTTTCGTTTTTACTTTCATTTACCTCATATGTATATCTGAATGCCACAATCAACCAATTAGATTTGGGGGTTTTCAGTAAATAATACTGAACGTGAGAGATCTCTTTGATGTTGATGTTGATGAGGGTGCTTAACAAAAAAAAAAAAACAAAAATAATAACCAATATCTACTATATTTTACGAAATTACAAACTTTTAAAGTTCATGAATGCGAAAGCTAAAAACAGGTTTTGTTTCTTATCAAAGAATAAGACTTATGTACTTTCTTTTTCTTCTAATTAAAAAGTTTTTTTTCCTTAAAAAAAAGAAAAACAAAACAAACAAGGTTAAAATCCTTAAAATACGTGCTTTTTTAATGTTAAGTCTCGAAAAAAGAAATCAAATTAAATGTGTTTTCGGTTTATGATTGAAAACCACATTTACAAACCGTTTTCAAAAAATTAAATTTTCAAAAAAAAAGTACATAATTTGTAACATTTATAGGGTGGTAGCTAGCCTTTCTGTCTGTCTGTCTATATATCGAGCTACTTTAAGCTTCGTAATTAAAAATTAACTGGAAATTAAACATTTTCGTAGGACCAAAATTAACAGTACCTGTGGTTTTTGTTTTCTCAAAAACGACTCTAACAATTTTGATTTAAATTTTCGTGTCATAAAGTTCGTACATTAATGTATAAAAAATAAAATGCACGACTGGGTCGCACGTATTTGCTCTTAGGGTCAAAGTTGCTGTGGATGCTTAAGCTTCATATGTAAAGTTTTTAATTTTATAAGAAATTAAAAAATAAACATAAAATTTATTAATAAAGTGACTTAAACAACTTCTTAAATTGTATTGACCTCAAAACTAACGGAGCCATTTGATTTTGTTAAGAACGATTAATTTTTAGAAAAAAAAATTGAATATTGTTAGAGTCGTTTTTAAAAAAGTAAATTTTTCATATACAAAAATTTTCAAGCTTTGTTAAAAAAAAAAAGTTTGAATGCCAATTTTAAGAAAATATTAATGGACATCTGAACCTAAAATTTCAAAAAAAAAATCATTCACGCGTTTTTTTTTTAAATCCAAAAAATTTTGTTTCAAAATTTTGATATGAAATAACTTGAAAATTGTTGAGAACCTCTTGTGCAAAAATTGTCATCGAAATCCGTGGAGTCACTTACGAGAAAATCAGAAAAGAGAAAAACGGCTCTATGGGATATACCCTTTTTAACCGATGAAAAAATATTTTTCTTATTTCAAAAGTACGACCTTGCCTGTTGTATTACACATACAAATTTTAATCATAATCGTTAAAGCAGTTTTTCAGATTTTGATTAAAATTGTTGTGTCTAATTATGATAGTAGGATCATACTTCTGAAATGAAAGAAATGTTTGTAAAAATTCTACTATTGGTACCTCCCATAGAACCTTCTTTGTTTTCATTTTTCACTTTCCCTCAAACCACTTAACCAATTTTGATACTATTTTTATATACGGAAGCTTTTTAACAACCTTAAAATTATTTGATATCAAAACTTTTCAAAAAAACTAATTTTTGGATTCTTAAGTTTTTTTTTGAAAAATCTATTTTTCGAAAACGGTTCACTGTATTTTTTTTAGATCTGGGGTTTAGATGTGCATTCATATTTTCTTAAAAATGACATACGAACTTTTTTTTTTAAACAAGGTTTGAGAATTTTTATATATAAAAAAATATTTTTTAAGTGTCGGTTTTCAATTTTTTTTTTCTTAAAATTTATCGTTTTGAATCAAATTAAATAACATACTTGGTTTGGAGCTCAAAACAATTTAAAAAGTTGTTTTTGTCATTTAAATAATGAATTTTTTTTTATTTTTTTACATTTCTTATAAATTTATTTATTTCTTACATTTTTATATATGAAGCTTTAATGGCCACATCAACCTTGACCCTAAAAGCAAGTACGTGTGACCCAGTCGTGCATTTTATTTTATTTGTAAATAATAAATTTAAAAAAAAAAAAATATAGTAATTCAAATTTTAATTCATATCAAAAATATATGTAAGAATTGAGAAAGTGAGGTCTATTTTACGCACCCCACATGTTTTGTACATGATTGGAAAGGTCTGAATATCTTTTTTCCAAAATAAAAAAAATCGATTAAAAATTGAAAAGCTAAAATTTCTGCAACTGCTTAAGGTTTAAAAAAAATAAAAACATATTTGATTCTCAGTCCAGATTTTGGGTATCGTAATATATTTTTGAAAAGGCTGCCAAGCCGTATGCATAATGTGATAGATCCGTCTGAGTGATTTTTTAATCCCAAACAGTGATATTTTTGCAATGAATAGAAGATAACCTCTTACAATTTTCAAATTTACTTGACTTGGTTCGGTTTAGTAGTAAAAGCTCTATATATGGTCTATTTCTTAAGTAAAAATGTATACACATATTGTATTCCAATTTATAACATAGTTTTTTATCATTACATTAAGGTAGCCAAACAAATTATTCATCTCATTATGTTTCAGACTTAAATAATTGTTTAATTGCAAACACCTTTTGACTCATAATTCTCTTGCAATTCTGCCATCAATGCTCTTTAATCTTCAACCAATTTTCTATTTTCTTTTAAGAAGCTCATGTTTTTAAGCATACAATCTTGTTTATCTAAGATAATTGCTTTTAATTACTACATCTTATCGAAATTAACTTAAAGAAAAAAAAAATACCTTCCATCAACATTTTGCTTATGTCAGTCACCTACTAGATAATCTTAAACCATATTCCATCATGTTTACTAATCTCCCCAGATCTAATCACTTTTGTGATTTTCAAAAGAAGGAGTAGGTAGCTATTGGCAGAAGGAGAGTATAAATTTTAAATACTTTATAATCTCTCAACAAATCCTCTTAGACAAATTCTATTATGTATTCAAATAAAATGATTTCAAAGAGAATAAATCCATTCACATTTTCATAACACAATATACCTAAATAGATACAAAAATAATAAAAAAAAAGACCCAACAACATCATAGTCAATCACTAAAGTTCATGCAGGTTAAATTTTTGGTTTATCCTTGTAGAGAATCGAAAGATCTCTCATCCATCACTATGATGGTAAAGCATAAAATGTATAATCTTCTTCTATATGTACTCGTATAAAACTAAAATAGAGTAAAGATGTCCTGTTGACTTAAAACTACACATACATAAATGCTACATACTAGCTTGCTATAAAATTGCTTTCACTCATGTTTAGTTTTTTTTTATGATCAGGAAAACAAAAAATTCATGACTATGTTTTTTGATGTCGTAAATTTTTGCTGCATCTAAAAACTTTCATCACCAAAAAACTTAGAGATTCAGACATTAAACTAAAAAAAAAAAAAACAAAGAGATTTTTCTTCAAAAGAGGAAGAGAATAATCCATTAAGAGGCACTCTTCAAAATTTGTTTTCTCTTCCTCATGAAATTTGTTTTGGGTGGGGGGCGACCACAAAACCATGAGGATATGCGTTAATTTTAGAAAATAGATTTGCAGAAGTTTGCATCCTTCCCTTATACAGATTCCACATTCCTCTTAATATTCGAGACATCCACCAAAATAGGTGTACAAGTGAAATCATATCTATTGCGCAGGACTTTTCTCTATGTACTCTCTTGTTTCTTTTCTCTTTGATTCTGCACAAATCTTATATTGTGTTCCAAAATAACAGCATCTCCCCCCAAAAAAGTATTTCAAGGATACGCTATCAGTAAGTGCCGATAAGTCATCGCGAACGCGCGTGATAAGGATTTACTTTTACGCTAATCAACTTTTGGATACCAATTATACCCTTACTTGCTATGCGATGTTGTGCGGAATATAAACCCTAGTTAATTGGGCGCGAAATAAATGATGATTTGAAAATTTTGAAATCAAAATCACTATTTGTGTTTTTTTTTTGTTCTTTCTTAAGAAAATAACATAAAATTGGAAATTAACTTTGGAAACTAATTAAGCAATGACGACCGCGGTACAAGTCAAAAACACTTGAATTTATCGGCTTACAGTTATTCGTCACATTCTTTGTGCGTGTGCTTCTGCTTTTTTTTTTTTTGTTAATAAAATCTGCCCAACAGAGAAGAATAAAAAAATAAAAGAAGTGTCAAGTATCTTGCAGATCCCCATAAGCTCCTTAAAAAAGCCCCCTAGGATAATATTTTTCCTCAGCAGATGTTGGTTGTGTCCTTATTTCCGTTTTGCGGATTACACGATGGCATAATTCATTCTCGCGCGTAACAATCCACTCCGCATGAATAATGTATTTCCGTTGGAATTGTGGGCCGAAGATATATAAATTGTATTCAAAAGTGAACAGCAACCGTAATGTTGTGTCGAAGAGTCGCCGCGCAGTGCAGTGATTAAATGCGTCGTGAAATGCTCATAAAGCAAAATAACAAAAATATTTATTGTGATCGTTTCGATTATTATTAATTTGTAATTACAGAAAAAGTCAATACATTACTGTATTGTAACTGTAAACTGCAAGCAAAGTGTAATTTGTGTGCTGTGATAAGGATACATTTTACCTAAAGATACCTACTAAAGGAAATATCATTTATTTATGGAGTGATCCTGTGGTAATAGATAATGATAATGCGACTGTGGCTGTAAGAATTTGCAAATTAGCAAAAAAAAAAAACGGTATTTTAGGTACCTACTTCGTTCATCTTCAACTGGTTTACGTGTAACCAATAAATCGTTAGAAATTACACACAATTTGTCTTCGATTTTTTTTGTCTGTGTATTTTTTCTCTCTAGAAATACACTCAACTACGTTTAAAGGATGTATGTGATGGCTAGAGCAGAAGATATCCTTGAATGTTTTATTCGTATCTGGTATATATCCGTTTCAAATAGAAGCCTTAAGCGTTTTAGAGATAAAAAATACTATACCTTAAGTGAAGAGGGCTTCGACGAAATAGATTTTAGATTTTCACTTATAGATTTATATTATTTTAAAATAAATTGCTTGGGTTTGAAGCATCGTCGTCCTTATGGCCATATAACAACTTTGTTTTTTTTTTTTTTTTATTTTTTTTATCCAGAATAAATCGATTTTCGATGGGGTTTTTTTCGTACACTTTTTGGATTCGATTTTTGTTTTTATGTGTTTATTGAGTGTGTCCACAGAAAAATTTATGCATGATTTGGGATGTTCGATTGTTGAGCATTATATTACGAAAGTATTATGGGGAAACGAGACACAAATTGAAAACAGTAAATAAAGTTTTTTTGGCAAAAAAAGACAACAAAAAAAAGGTTATACCCCATATGGTGGGTAAATGATATGAATCTTGTATTAGATTTTAACTTGGCATGTAAACGAATTAACATGTCATTCGATGGTCGTAAATATTTTCATTTACAGCAAAAAAACAAGGACCTTAATGTGTTTTTAAGTGTTTTATATAGGGTCATGATAAGGGGATTTATTATTGGATTTTCACTAATGCTTACATGTTAATGGTTCTGTCTGGCATTGAGTTTTGTTTTATTATTTGGTGGTTTTTAAAATCACACATAAAATGTATGTTTAAGTCTGTAAAGTTTTATTGTTAAGGTTTTGTTAAAATACACAAAAAAAATTAGAAAATTTTTCTATAAGCTGAAAATTTTATATCAGAGAACAAAAATTTTATAAATATAAAATAGTTAATAGAAATTTTTGAAAAAAAAAAAAACGTTTTCATAGAAAGATACGTAAGACCAATTCTTGAATAAAAATAAGTACATTTGGGCCAAAATCATCATTAAAAAAAACAACTTTGTTTAATAATTAAGTTTGTATGCTCATATGTTTGAGTTTAGTTATCATTTAATAGTTCATAAACGGGCAGAGCTCAACATTATTTATTTAAAAAGTGGATAAATTCGAATAACTAAGCAAAAATCAGTAATAGTTGTTAGAACTCAATTAAATAAAGTTCTTAAATAAATCTTATGTATATATATGTAAATTGACGTTTTGATCATTATTATCGTTTATTTTCTTACTAAGAAAAGCAAACAAAATATTTTTGAGGTATTACTGCAGTGGTCTTGATTTTGCATCATAAGATCGTCAAAAAATAATAATATTAAACTTTATTCATACCAAAACAGGCGTTCCCGAAATGACGCTTAATTAATGTATGCTTCTTGTATATTAAATTTTATTTCAATTAACACTTCAATTTAATTTATTTATGCAGTAAACTAGATCTGATTCTTCTGCTTTTAATGAGCCCGAAATCAAAAATTTGATTTTTTTTTTCTTGCGAGGTCATTACATAGAAGAATCGTCTCTAGGTTTTTCTCCCGTACATATTTGGGCATTTATACTTTAATTTAAGTTATAAAATTAAGTAACAACATTTTCCAAATGTGGCTTATGTGTATAAAAAATCGTTAAAATTGAAAAATTTCATTAAACAGAAAACGAGTTTAAAGCAAATCGACCCCTTGATTTTGGCTCTGATGGCTCCCTGTTTGGTTATCAATCCACTCCCAAAATTTTCTTAAATGCTCGCATTGATTAAGATTTTAAAGAAAAAGATGGACTTTTGATGAAGTTGTGATAAAATCTTAGAAGTCCCATATCTCTTATTGGGAATTTCCATAATCTCGACTACCAAAATATCTTCAAAAAAAAAAATCACAAATAATCGGATTACCAAACAGAAAAATCTACAACATTCTTTTGGAATTTTAATGTTGAATTTTTTTTTTTTTGATATATTTTGATACCAACCCACTTCTGATAATGTAATAATTTTCGAAAAAAAAAACGCATTTAATTGTGTTATAAAAATAGTAAAAAAAAAAAGAAAACAAAAAACCATTCAGACAGAGTTCAAGAAACATTAGATACAATTTTTGAAAAAATTACATTCATCCGTTTTCGAGGATTTTCTTTCGTAACTTTAGAGGCAGACAAAATAAGGGAATAATTATTTTCAAATCCTTGCTCATCATACTTTCAAATTTGATAATTGGTTGCTTGAGTTCAAGTTTCTGGTAAATTTTATCAAGTTAATTCTTATTTGGCTCTCTTGCAGTATTGTCATTTCTTCAAGCTTTTAAAACAGCCTTTTATTTATTTATTTTTGAATTTTGTATTCAGAATAATTATAAATCTTAAAAATAGAATGTGATGTGTTTCTAATTTTCAACTAAATTGAATATTCAGAAATGGATTGAAATATATTAAAACAAATAAGTATAATGAACAATTTTTCATGATATTACTTAGAGCTGTCACATTTCTTTTTGAAAATACTTACAAGATTTTGGATTCCCTTCTCATTTATTCATTATGTCAGGTTTGATTGATAGCTAAATATAAATTTTAAAACAATATCGAAAATCTTCTCTATAGAAGTTAATTTTCCCTTGATCAAACTGTAAAACTGGGAAATTATGTAACTGATACATTTTTCGTTTAAAATTGTGTTTTGAGTTATTAACTGTCACAATTTATTCAAAGAGCAAATGCTTATTAACTATTCAAAATAAAAATATTAGGTATATTTTCTAAACTGGATTCGAATTTAATAGAATATTGAAAAATTAAATTAGTTTTTACAATTCTCAGGAATAAAATGTTAATTAATTCCTGAATAAAATAAAAAACAAATTCAAATGTCAGATAACACGTCAAAGATAAACTTCAATGTAGTCTTTAAAAAATTGCTTTATTTTTTCAAAGTTAAAACTTAACTCAAATATAATTGAAATTTAATGTATTTTTATTTCATTTTAAACTTTACATTTACCTCATTTTTTGACAAACAAAAAAATAAGCGGAAATCAACTAAACCATGAAATTACGATCTTCTTTGCTGAACACACAGTACCTATATATTTGCTCACATTATTATATTTTTTTTTTCTTTTTCTACTTCCAATTCTGCTGAGCAAAAACACTCAGTGCTGGATTATAGCCAATACTCATTTGAGGCCGGGCGACCAGTATTTTTTATTTTGGCGAACTTAACTCGAAAAAAAAACTGATAATCTTTTTGAATCCCTAAATATTGACTGTTTGTTCAAAGTCAAGAAATTATTTTACGAAAAAATAGGTGCTCCACTCAGTAATCCTTCCAAATAAGAAATAAAGTGGATGTATGCTCTGTTAGTAAATCTGGTCCTTAAAACATTCTATTCAACATAAATGCTCATCGTCGTTATTTTTTTGTCTTTTTTGTGATTGTCGCGTATTTTTATTCAGGTATTTAGAACTCTAGGTAGCTAGGTTACCTCAGTTAATTCTTTTTTTTTTCCACTATTTTCACGATAAAAAAGCAAGCAAAAACGACATATTTTACCGTTTCTATGTCAACATATCCACACGGCAGAACAGACACACTCCCATTACTACTTTAAGTGAATTTTTTTTTTGGCAAGGATGATGGGAAGAACACCTACATAGAAAAAAAAAAAAAACGAAAAAAGAATTGCTTAATGTGCATATCCATGTGTGATGACAACGTTGACAATAAGCGAGGGAAAATGATAAAGATAAAAATAAAGATAAAGATCAAAAAATACTACCTACCTACAATCTAACTAGAGCTTTAGAGATATTTGTATAAGTGGTAGGTATAACGGGACAAATTGCAGACACCCTCACAGCCAGCGCCAGCGGTGGTAATGGCACCAGGAAGAAGAAAACAACAACAACAGCAGCTAAAAAAAAAACACAACAAACAAATAAAAATAAATTGTTATTCATATTAGGTATTATCCAGAGTTGAAGCCAAATCGACGACAATATGTCGTAGAGAAGTTTTGTGCCAAAAACTTTTCGAAGACACAACAACACATGTGAAGTGAAATTAAAGTTCCTTTTTTGCGAGGTGATATGCACAGTGGTTCTATTTTGACATGAGAAAAACTTATACACTTTAATTTGATGTGTGGTCCTTTTAACCAAATATATTTTTTTTAAGGTGGCAATTTTCGTTACTTAAATATATTTAAATAAAAAATTATTAAGATGGATAACTCCATAGAACTTTCAAAGCTGAAAAGGTGAAAATGTCTTAAATTTTTATACTCATTTTTATAGATAATAAAAATATAGTAATTTTTGTTTGGTGAAAATTTCATATCAACTTTGTTTAAAAATTACATTTTTCTTATGAAAATCAATAACAAAAACTTCCAGCAAAAAAAAAAAAATTGGTTGGAAGTTTTCGGTACTAATTTTCATAAGAAAAATTAATTTTTAAACAAAGTTTTTATGAAATTTTCACCAGATAAAATTGTTATAAAATATATTTTTTTTTGTCCAGAAAAAATGAGAATAGAAAATCTTTAATATTCGAGAACGGTTAGCTGTCAGTTCTAAAATTCTATTTCCTATTAGAGAACAAAATTTAAAACTAAAATTTATCTTGTAATCACACTCAAGTAGTGTCCTTCCAAACTATTTCAGACTAAGGCTGTGTTTTATTAGTAGACGGGTAGAAACTCAAGTAGCACAAAAGTCAAAAATAAACCAAAATATATGGAGTATTTTCTGCACATTCCTGATATAAATTTTCAATATAAAAAAATATACCACTTTTGCACAATTCGGAGTATAAAATACGGTGTTCTCGTTTTTAATCTACACCAACTGTACATAAATTATACCAAAATAAGTATATAGCTTGTGCCACCGGTGCATAATTTTTTCTGGTTTCTGGGGCATTATGTGTAAATTTGTATATTAAATTTACACCGAAGTTTATTTTTTCATTCCGAAATTATTTTATCTAAATAATACACCGTTGTTTATTTTCTTATCGAAATGCATTTTCAAAAAATTTAAAATCTTTGAGTTATTGAGTCGCAAGAAAATCATGGATAAATTTTAATGTGAGCGCCTAATTTAAAAACGACGCCCATTCGATCGATTGATTTTTAGTCCTACCCTTTGTAAAAATGGAGCGCCTTGAAAATTTAAATAAATTTAAGATTTTTATGACTATTCGTGAAAATATTTTTTTCGATATTTATAATTTTTTGGTTGTTTATTAATTTTTCAGTGACGTACTGTTAAATACGAGTCAAAAATACTAAAAATGCACCATAACTAATTCGATTTAAGATAATAAAATCAGTATTAATTAGTATTAGCTTAGTTCTTATTATGGCGGCTATTTTTACCTAAATATTATTCCAAAAATATGGCCGCCATCTTATTCTTGAATTGGGGAAAAAATTGCATCAATTATAAAAGAACAAGAAGAAAAATACACAGTTGTAGAAAATATAAACAATTATTTTGCTGAAAAATGTGCAAAATATTCACTAATTTGTAAAATGGGGAAACATTTTCAAAAAAAATGTTGAAATTTTGCACAAAAAGGACAATGGTGTAATTTTTATTTCGCATTTTTTTGAAAAATACGCTACAAAATAATTTTTGTTTTCAAAATTTTTAATTTTGCACCAAATTATACACCAGTGTAATACTTTAGAAGCACAGCATCAAATGCCAGTAAAACGATTTTACTCATTCGAACGTTCGATGTTTGAAAGTTGGTACAATGTTGATGTTTCCAGATGCAATTTATGACAAAAAAACTCAGCTTATGGGTGTGTTCGCAAACTTTATCGAATGTCATTTTCGATCTGCAACATACAGTGCTCTCGATTTGTCCTTCTTTCTTTTTTTAATAAAATACGAATAAGAAAATATTTTTTTCTTATATTGCGTGATGGTGAAGATATAAATTAATGTTTTAATTAATTCAAATTAAGATTCATTTTTATTATTTTATATTTTTTTCTTAGCAAAACGTGTTTATTAAAAAATCAAAAAAACAAAAATTAGCGAACTCATCCTTCGCACGTAAAACTGCCAACCTTCATACCAAAAATTATTTTGTCAAATACGATTCTGCGCCATCTTCATTTCAAATTCCAGCATTCTTTTTGCTTTTATTTCTCATATAAAGTTTTACTGCGCTGCTTACCCAACACCCAATAAAACATGGCTTCAGAAACTGAGTGGTGTTCTTGAGACTTTCTTAGCCTAGACGACCACCCCTTTCACAAGAACCCTAAGTGCTTTCGACCAATCAGGGACCATGGTTAATGGCATTATTATTTTACTGTCATAAACTGTCTTGCCCGAAGCCAGAGTTTTGAATTCAGCCACCTTTTTGCTTCTCACGTGAAAGATTCCCAAAAGTCATAAACAAAATGATTCAGTTACTTCATGGTTGCCAATTTGAACCAATTGGACTTGTCAGGATGACGTTTCCAAGGCGTTAATCAGCTCTTAAATTATTCTTTTTACCAAGCTTGACAGTTTTGTTCTAACGATCGATATGTTAAAACCAATTTTCAATAAAAAAAAATAATATCCTATGACCCATTATCTTAAAATTAACTCTACAAACATTTTAAATTCATACCCACATGCCTGAATATTAAATTCAAAATGTCTTCTATGCCATATAGTAGTAAGTTCAAGAACTAACTACGACTCTCTGAGGTTAGCCAAAGTTTTACTACCTAACAAAAGGTATGTTCGTTCGTTAAGTTTAATTTCTTGAGGTTTACAGATTGCATTTCAAGGAACTCGTATAAGAATATCCTTTTTTTTTTTTTTTTTTTTAATAAAGTCAAACTTTTCATAGGAAATTCAACAACTTTGTTATAGTGGATGGTTTAATGCTTGGACAAGTTATAGTAGGTGACTTTTCAAATGTTACTTTCTTTTCTAACAACCCCCGAACCCAACACTATTGTTAAGATTTTCAAAAGTTTTTGAAGATACTATATAGGAAGTATGTATGTATAGGTACTACAACAGGATATAGAATATAGATTGAAGTTATCACATCACAGGTAAAAGTTAGTGAAT
Organism: Meliscaeva auricollis; assembly: GCA_948107695.1. Lineage (NCBI taxonomy): Eukaryota > Metazoa > Arthropoda > Insecta > Diptera > Syrphidae > Meliscaeva > Meliscaeva auricollis. Next base: position 27,048,762 of record OX403618.1, read on the forward strand.
TTTAAGTAACAAAACTATGCACAAAAGGAAGTTCTATATTATTGGGGGTTTTTGGTTAGAAAAGTTAACAATGAACGATTCGACAACAAAATTGCACACTATGCAATTGAAAAGGTAAACCTAATAAGGCTTCCTATTTCTAGAAGCAGGTAGTATATTCCTATAACTAATGTTGAACAAAGAGAGAGAGAGAGAGAGTCTTAGTTTAAAGGCAACAAAGTTTGAATTATTATTATTGAGAAGATTGAGACACATTTTCTATTTATACGGCAGAGAAATGTTCGCCTCTATTGAGAATAGAAACTTCAATATAATAATAAACCCATGGAAAGTTGAGGTTCTAGCAAATCAGAAGGCAAAGTTCAAAACAAAAAACTGCTCACAAAAATTATGTATTGAGTTAAGGGTATGCAAATGCATACAATTTAAAAGCGAGAAATTTTCTTTGGATTATGTTACCTTTTTTTAAAAATTACTTATTTCTTAGCAAACAAATATAACAAAGAAAAGAAATAAAGCCTATAATGATTTGTTTTACAAAGTTTGAAAAGGGTATACATTTTAACAACAAAATTTAATATCAAAAGAGTCCATATAAATTGCAATGAACAAAAGAAATTTTCTTGGAAAGGCTACAATTTTGAACTAGTATACCAGAAATCCATGCAAGAATTTCCAACTCTTGCCGAGTACTTAATGAATTCATATTATACATCGAAACATATTCCAGATTATATGATATGGAGCTTGTTGTAAAGGGTGGCTTTATATTTTTTTTAGGCGAAGTTTAATGCTTCTGACTCCAGTTTTTCATTTTTATCACAATAAAAGAATGTATGCATTACTTTTTAAATTTGGTCACTGTGGCGTATGAGCAACATTTTTTCCTATTAAAATTGAGTAGCGAAAAGTAAAAATTCTTCTAATTTATTAATAAAATATATTTAACTATGGTGGATATTTCCAAGATCTAAAACGAATTATTACACATGTGCTGCTAGCATCTTGAGGGTGGCCTTGTAACAAAATTAAAAAAAAAAGCAGGTAGGTACCTAATAAGAAATTTACATCGAAAAAAAATATGACTTTTGACGAGTACTTAAATGGATTCATAATAACAAAAAAAAAACACAGTGTATTGCAGGATAATTAAATTTTTTACTGGGGGTTAGCGGTGGAGTGTTTTTGGAGATTTTTGTTTTGGTGGTATACTGCGAAAAAGACCCTCTTAAAATTTTAATTAAGAAACAACAGCAAGGAAGATGAGTACTTATTTTATTTTTCTTATGTGTTTTTCGATTTTTACCTGTGATATAGGTAGGTACTATAGGGCAAGTATAGGATTCGTAAAAAAAATCGAACTTTAGATAACACTCACGTATGTCTTTACGATGATAGAGATTGCGAAAAAAGTGGGTCTCGCAATTCTGTCTGTCTGTCTGTTTGTCTGTGTATACTTCGAGCTACAGCCTAAATCGCTGAAGCGATTTTCTTCAAAGTTGGTGGTTAAGAATGTTTGGTGATTCCCTAGAGGACGAATCGAATTTTTTTTTTTAGGACCAAAACTAACGGTACCTGCCAAATAACCATTAGGAAAAAGTTAACTTTTTCTAAAAACGGCTCTAACGATTTTGATTAATGTGATTTTTGTGTGCTTTTTTTGACTTCCACCTAAAATATTTTGGATTTTTGATATTTTTTTTTTTAAATCAATTTTTCCAAAACTGGTTTTGGAAAAAATACTGTGTATTTTTTTGAAATTTTTGTTTTTGGATGTGCAATAATATTATCTTAAAATTGCATACCAATTTAATTTTTAAACAAGGTTTGAGAATTTTTATATATAATTTTTTTTTTTAAACGACTCTAACGATTTTCGAATTTTTTTTCTTCCAAAAATGTATCTTTGCTAATCAAATTAAATAGCATACTTTGTTCGGAGCTCAAAACAATTTCAGAAGTTGTTTATGTCATTTTAGTATTGAATTAAATTTTTTTGTAATTCTTATATAATTATTTATTTTAATAAAATTTTATATGAGAAGCTTTGGGGACGTTACATCAACTTTGACCCAAAGAGCAAGTACGTGCGACCTAGTCGTGCATTTTATTTTTTGTACGCTGCTCTTCTAATTTTATTAATCACATTCATCAATCTAATCAAACTAATTCATCAATCAGACACAGGTATTTTGTAGACCTCCTACAACAGTTACAAAAAGTCAGTTATTTGAGTAAGGTAGCGTTGCTTCTTATTTCCAAAATGCTCAAATGGGATTCAGGCTGATGTACCTTGTGTTTTCTAAACTTTCAATATTTTTGAGCCTCAACAGATTATACTTTGTAATAAAGGCAAAAAAAAATAATTCTTGGTGCTATTGTGACAATGCCTACCTAATTTTTCGTCTTCAATTTTTTCATGAGCCTAACCGATTTGGATCAAATTTTTCATGGTTGAAGAAACAGACAATTTAGTTCTCGTATGAAGTACAGACCCACTTGTCAGAAAAGGGCCGATAAAAAAAAAAATATCACGGGTTTTATTTAATAAACCCCTCAAATTTCCTTCGTTGGGTCTACATTTCACATACCAAGATGTTTCAATACATTCAAGAAAAATGTCGTAAAAAACACTTTTTTTGCAGAACATTTAAAATTTTAAAAATTTCATTTTTCAGTAACCGCTCTCGATATCAGTGATAAAATAGTTTGACATTGAAGTTTTATAAAATATTTTTTCAAACTCGTGTCATTCTATTTGAAAATATTTTTCTTCCATAAATTTTTAATATTGTTAATGTTTTTAAGTTTTACAAAAATGTTTATAAGACTTCATCAGCAAAAACACAATGCAAATAATATTCTCAAAGGACTTTTTAAGGCTTTATAAAATATTATTCTTAATTTTTCAATTTTAGTTAAGTCCTTAAAGTTCAAGTTTATGTTTTAAAATATCTTAGAAGTAAAAACTGTCAGAAAATGAAAATTAAAAAAAAAAAATAACCTATGCCAATAAACTTTTACGAAACCATAATAAATTAATCAAAAGTTCACCATCCAGAGGGCACTTTAATCACTAAATAAAATAATAATTAAATTTTTGAGAATCTCCACAGAGATTCTAATAAATAATTATATGTACAAACCTACATTCTAATAATTACAATATAAATTAAAGTCCTTTTTTCTAATAATCTGCTCCTTTCCCTTTTTTACCACAAAAACAATTATATCCGCTTACCGCACAAATACACCTCTACAGCAAAGTTTTGCCGATAAATTTATTAAATAAACTCTGTGAAACAAAAAACCACAGGGACTTTTTTCATATTTTTCTTTCTCACAAAAAATAAAAAAAAAAAAATTCAGTAGACACAAGGACCAAGACAACGAAAAAAGCAAACAGACGTTTTTTTTTTTTAAGTTTACAACAATATTCGAAAGGATTCTTTTATCTTCATTATAAATTAATGAGGTGGCTAATTGATTTTTTTTTCTTCTCTCTTTGTTTTCAACAAAAAATCAAAAAAAAAAAAACACACACAAAAACAAAAATAAAACGCCTGAAATTTAATATCCTATAGAGAGAGGATCTACACTTCAGCAAACGGTTAAGTCCTTTTTGTATAACTTTCGTTATTAATCTTAATTAGTGTAAAATGAAAATATCCTTAAGTTAAATAATTAATCCCGAACTGAATTTAAAAAAAAAAATATCCATATACCTGATGTCCTGTTTATGTCCTTTTCAAAAAAAAAGCATTGTCAAAGGACTTTTTAGAAAAAAAAAAATAAAATCAGCTCAAAGCGTGCAAAAAGGACTCAACTTTCTTCGTTCTTGTGTGGACATAAAAGATGTATAAAACATCATTCTTTTGTAAGAAGTATGTACAATAGTGAGGAGTTGAATTGATTTTAAGTTTAAACAAAAAAACACTGCAAATAAATTTATTCTACATTCAAAAAGTGACTTCAAAACCAGCAACCACTATTATACATGACGACCCTACCAGAAGCCAAGCAACAAACTTTCAATTGTCACTCAACAGCTCCTGATGGTTAATGCTCTACCAATTGTTTTGTAGAATGTCCTTCGACATAGTTTGTCGTCCTTTCCGGGGGTGTGCATATACTGTGGGAAATATTTCACCTGTTTTGATAAAAAGAGTGAGAGAGAGAGAGAGAGAGACAAGAGTAAAAACTTATCGACAAGGTTGGTAAATGCAGTTAGCATTTATTTCCCTCCAGTCGATATGAAATAAAAAGGACTCAAAACTTTTGTCTAAAAACAAAAAAAAAACAAAAAGTAGAAAACTCACAATAGAGACCGAGGGTTAAGTGTCTGTGTTGTATAAATGATTGTATGAAATTGATTTTCAAAGCATCCGCAAAAAAAAAATAGGGAAAATAGAAATAATTTCAAAAATGTTTTTCTATTCAAAATAAGAATAACTCGGATAAATGTAGGTAAGGTAGAGTTAACAAAGTACAAAATTGCAAAGAACATTTTCATCAAATGCCAATTATGTGCGTTGGTGTGTTTATTTTATGAAGAATAGCGCACCAACATTAAACATATACGAACATCGCAATGGTTGTTGATGTTAGTTGTTACAATGAAAATGTTTAGTCCTTGATGGTTTGATGGAGGGGGTGGGGGAAGGGGAAGGATGTAGGTTCTAGAGAGAGTATTTGTGGTAACTTTTCCAATTTTCAATTAAAATTCCAACTCATGAGAGAGCATAAAGAAGGTTAAGCTAACTGTGTTACGAGCACGAGTTAAGCTATAGAATTTAGCTATATACGAGTACTGTGAGCGACTGTAGCTGAATAAATTTTGATGTGAAATAGGTTAAGTTTCAAGGAGAGCGAGTGTTGATTGGAATGATTCGTATGATGATGATGATGATGATGATGGCGATGATTTATGGGGGCTCAAGCCGATTTGATGCTGTTCATTTAACTGGTCATAAAGTGAATTGTTCAAAAACCATAATTTGTGTTATTATTTTATTTCATTTTTTTGTGTGCTTTTTTTATTGTATACATAAGTAGAGTGAGTAATTGGAAATATTGAAAGTGAAACGAAAAAAAAAATTGAAGTTCGCTGAAATTGACGTTATACAATAAAAATATCGATTTTTGTCAGACTAACACGGATGAATTCTTTTTTTTTTGTTTGTTTGAGAGGGAATCCGCTTAAAATATCGTTGTGTTTTGTAAGGTAAACATTGAACAATAGATTGGCAGAACACACACACAAATGTAGAAAGAAAACAAACAAACAAAAAATCAACAACATTCCATCAGATTAGACAGAAAGTTCTAGAGATCAGTTATCCTTGGGATTACATTGAGTTTTAGAGATTAAATCGTTATACCTTCAAATACAAAAACTGACATCCTTTCAAAACTACATTGGTATGCACATATAAAGAGGAAAATCTCATGTATATCGGTTAGGATTAAAGGTGAATAAATGCAATACATTCCAACAAAAACCACTTTTCTTTGAAGAAAACTTTATCTACTTGCAAAAAAAAAAAAACAACTTGAAATCAAAGAAACAAATACAGACAAAAGCAGCTTTTATTATATATCCAAGGATTTATTATCTTTTACGAAGGGTGCACTCTTGCAAACTACTGCATTTTGGTTTTAATATCATCATTCATGTTAGCTTAAGAAACTTGCTTGAAACTTTAAGTTTTCTTTTTTTTTCAATCGTAATCAAAATACAAGTATTTTGATTACGAGAAAGAATTTAAAGATTTTGTTTGACTTGATGTGTATCCAATTAAGTTGTTTTTGGTACTTTACTTGTTTTTTTTTTCTATTATAAATCAAAAGTCTTGTATTTTCTTTGTTTACATTTTTCACTTTATTTATTTTATTTTTTTAAAGATTATTATTAATGGAAAAAGGATCTTATTATTCAGTGCTTGTTGTTGACCTTTTGACATTTTATGTAAATTCCAAAAAAAAAAACAGGTGCAAGGACAAAGTGAATTTACACGTGCGAAGATGATTTATGGATGAATAAATTATTATAAAATGAAAAGGTTGTTTTTTAATGGATGTCCTATAATTATGGTCAAATGGGGGCGTTAGTTGTGATGTAATTTAAATTTATTATTTTGTATAATACATAATGAAAGAGGTATGGCAGAATTAGTATGCATTTATATTTCCTTAGGGTTTGGCATCACACAAAATTATTAATCATTTTATGTTGTTTTTTTTTTCAAAACTACCCTAGCACGTTTTCCAGATATGCTTATATAGGAATTTTCTTATTACAAAACTATTTATTGGTAAATGAAGTATATTTCATCTCTCTAAATCATTTTAAATCATTTAAAAATTTGCTTTCGGCGCAAACATATTGCCAAGCAAAATTAACGATTTGTCCAAAACCTTCTTTTTAGTCCAATTAAAGCGGTTTTAGAGATGAAAAGTACTAAAGTAATAATTTCTTTGGAATACTAAGCACGAATCTGAAGTTATCCATTAAAATTTATTACCTGAAACAAGATAAATCATTGAAAAACTTACAAAATATTGTTTACTTATTGTTTTTGGTGCATTATCCAAAATATGAACATTTTACGCTGAAATCGTTTATGTAGAACAAATGTAGACAAAATTACCAAATTTATGTCTTGACCGATTTTTTTTGTACGACTTCTGGATTCTTCACAGAAAAATGTTGAAAAATACATAAAAATCAGTTTAAAAAGTACATCATAATTAACTTGGTCAGTACTGGAGTATAGAAATTTTATACAAACTTAAATTACATCCCAAAAACCACGGAATTTTGAAATCTATTGTGTTTTTTTCTAAAGAACGGGTTAAAAAGTGACTAAACATTGATGAATAAAAAAAAATCTGATTTCAGGTCTTAGCTTATGCTATATAGCATTATTCCTCTAAATTTCAGCCGAATCGGCTAAATTGTTTGGTTCAACCAAATCAAAATCAATTTTCTACAAAACAATCAGATTTTTAAGAAATCAATTTAAATAAAAATGTATGTGATAGAATTTTCCTGAAACCAAATTTAGATTCAGAAAAGTCAAATCTTACGTAATTTCAAAAAGTTATATAAAGACAAACAAAAACTTTATTTTTGCAGACCAGTGTAATTGAAAAAATCAATAATAGTAGTTATTTACTACATTTGTGTAGACTTCATATCGAAAAAAAGTTTAATACAAAATTTATAAGGGGCAAAAGATTTTAACTCTCTGAACTCGAATCTAGTATCAGAATTTCTTTGTCATGAAAAGTTTTTGAGATATCGAATTTTTAACTTCCCAAAATTACTGTTTTTGTGATGTTTTGGGTAAAGTGAGATTTCATTTTCGGAAACAAGCAACAGTGTTTTTGCGAAGTTAAAAATTTGATATCTCAAAAACTTTGCATGATAGAGAAATTCTGATATGAGATTCGAGCTCAGAGAGTCGAAATCTTTTTCAAAAGTTTAATTTGGTTAGTATGACTACTCTTCGCTGGCTGATATTACTGTCATTTATGGAAAAATGATATATTTTTTTTTCAATTTATGACAATCTTTTCCAAAAAGCTTTAAAAAAGACGTGTTAACCAAAAAAAAAACCTACCTACAATTTTTTTGTCATTTTTTTTTTTTTTTTATTAAAAATTAGGCAATTTTTTCAAAAGAAATTCTACAAAAACACAAAAATTATTATTTTGCGGGAAAAAAAAATAAAACATTTATGTAAAGAAACAAAGCAATGAACGTTAAAACCAAATTTCATCAAAATCTAACTATTTAAAAAAAAAAAAAAAATTAAAATAAAAAGCAAATAAATTAGTTATTTGCATTTTCCACAATTTATTCAGGTTATCTACATTTAATGTTGTAGATCTTTCTACCACCTACAACTCTTGTATTAAACTTTATTCGATAAAAGGTCTTCTTTGGAAGGAAATCGTAAAAAACACGAGTTTCGACACCCACCCCACTTTTTCGCCCACCCGTCCTCTTTACCCCAATCAGTTGGTTGGAAATTTATGTTTCCCCTTTGAATTTACCATTTATTTGAAATTTTCCCACTGCCCTTATCCTACTAATAATTTTATAAACTATTATCTTCTGAAAACTGGATTGACGCTGGTCTACTATGGGCGAGTTCTTTTTAGGATTTTTTGTAGGGTATTTCCAACAGAATTTTTAATGGGGAGTGAAAAAAAAATCGTGCCAAAAACACCCTAATCACCTATGCTCTGAATTTAAACAAAAATACTGACAAAAAAAATGCTTGTCTTTAAATGGGCCACTAGCAAACTATCAAATTTTTGAGTTCATTGACCTAATGGATTTATTTTAATTTAAATGTCCTTAGTTAGAACTGCTCGCTAGTCCCAATCGATTTGATCAATTTTCTTGAGAAATTTTGAAAGTTATGCCTCCTCAATTTTTTTCATTTTTTGCGAACATTATTTCCATACATAAATGGATTTAAAAAAAATCTCTTTTTTTCTTAGAAAAAAAAAAAACACAACAATTCAATTTAATAATCCGGGTTCCATGTAACATTTGCCTACAAGAAAAAAGGAAAAAAAAACAAACACTAGCTCTAAATTTAAACATTTAAAATTCAATTTGACTTTTAACATAAAAATCATTAAGACCCTTTTCAGGTAACAAAATTTAATGTTGAATCCTTTAAGAAACCCAAACAAATTCACATTTTCACTCACCTCTGGTGCTATGTAACTCTTTTTTTTTAAGGATAAAATGTTTTTTTTGTGTTCTTGTTGTTGTTGTTCGTATCCAGGTCACATATTTTAATACATTACGGTCCACATCACTACCAACATTATTTTTATATTATATAAGAACAATCAAAAAATAAAAACTAAACCCTTGCAGAAAAAAAACTTTTTATAAACTTCGTAACATTACCAACAAATGATGCAAAAATCAAGGTTGAACTTTGTGGTATGTATCCTAATGGGAATAGCACGCAAAAGATGAAGAGAGCTTTCAAAAATTTCATCCATAAATCTTGACATCCGACCTTTTCTTCTTATGTAAGTCATTTTTCAAATAAATTGAACATGCGGTCAACACTAGAGGGATGTTGGAAAGAATATTTCCTTTTTTTAAAAAAAATAAAAAAAATAAAAAAAAGAGTTTGAATTTATTACCTAATATAACCGAAACACGCATTAAGGAATCATCTAGTAAATGTGTGTTAGATAAGAGAGAGATAGAGATATATGCTATAATTGTATTCAGTATAATCGTACATACAGAAAAGCAGCAAAAAAAGGACCATCATCAAATCATGTTTTTTTATTATATTTTGTATAATAAAAATTATAGCACGCTAAACCAAGAACATCCAAACCACATTTAAGACTTTTACACTCTCGAATACCTATACATTCACCCATAAACATCTATCTATGCACACGTTTCATGTGTAGACATAAAAGGTAGATGAGAAGGATACATGTGACGATGATGGTTTGAGCATATAATTCTCAAAAACCCACTTGATTCATTGAATTTATTGCCAATAAAAACCAAATACACTCACAAATTTTCTAGAAAAGGCGTCAAAAAATGTATTTCTAGGTTAAATAAATATAAAGAATAATGTATGCTGTGCTCAGGAGGCAAGTAAAATGGTGTGTTTTTGTTGGGTTTTGTAAGGAATATGTTCACAAACAATCTTTCTGCTTTGGGGCTTGGTTTTAGATTAAATTTATCCAAACGAATTACTGTCCAAAGAGGTAATAAATTTATAGCAAACCGATTGAAAAATATTTGAAGTGTTTTAAGTCATTTAAAATTATTATGCTGGTGACACGAGCACACAAGTGTTTTAAAAGAGATTTTTTTTTGTTTAAAGAAAACATTGAAAAAGAAAAAATTCAAAAATTTTGTTTTTTTTTACTTAAAGAGTTTTAATTAAATTAATTTAAAGTTTTAAATTGAGAGAAAAAAAAAATAACCAAAATTGAAAATTAGTACCACATAAAAACGAGAAAATTCCCTTATTGGGCTCTTTTGCTAAGAAATTTTATAGATATGAATAATAAGGTGCCCGTCGATTAATCTCTACTTTCAGGTACAATCCCCTGCATGATCGAATTTTTTTTTCTATAAGATTTTCCTATTAAAATATAGAATAATACTCTTCTTGGAAAAAAACCATAAAAAATGCTTATAGTTTTTCTACTGTCTTATGTGGTCGATTTTTTTTTTCTGTATAGCATCAAAAAACACAAGGGCCGAGACTAATCACGTTTTGTGTACTGCGTTGCACGGTTCACGAAATGGTAGCTATATTCAATTTTCACTATATCCCCAAAATCTAGATTTAGGGCCAAAAAAAATAATTTTTTTTTTCCTTCGATAGTACAAAAATTCTTTACCTTTGTTATTTTCTAATTGATTTAATTTTGTGTAGCTATTTTGGGTAAAAAAGCAGGACATAACTTAAAAAAAATTCAAAAACTATGTTTTTTTTCACAATTTTTCCAATCGGCTTTAATTGTATCTATACTTGAGTAAGAATGTGCCCTTTTTCTTTTCAAATCTAAGATCAAAAAGTGTGTGTTTTTTAAGGGAGAACATTATCCTGGCAGTTACTTGTTGCCCAACAAGTCTTCCTCCACAGAAATGGTCTTTTACTCAAAATATTGCAATGCATTCTATTGGTTCTTAGATTAGGGTAGAGTTGCCACCCTTCGACACCTTAAGAGTAAACGTTGCATAGCTCCGATGTTTTTGTTTTTTTCAATTATTTTTAAACGTGATTATTTTTAAACGTGAAATTGGTATTTCTTCAACATATTGAACAAGTTTGAGTTTTTTAAAACAATTATTTATATTTATTTTTAGGTTTTGAAAAAGAGTCGAAAAATGTCGAATGTGCCCTTACTTCGGGGCACCTCTGACAGTGGGTGGAGCACTTTCAACAATAAAGCAAATAATGGCGAATTAGTAGGAAGTTTGTACATAAAAATAATAAGTCGTATCACCTTCATTTTGATATGAATCAACTCACAAATAACCTAGTTTTGATATTTAAATCATCAAACCGAAAATTTCAATATTGATGTAGTAAGAAGTAAAAACTTGCTGCCAAGCAATTCCCACCAATAAAAATGCTCTTAAATATTTTTCTGAGTCAAAACTTAGTTAATCTGAGCTACCTTTAAGTTGTATTGAAGATTTGTTTAAGGCATAATAGCTCTTTTACCCTACAACATACAAAGTGACTACAGAAACAAATTACTAGTTGAGAGCTTCTCAAAGATATAGATCACAATTACATTGTTGTAGGTTTAGAGGTAAGGTTAAAACAAAAAAAAATTTTCCTATAAATCGGACTTGGCATGCAGGTGAAAACTTGAAATCCGATGAAAAATTACAATTTTACTTTTCGTTTATTCGATTTTCTGAGGAATGATAAAAACTGTTTTTATCCCCTTTTGAAAAGTTACTCCTCAAATGTGGATTGGTTTCAAAAACAAATGCGCTATTATTGGAACATTAAAATCTTGAAATTTTAAACAAAAATTGTAAATTTTGTATATCATACAAATTTAGGAATTATTTCTTATAGTACCCAGATCTTTTTTTTTCCTGAACTGCAATTACAAATGCTATTTGATGAGCGTCTAACACAAAAAAAAAAGAAACAACTAAAAACTATTTTGCAGATGTTTGAAACTTCCTTGAAAATAAAAAAAAAATAAAAAAAAAAAAAACTATCAAAAGATTAAACTGGAAGAAAACTCCAAAAACAAGTTGAAGAAAAACATTATTCTATCAGCAACTCAAAGTATTGTCTTTTCTAAAGGTCATTCTTAATTTGTATCTTGCAACAATCAATTTGCTAAAATAAAACTTTTATTTAAAGTTATCATCGTCCTTTGTTGTGAACAAAATATTGCATTTTATCCAAACCACTTACAAAAAAAAAACAAGTTAAACAACTTTTTTTCTTGTTCAAAAGAAAAAAAAAGAACAAATAAAATCCAAAATTGTATTTTAAACAACCAAAACTATTTAAGAACTTTTTTTTTCCAAATTTATATTTAAAGTTTTTAAAAGTTGTATTTTAACTTTATATCACGACGACACGCGCAGACATTATCCTTGCAACTTAAAATTTAGTATTTTTTCTCAAAACAGGATCTATGTTCAAAGTAAAATTAAACAACAACAAAAAAAAAATTACGAAACAAAAATGAATTCTGCATGTGTTGAAATTGTGCACAGAGAGGAGATGAATAGTGTTTACGAAATTACTTGTGAAAACTTTGTAGCATAACACTAAAGGGCAATGCATGAAATGAACCCATCATCGTTGTCGTCCTTCTTCTTTTTTTTTCATCCTGTTTTTGTGTGTGTGTGTTTTTTTCTCTGTTGGGTGTTGTGTGTTCCAGATAAACAAGAAAATAAAATGTATACGACAGCAGCATGACGGACGAAAAAAATGATATTAAAAAAAAAAAGTAGGTAGGTACGTACCATAAGAGCAATCTAATCACAACACTGAAACTGAGAGACAGAATGATGGAAAACTGTAATAAAACTCATATCAAAAAGTAACTGACAAGTGTAGAAAAGTTAATACGGTGGTGGTTGCAAGGACGTTCCAAAAAAAAAAAAAAAATACAAGAAATAAAAAATTGAAAAGGACGAAGACGAATATAATATAGGATTGGTTATATATTTCACACCCCACTTAAATGGTTTCAGATGAAACTACGTGATATGATAGGGCAGACGATGTTTTTTTTTTGTATTTTTTGTTGTTTTAAGTTAAACACTCTTGATGTGGGTGTTAAAGTTAATTATTTGTTGTTTTAAGTTTCCTCTCACACGTATTATTAAGTTCGCTCATTAAGATATATGACGTGTTGCTGTTGTTTGGGAAAAATGTTTGCCCTTTTTGGATGTTCCCAAAAATGACATTTCGATCATTAGTAGGTATCCTTTACTGTCTGAGGTTTTTTTTATTTTTAGTGGTCTTAATTTTGTATCATATCACCGTCAAAAAAAATATAAATTTAATATTTATTCATTCCAAGGCAGGCGTTCCCAAAATGACGCTTAATTGAAGTACACTCCTTATACATCAAATTTAATTTCAATTACCACTTTAATTTAATTATTTATTCATGCAGAAAACTATTTACATAACGATAAACTAATTCAAGGACATACCTACTGAAAAGACCATTTGCAGAGCCATCTGTACATTGAATGAATATAAATTTAATACTTTTTCATTGTATCTACATTCAGGCATATTCCCCATCGTAAAACTTTCATTTAAGCAGAATTAATAAATCTTCTCATTTTTTATTTGCTGTAGGCTACATAGAAATTCTTGAAGAAAATTTAGTCTTAGTAATGTTAAGAAGTAGCTAAATTAAATTAATTTAAGTGTATTTTTTTGTCATTTGAATTTCAGTTTATGAGATATGGAAGCGTTCCCGGAATGATTTTTCGGCTATATTAGATGAAATGAAACAAAAACTAACTCTATTTCAAACAACAGTGTATTTTTTTGTCATTTGAATTTCAGTTTTTGAGATATGAAAGCGTTCCCGGAATGATTTTTAGGCTATATTAGATGAAATGAAACAAAAACTAACTCTTTTTCAAACAAAGTTTCGGAAATTCTTGAAGAAAATTTAGTCTTAGTAATGTTAAGGATAAAAGTAGCTAAATTAAATTAATTTAAGTGTATTTTTTTGTCATTTGAATTTCAGTTTATGAGATATGGAAGCGTTCCCGGAATGATTTTTCGGCTATATTAGATGAAATGAAACAAAAACTAACTCTATTTCAAACAACAGTGTATTTTTTTGTCATTTGAATTTCAGTTTTTGAGATATGAAAGCGTTCCCGGAATGATTTTTAGGCTATATTAGATGAAATGAAACAAAAACTAACTCTTTTTCAAACAAAGTTTCGGAAATTCATCGCAATTATTTTAACCCGTGCGTTAGAAGTAAATTTTAATTTAATGTAGTTTTGATTTAAAAAAAAAGCCCCGTCAAAGTTTTCTAATTCCATTATTGCCCTTACGTATGTCAATAAATTCAAACTAAGTCGCTTAAATCAGTACCTACCTTCATCTATACCTCTTCTCGGGAAAATATTTTTAGATTACATAGTATAATTAAAATGGGTTCAAAATTAGTGTAAATAGGATTGCAAAATGTTACATGAATGATCAGTTCAATGAAAATCAGTTCAAAATGGGGTTTATTTTAGTTGAAAAAAAAATTGAAAATTAGTTTCAAATCGATCGCAAATCAATTTTGATTATACTTTTTCACTCATTTCTGAATTATTCTAAATTCTCCAGTGGAATATAGTTTGACCAAAAACACAGAAATTATAAAAGCTGTAACAAGAAAAACAAATTGCAAAATCAGTCTAAGCACTGGTCAAAAAGCTAGAATCTAATATAGCAGCTGTAAGTACCTAAACTTATGGTCCCAAATATTTACATGTCTTTTCTTAGCTCTGTGAAAGTTTCCATTTTTCTTTTCTTTTTTATCAAAATATATTTCAACACAATTTTGCTTGCCAGTATAAATTGCTGAAAAGAAGTGTTATGTTGATATCGCTGAGCTAGCAGAATTCCTTTGTTTGACTGCTATTCACACGTTAAGGCATTTGAACCATTTAATAGTATTGTCTTCACTATAATAACGGTACCTTACAGTTTCCTTTTATTATTATTTATTCTACCAACACATATTTAATCAATAGAACCAATTTCTACAAAAATTGCTTAGAAGATTCAATAAAAATAAATCAACTTCTTTCAATCAAATATTTCGCATATACAAGATTGACATTTCATGCCTTACACAACAAATGAAAACAAAAACAAAAAAATAGAAGAAAACGTATCACCCTCTAAAAAATGTCCTTTGGGGACATTTTGTTGATATCCTTGCAATTACACCACATACCACTGGATACCAATTTCATTTGAACCCATAAGTTCGGACACACAACAAACAAATAATAAAAACTCGTCTTAAACTCTCAACATATATTTACATATGTGTGTGTATGTAAATGTAATAAACATGTTTGTCGCATATAAGTATGTATGTGTGTTAGTAAAATGAGGACTTAAAGACAAACATACTCTCTGGTATTATTTAACTGGCTGGATAATTGAAATATTTGAATGAGAAGATTGCGAAAGAAGTGAATCCTTCCGGAGATTGTTGTCGGAAAGTATATTGCAAGGACCCTCTGGTGCAATGTGCAACAAACATTGTGTAGCTGCTCGTTTTTCTTCCTATTTTTTTTTTTTAAGTTTAGTTTAGGGATGAGACCCACATAAAATAGAATAATAGTACTCTTTCTATGAGTTAAACTATTTGGGTCAGTTGATGGTGGTATTCTCCTTATATTCCTACATAGAAGACTATAGAGAAGCCGCTGCTCCTACTATGTATATAAAGAATCCAGTCCCAGGATGTTCTCTTATACCAAAAACTATCCAACGAGGATATCCTCTATATAAGTATATATTTCTGCAATTCAAAGCAGCCCTTCCACTTAAAGTTTTTTCCTTTGCATTTTTGTTGTTGTTTTTGTGTCTTTGTTGATGCTGCTAGAAGGCAAATGTTTGCTGACATAATACTAACGAACACCGCAGTAGAAAAAAAAGTGTGTCCTTTGCATTCTTAGTATAGTATATCAGATTCATAGAATGGCAAGTGAATGACAAAAAAAAAAAAAAACGAGAAAAGAACTTCTCTCTTTTCAATTTTTATTGTCCGAAATGTCGTTGACAAATAAAAAGAAACATTATCCATGATTTTTGTCATTTTGTTTTTATTTGTTCTATTCGTTTTTTTTGAATGAATATAAAATAAGACACAACAAAAAACTGCTAAAGAAAATAAAATTGAATTCAAAGGTGAAACTCAAACTATACTTAAGGATAAAGAATGAAGGTGGTGTATTTAATAAATAGAACAACGACAGGACGAACTTTGACTTTCGCACTGGCTCTGTAGGCAGTGCTGGATTATGTATACGAGGTAAAGAAGGGTAATTGCTGTTTTTTTTTAATTTCGAAAAAAAAAAATTAAAAAGCATAGCTGTCAATTTTAGTAGTTTTAGAGAATGACTAACAAATCAACGGTCTGGGAAGTAGGTTAAACCAATTTTATTGATAGGTTTTGGTTGGAAAAAAATAAATGTAAGCTTCTTTTGGAAACTTAAAAAAATGAGGCTTTTCTTCATCTTTATAAGGGAGTTACTAAATTCAAGTTGTCATTCAGTTTTTGAATAGTAAAAATATTGAAACAAAAATCTAATAAAAAAACAAGCGCAATTTTGGTTCATGTTTAAGTCCTTCCCTGTCCTCGGAGAGTATATTAAATTTGCAATTGAAATTTAATAACAAAAGAAATGTTTTTTTTCTCTCTCTCTTTAACAATTTATATCGTCTTGTTTTACATCTTATGTATACATTTATACCCAAGTTGTTAAAATTTGTTTAAGAAAAAAGGAATTCTGAAAAAAAAAAATACTTTAAATTAAATATGTTTCAGTTCGTGGCATTTATTAAATTATGTCCTTTTTTTGCTTGCTTCTGTTGTATTCTTGAAAATACTTTTTGAAGGAAAAGTTTTATCTTAATACAATCAATTTTGCAAAATACCTTAGAACCTTCATACAACATATTATATGTTTGTAAAACATGTTAAAGAAATATTTTGTATTAAGAATTATTTGACTTGTAATTAGATGTTTTTTCATTGTTTATTCTTTTTTTTTTTGGGCTGGGGTTGCCCGAAATGTCTACATCACATCTAAATGTTTTCATGTTGAAATGTTTTATCCTCAATTCTTTTTACCTTCTAATTTCAAATTTGTTGGAAGTTGAAAAAATTATAAAAAGATTAATTTTTCGCTTTGTTAAATTTTAATAACTCGAATTCTAAAGAAAATTCCATGCCATTTCATCTGTCACTCATTCTTCTATTAAAAAGAAATTGAATATGTTTTAGAAGAATGATTTCAGTTTTGTTGCTATCAAAAACTCGACTACCAAATCAAAAAATATTTCTCCAGTTTTTTGGGGATGATTGATATTTTGAAAGAAGAAGAGTTAATTGGGTGAGAACTATTAGTAGGTATCACTTTTGATAAAAGAAGACAGAAATTAATAGGAGTTAGGAATGTCCAACGTCTTAAAAAAATCAAATTAAATTATAGATCGAATCAGAATTATCATATTACAAAGAGCTATCAATTTTTCAGTGAAAAATGACACACAGAATTGCTTAAAAATCACGTTCACATTTCTAGTGTTTTTGTGAGGACTTCAACTACGATACTCTTGCTAATAACAGCAAAATAGACACACAAAAGTGCAAGCAAAGTCAAGAAATAATTCGCATAGTGCTGAATCTTTGTACAGAGCATTAAAACATCGATAGAAGTAAAATGTCAAAAGACTCCAAAAGCTCCATGCATACATAAAAAGTTATTAAAACTTAAATGTCGACAGTTTTGGTGTTTCGTATATAATTCTGAAATAAGGGAAGCCATAAAAAAAAGTATATGTAAGATTTGTAATTTTATATTTTTCCCTAAATGATAAGTTTTGATACTTTTCGTTTAGAAAATATCCCAATTTGAAAATGATTCAAATGTCAAAAATAACGGGTTTTGACATATTGCTCTTAAAGTCCTATCAAAAAGTTTCATTAATTCTTTTTGTTGTTTAATCTGTCATTTAAAAAAAATTAATTTTTTTTAAAACTTGATCAAAAGTCCAAAAATTCCGAAATCTGAATACACTTCCAATACTTCTGAAAGCTCTAATAAAAAAAAAGGATTTTTTGAATATGGTCCAAGGTAAAAAAATACGTTTTTCCAAACGTTAGAGTTTCTGGTTAATTTTTTTTTTGATATTATTCGTTTCAGAGTTAAATAAAAACACAAACATTTTCGACATTTAACATTGAATAACTTTTTAGGCATACATGGAAATTTGGGGGTCTATTGACATTTAACTTCTATTGTTGTTTCATTGCTTTGTACCAATTTTCAGCTCTATGCGAATTATTACTGAGTTGTATATCATTTTTGACCAGGCAATTGATTTATTTCTGAGAATATAAACAACATAAAACCAGTTAAGCAAGTTAATTTTACAATTTTTCGTAATGCTATAGCTTTGAAAAATAAAATTTTAAAGCAGCAAATTTATAGTGTTTTCTCTCAAACAAAAAAAGAATTTTTAAACCATACCCAGTCCAATCATTCATTTTTACCAAATTCTGTTTATCAGTGAAAAGATGATAAAAAAAATTTGCGTCTACCAAGATTTGCACCATCGACGCTTGAGTTACTAATCAAGTGCCTCAACAATATCTTACATTTCTGTTGAAAATAACTTGTGTACTTTATGCAAATCAAGATGTGGAAATTGATCATTTTCAATAAGTTTTTGGAAAGCATATTGATAACTGTTCAGTGATTAAATTAAAACACCAGTTCTTGAAAAAACATTAATCCTTCATAACATAATGAAGGATAATCTAATTATTTGTTAACTGGCGCCCAATGTTTCTATTTTAAATTCATTATTAAATATTAAATCAGAACAAGAAATTTGTCCATACGTGGACCCTTTCAACTTATTTATAATCAAGATTTTCTATGCGAAAACCCTTCATATTGTTCCTTTTATTCAAAATTCAATATATTTTTTTTTTTTTTTCTAAACCAACTCAATACAGCTGTCCATGTTTATATATATGATTGCAATAATACAAAACCTCCTCAGAAATTTTTTTAATACAATTTGGCAACACATTTTTGCTGAGACATGTAATAAATTTTCTCAGACATGAAAATCTACTTTGTTCAGAGTTTTCTTTTTAAATTTTCAAAAAAAAAAAAAAGAAAAAGTTAATTCAAAAAAAATCTTGTTGCCCAAAAAAAGTCCTTCCTTAGCTGGTATAATCTTCACAGATTAGAATTTCGAATATGTACGCATTATTGAAATATGCCCACTTCTGTTTGAATATTGGCATCTGTGTTGGAAAAGTGAAATTAATTAACTTATACCCCCAACTGATTGGTTTAGATTTAGATGTTATCCTTGAAAGAGAAATATATTATATTCATGTATCCTTCGTTTCACATCTATATTTGCATAAAACCGATAAATATTCTTTAGAAATAATTTATTCATTCGATAAATTTACTGCAAATAACATGGTTGATCCGCTTAGTAAAAATTATATTATAATGTATCTATTGTTGTATAAGTAAAGAGTACAGCATTAAAGCCTCTCTCATTTATATAAAAATAATCCACTTTCTCCAAACTTTCAAAAACGAAACAAAAAAAAAGAAACTTTGACTAAATTTGTGTGTTTCGAAAATAAATTTTGTTTTTCTCTCTTCAAGACAAACTTCATCAACATAAAGTTGTGCTGGTGGTGCAATGTGCGTCATCATCATCAGAAAATAGAAGAATCCTTTTTCTTCGTTCGACTCGGGGCCATTTGAATTAGATGAGGGATTATAATAATAATCCAGCTTGAGGCAAAACAATTATAAATTTTCAGTTTTATTTGAATAACAAAATGCTTGAAAATATACATAAATAAATGTCAGACTATACATATAGAGTTTATCTTTTGCTATAGAGTCAATTGTGGGGCCAAGCTTGGGGTGATTTTGAATCTACATAATACAGAGTGTATCTAAACTATAGAAACATTCCCAACATTACATTAATATTCAAATGGATTGCCCTTTTCTTATTATTGCAAAACTTCATTTTGACTGATTTCTTAGTGTTGAATTTGAATTTTGAATATTTTTGATGTTTTATGAGTTTTTGGTATCTGCGTGAATGGGTGATGGTCATAGTGTGGTGTGTCTGTCCTTTAAGATTTTGGTATAAATCATTTTTTATTGCTAAAAGTTTTTTTATTTTATTGACTTAAGTTTTTGAACTTTAATCTTTTTTGTAATACCTACTGTGTGTGGTAGTGTTGGTTAATAAAATGATAGAATTGTATTATTAGAATTTGGAAGAATTTTAATGTTTTTTTTTTTTGTTATTTTTACAATTTTAAATGAAAAAAGTTTTTGTAATATATATTTAACGAGTTTTTAGGGCGCTATTAATTTTTTTTTGAATGAAAACTCCAAACGAATAAAACATATAATGGTCCAAATTATAAATCACTTTTTTTCATATTATTTGCTCAATGAATTGGTAAAAAATACGTATAAGGCTTTTACTTGTAGGTACTAACTGAGTTATATGTTAGTTTCTGTTTAATATTCTGGTACAAAGCATTTTAAAAATTTAAGAATTCGTAATTTCGAACTGTGTGAACATTTTGACAAATTTTTAAAGTGTCAGAAAAGTTCTACTTTAACATGAAAATAAATATTTTTGAAATTAATATGAGTGTATTCTACATTTTGCGTTGCGTTTTTTCCCTGAGTGAATTCTCATACTATTATTATTTCCCAGTGGTACAAATTTGACTAGAAAATCGAAGATGTTTAAAAGTAAAATTTTAATAGGGAGGCCTAATCAACTAGATTGACTATCATTCAACTTTCAATTTTATTTAAATGAATGATTCGCAAACAAAAGTCTCAATGAAAAATTTATCTGTAAAATTTGTTATTTCCAAAAACTTTACAAATTTCTTAGCTGAGAGTTTTTGTCCATCTTAAAACACTCTTAGTGTTTAGATTTCCTTCTTAATAGGTCGTGGCTATTTTTCCAATTTAAAGATGTAATCCCAGTAGGGAAATTCTAAATCTGCGGAGGTCATAAGTGACATTATATGGAAAATTATTGCAGCGTAAATGGAAGGTTGCTTTTAATCAATTTTATTTATAAAATGTTTGGGGGTTAATTTTAATAAAATTTTTATCTGCCTCTTTCAAAATTTGGATCACCTTTCCCAGATAAACTGCCCAAAAACATCACTGTTAAAGTGAGATTTAATTTGTCAGAAACAAGACCATATTTTTGGCAAAATTCTCGATGCGCTGAACACTAGTCTGAATTTGTTTAAAGTTTTATTAATCATTTGGACTTACAAAAACATTTTCTTGTTTCTGAAAATGAAATCTCTTTTTACCCAAAATATCACAAAATCAGTGTTTTTGGGATGTTCAAAATTCGATATCTCAAAAACTTTGCGGATTTAAGCAAAAATTATCCATCTCAAAACTTTCAAAAAAATCGAAAATTTTTACGCCAACTTTTTTGATAAGATTAGGCCATTTTTTCCAACAACAAAAAAAATCGCTAAAAACGCAACACAATACTATTTTCCTAAAAAAAAGTTGAGATGAGTAAAAGATATAGCAACGTACGTTAAAAAAAAGTTTCATCAAAATCTAACTGTTTATGAAAAAGACAAAAGAAAAAAGTTTTTGGCATTTTCACAATATTTTTAAAGTTATATTGAAAAATTATCTGAACAAAAGTTGTAGATCTTTTAACCACCTGCAACTGTATTGATTTTTTCTAAATGTCAGGTCTACTTTTTATAGAAATCGTAAGAAAAAATACAATTTTCGCCCAACCACCCCCTATCTCTAACCTGTTGGTGGGCGGTTTATGTTTGCCTTGTCATACACCGTCCTCAATTTTCCCACCATCCTAATCCTCTGCTAATAATTTTTTCGACATTTGCCCTCTGAAAACTGGATTGGCACTGGTTTATAATTAAAATTGGTTTGATGCTTTTATAATATAAGCTTCGAGATGTTAAAAGGCCATACAATGTATCAATTTCGACTTAATAATCTTACAATTTAGAAAGTTGGTAAATATATTACAAAGCCAAAAAAATTTATAAATATGGCAGCGACAGAAAAAATTTGTGTTAATCATTTAAGTTTTTCAGTAGAAAAAAATGTTGCACATACGCCACAGTGACCGATGAGTAAACTCTAATTAATTGATTACAAATTAAGCAGTTTTAAATCCTTTAAAATATTTCTTAACACAAAAATACGTACAAACACTCAGTTAAAAAAAATCATATGAAAGGTTATTGGAAATAACGAACAGAGCCACTTTAATAGATACTAGTACCCCCGAACGGTAAAAATATTACTTGATTAAACTGTAGGACGGAGGCAGAAACTTTTAAACAGCCTTTATTCAGAAGAAAATTTTTAAAAAATAAGTATTTATAATTATGTGTTCTTCCAGCAAATTTATTAGGTTTAAAAGCCGGTAAAATTAGTTTTCTTGAATACAAAATTGACCGAATATAAAATTGTTCAAAAAAAATTCTTAGAAAATTTAAATTATATTTTTTTTAAGATTACGAAGAAATCAAATGGCATAACTCATTCAGAACATGAAATTTTTTTACACAAAAAAAAGTGTTTTAATTTTTCGCATTTATCAATTTCATTTATGAAAAGATGAAATGTACATACAAAACAGCACCAAAGCACGATCCAATCGTTAATTTTGTAAATACAAGTTTTTCTTTCCACCATTCAACATTTTAACAAAATATGAAACATTAATTAATTTTTTTCTTTCCACAACCACCCACGCAACCCCTGACCTTTCAACAGATGATAAATTCTCTAAAATTCCTGTTAATTTCGATGATTAATAGTTACCGAATGTTATCCCAAATTTTAACATCTAAGTGGGATCAAATCGAAAATTTGTAGCTAATTTTGTTATTTTTTTTTATGACACGCACCTGCCGCATTTCTATAGCTTATATTCTTAGTCTTAGTGATTTGTAACAATGATTGAAATTGTGGTTTTCAATGGAAATTATATAACAAATGAACTGAAACAATCCCTTAATCATAACTCATAATTCATTAGGCAAACAAAACCAATGGACAATGAAAATTTAGTTTTAATTGGAAATTTGCCCCTAATTGAGACAATGAGTCTCAAATGATGACGATGACGACAACGTCAACATTTTTGGGTGTTGAATTCTAAACCATGAAACTGCCTTTGGCTCTGCCACACAATTAGATACACACACACACACAAAGACACACACACTACTTACTCACACCCCAAGTTAATGACAATTTTAATTGATATTCGGTTCGGTAAAGTTCGTAAATTCGTATATTCCTACCTATTATAATGAAATTGTAATAAAGAGATTCATTATTTGTATTAGTAAGTGGCAAAAGGACGCGTAACCTATTCCATTCAACGTCATTGATCCACTAAATATATAGCGAATGTTCAAATGTGTGTGGTTGTGTGTGTGTGTAGGAGGATTATAATTGATGACTTTGTCAATTGGTTTATGAACGGCATCAGTTGTAGTTGTGTTGATGGAGAATGAGGAAATGAGGGAAAAATGACAAGAATACGGAATGAGATTTTTTGGCATGAGATAAGAGCCATGCTCATGCTACTGCTGCTCTGCCACCAGCCAGCCAGCGCCAGCGCCATTGGCATTTAATGTGAATAAAAGTAATAATCTGAATTTGTAATTGCTTTTGGTTTAACCCTTGAACGTGATGTTTTTAAATGGGAAATGAGTTCACGAACTTGTTAAGTGTTTAGTGGAAATCATATTAATATGAATTGAGTTTCCTTTTTTTTTGTTGTTTGATTGTAATGAATTGGATAAGAATAAAGTGCTTATAGGTACGTGATTTAAGAAGAAATGGAATGGATATCTGTGTAGTCTTTTTGTGATATACGCTTTTGTGAATGTGAATGTATATTGCGTTTTAGAATTTTCATTATTTAATACGTTTTGTTTTAGAAATTTAATCGTGATGAAACTATAAAGTAGTTCCAAATTAACTTGTGTAGTTTTCAGTTGGGTCCATTTAGCTCGAAAATTTCAACCTGCCGGACAGTTTTTTTTTTCATACAACTACTTAGGTTGCAATATGCTTTAAATTTGTGATAGAAGCCACCCCATCTGACGGCCATATTGAAACAAAGCCGCCATTTTGTAATATTGATATATCAGCAATATCTCAGCTTCTGAATCACTTTGGACCACAATTTTGGTGTCTAAGTATACAGTTTTTGGGTCAAGGGATGCAACTGAATAATTTTACAATGCACCAGGGGCGTCCGTAGGGGTGCCTAACCTCCCCAGAATTACGGAGAAAAAGCTTAAAGACGTGGGACCAGTTGGCTTTGCGACAAACTTGGTGTCAAATTGTACATATTTTGGGTCAATGAATACAACAGCATAATTTGCAAATGCGTATCAGTGGACATGGGGTTATGAGACCTCCCAGAAATATAGCGAGAGCTTAAACACGTGGGGTTAGTTATGACCTCAGTTCCCAGATGGCACCTCCAAATTCAAAGGACATAAACCCAAAATTCGGAGCTAACTGAAATTAAGCCTTAGTTTAGTTATTCAAAAGTGAAATATTCAAGGATTGTAAAAATTCTTCTAATCGACATAAATTGTTGAAGAAAATATATAATAAAATGCACACAATATGTTGTGTTTTCAAAAATTATTTTTTGACATGAAAAATTAACCTTTTATCGGTGTAACTTGCCTTCAATTTTCGGACTTACACATCCAGGACATGTTATTTGTGTTTCTTTGTATAAGATTACTTTTCCAGTTTTAATAGAAGTACCCCTTGGCATAACGAATCGATGGTTTACACCGATGTGCAACGGAAATCACCTTCGAACAAAAATATACTTTATTTAAGTATTTTGGCTGAATCCGAATCATCTGTCAAAACTAATCTAGCACGTCAAGTTTTGGAGACATATTAATATAAACATGTAAAAACACCAGTTTTTTGGTACAATTATTTTCACTGACTTTGTTTCAAAATTATTAATAAGATGTGAATAAACTGCATTTTAGTAATTTAAAATTTTTCTAAAATTCCATTTCCGCTCAAATATAATTGCAAATCCATGGCATGGCGTCTTGAAAAACATGACTTAATCTAGTTTCAAATCATCGTTTCAAAAAATATGTATTTTTTTTACTATTTTCTACACGTCAGAAAATTTAGAAAAAAAGTTAGAATTATTCAAGTTTTTTATTTACCTTTCTTAAGGCTTGTTAAAAACCTATTGTTTCATTTGGTTCGGTTCGTATTCGGATTAAAAGTGAAAAAGTGAATGAAACCAAATACTTGTGAAACAAGTTTTGCGAAAACCAGTTTCTTGTCAAAAAAAAAAAAAATGAAAAATAAAGAACTCATAAATGCGTTTCAAAAAAAAAAAAAATAGATTAGAAGAAGGAAAAATATCACAAAACCCATTTAAAGAAATGTTAATTACAATAAATGGGGTATAAATGTTTTTTTTGTTTTTTTTTATTTTTATTGTCTGCACTCAAAGACAGGTACTTAAATAGAACAAAACACCATCATAAGAAGAAAAATAGCCACACTTATGATGATACTTTATCACAATCTGTCGCAAATTGTCAACATTTGTTCAAAGCTAAAGCAAATGGCTTAATGTCTTCTGCATGGTACACAGAATTTTTATAGTACCATTTCTAACCCAACACATTCTCGCACATATTTCAACATAATGCATATAACAAACCAATATATTATATATAAAAAAAACATATATATACGAATATATATATTTCAATATAAATCATTAGAACCATTAGGAAAAAGTGATATAACTCTCTGGTTTAACATTCTTTCGTCCTCCTATTCGTTCTAGTCGCCATTTATTTATTTTTTTGTGTTTTTGTTTTTTTTGTTTTTTTTTGAATTTATATACGAAAATGTGATGCGGTTATGGTTTTGCAAACTCATGCATATGGTTATTTACTTTAGATTCATTTTTGTTTTTTTTTTTCTCTCTCTTTTTTTGTGCATAGTATAATAAATAAATCATTGCTGTATTAAAAAGGACCTTCGACGAGTGGATTTTCTCTTGAATTTTTACATTTTATTTGCTTTTCTTTTTTTTTTTTCTCCTATGTATTTCTATTTCAAAAGACTACTTGACTTCTTTACCTCCCACCTTCTCGTCCTTTTTTTTCATCTTCTGATGCGGTAACCGCAACACCCATTTGAATTTCTTTAAATTTGATTAATGAGCCAAAGGACGAAAAAGCCACCAGAGAAGCTATTCCAAAAAAAAAAAAAGAAATAAATAAAAAGAACAACACTTCTTGGCAACCAAACCAAACAGCAATCCAATGACTTGGTGGATCTTAAACAATAATTCAATCCAATCCTTCGTGGTTTTGTGGTTGGTGCTCGAATGCTTTTTATGTTGAATTTCAACAAAAAAAAAAAAATACGAAGGATTTGGTTTTTTGTGCATATTTTAATTTGAAAGAAAAAGAAAATCCATTTTATGGCAAGATATAATATTATTTTCCAATTTTCATATCCTTATAGACACAAAAAAAACTATAAAATACGGTTTTGCATCTTAAGAAATAGTTAAAAATAGAAATGAAATTCGGTCTATTTCCGGAAGTCATTCCTTTTTACCATCGGTTTACAGCAGTGTCGTCGTCGTCGTCGACAAGGATAAGGACGTTTTTGTTTAAATCTTTGAAGGTAGGTACTTGTTTGGTTCTTTCTCCTACTTTGTCTCTGCATGCAAAATGAATGTTTTGGTTACTTGCAAATAACAAAAAGTAACGACGCGTGGTATTTCTCTTAAAAAGTTAAGAATAGTGTGTGTGTGTTTGGAAACAAAAAAAAAAAAACACATAGATCCTTGGCAAATGCAAAGTTGATAGCACCAGATGCACAGCGAGGCCACTTCGAGTTAATATGCAGAAAGTTTTGAATAGAAAATGCACTTCTATGGTAAAGGAACAATTTCGCGCATTTACACACAGTTGAGGCTGACGCTGATTCTTTTACAGGGACGTACCTACTTTGTATTGTAAAAACTGATTAGAAAACGAAAAGGATTTTCCTAAAGATTTCTAAAATTGAATTAGTTTTTTTTTAACAAATTTAATAAATGTTTTTGTTAAATGAAATTTGAATTGAATTTATAATTTTGAAAATGAAATTCACTTTTCACAATGAAATGGCTTGTAGCAAATTTTAGTTCATGTTTAATTTTACATAATCCAGATTTTTCACATTGAATTGAACTTTTTGTAAGTAAAATTCAATATTTTCCAAATGATATTCAGTATTTTGTAAATCACAATAACCTTGTTGAAATAAATTTTGTGCAAATTCATTTATGAAAACAAAATTTTTACAAAATTGTGTTTACATAGCAAGAAATCAAACTTTTTATTTTTTTATACGAAAAAATGAATTTGCAAAAAGTGATTTTTTTTTGTCCTTCATATAATTTTTTGAAATTATGTAAGATTGGACTTTTCTGGATCTGAAAAATTGTATAACGTGCATTTTTTTCAATTGATTTTTTAAAAAATGTGATTGTTTTGTAGAAAAAAACTCTCTTAAATTCGGTGGACCTCGTATATTATTCAAAACCATTAAGCTTATTCGGCTGAAATTTAGAGAAATTATTCCACATAGCATAAGCTAAGACTTAAAACCAGTTTTTATTCATCAATTTATAGTCACATTACCGTTATTAAAAAAAATCACCATAAACTTAAGAATTCCGTAGTTTTTGGGATGTAAACTGCAAAAAAAAAAAACTCAGAAAAATTTAGAGGATAGTATAGAATTTATATACTCTTGGTAATGGCCAAGTTAATTATGGTGTAAAGAAGGCAGTAATCAAAGAAAAAAGGATATTTTGTGGTTTTTAAAAAGACTGATTTTTATGTATTTTTCATTATTTTTCTGTGAAGAATCCAGAAGTCATACAAAAAAAATTGGTCAAGACATAAATTTCGTAATTTTGTCTACATTTGTTCTACACAAACTGTTTTAGCGAAAAAATGTTCATATTTTGGATTATGCACCAAAAACAATAAAAACAAAACAATGTTTTGTAAGTTTTTCAATGATTTTTCATGTTTTCCGTAATAAATTTTGTTGGATAACTTCAGATTCTTGATCAACATCCCAAAAAAAACATAAATTTTGCCATTCAAAATTATTACTTAAGAATTTTCCAACTCTAAAAACGCTTTAATTGTACTAAAGTAGGAAAAATCATAAATTTCACTTTGCAATATCTTTGCGCCGAAAGCGAATTTTTAAATGATTTAGAAATGTAGATGAAATGCAATTTATTCACATCCCATTAACAGTTTCGTAATAAAATATTTACCAATAAAGAAATTCGACTTTAAATGAAGCAAAAAAAAAAAACGGGTTTTTGACATGTTCATATTAGCAAATCTCGAAAACGTTACGTGCTTGGATAGTTTTGACTCAGATTCAGATTTTCAGTGTGCCAAAATCCTTTAGAAAAGTACCTATAGTTTGGTTTGAAGACAATTTTCCTTAAGTAAACGATGTCTGTCTTCGACATTTTTCTCATTTGCCGGTGCTAGAATAAAATGCGTCATTCCACAATCCTTACTTTCAAGGCTCTATATCTCCCGGATACATACCTGTCTTCTCCTACTAACCAAACCGTATTCATATTGAAGCAAAATAATGCATTTTGCATGCATTTAAGTATCTAACTAGATATTGTTTTGTTTCTATATTGTAATCAAGAGAGCGTGTGTACGAACGAAGGAATCCTTTTTTTTTTTCTTTTAAATTGAAAGCTATGAAAGTTTTCTACGTACGATTATATGCGCACGATAGTATTATTATTTTCTGTTCTTTTTTTATTATTTCTCTTTCTATTCGTTTGGTAAAAGTGTTGGCCCTTATTCTTTAGAAAATATTATGCATTCTGAAAGTCTGAAACATCTGCTTGAGTTTTTCAATTAACTGGCATCAAAAGAACAATTTTCATATAGTTTTAAGTTTCGTTAGAGAATTTTCCTTTTCTTTTTTGTACTAAAAATGGGTTTGTTTTATTCTGTGTATATGCGTTGAAGGAAAAATATACAAGCGAAGCACTTTAGGAAAATATCTGCAGCAGAACATCCTTGAGATTTTTTGGTTTTTATTTATTTTGTTCCTCTTCAGTAAATATAGTATGGCACGCGCAAAGGCATGTGAAATGGTGGTATGATGCAAGGTTTTCTAGTTTTTTTTGTTTACAACCTTATTCATTCAAAATTGTTGCTCGTTTGGTTGGTTAAGGTTGGTGGCAAAAGAAACGTTTCTAGTTATAGATATGTGTGTTCTTAAAGGATGTACTGATGGCTTGAAAATAAATCCATTCATGGTGTTGTTCTTGATGTAACTTAGACTAAGATAGAGACAACAATAAAAATACTACTAGGAAAATAAAGGTATAGAATATTCTTTACATAAACTTATGCTTCCTAGGAAAATGGTGTTAATTATTAAGAAAATACAACATTAAAAGTATCGTCTTTTGTGTATGCCCTTGCTGTAGTGTATTTTGTTTACTTTTTGTTATGAAGTTGCTACAAGTTATTTTAGACTACAAAAAAAATTAAAGTGTACTAGCTTTCGGAAGAATATTTCAGGCAAACCAAAGCGGAATGTTTCACATCTAGATTGAAGACGAAACAAAATAAAAAGCTTTCGGGAAATGAGAAAGCAAATCAGAAGATTTAGATTAGTACAAGTAATTACAATAGATAGGAGTAATAGTAAGTGCGATAGACCGTCATGTTTCCGCTCGCTGCCGGAGGTCTATGTTCGATTCCCAGCCTATGTATGGAACATTGATTTTTTTTTTCAGGAGTACTGCATTTTGCAAGAAATTGAAAAAACCTCCAAGAGTAGGTACCAACTGCTCGTCAAGAAAAGTGCATCTCAGCTAGCAATTCAAATCCAGCAGAAAATTGTAGGTCTCCTCAATTCCTGCTCACTACACGCACACAGAAAATAATTGAGGGAGGGAATCAATATACTCGTATAATCATATCACGCCATAAACTTACCGAATTGCTTGGTTCTTCCTACCGCATCGAATTATCAAAAGTTGAAAGCGGATATGATAAGCCTGAGTCTCTGTGTCTTATGACTCCCTTTCTTGGTATTCCAAGAAAAAAAAATCGCATAAAATTAAAGTTTTTTCGTCTTCTCCTGGGCAAATCTACTACGATGGGAGACGGACAGAATCTCGAAAACCCAAAATACCGAAACCCATAATCCAGAAAGACCAAAATCCTGTAATTAAATTCGAAAAATATGCCAATGTTCCAAATTTGAAACTTTTAATAAACAAAAACAAAAAAAAAAAACTTAACAAATAAAAATAACAACAAAAATCATTTAACAAATAATATAAAAAATAAACTTCGAATAACGAAAAATAAACCAAACAAAGCAGCCAACATGTAATATAAATTTAAATTGTATAAAAAATATCCGTTAGAAAATTTATTCTAGAATTATATTTCCGTTCGGAGGTAATTTTTTTGATCCGCTTCTCTTTGACTACGTAACTTTTTTTCAAGAAATATTAAAATCTGGAGATATTTTTTTCGGTCTTACATTAATGTTATTTTTTTAATATAAAGTTGGTCAACATTGTTTCAGTGATTTTCAACTTTACGCCAAATCATATTGATTTCACTTTGAATCGATGATTTTTTTGTATTTTATGAAGTTTTTTCCCTCATTCTCATTTTCGTAATTCCCTCATTTTCGGATTTTGGGTTTTCGGGACTTAGGTTTGTTTTGGATTATGGGTTTTTGGGATTCTTGGTTTTCGAGATTCTGAGTTTTTAGTATTTTGACCCCAACCAAAATTATATTAATTTCACAAAGTTCGTATTCACCAAAGAAGGTTTCAAACCTTTTCGTTTTCAATTTCCAGTAATTTGTTTCCCATTTCTGCGAAACTGGAAAGTGATACACTTTAAACCTCTTTTACGCCTAAATCAATGGTCAAAATGTAGATAAAAATTAACCAAATGGTCGTTAATTTTGACATTTGATTTAATTTTTTATATGTTGGTCATTGATTCAGGCGTAAAAGAGGTTTAAAATAATATCACTTCACAGCTTCACAATCGACCCTTTGGAGTATTATTTTTTGATTTGAGTGAAAGGCTCTAGAGCCTGTTATAATGTACACATATTGGTTTTTCTTTTTCGGGTAAGCAGTTAGTATTGGACATTATTATTCCGTTTATCCGAGAATATTTTTCCCAATAAAGAGTACTTATCATTAAATGTCTGAGAAGGTTACTCACCTCCACTCGAAAGATCAGCGCTCTTATTGGCTCACATTTCGGTGATTAAGTATAACATCAAACATCACATCACGCAAAATTAGACTTCTCCCAACCTGATAGCTCATTAATTCAAATAACTTACCAAATGTCAATATAATTAAATTTCTATTTAACAACCTCATTTCTCTTCAAATGATCAAATATGTAAGTAATTGAAAATGAAGGCTAACAATATACTCTAGCTTAAGGGGTTGGAGTACACACACAGTAGGTATATTTCTACACACATAACCCAACTTTTCAACTATGAAATACAAATTAATGTAATTATTATTTTCATAAACAAAAACAAACAAGATAGACTCTTGTTTACATAATTAGTTAGATTCTCGCATCATAACGAAGCTATATTCAACAAAATCAAGTGGCACAAAATATACTTGTGGTTATGATGGCAGGTATAGTAAAGGATTAATGTAGGTAAGGCAACTTATACTTTATTAAGGCATGTACACGATTTTCCCTTATTTTCCCACACATGTATATCTACGCATCAGAATTGTGCGAAACCTCACGAAAAAAAGCCCTCAATATGTTGTGCATACATTAACACCCCCTTCGCATCATCGTTAAAATACAAAAAAAAACACAATTTTCCGTCCTATTCACACTTTTGTACCCTTAGATGTGTGTTGTGAATATTGTGGTGTTTCGTGTAATAAGATTTTGTTTACCAAGAAACATCCTTGAAATTTTAAGATATTCATATCGTCCTTCTGAAGCCGCGCATCATCGTTTTTACAGCCACACGTCGCAATGTTATCGTCTAATTCGTTTCAACTTGAATTCTTTAACCATTGCCTTCCTTTTTGCCCCAAAGCTTGAATAACTCAAAAAAAAAAAAAAGAAAAATATTAAGATCACCCATCGCCATCACATACTTATACTTAACAAAGTGAGCAGAGTTAAAAAAAAAAAAAAAACTGAACTTTGAACACCCTGTGTTGCTGAACGCGTCGTGCTAATTAATTGTTATTTATGTCGAGAACGTGAGAAGCTGCCATAATATATTATTTACTATGAAAAATTTTAATAAAGTTGTTTCGTGTAAAACTGTGCTACATAAACCATCATCGTCATCATCAGCATCAGTGTATATAGAAGAAAAAGAAAACGACGACGACAACTACTACATCAGCATCAATAAGGACGAAACCTTAAGCAATCATACCAAGAACAACCACCAAATACAGCAACGACAAATAGACCATCGTCAGCATCTGGAGCAAAGGCAAAAGCATCAACAGAAACAGCAACCGAAGCAACAACAACAACAACAACAATATTCTCGTACGGTTGCTGTACGACAAGGATATAGTGATATCAAAAAGCAAAAGCAAGGATCCCTCTTCTACCACCATCATCAGAAACGAAATTTTCGCAAATATGTCAACAGCAGTGTCTGCAAATTAATTGCATACCTTTGGTATTGCTGCTGACTAGCTGTGCAGCATATCCTCGAAGGAGTTATGGTGGATCCATTAAAGATATTTTGGGTACTGACAAACAGCACTTATTTAGGTGGGTATACTACATTATATTTATGTTTTTTCTATATTTATTATTTTAATAATAATATTTCTGTGCATGATGGTACATATATGCTCGTATGTAGAGAAGTCTTTTTTTTCTCCATACTAAATGGAATGTACCTACACAATATTTGTCTTCTATAGCAAACCGCTTGCTTGCCACAAAAACCATATAAACACATTTCAGAGAAATGAAAGATTTTAATTTTAATTGAATTAAGTTCAAGGAATGATGTGGTTGAAATCCTGAAAAGTGGTTGATGCAAGCGTATTGTAATGGTTTGCCTTTGATGCCAAAAATTTAATTTATTTTCATAAAATTTCTTCACAAATTTGTTCACCAAGTTATAAACAAAACAAAATAAATATGTGTAGGCACGCTAGAAATTAAACATCTTTGACGTGTTTACTCCAAAAAAAAAACTATTTGCGCTAGCAAAAAAAAATAAAGCAGGGGTTCCGAAAGTGTGCGCCGCGGTACACTGATGTGTAGTAGAATGTAGAGTGGGGCCCCGCGCAGTGAGTTATATAGATTAAAACATAAAAATAATATTAAAAAACTAGCTGATCCAGCGGACTTCGTTACGACTTTAGCAGTATTATTTTAAAATTTTCAGCTAGTTGATCTGACAATGATTTGATGATGCACACTGATTTTAATGTGTTTCTTACAATTATAGTAGTTATTGGACCTGCCAATTTTTTTTAATTTTTACTAATTGGCTGTTAAAAAATTGGAGTAAATTCGTCGTCGCAGTTGGCGCTGGAAATTTGTAAACACGATAACTTTTGATAGAATCAAGATAATTGCAATTGGAAAATGCCAAAAATTTAGGATTTCGTAAAATAATTTAATAAAAACTTATCGTACTTTTCACACAAAAACCTTCTAGAAATGTCACTTTTGTGTGTGGAGTACTACGAATTTAAATGTCTTTTTAATTGTTCTAATGAGCAATGGTACTGATTTTTAAAATAATTGAAGTGTCCAAAAACAGGAATACTTAAGTCTGGGTAAAAATCAATGTTTTACACATTTTCGTAAAAAATTCTTGCAAACTAATTACTAATGTAATTCATGTTTTTTCCTCTTTACTTAGCATCTTTTCACACTTTTTTCCGTAGCTGTTATTGTTTTATTTTTCGCGGTATTTTACTCATTTTTGTGCTATTATGAGCGATTTATTAAATCCGCAATCTAAAGTGCTTTTTAACTGCGATTGTTTGCAATATTTTTCAGTTTTTCGCATTTTTTCCCACGGTCTTACACGTTCTTTCCGCGACTTTCCAAGATTTTTTCAGCGATATTATACGCTTTTTATGACTTCTGTACTTCGCGATGATCAATGATTTTTTGCGGTTTTCCACGATTTCATCTTTTGCTGTATTAATTTATGAAAGACACCAAAACTATCCTAAAAAAATTTTTTTACGGAAATTTGCTTTGTTACCTTCAAAATGTTGTTTTTAGTTAAATTTTTGTTTACACTAGTATAAACTTTCTATAATTTTTACATTTTTCCCGTTGCTGCCTGATTTTGAATAAATATATAAGCACTTGAAAACTCTATAACATTTGTGATTTCCAAAACTCAATAACTTCGTTTGTATACGTTTGAAAAAAAAACAAACTGCTGCAAATTGTATCTTCATTTTGGACATTTCGAGGCAAATGCATTTTTTTGTTTTTCAATGAATATTTTACATCTTCCAAAAAAAAACAGAATATGCAAACAAAATATTAATTTTTGAATTTAAGTTAACACTGCAGAATTGACCCTTAACAATTTAATAAAACATTGGTTGAATGCATCTAGGTTTCGTCATGCCAATTAATTAGTGGCTGGGAATCCCAGGTTTAAAAAAATTTTAATTTTATTTATTTTTTTCAGAGAGAATTTTTGTATCGTCACATTATAGGATTCTGTTTGGAAATAAAATCCAATGTGAAATATCCCAAAATAAATATATTTTATAGGTAAAAATATCAAATTAATTAGACCAAAAATTTCATTGTAATGTTTATAAGAAACAAAAATCCATTGGGTCAGTGTGGCGTATGTGCAACATTTTATTTGAGCATCATATTTCAAGATCTTCTTCAATTCGCTCAAGTTTTCTGCAGGGACTTTTATTGTTTTGGATATTAACTTTTTATCAGTTATTATTTGATTACATAAACCCAATTTTTTTAAGTTGAAAATTAAAAAAAAAAGACAAAATAAAACTCAATACTACAAATGATTACTTATTACTTTTCTATTTTCATGTGTTAAAAGTCTATTAAGCGTTGATCTTATATTTTTAAATAACCTATCGTATGATATACTTTTTCACTGCTGGACCATTGGTATGAAATCGTTTTTTTTTTATGAAGCGAAATTGAAATCTCACCCATCACATTCGTAAAATAAATGAAAAAATCAGACAAAAATTTAAAAGAAAAATAAATAGAAAAAAAGGTCGGCTTGTGAATTTAATTTTTAAATCTTTTAAGGCTATCAACGGTAATTGTAAACATAAGATGTTTGCTCTCCGCTTTATTTTTCAAAAAAATATATAAAAGCAAAAGGGAAAATTCTTTCATTTTTATTGATTTGGTTTAGCTTTTTTCTATTTTTTTAATTTTGATCGAAAATCATTTGGAAAGGATATTTTAATTATTCCATCAAAATTATTGCCAATTGTTTACACATTCTGTGTTTGAAATGTATTACTTTTATCTCAACTGTAGATTTAAAAACTTTTAGTCTGATTCATTTTGTTTGTATATTTCTTGAATTTATAAATTTCATAGAGAAACTTATCCTTTTTCAGTTTAACATTTTTTGTGTTTTTTTAATTTTATTTAAATTATTTGCTATTAAGGATTTTTACCCAGAATGCAACCACAAAACCCAAAATAAAAATTTAACATGAACAAAGAAAAAAAAAATGCATAATTCGCAAAAATCCTGTCCCCTTCAACCAATAACAGACATTCCTTGTTTTTTTTTTTTTTTTATTTTTTCATTAAAATGTAGCTGACAGATACATTGGAAACAATTTGCTAGCTAAACCAAAATAACAACTTTTTGTTGCTAGATATTGTAATTTTAATTAAAAGAAATGTCAGAATTCATAATCAGATAACATTTAATCAGGAAAAAAAAAAACAAATATTTCAACTGTGTAATGATTTTGATTTTTAGTTTTATTAAAAAAAGAAAATTACCATCGGATATGAGATGGGAAAAAATAATGAAAAAGAAATTGATTTTATAATTAGGAAATGTGTAACCAGATTCCAATCTTTCGGTCGCTTAGATTGTTGTGCCGCTGTTTATGGATTTTCTTAAGAATTCTTCTATGAAAATCATCATTAGATTGATGGCAGAAAAAAATCTCAAGATGTCCTATTTAATGTTTGCTGTTCGCTTTTATAGTCATTTTATTGGACAAAAAAAATCATTTCTCCATATTTTGAACAGCATTCCAAAAACAGCCATAGCCTTCTTGATACGTGATGTCATTTTTCAGTTCCACCTTTGACATCAAAAATGCTTCGAAGATATTGAAATGGTCTGACGTCCATAACTGTAGGTTAGAATTTATAACTTGAATGAATGTGCTAATACTGAGGCTGATAATTTTAGCTTTTTTTTTTTTGTTTTAGTTGTTAGGCTTGCGATATCAGTTTCTCATTCAAAATTCTTTGTCATTGTTTAATGGAGATCCACGATTCTGTAATAGAATAAAGACATGACTTCTCGTCCATCATGTTCAGATATTTCAGAATTAATTCTCCATCTCTGTCACTTATTATCCAAAAACTAATATAGGTCATAGTATGTAGCCTTGCTTTGCCTCATATTGGGTTTTAAGCTTATTTATGTAGAACCTGACATTTACATCAATGCTATATAAATTGCTTTGATCAATCTTTGACAAAAGCAATTAATTCTTGTTCTTTAACAAAAATACTTTCCTCACCATAAAGGAAAAAAAAAACATAACATTAGGAATGAGGAAATTCAAGTAAATTCACTTTAATAGCGGAAGAAAAAAACGCTCAAGGTATGTAGAATCCCGTAATAACATTGATGTCTTACAATAATCTATGGAAAGCCTTTTCGCAAAATATAAAAGAACAGGATATTTTCACATTGTGATGAAAAGAGAAAAGCATTCTTCCAAAATATATCCCCAAGGATCATTATACCACAAAAGCAAAATGTCAATCAATAATTCCTCCTTACACGTTAGACCTATACCCAATCTTTTGACTGTTATGTGAAGATATAATTTCATAAGACAAATATTTCCTCTATATAAGCGAATGCCTTTAGGTAAAAGATCTTTATCCTAAAGCTCCTACACAGCATACACAATCCTTTTTATTGACTTATTGATTTTGAAAAGACAAAGATATTACAATAGAAGCTGTTGTTCGTTTGGTCATCAGCAAAACAAAAAAAAAAATTACTAAGAAAAACCGAACCGAAACAAAACCAAATCATTCTTTGTGCAAGACCAATCAGGGATTTATAATTCTATTCTTTGCAGCAACAATGGCTGGAAGGATGGATTTAGTGTTATTGTTTAGCTTCCAGAGAGAAATGTTGGTTATTCTCTCCTCTCTACAACAAGGAAGTGAAAGGAACAACGATGAATACTATACCATCATCATATCCTATATGCCTCGCATCGGTTCTTATAATTCAACACACCACAACATATCCTTCGAAACATATGTACATTTCTTTTGAAAAACACACACTATAGGAGGCAGTATTTGGAACAACAAAAAAAACAAAGGTATATACCTACTCATAATAAATTGGGACGATATGCCTCTTAAAGCGCACTCCTTTTGGACTCTTGTCTTTTTTGGTCGTTTGTTTTTATCGTCCTTTTTTGTCATGGTAGCTTATCTTGGATAAGCAAAAATCTCTGTTCCATTATTGAGGCTTTGTCAAATTAAAGGAAGATGGAGATGTGGTGAAGATTTTATACTCTAACATTTATTCAGTTCTTAACAAGTCACCAGGGGGATGCATATTATGTACCTACAACATGTGTGAATGACAAATACACTTGTGTGTGGATCGAATTCACAATTAGGTCAAAAGGATATAATTGAGAATGAAAATAAAAAGAGTCTTTTATGATAAAGCGATTTCTAATAAAGATAAAAAAAAAAATTATAATTTTGCCTTACCACACACAAAAATAATAATGAATTTAATTTTGTTCTTTAAAATAAAAAAAAAAAACAAGAAATTTACAAAATGGATTAGAAGAATTTCCTTGATCTTTTGATGAGGAAATTTTTATAAATTCTGTTATTTAGATCGGGAGCTGCATGGAAGCGAGTGTTAATGTTATGAGAATCACACATTTTCAATTGATTTTTGTTCCGAAAGCAAACAAAGAAAAACAAGCTATAGGTACATGTATGATACTAGAAGCAATCTTAGTGCAGTTTTTGTAAGCCTTCCTTCAAAAACTGATAAAATATTGCTAAAGAAGCTTCGGCAGGCGTTTCGCGTCATCACTTGAACTCCGAAGACTTCTTGGCGATGTTCAGTATATTGTCAATGATCTATTTAATTGAACTTTAACTTATGATCTGGTTTATTCTTATAGTTCGAAATAATTTGGATAACTTGTCTTCATTCGGAAGAGGTTTTCTAGTCCTGTGAAGTAAGCAAAATAATTGTTGAAAATTTAATAAAAAATGAGAGTTCCCGGTAGCAAAAACAAAAGAGTTCTAGAGTTGTTCATACTTTTTCTTCAATGGTTCTGGTAAATTGGGGCTAAGATTCGAAAAAAAAAATAATTGTGCTAACTTCACGCAGCAAGCCTTTTTTTTTAGAAAAAGAGTTCTGATGGGTCTTCAAAACAAAGAGTTCTGCAAAATTAGAACAGATAGGGTTTCAAGGGAGCACTCTTTTTCTAAAAAAAAAGTACTTTCTGCGTGAAGTTAACACAATTTTTTTTTCGAATTTTAGCTTTAATTCGCCAGAACTATTGAACAAAAGTATGAGAAACTCTAGAACTCTTGGTGTGCTATCGGGAACTCTAAGTTTTTGTTAAATTTTCAAAAAAAATTTTGCTTACTTTACAGGACTAGGTTTTCTTGCGTTTTCAAAAAAAAATCGAACATTTTTTTTTCATGTAAGCTGACATATTTCCAACACCTAATGAATACCACTAGTATTGATGGAAATACAAAATAAGTTTAACAACTTAAAGCACACATAAAACTTTCTTCTAAACAAATTGCCTTTTAGATCCTATTTCTACAATAACTGACTTTAAAAATTGTTAGTAAATTCGATTTCGTTAACTGAATTTATAGCAGTAAATCTTTGTGAAACAGGAGCTTCTCACAAATGTTAGAAGATGGATTTCCTCGACTTCAATTATTGATTCCGAACCATTTTTGTTAGATTGCAATTCCACCAGCTGTCTTCAAAATGCGCGTCCGTTACTGAGGTTCTTAATTCTAAATAATTTTGATTATAGTTCATTGCAGAGCTGTTAAAAACTGCAATCAATTGGTAAAACAGTCAATTCAGTCGCTTGTTTCAGTCAATTGACTTTAATTCTAACTGCAAGTTAGTACTGCTAATAAGTAGGTACTTTAACTGCAAAATAAGTAGTTAGCGGTCAGTACTAAAATACTGACTGTACACATAATGAAAGCAGTTAATTGACTAAAAGTTAATTAACTGTAGTAATTTTTGACTAGTTGTAGACTTCTAGTCAGTAGAAAGTTTTTTGTACTGGTTTTTTTTTTTTGTTTGTATTTTTTTTACTTAAAGTTAATTTAAGAGCTCTATATTCCATATTCAAGAAAGTGTCATAGAAGTGTGGCAGTACACCTGGCTGAACTTTTAAGCACAACTGTAGAAAATCTTTCTACTGACTAAAAGACTGAAGCCAGTCAAAAAGTACTGCAGTTAATTAACTATTAGTCAAATAACTGTTCGTTCAGTCCATATTTTGGTACTGATTGCTGACTGTAGTTGTACACTGTTCTTTTGTAAGTTAAAAGACTTAGTAAATTTAGTCTTTTTAGTCAATTAACTGCAGTACCGAAAAGACTGCAGTTTTTAAAACTCTGGTTCATTGTTCTTTTAGCAATCTGATTAAGATCAAATAGAAATACTGCTTGAGGTACTATGACTCGAGTGAAACAAAAATAAAATTCAAAATGGTCCTATTATTTGATGTCTTTTTTGTTAAACAAAACACCCGAAAAATGATAAATAATACCTTTAATGTATAAACGGCTCAAAACAAAAAGATTTTTGTTCACACGCTAAATCTAAAGGTGCAAATAAATGCTTGAGTGCTTTAAATTCAATTGAAAGAAAGCCTTTAGAGACCGTTTTTCTTTGATATACCTAATGTCGTTATCGATAGAAAATTTATAGACATTCTTTGCACTATACCCAATATAGGTTAATTGGCTTTCAAGTTTCTCACTTCTCAGTTTATTCATTGGTCCGTTGAGAGTCGTAAGAAAATATAAGTGGTTGAAATCAACTCAATATATTCATAAATTAAACCAGACCCCGAAACAAAAATAACCTTAAAAAGAAATATAAGGGACTTTGAATCAGTTTTCCATTTGATTATTTTTGTTGTTTTATTTAAGAGCCAAAACAAAAGAGAAATAAAAATACCCAAGTTGTGCTATTTTACCAAAATTTCCATTGCCATGTTAAAAAGATCTCAATATTCAGGGTAAATAATTTAAAATTAAGTTAATTTTACTTAAAATAAAAACAAAAAAAAAACGAAAAAAGCAAGAGACTCCAACAAAATTTAATCTGGGTCAATGTATTTACTTGTTTTCGTTTTCTTAGATGTTTTTTTTTTTTTTTTTTTGCTTTGTTTCATTCTTTCTTCATCATTTGAAATTTAATCGCCTGGAGCTAAAAGGGGATCAAAATCACAAAAATACATACAAGATAGATATATTCTCTTCATTAACATAATGAACCAACTTGCAATGAAGATATCTTTAAATATTTTATTACTATCATCTTCGATACGCACACATACACAAAAAAAAAAAAAAAAGACAAATAAATTAAGCATCCTCCTCCGTTACACATACTTACGTATATATTTTTGTTACAAGTTGAATATCCTTGAATGAGATGAATGAACGAACAAACTAAGTATCCTCATTTTTGTTGTAAACGAAGGATATAAATTTCAAAATTTATCCTCATTTATCGAATAGAGAAATAAAAAATATAGCATATAACAAGAACAAAAAAAAAAATCTGTAAAAATCTATCTTTATGAACTGCCAAACAGATTGCAGTCGTTTTAAAACACATTTTGATTAATCTTAAGTACATATCTACTACATCCATACACTATATACACATTTATATTTCCTGTGCTTGCATCCTTTAGAGAATCCTTTTTTGGGTATTTATTTTTTTTTTTTAATTCTCTTTACTGGTTTTTATACTTATATGATGTCTGTTGGCGGCGGTGATGATGGCATAAAGTATCTATTCTGAAGCCTTTTTGTTTGGGCAAATTTTATCTAAAGTTTCTAGACGGCTGGGTTTAAGGATTTATATTATATAGTTTTTTTTTTCTTCTTGTTTGTGATTGCTTACCCACCGTATATTGAGCTACGTTTTGGAAGCAGTCCAAAAATTATTATTTTTCAATGCAGAATTTAGTATTTTATTTTTTTTTTGTGGTTGTGCATTACATCAAACAGTTAAATTTTTTTTTTGTATTTTTTTTTTGTGTCTCAGGAATTTTAAAATAAATTTAAAAAAATAAAAACATGTGTCTTGTGTTAAATCGAGTAGAATTTTTTTGAAAATTTTCTCGTCAACACATAGACTTCGTACAACGTAGAAAACAAATTACAAATTCTATGGAAATAAGATATAAGACCCATATGCTCATATAACCTTACACTTGTATGTAACTTAAAAAGAACCACATTGTTAAGGGCGTGTTTTTTTAAACAAATACATTTTTTTTATTACAAAACAAAAAAAAACCTACATAATTTATGTTTTTTCATGAAAATAAAATACAAAAATTGCAAAAGAGTATTCCCATTCTTTAATTATTAAATAAAAAAAAAAAAAAAACTGTACAAAATTTTAAACTTAGGTACATCATACTTTTGGGAATTAATTTATTAATTTGAAATTTTTTCTTGTTTTCTCTTTGCAGGTAAATAAAGACTTATACATAAATATCTCTTGAGACTGTGACACTCTGCATAAATGCAAATAAAACTTTATGAGGTGGTTTGGTAATATTTTGATGAATATAAATAATTAATGAAACAGATGGTTTACTTCTCTTACAAGAGAATTTTCAAAGAAAAAGTGGGTGCATTTTAGATTTTACATAAGTAAATTAGCACGTTGGAAAAGAAATGTCAGAAAAAATAAAATACACAACATGGTCGCACATTCTTATTTTAGGGTCAGAGTTGCTGTATACGTTAAACAAATAATCTTATATTAATTAAGATTTTAAAAATAAATAATTTTATAAGAAATTCATTACTAAAATGTCTTAACCACAAAAAAATAATGTTGTCTATTTAAAAATACTTAAGCTACTTATTTAATTACTTAGGTCTTCAGACCTTGAAAAGTCCGTTGTAATCCCCTTAAGGGGCATAGGGCCTCTACTACACCTACGCGCCATCGTGAACGGTTTCTGGAAATATAACGTAGTTCTCTCCAACTCTTCCCCAGCTGTGCAGATTCAGTTTCGACTGTCCTGCGCCATGTGCTTCCTATTCACGAACGATTGCAGGTTCCTTGTGACAGTTGTTTAGATTTTCCAAGTGCTGCACCCATGTAGAAACACGGATTCAACATTATAGCGGAGCAGTCTCAGGTCTTTAAGCTTATAGCGTTGTTTCTCCGTATTTTGGACAGCATTCCGAAAGCAGCCATTGCTTTTTTGATACGGCTGTCGACATCTTGTTAGGTTCCGCCTTTGGTAGAGACAAAACTCCCAAGATATTGAAAGTCTTCTACTTTCTCTACCGATTGTCCAGAAATATTGACTTGAACGGATGAGTTACTTCCGAGGCTGATCATTTTTGTTTTTGCTGTGTTAATTTTCAGCCCCATTATTTCTGCTTCTCCCTCCACCCTTGTTGTCATTTGATGGAGATCCATGATCCTATGAGAGAGTAAGCATACGTCGTTCGTCCGCGTAGTCCAGATGTTTTAGTTGGGATGTCAGACTCCATTGAATTCCACCATTTCCGTTTAACAGGGCTGCACGAAGCACATCACTTATCAGTTATCACTAACAGGAAAAGTATTGGCGACAGTATGCAACCCTGTCTGACTCCACATTGGACTTCAAATTCATCCGACAACCTTCCTCTTTGTAAAACGTGACATTTGCATCCATCGTAGGTTGCTTTAATAATAGCGATTAACTTATCTGGAATGCCTCTCCTGCGTAAGGCAATCCAAATAAATTCTCTGTTAACACTATCAAACGGTTTTTCAAAATCAATGAACAGCAAGTGAAGTGGTTATCGATATTCGACGCACTGTTCAATAATGATCCGCAAGGTGTTAATGTGGTGCTCTGCAGGAATACCGTCAAGTCCTACCGGCTTGTTGTTCTTCAGTGTTTTAGTTGCGGTAATTATCTCTTCTCTACTGGGAGGTGTGGTGCGGAGTCGGCCTTTTTTTTATCGAAATCCGTTAAGTCATATACGAGAAAATCAGAAAAACTTACATCGAAAGTAATAATTCGTTGATTTGATTTAGAATACCTATATTTAAGTATATTCGTCAGTATATGTGAAAATGGATGAAACATGAATCCACCACTTTACTCTGGTGTCAAATAGGCAGTCAGTTAAGGGGACAATAGCCTGCAAAACCACGTCCGATTTTTAAAATTCCATGGCTTCAAAAATTTAAATAATTTCCCTTCTTAAGCACGCCTAACTAGTAAACAAGTAGTGCGAATATCATAAAATTTTGACAATTGTCATTAATATGGTGGTATAATTTTCTTATGATCATAAAGTGGAGTAACTAAAGCTCAAAATGTAGAATTATCTCGGAACAGGGCAAAACGGCTCCGCTTTGGATGATCTTGTTTTT
This sequence comes from Meliscaeva auricollis, assembly GCA_948107695.1. Taxonomy (NCBI): domain Eukaryota; kingdom Metazoa; phylum Arthropoda; class Insecta; order Diptera; family Syrphidae; genus Meliscaeva; species Meliscaeva auricollis. The sequence goes on from OX403618.1 coordinate 27,092,674, forward strand.
TTTTTTTAATGTTGGTACCTACTCAAAAATAATTTAACACTTATTGGTTTATAATGGCCGCTGTTATCAAACCTAACATTAAGATTTTTGTGAACAAACATTTTTTTTATCAAAAAAAATTGTTAAATCTTATAAAATAAACTATGCAAAAAATTTTCCAATTTTTTTTTTACAACTAATAAAAATAGGGAAACTGAATTTTCTCAAAAGTAGATTTAAATAAGAACAAAAATTATTGGAATACAACGGAGTTAAATAAAAGATTAAATTATATGATTTTTTTTGATAGCCTGAAAAAGTTCATTTTTTAACATTTTAAATAAAGTTAATCCAATAAATAGTTTAAGAAAAAATGATTTTCAATCTCAGAACATTAAAAAAAAAACTTTCATTCAAAATATTTAACTGAATAGTGAATATATTTCTTAGAAATAAAAAATTAAAATGTCTTACGTATTATAGTTTCTTAAAAATACTAAAAGGTTACTCAATTTTTAAGGAAATAATTAAATAAAAATATTTTGTATTCTTTCTTTTTATTTCTCCAAAACTAGAAGACTTATTAACATTAGTTTAATGAAACTAAAATGAAATAAAACCATTAAGTTTTGGTTCGGAAAATGGACCTCAAAAAGTAATTAATGTTATAAAATCAGTTTGATTTTTTTTGTAAATATTATTTTATGCCCAAAATTCATGTTGAATTACAGTTTTTCAAAAATCAAAAAACGTAGCCCATTTACTTTTCTTGAGTCAGTTGACTCCAAATAATGCCATTGAATTTTATAAGAAAAAAATATATTTTATAACGGTAAATTTTGAAAACAAATTAGTTACAAATTTTGATTGAAATTTTTGTTTTCGATGTTCTGAGTTTGAAAATCATTTTTTTCTTAAACTATTTGTGGGATAGCTTTATTTAAAATTTAAATAAAAAAAGGATTTTTCTGGCTATCTAAAAAAACATATAAGTTAGGGCCAGTTGGTTCACTTATGATGATCTTTAATTCATGATTATCGGCTACCGTAAATCGTCGAATGTTCACTTAAACTAATTTATTTTTCTGTGAATTCATAGTTTTAGTTTTTAATCATGGACTTAGCAAATCACTCGAGTTTGGTTGATTAGCGCCATTTAATTAGAACCTCTGAAAGTTATGCTAAAAAACTTAACCCGCTGTGAAAAACCTAGCCCTTAATCTTTTATTTAAATCCGTTGTATTCCATTAATTTTTTTTCAGCTTTAAGTCAACTCTAGACCTCTGTTTTTTTTTTAATTATTTTCCTTAAACTGACCTAAAAAAATGTTGGCATAGTTTATTTTATAAATATTTAACAAATTTTCTTGATAAAAAAATGTTTGTTCACAAAAATCTTAATATCAAGTTTAAAAAAAAATTCGTATTTTTGAATACCAACATTTGAAAAAAAAATCATCCAAATCTCAGCGGTTTTGTCCGGTTAGTTTTGTAATTATAGCGCATTCTTGGAGTGAGACCCGGGACTTGATAGCTAATGTGTTACTTAATTAGGACATCAGAACTTATTAAATCCGATTTGAAAATATACCTTAGCTCTATCCAACTCTTTCCCAGCCGACCCGATCCTCTTCCTGTCTGCTTGAGTGGCTTGCACTGCATGGCTTGGCTTACGTCTTCGTATAGTACTGTCTTTAGATTCTTGACCCGTTCTCCTATGAAGTATTTCATTTGCTATACGATTGGGCAAGAAAATCCTTAAGATGTTTTGTAGACATCTTCAGTAATAGACTCTGCCCTCCCAAACGTTTTTTTGAGGTTTCGAAATATTCTATTCAAATCATTCTGTACAAAGCTGTTATAAAACAAACGAAAATAAAAGTTTTTTTCTTTCCTAGAAAAAATCAGATCTTAAAATACGATATTATTATTATTTTAGATTCTAAGCATTCACTTGGCCTTATATTCATTCAAAAATTCCTTTAACCATAAATCTAAAATGAAAAATTAAAGTAAACAATTTGAATTTTCTCATTAATTGAATTAATGAAAACTTCTGAAAAACATATTTCATACACATATCCAGAGTTTAAACAATAAATATGGCACACTTAATATAAATACATGCAACATGCCAAACTATATCAAAGCTAAACTACTATCTGATGGGTTCCAAGAAAAATTCTCCTAATAATTGCATTGAATAAAATGTTTAAGCTGAATATTTTCTTGGAAAACATTATTACGAGTATATTTGAGTTTGAAATTCAAATTCATGTTCTTCTAACCTTAATTTACATCCATGTTTTAGTTTCATACGATGTTTTTCATCGTTACTAAATTATAAAGAATCTCTCAAAATTGTAGTAGAAAACGCGAGAAATAGTACCTACAAAAAGGACCACCAACAAATTCATGCGAGGAACTTAAGTTGGTAAAAATATTCATTCATTACTTCAGCCAGAAGGACTCAATTCTTTTCGTTTTTTTTTTTTTTTGTTTTTTTAGTAGTGAAAATAAATGAAACCTTCCAATTAAGGATCTTTGCTTGGCTCACCGTAAATTTCTTCTAGTAAAAAAAAAAGAATGTATTCACCGTTAAACTAATTTAATGACCTAACAAGAATAAACCATGAAAACAAAGATATATGGATGGTTGAGTTCAAGGAAAAATTCTTTTGATGAGTTTTGGAGAAAAAAAAAAGTTTGTAATTTTGTTGAAAGTAGGTTTAAGTAAAAGCAAACCCTGATGGATGTAGTTAAATCAAATTGGACGCTACCAGCCGCCACCACTCGTGGAACTACATGGCTTGGTCAACAGTTAAAACAAAAACCATTTGTCGTGGTAAAAGTAAATATAGGTAGAAAGTGCATTGTGTTTGAGTTCAGTTAAAATGCAAGGACAGAATTAAGGGGTACAAAAAAAAAACCAAAAATGTTTGTCTCTGAATATTTGGTAGGTAGTTTGGAAACGCAGCATTAAAATTTCTTACTTTTTTTTTGCACACATCTCTCAGTAAAGAGTAAGTTCATTATAATAATTTTTTTTGTTTTAATTTTTTTGCTGTTTGATGAAAGCTCTCACTGCATGAGCGAAAAAGTCTTTAATTAAGATAACTGAAAGGGAAATTCAAACTTTTTGAAGAATTTTAATTAAGTTGTAATATTTTAATGAAGTTTACAATCTCTGCACAGGCAGTTGCAGAGGAATACCTACTATAATGTATGAAAAAATATAAATATACACACCCTCATTTCAAGGTGGTCGCAGAACACAATATCATACATAATTATGAGTTCTTCAGTGAATTGCAGGTCAAGTGCATTTTTATCTCTCGTACATTTTTTTTTTTTTTTTTATTAATTCTTTTTTCGCTTGCGATTAATGATTCAATATAGAAGTCTCTCTAGGTAATTCAACAACCTGTCGACCACTTAAACAGATAGCATAAAAAAAACTTGAAGCAAATTAAAATGACATTTACAACAACTGGTGAGTCAATGCTGCTGGCAGTTTGAATATAAAACGAGAAGACTCTTAAGTGTTCTCTATTACTTTGCCTTTTTTTGTTCATCATAAAAAAAAAAAGGATCTGGATTACAATTTTAAAGATTTCATAATTATTTAATTTGAGAGATTATATAGATGTCAAGGTAAAGAGTGTCCTTGTTCGAGCTTAATTGTCTTGTCAAAGCTTAATTGTCAATAAAATAAAGATTCACTCAAAATGAATTCATAAAGAAAGACAGAAAATTGAAAAAGTGGAATTTTAGATGAATCAAATATACTGGAATAATTTTTTGTAAAAGGATGAGGATGAGGGCTTGAATTGACGAAGAGATATCCTTGGATGATTTTTTTAATTTTTATAAGTTTTGTTATTTTTCCACTGTGAAGATAATAACGAAAATGAGTCTACTTTAAGGCGTTCTGATGATGGCATAAAAGCTAGCTTTTCCTCAAGTTTTCAGTTAAATTAAACGTGCACCTTTGAATAACCATTGCAAGACAGCAAGAGCTTTCAGTCTTTGTGGATTCAATGGGAACAAATTCTGTATTGCAAGTAGGTTACAATCCAGGGATGACCACAGCTCTTCAACCAACAAAAACTTTCAAGTCAGTTCGATCATTAGCGAGCTGTCTCCCTTTGCAATTGCAGCGACCTAGTCTTGTATTTGCATTTTATCGACTCAACTCGTTTCAATACTTTCGCGATAGAGTTGGTAATATTCTGAGCGACTTTGATAAAGCAGTGCTAGTTTTTAGTAATACGCCTTGGCGTAGTGTTTATTGGCGATGGACTATGACGCCGGAGGTCTGGATTCGTTTCCCAGAAATGGTTTTGCTAGAAGTGGTCACAACCTCCAAGAGCACTGCTTCATGAAAAGTGGATCTAAGCTAACCATTTGTAATCTCGGCCATTCCAATCTAACGGAGTAAACAAAAAACCCTTGGAATACCGTTTATCTCATCGAAGAAGTAATACTTTTTCTTGAAACTTTTTGGGTGTTAAGCATTGCAGAAAGTTATTGTCGTAGAAGTTTCAGCAAAATGTAATGCCTGCCAATAAAGTTATTGAGATAGAAAGACAGTTACGGAGAAGACGCGTACTCTGTTTTCTTCGTTACAGTCTTTCTCCTCTATAACTTTACTGACAGTTATTAGTTATTAGTTTTTGATGAAACTTCTAAGACGATAACTTTATAAAGTGGCCTCAGCACCCACCAAATTTCAAAGAAAAAATATTACTTTTTTTAATGAGATAAACGCTATTGAATGCCGTTTTGTCCTGTCCGTTACTTTGGGATCGCTGACCTGCAGAAAATTGTAGGTCCCCTCCATTCCTACTTGGTCAATCACAAGGCCTTGGTTCTTGTGAGCTGGTCGTCAAAAAAAACGTATTTACCCTTTTAAGGGTTAAGACGACAAGAATTTGAGAACTTCAGCATCAAAGTCTTAGTCAAAGTAGATGCCACATTAATGCTCTTAGTCTGGACATTTTCTATTAAAATATTTCAAAAGCACAATGAAAAAGAAAGCATTTAACTGGCTGTCCCGATTAAAAAGGGAATTTCTTTAAAGCGGGACGCAATATTAGAACCAGAGCTGTAAAAGACTAAGTAGTCAATAATTGACCATGCAGTCAATTCAGTCGCATTTAATTGACTTTAATTATAACTGCAAGTTAGTATTGCTACTAAGTACTTTAACTGCAAAATAAGCAGTTAGCAGTAAGAACTTTAATACTGACTGTATAGTTAATACAAGAAGTTTATTGACTAAAAGTTAATTAAGTGCAGTACTTTTTGACTGGTTTTAGTCTTTCAGTCAATAGAAATTTTCTTGTACTGTTCTTTTTTTTTCTTTGTATTCTTTAAACTTAAAGTTACTTTCAAAGGTCTATATTCCTACAAGAAAGTGTCATGGAACTGTCGCAGTACGCCTTACTACTGAATAAAATCTAAATCCAGTCAATAATGACTGCAGTTAATTAACTTTTAGTCAATTCAGTGCATTTATTAATTGTTCAGTTAGTATTTTAGTACTGACTGCTGACTGTAGTCGCAGTACCGAAAACTTGGCTCGTTTTAAGTTGTTCTATATAATTTCTTTTTGCCTCTCAAGTCATGGGTTTTTAAATTAATGTGCACTATGATAGAACATTTGTCACTATTTTACAAACAGTTCGAAAATAAGTTGAATCTTTTTTAACGAAAAATAGACTATTTCAAGATCTTAACCAAATCTAGTTCCCAGGTCATACATAAATTTCTCCTTGTTATTAATATGTTTAACCATTTTGATTAAATTATCCCAATATATCCTTCTTCCAGGTTAAAAGGACTCATTAGGAAAGTTAAATTTATTTCAAATCCCACCAAAAACAATAACTTAAATCCAACCTCATGGCTATAATATATTTTGTGTGTATTTTGTAATTCAATTGATTATACGCTCCAAAGTTTCTCAGATAGCAACATTATACAATACGATTACAAAACTTAATCTATGCTAAATTTAGAAGACCGAAAACCCACTCCACGCCAAAGGGTTGTTTCAATTTAATTCAAGACTAACCACACTTAATATAATAATTCGGAGAGTCGCAACAAAGCCACACTAAGAGAATCTCTCTAAATAATGTTTAGGTTTATGCAGAAATAGCGACCAACAAAATACATTGAAATGTTAAGGTAAACTTAATACCATATTAGATACAATACCTACCCTACCCATGACTATTATGAAGATGTATACCATCCAAATTTCATTTAGATATCTCCATATAGTACATACATCTATATTTATTTATAATCCGTTGCTGAAACTAATAGAGAATGTAATAAATATCATAAACCATAGGGGGAAAGGAACATCCGGCATTTGGTTAGTTACACACCTTCGAATGTGGAGTCTCGCATTAGTAACAGTACAGCGAATGTATATCCACAACATTCAACATTAACATGAAACCAGGTCCACCTCAGGATGGCACAACATATAGCATATAGCTCATCCGTACACAGCTAGCGTAGGTATAGTGGTTTGGTTTACCTAGGAATTACCGCACATTAATTCAAAGAACAGAAAGTCATCTAGGACATTATCGTCATTCATACTCTTTGCGCTTCCTCGCACTCACTGTATCTCTTTCTCTGGCTGTATTACTATTCTATATTGGCCAAACATATATCCTTATTCCTTCTGGTTATGCTACATAGAGCAAAAGTTACGGCATAATTCTGTATATACGGAAAGATACACATAGAAGATATTTGTTTGTTTTATTCGAGTAATGCCATCATAATGGTCAGCAGAGAGCCCTTCCATATATCCCAATAACAAGGAGTAATGATCTCTGATGGAGAAATATATCTCCCTCATCATAAGCTATTTCAATTTTGCGGTTAAGGTTATGGTTTTATCTTGTGTCATTCCCCCTCCCCCCCCCCCCCCGCCTCCCTCCCCCTTTCATCTCTTCTCTACTTCTAGGGTTAATTACGAGCGAGAGGAAATACACATGATATCGCATCATCATTATAGCCATTATCTCCATATAGAGGAAACAATGAAATCAATTTTCTAGCAATCTAGTTTTTTTAAATAGAAGACAGGAAATAGATTGAACATTAATCATTTTTGCGGTGAGATAAAGTCAACTGATAGGTAGGATCATGATAGTCAATTTGGCTAAGTTTTTGATAGTAGATTTGTTATTTGTGTTGGGTAAGGAGGGTTGCAACAAACATAAGAATCCTAACTGGATAAATTCTTATGTGCTTCAGAGCATGTGGTATCTTCAATATTTATCTTCTAATACCAAAGCATGAGGACACTTTACAAAAGTACAGCTGCTGATAAAGTAGCGGCTTCAATGTAATTATTAATACACCATAGTTATTAATACTAAGGACCTTCTTGAGAAGACTTATGACAAGTGCTCGAAGTACGACTTCAAAATATGGAAGCAGCGATTAACTTGAGGGTTAAATGACACACCTTACCTTAAATGAAAACACCTCCTTAAACGGATTCCCGCTTACTGGCTTTGCGGAAGCATTGGCGGGTATTTAACAGACTCAAATATCAACATACTGACAGCCAATTTGATCATGTTCCGTTACTTTAGCATTCAGGCATTCTTCCAGTACCTTGGATAGCCAAACGGGTTGAACTTGGGCACCTTCTTGAATCTATTCTAGTACAATAATTCTTTATGCACAAATTTAATGCGATAAAAGGAAAGTTCGATATTAACAAAACTATGAAAACAATCATTTTTCAAACGGAAGAAGATAACCATAACACAAGCGATGTATGCTGCGCTGGTTAGCGCTATTTTTATACCATAACTACAACTTCTGTGACCTAAATTGTTTGTTTTGGAATGTTTAAGTGCGGTTCTGGCCAAGGAAGACAAAACTGGTGGTTTCTAATCAGTGGAGTCATGAAAGAACGTTAATCCTTCCCCTTAACTCATCAGTTGCCTGAGTGGATTTGGTATTGAAATGGTGTGCTTGGTGGCAGGAAGGATGGCAGTCAGCCAATTTAGAAGCCCTACGCGTGATGGCCTTCGAAGCAGACAGACGATATTTTAGGCTCCGGCTCCCATTCAACAACGCAGATAAGTTCCAACAGATAACCCCTCGATGTGGAAGTTTCTTGCTGAAAAGAGTTACCGTAAATTTCGAGATTGCCTAATGGCTTTTTTAACTTTATTTTAAGCCTGTTGAACCTGTTATTGATAGGATTGACATATGCCACATGTGTGAACTATCGCATAAGATAGTAGCCGAAGCGGGTTCAGAATAGTTGAGAGTGCAAGACTCTTCCTCAAAAAGGATTACGCTCATTTGCAGCCTTTATTACTCGACTTTAAAACTATTAATTCTTCTACTGATAGCGTTGGAAGACAACGATGCTGGATGGTCAATCATCACACAAGACGGCAGTCGTTTATGAGACACGGGCCGCTATCTTAATCTCCGGGTCCCCTTCAGCGTCGTATAGCCTAAAGCGGCTTAAGCAGCTGAAGACCCTATTTGACAGCCTTTTGCTTGTAAGGATAACTGAAAAAATCGTAAAAAATCACTCGTACACAAGTTTTATTGAATTATAGTTTTTTTGTTTTAAAGAATAATTTGTGACTTTCTTGTGGCACGAAAGTGACACGATTTTTCACAAAATATGGCACCAAACATTTTTTTTTCGCTGCAACGCTGATATGTATTTGTATGTAACACATTTTTGTTAAAATCCGTTTTCATACTTCAAAGTTTTTATTTCTTAAATTGTTTTGATTCGAAATAAGTTCAGTTAGGCAAATATTCGTTAACATTTTGAATTTATCTTAAATTTTAATTTTACAAAACAACAAGAAATTTCGACGCCTAGAAAAACTAATTAAAATGTTTCTCCACTCGAATGATCTCATTTCGTGTTTACATAAATCAACAGACTTAAATAGCTTTAGGCAGCAATTAATTCTGAAACGTGTTGAATATCCAGTAATTGAAGACCCCAAAGTCATACAATTAACTTCAAAGTTTTTGTTTTTTTATTCCATTAAAACAAAAACAACAACAAAAAAACTGAAATTGATTTTAAAGATAAATTGAAAGTTGAAATTTTGTATTCTCTTTGACTCAATTGAAACATTTAACTTTAATTGCAAGAAATTCGCTCCTCGTACGGATCGATTCTTTAAAATAAAAAAAAAAACTTTTCAAAGCTTCTTTCAACACAGCAGAACTTCTTTACTACATTTGTCAAAAAAAAACAACGAGGTTTATGATACCTCACAGAAAAAAAAAGGAACGTACATGAAAATTAATTAAAGGCATAGCAACATACTGATACAGACTTTTAATTATTAAAAATAGAACAAAACTAAGAGCGAATTTCTTGTTCTTTGAAAATCATTAAAAAGTTAAAACAAAGGAGGGAACAAAAAAACAAAGGAAAACTTTTAATTCTTTCAAGATTTCAGTGAAAAATTCTTTTGGTTCAAAAGTTCCTATAGGGAGTAGTTCACAAAAAAAAAACCCAAAAATTGTTTCACATTCTTATTGAAAAAAAGGACTATGAAGTATTTTTTTGCTATAAGCTATTAAACAATCTTGCTCGAAAAGCCACAACTTCGTCACTTTTTTTTGCTATATGGGCTCCCCAAATGAAATAATAAAAAAAAACAAATTGACCGACCAGACACAAAGGAAAAACAGTATACGAGACGAAATAGTGGGTTTTCCGTTGAAATCATTCCCTCTGCCACCACAAGTCTCGCAGTTCAAGCAACCGTCTAATTGCATTGTCCAGCCGCCCGGGAATAATTCTCGAGCTTTTCCGGAAATCCACAATGTCCAATTTCGAAAATCCCAGGACGCATCGCTTAAATTCCTATTTAAGGATCAACAATGTTGTGTTGTGGTTTATCGGTTGCCAGTTGTGTAGTGGTGGCAGCTTAAACAAAAAAAAACACAAAAACACAAAAATACTTACATATAAAATATAATAATAATCATAAAACGGAAACGACACAACGGAAAAAGGGACACATTCGCCATTTTCTGAAGTTGCAATGTGTATACACCACAATAATAGTCGCCATTGCTATCATGATAATAGGGGAATTTTTTTTTTTCTCGAAACATGTCAAGTCGGCACACTCATAACCGAAAAACCAGTGCCGAAAAAAAAGTGCTTGGATAAAGTGCCACTATATGGGATAAAGGAGGGAATTGCTTCATAACCTAGCTCAGGATAACTTGGTTTAGAATTCGGTTGGTAATATGGGGTGAAGAGTGGTGATTCAAACCATAGACATGGTGGCGGTATAGAAGGTGGTTTAAAGAGACAAGCAGTGGCTGTGATGTTGGCATTGCCGGCCGATTGGTGGCAGTGATATGGGAGTAGGTATAGTTGGTGGTGGTTGTTGCATTATATTGTTATTATTGTGTCGTTGTTGCTATATGTTGCACGCTAACCCGCTATTCCATTATAATAGATAGCTATTCTTCTATACAGAGTCACACTGAATCGATGCGACCGACCGACGATGCTGTCTAGCTGGCGGGCTTTCGGGGCAAGCTATGTCGGTATGTGTTAAAAGAATGCGGAGAGTGTACACTTCCTGTGGTCATGCTTTCATGATTCCAATCATTACGTTCTGTTGGCTGCACAATGCGAATATACCACCAAGACCGTGACGTACGATCTACCCACACCAATATGCAATGCAATGTCCTTGGCTAAGTTCTTTCCGTCGCGTCGCATCGTTGTCGTTTTCAGTGCAACCAGGGCATCCAGTATGATGGTTATAGTCATTATTTCTGCCATACAAGATGGCTGTTGAAAATTTTCATCTGAGGAGAGATCCACAAAGTGCACCTAGAAAGTTTTCAGAGTGCATCCTTTATTTTTTGGTTGTCTCTACTCTTTTTGACTTTCGTCCTTGGGTTGTTTTTTTTTTGTCTAGTTTCGATTGTTCTCTGGACAAAACAAAATTTTAGGGTCTTGCTAAAAGCCTTTTTCAATTTTCAATAGATCCCATCACAAGTATAAGGATGTGTCTCAGTACTTAGGAATTGGTTTTAGTGATGTTGGTGATGGTTAAATGGTTAAATGCGTCTATCAAAATCTATTCTCTTATTTATGACATAAAAGCCTAGACAAGAGAAAATTAGATCTAATCATTTTTATGAGCAATAAAATAAATATATTGACATGTTAAAAAGCCAGAGATATTAAAAATGATATCAGGAATGAAACGTTCTTTTGGTTAAAGAAATTTTAATTGAAGTTATGACAAATTTTAAAGAGCTTCTATAATGTAAACAATCGACGGTCCATGGAAAAGAAATTGATTAGAATTGTTGTAGTTTTCTCAGAACTTGCAAGAAACTAAGGGTTCTTGGTAAACAGCACAAGATTTGGTTTTGTTTGGATCCCGGACATAGGGTTTGTCCCAGGAAATGAAAGAACTGACAAGGTGACAAGAATAGATCAACGATTGCTATTAAACAGGCAGACTTAATAGAGTTTAGATCCTACATTGTAACATTAAACTATAGTCATTTGAAACCAAAATCTTCGCAATAAGGAACAAAACATGGATTTCGTTTGATACCTGTGCTATATTCAAGCATAATCCAATTGAAGACGAAGAACATCAAAAAGTTCAGAAAGAAAACTCTGTCTTTTCTTGTAAACATTACTGTTGCACAGCTCAAACTTTATAGGTTATTAACACTTCTTAGTTCTCAGGCCTTCTACGTTCTTTAAAAGGAAATAGTGCCTACAACCGCACCATTGCGATTACCGTTCGCAATGGTGGCAGTTTAAAAAAAAATAATGTGTTTACTTTTCCGTTCAGGCGTCCGTAGCAAACGGTCTAAATCAGTTAATTCCACGGCGGCGTTCTCAAGAATTGGGTATCGATCAGACTATTTCTGGCCCGAATTGGAAGATATGGTCTTGGACGACATGATCGATTTATTGAAGAAAAAAAAAAAAAGAAAAAAGTTGTCAAGTCTTTATTGGAAAACCCTTTATAACTTCAAAAACTTCTTCAGGGCAGCGGTAGCGTCTTCAATCAACAGATTATCAAACCAGTCTGCCAAATGCAGTGCTGCCGCAAGCTTAAACAAAATGTCACTAACTCGACCTTCAAAATCCGCCAATAAAATATTACCAAGGGCATAATATTTCGGAATACAGGTTTTTTTTTTTTGTAAAAGTCACTAGAAAATTAACTAGAACAATATAGTGACAAAAAATAAATTTTTGTATCACTAATCTTTCCAAAATTTCACTAGATATAACGACAAAAACGGCAACACTAGCCAGATGTTGCATGGAACCACATGCCTGGAAGAAGAAATACAGCCAGCTCGAAAAGGAGTATAAGGGATAGAAACACTTAACAGATAAAAATCATCCGGAGAATATGTTAACAGAGCATTCTTGTTAGAATTGGGAGAATAGGAGACCATATCTTATAAAGTTTCAAACTTTTTTGTGTAACTTACGTGTATTCGATTTACATCAAGGATAAAAATGTGCTATCACAATAATGTATGTAGGTGTCCCTGGTGATCTACAAATTTATTCAAAATTCAGAATTAATTTTCTTGGAAGACTTGTTTTATGAAGGCTTCCGAACCTATTAATTTATCTGATCTCCATTAGGGAATCGAAGTTTAAAAACGAAGGCCAATATCATAATTTTAAACTTAATAACACAAGTAAGTTTTTTAATTAAAATACGTTCCACAATAATTAGGCTTGTTCAATTGGCCGTAAAACAAGAATACCAATTGGATGACATGAACTGTCAAAAAATTAATATTTGTATAGTGATGAGAGTAAATAGAACAATAATGGAAATAAACTCTTCCACCAAACACCGACAGCACCACACACCACCTTCAAAAGTGTTGAATATAATAAATATTCAGTAAAACAAACTTTTCTTTTTCTATGCAAAACGACCAATGCTGGATGCCTTTTACCCGTGCTTTTAGCCCTAAGGTACTTTTTGGTATAAATTTTATATATATTTTTTTTGTTCTTTTGTTTCAATAGAGTGGTTGGTTACGGTCGGGGGCGTTTAACAATTCCATGATGGATAAAGTAAAATATTTATTTTGGGTCTAAATATCCTTAGGGATATGCTTGAAAATTTTAAGACATTTTTCCGCAAGAAATATTTTTGCACGCACCAGAAATATTAATCATTTCTATATATACAACCTACAACAACAAATACTTTGAAGTTTAATTTTTTTTTTTTTGTATAACAAAGATATAGAACCAAAATATTCTGGTCATGGACTTAACCAACAAAAATAAAAAGTAACACTGAAAAACGTTTTTACCCTTAAACTCATGTTGAACATCTTTAAAGTATAGAATCCCTTGTCGATGATTTGATTAAGAAATTCATTAGGAACTTTTAAAGAAATATATTAAAGAATTGTTTTGAAATAAAATAGAAGGAATTTATTGAAGGCACTTTGGGATTTATATATTTTGAGTTGGGTTTTATTTTAAATATTTTTAAACAACAAATTCATTTAAGTTCTCTTAAAGTATAGAAGAAAAACCTCTATAATAAGATTGCACCACGAAATCTGTTTTTTTTTTATAAAAATCCGTTGAGCTGTTTTGCACTCTTAATATGAATCAACTTGGGACTTAATGACTTCTAACTATCCATGGTACAGATAACGGCGCCAGCATGCTAACCTCTCCAGCCACCCAGTCCCTAGCAAGCTGCCTCTAGTTATATGCACACCAACTGACTGAGGTGATCCAACAGTTTATCGTCCCATCTATGAGTTGAAATCATTCTACGTCACGTTGTCTATGAAGGTTGGATACGAAGACTTTTTATGCTTCTACTTCGATGGCCAAACGCTCTACGTGTCCTGGAAATTTCAGCCACTGTATTTTAAGCTTTTTGACTATTAAAAAATCTTTCTCTCAAAGCCACACAGGTGATTTTTATTCCATTTTGGCATTGCCCATGTCCATGCCTCTGCCCCATACAAGCCTTAGCCCGAAAAAATAAGAGCTTTGACCTTTGCATTATTGATATCGTCGTGCGATGCAAAAGCAATTCCCATGGAAACAAAGCCTGTGACTATTTCGAAAGTATAAAAGTGTTCTGTAACGTTTTGTCACTGTCTATTGTGTCAAAACTTTCTTCTCTGGACTTTGTTTTCTTGTTGGTAACAGTCAAATCCATCTTCGGCACCTCCTCATCAATATTTGCAAGGATCTACTTAGTTCTGTCAATGTTTTCAAAATCTTACTAAACAGTATTAGCAAGGAATTGAATTTTTACAAACAATTGTTCCGCTTAGAGTTGACTTCTGAGTTGCGTACAATTACTTCAAGAACGATGTTAAACAGGTTCCATAATAGTGCACGGAATTTACCCTAAAAGCGTACTGATAGGGCTAATATTCCTATTGTTGATGCAGTTCAGAGTATCTCCTTGCTTTTAGATATCAGCCGGCGCACTAAGCCACGTTTCCATTTATTGTGCACACTTTGTTCCGTCAAAAATCTACAAACAAGAGTTGGTTTTTGCTCCTGACTAAGTCATTTCCGTTGCGAACTTAAATTTAGATATCGCTGTTCTACTTCATTTAGGTTGGATGGATAGATTGTGCAGTTTCACTGTCCAAATTCAACGGATTAATATGCATAACAGCGAATCTGTTCTTGCTTATTAAAAGTTTGGAAAATTGTTCTTTCCAAATACTCAGAACTGACTGCGTGTTTTTCTAACTATTTTGCCGTTTTTATGAAGACAGTAGTTCGTTTCAACATTTGATAGAAAATAGCACCCCTTGATAAACTCGAACGCTACGTTTTCGAACGCTTTTCTTCCTTCTTAACAGTCAGCGTGACAATTTTGAAGGTTTTTTATGAAAAAAAATTTTACATAAGTTTAGGTAATCCTGAACTTTTAGCGGTGACAGATTCGAACTATGTTGATTCTAACAAAAATTATCTGGTTTACAAACTTCCAACGTCAATGACGCTGAAACCGACATTAAAGCCGACAACAACGCGGAAGACAACGGCTTACGCGCATAAAAATGTCTTGAAAACGTGTTTCTCGTACGTTCCATGATGTTTATTGATGAAATAAACTATTTCTGAAAAAAATGCTTTGTGTCAATTCTCTTCTTATCCTTAGGATTAAGGATCAATTCCTCTCGTCCCTGCCTCAACACTACCAAAATGTTGTGTTGTCATCCGAACTACATTATGTGCACAAAGTTTCACTTCGGTACGATAATTGTTAGTAGGATAAAATCGATTTGAGGTGTTTCGACATTTTTGGAGGGTTTTTGTAAGAAGAGTAAACGAACTTTATATTTAAAATAACTGAATTTTGAACTTAGCTTGAGTTTACGTAATCCTCAACATTTAGCGGTGACAGATTCCAATTACAATAACAAAAGTTATCGTGTTTACAAATTTCCAACGCCAACACCGAAACTTACGCCGAAGAAAACGGCGCACGCACATAAAAATGTCTCGGAAACGTGTTTTCTATACGTTTTCTTTTTGATTTGGTTGTCTTTTGATACCCAGCACATCGGACCTTGAGCTTCTGATGGTCAGTTGGCAGGGATTTCACTGTTCGTTTATATAGGTACCTACTTTGTATTATTGGTAGAATTTCCGAGAGACTAATGTCTTCTTTGATTGGATGTCTAGAAGAGTCCAGAAGCATCCAGAAGTCTTCTGAAACTGTTTCATTGTGTAATATCATTTCATTTTGGCGCCTGTAAAACCGTTTCAGAAGACTTCCGGATTTTTTTGGACTTCCAATCGAAAATAACATAATAATGAAGCGGTCTAAAAAAGTTCTGGCTGCATCTTGAATTTTAAATTTTGCTGACATCGAGTTTTCTGATAATATCTGCTCTTCGTTGCGGCAAAACATTATCAATTTGGTTAAAAGCTGGTTGATCAGTCTGAGTTCGCTTTTGGACATGTCTCCTTTCTCCTCTGTAAGAGTTTAGTAACAGATCAGCGTGATGTTCATAAGTTTGGCCCTAATACCGACTGTGACTAGACCCTCGCTTACATTTTTTAACTGCATGACTCCTTGTGCTAAGTCTATACTCTTATCACAAACCCTCATCCAAACAACTCTGTAGCACTTACCAACGACGACCTAGAAAACCATAATGGTCATCAAAAAATACATAAAATAAAAGATATTTCCTTCAATCTCCTCTTTTTCACACTTCAGTTAATGGTTGTAATTATAAACGTTTTGAATTCTTGTAAAGCAATTAAATTAATATTTTTTTATCGTTGAACATTCCTACATTTCTATGCCAGTCATGATAAATGTCCTTCAACCAAAAAAAAAAAAAAAAAAAAATAGTTCCACTTGCTTAATAGAACTCGCGAAACAATTAATAAAACCACGCGTCATTTTGTTCACACGTCTCTCCAACTTTGGTTTATCTAAAGAGCTTAAAACTCAAGCAAACCAACACAAACCAACCCATTGCCAAAGAACGCAACGATAACTCAATTAATTTTCCCCTTTCTGACAAGATTGATTGTCCTTTAGCGCTGTTAAATTATCCTAGATTTACCAAACCGGTATATGGCGGCGTGAAAATTTACAACCACATCTAGTACAATCTGTGCTGCCATTGAAATCGCTATTTATAGGTACCATCACGAAAAAGGATATATAGAGAGGATAATTTTAATTAACTTTCCAAACAAACAATATAATGGTCGTGTGTAGTGTGCCACATGTGAATTTAAAATAATAAATATCCTTTTCATATGAAATTGCAAAAAAAAAAGTAATGAAAAACAACAATGCGAGTAATAGAAATAAACTTCATAACGATATTAATCAAAAAAAAGTACTAGGTTCTTTTTACAACTCTCATTGGATTGCGGGTTAGGACACTGTTTGTATGTGTGTTCACAGGACTCTTCCATATTTATTCATTTCTCTAAAACATAATTTTTTTTTGTTTAACTAAAAAATCCTTTTGTTTTGTTATAAAATTTATGAATCAAAATTGTGTCCTTTCTATTTAGTGAATACTACTGATACTGATAGTTGTTGTTTTTTTTTTTGGAGTTGTTTGTTTTTCTTTGTGTTTTTTTCCATGGAAGTGTATATTTTTTTGAAGTGTAAAATTCATTGTTGTAATTTTTGTTATTTGTTTTTATTTTATTTTCCAACTGCAAACAAAGAAAAAAAAATAATTTTAGAGATATTTTGCTTATATAATTCACCATGAATAAATGTTTGCAATTCTATGGAATTGTGTGAATTTACGCTGGTATTTGAAGTAATATAAATTCTGCGAAAGATTTTACCTCATTTTTTTTTAATTTTTATTTGTGTGAGTATTTTTGTTTTAGAAACTAAAAAAAAAAGAGTTTACAACTTTATTCACTGTCCCAATCAATTTTATTAATATGATTACAATGAAATAAAATAGGTTCTTGAGTTTTATGAATATTTCGAGGAAAAGTTTTAGCATATTTGTGGATTGAAAAACAAAACAAAAAATATTATTAATATTTATTTTTTGGCGTTTGGTTTTCATAATATTTAAAAAGTTTAAAATAACTTTCCAAATTTGTATTTATAAAAACTTAAAAAATATCACATAAAGGGCCGTTTCCTGATACGATGTTTAAATATTTATGTTGACCATAAACGCCTTTGTTCTACTTTTTACTTTTTAACGCTTAAGTTTTGTTTCAGCTTGTTTCACTATGCATCTTTGCAAATAAATAATTTCCTGCAAAGTTAAAGTGCTAAGCGTTTCACAAAATTTGCAAAGTGAAATAACGTTTTCCTTTTCAATTTAGATTAGAACTTTGCATTTGATTTCGTGCAAATTCTTATTTGCATACAAAAACTTCTCTTTGCATATTATTGAAAAGATTTTCCTTATTATTAATGCAAAATCTTTTTACTGTACAGAAAAGAACTTCTCACTTTGCAAATTTGTGTTTGATAAAACGTATTTTGCAAAGAGGAAAACTTTTAATTTTCTTGATTTCAATGAATATTCTCTTTGCAAGTGAAAAGTGTTTGGTGAAATAGGCCTCAGCTCTAAGTTATTACTTTTCCGTACAAAAAGGGTAAGTATAGTGAATGGCACAAACATTTTTTATTCGGAATTAGTCTATTTCATCGTGAATCACCATGAAACGTATAGAAAACACATTTTCGAGACATTTTTATGTGCGTGCGTCATTGTCGTCGGTGTAGGCGGCTTCGTCGGTCGTTGGCATTGGAAATTTGTAAGCATGATAACTTTTGTTAAAATTAATATAATTGAAATCTGTAAACCCCAAAAGTTGAGGATTAGCTAAACTTAGGTTAACTTCGAAAATAATTCATTTTGAATAAAATCTTCTTATACAAAAACCTTCCAAAAATGTAGGTTTTGTACTACAAATTTAATTTTTTTTTAAAACTATTCCAATGAACAATGGTACTGATTTTCAAAACAATGAAGTTATCAATAAACCGGAATTCTTAATTCACAAAAGTTTTGGTAAGAACCATTTTTTTACACTTTTTTTGTGGAAAAAATTATTGCAACGATACGGAAAAGCTTAAGATTACTAATGTAATTGGTTTTTTTAAACAAACGTTAAATGCTCTACAACTCTTTCTCAGATGTGCAGATTCTTCATCAACTGTTTAATGCAAAATGCTTCTCGGCTGACCCACTCTTCTCCCTGCCTGTGTAAGCGGGTTTTGCTGTACAGTTTCACTAGCATTTCAATGCCATCGTTGCCTGTTCGGGTCAATCCCTTGCCACTTGGGTTTTTGTATAACACTGTCTTCGGACTTCTGACTTTATTCTCTTATGGTTCATAGTTAGGTAATTGCTTGCAGCTTTCTTGTGCCAGCGAATTTGACTTACCAAGTGTCATAGCCCTTATGGACTCTACATTGAAGTGGAACAATCGTAAGCTTTATGATTTTTAAGCTGAATAAATTATTTATCCATATTAAGGACAGTATTCTGAACACATTGATCAGTTGCTCAGTAATAAGTTCTGCTTTTGGTTTCAAAGCAAAAGTTATAAGCTATTAAAAATTGTATACTTTTTCTACTGGTTGCCCTAAAATGGTTTTTGTGTTCTTCTTATTAATTGTAAGCCTCAGGATTTCTGCTTTTCCATCTACCTTTGTTATCATTTGATAAAGATCCATGATCCTGTGAGAAAGCAAACATACGTTATGTCGTCGTCCACATTGCCCAGGTGATTTAGTTGGAATTCTACCATTTCCAACCATGTCAAACGTGACACTTGCATCCCAGGCGAATCGAATGCTTTTCAAAGTCAACGAAAAGCAGATGAAGTGGTGATCACTGATCAATATTTTATGGACTGCTCAAGGTTGATGTAGAAGAATCTTATCAGGAAATCTTCTTGTTTGTTCATCGTCGAGTGTGTCATCTAAGAGATCTTCTCATTGATATTATCTTTGTACAGCACTCAAATCCTTCTATCGTCTCGTTATCTTGACAAACATTCCCTTTTTCTACTATTCAGGAAAGCATCCGAGCTTGAAACTCTAAGCATAGCATGCTTATTAGTGCTCAGCGGAATTACTCAATCCTATTGCCTTGTTGTTTTTTGGTACTTCAATTGGGAAAATATCTGTTCTCTGCTGTTAGAAATGATGCTTATTCTATCATTTGTTACTATCCGGACGAGTCATCGGATATTGAGTATTTGACTGCACACTGGTGAATACATGATTTGAAATTAAAGGGAAGAATTTCTTCCACCTTCTGAAGTACTTTGCGGTAAGATGAGAGAATCTTCGTGCGATACCTACTTAGTACTTTACTCTGCTCGAGTAGCTGCA
Organism: Meliscaeva auricollis; assembly: GCA_948107695.1. NCBI lineage: Eukaryota > Metazoa > Arthropoda > Insecta > Diptera > Syrphidae > Meliscaeva > Meliscaeva auricollis. The sequence continues at coordinate 27,112,565 of OX403618.1, forward strand.
ATACGACCTTCAAGTTGTATTCTTCTCCCAAGATTCTTCGGAAAGACAACTACTGTTTCGTGCCTGTGCACCGGTTATGTAAATATTTTGAAGCCCTCCATTGGTTTACAGTAGAAGCAGGTTCAGTGTTGATTGTTCTCAGTATTTCCAAATTTTGGTCTCCTTGTTGTAGTCCGTATTAAACCTGGGAATTCAGGTGCTTGTTGCTTGGGATCTCCGAACTGCACCTGTGTGTAATTGTACATCAACTACTATCAGATGGATGGCGGTTCCAGCCCATCCCCATGTTTGTTTTTCTTCTATTCCTGACGTCCAGGAGACTATTTCTAAAATATCGGCTGAGGATAAAGTTGATTTTCTGACACGCTTTATGTCCAAACATGATGGTATATAGGTACCTGCAATTACAAGACTGTAAGCGTTGCAGAAATCCACTAAAAAAAAGTACCCAAGCGTTAAAGAATTGCATGAAATGTTCACTATCGCTGTTTCAACTGCCACGCCTATAACATGTTTGGTCGTTTTTTTTTCACTCAATGACTATTTTTGGTGTACGTATGTTACGTAGGTATATTCGTGCAGAAGGCAAATCATTGTGACTAATTAATTATACCCATCATAAGTCTATCAATCTAATCACTTGCCTTTTTTTTCTCTTTTGACCTCTTACGCAGTAGGTACCTACTCATTTATGGTCTTCCTCCATTATCACAAGTGAAACAATTAAAATCAATTATAGTCGACGACGCCCTTATATAATTTTCTATAACTAAGCCCCCTTACTTGTGCTTACAAAGGTTCATAAGCATACATAACAAAATACATAAACCCACATTTATCTATAAAAATGTATAGTATGAATAATAATCAAGAATGAAGAAAAGAAAAATCCATACTCTTCACCTAATCTACAACTTGACCCTTCTGAACAAAATCTCTACTATGGTGATGCGAATGCTAGTAAATTCAAGAAATAGAGGAAATTAAATAAAATTCCCTCAATTTAATCACTCGGTCGGAAATTACTGTCACGAAATACGTGACCAGCATCCGTATCGAGTAAATTCAGGAGTCTCTCCATCTCCATCTCAATCATTATCATATACAAGAGTGTCAACATCATAAACGCTACCGCCGCCGCTGATGCTTCTCTGCTTTACCTTTTACCTTATTCTCCCTCTTCTACCTTCATTATCATCTCTATTCAGATCCTTTATCATCTTCTTACCATGCACTCAAAATCCAATTTATGAGATGGACGGGACGGAACTTCTGATCTCTCTGATGGGTGTATGTGTATGTATTTGTGTGCATGTGTTCTTTGACATCCTTGTTATTAAATTTGTTGTCGTCCTCATCATCCAGGATATGGGTATCAAACATTATAATTATTAAAACGGACGTTATATAGTGATTATACAAATAAAACCAACAACAAAGATACCACATTTCACCAACTTAAAGATTAGATGGGTACGTTTTTGACATAAAACACTCTCTTCAGTACCTACTACTCTTAACAAGTAGCAATCAATCTTCTGGATGTTTTTAGAAATTCTTTGTTTTTGTACCTAATATTGTTCATTGATACTTTGACAGAGTATTCTGTCGCTGCTTACGATCTCAATGTTTCAAAAAAAAAGTTTACTTTAGGTTCCTGGCAGATGTTTTGAATATGATAGAAAACTTTGCATCAAAATAAAACTGCTGTTAATCTTGTAAGGTTGACAATGACAAGAGTAGCTACCTGAGTTTATTATTTATCCAAAAAATAAATACCAACCTAATTTTGGACATTTGATTGAGGTATTATAAACTTTGGACAGGTGGTCATAAACATTCCGAAAGCTACATCTAAGGAAATTGAAAACATCCTCTAATCTAGGTGCAAGTTGCTTTCCCTTGATGAAAATTTTATTTTATGAAGTTATTTTTCTGAGAAAAAAAAACACAATATTCTTAGAAGAATTATTCCAATAAAATTAGGAACTATTGAATTTAGTATGTGATGTAGGCACTTTGGTTCAAGGGCTCGTAAGAATGCCAAGGTCTTACTAGAGAAAGTACGAAACTTTAGTTTGTCAGGTCATTTCTTTATTATAGTTTCACAGTTTTTAATAAAATACCCCGTGGTGCTCTTTATTTTTAAAATGCCGAGTAGGCATTTTTTCCATGCTGTATCAACTAAGATCCACCTCACTGAAGAATACACCGCTTGCTTTCGTTGGATACAGCGTTCATTCTGCTTACAAGTTTCGTGCATGCTATTCTCAGGACCCTTGTGTATTCTCAGCAATTCCATTTTTGTGGTGCTACAGGCCCAAATCATCTATGATGAAGCTGTCACCCTTCACAAGTTTCCACTGATACGCAAGCAAATCGAATTAATTCTGACAAGAAGAATATCTCAGCTTAACATACCAGCTTCCTCTTGTCAGAGTGCACCACGAGAATTTAGTGATCTGCACGTTAGAATGCACGTGAATAGACCGAAGTTTTGATTTGCTCACAGTTGGCAATCAACAATTTTCACTGACAATCAACTGCTTTCGCTGGTATCAACGGCTTTTCGTTTTCGTTGGCATCTACGGCTTTCGCAGACAATCCAGACAGCTACCATTTACGGATTTCGTCGGCAATTTATAGTTTTCACTGGCAACCAATACTTTCGTTGGCATTAAAGGGTTTCACCAGCAATCAACAGTTTACACTGGCAATCAACAGCTGGCATCAAAATCTTTCGCCGACAATCAGTAGTTTTAACTGGCAATCACCACCTTTCGTTGGCAATCTTACATCAACGGTTTTCGTAATCAATGAATCATAATGGCTTTTACTGATATCTACGGCTTTCGTTGGCAATCCATAGTTTTCACTGGTAATCATCAGCTTTCACTGGCAACAACGGTTTGCACGAGTAATCAACAATTTTCCTTGGCAACCAACAGCAGCTTTCGCTTGCATTTACGGATTTTGTCGGAAACTAACAGTTTTCATTGTATATTTACAGTTTTCTCTGGCAACCAACAGCTTTCTCTGCCATTAAGAGGTTCTATCTAATATATCTAATCAACAATTTTCACTGGAAATCAATAGCTATTTTTGTCGTTTACTAGAAAATTCTATTGTTTGCAGCAAATGAATGAATAGTTAGCTAAGAACAAGTTTGGTAAGAAAGTAGTTTGTTGCGAAGAACTTCGCTTGGAATTATCTCAGTGAATAAAAATTTGATAGCAAATTGTGGACCAAATTAGTATGTTTAGAGGTAGAAAAGTATTTTATTTATATTATTTATTTGTACGAAAAAACATAGCTCATATATTAGATTTGGAGGCTATTTATAGCCCAATAATGATTGGGCTATGTCATACTGAAATTGCTGTTGGCAATTTTAAAAATAATATAGCCCAATTTCCGATATATAACCTAATCTGGCAATGAAAAATGCATTCTATGCTACACGAAAGTTATCTACTTCGTGGCGCAATAGCAACAGCTTTTGTTCGAATTCGAGAGGTCACAGGTCCAGTCAGCGATGTTACGCAGAACTTTTTTTATTTATTAGTTCGCATAAATTATTTTACCGAAACGAATTTAAGAGTTTGCTGCAAACGAAGTTGTAGTCGGAAAGTTCGTACTTTTCAACAAACAAAAAGAAGTCGTTTGACGCAAACGTTTCTCATTTTGTTCATATGCATTCTACGCCACTCATATATAATACAGTTCGTAGTGGAATGACAAGAAACTATTTCGTAAGCGAGAGGTCGCCGGTTTCAATCACAGTTGTTACCCTAAATTTTTTTTTTATCGTTTGCAGAAAATGTTTGACCCAAAGAAAACCATTAATTTGCTTCAAACGAAGCCTAAAAATTGTCCAGCAAACGAAAAAGTCATTTGGGCTTCTTTCAGTGACGGCTTTCGCTGGTAATCAACAGTAATGGTCAGTCATTATATTACTTTTTGTTGAAGCTGGATGCAAGTCGTACGGCTGCAATGAGTAATTTGTTCAGTCTTGGACGGCGCTTTATTGCGTCAATTCCAATGAAACGATCTCTCCAAAGTTCAAATATTATTTTGAGCTAAGATATCTATAGCTAAAAATAATATTACAATTTAGTATTTTTAAGGGAATGAAGACAGTTTTCCAGTGGGGTCTGTCTGGGACTTGCGTTAAGAATGGGAAACATTAAAAATAATAACACAGCAAATTCTGGGTCCTTAATTTTGGTGATTTACGGGCTCCTAGCTTGTATGAACAAAATCCTTGTGCATACCCATGAAGTAAGTAAGTTAACGATCAAAGCCATTTAAAGCAAGAAATACATCAATTATTTTCAATCGCAAGCGGATAACTTAAAAAGTACAGACTTTTTAAAAATTTTATGAGAAATAATATAAGTTTTACGTTGCTTAAACACAAAATCAACAATTTAAATGAATAAATATAAAAACCTTAATCGTATTTCGTGTTCTCTCAAAAAAAGACTTTATCTGACACATTTCGAAAAAAGAAGATATAGCAGACAGAAAAAACTAAATATGAATGATGTAATAACAAAATTGTTTGATGAAAGGAAAACTTTCCACTTGTACGAACTTTTTTTCCGAATAATATTTTGACCCATTGAACATTGGACATGAAGTCAAAATAATGTGAAAAGAAAATGAACGTTTTATTTTGTATTTAAGTAGCCTTAGTAGGTACGTAATATTTTTTTTTTATATATTTTACTTCTGACAATCAAAGAATTATGAGTGACGAAGGGCACATTTTTGTACTTTATTTACTTTGAAATTTTCTTAGAATAATAAATATGATTATCATTGAATTGGAAATTTTCAAACATAACATTCTTGACTTTGAATTCAGTTTAGCGTAAAATATTTTATAGTACAAGAAATTGAATAGATTTATTATTCAAACAATATAAAATAAATGTTTAAATATGAGCATGCAATAGCTATATTATAAATATTGCGAAGCCATTAAAGTGGAAAATTTAAGTAATGTTTTTTGTGTATTTATAAAAAAATCTCCTTGAACTTAAAGTTAAATGCCATCAATCAACCATGTAAAGCTTTGAAGTGAATATTTCGAGTGACCGCACTATGGAAACATTTCTTAAATGAAGTGTTGAGGTTTGCATAATCAATTATTATTATTCTATGGTTCGTGGTTAAGCAATTGGTTGTGCTTCATTATTGATTTATGAGCTAATAAGTCTGAAATTATTGAAGTGGCTCTTATTTAACTAATTTAAGTGTATAGTAAAATAAAAATAAAGTCTTGTCAGAGATATTTTAATTTTGTTGGATATTGGTTTAGGATTTTATTGATTAGGGCAGAAACTATATGCTGCTACTCGGCTACTACTACTCACTACTGGGTATCTACTGATACGTCCTTGCTTGGATTTTTAAAGTTTTTCATATACATAACGACAAAGGCTTGGTCATGGTCTATTTTCTGAAAACAAAATTGTAATTTTGGTTCTGTCACCACTCACTGGCTGATATTACTGTCGTTTACGGAATAATCGGTCGTAAGAATGCGTTTTTCAAATTTTTGACAATGTTTTCCACAATAACTGTATTGTCTTCTTACTAAATCTTAAAATAAGGATTTCCCCAAAATGAATCCATCTCATATAAACACAAATATTATATATTTAGCCGACAAAAAAACATTTATAAGCGGAAAACATAGCAATGTAGTTTAAAACTAAGTTTCATCAATATCTAACTAATTTTGTAAAAGATAAAAATAAAAACCAAGCCCCATTCTTTCCAATATTTTTGAGGTTATATAGAAGAATGATCTAAAAAAAAGTTGTAGATCTTTTGTATTCATTTTTTTCGTTAAGAGCTACTTTGATAGAAATTGTAAAAGATTTCGACGCCCGCTCAACTCTTTCGCCCACCCACCCCTTTCCCCCCAATCGGTTGGTAGGCAAAATTTTGTTCCCCTTCCATATACAATTTTTCCCAATTTTTCAAAAAATTATTGACACTGGTCTACAATGACAATCAGTTAAGGTCCGTCAAGATAGGCCCGCCACAACGGAAATACCAATGTCTGAGTATGCAGGAATTTGGTGCTAATTAGTTGCTCCAGTATTGAATTTGTTGCTCCACCCCTTACCCCTCAAACTTGTGGCGGTCCCAGCTTGACGTCAAGATGGGCCCGCCACAAATTAAACTTTAAAATTTCAAAAAAGTAAGTATGCAGGAATTTGTTGCTAATTTGTTGCTAATTAGTTGCTCTAATTCAGAATTTGTTGCTCCACGATTTGACCATCCAAATGCACTTCAACAGTTTACCCAAAAAACCAAATCGTCTTAAAATGATCGTACAGTGAAAATATTGGTATCAAACGATAGCTCTACTCATAACCTTTTCAAAAAGATCCAAATTTTTACTCCATCTCCTTCATGTCCAAATGGGCGAAAATGGCTTTGTGGAACTTGTGGAACCTATGTGGACCCTCAAAATAACGCCAAAACACCTTAAAACTCAAAATTTAGAAAAAGTTAGTATACAGGAATTTGTTGCTAATTTGTTGCTGATTAGTTGCTCTAATTTTGAATTTGTTGCCACCCCTTACCCCTCAAACTTGTGGCGGTCCCAGCTTGATTTTGGAATTTCCGTTGTGGCGAGCCTATCTTGATGGTAGTGACGTCATCAAAATTTAGTTTTATCGTCTATAGAGAGTGAATGGATGGCAATAGGTCAATTTAATGTAACTTTTTCTAGAGTATTAAACTATGTTTATGATTTGGCGTTGTAAAAAAAAGTTTATAGGTAAAAAGTCTACAAAAAGAAAACTTAAACTTAAATACCCTGGCCTATAATTTAGGAATGTGAACCAAAAAGAACCTTTTATGTCACATAAAAATTAAATAAATCAGGAAGTGAATTCTCATTGTTATTTTCTGGTTGGCGGTGAATTTATTTAAAAGAAACCAAACTCGGAAATGTTTTTGGTTCAATAAATTCTAACCTTATCCTTTGCTTACAAGAAAAAACTCCACAACTTCAATTAATTCAAAAATTGTTTTTTTTTTGTAATTAATTGAACGAAAACGAACAAGCTTTTAATATTATTTTTTTTTCTATTCTTTATTTCCAGTGACTAAGTTTATTCGTATTGGAATTGCTGACAAGAACGATAATCCACCTTACTTTGACAAATCCCTTTACGAGGCGGAAGTCGATGAAAATGAAGATATTCAACATACCGTACTTACCGTTACCGCCAAAGATCACGATGAGTGTAAGTATATTATAAAAAATCAATTATCCTAATGGCATATAGTATGTAACATGTATCCTTATTTCCTTACTGAGGAAATGGGATCAATTTTTATTTTTTTTTTTTTATATTGGAAACAAAATGAGAAAAAGAATGTTGTGTTTTTGCATTGGTGCGTAATGATTATGACAGATCAAAGAATTTTGCGGTTCAAAAAATTACGAGTGCAATTTCAAGTATTTCTTTTTCCTAAAATAATTATTGTTTAACTAAAATGTGACCCAGATATCACAGGCAACTAATCGTTGTAAATAATATTAAGTTTATGTGACTTAACAAAAAAAAAAAAACATCATTTTCTACGATGCGACAAAATCCTCCAGGAATATGCGATTTAATTCTTTGCACTTTTGCATGTAACTGCTGTAACTCAATTTGATAGAGAATTTCAGTATTTGGTTTGATAAACATACACACATGTACTTGCACATGTATACATGTTTTAGCTGGTGGAATGTAAGAAAATTGTTGAGGGTTTTGCGTGATGACACAATTTTGCTAAAAGTTTTGAATTTACTTCCTGTAGATTTTAATTAAAACTTAACAGATGTCATGACAATGAGAGAACTAATTAAAGGAGGGCGTGTCGCCGCAGTTTGTCATCAGTCAGTTTGTCGTATTTTACATGCTGCAGCCTGCAGAGTTAAGGAGGATATAAAAGAGTGTTTTTGTTGAATTTATTATTAAATCAAAATGACAGATAATATGGTAAAATGGATGAAGAAGAGTGACAAGGATTTATTTTTGTTGACTCTTCAAAATAAAAAAAAAACATGCTTAAGTTAACACCCCGAACAAAATATCGTTAAGTACAGCAGACTAGCTATATGTTTTTTTTGAGCTTTAATTTCAAGAACATAATACCTAAATGACATCAAACAAAAATTATGTTTGACAAACATTTAGTTGTGCTGCAAAGGCTTTTATTTTTATCAACTAAATGGGTCAACCCATAGAATCCGTCGCGTGCGTTACGTCGACGTTTTTATCTGACAGCTCGATAAAATACACACGTTCTTATAATCCATGAGAACGGACGCGACGGAAAAAGTAGCCGACCTTTTAACTTTATCGACCACGGATTCGTTGACATCGGTCGGGACGGAAGCGACGGATTTGTTTGGGTCAAACACTTTCTGCCGAACGATAAAAAAAAAGTTAAGCGTAACACTTGTTACTGGACCAACAACCTCTCGCTTACGAAGTATTTTGTCATTCCGCTACGGACTGTATAATTTATGATTGGCGTAGAATGCATAAAAACAAAATGAGAGAACGCCTTCAACTTCGTTTACAGCAAACTCTTCTCAGCTAATGCGATGTTATATTTACGTTAACCATATCGCAATTTGAGGAAATTGAGGATTCCGGTGCTTGCTTGGTATCATCGAACTGTAGCACTACGTACTATTGCGGAAGCTATCAGATGCTAGTCCCACGCCATCTCCATATCCGCTCTTCTTCTGTTTTTGTCGTCCAGGAAACTACTTTTAAAACTACTTTGGCTAATCGCAAAGTGGTCAATTTGGCTGGATGTTCCTTTTTGTATCTGTCAACAACCAGCTGATCTTCTGATATATCTTTAAAACACAGTATCACCAATTACAAAAAAAGTCCACGAAACGTTTACTATTTTTGTTTTAACATTTCTAAGTCCATTCTTTTTACTAACCACCTCTTGCAAATCAAATCTCTAATTACCATTTTGACGTATCCACGTGCTGTATTGTTGTAACTGGCATCCATCCGGTTATAAAAAAGCTCCTTTTTGTCATCAGTTGAGGTATTTATTGAGGCGTAACACTGTTCAATGGTTATATGACGTACTCTAGTTCAAAACCTTCCTTTCAGGGTCCTGTCTCCTAGGGGAAATTTGGGGAAATAGCAGTCTAACACCTGATCGGGGTATCTTTAATTTATCCAAGAAGGATGGCGAATGATTAAATTAGTCTCTTAAATCTTTACATACTTAAATACTGACAGAAAGGACCTGTTAAAACAGTCTTTCCAAATCCTGAGATTTGACCGTAAATATGCTACTATTGTACTATGGCTTTGATATTGGTGATACTTGTTTTGATAATACCTGCCTCGAAACTCTCCCCATGGGTTGGCTGACTGGCCTTACAATATTATTTTTCCTTGCAGTAAAACTGATCAGCCTGAATGCGTTCTGATGTTAGTATTATGATGGTACTTCTTCCAAAGTGTTATTAAAGAAATGTAGAACTTCGATAGGAGTGTTATTATTTGTTAGTTTATTTTTTAGTCCCCCTTAAAAAAAAGAAGTGTGAACCCTATTGTCTGGCTCCGAAAATATTTATCCTTACAGAAAAATTTATCAGCCGGCGGTATAGGTTATCGAAGTTCGAAGTTCTTTTCATTCATATTCATATTTCTCGACTGAACCTATAATGAATATCTGGTGCCTAAGCATTTCTCTATGTCTTCTTTGATGAAAGAATCCACAACATGTTGCTTCTTGTTATAGCAGATGACTATTTTCAAATTTAGGTACAGCGTTTCTAAGATTTAATTTTTTCGAATTTCCTTACACGTTTTTCATCAGCAGTTTATTCTAAGACAAAAGACTGTTCCACGGTAGTCATTGGCGTACGTAAGGGGGGTGGGGGGCAAGCGCCCCCCTTAATTTTTGTATACTCATACAATTTTTGTATTTTTGTATGAAATTCGTTCCTTTATGAGTTTGCCTCCTATCCCTGATCAAAATCCTGCGTACACCTATTTGCCCGGTTGCCCATTTTGGATGATCACTAAGCAGTCTTAGATTTTAAAACTAAAAACGCTACTGCTACTTCCATCTTATCTAGATACACTAAGCTTTGGAGGACACTTTTCTTTACTATTTTGGCCCTAAAAGTTGGTAAACACGGAAACACCATCATTCTTTTTCAACAGCTTTCTCGCCACCATCTCTCAAATTGGTCAGGAAATACCTATACAAATCTTAGAACTCACTACATACATAGGTCAGGCCATCCAAGCAATCTTACATAAATAAATACAAAAAGGACATTAATATCCTTAAAATAAAATAAATAAAATAGAAACAAAAACAAAAAGAAAACAAACTTAATAATATGTATTTGAATGTCATGTCACGTAGCTACTCTGCAAAAAAAATCTTAAGAATCTTTTCTTACTTTTTGTTTCCATACAAATTTTAATGGCATCTATTTTCGCAGGACACCGTTTATTGTAAGAAATTATTCATTTTAATGTTTCGTATTTTTGTTTCGGTTTATTCTTATAGCCTCGCGTATTCGATACGAGATCACAAGCGGTAACATAGGTGGAGCTTTTGCTGTAAAAAATATGACGGGTGCCATTTATGTAGCTGGTGCCCTTGACTATGAAACAAGACGACGGGTAAGTTTCCCCTCTTTTCTACCTATTTCTTTTTTGTTTCATTTAAAATATAGGTAATTCAATTTAAAGACATCACCTTCATCAAACAAAAAGAAAATCCTATGCACCTATTAAGGTGTAAAATGAAACAATATTTCATTTCGATACACAAAGAAAGAACAATTTCAGTGAACAAAAAAAAAAAAAAAATAATACAAAAAAAAACATCAACGACAGTAATGGATAGTGCTTTTGAATAAAATATTCGAATGTCCTGCTGGGCAACAGAGATAGTATAGTGAACATTGAACAACAACAAAACGAAAACGAAAAAAAAAAAAAACAGATATTAAAATTGCCTTTCATTTATAATATTGATACCAGTTTTTCCCATCGCACTGCCACCGATAAAAATATAAACGAAAGCAGACAATCACCATTTTCCGAATTCAACACAATAGAATTGCTAAAGAACTCTCATCAATCCTATAAAGGACATTCAAATATTTTCATTCATTCATTCATTCATACACGCTATGTGTATGTAGTAAGTTGTAGATTTTTTATGTATAGGTTCGTGCGGCTGTAATGACTTCATTTAAATCAGTGGACGATCTGAACACAAAAAAAAAGGAAAGAAAGAAAAAAAAAAACATAAAACTGTGCTATTCCCATTGTTCACAAAAGAATTAAGGACATCGTCAATTTGAAATTCGCTGAGGCATAAAAACGAGCGAAAAAAAAATCACAGAAAAATCTAAAAAAAAAAAAATATATAAACTATTGGAAAAATGTTTGTGACAAAAAGAAAAAGAAAAAAAAAACTATAATAAAATGAAGAAAACCAAGCCAAACGAATAAGGACTTCAGCAGCAGCAACTATATAGTATAAACGAAACGTACATAACCTAAGGATAATCACAATTTTGCACTCTTTTCTGGTATGAACAGATACTAATTGGTGTGGCTTTTGTTCGGCAATCTTATTGTTGAGGGACGGCATTCGGCTCTTAAATGTGTGGTCAAACTGAAAAAGTGAATGACAAAAAACGAGCAAAGCGACCTCATCGAGTATTGTGAGAATTTATCACTCACTATAAGAAGTCACAAAATATCGACTCGATTCATTTTTAAATTCACGACACAATATAAACGACTTTAGATTGTGTCGAATGGGTTGTTTTGATGTCAAGAGTGATTATTATTTTTTAATGGAATTTTATTTTTATTTTAAAAATGCATTTTCTCTAAGAAACTGCGAGGTAGAAAACAAATATATAGAAATTGCTTCTAGGTAAAAATTTTTATCTTCAACCAAAGCACGTTTGTCACTTCGGTTTCTGTTTTTTTCATTATTTTTCAATTAAATCATTTGAAAATATAAATCGAGGGAAAAAGAGAAGAGAAGTGAAAACGACAGCATCTGTCTAGATTAGTTTTTTTTTTTTTAACAAATTATCGTCAGAAAAGTAAATATGAACATTTTATTGAAAATTTAATTGAAATAATAATTTTGTAAATTTATAAAAAAATAATGAATTAAGTTTTCAGAAGGTTTATAAACACTTTTTTTTTTGGAAATCGTAAAAATATAAAAGAAATATTTTGAATTTGCATACAGTTTCAAGTTTTTTTTTTTTTAATTTCCCAAACTGGATATAATTGAATCAAAATTGTCAAAATTTCTAAAACTACGGACTGTCAACATAGGTCCACCTGCTCATTTATATCAAAAACAATAAAATATGTTAGTAGAATTTTGTTTTTAAACCTGAAAAGAAAGATATGGTCAATTTGGATCTTTGAGTATAAGACATTATTTGATGTTGATGAGCATCATATATCGATTTGATTTGACCATTTAGAAAATTCTGGTAAAAAATCAAGTTAAATCATCAGTTTTTAAAATTTTTTTTTTAATATACGACACTTCTCCTTAAAAAATTGGTTTTAATTACATTTTCAAAACATTTCTTTGGTTTTTTTCTAATTTATTTCGAGAATTTCAATTATGTTCTTGCTTCAATGAAAAAATAAATGAAAAAAATATAACTTTTTAAATTCTTATAAAAATTTTCTGAAAAAGAAATTTACACACCTCAGGACAAAAAATTGTTTTCTGCAATGATCCAATTATAATAGTAAAATTGACGTGAATTTCATCATATTTTTCAAGGATTTTTGAGGATTATTTTCTTTCGTAAGCTAAGAACAGAGATCCAATAAGTGACTAATTCATTTATCGGTATTTAAAACTAATTGAATGTTTACCCTTTGCTGCTCTGTAGTTTAATTTTTTGTTTTTTTAAGTTTAGAATAACTTTCGAAACTTATTTTTTTTTTTCAAAATTTTAAGATTAAAATAACACCAAAAATTTCCATGGGCCAGTTTAAAAAAAAAGAATGTTGGAAAAGGTAGTTTTCTTAAAAACAAAAACACATACATATAACATCAAGTTAAATAATAATTTAATAAAAATGATTTCCAAACTCGGAATTTTGAAAAAAAATCGATCAAAATTTGAGCTGAAAAAAGTTTGCGTTTCAAAACAAAGTCAAGCTAGTATCACACGATTTGTGTAAACACCAAAATTTGTGAAAGAATTTGTGTATTTTTGACATAAATATGGACAAAACCAAATGAACCACAAATTGGATGACAGAAAATGACTTATAAACACGCTTTGTATATCATTTGATGTCATCCGAATTATGGTTCCCTGAATATTGTGTAGTTTTATTGCAAAAAGAGACAAATTTTTGTGTATACACAAGTCGTGTAATCTAAGCCTAATTCTATTCATTGTTGAATAAAGACAGAAAAGACAAAAGGTGTTGGAGTTTTTAAAAAAGAAACAGGTTTTCTAACGTGTTTTGAAATAAAAATATTTAAATAAAAGTTTCTTTAAGCTTTTTTTTTTAATAACCTTTTATGGCCCAAGTGCCTAAATACCTGTATCTTCCAAAGCACAATGGTCTTAACTACATTTCTTCGAATATCTACAAAAAAGAAGAAAATTGTGTTTGTTATAGTTATTGTGAAAACAAAAAATTACAAAAAAATTCATTTTTTTTTTATTAAAATCTGTTAATACAAAATGAGTAGTTCTTCAAAAACTTTAAGATTTGAGTGTTTTTTTTTTGCTTTTGTGAACAATTAGCAATACCATTGCATTAAAAAACTAAATTCATTAAGAAAAATTCAACTCAAACGTTTTAGATTTTTTATATCAAAAATTCAAGTTTTTTTTTTCAAACTGGAACTGGAAAAACTATTTTGTGTAAATTATATTAAAAAATTGTAACAAAAATTTTAATTAAGTAAAATATTATTCACAAAGAACTTAATATAAATTTAAAAAAAAAACTATTTAAGCTAGGACGGTATCTTTGCTAGATCCCAATAAAGTTTAAAAAAAAAAACACAATAGTGCCTTTTTTTTGGGGTATATTATATAAAATACAAAACTTGATAACAAACGCGCATCATACCTCAAATTAAACAAAGATTTGTAATATTTTATTGAGAATACAAGGGAACCTGCCTATATGAAATCCAATATTTGTTTGTATTTGTATCAATTACCCTCTAAAACGATCATTTTTCTTCCATTAATTTATAAGTAAACAAATATAATAAATATTTCTTCCTTCCTCAAATTAATTTTTATTCAAAAAACATTTTTCTCTCTCCAAATTTTGTATCGTCTCTTGGACGCTGCCTTAAACTTAAAACATCATGGAAAAATTAATTCATCGATTAATCTTCATCCTTTCAATGTCATCGGCTGAATTATTTATAAAAAAAAAAAAAAAATATCCCAGTATGAACTTCGTTTAGCTGCATCCGATAATCTTAAGGAAAACTACACAACGGTAATAATCCATGTGAAAGATGTCAACGATAATCCACCAGTATTTGAACGGCCCACATATCGAACTCAAATAACAGAAGAGGATGACCGCAATTTACCGAAACGCGTTTTACAGGTCCATATATAAAAACAAACATTTTTAATAAATTATATATCCTGCAACGTAGATTAAAAAAAAAAAAAAAACAATTGGATGCTTTTAAAAATCGTTTTTAATCCTTATAGGGGATTACTACTTTTTTTTACCTTTTTTTTTTGTTTTGCATTGTTGAAATAATCTGATTTTGATTGATGATACACATTTACTTTACAACACAAAATACACAAATAAAAAAATAGTGTCCTTGTACCTTGTCCCGGCTTTGTGTTTTCTGGATTTACATTTTTTTTACCATCGTTTTTATAATATTTTTATTTTTTTTTTTTTGGATTTAATCCATTTTAACTTGATTTTTAGAGTGAGTGTTGAGTTATTTTAATTTTTTTTTTATTTATATTGATCTTAATTTAAGTTTTAATTTTAAATAGTTGTTTAATTGTAAGAGAATTAAGTATTGCATGCATGACTTGTGCTATTTGATATACCCAAAGGATAATAATAAAAATGATTAAAGTGAATTTAGAAATTTTTTCCAGGTTATCATATTCAAATTAAGTAAAAATTTAAAGAGGTATTTCTGTGTATAAGCAATTTTACGAAAATAATATAAAGGTACTTCTCATTCATTGTTTGCATTTGTATTCTCAAAATATGTTCAAATACAAGGCCCAATTAATTTCAGGCTCATTTATTACACCTCATAAAACACCCTTTGAAAAAGAAAAAAAAAAACTTACTTAAAAAAAAATTGATTGAATTGAAAAACATAAAATATGAAAACTTTTTTTTTTGTTTTTGTTCATCAACCAAATGAATGATGGAGGTGGAGGTGTCGTTCTGGTGCCACAAGTTCAGGACTTAACAAGTGCACTGCGTGCAAAGAGTAAATCCACTCATGATAAGCCTTTTTTACGACACTCATGACTCATGTGGACGCTTTTTTGTTTTAACTTCTCTCCTAGTTTTAATCCATACGTACTACAAAATGAATTAATTCGAAAAATAAATTTCTTTTATTTCTTGTATGTTTTTTGATTGAATAAAATGTTTTGTTGAAATTCAGTCCTGTAGCATCCAACATGGTTTCCTTTATAGAGGTCCAAACAACGAACAAAAAAATATTATAATTTAAAAGATATTTTTTTTCCATAGTAATTGAGTATAATAACTGTATTGGATGATGAGAAAAAGCTTGAATTTTCTGTTTTCATTTTTTTTTTTGTTGCAAAAATAAGTCAATGAATAACTTTCATATATTGTTAATGAATTTTGTATTTAATTGATTTTATTATAGTTGAATTCTCTTTATAAAATCAAATACAAACATTTATTTGTCTGAATATAAATAACACAAAAAATCTTTAGCAATCCAACTAATACAAAAAAAAGGAATGTATTCAATTTGTGTTGATTTTGATAGAATTTAGTTATTTAATAATAATACAACCACGACGGTGCAAATAAAAACATGACGCAGGTACAAATATGACAGAATATTAAAATCTTATAATGGATTAATGATTTTTTTTTATTATTATTGTTATTCCCTAGCCTATAGGTAATTTTGAATATTAAAACAAAAATATTGTTTTGCCTGAAGGTAGTTTTTGTATCGTTATAGAGTAGGCAGATACATATTCAATTTACCCTTTTGGGCATTATAATTTTAATGGATTTTTATAAACATTCGTTTAGCCAAAAAAAATCATACTACAGCACCAAAGAATCGGAACTACAAAAGATCTTCACTCGAATATAAAAAGATCGAAAATTAATATTTCAAATGCATTTTCATTTATCTCAGTATAACCTTTTTCATGGAGATCAATCAATCTATCAATAGTCACTTAAAAATTATAAAAAACAAATTTTGGGTTGGTTTCAATATTCTTCCTGGGTAAAAATTCTTCCACCAAAATGTTGATCTCAAAATTCTTTTCAGAATACTGTTTTTTTTTTTTTTAATCTTCTAACTCTTTGAAACGAGAAATAGATATTTTTTGTTTTTTTCGGTTCCTTGTTTAGTAATAAAGAATATAACGAAAATTAACCACTTATTTTAAGAGCTCAAAAAACAATAGGTCTACTGGTTATCTGATAGTATATCTCAGTTATTAGCAGTTAGTGTAGACGAATCCTTTCATCGCTGTATTATTAATTATCTTTCGGATCATTCAACACAAGTCATATTGGATGGATTCAAGTGTGAAACCTTAAAAATAAATACTGGTGTGCCCCAGGGCTCCGTCTTGTATTCGACTTTCTTACTCATTTTTATAAATTATCTTCTTTCTGAAACATCTAATCCACTAAATTGTTTCGCTGATGATAGAAATCTCAGTTTTTCATATTCATTTACTGATTCACATCCATTTACTTCGGATGTGGAACTTCAATGGCGAAATATGGCAGACTCATTAGATTCTGACCTCGACAGTATTGTCGAGTGGGCAGTAAGAAACCGCGTAGAATTGAATTCTTTTAAAACACAATGCTGCTTACTGTCGTTAAAGCGAAATCTATCCCCCATGCTACTATCTATGAGTGCACCTGCAATGCACATTCTCGGTATGTGCATTACAAACCAACTTTTGTGGCACGAACACATATTCGATGTTGCCAAAAATGCTCCGGAGATGCAAGAAATTTTGCTCCCCTTCTGATCTACTATACTATATACAAGCGTTTATTCGTTTAAAGCTCGAGTACAATTCTCACAAATGGGCAGGTGCTCCTATAACCCACTTGAGCTTCTTGGACTCAAGTAATCTCGCACTTCGATGAATGCTCGTCAGTAGGTACACCCTTGAGCCAATTTTCGGACGTACCGTCAAATACAGATATTCTTTACCTGCCTCTGTACAGAATTTGTACACAGAATTTTGACCCTCTGCTAATGAAATTTTAATACAAAATATGAAAGGTCTTATAAGCCATTTAAGTTTTTGTATTGTTCACCTAAAATTTTTTTTTAAATACAAAAAACATGATACTTTCTAGAATTTTATGGTATGATAATATAGAAAAAAAAACACATTAACGGCTAACCCGTTTTTTTAAATACTGCCTGTCTAAAACTAAATTGCAAAAATTATATTCAAAACAAAGTTTTTAAAATTATCTTCCATATAGCAAATATGCTGTGTACGGTAACATACGAGTATTTATGCATTTCAAAAACGACTCCTACATAGAATTTTTTTTTTTTTTTTTGATTTAATGGAAAAAAATCTTTTTAAAATTTTAATAAGATTTTCACATATTTTTGCAACTTGGCACTCAAACCGAAACTGTCGTTATTATTTCATATAGTAGGCTTGATCCAATTTTTATGTTGTTTTTAGTTTTTTGTTAATATAAAAATAAGAATATTTTTTTCTTGAATAAATCTTATTGCGGTCTTAGATGGTACTATTTTGTCGCCCCCAGAATTGTTTGGTTCCATACGCGATTTGCACTTTTTCGAGAAACTGTTCGAAAGGTTTTTTTTATTTTTTAAAATTAAAGGGCTTATAATGATTTCACCTACCATTTTTCAAAATGTTTTTCCCAACCGTTAACAAGCTACGTTAATTAACGTAAAAGTCTACTTTTTGACTTGTGTCCCACTTGCTATATTTCGAAACATGATTATTTTTCCATTCACTTGGAACACAAAATAACACAACAGTAATGGAGGTGAAACAAACAAAAAGTGTCCCACGTAGATTGCTTTTTCTTTACACAAACTTACTAAAAAATATATAGAAAATTTATCCCAAACGCAAAACAAAAAAAAAATAGTTTATGGTACAAAACAATTCCACAAACTGTTGATTTTGGTGGATATATGGGACAAAGTCGATGCTCAGTATCTCGGCATCGGGAAGACATAGAGCAAATCGGATCACAGATTTAGAAAGAGCATACAAAAAATTACAATAGAATCCGTTCCTAACTCACAAACGATAAAAGTGTTGCTTAGGAACAAAACAATTCTGGAACAATTTCGACCAACAAAATCATATAAAAAACGAAAAAACGTTTTTTTTTATTCCTGTCTTTCTTCTAAACGTTTTATCTGATTTCAACGATTTTTATATTTAAAAAATTGAGTAGCATCATGGGCGATTGAAGAAATTGAATAAATTTTAATTCTCTGTATTTCCTTTCGGATTTTTCTTATTAAAAAATTTGTAAGCTATGGATTTAAGAAAACTCAGAAGACATTACCATACGACAACAGTATCCAATTTCAAATTCAAATCCATTTCCTCTTTAAATGTGGGCCAATAGCCCATATAACCAAAACAATTTTTCGCGGTTATGCTAATTATTGCTATCGAAACTAGCTACAAAATGTACATACATATTTGTGGTAGCTGGCATTTAATTAAAGCTCATATAAAAGCATATTAAGTTTAATATTCACCAAACCATCAACCCAAAACTGACTATAATACACTCCTGTAAAAATTAATTACCACGATCATACATTTCCGCTCTCATACCTTCACAATAATACCTACTCAAAAAAAAGGCAAGATTTTATTGGATTATTCGGTTTGGTATAATATCCTTTTACCTATATACGCTCGCTTTTATCGTTTTGGCCATTTTCGTTTAACTCCATTGAATTCCGTTATTATCATCATTCGAAAACCTTTATGTGAATGTTTCCATTATAATATAATTTAAGCAACACAAAAGCTATCATCTATAGGAGCATTGTATGGTGCATAAGTGGTGGTATGTTGTATATGTGTGGATCAATTGAAAATCTGCAGAATCTTTTAATTAAACGCTATCAGCGCCAAACCACAACCGTAAATTGATTTATCGCTCATAACCAAAAAGAACAAAGATCGATACCTACACACAAAAATTTATAAATATGAACGTATGAGTATTATGGTTTTGGTTGCGGAAGGATATCAGAGTTTTGTATCACATCACAATGCATATACCATAATCTAGTATATATGCATGTATATGAATAACCAATTCGGATATTTGCCTCAGCTTGGATATGGATACAACTTTTACTAGAAATTCAACACCTTTACTTTATCGGAAGGATATTGTATTATATGGATGTTATGTGTATCGAAATGTATAGTATTAAATAACCGGAGGATATATTGTGGATGCTCTCTTGCATACTTTTCTGATGTAATCGCTGTTAAAATTTAAATTGCTTTTTTCTGCCATTTTAATAAATATTTTTCTATATAGATTGAATTCTTTTGAATTCAATGAAAATTGTTTTATCTTAAAGGGTTTGTTTTATCTTAAAGAGGAAACAAAAACAATTTGATTTTAAGGCTAAGAAAATACCTAATTCTGGCTTTTCAAAAACATCAAAATGGTTTTTTTTTCAAATTCTAGTAACAAAAACACATCAAAACGTCTATTTATGATAATTTGAAATATTTCTTGTACCAAAAACGGTGAATAATAGCCTAAAAGTAACAAATTGGAGTGCTCTATGACATACCCTCTAAGAGCTGAAATCAAACCACTGCGTAAGTCTAATGTGCATAAACCCCCAATGCCTACCTTACACGACATAATATTATTGCGCAATAATATTGTACAAAAATATTGTGCGAAAAAGAGTCATCCATACACGACTAAATATAACTGCGCCATATTTTTATGTTTCTTTGCTAATTCTGTATCTGGCTCGTTTTGGAAACGAAAATTATTATTAATCTTTTTATATCACTCAAAATATTGCCCAAAATACTGTGCAATACAGCTCTTACATACACGGTAAATATTATTGCATAATACTGAGTATTGCGCAGTAATATTGTGTCGTGTAAGGCCGGCATAATAGTATTAAAGCCAGCATTCACTATGACTAATCTACTTGTCGCAAGGCTAAAATTTAGTTTATAGTTTAATTGGTACTAGTTATGAACAAAAACCCAAGTCTGGCATTGTTGCCAATCGATTTTTCAAAATGCCAAAAAAAAATTAACAAAAGGCTGAAATTGTGTACACAGTTGTTTGAGTACTACTTAAGTTCAGAGAACACGGCAGCGTGACATCGCAGAATTGCCAGACAAGCCTAATGTTTTTATATTAAAAAAATATTTCTAAACCAGCCTTGCCACCAGTAGGGCCGGCTCTTACACTAGGTATATTAGGGTTTAACAAATTACACACTGAAATTTTGGAAAGTTACGGTACTTGATTTCAAAAAATTAAAAAAAAACTATGGCAGGTACTTTCAATACCGGTTTTTGAAAAATATGGTTTTGATTTAAAGATACACCTTATCCAAAAAAATTACCATGATTTTTTTAATCAAAATCATGGGAACCATTTTTGAAATCCGGAATATAACAGGTACCGTTATTTTTGTTCCAATAAAATATTTAAAAAAATGTCATACCAAGTTTGAAGTTAATCGACCCATCCGTTTAGGCTGTGGTCTCTGATACATCCAGACAGACAGACAGACAGACAGACAGGCAGACAGAATTGACGGACCCACTTTTTTCACATTCTCTATCATCGTAATCTCATTTTTGATTGTTATCTCAACTTTATCAATAATAAATTATATAAGTAATAAATTTTGTATTGAAAAGTAATACAATTAAATTATAAAATATCCTTCCAATATATTAAATTTGAATACATTTTAAAAATTTTAATATTTGTCATGTATTGAATTTCAATACATTTCTGGTGTGGACCTATGTATATGCAACCGAAAAAACATTGAAAAGTACCCCAACATTTTAATCCGTGTACTTTGTTTTACAATTATATTGATCGCATCAGTTGTCTTGTTCTTTTTTAAAGAAACAAAAATTAAGATTTTTTAAACTTCGTCCAATTAATATTTGATACTCTTTCCATATCCAATCTTATCCCCATACAGGATTTATGTGATTATTTTTATTTATATTTATATAAAATTACCTACAACTCTCGTAAGAGATTTTCCAATAAATTCATCATATTCATACACAATCTCTTAATTTAACTACGAAAAACAGCTATGAATTGGAATCATGTCCAGCTTCCTTTCAGGAGAAATAATAATAATTTATATTGGACTTATTAAACAAAAAATAATTTTAATATTTTTCATTACAAAGTAAAATTACAAAGTAAAATGCATTTCAATAACAATCCCAAACGCATACCCAATTATCTGAAATTTGTTAAAATAAAATGGATACATCAACGAGTATCCCAATCCCATACTCATCCTTATCCTTTTAAATTTGGTATATGTGGTATGGGCATACGAAAAATTGTCTTTATTTATTTCAATCTCAGTCTGTTACTACCATGATTCCTATGACAACAACCACTGCATCGAGCATCGTCGTCGACACGAAACTCTACTACTACGGTATACGAAAAATGTCAACATTATCCCAAAAAGAACAACAACTTACATTGCAGGCAAAATATTCTTTTTAAAAAAAAACAGAAGAGAGCAAAAGCAGTGTGATTTTATTTTAATCGAAAATTCCATTTAATTACTTTGCAAATTGAATTAAAATATTTTTTTATATAAATATTTTTATTCTCTGTTGTTGTTGTTGTCAATGATATCCTTTGTCGTATAATACTACTGCATTGGAATTAATTAAAACAAAAATTAATGCGAAACCATATAATAAGAGCAACTATACAACAACTACAACTAGGTATCTGGCGTTGTTTTATTGCATGCATGCATGGTATGTAGGTAATGATGGTATAAGATCCATTTTGATGGTAATATGAGTATTCTACAAACATAAGTACCTTTTGTTTTATTATTATCTCCATAAGTATAATGAAAGCTTTAAATTAAAAATTAAAAAAAAAAAAAAAACTGCATCAAAATCCAAAAATAAAACAGTACAACATTATTGTGTGTAGAGTTGTATATAGCTACGCAAAGTCGAAAATATGTAGTGTATAGGTATTCTTTAGTAAGGGAATGTCCATTAGGCAGGATGTCAGTCAACCTTTTAACAAGAATAACCAGAGAACCAGAAAACAAAATTATCCTACTTTCATATAAAATTACCGAATAAATAAATCAAAGAACGAAACGTGCAACTTATGGTTGCCAATCTACACATTTGAAGAGATCAGCTGATACGTTTTTTCAACTTGAAGAGAATATATACAATTGAATATTTAATTTTATTTTATTTCACAAGACCTAGACATTTTTATTATATTATTAAAAATCCTTGGCCTAAAAATGTTTTTTTTTTCAAAAACTACACTGTGTAAAATTTTATATAGGGATTGTCGTACTGATTACGAAATGGTTTGATAAAATTACAATAGGTGTACCCTCAAAATCTTAAAAAAAATTATGGTCAAAAACGGTTTTTTTTAACCATCAGTCAGCCATTGCTAAATTTCAAGATTCATCAGTTTTTATACCGATTTCAAACATACGCTTCAACTGGAATACCCTATTTTTAATTTAGTTATTGTTTTAAAACAATATTAAATTTAAAATAATTTGTATATTTATATTTTGTTTTCCTAAAGCCGAAAATAATGCTTGAGGCATTAAATTGTGTGTGCGGAGAGTTCTTCAAATAATTTCAATGTCCGAACCGTGTGTAATGCCTGGTACGCAAACGAGAATTCTCTGCAGAATAACTTCGTTATAACGGTAAATTAAAAAAACAACGACTCGATTCTTAGCGATTACCGTACTATTGTTTGAAAATCAATTCAGTTTTACACAATGCCAGAATATCAAAGTTTTAGACGAAACTTTTTTAAAGTACATTTGCCTCTTTTGGCCATATTTTCTTCATAACGGCTTATAAACAAAAAGTTTTTAATGATACAAAGCGATTGCCGTACTTGTTTTTTGAAAACCGGCTCAGTTTTACGGCGTTCAGGGTCATAAAAAAAACCTAATAAATAAAGTTAAATTTAGTTTTTTATCCGGTCCAAAATAATTTATTAGGCAATAAATTATGAGTGCAAAATGTGTGGAGACTTTTTTTTTGTACTATTTCGTTGTGTAATTTTTGTATAGATTCTTTTTCGCTTAGCTCTAGCAGTGTACTGGACTTTATGCACAAAGCAAAGTATTGCGCGACAGTAGATATGTGATGTTTTAGTTAGCACATAAAAAATTCCTCAATGGTCTTATAATGGATTAGCAAAAGCTCAAAAAAGGTATTACTTCGAAACCGGCCGTCCAACGTCTATGATTCCGTTGTATTTTTTTTTTTTAACCTTGGTATTCAAAAATATTTAAAGACGATTTTACCTAGCACTTTTAAAAATTTAACAGGCTTTTAAAACTTAAAAATGTTAGTGAAATCGGCCATAAAGCCATTAAACATTAAGATTTTTTAAGAAACATTTTTTTTGTTAAAACAAATTAATTCGGATATTTTAATTAGAATTTGGATATTTCTTTGTCACTATTTTATTTTAATATCTCGTTAAAAGCAAAATTAAAAAGAGTTTGAAATGAGTATACAAAAAATGATATTATTCCACAAGTTACGGTCCTCATTCTTGGTTAAAGTTGGAAAATTGCAAAAAAAAAAAGTAATATTTGTGCTTTTTCTTATACGCATAAACGCCTTTTAAAATAATACAGGGTTAACTTATGCACGCTTGGAAAGATCCATTTTACTTGCGATATAGGTACTATAGGGCAAGTTTAGGATTCGTAAAAAAACCCGAACTCGAGATAACAATCAGGCATGCCATAACGATGATAGAGAATGCGAAAAAAGTGGGTCCCACAATTCCGTCTGTCGTCTGTCAGACAGACAGACAGTGTATACCTCGAGCTACAGCCTAAGCCGATAAACCGATTTTCTTGAAACTTGGTGGTTAAGGATATTTGGTGATTCCCTAGAGGAGAAATTGAAATTTTTTCTTAGGCTAAAACTAACGGTACCTGCCATGTAACAATTAAGGAAAAGTTAATTTTTTTTTAAAAACTGCTCTACCGATTTTGATTAAATTTTTTGTGTTTACTTTAGATAGTAGGGTCATACTTCTGAAATAAAAGAAATGTTTGTAAAAATTCTACTAACGGATCCTCCCATAGAACTGTTTTTTTTTATTTTTGACTTTCTCTTAAACGACTCAACCAATTTTGATGAATTTTTTTTATACGGAAGCTCCTTAAAAAACTTAGTTGACATCAAAAATTTCAAAACATAATTTTTTCATTTCAAAAAAAAAATTTTAAATTTATAAAAAAATATATATAAAAAATTATTTTTTTTTTAAATCGACTCTAACGATTTTCCAATTTTTTTTTCTAAAAATGTATCTTTCTTAATTAAATTAACTGGCGTACTTTGTTTGCAGGTCAGTTCAATATTGAATTTATTTTCTTTTTATTTTTTAAAAAATTATTTATTTTTAAAAACTTTATATAAGAAATGTAACCCTAAGACGAAGTACGTGCGACCCAGTCGTGTATTTTATTTTTAATGGTATCACATAATAATATTGTCAAATTAAGGATTTTATGCTTCTTACTACCAATAGTATTGAAAAAATCGAAATATACCGTTTTATGCTCAAAAAGCACTAAAAAATGTACTTGGTTGCCAAAAAAGTATATTTCTTTTGTCACACAAAGTTATATGTTAAGCAATGTCGCTTAAAATTTGTTTCAACTTTTCAAAGTAACAAAGCGACAACCCTGTTGCATTCAATATTCGATTATTCTGTCGTGTGTTTTTCAATTCAAGTGTAGGTACAAATATAAATACATCAAAAGGCTTAACTAGCAACTCCTACATAGTAACCAAGAGGGATCAACAATTTTAAACGGTCACATTATTGGTAAACACACTAAATGAACTGAGTGCTTGTATAAATGCAGATGATGATGATGAAATGCGAGTGAATGTGTGCTGGGATCTGAAACTGACAGAAAATGCACTTCAGGGAGAGTGTATATCCTTTTAATTTCGTTACACACTCATCATGGCACTTTCCAATTTCTGCGTTATTTTTATCCCGCACTCAACGGAAATAAATATACGAAAAATACAACAACAAAAGCAAAAAAAAACGAAAATAATAATAAAAATTAAAATGGATCACAGGATTAACTTCGCAAGCTACATTCGTTACTACATTCTTTTTGAGTTCAAGTGAAAGCAACATACATCAGGAAAAAACTCATAAATATCCTTCTTCATATAATTTTTTGTTGATTTTTTTTTTTTCACTACTTTAAGTATAAAATTCTTTTGTTTTATTGCAATTTTTATTGTATACTCAGTTTTGTTATGTTTTTTTTTTTTTTTTTTTATTTTTATTTTTTTATTTATTAGTATGAATTGAAATTGGTTGCATCTGATAGTTTGAATGAGAACCAGACAACAATTGTAATAAATATTCGTGATGTCAACGATTTGCCGCCAGTATTTCCGCAAACGCTTTACGAGCGTACATTGGACGAGGAAATGGATACACCATTCACAATAATTCAGGTTTTAACTCTTCGACAACACTCTATGCAATTTATATACAATTATACATTATATATAGTTATGGTATACTATGGTTTTAACAATATAAAAATAAAAACAACAAAAAATCAAACCGAAAAGTATTTAAAATTAATTTAACTTTTCTCTCTGACACTATTGTATATGTATTGTATATTCATCCTCGTGTATTAAAAAATTTATTAACATTTTTCTGTATATCATATTTTTGTTTTTAATTGAAAATTATAGGCAATTTCTCATTAAAATACCTAACTCTCATGATAATTCATGCAATTAATAATAAAATTTCATTGTGTATTATTATTTCGTATTTGTATACGTTTTATTGAACCACTACATCTACATTTTATTTATAGAATAAGGATATGAGGAATTAATTATATACGATTGGAATGGAATTTTCGTATTGTGGTACATTCCGAAAATATAATTAATATTTTATTTAATATTTGTATACTCGTATTTATGTGTAAATGTAATTATAACAACTGTAACTAACAACAAGAGAAAGGTTTTATATACTGTTGGTGCTTTTGGGGTGGTGGCTAACATGAGAGAGGAAAGTCAGAAATTCAGATATATTTTACACGTATTTGTAATTTTAATTATTAATTCCTGTAACAAATAGTTGGAACATTTAAAAGGCTGGAATTTACAGTAGAGAATAACAAATGGGCTATTAATTAATGTGGATGTATGTAAATGAACCGATGATGTATGCAGAAACAGTTAAATAAAAATAAGGGGGAAAAAATTGATTAAAATGTTTAAGTTTTTCTCAAGTGAATCCTCTTTACATCTGGTACTAATGCTAAGTCACGAATATTAACATAGGATTCTTAATCAAATAATAGTTTTTGGGAAAGTTGTAATAGAAGACTTTCCAGTAGTCGCTTGAATTATTTTTCTCTTTTTTTGAGCTACATATAGTCTCCCTCGTTTGATAGAGAACTATAAGTCATTGCGTCACTAGAACTGAACCATTTCTACATATCAATCGAAAACAACGAAAAAGCAACACGAAACCATTACAGAAAGTAGTAAGAACTTTGAAAGAAGATGATATTATTGATAGCTATGCGATTAAGTGTTTGATTTTTCATTAATTTTCTCTGAATTCTAAGAAGGAAGAAGTGGATAACATTGGTCCTTATTAGGAAAAAGTAAGGGAAGAAGAACCACTGAAGCTTTGGGTTCTTCTAACTTTCTTTATTTTGCCATACTTATTTACTTACTTAGGTCCTCAGACCTTAAAAAGTCCGTTGTGATCCTCTTAAGGGGCATAGGGCCTCAACTACTTCTACGCGCCATCGTGTACGGTTTCTGGAAATATAACGTAGTTCTCTCCAACTTTTCCCCAGCTGTGCAGATTCACTTTCGACTGTCCTGCGCCATGTGCTTCTCGGCCGACCCGACCCTCTACCTGCCTGTGTGAGTGGGTTCCATTGCATCGCTTGGCCAGCAATGCAATCGTTGCCTTTTCGAAGCGTATGAACAATCCACTGCCACTTACGTCTGCGAATAGTACTGTCAATGGATTTTTGACCCGTTCTTCTATGAAGTTCTTCATTAGAAATACGGTTGGGCCCAAAACTCCTTAAGATGTTTCGTAGACACCTATTCACGAACGATTGCAGCTTGATTGTGACAGTTGCTAAGATTTTCCAAGTGCTGCACCCATACAGAAGCACGGATTCAACTTTGGAGCGGAACAGTCTCAGCTTGGTCTTTAAGCTTATAGCGTTGTTTCTCCATATTTTGGACAGCATTCCCAAAGCAGCCTTTGCCTTTTTAATACGGCTGTTGACGTCTTGTTCGGTTCCGCCTTTGGTAGAGACAAAACTCCCAAGACATTGAAAGTCTTCTACCTTCTCCACCGGTTGTCCAGAAATATTGACTTGAACGGATGAGTTACTTCCGAGGCTGATCATTTTTGTTTTTTCCGTGTTAAAAAAGGATCATTTTAGTTGCCCCACTCTCCCGTACAGTCGTAGAACATCTTACGCTGAATCCAATGGTGTTCGCAAGTTACTGCTGTGCATGCTGTATCATATAGTTCCTCCAATCCAATTTCAAACATTTATGGCTCATACTGCAAATAACTTCACAATGCTTATGCAACTTGCCCAACTCTGCCATATAGCTGCAGATAGTGTACTGAAGTCAATATTGTAAAAAAGGGAACTTAGCCTTTAAAACCATGAGTTTTAGCATTTATACTTTTGCTAGGAAAAAAATTCGAGCCGAATCCTGATCTTGGTCAAATTTTGCACAACTCCACTTAGTGTCATATAGCCGCCATTTTGTTTTTAACGGTTACATTAATTTCAGCACATCGAGTGTTCTTGAGCTTTTTTATCGAGTGTTATGTGCATTTTTTTTAATTTTGTTCATTTGGAGCTCTGGGGAAAAAATCCTAGTCGAATTTGGATTTCAGTATTTGATAAAGTGTCAGTACACAAACCAAAAACCACATTTTGCACAACTGCACCTATTTTTATATAGCCTCAATTTTAAACGTTATTTTTAAATGCACTGTAACTTTTAAAAAGTAGCAAGTAGCGAAAAAATTACTTAACATATTTTGTAGAAAATTTAATTTTGTACAAGTTTCTCATATAATTTGATAATCGGGGGTCAAAAACATGCGAACTATGTGCTAGAATCAAAATAACTGTTAAAAACAAAATGGCGACTATAAAGGTGGGGTTGTGCAAAATGTGGTTTTCGGGTCGCGTAATGACGTCCTATCAGATGGCAAATTCAAATTTTAGTTCGGATTTTTTTCCCAGTACACCATACAACAATTTTTAACTTCCCCGTACTACAATTTCAAAAAATGTATTTTATATCGATTACAATCGCCTCCAATTATCTCTAGACCCAGCGCTGGCATCAAATGTAGTTTGGTCGGTGAAGCGAAAGGTAGGTTTTTTTTTGTCTTCTCGAATATACGGGTTGGGAATCGAAGATCTTCTTAGCTGAAGCGTTGCTGTCCATTCTCTCGATGTCACCGAGCCAGTGTAATCTACTTGTTTTAGCTTTTTGAACTTCGTCCACTGTTTTGTATAGCTCTTAAAGTTTGTATTTTCTCCTCTTCTTGCTCTCTTCGCACATTGAACCGAGTAACAACTTATATTTTGTTCATATCTTCCAATACTCGGCGCTTGAAATCAGCATTTGCAGGGTTTTGTGCATCTTAATCCAGCTTCAAGGCAAAATGAAGCTTACACAAGAATTACTTCAGAGTTTTTGTTCACTCCCTGAAGTGATTTAAGTTACCCAAATGACACCGGTAAACTAATATTTTATCACAAACGAAAATTCCTATTACCAAAAAAGTTCCTACCTACAATCTATGTACATACCTATGAGGAATTAAATGAATGGTTCTCAAAAAAACCATCCAACCACTTTTTCCTGTGTTTTTAACTGGAACCATACAAATATATTTATACAAAACACTTAAATTCCTCTCGCCCATATCCACAGAACAACAAAAAAAAACTAAACAAAAGTTATTTACACTTTCTGACCTCATACTATATAGCAAACCATGATTGCTTCTGTGTAAAGTGTACATTTTCCAGGACTTGAAAACCAATTACCATAAATAATCAGGAGTAAATAATCTTCATCTAATGGATATTTAATATACCCCACCCGTAGTTTTACTTTTGTGCCACCCCAATTTTAAAGTACCTACAATTTCTCTCTATGGCGCCAAATGAAGAAATCTCCTATTTGTGACTTTCTCCCGCCGCCGCCGCGCTCTTTCTAAAACTATTTTCTACTTTTGGCATTTATCTGAAATTCCTCTTATACTCTGTATACTATAGAAGCTCTTAAATTTTAGAATAATATAAATAAAGTGGTCCTTTTGTGCATAGAGTCCTTGTTTGTTCACAAAATACTCTTATACAATTTCAAAATCCCTCTTCACATCCCTGTACACAAAACCTATACAAAACCCCAACGGAGTCTTCAATTCACACCATTCAAAAGCCACAATATTCCAGATGCTTTACGTTGAAATATTTTGTAGAAAAGGTAACAATACCTACACATAAATATAAAATACACACCTGCAGATTGCGTCATATATGTGCATAGCTAGAGAGTAAAAAGGAAACCTACGTATTTCTAGATAAAATCCTGCAAAAGCAATTTATATTTGCATGATAGGTACCTTCACTATTTGTTGCCTTTGCCTCCTGACTCTTATACCCAAGTCCCAATGCCTTTTCTTTTCAATGTTTGAGTATAGACGTGTGTAGTGTATACAAATAGGAAATGTTTTGATATAAACAAACACAAACAACAAACCATATTTGGAATTAGGAAAATTCACCTTTTGCCAAAATCATTGGTATACGATCCGAAAACCCATTTCACACAGGTATAATATGATGCTGGAATCGAACCTTTTGCCACAACTTCCTTATTGCCGAATGTCAAAATAGCTTAAATTCAAAATGATGATGAAAACTCCCTCATACAAATATAAATATGTTCTAGTTTCAAGTGAAGTGCACCTTCATCCCTTATTCCATGTTTGTAACTTCTGATAGTAGAGCATAGGTAGAGGTACCTATAACGATTTATTGTTCAGGGTCTGGATCATGTTTGAGGTGTTGACAGGCGCTGGTTGGTAGTACTTTCTTTAAGCTATATTTCCAAACTAAATTCTCTTCACTTTTACTCATTTTTTGGCAGAAGGCAACAAGGCGAGTTTTTTTTTCGATTTTTTAGCATAAACACTTCCTGAAACTGACTTTCAGTTAAGTAAACTTTTTTTCAACATTTTTCAGTAAAGAATGTTTGAATTATTTTGTGCAGTGAGTGTAAGAACAGTACAAGTCCAATATTTTATTTAAGAGAAAAAAAAAATATAAGAGAGTTTTAAAGAAAAAAGAAACACATTATTTTGAAATAAGGTTTGAAGATAGGTTAAATCTTTAAATGTCCCATACCATTTTCAAAAAAATTGATAGTTTTTCTATAAAACTCTTTTATGTTTGTTTTTTCTAATATGTAGGTACTGTTCTTACACTGAACGATTCAATTATGATCACTTATCAGTGGCGTCATAATTGGTACTAGCATGGTTACAAGACTGATGGACTGAATTAGAGATCGCTACCGTTGTGACAAATCTTATAGAATGCATCGTCATATGTGTGGATTCGTTACTCCACTCAGAACCACTCATCATCATCATCGGCTCGACAACCGGGGTCCGGTCCTGGCCTCTTTCAACAAGTCTCTCCACCTATCCCGGTCTCGAGCCAACGCCATCCAGTTGCGCACCCCAAGGCTTTGGGCGTCCTGGTCTACGCCATCTCTCCAGCGCAAGCATGGTCTACCACGCTGCCGTCTACCATAGAATGTACCGCAAAAGACTTTCCGAGCAGGTTCCTCTTCGCTCATACGAGCTAGGTGCCCTCCCCACCGGAGTCTACCGAGCTTAATTTTTGTCACTATGTCTGCTTCAAGGTAGATTGCGTACAACTCATGATTGTACCGTCTCCGGAATCGTCCTTCCTCACATATGGGGCCAACAATTCTCCGTAAGACTTTTCTCTCGAACGCGGCTAAGAGGTCACAGTGCCTTTTGCTAAGCACCCAAGTCTCGGATCCATACATGAGTACTGGCAGGACCATGGTCCTGTACAGCAGCAGTTTTGAAGTTATGGTTAGATTTCTGGATTTGAATAGCTTTGACAGACTGTAGTAGGCTCTGTTGGATTTGAGAAGCCGCCCGCGTATTTCTTCTTCTATGTTGTTATCGGCTGCTACTGTCGACCCAAGGTATTTAAAGGATTGCACCACTTCAAATTCGTGCTCCGCTACCTTGATTGTTTGACCAACTGTTCTTCTCGCATTCGACGCCACCATGTACTTTGTTTTACCTTCACTAATGTGCAGCCCCAGATTTTGTGCCGCCTGCTCGATCTGGATGAAGGAATCGTGTACAGCTTGTTCGGTTCTTCCGATGATGTCGATGTCGTCTGCGTAAGCCAGTATCTGGCTGGACCTGTTGACGATGGTCCCTCTTGTTGCCGTGCCAGAGTCACGGATTGCTTTCTCCAACGCCAGGTTGAAGAGGAGGCAGGCCAAACCATCCCCTTGTCGGAGTCCATTAAAGATGTTAATTGGTCTGGATAGCAATCCGGCTATTTTAACTTGGCTTGTTACGTTGGTCATGGTCAACCTACATAGTCGTGTCAATTTATTTGGGATGCCGAATTCTCTCATGGCTTTGTAAAGTTCTACCCTGGCTATGCTATCATAGGCGGTTTTTAAAGTCTATAAACAGATGGTATGTTGGGATGTTAAATTCTAGACATTTTTCCATCGCCTGCCTAAGGGTAAAAATCTGATCAGTTGTTGATTTGCCTGGAATGAAACCACACTGATAGTGTCCGATGATGGTTTTAGCGTATGGGGTTATCCGGTCTTGTAGGATAGAGGAGAGTATATTATAGGCGGTACTCAACAACGTGATACCTCTATAATTGCTGCACGTCGTGACATCTCCCTTCTTATGTATGGGGCATATGATACCTTTTCGCCAGTCTTCTGGCATTTCTTCATGCTCCCATACGTGCACTATGATATCATGAATTGCTTGACGTAAGGCTGGCCCGCCGTGGTGGAATAATTCGGCTGGTATGCCATCGGCTCCCGGGGCTTTGTTTTTCTTGAGCCGTCCTATAGCCTTCTCAACGTCTTCTATGCTTGGTGGCGGTAGCATAGGGTGTTCATCTTGAAGTAGTGGAGCCTCCACTTCTGCTGTGAGCTGACCATTTAGCAATTCATTAAAGTACACTTCCCATCGCTCCAGTATGCTTTGTGGATCGGTGATCAGATTTCCCTCTCCGTCCTTGCAGTATGTGCAGCGTGGTGTGTACTGCGTCATGTTTCGGACGGATTGGTAGAACTTCCGCGCCTGGTGCGGACCTCGCTCTCGGCTGCTCTCTATTTCACAGATTAGGTTCTTCTCCCAGGCTGATTTTTTCTGTCTGTGAAGCCGTTTTTCTATTCTTCTGAGCTCTTTATATTCCTCTTCGCGTACCCGCGTTCTATGAGATTGTTGCATTGCTCGGTACGCAACATTCTTACGTTCAGTCGCTAGCTTGCATTCATCATCAAACCAGTCGTTCCGATTTCTACGACTGCTGCCTAAGATGGAGTTGGCAGTACTAATGACAGTGTTCTTAAGGCGTGTCCACTTCTCATTTACGCCCAGCATACTGGCTCCAGGACTTACTCTCCCTAAATCAAGTGATTCTAGGGCGAGTCCTAACGCATTACCAAAGGTGTTACTGGTGTTTTCGTTCAGAACCACTGGTTCCGAACTATTTGGGCAGTACAGTTTTTAGAAATAGGTACTAACCTGTTGTGTAGTCAGTAAGCTTGGGCTGCCTTCTCCAACAGAAGTAACAATGGTGTTTAGATATAGTTAGATTGGTGTAGGCCACGATAACGGACAATCCCAGGGTCAGTGTAGAAGTTTACTTGCTTAGTCGTGTTCATTGCTGGAACAACATCTTCTTTACCTCGACTCATGATGTCTTTGTTTTGTGGTTATTATCATCTCATCAATTGGTTGGAATGGTTGAAGATGCTTCCGATAAGTTTCTGTGACCTTAGTTGCTACCCACTGTTGTTTGAAGAAAAGTCCAGTGAAGATTCTGACGATTTGCCCTTCAAACTGTTGGAGCTTCACTCCTCTCTGATTACTGGTCTAAGGAATCGCTTGTATATTAACAGTTTTAAGCAAGTTTAGGTTCATTTTTTCATCGAAGTTAGCACAGCTCATGATGGAATGTCAGGTTGGAGTTCTTCATCACATTTCTTGAATATATCTTCTGATATATGCAGCTTATTTAAGTAGATGCCTATTGCGTAGGTACTTAACATTGCATTTGTTGACAATTAGATTTCATTTAGGAATTAAGGCTCCAGCTCTCATTCGACATCATATTACAGCCTAAGAATGATATCATATTACTTATTCCCAATCTCTGTGTGACGTTTCTTTACCAATATTTGATCAATTTTTTGTTAGCCAAATTCGAATAATCGAACTGATTTCTTAACATTTTTTATCATATCCATGATGAAGTAGCTAGTTGCCCTTAACAATTCATCCGTAATACTCAGTGGCACTCCTAGGAATGTTCAACAGTTAACCCATGAGCCCAGTTTCGGGAGTATCACTCAGAGAAATAATATTTTTTTTTTCGTTTGGGGGCTAATGAATATCCTTTGAATAAAATGAAAATCATTTGCTGTAAAGTAAATACAATCGCTGTCGCTGCAATATGTTTTCATTTGTAGCAAATGTAATTCTATTACAGAAAACATAATGCAAAACAGCCCATTCGTTTGGAACTTATTTTTATAAGTTGAGTACGTCAAACGAAAATGCTTCCCATGTCTAAACACCTTTTTGTTTGCTAGAAAATTCTATTGTTTGCAGCAAACAAACGAATAGTTGGCGAAGAACCTTTCCAAAAAGTTGTTTATTGCAAAGAACTTCACTTTTGGAGTAGATATTCATTGCAAGAAATGATTGCAGAATTTTCCTCTTTTTTCTTAATAATTGACTAGTATGTTTTTGGTGTTCATATATGTATTCGAAAACGAGGGGTCGTAGGTTTAATGACCGGTAGGTATTACAGTTGTACTCATGTTAATTTGTAGCTGGAATTTTAGGCATTTGTTCTTATGACCGTGAACTCATTGATAAAGCCATCACCAATAATGTAATTTGTTGCTCATTTTCATTGGATTTTTTTTATATTTTTGCTATTTTATTTCATGTTTATTGGGATGCTTCGCTAAGTCCATATAAAGTTAGCGAAACACCCGTTTACATCGAATTGAAAAGTGTGATGGAGAAATGTGGCAATTTTGTAATTGTTGCTATTTTTATATGCATCATTTACATTTACCCTTTATTTGTATTATTTATCTGTTGCAATTCGCTAAGTTCCTTTGAAGCCAGCGAAGTACCCCCCCCCCCCCCCCCCCCCATTAGTCACATTGAAATTAGAAATATATTTTGCTCCAATTAGCAACAGCAATTTAAATTTTCCTATTTTTTTCCTTTTCAAAAACCTTCTTCGCCAAGTTTATATGAAGTTAGCGAAAAAGATCAGAAAAACAATAGCTTAAAATATAAAAAAATAAAAAAGCAACCAATGGGTAACAAAATCAAAACCACTTCTCAAAACAAAAACGCCAACTTAGCGGGTGATCTCCCTCAAACTAACCTTAGTATTTACATGATGATCCTTGTTATGCAAATCGCCTTCGATTCCTGAAGTATTCCACACCTAAATGTTAATTTCACAAAAGAAAAATTCAATTTTTCAAAATAAACCCGAAACATCAAACGAACACATTCTAAGAATAAAATCATGAATGGCAATCTTTTCAAAAAATTTATTTTTCGTTGCTCAAAGAAATAATAAATCAAAAAAAAAAATCCAAAACAATAAGTGACTTGCCAAATGCGACCCTGGAATTGAGGTAGGTTAGGTACCAGGTCTGCATTTTGAAAGGACACAAAAAAAAAAAAAAAAAAAAAACATTTCAAACTATCAAAATATACAAATTGGGAGTGTGTGGGTGTGTTGTCGTTTGTGAAAACGAGTTGGTGCTTGTTTGTATCAAATGATGTGCTTTGTTCTACACGTTGATGACTCAGTAAGTTACTTTATATAAGCTTAAGTGGTGTTTTGAAATTTTCAAACCGCATCACTTTTTTGCGGTTGCATTTTATTTGTGAAAGTCGCAGGTTGGGTGTATTTTAGAGGAATAAAAACTAAAAATTAAGGAATTTTATTCATATTTTGTTGAAAGGAATTTAAAAAAAAAAAAAAAAAACTTTCTTCTCCTCTCCGGCATGCTTGTGATTAGCTTAATGTGCTCTTTAACCAGGTTTTTATTATTACATATTATTTTTTGTTTACCTTTTTTTATGCATTTAATGTGTTTTGATTGCTTGTTTTTGGTTAAAATTAATTTAATTCCATTGCATGTTTTGTATTCCACACATAAATTAAGTAGATTTCAAAATTGCTTTCGGTGTGAAGTATGCATGCACTGCATAGTGCGCACACACTGCATTCATAGTAGACTAATATTTACCTTCAAATTGTTATTTCCATCGCCTGTATATTATTATTATTATTATTATTATTATTATTCGAAATATATATGTATATTGGGTATAAACATAGAATCTAATATGAATTTTGTTTGTTTTTGTTTTTGCCTTTGTACTGATAAATAGGTCACAGCCACTGATGGGGATAAGGATCGACCACAGAACATCGTATATTTCCTTACTGGTCAAGGTATTGATCCGGATAATCCAGCCAATAGCAAATTCGATATTAATCGAACAACTGGAGAGATATTCGTCCTTAAGGTGAGTTTTGTTTAACATACATCCACATATATAGAAATATCTACCAATACTTGTACCTATATAATATTAAAATCTGCTATTGGAGAGAGAGAGATACTTTAGAAAACGTTTATAGCAATTAGATTTTCTGTTGTGATAAATTTAAAGCAAATTCTATGGTGGTATATGCACTAACCTATAGATAAAGAGTTGTAATAATCGAAGATAGGGATACAAAATTAAGTGTTATTTAGGATCTTACATGAATTTAAGTGCAAGAGGATTATTTTGAGGGATGTTACAACTAAATTCACTTAGGAATTACAAGAAGCTTATGGGCTTAGGGGATTTTTTTTGTTGTTTCCTAATTGGAATAAGCCTCTATATGTTTGGTTAAAGTTGTTACCTAATTTTAATCGTTTCGTTTCAATTAAATGTAAAAGGTATGTTTGTCTAAGATGTTGTTTAGCCTTTTTTAAGTTTTGAAAAGGTTGCACATTAATGGAATCTAACAATGTCCTTGCTAACATTCCAAACCGAACAACCACAACAATTACCGCACTTGGGTTTTGGCTACTTTCTTGAAATACCACAGCCACATAAGATATTTGTGGTTCAGACTAATGACAGAAATGATTTAAGTGTCTACTTAAACTGTTTTGACTGCCGAATCTAAAAAGCGTCTAATGGATAATGCGAAATTTCAATAATCAGCATGAGGTTTGCTGTATGATACTAGCATAGCACTGTTTGATTAAGAAACTTTAGCTCAAATTATTGTAGGTGTTTCAAAATACCACTCATGATTTTTTTTTTTTTTTTTGGTTTACGAAAGATGAACAAAAAAACTATAAAAAGTGTCAAGAATTTAAGCTGAAAAATAAAAAAAAAATTAGTTCAGGCTTACTTACACTTACTAACATTTTTTGTTTTTATTTTTTTTCTGATTAAAATAGGTATTAGCTTTCTTGTGATTGAGTTTTGCTTTTAAACAATACAAATAATACATTGAAATTTTTTTTAAAGCAAGATAGGCAAAATAACATGAGTCCATTTTTGGTGAAAACGGAGTTTTTGACAGATTATGTATCTTAAATGTGTACTCTATTGCATAGGTTACATAACTTGAACCAAATTATTTTAGTTAATATGAAATTTCAAAACAACAAAAGTCCCCTTTTTCACAGTTTATTCAGGAAAGAAATCTTAAGCCCAGAAATGTTAAACAACAAAGTATAGGAAGATGAACAACAATTATGTTAATACAATGTGCTTAAAATGAAACCATAATGCTTTTTCAAACCATCTCTGCAACAGTTCTACTTTTGAAATTTATTTTACTCAAAACGAAAAAAATAACCTTAAGCTGTTCTTCCTATTTGCCACAGAATTGTTCATGCATGCATATGTAAGCTTTTTTTGAGTTACTTAACATATTATGTGAAATAGTTGTGTTTCAAAAAGCCTTTTAAAAAAGACTCTTCTTTAATTGAAAAGTCTTTTATTTGATAGTTTTTTCGCGGTTTTTATTTCAACTTTGTGCTTTTATCCAAAAATGTTTATTATGAGGAGATATCATCAAAAGTTATTCAGAAAATTACAAAAAAAAAAAAAAAAAAAAAATTGAGCTAGATTGACGTTTTATTTAATTTTGAAAAAAAAAAAACAGTTCTCACTTTGGTCAACATCTCTTAAAAAAAGATTATTTATATGTAACCAGTTCACGTTTTTGACACATTTTAGGGTTTAGTAATCTCAGAAACAGGATTCCTCAGTAAATTGCCTGTCAAAAAAGGGAGGAAACAATATTATGGATTCGTTTTCCAGCTGCTTTAAAAAAAATCTCTTACATCTAAGAAAACCCAACTGTCTAATTGACAAAAATAATTTTGGCTATAAAAAAGGAGACATTTTTCATAGTAACACACAAAATTTTCAAATCTAAAGAAAAAAAAAAGACCAATGTTTAGAATGTACAAGTCGAACCACAAAGTATTGATGGTGGAAATTTACCAAATCTTTTCTCAAAACCCTTTAAATAGGTTTCAAATTTATCATTAAAAAAAAACTCTTAATCAATTTATTAAGATTGATATCTCTCTAAAAGTTATACATACATATATAATGGTTCTTTATTTTACCTATACATTTAGGAATTGCCCTTTACTTACCTTTTATATTTTTACAAAATTCTTCAAAACATTTCAAAACAATTCATCAAGTTGATTAAACTTTTAACCGCAAAAGTTTTATTTTTGTTCTTTTTCTGCTTCACTTAAAATCAGATTCTTTCAATTTCAATACAACAGCAAAAAGAAAATCATGTTAAACACACTCTTACCATTAAAAAAAATAAAATTAACTTTTTTTTTCTAATTTTTTATTATAATATGGAAAGGGTAATTGAAAAAGCAGATATAAAAAGGTACGACACTTAAGGGCTATGCTAAATTTAAACATTTATGTTGCGATTTTAAATAAAGTCATTTTTATAGCCTTTGGGAAAATTTTTGACATTTTTCTACTTAAAAGAAAAATCAAAAATAAAGACAAACAAAAGAAAATCCCTTACGAAAAGAATAACAAAAATTCTATCCTCTTGAAATATTCACCTATACATACATAAACTAGCGCATATTGTATCCAACGTTATTTAATTTCTTATTAAGTTCACTAAATATAAGCTTGGAAACAAAAAAAAATGTATATTTCATAAACATATTTCTACCATAAAACCTCTTATTTGTTGACCCTTTATGTGCCCTAAATTACGGGAAATAATGAGTACTTTTTTTGTTGTTGTAAAGGAATATAAAATGTATCCTTTTCATGAGAATATTACTATTGTTTCCCTAAAAATAAAAAAAAAAAATATATACATTTATTCGCGACACAAAGTCTACTCAATTAGAGAATGAATCCAAATAAATGCTAAAGAGTGTCCTTTAAAACAATAATTTTCCTTGTATAGTAGTCGTAGGAACAGTACATACACATTCGTACACGCATAAATTGGGACTTAAAATGTTAAAGTTTTTTACGACATAAGGTTATGGCAATATGTACAGGAGATACTTATTACCTTTGTAAAACAAGAAACCTTGAACATATCGCATTGTTTTGCAAAAGTGATAGAAAAAAACTTATTTCACCAAAAGAAAGGTAATGAAAGTGTAATGTTCCACCAAAAACAGGATTCTTTGTAATTCCACCTAGAAGCTAGGACAAAGTGGGGTTATGTCATTGTACATGTTGCAAAGTATGAGGGAAAGAATAAAATCGAAATGATGAAAATTTGTCCCCCACCAAAAATTCTAAAACAAAAACAATAATTTTTTGAAATTCTACTGGGAAGTAAGGGTAAAACGGGGTAAAAGACAAATCAAACTTTTTGTACGTCTCGAAAAGTATAAGAACTAGAATTATGAAATAAATTTTATTTAATAGATAAATTGAAATGATGATTAGTTTTACTTGAAAATAAAATTCTAAAAAATCAATTTTCCAAGTGAAAAATTATTTTCCAAAATCAAATATTTTTTTTAGAACTTTGAAAATGATGTTAGTGTAGATAATGTTAATATTTTATTGAAAAAATTAGGGTTCTAAACGGATTATGCTCAAAATGCTTCATAACAGTATTTTTTTAGCTTTAAAAAACACAGACGTTTTTGAAAGTTTATGTTGTTGGTTTAATTGATTTTAAAAAAATCAGTGAATAACGGTCAGATAAAATGTTGGACTATAATCCTGCATACAAATATTGGGCGATTATTTTATATTTTTTCTCGACTTTCTCGTAAGGGTCTCAAAACTAGTTTCAACGAAATATTTTACACAGAAGGTTTTTATTTAAATTTAAAACTAAAATATGAAATTTGAAATAACCTGTGCAATAAATTGAAAACTGTGTATTAGTATTGAAATAAACTGAACTAAATTGGAATTTTATTGTTCGAGCACCCTGTATTTCTTAAGGTACACCTTACCTTTAAGCTTGAATCGTGGTGTTTTTCTTTTAAATGAGTTTATCAAATAAGACTACTTTGCAAGATAAAGTTTAATTCAATTAAAAAAATATCCAGTTTAAGAAGGCACACATTTAAAGTAGAAATACAGACAATAATTTAAACCGTTCATAAACATGTGCCAAAATTCGCCCCTATTTCCATTTGCCACTGACTGTTCTGATGTGTTTTGGCTTGTACACATCTCCGTTTTGACCTCAATAGAGCTAGCCAAGAGAATTGTATGCGTGTAGGTGTATTCCGTGTATGCTGACATTTCCTGACAACGATGACAACCCAGTACAATGGGGGATGACACCATGCCGACAGGACACCACTTCCGTCCTGTCGTCGTCGTTGTCGTTGACGCTCGTCATCGGTCGTTGGTTAAATACCAACGACAACGAATAAAACTTTGTGCCTTCTGCCCAGAGGTATTCTCTGATTATAACCATCTGTATCTGGAAACTATACGACAACGAAAATCTAGATAATGTATATTAAGTGCTGAACACACACACACACACACATACACATTCACATCATGAGAAATTATGCTTTCGTAACTGACATTTAATTTCAATTAGTCGGCAGAATACGAATTTCTAGAAACAGATACATGTTTAGAGAAACAGAGAGATACTGTCTCATCTTTTCTCATTCTAGTCTCTCTTGTTTTTTAGGGTTGAAGGATACTCCTAATAGCCATGGCGGGTACATGATAGCTGCTTCCGTTTGATAATTCCACACAAATGCAACTCCCCCCCCCCACATTTATAGGGTTCATCATATAAGTATTTGTACAAAAGCCAGATGGTGATGCCAACCACAATTGAATGCTGGGATACTTTTAGTTATCCTATATTTCATGTTTAATTTCGAAAAGATACACGGCAATAAACAGATACACTATACTATTCTGGTTTTGTATAAAACAAAAAAAAAAAAAAAAACACACAAAAGTACATCTAGGATTGGGTTGGGCCACATAGTATAGCATCCTAGAATTGTACATTCAACTACCGCAGCAACAGCAGCAGTAGCGAGACAGCTGACACAAGAATTAAAAACAGAAATTCCGAGAAATTCTTTTTGCAATTCACTTCTTTGGCACAGAAGCTTGTTTTCTAGTCTAGTCCCACATTGCACTGTAGGTATCTACAATATAGCCAGCCGACACACATTGCCAGAAGCTGGATTCAGATTTTCAGTTTCAAATTCGAATTCTCCTGACCCAACGAATTAATTGTTAAGTCTAACCGATGTATCTGTGTCGTTTTGTGGAAACAATAGGTCGGCGTAATTAAAAACCCGGCAATGTTTCCACACGGAATATGAAAGGACAAATACAAAAATATAGCAGCAACAGCAGTGTATAAAAGCAGCATATGGCATCATTTCATAAAAAAAAAAACAAGGAATGGAAAAAAAACTACGACAAATGTTTTTTTTTTTTGTTTTCTTTTAAATTTCAATGAGGAAAGCTGGAATGCTCGTAATATGAAAAACTCATAATTCCACCAGGGAAGTTTTTTTTTTATTGAAGAATTTAACCCAGACGATGATGCCTTCAAGATGTGATGTTGCAATTTCAAACAAAACATGAATAAGCATTTGGCTGATTATGGCAAACAATAATTTTCGTATTAATGAAATCTTATGAATTTGACCTTTCAGCAACATGAAGATAAAGATAGACACAATATAAAATGATGTAAACAAACTCTGTGCAATTCCATATGTGAGCTACACTACATTTGACATGACCATCGTTCTATTTTTTCTTTTATTATGAATATTACCATGTTTACAGTTTCATCTTAATTAAAGATTTTTAACTGTTGCGCTCTTGAAATGTTGTAAAATATGATGCATATAATAAAATTTAAATGTGAGCTACACTACATGCCAATGGAAGTCAGTTGCGAAGGTTTTTTCAATAAATAAATTATGGTATGGAGCGTCATGTTTGTTAAATTCAAAAATCTTCCTCCTTACAAGCTTTACAATTTAAAATTTTATCTGCAGCTTAAGTATACCTACTTGCAATAGACTAATAGAAAATAGTAAGTGGAGGTATGTTATAAAGGGTTTTCCAATAAGAGGTGTTATTTTGGTGATAAATGATCGGATGTTTATTTCATTACATTCATTACCGTTAATAATGGAACACAACATCAGCCAAATGGCCGCCAAGACCACGCTTACAGGACCATATCCTTTTCATGAAATTTTCCATAACCAAATCGCAAAGTGGCTGCCCTTTGTCCTCGATAGCCTCACGAATTTCATCTTTGAGGTCTTGAATCGACGCTGGGCTGTTGGCGTAGACCTTATCTTTCACGTAGCCCCAAAAGAAGAAGTCGCAAGGTGTTAAATCACAAGATCTCGGTGGCCAATTGTGATCACCTCTTCGAGAGATAACACGGTCCGGAAACTTTTCCCGTAAAAGATCGATGGTTTCATTGCTTGTGTGGCACGTAGCGCCGTCTTGTTGAAAGTAAACGTTGTCCAGATCAATACCATCCAATTCAGGCCATAAAAAATCATTAATCATCTCTCGATAGCGCAATCCATTGACCGTAACTGTTGCTCCAGCCTCATTTTCG
Organism: Meliscaeva auricollis; assembly: GCA_948107695.1. Lineage (NCBI taxonomy): Eukaryota > Metazoa > Arthropoda > Insecta > Diptera > Syrphidae > Meliscaeva > Meliscaeva auricollis. The sequence continues at coordinate 27,155,732 of OX403618.1, forward strand.
AAAAAGTAAGGTCCAATGACCCCGCGGGACCATAAACCGCACCAAACAGTCACGCGTTGAGGATGGAGAGGCTTTTCAACAATAACTCTTGGGTTTTCCGAGCCCTAGATGCGACAGTTTTGCTTGTTGACGTAGCCTCCGAGGTGGAAATGGGTCTCATCAGTCAAGATGATTTTTCGATGAAATTCCAGTTCATTTTCATGCATTTCAAGGACCCAATCAGCAAAGACACGACGTTGTTGATGCTCAGCCGGCTTGAGTTCTTGTGTTAACTGAACTTTATAAGCCTTAAGACCCAAGTCTTTATGCAAAATACGGTGCAATGACGTTTATGGAATGCCTAATTCCAAAGAACGACGAGGAATGGACAAACCTGGGTTTTCTTCAACACTTTGGGCTACAACAGCAATATTCTCAGTTGTTCTTGAGCGACATGCACGGGTTTTATTCTTCACATCACTAACTTGTCCCAACAGCTCGAATTTGTCCACCAATTTCTGTATTGCGGTCCGACAAGGTGCTTCACGACGACCAAAAAATGGAATTATCTTTTTAGTTTTCGAAAGCGTAAAGAAGTTGTTAATGCAAATGCATTAGGAACAGAAGTATATCCTGACATACTCGTAATATTACCTGAACGCCTACCGAAACAACAAAAAACTAGAAAAATTTTAGAGATTTTTGTGTGTTTGATGGTAGGACGATTATGGCAATTAACAACATCTCTGACAGACAAGGCTTTTAATTCCGTTCCGTTAGTTTTATTAAACTTCGATGTTAGTTTCAGTTGTTTTGCTCAAATTCTACAAAACACAGAGTACAAAAATATGCGCGGGCGGAGATCTATCACGTTTTGTAGAACTTGTTGAACTGATTACAAAATGGTGTGTAAAAATTCCATAGAACCCACAAAATCTGGCGTTAGGCGCAAAAAATCGATTTTTTCGACCTTCAGCCATTCAACTTCGTTATATTTTTACCCATGTTAAATTTTTTTACTATTTTGGAAAGTAGACATTTAGATCTTTTTAACTTTAAAAGCTAAACAATTTTAAGACTTCTATTTTTTTCTTCATTTACCAACTTCGACATCAATTTAAAGCATATTTTCTCAAAATAACATGCTGTTTTGAAAATATATTCTAAAATAATATTTATTTCCAAACCATACGAGACATTTTCTATGAAAATCGGTTAAAAATTGGCTAAGAAAAAAAAATTTAATGATTTCAACCCAGATAGAGAAATTCGAACTTGTAGCTACCGGAAAAATTGGATTTGAACCCCAAATTTTTTACATTGTTAAAAAGATCTAAAAGTTTTCTTTCCAAAATGGGTAATAATTTGACGAATCTAGATTTTTTTGCAATCAAGATTTTGGGGGTGTTACGGAATTTTTACATATCGTTTTGTAATCGGTGCACTCTACAAAACATGATAGGTCTCCGCCCGCTTCTATTTCGAGGATTTGCTTTCTTTCTGCTAATATTTTACCCATATCCAACGAAATAGCACAAAAAATCGATAACAGGCTGTGACTGAATATATTTTTAGTAACCGGCGATTCTTTGTGAGTTACACTAAGTACAACAATGTTTAAGGCAAAATTTTAGTATCAATAATTAAGATAATACATTTTTGAGGTCAGTATCATGCAATTAATTCTCTTAATTATCAAAGTTAATTTTCTTCCAAGCTATGGTCGAACTTACGCTAAAGTAAGAGGAGTAATTCTGTTTATTTTGTCAGCACACTGCAACTCGACATTGTAGTGTTATCAATTTCTTATTTACATAGTCCTTACGTAAATTACGGACTGCATATCTGTAAGTCGATTCTAAACTAAGCATAATATAATAAATTATAATAATAATTCAAAATACTAACTCGGTAAAAATTTAGTTAAAATTCTCCTTCCTATTCACTTTCTTTTGATGCTTATGAAGGCATTTTTAAAACGACTGTATTGAATAAAGAAAATAATTTAATTGTGTTGCTATTGTGAACAGATAAGATACCTATAACAGTTTTGCTTTCATACTATAATACTTATTTTTTTATTTTTTGCTAAACTTTTACGAGGAAATGTCCTTCATAGATTATTTTGGGCTCCAAACTTAGTATGCCATTGGATTTCGATAAAAAGAAGAAAAAAAACATTAGAAAATCGTTAGATCAGTTTTTAGAAACATTAATTTCTTCCATATACAAACCCTCAAACACTGTTATAAAAAATAACCTAATATGCCATTTCCAATAAAATATTAATGGGCATCTTAATCCAAATTTTCAAAAAAAATAGCCAACACATTTTCGAGAAATCGATTTTTCAAAAAAAAAATTCAAACTAATATTAAAAATCCTAAAAAAAAATTTGATATAAATTTATTTATCTCGAATTTGATTTTTCTTACAAATGCAAAACTCTACATAATAATACCTTTAAAGAAGTACATCGCAAGTAAAAAGGGTTGAACAATACTACACACGGGTTGTATGCAGAAGTGTTTCCTCGGGTCTTCCTTCCTTCCGCCTTTAAACAATCCGTGTACAACAATTACTTGAAAATTAATTCCATTTTTTATAAAAAAAAACTAATCAATTAGTGGGTAGAAATTCTTATGTGTAGAATTAAAGTATTCCAAGGCCGAACTAGTAGTAACTTTAGAAATAACAATATACAATTTAATTTTTTTGCTAAAAAAAAATTCCTTTCAATATTTTTTTAAATCTATTCAGTTGTTTGCTAGGTTATTGGGTAACTATATATATTACAAATTAAGTGCATTCAAAAATTGAACTATCGTTCTCGAGATATTATTAGAAAAACATTCCTAGGTACATAAGAAAAAATAAGTAAATAAGTAATAACTGAATAAGTAATAAACCCCTTCAAAACTCCTTTTATCCACTTTGTTTATTTCAAAGAGTAAACACAGAAAAAACTGACTCCTAACAGAAAAAAAACAGTGTAATGACCATATCCTTTAAATGCCCACTAAGCACCAAAGCATTATCAACCCACTTAAATAAACTTTCAAGCTAAAATACAAATTGTGACACACAAAACACGAAAACAGTTTTTGGATAGCCCAAAAGGTTTTATCGTTATTGATGATCTTAAAACTTTGTCAACTTTATTTAGGTATATGTTATAGAGCGAAACACCTTCTGAAAATGTATCCTCAGTTATAGCGTCAACAATTTTTCTTACTTACAGAATTCTTATACTTCCCTAAAAGCCTTTAAAAAAAGCCATAAATGATCCGGCTTCCAATAATGGGATTTATCCTTGAGGCAATGTTTTATTTTTGCTTTTTTCCACAACTCCTTTGGGAAGCTGCAAGATAAACGATAGAAGCCTAAGTTTAGTTTATTTCGTTGACAAACTGGACATTCCTTTTTTACTGCCCCCCCCATTTCAAATGAATTACCCTTGCCTAACGACTCTCCAAGAGTCTTGGGGCCTTGGGGTGTAGAAGTAGATATGTATTTTCGACAGTCCAAGCAATCCACATGTTAACAAACACATAAATAGGGCGTTCCACAGTACCATGTTTTCCTAAAGTTTATGCATATGCAAGCATTTATATCTATTAACCATACACATTTTGCAAGGATCTAAAAACATTTTTTTTAACATTTGTCCTTTTTTGGTTTTCATTTGCAGCCCTTGGACCGTGATCAACCCAACGGAAGACCTCAGTGGAGATTTACAGTATTCGCACAAGACGAAGGCGGCGAAGGCTTAGTTGGCTATGCAGATGTGCAAGTTAATCTAAAGGACATCAACGACAATGCCCCAATATTCCCACAGGGAGTGTACTTTGGTAATGTCACAGAAAACGGTACAGCTGGCATGGTTGTTATGACAATGACAGCCGTCGATTATGATGACCCCAACGAGGGGCTCAATGCAAAACTGGTGTATTCCATTGAGAAGAATGTCATCGAGGAGGAGACTGGCTCGCCCATATTCGAAATCGAACCAGAAACGGGTGTAATCAAAACAGCTGTTTGTTGCTTGGACAGAGAACGTACCCCAGATTATTCGATACAAGTGGTTGCAATGGATGGGGGTGGACTTAAGGGTACGGGCACAGCATCGATACGTGTGAAGGACATCAATGATATGCCGCCACAATTTACAAAGGATGAATGGTTTACGGAGGTGGACGAAACGGATGGGACCAGCTTGCCGGAAATGCCCATTCTAACGGTGACAGTGCACGACGAGGACGAGACAAATAAATTCCAGTACAAAGTGATTGATAACAGTGGTTATGGAGCGGACAAGTTTACAATGGTCCGCAACAACGACGGCACGGGCAGTTTGAAAATCGTTCAGCCCCTAGACTATGAGGACCAATTGCAAAGCAATGGCTTCCGGTTTCGTATACAAGTCAACGATAAGGGCGAAGACAACGACAATGACAAATATCATGTTGCATACTCTTGGGTGGTAGTGAAGCTTCGTGACATCAATGACAATAAACCGCACTTTGAGCGGGCCAACATTGAGGTGTCTGTGTATGAGGATACAAAAGTTGGTACTGAATTGGAGAAATTCAAGGCTACCGATCCGGACCAAGGTGGCAAGAGTAAGGTGTCATATTCAATTGATCGCTCCTCCGATCGACAGAGACAATTTTCGATCAATCAAAATGGCTCCGTATCGATACAGCGCTCGTTGGATCGTGAAGTGGTGCCACGGCATCAAGTAAAGATTTTAGCCATTGACGATGGTATTCCACCAAAAACAGCTACGGCTACTTTAACTGTGATTGTACAAGACATAAATGATAATGCTCCGAAATTCCTAAAGGACTATAGGCCTGTACTACCGGAGCATGTGCCACCACGTAAGGTGGTTGAGATTTTGGCCACTGATGATGATGATCGATCGAAGAGCAATGGACCACCGTTCCAGTTCCGTTTGGATCCTGGTGCAGATGATATTATTCGGGCGTCTTTCAAGGTTGAACAGGATCAAAGTGAGTATATATATTGATGTTACTTGTAGTAAAATGTTTGTTTTTGATGATTTCCAGCTGGCCACATTTTGCAAGGGAGACAAATTGTTTCCTTACTGAATATTTCCTCCCATCTTCCTTAACCCCTTCTTAACTCTCTTCAGTTTCATATAACAGCGAATCTATTTTAGCATAAGGGTGGCTCAAAAAAATTCAACAACTACTTCTGGAATTAAAAAAAGAGTCAACGTGGTTGATATTTCAAACAAATTTTATCGAAGAACAAAATACAGTCGAACTTCCATAACTCGAACTTCCTTAAGTCGAATTTCTCTATAACTCAAATTTTTATTGAGAACTTTGCAACAAAACTCAACATGTTTTTCTTATCTCCTTAAATCGAAGTTTCTATAACTCGAACTTTTCGTCTTTCTTTTTGAGAGTTCGACTTATGGAAGTTCCATTGTATTTTCAATTAGGGTGGTGCCATTTTTATTTTTCGCACCTCACAAAAAACTTGTTTTTTTTTTTTTTTTTTAAATAATGTTGAATAGACTATTTTCACATCAAGGTGTGGCTCTAAAAAGCGCTTTCTTTTAATTTTTCAATAATTCTACACATAAAACAAAATGGGCTTAGTTACATCTTTTTAACTCAAGAACTGTTGGGCCGATTTCAATGATCTTTGATTGATTGGCTTCGTCTCCTCCGAATAGCAGAATAACTGTTTAAGCTTCAGAAAATCATGGCCTCGAGATGTTTTTTTTATGCACTGAAAAATAGAAGAAAATCACAAAATAAATAAATAAATAAAAGCTAGAGAACGAATCGTTTGCGTCCAACGTTTGTTGGACAGTAATTTTTCGACTCTAACTTATACAAGAAAAAAGTTCAGCGTTACCCCGGCGATTGGACCTATAACCTCTCCATTACAAACCAAGGCTGTTGCCAATGCGCCACGAACTAGATAACTTTTTTGTAGCATAGAATGCATATGAACACCACAAACATAAAGACGATTCTTTACAAAAAAAACTTCTTTCTGGAGAGGTTCTTCCAAACCCTCTTGCTTTTGCCACCTTAAGGCTCCACAAAATCAGGTTTTCAATGCATTTTTGATAAACTGCAGAGAGCTGATGCTTTTGTTAAATAAAATATTATCATCTGGCCTCTATATTTAATTTGGAGGAACCTTACGTTTTCGAAACCATCACTTCTTGAGTCCCGAAGTGTTTCCAAATTGGAGAAACACATCTTACCCAAACACTGGTCACAGCCAATGTATCCTACAGCAATAAACTTTTTCGCAAATGTTTTTCATGACAAACGTTACTTACTCCAATTTTAACTTTTTGGAAAACACGTAGATTTGGTCTTTGGGAGTTTAGAAAAAAGAACGAAAAAAAAATTCCCTCTTCAAAATTTTGACAGCTTGGCACTTCTGATTTATGTCGTTTTCGATTGGACGTCCAGAAGAGTCCAAAAGTCTTCTGAAACTGTTTTATTGGCACAAAAACGACACATATTGCCCAATAAAACAGTTTCAGAAGACTTCTGAATGCTTCCGGACTCCTCTGGACGTCTAATCGAAAACAATATTAGAGTTTTTGCCACCCTGAATATTAAAAATTAGCTAAACACTTAGTCAGGCTATGACAACCTGCAATTACACAGCTTTCAATGAAAATTTCCACTTATGCATGCCAAAAATTGAAAACTTTCAAAGGTACTATTTCTAAGTATTTAAAAATTAATAATAACCCCAAATCTTAAACCTTCAAAGTTCTAATGAAATCAATAAACCATTTTTTCTAACTAACTAATTCCTTGAGCTACTATCGTCATGAGCTTTGTACTCTTGTACATCAATTGAATTTCTTAAAAGATTCCTTGTGGACAATATTAATGAATTCTTCATTTTCCAATTCAACAATTTTCTTGCCTTTGGAAATTTCCTCTCTCAAACATCTATAATATGTGCCAATGGCAAGAACAACCTTCAATATTCTCAAACAGAAAAAACATCACATGCATCTCTCGTGTTTGTGGAGTGCACTTTGTCGTAGTCAATTTAGCAAAGAACCAAAATACATGCCAAGAGCATAACCAAGAATTCTATTCGAAACCATCATCATCAGTGACTCTGTTTGAATTAAAATTTAATTACACTCTGGTTTCCTGTTGTCTAAAGAATCCCCCATGCCTTTCCATATACCTACCTACTATATAAAACAAGAGCAATCCTTTTGCATCCATCAGAACAGCCAGCAAGTGGATTTCTTAGTACTTTTCCTTGGAGCCCCCAAACAATATATGGAGGTAGAACAATGAGCAATCACTTCAGTTCTTTAGAATCATTTCCCCGGTAAGTGATCAGAACATAAAAGAGAACAGAGAACAGACCAGAACAGTTGTAGGAACGCACAAGACAAGACAAAAAGATAGACATGCAAAGAGTTTTGAAAATTTTTCGTGCAATCTCAATCTCCATTTGCAAATTGCTTGTGGCCAGTTCTGGAAACACATCGCCAAAGTGATTTCCCTTGTTCATTTTCATAAACACTCTAACTATTTTTTCTCCTTTTAACAGAGGGTGCCAACGGTGATGGTATGGCTGTAGTTTCATCATTACGCTCCTTCGACCGTGAACAACAAAAGGAATACCTAATCCCCATTGTGATTAAGGACCATGGCAGTCCGGCCATGACTGGCACCAGCACACTGACTGTAGTCATTGGTGATGTGAACGATAACAAGATGCAGCCGGGCTCAAAGGACATTTTTGTCTATAACTACCAGGGACAATCACCCGACACTCAAGTTGGACGTGTGTACGTTTATGATTTGGACGATTGGGATTTGCCGGACAAGAAATTCTATTGGGAGGCTCAGGAGCATCCTAGATTTAAATTAGACGAAGACTCTGGCATGGTGACGATGCGAGCTGGAACTCGCGAGGGTCGCTACCACCTGCGATTTAAGGTCTACGACAGGAAACACACTCAGACTGATGTTCCGGCCAATATAACAGTTACGGTGCGTGAAATACCCCATGAGGCAGTCATTAATTCGGGATCGGTGAGGATATCTGGTATATCTGATGAAGACTTCATTCGTGTGTGGAATTATCGCACGCAGAGCTTGTCACGCAGCAAGTTGGACAGGTTCCGTGATAAGTTGGCCGACCTGCTTAACACGGACCGCGAGAATGTGGACATCTTTAGTGTGCAATTGAAAAGACGTCATCCGCCACTAACTGACGTTCGTTTCTCTGCCCACGGGTCACCCTACTATAAGCCCGTCCGACTAAATGGCATTGTGCTGATGCATCGGGAAGAGATTGAGAAGGATGTTGGAATCAACATCACAATGGTGGGAATTGACGAGTGTCTGTACGAGAACCAAATGTGTGAGGGCTCATGCACGAATACCCTGGACATCAGCACGCTACCCTATATGGTGAATGCCAATAAAACCTCATTGGTGGGTGTTCGGGTGGACACGTTGGCCGAATGCACATGTGGAGCGAGAAACTTTAGCAAGGGTGAGTCATGCCGCAATACTCCATGCTACAATGGAGGTCGATGCATCGAGACACGTTATGGTCCGCATTGTTCCTGCCCGGCCGGCTATGCTGGACCCCGGTGTCAACAGACGACGAGAAGTTTCCGTGGCAATGGGTGGGCCTGGTATCCGCCATTGGAGATGTGCGATGAATCGCATCTGAGTCTGGAGTTCATCACCCGCAAACCGGATGGCCTGATTTTGTACAACGGCCCGATAGTGCCACCGGAACGAGATGAAATGCTGATATCGGATTTCGTTTCACTCGAGCTGGAGCGTGGTTTCCCACGGTTGCTTATTGACTTTGGTTCAGGAACTCTCGAACTGCGTGTTAAAACAAAAAAGACTCTGGACGACGGGGAATGGCATCGGGTAGATCTCTTCTGGGACACAGAGAATGTTCGTATGGTAGTGGACTATTGCAAATCGGCAGAAGTCACTGAAATGGAGGATGGCACACCACCGGAATTCGATGATATGTCGTGCCAGGCACGTGGCTTGATACCACCATTCAGTGAGTACCTGAATGTGAATGCACCGTTGCAAGTCGGAGGTTTGTATCGGGAACAATTCGACCAGTCACTGTACTTTTGGCGCTACGCCCCAACAACAAAGGGCTTCGATGGATGCATTCGAAATGTTGTACACAATAGCAAGTTGTATGATTTAGCTCATCCGGGTCTCTCAAGAAATAGTGTAGCAGGCTGTCCCCAGACGGAGGAGGTTTGCGCCCAAAGTGAACAGACAGCACGGTGCTGGGAGCACGGCAATTGTGTGGGTAGTTTAAGTGAAGCGCGGTGTCAATGTCGTCCCGGTTGGACCGGACCCGCCTGCAACATTCCAACAATACCAACGACCTTTAAGCAGCAGAGTTACGTCAAGTATGCTTTGAGTTTCGAACCTGACCGTTACAGCACACAAATTCAGCTGAGATTCCGGACTAGGGAGCAACATGGTGAGCTTTTCCGTGTGAGCGACCAGCACAATCGAGAGTACGGCATTCTGGAGATCAAAGAGGCTCGCCTGCATTTCCGGTATAATTTGAATTCCCTGCGCACTGAAGAGCGAGACCTGTGGCTTAATGCTATAACAGTCGACGATGGACAGTGGCACGTGGTACGAATCAATCGATACGGATCAGCGGCCACTCTTGAGCTGGATGGTGGAGAGGGTCGACGATACAACGAAACATTTGCCTTCGAAGGGCATCAATGGCTGCTTGTGGACAAACAGGAAGGCGTGTACGCTGGTGGAAAGGCCGAATATACGGGTGTGAGGACGTTCGAAGTATATGCGGACTATCAAAAGAGTTGCCTCGATGACATCAGGTGGGTTATTTCTTATTAATTTATTGATTTATGTACTTTATATAGGGTATTTGTGTATGAGAATGAGTTTTAAAACTTGATGCTTTATTTGACAGATTGGAAGGCAAACACCTGCCACTACCACCGGCCATGAATGGCACTCAATGGGGTCAAGCAACAATGGCAAGGAACTTGGAAAAGAACTGTCCATCCAATAAGCCCTGTTCGAATGTTATCTGTCCGGATCCGTTCGAGTGTGTGGATTTATGGAACGAATACGAGTGCACGTGAGTATTTTTATTTACGTTCTTGTTTGAGTGAAATTTTTTTTTTTTTTTTTTTTGTATTCTTCCTGTCAAAAGATGGGAGAAACTTCTTTCTTTCATTCATTTTCATTCCTTGAATATCCCCTATTCCCATGATATTTTAAAGATCTAAGCTTTTATTTTACTTTAAATCGTCAGAAAAATGTACTAAGATACTTTTTTTTTTTCTATTTCCTTCGCCAAAGGGTTCGAAGGGAGATTGATGATGGAAAAAGTTAAAAGTTTCTCAGTATTTTTCTCGTGATTTTAAGTCGATGAAACTTGAAAAACAAAAATCCATCTATCTTCAGTCACTTTTATTTATTTATTTTCTATTTTTTTTCTTTAAGTTTACTTTTTTTTTTGTTTTTAGTTGTAACTCTTTACTTTCTGTATGTCTTTGAATATCCTTTTATTTCTAACAAGAACGAATACAATGAAATAAAAATTTCAAAAAAAAAAAAACAAATAAAATATCTACCCTTAGGCATTACACATATAATATCGCAAGGTATACCTACAATTTATATTTTTCTGTATGAAGTAGGATTTATTGTTGAAAAACAAATTAAAGCTTCGATATCTCTGACGGACGTGTGTATGTACGTACATTGCCTGCAGGCGGATGTCGGAAGTCCTTTAACATCATTTTCTCACACACACAGTAACACGAAAAATACTAATGTATACACAACAAATATGGCGAGGATAATGTTTCCGTTATTTGGTTATCGTTTTGATGGCGTATCCCGATAAAACAATTAGTTCGATTTAACTTAAAAAAGGATACCCTACATGGTATATCGAAATGTAGGCGTAAATGTTCATGACTATGATGGTTGTTGTCTATGGTGGGTGGTTGGAATTTGGCATTATATGTGTTCCTATTCTTCTGGGAACGAACACAACATTAATAAATCAATTTGCCTTCAAAGGTTCTACATCGATTCCTTTATTCCTTTCCTTTAGGTGCGCTGTTCTTCCTTAAGGCTTGAATCTATCTTTGGTTGGTGGTTTTTGTGTAATTAAATGTTTATTCTTGAGAATTCCATGTCGTCGTGGTTGTGTGTGCCTTACATAGAAATGTACACAATGGAAATTGTTTGCGTTTGGCAAACCTATACCAATAAAATAGGTGTTGCAAATGTAATATGGCATATAACATTCCTGACACGTTCCTAGCCGTGAATTAGCTGTTTGATATTCGACTTCGATTGAGAAAGTAAATCAATCTCTCAATAGATGTATTGGCCGATGACTCACCACGGCATACACGGTGGTCTTGTTTATCGGCTTTATTTCGAACGTGTAAAATATGTGTTTTTGAAGAGAGGTCCTTCGGAAATTGTGTGTATTTTGGATATAGTATAGAGATTGGATTTCCTTTAAAAGTAAACTTTGATGTTGTTTACATTTTGTTGGTAGAAATTATCACAAAAAAAACATGCGGGTAAATATAATTAAATATTAATTTAAGAAATAATGGTTTATTGTTGATGGGTCACACACGAGTTTTTAATATCAAAGAAAGTCGTATTGAGCACGTTTTGTTTGGGTCCTCGTAGTAATTGATCCATCTGTTCAACATTTTTGTTCCCAAGACTCAAGGTTAAATGGCCCATTACAACATAATAATAATGACCCAAAGAGGATTATTTATTTGTCAGTTTTATTTATTCTTCAAATTAGTGCTATTAGTCTTATGGATTTATGTTTTCATCGATATTTGGTATGATTTTATTATTAAAATTAATTTCCAATACAATAGTCAACGACTTTTAATATTATATGATTTATATTTAAAAAAAACAAAGAAATTTGTTAAATTTTTAAAAAAATCTATTTGAAATCCTGTTTTAAAGTTGTAGAAAAAACATTGAGGTATCTAAAGTGCAATTTTAATGTGATGAATTTGTGATGTAAAATCGTAATTTTTCCTGAAACACACATAATCCTGGTATACCCCAAGGCTCTATTATGTCATCTACTTTTCTTATTTTCGCAAAGGAATAATTATTTAAAACTCTTGCGCTCTCAGTTTTTCTTAAGAAAAAAAAATTAAAATTATACAATTTGAGTTTTAATTTTTCTTAAATGAGTTTTAAGAGCTAGAACTTTGTCAAGAAATTGGCCGTTAATTCGCTTCATTTTTTTTTTTATCTTTCATTCTAGCTGCCAACGAGTCGAAAATCTTTCTGTAATCTTCTTAGTTATTCGATGTTAACTCGAAAGCTCAAGCTTGGCCTCTTCTTGTAGATTGATCTTTGACGAATAATAAAATAGTTCCGTTTTGGTTGGCAAAATTAATATTCCCTTTTTCTACCAATACAATGTGAAATTCTGTTTTTCCTTTTTTGGTTCTTTTCATCGAAAGCTTAGCGATGATAAAGTTTAATAAATATTTGACATTAGTCTCCATGTTGTGATGAAATCTGAATCACAAAATCGTATTTTTGATGAAAAGTTGTTTTTATTTGAACTTTTTAGAGAACCGAAATAGCCCCCAATCCCCATTGTTTCAGTAAGAATGCAATAAAACGCGATTTTTTTGCGCTTTTTTCAGTAAATGGCATTTTTAGCTAGTTTTTGAATATAAATATGTTCTACGGTTTCATCCGTTCAAAATTTTCTTTAATTTCAGCTTAATACCATTTCTGCAAATACAACAGTTTCCAAGGTACATCGTTTCAAAATACAGCAATACAAAATGTATAACAGAGAGTAGTAGAAATTGAAAGTATTAAGAGATTCTGAATGTTACCCATAGCATTTATAAATATAATAAATTAGGTAAAAAAAAACGAAAAAAATTTTTGAAGGGTGGGGTGTGTATTTCCCCTGGTTTAGTCAGGAGGAGCAATTTTCTAAAAAAAATTACTTCACATCTTCAAATAACTATTCAAAGACAACGGTAACACCTAGACAAAAGTCTTTTAGCTTATCTTAGAACCAGAAACCTATTTTTGCATTTTATTTTAAGATAAAATTAGTTTAGCCGCTAGTTTATGAACAACTTATTATCAAACTCTGCATTTCGCAAAAAAATATTAGTAATTTTTTTCAGTTTAAACTATCATTTGCAAAAATTTTACATAATCTCTTACCCTTTTTGCTTTAAGTTTTGAATATCCTATCAATTTGTAGTCCAATATACTGAAAACCAGATGCAAACAAGTTTTTAGTAGTCGAGAAAACTGAAAATTATATAAGTTTTACGTTACCAAGTGTTGAAATAAAATAGTAATAATTTACGTACCTAATTTTTTATTTATATTTGATTTAAAATTTCTAAATGCATTCAATATTTAAAACAAATATGCTTATTTAAAATAAAAATAAAAAAAAATAAATGAAAAAAAGAACTTTGCTTAGGTTGGAATTTTTTTTTTCAAAATCTATTTGCTAAATCAACTTTATTTAATAGGAAAATTAAAGAATGGATTTCCGCCTTTACTTAAAGTAATTTTTTTGAAAATCGAACCTCTCATATAAACGATTAAAAATGTAGCCACAACTTCAGACGCAGTTTTTTTTTAAGTAACTAACGAAAAGTGATCACTAAGACCAGTCTTTCAAATACTCCAGGGCCAATTAAGCAGATTTTTGTACTTTTGTAGTTGAAATAAGTTGAAATATCAATCAAACACACCAAATAGTAAAAACCCCAAATTATTTTGCCTATCTCTACCGAATTTATTCCTCTTCCCATAAGCTTAAAGCACCTAATGATCGTCTACTTAACTCTTCTCGATTTCTCTTATATCTTTTTCTGCTTTAATATCTTCAAGATTCTTAATTCTACGGCATTAAATATACCCAAGTAACCAAATAGCTGTCGCCTGTCGATAATTAAGCAGATTATAACACAAAATACTTCTAGCTAATGAAGATGTTCTTTGTAAAAATATACAATAAACCCACAATCGGAGAGTGTTTTTCAACATCAACTTATACGAGTACAAATACTTAATCCAAAAAAAAAACAAATAAACAACAAATGAAGGATAAAAATATAAACACAAATAAAGTGCCAAAATTAATCCTGACAATATTGAGAAAGAAAAAGAAACACAAAATACACACACACACTCCTTAAACAAGATATAAAATTTCAACAACATAATAAATACTGGTGGTATAATATTGACCCAATTATTATGCAAAAAATGTTTCGTCATTGGCTTAACGTTGTAATTTGTTAATGAAAGTCAAAAAAACAGCTCAACAACCGAACAAATGAAATAAAGATACAAAATAAAAATGAGAATAAAAAAAAATTGAATTTTATATAAATTTGAATGTACAAAAAGGGTTTTACATTTTTGTTTTTTTTTTTTCATTGAGTGAAAAAATTTAAATTAAATACACATTCGACCCTTTTTGTTGTTGTATGTTGTTGGTATAACAACGACGACACCAGTTTCAAATAACGAGTTAAAGGGGGAATATTAAACAGGATGAAATGTAAATTAGCGTGTTTCCTCTGCTCAAAATAAAAATGACATACACTCTCTATTTGTACTGGAGGAACAGGTTTATATAGGTACACCTACATTTTTTTTTGTTTAAAGTAATAAATTATCCTGAATTGGATGAAAATGGTCATCGCTCAATGAACCTACGTGTAAAAGGGTTTTTGAGCTGCAAGTTAATTTAAATAAACAACACGCGTCCAACAAAAAAAAAATACTTAAAATGTTATTTCGAAATTAAATGAACCAATTTGAAACACCTTTTTGCTAAATGAATTTAGACAAATTTTCACTTTGTGACAAAATATGCGCAAGAATGAACAGAATATGTTAACCGTACCTACACGAGGTAGTATTATTTTTGTCCATCCTGGAATTATCAAAGTTGAGCGTATTTTGAAGCATTTTGTAAGCTATCAATATTTTTAACGACGAAATGGAAATGATAGTTTTCAAACTTTGTTTTTGAAGAGGAGGAGTTGTCATGATTGCGATACCTGTTATAGCAAATGAGGTGTCGATTTTATCTGCTGCACATTAGTTTTCTATTATTATAAATGTTAAGCACGTAGTTACAGTTTTCTGACCAATAGCATCTGTGACGCTATGCAAAAGTTTAAACCCTTGTAGTTTTTCAGTATTTCCATTAGAAGGTTTTTTTTTTTCATAATATCGGTTGAAACTGAAACATAGATTGCTCGTAAAACTTTTCTTTTGAACTTTTTTTGTTCTGCATATAATTGTTTGAAATTCAGTAAGATTGGACTTTTCTGAATCTAAATCTGGTTTCAGAAAAATTCTATCACTTACATTTTTTTTAAATTGATTTTTTTAAAAAAATGTGATTGTTTTGTAAAAAAAGAGCTCTCTTAGATTCGGTTTTCCTGCTATATATTCAGAACTATTGAGCCGATTCGGCTGAAACTTGGAGGACTTACTCTGCATAGCATAAGCTTACACCTGAAATCAGATTTATTTTTATTCATCAATGTATTGTAACATTTTATACCATTATTTAAACAAAATTACGATAAATTTCAAAATTCCGTAGTTTTCGGGATGTGCACTGCAAATAAAAAACTTAAATTTAGAGAATAGTATGGAATTTGTATACTCTTGATACTGGCCATGTTAATAATGGTGTAAAAAAGGCAGTAATAAGAAGAAACCCAATAAAAAAGAATATTCTGTGCTTTTCAAAAGGACTGATTTTTATGGATTTTTCAACATTTTTTTGTGATGAATCCAGAAGTCGCACAAAAAATTTGTCAGAATATTAATTTGGTAATTTTGTCTACATTTCATGTTCTACATAAACGGTTTAAGTGAAAAATGTTCATATATTCGATTATGCACCAAAAACAATAGAAAACTTTGTCAGTTTTTCAATGATTTCTGCTGTTTCCCTTAATAAATTTTGTTGAATAACTTCAGATTCGCAATCAGAGTCCCAAAAAACATTAAGTTAGCCATTGAAATTATAACTTTCGATTTTTTTGCCTCTAAAAACGCTTTAAAATCATTTTTTTAGACAGCTGAAATGCACTTCATTCACATTACATCAATAGTTTTGTAATAAAGTGTTTACCAGTAAAGAAATTCACATTAAATGTACCAAAAAAAAACGGGTTTTTGACATTTTCATGCTAGCATATCTCAAAAACGTGACGTGCTAGGGTAGTTTTGACTTTGGTTTCAGGCTTCCCAAAAAAAAAATAGTTTGGTTTGGTAGCAAAGAAAGATCAGCAATCACTCTGGTCACTACTTTACACTGAACCTAAGAGTCTTCAATATAGTCTCAAAAAAATAGAACTGACCACATCTATTTGTAAACCAAGATTCTATATTTCAGTGAACTTAGCCAGACGATCATTCTGAAATAATTTTAACACCAATCCTACATAACTGCCATGCCACTGTTTGACAAAAACCTACAACTTTGCATACTCTTTGGCCTTCTAAGAAGAAAAGAACATTACTGGATAGTAAATTGATGGATTTTTATGCGCAGATAACCTCCAGGACGGTCTTAATCTCCCTTATCATTTCATCATGACCCAAACGGGCCGAAACATGATATTTTTTTCTAACAGCTGTGCTTTTACAAACTCTATAGCCGCTCAAAACTGTCCATCGCGTAGTTGGGACAATATGGCTTCGATATATTTTTTGGGAAGGTCTGAAATGATGTTAGTGACAGCCATCTCAGCGCCGGCCTTTCAAACTTATTTCTGCCGAAACAATGATGGGGAATGTAGTACCCCTCTGCGTAGTACAATGGACTATCATGCCGGAGGTCCAGGTTGGATTCGCAGCCTATGCCACCTTAATTGTTGTTTTCAGAGGCACTGCCTTATGAGGAAATTGACAAAACCTATGAGAGAAAAGTGCATCTCAGGTAGCGGTTTGGAACCAGCAGAAAATTGTAGGTCCCCTTCATTCCTGCTAACTACACGCACACAGGAAACGGTTGGGAGTATCTGTCACTAGGGACTAGGCCTTGGTTATTTGTGAGCTACTAGTCGTGTCAAAAAATAGAAATATATTTATTTTCTTATTAAAGAAAAATAAATTGTCGTACACCTTCTCTGTAGGTGCAAGCATGGGAGAGAGCAGCTCCAAAAGGCATAGACTCCACTCTGGAAAACCTTTCTACATTAATTTCAGCAATCTGACGACAAACGGCACAAATAGTCTATCATGTTTCAGTAGAAACACATGGAACCTGTATATTGGTTCTTTTATTTTTCATGTCGAAGTCATCATTAGCGAACCCAAGATTTCATCTATCTAAATCTTGCTTTCTTGGATTTGCTATTTGGTATTATTTTCCCTAGAAACATACTGCAGCAGTTTTATGTCAGGAAGCCATCATATCCTATCTTTATACGAGCCCGAACTAGGATTCTATTGTTCCTCCGGTTCTTATGCAAAAACTTTAGGTAATTAATTCTTCTTTTTATTTCTGCATGGCTTCTGGGCCAATTCTGCCCAGTTGACATTTCTACTAGTGCAGTGGGTGTTTCACTTCGATAGTAGTAAAAAAACTAGTAAGCAGTTCTTTCTTTGTACCTGTTGGCTATAACTTTTTTGTTGCATTCAAATACAGTTTTGCAAACGGTAGGTAGGATAGCCTTAAGCAAGCAATCACCATAAAACACGTAAAATCAAAGCCACGCAATCATTGCAGTAACGATAAAACTGTTTTGCAAACAAATCTAACAATAGAACTTAACTAGAAACAACTTTTCACTGAATAGATGGACTGGATATTGATGCCAATAGCAAAGTATCATCACTTCATCACTTTGTTGTTTAATGCAATTTAACACTAC
Source organism: Meliscaeva auricollis (assembly GCA_948107695.1). Lineage (NCBI taxonomy): Eukaryota > Metazoa > Arthropoda > Insecta > Diptera > Syrphidae > Meliscaeva > Meliscaeva auricollis. The sequence goes on from OX403618.1 coordinate 27,173,688, forward strand.
AAGTCCTTTCAAAGAAACTCTCTCAACGCAATTGAACCACACTCGCCCTCAAAACAGGATGTTCACTTTAATACTTCTTTTTTTCTCTTCACAAAGAAGTGTCACAATAAAGAAATAAATTTGAAACGTGAATCCCTTAAACAGAAATCCCATTTTCCCATCTGCTGGGTTTGCACTTTTTCATTTCAAAACGGTAACATAAAAAAAAAAAAAAAAAAAACAAACAAAAAAACTTAACAAAAACGATGTTTTTGTATGATAACAGCAGGAGTAGAATCTAGAATGTTGTACTAATGGGGTACTAAAGTCAGGTTTTCATTCAGAAGATACATAATATCGTGCGACATTGTAAATGAGCAACAAACGCAAACAAAAGTTTCTCTAGAGAGAATTAAAAAAAAAAAAAAACGAGTCTTTTTTTTTGTATAGAAAGGTAGGATAGGAAGGTACTTCACTCATTATTGTATAATGGTTGGCACTTAAACAAGGATAATGGACATACAATGGCGCATCAAGCAAAGACTAAAAATGAACGCTGTCCTTCCGATAAAGTAGAGAGCGACAGAGATGAGACAGTTTAAATTTTTCATCAACTCTCACACCTACACAGTCTGATAAATATAATTTTTCAAAAGAGAAAGTCTATAAAAGAACGCCATACGACATCATTTAATTTTAGACACCATTTGCGTTAGGGGAGTAATATAAATTTGAACAAAGATTTAACTGTTTTGATGGCTTAAATATATTATACCCATGATGGGTGTAATGAAATTGAACAATGGGGTATCTAGATGTTATGGGGAATTATAAAAACACAAAATATTGTTTCATATAGGAAAATGTTTATTTGAAAGCTGTACTGGAATAATCCAGTAAAATTTTGTTTTTATAGCACCAAAAACTTTCGGTAGTTTTGATTTCTTTCTGTTTATGGGGGTGCTGAATCCAATCTGAATTTTTCCAACAAAATTTTGTGAAGAAACATGGTCAAAAAATGCAAAAAGCCGCAACGTTTCCACAATTTTTTTCAGTTTTTAGGAAATTTATTGTTTTTGGTTACCACTATGCACTCTGTATATGTTAAAAAATACTGAATTTGCCAAAATTTTAGAACAAAAATGACAAGGTAGTCATAATAGTTTCTAAAATATCAATTTCTGAGACATCTTAAATGTTTAGTACTTTGTATTTATATTAGGATGTTTTTTGGGACTATTTTTTCAAGTTCGCATTACAAATTTTGTTAGAAATATCCAACAAAAAGTTCCCTTAAAATATGAATCCGCAAAATAATTATTAAAAACTATAAAATCAAGGCAAACCTAAGTTCTTTTTTTTTCAAAATCTACAACTCACCAGCATTTTATGCTATTTCAACGTTTTAAAAAGCAAAATACTCTCATTGAAACAAATTAAAAAAGTGCTTATCACGATGTTACTGTAAGTTACAGCGGTCATGAATTATAAACAATTGTTCATAATTTTCGGGGAAAAAAATTATGTAGAAAAATGAGGTCCCATAATAGTACAGCAATTATATAAATAGGACCTTGCGTCAAATATGGAAGTTCTGATCTTTTTGCTGAGTTGTTTATGATATTAAGCCAATGTTAAATACAATTTTCTGACATTGAGCGCCGAACGCAACATTGGTAAAAATGCAAAAGCGTTTTTTTCAGCAATTGGAATTTTTAGCTGTGAAGGGCTATGTTTTAACTATAATCTATGTTTTACTGTTTCACCCTTAAAAAAGAATTAACACACACACTAGCGACACCTGTTGCTAAAAAGAGCGTATAATTTACAAGAAAAATCAATTCAATTCAGACATCTATTGGTGATTTGCTGAAATAGTATTATATAATAAAACGGCGAACTCTAGGGGTATTCATTCAACCTGAGTAAACTATTGGTAAACGTGGTAAAATGCAAAATCTGGTAAATGAACTGTCATTTTCATACACATTTTGGCATATTTTCTACATTTACCAGGTTAACCTAGTTGACCAGGGTTGCATGAATACCCCTACTATTTTTGTGGTACACTTTACGCGGCTCACACAAACCGAAGGGGCATACAACCTGGTAAACTCTTGGTAAAAGTGGTAAAGTATAATATCTGGTAAACTAACTATCATTTTTATACAAATTTCGACATGTTGACCATATTTACCAGGTTTACCACTTTTACCACGGTTGCATGAATACCCCTAACATTTTGATACATTAAGCGTCAACTACAATCGGTACTATTTGCAAAATATATAAAAGGAATACACACATTGCTGAAAAAAGCGTATAATTTACAAAAAAAAAAATTCAATTCAGAAATCTGTCGGTGATTTTCTGAAAAACAAAAAATGATTTTCAAAAAAATCGCAGTTATTGGTATTTTTACCAATAACTGGTCAATATCAGAAACAACTCAGCAAGAAATGAGAACTACCAGATTGCAATACCTCAACCTCACCTCAATATCACATTTCTTTTGATTTTTGATATTAGATAGATTAGTTTGTAAATAAATAAATTTCTGACAAAATTCGAAATATCACGAAAACACGACTGGGGGAAAAACCTGTAAATGCAAGCTGCTTTTTGCAATGAAATAAACATTTTCAAACTTAATTTCCAAACTACAAGACTTTCGAAAGTGTGTTGAAAACCCAAGATATGGTTTAAAAAAGCAGTTTCTGTACTTACTCTTTTCGTTTTTTTAGTTTTCTTCTTTATGCAAAAAGTAGGTGATTAAGTTGAACTTATACAATAAGGTAGTTGACAAAAAAGAGTCATAATAAATTAAATTAGAACTTTATTTTCTATCGGAAATCCAAAAATAATAATTATGACTGTTTTGTATGTATGTAAAAGTTTCAAAACTAAAACACTTTAGCAAATTGAACCCAGAATCTCTTTTTGACCTGAGTCCTTAGACATGATTTATTAATTAAAAACGTTCTTACATTTTTGTATAAGTATAAGAATATTGAAACCATTTCAAACCTTTTACTTTAGTAAATAAAACTTTCATACGAATGTAAGCCCCTTTTGGGCTTTAATACATAATCCTCACTTAATTGTTTCATTTGATTGGAGAGGTCATTCCGATTGCGTATATATTTTCATTCACAAAACTAATCTATTTTAAGTTATTTACATTTAAACTTTATAACAAAATCTTAATCCATTTTTAATTACTTGAAGTTTGTTTTCAATTTTCATTGAGAAAATATTTTTACCTCAATTTATTTTAGAAAATATACTTCAGTTTAAAATCCTTAAAGATGTACATTTGAAATATACAAAAACCAAAGGTATAAAAAGGAAACACAATCCTTTAGCCGAACGATAACATTCTCCTTGCACATATTTGTAACATTAGACACTAACATTTGTGTGAATGAAATAACAATAACTATACCTATTCGTCCATACACAAGTGGTATTTAGTAAAATACTATTAAATTGTAATAAATCACCAACCAAAGACTTGAAAAAAAAAAACATTTAATTACCAAAATACCAATGTTCCAGAAAATTCAAAATGCTTATTTCATTATTATATATTTTACCAACAAAATACACACAAACCCATACAATTTCCAACCATCATCATCCCAAAAATCAAGAAAATTAAGTTTCAATCTAATATTTATTCATGCAAATGTTAGGTAATTTATTTCCATTCGGTCTAACAGTACAACCATGATAATAATAATTAATACTACCTACACATGTTCTACTTCTTATATACCTACTTACTCGTTATAATCTATTAAGGAAGAAATTTCAGAAAACCAATTTATTAAAGGCATCTTCTCAAATTCTACATTTATATTAAACTAAAACACAAAAGGGAACACAATTTTACGCTCTATATGTCATGTCCTTGAGAATAAACAAATATTATACTCCTTACACCTGCAACATTGAATTAAATTAAATGAAAATGTATACAATTTCTCTATAATACATTTAGATAACTCCTCTTTCTACAACACAAAATATATATCTTCTAATTATAATTGGCCAAAAGACAAAGCATATTCATTAATTCACGACTTTATTATCCTTGACCATTGACCATCCTTGTTTTAAATGGAATATTTCTCTTACACAAGATTATTCTGTATTTTCATTTCCACCTCCCCGCTCCAACAAAAATATTAAAATCATCTTGTTTGCATGTGTTCATCCTTCTTTAATAATAAAAAAAAAAACAAAAAATATAATAATTTATCTTATTTGCCCTCAAAATATTTTAAAAATAAAAAAAAAAAAATATTTACATTTAGAAATATTATATAAATATTAAAATTAAATTGAATCCTGAATGATTAAAAAATAAAATCCTTAAAACAAAAATAAAAAAAAAAAAAAAAAAAAAAAAATAGTTGCGGAGAAGGACGAGTGATGTCGCCAGATGCCAAAGGTTGTATGGATCGTAACGAATGTTTGGATCTTCCGTGCTTAAACGGTGCCACATGTATTAATTTGGAACCAAGATTACGCTATCGTTGCATCTGTCCCGATGGATATTGGGGCGAGAATTGTGAACTCGTTCAAGAGGGCCAAACATTAAAACTGAGCATGGGTGCTCTAGCAGCAATACTTGTTTGCTTATTAATTATACTAAGTGAGCAAATAATAATTTTTGTGTAGATACATATAAATGCGACGACGCTCCTTGGGGAATTATATTCTTTTTTTGTTTAGACAAAAAAAACAAAAACTCTTTTTTTTATATAAAAATGTTTTTTTTTCATATATTTAATGTCTGCTTGAAAGTTATGCTCATTAGTGGTTTTTAAAGTTCACTGATAGAGTGGCAATTCACCATGTTGTTTGTATGTTTTAGATGAGTTTTTGAATAAAAATCGGCATTGGCGTTTGTAAAACAAGAGAAACTGCGAATCAATTTTGGATTTTTTTTAGAAGAATTTGAATTTTCGAAAATATAAGAAAAAATATAAGAACAGATAAAGATAAAGGTTCTGAAATCTAAGTATGAGTTACAAAGAACATTTTTTTTTAAATGACAAGGCTGTTTCAAATTCAAATATAACCCTGAAGCAATGTCAAAACATACTTAGCTTTAAAAATGTGTATATATTATATTTATGTGTATATATTTTAAACATTATTTTTTTTACTTTAAAAGAATATATATTTTTTAATTTGAAAAAAAAATCTTTTTAAATATTTGTGTTGTGATATTTTTAATTTAATTTAAATTAAATTTAAAAAACTTTTTAATTGAAAAATAAATTCAGAAAAAATTGACAAAAATCAAAAAAATATATTTAATGAACTGCCATTTTACAGGAATTTGTATCCGCCATTTTGAAAGTTAAATCGTTTTCTCTTTGTCTTTCAGTGTACCGATTTCTTATAGCAATTTTTGCTTAGTATTAAATTTTATTTATTTACATAAATAAAACTGAAATTTGTTAAAATTTTTAACTATACAATTTTGGATTTTAAAATTCTCAATAAATGTCTTTTAAAATTTTATTTGATAATTGAGATCTCAACTTTTCAGAAATATATTTTATCCAAATTTTGTGAGACAAATATTCTAAATTATTATTCGATCAACATTTTAAAAATTTTAAAATAATACAATTTTGGTGACCATAAGTTTTTTTTCCTTTTGAAAAACAAGTCCAAAAATCAGCTAGGCCACCATAGTTTTCACGGCCTAATATTATGTACGCATATGGCAGTTATGACATGCACTCTGAAACTGAATGCACCCCCTCCATATTTTGAGTTATAAATGAGACACTTCTACAATTTTGGATCTTTTTTTTTTTTTTTGCAAAACTTTTCCTATATTGTATAATGATAATGCAATACTTATTAGAAACTTTTGAAAACACAGAATATGGTCTTATTTTGAAACTTAAAAAAACAACCGGTGACGAAAAATTGTGGTCAAAATATTAAAAAAAAAAATACTTTTCTGCCTTAAAACAAGGTTAAAATTAGGTACATATCCTATTCCGTTCCTGTAAATTCAGTAAAAATTTTTCATTCGATACTTTAATGGTAAAATTGTTTTTATAAAATGTAAAGAATTCCATTTGAAAGAAATCGAATTTGGGTAAAAAATTCAATTGTTTTTTTTTTATTTTTTTCAATTAAAGAACACTCTCAAAACCAATTCTTTAGTAATTTGTACAAAATTTCAAAACAAAGTAAAAACATGTACGAAATTATGAGATTCCATCTTTTCACAATTCAAATAAACGAAAAATGGATGTTGGTACATATTTTGTACACAACATTTTCGCACATATAGAATCTATTATATGTATAAAATTTTAAAATTTCTTTCTATTATTATGTAATTAAATTTGAAAATGATTTTTCCCTTCAAAATTTGTAATCTTTGTACATCAAGCACTTAACTATTATGTCCAAATTTGGTTTCCAAAACTCACTGTGTACCGAAAGACTTATTTTGTGCATTAAAACTCTGCAAGTTTATAACTTTGAGTATGGCATAATTTATATTTCCTAGTTAAATTTGGTATATTTTCAAATTTTGAACAGAAAAATAAAAAAAAAATCGTCTTCGTAGTTTAGATTTTTAGAACCGAAATTTTGTACAAGTAGGATTATAGAATTATGGATATCCAACTCTTATACTTTATTAGAGCAATTCATAATTGGAATTAATTTCTTTAAAACATTTTAGAGCCTTTTAAATACTACTGCCTGTTCAAAGCTATCCATTTCGACAAGACAGTAATTAGTTTTTCAACAAATTTTTTTTACTAAAATTTCAAACTCAGTTTTGTTATGAAAGTACATCCAAAATATTGAAAAATAATCAATAAATAATTATTTGTAGCAAAACTATTGTTTTTCTAACATATTTTTGGTTTAACTAAGATTCAAAAATCAGAAAGCTTTTAAATTATATTCAAAATACTGAAAAGTTATCAATTATTAATTATTAAGTGTAGGTAGGTTGGTAGGTACTATTAATTTTAATAAGAAAAAAAAAAGTTTTTCGATTTTTTTCAAATAAAATTTAAGACTTTATATAATAAAAATAAAACACGAAAAAAAGAATAAGTACAAATGAAAATCCTTCGAAAATATCCTCCATTCCAAGTTTCTCTTAAGCCGATTTCTGAAAAAAAACATCATCGTCTATAACATACAAACCCCCATTTGCTAAACACACCTTCAATATCGTTTCATATGAATGTATTTTATTTTTTTTTTTTCTAAACGTTAACTGTTAATAAATTTAGATGTTCCCTGTTTTTGCATGCTTTCAGCAAATTCAAACATAAAATTCATAATCTTTTTCATGTAAAAAAAAAAAAAAAAACAAATCAAATAATTTCAATATTTTCCTTAAATGAATTCATAAATGTTTAGAAAACATTTTTCTTTATTTTTTTTTAATGCAAAAAAAAAATCAAATTTGATTTCTTCTTATTTTTTATACTCCAATTCTCATGTTCATTTTCGTATAAATGTAATCTTTCATTATTCTAAAAGCCAATCAACAAAAAAAAATAAGATGCTAGAGAGAATAATATCAATGTCATTAAAAATAATAAATAAGTTACATAGGAAGCTTATCCATTATTAAAAAAAAAATAAAAAAAATAAAAAAGGATGAAAAGAAATATAACAAAAGGTACGTACATTATTTTCAAAAAAAAAAAAAAAACATTCTTAAGGTTCAAACAATATCAAAAAAGTCGAAGTGTTATTATTTTCCATGGAGAAAAGGTCCTTTAATTTTAAACCAAAAAGTTAAAATAATAACGAAATACATTACGGTCGTGGTGGTAGTTGTATATTTTCTTAGAAAGTGGAATGAACAATTGAATAATTGAATAGAATTGTCCTTTGAAAGAGACATAACAATGAGGAGAAACGAAAAAAAAAATAAAACAAACCAAAAAAAAAACAACCTGACTGACCATCATTGAAAATTGTCATTGGTCAGGAAAAATGATTCAACGTCTCTGTGCTTCCACACCAATTCTTTTGTTGATTTCAATTGAAAATTATTTCATAACTTTGTCTTAACTATTTTTTCTTTTTTTTTTTTATTTATTTTTGTTTTTTTTTTTTTTTTAATTTTATTTTATAAAAGTCCGTTCTTGATTTTTCCATTGTTTGGAAATCAAAGGTTTTTTTAATCTTTCTGTCTTCCCTATTTTTAACTACTTCATCTGTCTCCTCTTATGTCTATGTAAGTTTCTCTTCTCTATGATTTTTCATCTCATTTTTCTTCGTTAAGCATTCATATACAGAAAATAAAATAAAAATTGTCTCACTCCCTCCTTTGAAACAAAAACAGGGTGTCCAAGTTTATATTACAAAAGTGTTGTTACCACTGTAACTGATGTAACAAAGCATTTTTTTGTTTATTCCGATTATGTCATGCAAAAAAATAATCCTGCGTTTTATAATTAAAATCACACGAAATATGTTTTCAATGCTGCGAGCTTTCATTTAACCGCCACATTGACCAAATATTCACGAGCCACCATTGCGTAGCACTTCGTAAATGGTTGTCAAGTGTTTTAATTTAATTTGTTGACAAATTCATCAAGTTTGAAATTCGAAATACTCTGCATCGTCGAAGATGAATGATTAATTATTCAAACCATTGCATCGTTATAACTGTAAGAATATTTCTTATAATAAATTATAACACAAAAACCAACGAGTGCCACACAGTGGTGTATTTCAGTGGTAAATGCCTGTCGACAATTTTGAAAAACGCGTCCAAAATAAGCAATGAAACTGAAAAGTTAAATCCTTTTATTAGATAAAAGCATAGCTTGATTATTGTTTTGCTTAGATGTCAAAAGTCAGTTATAACAAGGAAAAATTACCAAATTCTGGAAATTTGGTCCTATTTTTTTTTGATTTCGGAATTAAATTCGGAAAAATTATATTTTAAGTATAACGTTTATTTCAACAACTAAAAAATGCCAAGTTCAAAACAATTAAAACAATTAAAAAAAACTGAATATATACAAATATTCCATCAAATCACAGTTTTGTTATTGGCTGGTTTTTTAATCTGACAGATTGCCAGTTTAATTGCCTCCAAGAACGCCAAAAATCCATCCTCGTTTACGATTTTGATACTTAAACTACAAGCAAAGAACATGTTTGCAGTGGGGTATCCAGAAGTATTTTTGGTGGGGGCTCGAGTATGTGAACTCCCTCTTAATCTCTAAGATTTACGAAAAAGTTACATGTGCATTGTGATGAAATCACCTTTACAATAACATGTTTTTGGGGGGGAGGAGGGATTGAGCCCAAAACCAACACCCCTCCCTCTCAATACACCATTGCTTGTTTGCTGCAATTTTAAGTTTGAGAAAAAATCTCTTACTGTTCTTAGGATCAAAAATTTTTTTCAATATTTGGTAAAATGCATGTTTTAACAGGTGTCTGATAGTTTAAGGTTTCAGTTTGATTTTTGTGTGTTTGAATAGCAAACTTGTCTTGTACCAATTTTAAATGTTTCACTTACCTTGCCGAGTCTCTTGTCGAAGACCATGTGTCATGATTGTGATCTACGATTTTTTGCTAAGTTGATGACGTAGACCACATAAATAACCTAAGTTTTCTGCTTGAAGTATAGAACGAATTATTTTGATAATTCAAAGAAATGTCAACAAAATCACAATTTTTTCAGCTTTCACATAACCACAATTTGGCATTTATTTGCTAAATGCATTATTTTGGTAGACGGCAACACGTACGCCTATCGTCTTTAACAAAATTTCCTTCTTTCTAATTCTGGTAATTAATTTGTAGGTATATAGAAAAACTATGTTATTATATTTCCTAATTCTTTGTCTTTATAAACTAAGAAGTATTTTCTGTTATCTTTAGTTTATAAGACTGAAAACCTGAATTCGATTCTAAGCAAAAATAAGTAAAAAAAAAAAAAATACACTAAAAATCTGCGTTTAAGTAGTGGAATGGAATTTTTTGATAACTTAATCAGCAAAAATATCAGCTTCGAAAATATAGGAGATAAGCAGCATAGAATTGAATATGGAGGTCCAAGACTTATTGTATGGGACTTATTTCCTGCAAGACGACTCCAAGGAACAAATACACATTATGGAACTAACATCAATTCTGATAACGAATGTGGAGGTTATATGTACGTTTTGCAAGAATGAAAAAAAAACTAATATTTTTTTTTTGCATTTTTGTATGGGTCTTGCAGGCAGAAGATCCATTTTCAACGTCTTGAAACCCCGTTTTTGTAATGTTGAGAAACTGCTCTATCGTTGGGAAAAAAATATTATTCTGCTATCACAATTTGTGCCATCTTTGAGTGCGTCTTGCAGGGAGGAAGTCCCATTCAAAAGCTTCAAAATGGGCGTTCATTATATTCTTTTAATATAAACTGGTTTATGAACAAAAATAGAATTTTAACAAATTCTTATTGAATGTTGAACATTTTGTGTATATTTAAAATAAATTTTTCGAAATTCATAATATACTTGTTCAAAAATAGAAAAATTTCCCTTAAGATATGCAACGGTTTGTTTTCACAATAAAAATTGATATTTGACTGTGAAACATGCAAATTTGTACCATAGTAGCACAAATTAATATCATATCCAATAGGTATTGGTTTCTGCTGATTGTGTTCAATAAATCAAACAGGACGATATCAATTTTGAAATGAATATTCTAACCTGAAGTTTATGATAATTTTTTAAATGTAGGGTTTTGATTGCTGCATTTTGATTCAGTCGAAATGTCCAAATTCAAACCACCCTTTTGAAACTTCTAGGTCTATTTATTTTATTCCCTTACTTACATACTTGCCATGCTTTTAAGAGCGAGTACTAAACTTTGAAAATCAAAGGTTTAAAGAAAAGAAACGCGTTTCAAAAAAAATACTCTTTTTTTTTTTTTAAATTAGCAATTAATTTTAGAATAAATTCAAGGAATTTATACAAATATACAAGTTGATAAAACCCTAACTGCAATTTCTTCACAATTGGTGGCAATATTGGAAAAAACGTACTTCCGTCTTGAATATTTCGTGTTTTGGATATATTTAAGGGGAAAACTGTCCTATACATGCTATGCAAGTATCAAACCAAACTATTACAATAGTTCAATCTTGAATGGCCCTTAATTGTTTTTCAGCATAAGGCTTTTTTCTGTTATCACCAGTTCATAACGTTCCCACTAATTTTCAGTCTCTTTTTATTTATGTGTGGACCAAAACTCAAACTTAATTCCACAAAAAAAAAAAAAACAACAAAAATTTAATAAAAATGGTTTTTCTTTACCGCAAACTTCTTTAATAACGCAAGTCGCAGCAATATCATTACGTTTTTGTCGAAAAAAAACCGTTAAGTAAATCTACTGAAACAATCAGTTCTACTGAAAAATATAACGTTCATATATCAATGAAAAAAAGGCATACAGTTCCGTTTCTACGTAACTACATTTTCGTACAAGATCTTGTTTAACATTAAACACCACTGGAAAACTATGAGTAAAGAAGAAGAAAACTATAAAGTGTAAAATGACCTCATAATTAAAGTTAATTCGATTTTTTTATTTAATCCAAAAATTCAATTTCGAAAAAAAACTAAAATTTCTTAAAAAAACTAAACAAAATTTGCTAATACGTGGTTCACGAATTTAAACAAATTCCGCGAAAAACGCAATTTAAATTTTTTTTTTCATGTAACATAGTACTAAAGGCACATCTTTTTTTATTTCTTTAGATAGAATCAAATTGGTTTTGTAAAAATAAGGATACCCTTAGACAGAACTCAATAAATACTACGTAAAGTCAGTTTTCACAAAAAGTGGACATGTTCCGTTTTTCCACCGAACCCTTCGTTCGTTCTTATTTAAAAAAAAAAACAAAGTTTTTTCCTCTGAAATCCAAAAAAACTGTATTTTTCCCAAAGCAAACTTATTTTCGTAGAATTATTTCACTACTCTGTTAAAGAAGTGTCGGAAATAAATCCTCGAGCTATCACTTGGACACCCTGTAGTACCTTTTACTTAAAATAAAAATAAACAAAACAAAAAACCCTCTCTAGTACCTAAAATGTATCGAACAAAAAAAAAAAAAAAAGAAAAAACAAAAACAAAAAACAAACTATGATACCAATTCAAACAATTTAGATGTCCTGCTGGTTACAAAATTTCTGGCAGCCAATGCATAAACGATAACGAATGCTTACTGTTTCCTTGTCGCAACGGTGGCAGATGCCGTGATCACAATCCTCCGAAAAAATACGAATGTATATGTCCGATGGGCTTCACCGGAATGCATTGTGAATTGGAACTCCTGGCATCTGGAGTGTTGACACCATCCCGTGATTTTATAATAGCACTTGTTCTATGTTCCAGTACTTTAATACGTGAGTACTCTTTATTTTTTTTTTAATTTTAGTTTTTCTTAAAAAAAAATTTAATTTGTTTTTTTTTTTTTGTTTGTTAGTTTGAAAGTAAAATTACCTAAATTATTTAATATTTAATTTGGTGTGCGTAAGATTTAAGTTTATTTTTTTTTTATTATTTTAAATAATCATAAGGTAAGTAAATGTTAAAATATTAATGGTATTTGTTTTTTTTTTTAATATTTTATTCAACTCTGGATTATATTGAATAACAATATCTTTTTTTGATGAAATACATCAAATAGAACGGTAAGTAAATGAAACTCTGATATATTATTATCTAACTAATTTTCCTCGAAATAATTCGAAATCAATCGAAAGAATCGATAAATGCTTTCATAAGCCTTCTTTAACTATTAAATAGGGTGAATTTTCAAAGAAAACTATAGAACCGATTTATAGAATGCTTATAGAGTTATTATAGAAGAATCCACTCTTAGTTTTGAAATCTACTTACTAATAATGCGTGGCTGTTGCGGACTCCACTTCAAAAGAATACAGGTGTCCATCGGCCCTTGGCTTAAATTTGCGTTCTGCCCATTTTCAAACTCTTGACTCAATAAATACAAAATCTTAGCATCATTTTCAACACTCTAAGACACCAAAATTATTTTTTCCAACTACTTTGACTTCCTTAACCTATATTTAATTTTGTCTGCTATGAAAAGTTTTTTTTTATCACATCTTAGGTTGTCATCTGAAAGCCTTCCGATACTTCTCCTTTGCGTTTTTGATTACCATCAAATTAATAACTAACACTTTCAGATTATTCCCTTCAATTCGCATAAAAGTATCTTAAAATACCCCTCAATGGTAGAAAAAAAAAATTTCTTTCATTTAAAATCTAATTCTATGAACTCCTTGAGAAATAAAAAAATATGGGTCAGGTTGTGGTCAGGATATAATAAAAAAGTAACACCCTTATACTCATAAAATGCCTTCCATAAAAATTATGGTCTCATTTTTATTTTTTTAAAGCGAATTTAACCTACGCAAGTAGGTTAGCCAATCTCATTTCCCTTTTTTCCCTTTCAAGAGAAAAAAAAATAACAAAACCGGAACCACCTAAAGAAAAAATGCATAAGTATATACGAACATCTTCCAATATAACAATAAATTCCAAGAGATCCTTGCAAATAACAATAAAAAAAGAAAAAAAATTTTAATAAAATTTTAAAACCCGTGACATTTTCACTTCCAGGCTTTCGTTTTTTTTCTCGTTTATTTTTTTTTTTTTAACTCGTGTAGCTTCTTTGGTGTAGAAGAAGCCTTTTTTCAAAAAAAAATATCCTCGTCGTGGTTCGTTTCGTTTATTTTGCAAAAATATATGTTTTCCCTTAAGAATAATGGAAAGACATTTTCTTTCCTTCACATCCTACGTAATATCCTTCGTATATGTGTATGAATGAACGTTTTATATATTATTTTCTGTATTTTGTATATTTCAATACTCTTTATTATTATTTTTTTTTTCTTTTTGTTCGTCTTGGGTAAGGTCATAGCGGAAAAGTGCGTACATTTGGGTATACAATAGCGTTCAAATAAAAATATATGGAAAAGGTATACTCGGCATCCTGGGAATGTCCTTTTCTCATCTTATTTTTTTTCTATTTCTTAAATAATATTTTCAGGAGACTTATTTATTTCAAGTTGTATTATTTTACCGTCTATATATCTTACCGCTAAGCACAAATAAAACTTAGATACAATTTTGAGTTTTTCTTGTGTTTAGTATGAAGATAACATTTCGTATTTATAGGTACGAGTACATCAGGTGGTATTTACCAAAATTGAAGGGATACACATCTGTATACGCTCAAATAAAAAAAATTGACAAACGTAAATGTCTTATACAATTGTAGACCTGATCAAATGGGCATTGAGGACATTTAAAGGTTAACAAATTAAATAAAAAAAATTAATTAAAATTAAATTAATAAAAAAAAATTTTATTATGAAAAAGACTAAGTTGCAATATAGAAATGCGTTATACTTTCTTATATTGTTAATCACAATCTTTAATTACTCTACCATCTCTCAAATTAATCTATGCATTTTCAAATCGCATTAGAGGAAAATAGTTTAACCCAGTTGACGATTTTAAATAAAAAGTGTATTTAAATAAAGTCTCCTTTGCAATAGGCACAACAAAATAAATGAAATGTTAACAGCAACAAAAAAACACGTATACGCCACAGTGAACCTAAATATGTTTTTATTTTTGCTCACGTTCGAATAGTTACTATCGTTTTTGAAATCATTGAAAAGGGATACAAGAAAGGCATATGTATTTATCTCCTTAGGCTAGGCAAAATATTTATTTAAAGATAAAGTTACAATAAGGATCTTGGCAACCTAAACAAAAACTTAGGCTCTTATTGCTTTGTAGAATATTGTTTTAAACAAGAATCTTAAATCCATTTTAAAGTTTTTTTTTCTGGTTCTAAAATCAAATTTTCATTAAGCAATAGTTTTGTTTCTTTCACAATTATCTGAATTCTATAACAAGGGCTTATTTGACCACATACTTCTCACTTTTCACTTTGCAACTTTTCACTTTTATTTGAAAGTTGTGAAATGAAACTTTCAAATAAAAGTGAAAAATTTGCAAAGACGATCTTTATTGAAATTAAAAGTTGAAAAGTTTACAAAAAAAAAACATTTCACCAGACACAAATTTGCGATAAGAAATGTTCTTTTTTTGCAAAATGAAAAGTTTTGTTAGTTTGCAAAGTATTTGTACTTTTTATTTCACCAAACACATAATCTTAGCAAATTATATCAATAAATTAAGAAAAAGAGAAGTTTTTGTTTGCAAAAAAGAGTTTATTGAAAAAAGATGTCGTTAAATCATAATAAATGAATGAAGTTTGAAGTAAATAATAGTGATAATGAAGTTGGTGTCGATAGGATTTGAAACCCGAACCTCTAGTGTGATAGTCGAATACTCTACGATTTTCAGGATCTTGTAATTGTCGCTCAAACAATTACTATGCTACTTCGCAAAATACGAATTCAAATGCAAAGTTCTATTCTAGATTTATGAAACGCTTTTACTTTTCAATTTTCAAAAATATTTTGAAAAATTTAAAAATGAAAATTGTTTTCAATTTTGCAAGATTTGTGAAACACTTAGCACTTTTACTTTGCAGGAAATTATTAATTTGCAAAGATGCAAAGATGCAAAGTGAAAAGTGAAAAGTGTTTGGTGAAATGGGCTCCAGGACTTTATCAACTGATCCATACGTGCAAATTATAAGTACACTAAGTGAAAAAACGCAACGTTAAATAAAATCCAATCATACTTAATTGTAAGTTGTAACAACTTAGCTCAAATAAATTTAAAATCAGTTTGAAACATATGAAATTTATTTTTCAAGTAGGTTCAAGTTGCAATATACACATTTTTAACAGAAAATTGGCACTATGGGTAAGACACTAGACTAGTAGTAAAAGCTTCTTAGATTCAAATCTCCCGATCGATGGTATTTGCTGTTGTTTTTGAGGTGAAAAACTTTGGTTTAACCATGCTTTTCTTAAAAGAAAGCTTTTTAAATTCACCTTTTTTATCTTAAATTTTAAAAATTTAAATCCGAAAAATAGTAAAATTAAAGTGATTTTCTTTTTCTTTTTTTATAAGTCATAAACGACATCGATTCTACCTACCTGATTTGTGGATTATGCAAAAGAAGACTATGAGTGAAATTCTGTAGCTGAAGCTGATTTATTGATGAAATTGCCCAAAAAAATAAACCAATTTTTCGATGGTTTTTTACCTAAGAGATAGGATTTGGAAAGAAATTAGGAGATATTGCCCCTTAAACCAATAAATCCTTCAATTTGAACAGCAAAAAGAAAAACACGAACCAAAAAGTTTTCAAAATATGCCATTTAAAAATTTATGAATTGTAAAATCACATTTTTTTTTTAAACTGTCTTAAAAATATAATAAAGTATATCTACATTAGTGTGATTCAAAAAAAAAAAATTCTCCCGAAACCAAGCTAAAAAATTTTGTTTAGGCTAAAAAATGAGCCTTGCAAATAATCAACTCTTAACTTAAATATTTAGTTCACTGACAATGCACTTTTCGTTTTTCCATTCAAATTGAACAGTAATTTTTTTTACTCCAATTGCTGTAACTCACGAAATCACGTACAGTAAGGTTTTGATATTTTTTTAAGGTTTTTAAAAGCTCTGTAAGATTGTCAGAGGTCATATGTTTGTGAAAATCCCAGTGCAATTTGTATGGAAACATTAATTTTAAGAGCTGATTTTTCGCAAGGCTCATTTTATAGCCTAAAACTTTTGAATAGCAGAACTTGCCGCGTTTAGAAATGTAGAAATGTGTATATATAGGATTTAAAAATACCAACTAGTCCCAATTATTTCATTGTAGAGTTGAAGATTATCTGAAATTAACTCGTGATATTTTATGAGTTTTATTTTAGCAGTTTGATCAGTGCCTTTTGTAGTATGCATAAACGGTAGTAAAAGTTCTTACTATTAAATTTTCATAGTATTTACTACTATTCATACGCAAAAAAGACATAGATAATGCTGCTAGTATTTACTTCAGTTTTTCTGCATATGAGCCATTATCTTACTAAAAACTGTTTCTTGAGTTAACAAAGCTTAATTTTGTACGAAAGATTTACTAATTCTCTGAAAAACTGGTCTTTTGGAATTTTAACAAAATACCAATGTAACTTTAAATTTATCAGCCTACATCCGATATGTAATTCTTTATACTGACAGAACTTACAGAAAAAGTTATTGAAATTCACATTTGTCAAATTTGATTGTAATATTTTCAAGAAATCAATAACTTAACATTATAGTTTTTTAATGAAAACATAATTTCGGACGACCCCTTACCTCATTTGCGTTTTTATCTAATTCCTGTCTCATTTTTATATCTGTTCTGACTATATCCTGTTCCAATGAGATTTTTTTTTAATACGGGGTTATATTTTAGGTATTTTCCGTAGATTTGTCTTATGACCACTGATTTTGATATGACAAAAACATTTATTCCGTATGTTTAAAAATATATACATATGTATAAAATTGGAAACCCCTTCCTCCTAAAAGCCCAAGATTGTCATAATCTATCTATCTTTCCGTTTTATTTATATTCAGAGTGTAGGATTTTGTAATACAAAATTTAACTTCCTCCATACAAATCTAAAAGTGCAATATATTCTTAAGCGTCCCAATACTAGTAAGAATATAAGAAATGCTATAGTTTAACAGTGCCAGAGCGCAAACTATCATTCATTCGTTTTTAACTCTTTCTTTAATAATTATAAATGTGCTACCTGTTGCATTTCCTTTAAATAATTTATTTATTTTTTTAATTTCAAAAACCATGGGCAGCTCCTACTTCCTTTGTGTAATTCTCATTAAATACATTCATATTAAAATTCCCCGATGGGAACTTATACCATAATTAAAAAAAAAAACATTCGTAACGAACAAAATGAAAATACTTTGAAGATATAAGAAAGGAGCAGAAAAATCTAAGATTAAAAATTCATATCTTGTCATTATTTATATAAAAAAAAATAATTGCATGAATTCAGTTTTTCAGACAAAAGGAACATTTCACCTTCATTTTTCGTGTTGATTTTTTGTTTTTTTTTTTTTTTTTTTGTTAAAACAATACAAAAGGAAATTACGTGGCATCCTTTTATACTAGAAATAGTTGTTGTTGGCAGAAAAAGAACGTGCTCTTCAAAAACAGTAGATATATATATAATGAAAAGTTTTGATAAATTTAACTTTGAATTGCATTACATTGGAGAAGTGGAGAGATCACAGTTGTTGAAGGGAGAGATAGTATATTTTGTTTTTTTTTTTTGTTTGCTCTTTTACTTTCTTTGTTGCTGGTATAGCTAATTAAAAAAACATTTTTCTCCAAGAGTATAGAAACAAAAAAACAAAAAAAAGGATGGACGGACTTCTACCAGAATCCATTTGCAATGTAATTTTTGGGAGAAATAGCAGCATTGACTCAAAGTTCGTCCTCCATTAAAAGTTTTGTTTTGTTTTGTCTGATGTTGTTGTTGTTTTTTTTTTTTATGATATTTACTTGAATTAATGTTAAGAACAACAAATGAAATTGTTGAAGGATAATGTAAATAAATATATACAAACAAAATGAGGGCAAAATAGTACAAAAAGTGCAAACAATAGAAATTGAAAACAAGGGTTCAAGAACTGAGACAAGAAATACAAGAAAAAAAAAAAAAAAAAAAATTAAAACACAACAGATAACGATGAACTGAAAAACTGTTTTCTAGAATATTGTAAATAGGTAATGAGGCCAATGATTTTTAAGATCAAAATAAGGTAAATCATCTGGTTAATGAAGGTGACTTCAAAGAAAATAATTTAAGAAGTTAACAGGAAAGCTCTGATTTTGTAATTATAAAATCGATTTCGATTAAAAGTTAGAAAAAGTAAAAGTTTTTTTTCAGATTTGAGTAAAGTTAAAGTAAAAAGTTTAAAAAATTAGTTTTCCCTCAGAACAAAGAGCATTTAAAATAATCAACCTTGATTTTTTTAATTAATTTATCTTGGAGTCCATAGTCAAGGGAAAAACCATTAAATTTAAGAATTTATTCAAGGAATTTGACAGAAATAGTGTTATTAGTCAAAATTCTCTTGTAAAAATCTGATGAAATGTTACTATTAGCCAGAGGGGTCTAGTGACCTTACGTCCCTTTCTACCACTCCAGGCTCATATCGCTCATTTACTTGGAAATCGTCATAATTCAAAAAAACTCTATTTTGCAAAAAACGTGTTTAAGGTTTTTCTAATTGGTCCAAAATCAATGAAATAACTTCTAACAGGGAAGGTAGACGAGATTATTACTCGGAATCTTTTTCACAATATGAAGGATGTTAAAACGAATAATTCAGCATTATTAACTCAAAACTCCCATAATTTTTAAAAATATTTTCTTAATCTAAATCTGGTTTCAAAAAAATTCTATCACGTGCATTTTTTTTTATTGATTTGTTAAAAATGTTTATGTTTGGTAGAGTAGAGCTCTCTTAGATTTGGCTGACCTGGTAAAACTTATAAACGGTTAAGCCGATTCGGCTCATATTAGGAGTACTTATTTATCATAATATAAGCTAAGACCAGATTTCACATTTGTGTTTATTTATAAATGCATATAGGCAACGGTTTAAAAAAAAATTACCATAAATTTCAAAATTCCGTATTTATTGGGATGCATACTGAAAAAAAAACCTCTAATTTGAACGACATTGGAATTTTTATACCCATGATGTAAGACAGAGGTTGACTATGATGTAAAAAGAGCATTAATCACAGTAAATCAAGAACATTTGTTCTGTTTTTCAAAATGGACTGATTTTTATTGATTTTTCAACATTTTTTTGAGAAGAAAAAAGAAGTAGTACAAGAAATTGGGTACTTCATAAATTACTTGTAATTTGCTCTACTTTCATTCTGCATAAATTGTTTTAGAGAAAAACTGATCACATTTTCAACTATACGCTTAAATCATACAAAAAACAAATATTTTGAATTTTTTTTGATGATTTCTCATGTTTTCCGTGATAAAATTGTATGGATAACTTCAAATTCTTGCTCAGCTACCTAAAAAAACATAAAGTTAGCCATTGAAAATTATTTCTTCCGAGATTTTCATCGCTAAATAAGCTTTGACTGAACTACAGAGAATATTTCGGACCAATAATAAACTTCAATTTGCAATATCTTTGCGTGGAAAACGCGTTTTGAAAAGATTTAAAATGATTTTGAAAGACGAAATGCAGTTTTTTCACATCTTATTAACAATTTTGTAACAAAGTATTAACCAGTGAAAAAAATCGACGTTAAATGCACCAAAAACCGGATTTTGACATGTTTTTGTTACCATATCTCAAAAACGTGATGTGCTAGAGTAGTTTTGACCTCAAAATCGGATTCAGCTTGTCAAAACAAATTTTAGAAAAGTATGTTTTTGTTTTGAAGGCGATTTTCGTTGCACACCAGTGATAATCAGACATGACATTACGATGATATTCTCTATCAAATAGTTTAAGTTTTAACTACAAAAATAGTAACAACTCTTAGGAAGAATACTAGTATTTTGAAACTCAGTTGATGTGTAAAGCTAAGCACTTTTAATTTGTTTTATTCTGTTCAGGCAAATCTTTAAATTTATATGATTTGTTGCTGAAAATGTTCTTCAAACAATATATTTTATTTGAATGCTTTTGAATTTTATTTAAAAAAAAAATCAGGTTTTCAAAAATGTACTTCTCTTCTTTGACTTCTTTGAAGTGTCAATTAAAAAAAAAAGTAAACCTCACGATGGCGACCGACACGGCTTCAAAATAATAATAAAGAAAATATATAGAAAAAAAAAAACCAGAAAGTCAATCAAAAAAAAATCCTCTCTCGACCGACACGAGCCACTGCACTCTCATTCGCTACGTGTTTCTCGTCGTTTTTTTTTCATCGTCTTGGCTTTTCATCAAAAGTGACCTAGTTTACTTTGAAAAGTCATATTTTTTTGATTCTTTTGCTTTTCGTTTTCAACATAGTTAACCGCTAGCATATCCTTTTCCTTGCAATTCGTATCACAAACATTTATACAAACTACCAGTTTCAGTATGAAATATGTCTAGGTACATAAAATTTCTTTTTTTTTTTTCATCTTCGCATTTCCAGATGAAATAAACTTCAAACTCACAAAAAGCCTGACAATTAAAAAAGAAAAGTGAAAAGAGCAAAAATGAGAGTAAGATACATAGACTTATATAAAAACCCATAGGTACCATATACTATACACATTCGTTTGTATAGACGTCCTGGTCTCTATATACAGTTCCAGGACGTTTTTTACTTTGTATGTTGCAAAGGGAAGTCATTTTTGCATCTATGTTTTTTTTTCCTTAACTATGCATTTATTTAAATAAAGTTTCTAGGACGACATGCCATGCCTTGTCATCATTGCACTATTATAAAACTGGCGAGTGGCTTTTCTTATATATCATCAGTCCAAGTCCAGCAGGCAGCCATCATTGCAGTGATGTGATGCAGTTGCAAAAAGAAAAAAGGCGGGAATATCTCAAAAAAAATAAAGGAAAACTAACTGAAAATGTCTTACTATCAAAATGCCAGTGATGTCGGAAATGAGTGATTCAAAAAATGTCCATTTTCTTTTCTTTTTTTAGTTTTGTATGAAGACCACCCACAGTTTTTGAATTTCGAAAAATGCAAACAAGCATGAAATTCAATGTTCAAAAGAACCTAGAAAAGAAATAATTGGAAAAAAAAATTAAATAGTTCAATTTCTGAAAGATTGTCTGCCAGTTTGAGCTTGTCACTTTTAACAGGGCTGCAATTGAAGAATTTCCATTAATGAAGCCTTTGAAGGTTTATTAGAACGAGTAATGTCAGCATTTTGTACGTTTTTTTGTAGAATTCAAGTAGTTTCAATAAGGTTTCTCAATT
This sequence comes from Meliscaeva auricollis, assembly GCA_948107695.1. Lineage (NCBI taxonomy): Eukaryota > Metazoa > Arthropoda > Insecta > Diptera > Syrphidae > Meliscaeva > Meliscaeva auricollis. The sequence continues at coordinate 27,195,642 of OX403618.1, forward strand.
TTATAACTCATTTCACATTTGATTTATAAAAAACAAATAGAATAACAGCTGACTTTTTCACAAAGTACTACCGCTAGGACCGGTACAAATTCTAGAAATGAGTCACCATTTGAGCGGAAATATGCTTCGAACAGCAGTCAAACTTCCTGAGAGTTGAATAATATCCAATGGCACCCAACTCTCAGGAACTTTGAAGGCTGTTCGAAGCACATTTACGCTCAAATGGACACCCAACTTTAGAACTTGTACCGGTTCTAGCTAAAGGACTGTATGAAGAAATTGGATGTAAATAAGCGTATTATAAATGGGTAGAGTGTTATCTACTGGCATGGAAAAGGTTCTAAGTTCAATTACAGCTGAAAAAACTGTTTTTTCTATATTATTTTCTTTTTCACATGCAAATTAACAAACAATTTTGATCACAAGAATCGGTTGGCCATGAAAAATATATTGGGTATGACGCTTATTGTGGTGGGATCGTGGGATATTGGAATCGGCTAGCCTGTTGATCCCATGTCCTTTCATCTTCATTTAAGAAATAGGGGCTAGAGCACCTTCGTCATATATCATGATGATTTTCTTTCTCTCATGTGAAGCAAGTCTGAATTGTTTAACTCATGTGAGGTCGATGGCCCACATCTCTTGAACGGACTTTTTTTTTTATTTCGAGAAAGATATTGGCCATTGGCTTTTTTACGTCAGAGATTCCACTGTTTCCGAATTTATCCATGTTGATTCTTCACTCTAGCCTTGGCGAATTGGCATCGATCCATCAGTTGTCCCATTTACATTCGTATTATACTTTTCAATGCCTGCACTGATAGTCCTTCATTTTGGGCTAGGATAAGGCCGGACACCTCCTATCTTCATTCTCGTTGTTTTTTGGTAAGAACCTTGTGATGTGGTACATTTTTATCATGCATGCATATTATCAGTTAATTCTTCTAATGTGGAAACCAGTCAAATAAAAAGAAAGCAGTTTTGAAGTTCAGTTAAATTTAAGTTTGTGTTTTTGTTTCCCTAAGGCCACTTCCTTTATCATGGCTTGTCCTTCTAACGTCGGCAGTTTTTCGGTACTGGAACTTATCTGAGGAAAGTCATTTGGTAAAACCGCAACTACAGCTAAAATAAATATACAGGTTATTATAGTTGTTTAAATTGTGTCTTAATGGTTGAAGGATGAAGGTCAATTTCAAAAGATGTCTTTATTTTTTGCATTTTGGCTTCTTGTCTATAAGGAGGAGATATTTTTCCCCGTAACCGCAACTTGAAAATAACGTTTTTGACAAAAAATCAGTATAAAAATGATCAAACAAAACTAAGAGTGACCATAATAATTCAACTCAAAAAACTTTACATTCAAAACAAAACTTTAGTGTTAATAAATTAAGACAAATTAACAGTCCAACGCAGTTTCCTGTGTTTCCGTCAAAATTCTTTCTTCATTGACTCGCTTACAAGCAACTCAGAAAAAAGGAGAAGGAGGGTTCCTGAGTTTAAAAAAGGGGCCAAACGGCAACGCTGGCATGTATTACCACGAATGTCTTTCTTGCAATCCCCCCACAACAGAAAAAATAACAAGCGAAATAGGTACAATTTAGTTAATTGTCCGAAATCAGAAGAAATTTTGTAATTTGCCTGGTGCCTATTTAAAAAAAATCGACAAATATAAAAGAGTAATATAAATTAAGTCAAAAGATGATAGCGACCTAGTCCCATATTAAATATAAAGTGCGGACCTGTAAGTACGGACCAATAATAATTCAAGGTATGTATGACATTTAAAAAAATCTTTAATTAACACAGCACCTAACTGCACCCAGTTTTAACATTGAGAAAGAAAAGCTAAGCATCCTTTTTCATCTTGAAATTAAAAAAAAAAAACATTTAAAAAAGTTTATAAAGAAACTTTGCTTTTTTATAGAGCTTTGAAGTTTTTTTCCTGTTTAATTTTTTTTTTGCATGGAAAGCGAATGTCTATTTGACGTAGAAATAAAAAAAAAAAAAGAAAAGAGAGCGTTGTCGCATTATAAATTTTTATATCGTCTGTCTAGTCCTTGCTGTCAAGGCAATTTTTCCATCTAGCAATATTAACGGAGACATTTTCTTTCTCCCCTATCTCTTTTTTTATCCTCAAAAAAAAAAAAAACCTGGACATGATGGATACTTCAAATGAAAATACAAAAACAAAAAAAAATAAAGTTCTTGTCCTTGTGTTTGTGGTCTATAACCGACGACGAGAGGCGCATATTAAATATCCTGGACCTGATGATGATGTTCGAGAGAATATTATCAACTATGATGACGAAGGTGGCGGCGAGGATGATATGACAGCCTTTGATATAACGCCCTTACAAATTCCTATCGGTGGACCGATGCCAGAGTTGGCTCCATGCAAAATGCCAATTATGTGTAAGTTATTATCCTTTTCGTCCTTGTATTTTTGTTATTATTATTTTATTTTATTTAATTTTTTTTTTGATTTTAATGAACATAATTTTATGTTTGGAACATTTTCCGTACAATTTTTTTTCTTTCTCTCATCTTTTTTTTTTTTAATTTTTCAATCTAGATCCTGTTATGACACTGATGCCAGGCCAGGAGCCAAATGTTGGCATCTTCATTGAGGAACATAAAAAGCGTGCTGATAGTGACCCCAATGCCCCGCCATTTGATGACCTAAGAAATTATGCCTACGAGGGTGGCGGCAGTACTGCTGGATCTTTGAGTTCATTAGCGTCAGGTAAGTTTTTTTTTTTATTTTTGTTGTTGTTTGGTTTTCATTGTATATAGTGAATATTGTCTTGTCTTTCAAAAAGGGTATATAGGGTGGCGTTGAAAACTTAATAAAGTAACTTCTACTGAGTGGATGTTGGTATACAATAAAGTTGGATGCCATTGTTGGGCTTGGGTTGCTGGTATGGTCGTTAAGTGGGATATTAAAAATTATTTGGTAGTTAAGTTGGCGGGAGCGTTTTTAAGATAAACTCAATTGTGAATAATTTAAGGAAGTTAAAGTCAATGTTTGTGGAACAAGATTATGTGGGTGACCCCAAATGATAGGACACTATTAATTTTATGTTAACAAAGATTTTCGTATTAAATATTTGGGTTGAACATATCCTTGAACGAAATAAGAATATGCTGAATTAACGTCTTGAGATTATGTTTAACAGTTTTAGTTGTTTTTTTAGTTACTTTTTAAACTATTTAAAGTGATTTTATATTCAAGGTTAAGGACAGTATCTACTTTGGGGAAGTTTTTGAAGATGGATAAATGTGAAATGTTTCTTGATATCGAAGTTAACCACAGTAGCATAAAAAATTAGGGTAAAACTTTAATTAAAGATCAATTTTGACTGATAGTTTAAGTTGTTGTTTATTGTGCTGCAGGGAAAAAAGCTTAATAGGTCCCGTAATTGTACCTACATAATTTTTCTTTGGCATTATTAAGTTATCCTAAAATAAGCTTACCCAAAGGAAACTTCTGCACTAGCGCTACCAAATTGTGTCTGCTATTTTCAGTCTTTTACACTATTAACAGGTCTCAGGTCAGTTTTTTTCCTAATTTGTTTTTTAATATTTTTTGAAGTTATTGTTCTACTTTAGACAAAATATTTGTAGAAGATCGATATTAGACCTGTCAAATTAATGATGTCATCTAAACTAGAAACTTTTCCTCAAAAGCTTGCCATTTTAAAATATTGAATATTTTACGATTCAACAATGCGGCCATATTAATTTTTACAACATAAGGCAATCTATCAAAGCAGATAATGGTCACTAATAGTCATACTTATCGGTCGGTAACACATATTTTAAGGGCTGATATTTCATGACTGCAGTTCCTGTGCTCTATGTGTAAATGGTATGCACCAATCTTCCTCGGCACTAATCACATTGTATCCCTTCCGTTCTAAGGATTGCTTCTTGCATGTTTCGTACCCTACTTGATCTTGTACTGTCGTCTATATACATTTTCCATAATGACCGGCAGCACCGACTCACTCAACGAGTAGTCAATATTGAAACACTTAGGTTGGGTACGAAATCCCGCTGTACAAAATCTACCTACACAAAATCACGCGGCATAAAACCTCGCCCTTGCAACACCTTTCTATTTTACTTTTTAGTCACTCGATTTCATGAGAATCAACAAGAACGAAGTTTTCTACTACGTTTTGATTTTCGATGTCATCCCTGCACTGATTTTTTAATAATTTTATTTTTGAAGACACGAATCCATGAGATTCAACTGCAACAAATTAGGAAAAAAACCCTTCGTTCAATTAACGTACAGTATAAACCAGTGGGTTCTTGAAATTTTTTTTAAGTTTCGTGTCGGATGCCAACAGTAAACGGGTGGTTGCTGCGGTGTATTTTGTTGTTTTTAAAAACAAAAAAGGAGGCACACCCTAGATCACGAATATGCAATAGCGAAGTATGTTTTGGGGGGAGGGGGGTGAGAGGGACAAACTGCATGGATGCGAGGTTGGGTGTATGCAAAGTTTTTCTTGATTGGAATTTCTTTCAATAAACAAATCCCATTGAAATGTTAGTCTTCGGTAAAAACTATATAATATTGAAACAACTTATTGCTCTTTTACTTGTTTCTTTTTGTTTGTTTGTTTGTTTTTTTTTTTTTTTTTTATTTCAAATTACATCATTTTAATTTTTATTTAAAGGTACTGACGATGAACAACACGAGTACGATTACCTTGGAGCGTGGGGTCCACGTTTCGACAAACTAGCCAACATGTATGGCCCTGAAGTCAATCCCGACTTGGAGTTGTAAATCACACAAAAAATTTCAAAGAATTTAAATTAAGACAAATAATAATTAAAACAAACCAACAAAATATAAAATCTTAATTTAAAATAAATAAAATAATTATAAAACAAAAAAAAAAAATCATACATAAAAATAATAATCAACAACAGGATTTACAAAACCGAGACATACTCAACAAGAAAACAAAAAGGCGTAAAAAAAGAAAAAAAAATCAATCCAACAAAATAATTTTTTTTTTGTTTTTTAAACGCAATGGATATTAAATAACTGTATAGATATTAAAAAAAAAATATTGACTTAAAAATACGAAAATTCAACATGACAAGTAAGAATTGCATAAATAGAAAAAACAAAAAAAAAACAACAAAAATAACGAAAACCCTTTCGCTCATTAAAAAATAAGTTTTAATTTCATTAATTTAATTTCTTTTTTTCATTTTCATTGTAATTAAAACAAAACTTAATACCAAAGTTAATTGTTATTATTTATTTTTAAAATTATAATGCCGTAGGATAATGTTACATAATAAATTAAAACAAAACAACATTTCTACTTGGATATTTTTTTTTTTTTTAGAAAAACAAAAGTAAAAAAATTTTCAACGACATTTTATACATAAAAAAATACAATTCTTTATTATTTAATATTATATACAAACAAAACAAAACACAAAAAAACATTTAAAACATTATAATGTTTATTTAAAAAAAAAAACAAAAATACGAACACATACATACATACATAAAACTAATATTGAACTTCTTTAAACCAAAAAAAAAAGGGAAAAATTAAAAAAATATATACAAGTGCATATTGCGATATATTTAGTAAGTATATTTACATAAACAATTTACCAATTAGTTTTGTACTTTTCTCCCTCGAAACAAAAAAAAATTATAACTTAACAAAAAAAACAACAATTTGACATAAATTAAAATTAAAACAAAGTTGGAAATTAAAAAAAAAATAATTAAAAATTATTTTAAAATAAAGTTAAAATATAAATTTTAGGAATAAGTATAAATTTAATGCCAGTACCTATTCATAAATTAAAATACAAAACAAAACAAAAAATGTATGCGTAAAAGTAAGTTTTCAAAAAAAAAAAAAAAAAATACACCAATGCAATCCCTATGCATATGAAAATTCCAAGCAAGAAAAATTAAGTGAAAGGTTAAGTTAAAAAAGTAAAAACCATTCACCAAACAGAGTTGTGGTTAATTAATTATTATAAAAAAAAAACTTAGTATCTAAAAATGAAAAAAAAAATTTACCCAAAGACTGTTTTCGTTCCATCATATGATATTGTAGGCGGCGAAGAAAGTTAATAAAATAATTAAACAAAAAAATTATATATACCACATAAGAACTTATAAAAATTGAAGAGCATACATATACATACCTGCGAGATACTTCAATTGATGTCATTTCCATAATTTTGACATTTTCAATCTAAAAGTTTGATATGTATAAGAATTATGTATATGTATTACTCCATGCCAGAGACATTAAAAATGTGAATAGCAAAAATCACCAAAAGCACACACAGTCAAATTGGATTTATCAACAAACAAAAAAAAGTTTATCTCTGGTTATGTACTACTCCATGATATTTCTCTTTATCCATCCCATTTTTTCAATGAAAAATAAATCACAATTTCACAAAACATTCACCATACACACACTCACACCACATTCTTTAAAAATAAAACAAAAATAAAAAACAAAATGAAACATAAAAATTACATTAGAAAACTTAGCGCAATTGGTAATGTACATAGAATAGAAAGTATATAAAATTAAAGATTATATTAAAAATTATATATAAATAACTAATAAAACAAAAATATATATAATAAAAAAATAAAGAAAAAAAAAACAACTAACTTTAAGGACTAAATATAATTTCAGAATAAAAAAAAAAATTAAGAAAAAATAAAACAATCTAGAAATGTAATTACATGGTACATCCCTATAAAAAAAATTGATGTAGTGTTAAAAAATTAAATTAAAAAAACATTAAAAATTAAACAAAAAAATGAAAACTATGAGATTTTAGATTTAACGAAAAACAATGGGAGTTGATGAAACAAAAACAGTATTTTTATGATTCAATGATATTAAAAAAAAAAAACAAGATATTGAATTTCTTTAAACTAAATTGCACTTTTAAGGTTTTTTTCTATTTTAATTATAAAAAAATAAATAAATTAAGAATTCTTGTATAGTGATTTAAATTTTCTTATTATTTTTTTTTTTTGTTTGTTTATTTACTTATATTATGCTGTTTACCAAATAAAATAAAATTATAATCGTTTTATTCCCCAAAAGAATTTATACTTTGAGCTTATTTTTTTTTTTGAAATTAAGTACCTACATTTGAGATAAAAATGGTAAAAAGAAAAGGGAATACACGTGAAGAGCAACATCAATTGAATTGAAGAAGAAAGTAAATTAATACAAGAAATAAGAGACATTTTCGGTAAGTCTAATGGTTTCACTACCTAAATCTTATTAAGGGTAGTCTTACCTCTTTTGTGTGTGAATTATAGCGAAATCAAAAATATATTCTACATTTGTTGAGGTGAAAATGTTTTAGAAGCCTTTTGCAAGCCTTAACTTTGGTATTTTTCATATTTATCAAAGTTGGTGTAATAGTTAGGATGCAGTAAGGTCACTTTAACTTAGTGTACACCACTAACGACACATCGCATTCAAAATTCGAGAAACTGGATGACTTACACGTAAATTTTAATGAAATTTATTTCATTGAACTTCCTTAGCTTCTTAATTTGTCCTGAATGACATTTTAATCAAAAAGTATTTTTTTTTTGTTTCATTTAAAAAAGTTTAGAATTATTTTAAACAGTTAGTTTTTTTTAAATAATTAGGATTTTTTTTTTTTCCAAAATAAAATATTTTTCATATTTGCCCTATTTTTTTGCGGAAAAAACAAAACAATTGTTTAAAACCAAAATCTGATGTTTCCTAAGAAATAGTTCTGTTAGTTTTTCAACTGCTCAAAAAAGAAAAATTTCATGTGACTAAGCGTTTACGGTTGAAACAAAACTCATTTCTATTACTTTTCTCTAAAAACAAAACAAAAAATTATATTTATGCATTTCTTGGTGAACAAAAACTCAATTCTTTTCACTTATCTTTGCCATTTTTGTTTTTATCTGTCAAATGCTGAACAATATCTTTGCTTTGTACATTTTTTTAATTTGAACTTAAAGTTTAGTTAAAAAAAAAAAAAAACATACCTAAGACTAGTTTGAATTATTTTTAACATTATATTATACAAATTAATTATAAAAAAAAACTTATATAAGCATCATTTAATTTAAAAAAATAAAATTAAAAATGTGTGAAAGGGTGTGCATTAGGAAAAAAAATTAAATAATGAATACAAAAAAAAAAAAACAAGAAAACTATATATAATAAAAATACATAATTACCATAAAATAATTCAGGGATGAACGTTGATGGTATGAATGTATGTTGAAGGTTTTTTTTTTATTTTTTGTATTTTTCTTATTTTACTTTCAAATCATCCCCTTAAAGGATGTATAGAATTATATTTTCTGTAAAAAAACATAAACATTATATAAATTGTCATACAATTTTTGTGTAATTTTACTGCACCATAATATTTGCTAAAAAAAAATTCCTTAAAAGTCTTAAACAAGAAAATAAAACAAAAACTCACTGAAAATATATATGTACTCAAACAAAAAAAAATTAAACTAATAAGAAATGATATATGAATAAATTGAAATACTCTTAAAATTTGTTTCGATTTTTTTTGGGTCTCATTTTTTATAAATATCTGATATTTTTGAAATTAAAGAAAATTGAAAAAATTATTATTTTATTAAGTTTTTTTTTTTAATTTTGTATCGCCTTATGTCTTGCCATAGTATTTAATTGTCATGCGTTACTAAAATAATTGTTGTTAATTTTTTAGTAAAAAAAAAAATAAATATCAACTTAGAACAAAATAATATAAAATCCGAAGTCTCACTAGCAAAAATAAAAAAAAGGATATATAACAGCACTGCCAAAGTAATCTTACTTCAAGGTATACATCACTCATATTTTATTTTTTTTTATTTATTTTTAAATTTAATTTTTCTGTAAAAATAAATCCATAAAATGCACAGTTTAGATTTATACAAATTTTTTGTTTCCTTACAAAAAAAAAGACAACAACAATTCAAATTATTATTTGCAAAAGAAACAATATTAATTTAATAATAAATTATTTTTTTTTATTTACCTGTGATTCTAAATTTATGATTAAATGATAAAGAAAGTAGAGGCAATCCATAATAAAAAAACAAAAAACAAAACGAGATCTACCGGTAAGAACAACATGTACTTCTCTACTTATAAAACAAACAAATAAAATTATATTATGTCAATATTTATATAATATACAAGTGAACTAGTTTAATTTTTTGTATGAATATTTTTTAAGTTTATATGTTTTTTTTTACAAAAAAAAAATAACAAAAAAAAAATTAAAAATAAAACAAAAATAATATTGTGTAATAATAAGAATATAATGGCTTTTTGTTTATTTTTTTTTTTTTTATAAATAATTATATTAGATATTATTTTCTGTATACATAAATGAAAGAGAAAAATAAAATTAAATGAAAATGAAGAAAACAAAAAATAAATAAAAAACAAAAACACTTATATAAATATAACTTTTTTTTATAATGCAAAAAGTAACGAGAAAAAAATAATAACAACAAAAAATAAGGAAAAAAAAATGAAATAGTAATAAAACAAACAAAAAAAAATTATGAAAAATAAAATCTGTAATGTTATATGGAAAAAAATAACAATATTGTGTTTTATTACCTATTTTGGGCAAATACATAGTATTTTTTTTTTGATAAAGGGTAAGTAGAACTTTAGATTTTACGGACAAACAAAATGGAAGAGAAATAAAAATCAATTGAGAGTTGTCAGCATTATTTAACATTTATAACCCTTTTTACTTGCTCTATAGGACAAGTATTGGTTTCGTGTCAAAAAAAAAAATTTGAGGTTTTAATCAAAACCAACATTACGATGATGGAGAAGTCCGAAAAAGTGGTTTTCGTCATGCCGTCCTTCGGTCTGTGCATCTGTGCGTCTATGCGTCTGTACTTCTGTGAGTCCATCTGTACATTTCTCCACTGCCCAATCGCGTGGACGGATTTTCTTCAAATTTTGTACAGATGAGTTTTACGTAATTTCGAAAGTTGGTTTTTTTTTTGTTTTTGAATATCTCACCTAGAACGAGTACCTCCCATACAGCATTTTTGAGTTACTCGAATTTTATCAAAAACGGCTCTAACGATTTTGATTAAACTTTTTGATATTATTTCTTCAATAACGATAAATTTTTAAAAAAATTTTCAAAAAAATTTATCGATCACCTTTTTTTTATGTTTTTTGATTAAAAAAAATTCAAACGATTTAAAAAAAAATTTGGTATGCCATTTTGAAGATGGCTAATATTTATCAACATTTAAAAATAAAATTTTAATCATTGACCCAATATGGAAAAAAAATTATTTTTCAAAAAAAAAAATCAAAAAGTGTTCCAATTTAAAAAAAAAAAATATTTTTGCTTATTTGTGCATATCTCTCAATACCTACACACATCAGATGACCAAAAGCTAAAATTTTCAAGCTAAATTAATACATAAAATAGCTTTGCACTACACGAGCAAGTTCGTGCGATCCAGTCGTGCATTTTATTTGCCGATGCGACCCTGACAAGACCTTTTAAAAGTGGGTATTTTAATCATTTTCTATAATATATAATATTTATCTAGTAGCTTCTCTGCTGAACCAATATCAAGAAAAAGGCATGGAAAAGATTGGATTTCTTTTTTGGTGATAAACAATTTCTAATCTGCGATTGAAATAATTACCTACTATCTCATTAACTCTAATTTGTTCAGTATAAGAACTCATTGTGAATAATAATACAGTAAGTTTCGAATTAAAAAAGTTCCTTAATAAGGAGTTTTGGGGTTAGTTTTAATTTTTTTTTTATACTTTATGTTTTTGGGGATGCTAAGTCCGAATATGAGGTTTGCCAACAAAATTTCGTGACGGAACATGGTCAAAAATTCAAAAAAAAAACTATATTATTATATCCTACTAAGCAATTTTGTGGTCTCAAAAATTGATAAAGTTTGAAATGGTGCAATTTGAAAACTATTATGGCTATATAGACAATTGTGGGCTCAAGTTTTGGCAAATTTAGTTTTCCTGAACTCTTAGACACACATTTTTGACCATTTCGTCAAGAAATTTTGTTGGCACACCTCATATTCTGATTCAGAAACCCCAAAACCAAAAAGTATGAAATAAATCAAAACTCTATAGCTACCACAAAACTTTTCTGGTAAAAACACAATTTTACTGGATTATAAGTAGTTCTCTACAACGGCTCATTGGGCCCATTTGGACCCCACAATGCTTGCTATGAATTTCTTTTGTTATCAAAGAAAGCTCTTACAAAGCTCTTTAAACAGTGAAGATGAAATTCAACCAGAAAAGTTATATATCAGGTAATCAAACCAAATTTTTTGGCTGCAAATTCTTTGAAAATTGCCACACGCTTGTGAAGGATTTCTGTTTAATCGTTTTAAGCTGTCATAAACTGAATGAAAAACTCTACCCCTGCAACCATAATCATACGTTTTCCTTGCCTACTTGAAAAAGGAGTCAAAGCGTATATCTACACAAAAGGTACACTAAGTTAGTAACCTGCGAAGGTCTATCTGAGCAATATAACTGTGAGAAACCCACTTTCGGCTGTCAAAATAAACCGGTAATGATAAAATTTACTACAACCGCACAAAAAGTGGATTTGATGTATTTGACCAAATGGTATCCATATATTTATCCATTTATTCTGGCACACGTCAAACAAATCGCTTTCAAACGTCAATTCACCTGAATGAAACAAACATTTATTCAGAAGCAACAAGCTTGTCTAACTTGTGAAGGACCTAATGGAGCAGGTACTGAATGAGCGTTCACAACAGAACCTGCATCACGACACACAGTAGAAAGGACTGCTTTGGATGTCCTCCACATTATAGGAAGAGTTGGGTCGGTCATACAAAGAGTCCCCGAAAGGCTTCCTTAAAAAAGAGGCAGACATTTTGTTCAGACATTTTGTTCTATGAGTACTTCTGTGTTAGTGGATTTCGACAACTGCTGCAATTTATTTTTGACTAGTGGTTTTTGACTTTTAAACATATGACCTAACTCTTTTTTTGTAGTTACTGGAGATGTAAGCTCAGCCACCACCACCGGTCGCTTCTTTTCAAAATGTCTCCAATAACAACCTGGAGATTGTATGAAAAAGTTATCCAATGAAATTTCTCCATTCTTTGGGGTTTGATGAGTTCCAAGGCCAGAATTTCTTAATTTAAATCGAAAAAGGAGTGCCGGCATGTGTTATTTAGTTTAAAAAAAAAAATTAAATATATCAATAAATTGGTGCTGGAACCGGGGTAGTGCTAAATACCCCGTACTAGTTTTCTCTTGACGTCCGTTTTGCAAATAACTAAAATTTAGTAATTTAGAAATCGACGGAATAAAGAATGGTTAAGTCTAATAAGCTGACATTCTAGTACGAATAGTACAATAATAACAATAATAAAAACTTAGTAAGTTAGTTTCATTCAAATATAAAATATCTGTCCACAAGCTTCAATCGCTTAAACCGTTTACGAGATATTCACAAAAAAATAAAAAAAAACCTTTTCGCAGCAAACGGCAACGCTGTTTATCTGTTATTCGAGTTTTTTGAAAAAAGAAATGCAGTTTTGTTGCAATCACTAGGTAGTACATACAAAAATTAAAAAAAAAATCGTGGAAACTGTTTTCGAGAAAAATTTTATAACTCAAAACCGTTATATGGCAGGTATTCGTTCTAGAAGAGATATTCAAAAATTAAAAAAAATTGACATTCGATACACTTAGAGATTTATTTCTAGAGAATACAAAAAGTCTGCCAACTTTTTAATTTACAAAATGGCGGCTCCAATATGGCGGCTATGGTTTTCATTGCTTGTTTCGGCCGCTATATTGGAGCCGCCATTTTGTAAATTGAAAAGTTGGCAGACTTTTTGTATTTTCCACAATTAAATCTCTAATTGTAGCAAATTTCATCAATTTTCGTCAAGAAATGGAAACGGAAATTAATTTTGTCGCTGAAACTCATAAAAAGCACCACTGTGCGCCAGTGCACCTTACGCATTAATTGGTTAACTACCATTCTATATAGCTTTGACCAACCACAGAAAGTAAACATATGTGGCACTTTTTCAAAAACATTTTTTTTTTTCAATTCATATGTGAAGAAAAATATCACTTAAAATCACATTTAAAATTAAGAAAACAAAAAATAATCCGTAATTTTTCTTTAATCATTCGTCTGAAAATTCCAATATTGAAGATCCCATTTATAGCACTTTACTGTATAAATCGCAAGCAGTTGTATTTGTCCAGCTGCTAGACGAAGTAACATTAAGTTTGGTAATTTCAAAAAAAAATATTTTGGCGGTTTAACCACATAAGATGTACTAAGAATGTTTAAACTTTTATTATTTTCAAGGAAAATCTCAAACTCTAGTATAATTATTTTTTTTTCTGGCAAACGATTCCCAAATTTCGAAATGTTATGGATCCTTCGTTCAAAGAATTCATCATCGATATTTGTATTATTCAAAAATATAGCATCTTACGAAAAAAAAAATGTAAACAAACCAAAAAGGGACGTGAATATATAGAAGCTACCTATCCCCATGTATAGTTCTCAAGGATCAAACACTATTAATATTAATAAGAATATTATTACATTTGTATTTTATTTCTTCTTTTGATCCTTTATCTTCAGACATTGAGTTCTGACCATCCTTATTCATGTTTTCAAGAGATATGTATCAATGAATTTTGCATTTATTTATATACTGCGAGGATACTACTCGTATTTTCCCAAAGAAGACCACCAACAAAAATGTATAGGTACTTCTGGTCTTTTTCTCTCGTTGTCACGTTTTAACCCCGTGTCCGTGAGGATGTTTTTGTGCGTGTATATTGAATTCCGAACGTGCTTAGCATTATAGATTGAACTGCCATATTTTTGTCGCTTTGCCATCATAGTGAATCTAATCAATGCTTGAATCACAGGAACTGATCTATTTTCGGACTGCGAATTATCTGTGCCAGAGAATATACACTGACTTTGCATAATCCCAATGACATTATGGAAGGTCTTAGGGCAAGAAAGAAATTCTTTGATTTATTTAGATGCGAAAAAAAAATCTATTTAGGTATTTCAGTCGTCTTCGTTTTGATTTTTTATGAGCTGTGCGATGTTTCTTAGTTGAGGTGGCTATATAGTAGATATCTCTAATCAGGGAGAACCTTTGTGAATTTAAAACATTTGATTTGCTTTACAATCAATTATTTAGGATTCAATGTTGAATTACTTGAATATTAAATTTGTTCTTCTTTATTTATAAAGATTGCTCTTTCCAGAGTTCAGAATACAGATAGATTTCAAGTAATGTCAAGGTGAGAGTATGTAATGTAGGTATCCTTGATTGTGCTGATTAATAAATGTTTTGTAAAAATTTCATCTACATATACATAGATTTAGGACCAACAAATGTTTTTTTTTTTGACTTTCTCCTTCAGCCATTGCAAAAAATTTATCTTCATCTATATTTTAGAATAAAATAATTCACATCTTTGCAACAATGTATAAATCTTTTTAGTAATTCTAAGAGGCTGAATTTAAGTAACAAATACACCTTTATGTTGTAGTCCTCAGGAATAGCGCCCAACTAAAAATTGAAATTAGCTTTTCTGTTCCGGCTTTTCGGTTTCCAAACCGGCTTCGAAATTTGTTTTTAACAAAAAACCAGTTGTACCAGTTGATACCTATATTTCCGTGTCTAAAGAAACAGTTTGCAATTGGGTTGCCTAGCAATTTCCTGTCAAAGCATAGGGTTGCCAAGCGTTTAACTTCAATTTGTTTGTTTTTTTTTTTTCAAATACCCAGCCTATACGGGAGGTCTTAGAGGTGTAGAAAACTATTGCATGAAAAAAATTTAATTTAAAAATTTGCGTATTCGGGATTTTTAGAAGTTTATAATTTCAGAAGGGTAAAACTAGGAAAAGGTCAAAAAGCTATTTGCTTAACTAAAAGTTCTAGAGACATAATTTATATTGGAATCGATAAAATATATAAATACATGAAAGTCATGAATACAAATAAAACAAAGTGCACGACTGCGTCGCATGTACTTGCTCTTAGTGTCAAAATTGCTGTGGATGTTAAAGCTTCTTATTATATATAAAGTTTTTAAAAATAAATAATTTTATAAGAAATGTAAAATAAAATAAAATTTATCAATTAAAATGACATAAGCAACTTCTTCACTCATCTTAAGCTCCAAACTAAGTATGTCATTTAATTTGGTTAAAAAGGATAAATTTTAAGAAAAAAAAAAAAAAAAAATCATTAGAGCCGTTTTTAAAACAAAAAAAATATTTTTTTATATATAAAAATTCTCAAACCTTGTTTAAAAATGAAATTGGTATTCCATTTTCAAGAATACATATATTAATGCTCATTTAAAATTTCAAAAAACTAGTGACCCGTTTTCGAAAAATTGATTTTTCTAAGAAAAATGTTGAAAGAATTTTTAAAAATCCAAAAATTAATTTTCAAAGTCAAAATATTGGAAAACAATTGAAAAATAAATGTTTGAACTAATTTTTCTCAAAATTTTATGTAATTAAGTACTGATTTAGTTTTTTTTTTGAAATTCGATGCTCTTATCTTTTTTATAAGCAAAAACAGATATTAGTTCAAAAGCTTTTTTTTTAAATTTTGACTTTAAAAATTAATTTCACAAAAAAAGCTTTTTTCAAAATCTTATAAAAGAAAGGTTTTTGGCTTCACAATGTATAGCACGTTATTGTAGGTGTAACCGTTAATTTTTAATAATTTTTTTTTTCCAAATTAAGTCAATTTTTTTAGAAAATTACCCGTCCCGGCTGGATGGGGGGAATAGACCCCCATACGACTTTTTTCTTAACTCGACCTAACCTACAAGCTATAGCTTTTTGGCACATTACTTCTGAATCACCCTGTATATCAAGTCATGCATTCGTACAAAAAAAAAGTTGAGATAACAATCAAATGGTATTTTTTATAATCATTTTTTTCGAAAATGAATTCAAAAATCATTATAGAAGAAATCAAAGTGCGTACCTCGTTTTGAGGTAAAATACATTTAAGAAGCTCTTTTAGTCATTTGAAAATCGAATTTTATGCTTTTTTAATTTTTTTTTTCTAAAACTGCATTAACAAATGTTTAATTAATATTTATCAACATCTAAAAACTAAATAAAAAAAAAAAATATTCAATAGTTTTCGAAAAAATGATATTTCAAAAAAAAGTTAATTTTTTTTTTTTTTAAATCCAAAAAAATAATTTTCGAAATTTTTCTTACTTAAGATCAGTGACACAACTTAAAAGCTTTAATATAAAAAAAAATGGTTAAAATTGATTGAGTCATGAAGGAGAAAATCAGAATTTAAAAAAAAACGGCAGGTACCGTTAATAACGATTTTTGAAAAAATGGTTTTCATTTAAAGATTGACCTTATCCAAAAAATGACCATGATTTTTTTAATCAAAATCAAAGGAACCATTATTGAGAAAAATTAATTTTTCTAAAACCGGTATATGGCAGGTACCGTTATTTTTGATAAAAAAAATTATTCAAAAAACGCCTGGGGATAGTCCCCAAAAAACGCCACATACCAAGTTTGAAATAAATCGGTCCATCCGTTTAGGCTGTTCTCTCTGATACATACAGACAGACAGAAAGACGGACAGACAGACAGACAAACCGACAAGATTCCCATTCATCCCAATGTGTGCCCTCTTTTCGATCTAATTAGATCTACAACAGATTTGAGTGAAACAAAAAATCAAACCATCTAATCAAAAAAAAATATATATTCAGCTTTAAAAAAAAAAAAATATGCCAAAAAAGTGATCAACCTACTAAAAATTCATTTGAGGACAACAATACCAAACAATAACAAAAATAAAATAGAATTTGAGATCTCTTCTAATATTGTTAACTGATTTGAAGGACTGGTAATATTCAAAAATTATTGCAGTATGTTAATATTTGTTAAAAATTTGATATTTCTTTAACAAAAGCAAGAGTTTGCCCTTAGTCCACCTTCCAATATAAATAATAAAAAAAAAAAAAACAATCCGATAAATGAAAATATTACTTTTTGATATTGATAAATAAGGACAGTTGGATTTTTGTTGACAAAATAAATATAAATAATACCGATTTAAATAAAGATCCATTATATAATTAATTAATAAAACAGCATTAAACACATATTATGTTCATGAAGGTTTTTTTTTTGTCTTTGTATTTCAATAAATAATAATAATTTAATGTCATTTTATGATACACCATATTAATTTAATTGCTTTCTACATAAATCCATGAGTTCCATGCTTTGTCGGTTCAAGTGAATACTTTGCATTTCCCAATGCCAAATCCAAAAGCGAAAAATGACAATTCGGATATTTTTGTTGACAGTTAAAATTTAAATCGCCATTGTTGTAGGCTTTATCATAATGATGCATATTATCTTTGTCATTGATTTCATATAATATTTTTTTACGCCTCGGGAAGCTATATGTACATAATTTATGAAAAACAAATTAATATTTTTATCTGGATCAAAAGACATTTGTGCATAGTTTTCAAAATTTATACCTAAATATTAATTTCACAATTTCCTCTACCATATTACCGGTACGATCCTTGAGGAAATTCGAACTTTCACACAATGTTCTGGAAACACAATCGCGACCATTGAAGCCCATGCTGCAGGGAAATTAATTAAATAATGAAATTTAAGCTTGAAACCAATTTGCAAACCTATCCATTGCAAGTTCGATGCCCTCATACAAATCCCTACGATAGCGAACTTTTGTATTGTGAGCGTCCAGAGAATTACTAAATCCAT
Source organism: Meliscaeva auricollis (assembly GCA_948107695.1). Classification (NCBI taxonomy): domain Eukaryota; kingdom Metazoa; phylum Arthropoda; class Insecta; order Diptera; family Syrphidae; genus Meliscaeva; species Meliscaeva auricollis. Next base: position 27,213,542 of record OX403618.1, read on the forward strand.
GTTTGTGCTGTCGGACCCAGGTTTGATTGGGCAAATCATACGCAATTCCCCAATTCACCGCCCAACTCATGTACTCCAATACTGGATTACCAATCACTCCGATAGTCATGCAAATCGAGGCCTAGAGCACAATTCTCTTAAAATAATAATTAACCAGAGACTCACTGGAATGTGATTATAGGATCTCTATACCAACCGCAAATGAAGAACCCTCGGGAAATGAAAGAAAGCGTCGCTTCCGCGATAGGATTCTGCTGTCCTTTTCCGAACATTGTATTTCTGCTATTAACAGCAGAATCCAAAAGGGCTTTAAATTCATGATGTGTTATTGATTTTCCGTATAGTTTTTTATTTTTTTTTTTCTGCTGATTGAACTAGTTTAACGTTGAACTCAACTGAACCGATACACAAGACTGCAAGACAGAATTTAAGTGACCATTACTGGTACTTAAAAATGGTAATACTTCTTATTGGTAGTTCCAATTAGCAGGGAGGTGGAAAAATGTTTGCAAGTTACACAGTTTTTCTTGTGTACATTTCTCGTTAGGCTATAGGTACTGCATACAATATACTGGGTTGCAACATGCATGAAATTAATAGCCTAATTTACCACAGGTGAGTATATACTCGAGTTATGTGTTTGCTTTTAACCTTTTGAGTGGTTTGATGCTTTTGAAAAATAGAAATATTACCCTTTGTGGAGTAACTAAAGCAAATTATTTCAGAACCCGCCGAAACTGCTTGGATGATTTTTTTTTTTTTTTTCAAATGTTGGTAAACAAAAAAACTTTAACAGCTACCGGTAAAAATTGCTGTTCTTATCGTATAATTTCTTAAACTTAACAAAAAGATTTTTGTAAACAAACATTGCCAACAATTGTCTAGGTTTATTTAAGGAAAACAATTAGTTAAATTAGGGGTCTATTTTTACGCGTTCCGATGGAAGGGGTAATTTTCTTAAAAGTTGACGGTAGAAAACAAAAAATGATTGAAATACCACAGTTTTTACGATTTTGATTAAATTTTTGTGTGTAACATCGCATTTCTGAAATCTTTTTCAGCTCCCATATTGAACGGTTTTTTTTTTAATTTTCTCTTAACTTCTTAAACGATTTTTCTTACGTGAATTCTTTTCAGCGGCTTAAAAAATGGTTGCTGGCTAAATTTTCCAAATTATTCAAATACCTACTTTATTTTTTGCTCTCTGAAATTTTGATAAAATTGACGCGATATTGTTATTTAGGCGTTTTTCTAAAAACACCCATGTCGATGCATTTAATAGCTAAATTTTGAATACTTTTGAAAATGGTCCGTTATTATTGACATGATTGACCAAATCCAAGGCTATTTCACCTTTTTGAAAAATACCATTTCGATGTAACTTGTGTAGCGACAGACTGTTATTCAAATTTTCCTAAATAACTTGTTCTAGTTGTCATTGCTTAACTATTAACTGCCCTACCAATTGCATAATCTTCAAAAATATATCAAAACGTTAGAAATTTTGTACTTTTTACTTCTTATCATGAAGGCAATTACATAATATATGTAATAAGTTTTTTGGATAAAAAGTAAATTGAAAAAAAAAAAAATTAAAATAATTATTATAACCTCAAAAAATCAGCCTTTCTGTATTTGGTTCCAAAAAAAATCGTGATTTTTGATAATATAAATTGTAAAATAAAGATCAAAACGACTTCCAAAAAAAATTTAAGCTCCAAACAAAGTATGCCTTTTGATTTATTCTAGAAAGCAGAATTTTTAGAAATCAAGTGTGAAAAATATTTGTAAAAAAAAATCAAAATATGATTTGGGGTGATTTTTAAGATACTATTTTTTAACAACAAACAATTAAATTTAAAGAAAAATTATAAACCTAGTTATACAATTTATGACACAACATCGTGTACATATATTATTTATTTTAAACAAGCCTGAATAATAAAGTGCACTACTGTATCGCACGTATTTGCTCTTTGGGTTAAAGTTGCTACAGACGTTAAAGTCTTAGCCTCTTATATAAAGTTTATACAAATATATAATTATGTTAGAAATTAAAAATATAGGGTTTTGCTTATTTAGAAGAAAAGTGGAACATGTGTGTAAAAAGAATAAAACTAATTTAAACTTTTTATTTTTTTTTTTTTTTAGTTTTTAATTACAACATATTTTTTTGAAAATTTAATTGATTGTTTTAAAGTATGTATATGAAATATCTGTGCACAATTTTAAGTAAAAATCACTTAAACCGTTTATGAGATAATCACAAATAAACAATTATGAAAAAAATTTGCGAAAAAACGGCAACGCGGTAAAACATCGCCGTAGTTCCAGATTTTTGAGAAAAACTAAAAGTGCAGTTTTATTTTGAAATAAGCACAATACATAAGCAAATTTTTAACAAAATCGTTAGAGTCGATTTCGAGAAAAATTTAGTAACTCAAAATTGCTATATGGGAGAAATTCAAAAACAAAACAAAAAACCGAATTTCAAAATTACATAAAAATCATACCTACCAAAGTAAATCCGTCCTCACGCTTGGGAAGTGGAGAAGACGTACAGACGCACAGACCGGCATGACTAAAGCCACTTTTTTGGGATTCACCATTATCGTAATGTTTGTTTTGATTAAAACCTAAAAATTATTTTTGACACGAAACCAATACTTTTACTATAGAGCAAGTTAAAATGACAACAAAATATTGCCAACTGCATCAGAAACTAATAAAATGCACGACTGGATCGAACTTGCTCATTTAGTCCAAAGCTATTTGGTACTAAATTAGCTTGAAAATTTTAGCTCTTTATTATCTGATCTGTGTAAGTATTTGAAAAAAAAGTTTTTGGTACTACCTATTCAATTTTTTATTTTTTTTTCATTTTTTTTTACAATAAAATAAATATATTTTGCAAATGTAATAATGTTGGGTGGGGTTTCAAAAACATAATAATATTTGTTTTTAAATCGCAAACAACATATACACAAATAAGCAAAACTATATATTTATTTTTGATTCTTTTCGTTAGCGATTTGATAGTCAATCATTTTTTTTCAAAATTTGACAAATAATATCTTAAAATGGCATAACTGCCAAATTTTTTTTTGAAAAATTGTTTGAAATTTTTTTATAAAAAAAAATATTTTTTTTAAAACGACTCAAATGATTTTTCAAAAAAAATTCTAAAAATGTATCTTTATAAAAGAAATCATATCATAAAATTTATTCAAAATCGTTAGAGCCATTTGTGGGAGGTACTCGCTCTAGATTAGATATTCAAAAACAAAAAAAAACTTTCAAAATTACATAAAAATCATTTATACTAAATTTGACGACAATCCGTTCACGCGTTTGAGCAGTGCAGATGGACATGCACACACACACAAACCGACGGAATGACAAAAAACACTTTTTTAGTCTTTTCCATCATCCAATGTTGGTTTTGATTAAAACCTTAATTTTTTTTACTTGCGATATGGGTACCATATACATACATATTAAGTTATGCATTCGTACAAAAAAAAAAGTTGAGATAACAATCAAACATGACATTACGATGATAGAGAATGAGAAAAAAGTGGGTCCGACAATTATGTCTGTCTGTCTGTCTGTCTGTATGTATCAGAGACCACAGCCTAAATGGATGGGTCGATTTACTTCAAACTTGGTATGTGGCGTTTTTTGGAGAATATCCCTAGACGTTTTTTTAAATATTTTTTGGACCCCAAATAACGGTACCTGTCATATACCGCGTTTTAGAAAAACTCATTTTTCTCAAAAATGGTGCCTACGATTTTGATTAAAAAAATCATGGTTATTTCTTTGGGTAAGGTTTATCTTAAAACGAGAACCATTTTTTTTAACTGTTATTAACGGTACCTGCCATAGAAACGTTTTTTTTAATTCTGATTTTCTCCTCCAAGACTCAATCAATTTCAACCATTTTATAATATTATATTTAGTAGTTATTATATTTAGTAAAAAGAAAATTTTTTGAAAAATCATTTTTTTGAAAACTATTCAATATTTTTTTTTCAAAATTTAGTTTTTAGATGTTGATAAATTATATCTTAAAAATGGCGTACCAATTTTCTTTTATAAAAGTAATTGCTAAATTTTATATAGAAAAAATAGTTTTTTTAGAAAACGGCTCTAACGATTTTCAATTTTTTTTTTCCGAAAATGTATCATTATAGAAGAAATCAAATTGCGTACTTTGTTTTGTCATTTGAAAACCGAATTTTATGCTTTTTTAATTGTTTTTTTCTAAAACTGCATTTACAAATTTTTAATTAAAAGGGCTTAGCATAAATAGTAACTTTATCTTCAAGAGCAAGTACGTGCGACCCAGTCGTGCATTTTATTCTTACACGAAACCAATACGGGAGACATACACTATCTAGATCTAGAGCAAGTAAAAATGTACCTATGGTACTTCACAGTTTTATTTTTTTAACGAAAATAAAGTTACTCTTGGGGTCATCATTTATTCTGGTTTTGATAATAAAGAAGTCAAATAACGTATTTGAGGTTAATCATCTCATTCAAACTATAAAAATCAGTGTTAATTGATAATTTGATGATTATAATTAATGATAATTGAAAATTTATACGAAAAATTATTACTGCTAATGATAAAGCATTGAACTTGATTCTGTGTACAAACTATAAACTATAAAATATTCAAAAAAGAATAACCTTCCTCTATTATTATAGTTATTAACTGAAACTGGGACACACACACACAGGCATACACATAATATGTGCGTAAGTATTTCTTTTTACAATTGGAAGATGAAATAAAAGTTTAAATTTTAATTTTATTACTTGCACTAAGGGGCAAGTATTGGTTTCTTTTAAAAAAAATCCAAAAATACCTCCCATACAACGATTTTGAGTTATTGGATTTTTTTCGAAAACGGCTCCAACGATTTCGATTAAACTTGTGTATGTTATGTTATGACTTATGAGTGATTGTAGCAATGCGGTTTTCGGTTTTCAATAATTTTTTTTATACCAATATACAAAAATTAAATTGTTCAATGATTAACACATAATAATACTCTGAACTAGAAAATCAAGTTCGTTCATTTTATTTTCTATTTACTAGCCTAGAAGATAGAATCTTCACTTCTAAAGCGAACATTTATATTGGTGCTCAATGAATATACTTATTTTCTTGATATCGGAACTTTATCAATATGGATATGCCTCAATATAAATGAAAAATATTATTTATAAAAATAAGGTGTTAAATTAAAGGTGGAATAAGTCACATTTTGTATTGAAAGTAAAACATCTAGTAAAGGTTTTTTTTTGTGTTACCTCAATGAAGCAATATACAATTGTTGGTTGTGACTTTATTGTTTTGTTTTTAACTGTTTTTTTGATTTTAGCACAAAACTCACGTGTTTTTGACCCCAGATTATAAAATTAAATTTCCCACAAAATATGTTAAGTGCTTTTTTTTGCTTATTGATACTGTTAAAAAGTTACAAAGAATTTTTTCTTAAGAATAAAGGGATTCATTTTGTTTATTGGCCATAGCTTTTCTTCTGAAACTTATATTGGAAAACTTCAAATAAAGTGGTTGCAGACAGTTAAATTATCTAAATTTTTTGTCAAATAAATTTTCTAATACGAAAAACGGTTCTCGTTTCGTAGTGAATATTATTGACCAGGCTATTAGATTTCGATATTTGGTGCTCGGTTGAAAAATGAAAAATCAGCCCCAAAAAGTTAAATAACACCACAAAATTTGAGAAATTTGTTTTTTGTTGTTTTGTGTCCTTTTTTTATACTTCACTTTTTATATAACTTTAATCGAAAAACTGCTGTAATAAACCGACAAACTGGGCTATTTACTTACATTTTATACTGGGCTTGTTTTTTATTTTTCATTTTGTTATTGATAGTCTGACTGATTTTATTTTCTACACTATAAGTGATAGAAAAAACTAACTGCATCAAAAGATAGGTGGTACAATGTAAGGTTCTGATACGAAGAAATTTTTCGAAATTCTACCGTCAAGTTAGGGTAAAATGGGGAAAAGGACAAATATTTTTTTTTGTACATCTCGAAAAGTATAAGGGTTAGAATTATGCAATAAATTTATTTGAATAGATAAATTGAAATAATGATGAGTTTTCATAAGAAAAAATTCTAAAAATTCAAAATTATTTTCCAATATTAAATATTTTTTTAGACGTTTGAAAATGATGTTATTATGGATACAGTTGATAACTTCTTGAAAAACTAATTATGCACATTGAAAGACGATAAAAACAAATAGCTGTCTGATACGGATTTCCTATAAAATGCTTCATAACGATTTTTTTTTTCAGCTTTAAAAAACAAATACGTTTTTTAAAGTTTATGTGGGTAGTTTAATTGATTTTAAAAATCAGGGAAAAACGGGAAAACATAAAACTTTTAGGCTTGGATGTTTTCTATAAACGTGTGAAAAATTTGATTTTTAAACATTTTTTTCAATGAATAACAGTAAAAACAAGATTTTTCAGTCCAAGTTTCTTGACCGTTTCCAACTGTATTTTATTTTTATCTTTTTTATTTTTACATTTTTAAACTTGAAATTTACACAACCATTAGATATTGGATAAATGCATTTTTGTACACACTTTGACAATTTTCTGTATATGTGAGCCGACATAACGGTAAAAAGAGTTTTGTTTACTCGGTGCTGAATTACTATTTACATAAGCTTCATAAAACTATTATTCAACTTTATTGAGCATCGCGATAAAATTACCTTTAATTTGATACATCACACATATAACTGTACATACTATAAAAGCTTCACAAACTTGAAAAGAGTTTTATCCGAAATTCAACAAAATTCCACAAAATTGTTTGTTTTGGTTTCGTCGTACACATCCGAATTATTTTGGTATACAATTTGTTTCAATAAGACATTCACAAGCTTCGCAATATCATTAAGTAATATCAAAAATAGTATAAATTCGAAAAAAAATTCAAAATATCCCTTTTACTCAAACAAAACAGCTTATCACATTAGTAAAACATTGCCGATTTTTTAAGTTGAGGTATCAATAGAAATATTAAAATCTAAGTAAAAATAAAATCAAATACATTTTTTATTTTAATTGTGTAAAATAAATAATGATAAGAAGTGTAAATTCTGACGCCCTTATGCTCATAAATCACAAAAAAATTGAAAATGGTTGAAAATTACTCTAAAAGATGTAATTTTTTTAACGTCCAGGCCTGGGGCTTGGTCAAAAACGTATTTTTGGGTATAAATTTTACAATCCCCATTTTTCAACATATTTCGAAAAAAGTTGGACTGGAACAACTCTCAAAAATGACGAGTGCCAGTACCTACATAAAAGTTTCAAAAACAATTAATGACGACTCTAATTCAAAGTTACTACTTTTATTTCATTATCTTTCAACTAAACTATTATATACATTAGATCAGCTATTCTCTAAGTGTGTGTTAACGATTAGATAGTATTTAAATCAACTGTCTCCAACAGATATTTCTTCGATTTCAGGAAATATGTGCCTTTGTGCGTTCACAAAAAGTCAAAAACTGTCACTGTCTGTAAGGCATCGTACTCAAAAGGCTTGTTCAAATCTCTTAAAGCAAAGTAATTCCATTAAAATCCTGTTACATACTTCTCAACCTCAAGGAAATGCCCACACAAAAATCTTTAACATTCAGCATAACATTATTTGATTGGATGATCATAAAGTTGTTGCTTTTCCGAGTTGGAAAACACCCTTCAGTTGTTTTATCATTAATCAGCATAAATTACAAGCCATGAGGTACAAAATGACATTTTAATAAGAATGTTTAAGGCAGAGTCCCATAATAAAACAACGGAAACCAAATGGCAGGTTATGCATTAATAAAAAAAAGAAAAACGACAACATCGTATGCCATGACGCCTTTTGTATGTTTTGCATTTCCTGTATCCGGCAAGGACTATAATAATAATAATTATTATCCTCATCAATTAATTGCTTAAAAAAATGAAAACACTATTAAGGACTGCAGCAACGAATCGTTTATCTTATACTTTGACGTGTTAAGAGGATTTTAAATGATGCAGTTAATAAGCAAAGGTATAAATTGATGGAAAAATAAAATAAAATTTACAAGTTAAAAAAAAAAAAACACTCCCAATGGAAAAAGACTTCATCGGGGATTAAAGTTTAAATACATGAAATATATTTTCTAGGTAAGGGAGAACATTACAACGATTAAAGATCAATCTGAATTCTTAAATGACAGAAAGCAATTTTCAATACATCAAATACACAAATGTAATAGCTTGCTGGTATTGCTACTCTCACATATGAGGACGACAAGGACATGATTCTTTCCTTTCCACGTTCGTTTAAGAAAATATGTATTTCATGCACAATAGTAGTTGGAATTTTCTCCAAGGGGGCGTGCTAAAAAATTCAATTCATCATCTTTTCCTCTTGCATAGTTCTTGTTACTGCGAATGAAAGTTCTGGGATGAAATATTTTATTTTACTTAACAGAGTGTAGAGTAGAGGTTTTGTATACATAACTATTGAATATGGGATATTGTATAGTCTTCAAAATTCACTAGCAGTGCGATATTATAGTATTGCTTCATAACAACGGAACGAACGGAGAATAGATTTTTTTGTGTCATAAAAAAAAAATTAAAAATTGTTAAGCTAGTTTGCTGGCAACGATTACATACGAATAAAAAATGTATCAGATATTCCCAAAAGATGTATGACAATATGATGAGTGAAGTAAACAGGGTGCCCCAGAGTCAACGCCGCACACGAAAACCATTGGGTTCCTGAGGTCATTCTAGGTCGAAATTCTCAAGAGGAAATTTTCTTGTTTTTGTTTCGATTTCGAGTTATAACGGTTTTTATGTTGTCAGATTTTTTTTTTTTTGCTTTAACTGTGGACTTATCTTCGTTCGATTAGTTCCCTAGAGGGGAAATTAAAATTATTTTTTTACGTCGAAAATTAACGTTACCAATGAATAAGGAAATGCTGAACTTTCTCTAAAACGGCTACAACGATTTTGATAAAAAAAAATCTATTTACTTTTGTTGGTAAGGACGTACTTTTGAAATGAAAGAACTATTTTTATACATGATAATGAGGGTACCTACCATAGAACCGTTTCATTTTTGAGTTTCTCTTAAATGACTCAACCAATTTTTATAACAAATTTTTACACAGAAGCTTCTTAATAACCTAAAAATTATTTATTAAAAAAAAAGGTTGGTATGCCGTTTTCAAGAAAATATTAATGCACATCTAAAACCAAAATTTCAAAAAAAATTAAGTCACCCGTTTTCGAATAATTGATTTTTCAAAAAAAAAACAAATTTGAATTTTTTTTTTAAATCCACGTATTTGTTTGAATTTTTTAATTAATATTTTGCATTAATATTTTCTTCAAAACGGCATACCAACTTTTTTTAGACAAGGTAGGTTTAAGAAATTTTATACAAAAAAAATATTTTTTTTTTTAACAGCTCCAACGATTTTCGAAACTTTTTTTTTTTAATTTATTTTTCTTCGAAACAATTGAAGATGAAGTTTATGTAATTTTAGGAATTGATTTTATTTTTTTAAAGATTTTTCGTATAAAATTATTAATTTTTAAAAACTACATATAAGAAGATTTAACGTACACAGCAACTTTGAACCTAAAAGCAATTACTTGTGACCCAGTCGTGCATTTTATTTTTATTCAATCAAGAATTTCTAAGTGTTTTATTGTTGTTAACAATCTACTAAATATTTATTTAAAAATTCATTTTTTTTTTATTATACACTCAGTTTGTTTTTTTGACGTTAATTAAGTGTTTATATTTTGTATCCAACAAGTCAACAAGCCATACAAATTATATTATCATTTAAGTTTCAATTTATTCAAACCAATTTACAAGTAAGACTTAGTATTTTATAGTACTTAAAAATATGTATAATGAAACAATGGATAATGAATAATATAACAAGTGGGAATGGGAAATAATATAGATATCATTTTGACTTCAACATTAGTAAGAGTATCAACGCACAAGTCGAAACAACATTTTGCAAAACTTTACCTAGAGACATTATAACCGTCATTTTGTTTTTTATTGCAATTTTTTGTTTTTTGAAGTTATACTTCTTTACCGGCATTTATAAAAATACTTAACCAGTAATAACACATAGATTTTTTCAGCTCATTATTATAACAAAGACTGTAAATAATATACTACAGAAAAAACATCGAACATAATTCTGGCTATGTCTACTTTAACAATTTTAAATTTCTATTTTGCATCCTGAAAACTAGGAATCATGAAAATCGAGAGTCCCGAAAATCCAGAATTCCGACAGCTCAAAATCCCGAAAACCCAAAATCCTGAGAACCCAAAATACCGAAAACCTCAAGTCCCGAAAACCCAAAATCCAGAAAAGGTCAAAATCTCGAAACTTAAATTGAAAAAGTAAAAAATTCTTCAAAATTGTGTGCTCACTGAAACTTTTATTGAAAAAAGAGAATAGTTATAATAAAAGTAGAATTTAACAATGACAAAACTTGAAATAAACGACTTAGTCAGTTATTACACGGAGACGCAAGATGCGTGCCTCTTTTCGAAAATCAATGAATGTGAAGGGGATTCATAGTTGTTGCATCCCTTTCGATTTTCGAAAAGAGGTGCATAAATTAATATTATATGACATTCCCTTTAAACAAATTATTTGCGAACGATCATTGCGTTCAGGATAATTTTTTTGTTTTCTCTTTTAGCGTGTTGCTTTTTTTATAAATACATATATGGCATTTTACCGGAGATAATCTTTTCGATACTCGTTTTCACCCGAATTTGAACTTTAGCTAAAAGAGTAATTAAGGAATGAACACCGATGCAACTGAGGCCTGCAAGAAATTTAAGCCAAATGATGCCACGCTTCTACACTATTTTGTGTTCAGGGCAAACTTTCTTCCCAAAGGTTAGAAACTGACCAAAAACTCGTTTAAAATGCTGGATTATTTGGAACTTGCATTCCCTTACGGTTTCGTTTTTAAATTTCTTTTTCTGCAAACAAAAATTACTTTAATTTTTTTTCATTCTAATCTGAAGTAATCCAACTAAATTTATTACAGGAAACATGAGAAATCATTGAATAACTTACAAAAAATTGTTATTTTTTTATTGCTATTGGTGCATAATCCAAAACATGAACATTTTTCGCTAAAAATCGTTTATGTAGAAAAAATGTAGACAAAATTACCAAATTTTAGGGTTGACCAGTTCTTTGTACGACTTCTGAATTCTTCAAAAAAAAAATTGAAAAATAAATAATCCTTTCTTATGGCTTTCCTTTGATTACTGCCTTTTTTACACCAAAATTTACATGGCCAGTATCAACAGTATAGAAAATCCATACTATCCAGAGGTTTTTTTTTGCATAATTCCCAAAAACTACGAAATTTAAAAAATATATGGTATTTTTTTTAAATAACGGATTAAAATTTGACTAGCTTAACATTGATAAATAAAAACAAATCTGATTTCAGGTCATAGCTTATGCTATGTGGAATAAGTCCTCCAATTTTACATAATTCCAAAAAAATATATGAAGGACACAAAAAAACTTTGTTTTTGCAGACCAGTGTTATGGGACACTTTTTGCCAAATTCATTTTACCATTATTTTTTAAAAATTGTATACATTTTACTGAAAATACAATCAAATGGCATCAGAGATGTTTTAGACGACCTCTGATGAGCTAACTAGGCTACTCCCAAGTGCTAGGTTTCTCCTAGGCATCTATATCATTTATACGTTAGTGGCATAAGAATCTTGAACCCCATCAACTAAGAGATTCAAGGCACCTGATGCTGCCTATTCCAAATTAATAATAATAATTGATGTTAAAGAATAATTTCTTCGTAAATCCCTTTTTGGCATCTCAAAAGTACTTCAAACTTAAGAATTTATTTTAAACTCAAGTTTTACGTCAAATTGTTATTTCTCGCTACTCAAAATTATTAAAAAAATTACCCTCTCCAATGTAATGCCTTTTATCTATGGCAGGGCTTTAACCAACAAACGAAAAATTTTGCCAACAAATTGGTTACATAATCGTTACGCACTCAAAGTCGACACCCTGCCAAGCAGAAGAAAAGCCAGTCCACGTCTAATAAATCAATGTTCCAGCAATGAAAAACCGTTTATCTTCCCAAAACATTCCAGGGTGACTGAATGCTTGCATTAAGTAGAATCATCAAAGAAGATAAACACAGACCCACCACCACCACCACCGCCCACACCCAACCCTCGTCAAGGGAATGGGGGCAGTTCTGGCTTTTCGCTTTTTATGCCAACCATGATATCTGAGTTATGCCACAAAAGTTCCTTATGGGAATTCTATTTTCTACTTTTCGTTTTTATGTGTTCTTTACGGTTCTGTAGCTTTATCCGCCCTCTAACTTTGTTTTGGAGAAAGATACAAAGCACATTTTATCTAAAAAGGGTCGATGTTAGGTTTTGGGTTTGATTCAAGTTCAAGTTTTCTTGTGTTTCGCTTTACTTTTCCAATAGAGACATTCTATATAGAAATAGAAACGCATTCGGAGGTAAGTTATTAGTACCTGTCATATCATAGTACTTTATGGGCATCGTTTCTGGGAAACTCAATTCAGCTGTGAAATCCGGGGGTAGAGTGATGACATGGAATGACGACAGATTCTAAATGCTAAAGTTGAAAGATGTTGTCGTCTTCGTCCATAGCATTGACACGGAGTATATGTTTAAGTAAATTTAGCAGACGAATCAAAGATGTTTCTGACACACAATCTGCATGGCGTCGAAGGATAAATATTTCTCATCTTGGCAAAATATATATGAGCACTTAACACAAATTGATTTTTCTAAATTAAGATTTATGTATTTTTTGTTGGCAAGGCCTCTGCGATATTGCTCAAAGATTTGTTGCCATTAACTAACAATAATTCGTTTGATGGGGAACGATGGAAAAATGGCCAAATTCTATCGGAAGTTGGAAATCAAATCACATCCTATTAACTTTCTATAGCTAATTAGTTAGATTCATGCAGGATATAGCTTTTGCTGCGTGCCTTAAGCAATGCTCATTTTTTGTTTGTTTGTGAATCAATAAATCTTCATCAGCTTTTGAATATTTATTCAGGACTTATTTTATTTGAAATTAATTTATTCTACTTAATAAGTGGTATAATATTTTGTAGGTTAGATGAAGGGAAATTGACATATTGGCACAAGAAATTGGCTTTCGTAAGTATTAGGTATTAGAATGACTATAAAATTAATTAAATAAAAATATTCAGTATTATTTTGTATAAGATTTAAATATGCCAACTCTTCTGTTACCAATTATGATTGTATACAGTCGGCTCTGTTTAACTGGAACACTAAAATTGCAGAAAATTTGTTTCAGTTAAGCGGAATTCTCAATTAAACGAACTTCGGATAACTGAAACTATTTTCATATAAGCGGAATTTTTATAAAAAAAAGTTATTTATGTGAACGAAGTTTTCGTATCTCTAATTTTGACATGTAAAATTGAGAACGTGTGTTCGATTGAAAATTTGGTGACAGCGCGCGTTCAGTAATAGTTTCAAATATGCGGAGCTGAATAAAAGTGAAAATATTCATTTGGGTCATGATTTTTTGTTTCAATTTAAAGGAGTTTTCACTATTATCCGAAGTAGTTTGTATGGAAACTGTTGAAAAAAAACCCGTAATAAATTTCTTGTTGCAGTAAACCGATATTTTCAGTTAAGCTGAGTGCTGTAAAGCGTTGTCGACTGTATTTATAAAGTCTATAAATTAATTTATTTTAAGGAATTTAATCAAAATTTCCAAATGACTCGCATCCGTTAAACACGTCGAAAATTTGAAAAGCTTGCTATGAATTTGTCCTGATAGCTAGAATCTCTTCGCTGGCTGCTATTACTGTCATTTACGGAAAATCGATCTTAAAAATGCGTATTTTCTTTTTTTTTTTATTTTTGACAATGTTTTTAACAATAACTGTGTTAAAAAAACGATTTAATCAAAAAAAAAATTATCACTAAGATTTCAAAAATTACAATTTTTTTCGATTTTTTAATTGAAAATTATGCATTTTTCTGAAAAAAAATTTGTGTAAGTAAGAAATATATGAATGTACGTTAAAACCAAGTTTCATCAAAATCAAACTATTTTTGAAAAAAAAAAAATGAAAATTAAAAACAAAAATAAAGTAGTTTTTTGAGTTCTTCACATTATTTTTGAGGTTATACAGAAAAATTATGTGGTCAAAAGTTGTAGATCTATTTACCACCTACAACTCTATCATTGAACTTTTTTCACTACGAGGTCTACTTCGGATAGAAATCGTAAAAAAACACGATTTTTGACACCCACCCCACTTTTTCGCCCACCCGACTTCCTTTCCACCAATCTCTTGGTGAGCAATTTGTTTTTCCCCTTTCAAAGACCATTTTACATAATTTTCCCACCATCTATATCCCCCTAATAATTAATTTTTTTCAGAGCATTACACTAGCTTAGAGGCAAACTGTACCCTAAGTGCCATTATATTTTTCGTATAGATTTTACCTCGTAAAGCTAAAAAATCGCATCGAAAAAAATGTTCATCGACACGTTTTCGAGATCTGATTTTTTAAAGTTTTTTTGTCGTTTTTTTTGTATTCGGTCCATACCTACATTGAGTAATAATTTACGGATCTGAACAGAAAAAAACAACACCTGAATACTGATAAAATTTGCAACAAATTCTATTTAATTTTCTTCTCATAAGTGAAGAAGATTAGGCGCAGTTTGTTAAAATAATTTCAATGAATTTCGTTTTTGTAAGCATAATTATACGATACAAAGTTAGTCTTACTCAAAGAAAAAAATCAATTTACTAAGTACAAAATTAGTTCTATATTTTTTGCTTACAGTTTTATCTCTGTTAAAGAGGTATTCCTTCAAAAAAAATATCGATAGGTTTTTAAGTTAAGACCGTTTTTGTGAATATAGTTCAGTTCGCCTTTGTAAAATCGTTCAAACGGGAAAACTAAGCTGAATCTGAAAATTTAACTTTAGCAACTTTTTGTAGGAAATTTAATTTTCTATCGAGTTTGGTAGTTTTCAAAATTTAACAAAAATAATATGCAAGAAAGGTTTACAAAACCAATTTAAAAACAGCAATTTTGTAAATTTTTTTACTAAGTTGTTCATAATTTTGTCTGAGCAATTATATATACAATCCTGCACGAGGAATATAAGAAAATGCTTTAGATTTTAATATGCCAGAACAAAAAAGTAAAAAATACTCAAAACTGTAGGATTCGTAGGCATTTCTCCGTCCAATTTTAGATATTTTTCCTTTTTTGATCTGGCATATTAAAATTTAAAGCATTTTCTTATATTTCTCGTACGTCATGTAAATATAATTGCTCAGACAAAATTATTTTCGATGCGATTTTCCAATATCTTTTTTTTTTGTAGACTAGTAAACTAATTATATAGACCAGTGCCAACAACTTGCACTGGTCTATATAATTAGTTTTTCTGCAAAAAATCTACTTTACTCACAATAACATCATTTTCAAATGTCTAAATTAATTTCATAATTCTAACTTTCATACTTTTGGAGATGTTCAAACGCTTTTTTTTCAACACTACCCCACTTTACCCTAACTTCCCAATGAAATTTTCCAAAAATCCCGTTCCATCGGAATCTTACATTATATTACCTATGTCTTGATATATTTATTTTTTTTTTATGACTTATATTGTAGAAAATGAATTAGTCAGATTATCAATAACAATGACTGGCTTCTGTAATTTAATAGGTCTGTTGTGTGTGCAAAATATAAAAACATAAACCCAGTATAAAATGTAAATGTGTTGTTACTTATAGTGGATGTGAAAAAAAATTGTAATAAAGGGCTGAAAAAGTCTATGTGTTATTACTGGTTGAATATTTTTATAATCGCCGCTCCGGTAAAGAAGTAGGTATTTTTTTCAGAAATCATCAAAATCAAAGCTTTACCTTAAAAGTTACAAGTTAAATCTTAATTTTACTTAATTTTATGTTAATCTACATTTATTGGTTACAGAAACAAATATTCAAAACCTGCTTCACCCGTTTGATCTCAAACTTTAAATCTCTCAACTAAAATGTCCATTAAAACTTTCCATTCTTTGTTAATTTGGCTTACAATTTGATGCTACCATTAACTATTGTTTTCAAAGAACACAATCTATTCAAACGAATAACAACCAACAAAACTATTTTCGACGAACATCATTACACTTTTTTAGTGCATAACCCAGATTCTCAAATTGAGTTATTTTTATCTGTAAACTTTGTCCAAAACTAATTAAAGTAATTACTTAAGTATCTTCCACACAAAAAAAAAAAAGAAGAAAAATCAAAACTATGTTTACGTATGTCCTTACACAGTGCAAAGTGTAAAATCTTTCGAAAATAAAGTTGCACTATGTGGAGAAGAACAAAAAAAAAAACAAAAACAACAACCGCGTATAATGTTTTGCTATCGCGAAACAGAACCTTGACAACTAAAATTCAGTCAGGATTTAATGTTTCTAATTGTAGATGCGGAACACACAATTCGTTTTAAGTTTTAAAATTGCACTGTGACTCAAAGGACAAACAAAAACAACAACAACAACAACATCAACATCAACACCAACAAACAGATTCTGCATGCAAAAACGGAAGACCAAAATAACATAAAACAAGTAAAAAAGAAGAAAAAGAAATTAAACCTTGCCGCCTTGCTCGCATATGCACGAACTACGACGACTACGACGACAAATAATTCTGCACAGAAAAGCAAGACATGACCCAGAGAGTAATATTGCCATAAGTTGTAAATTTGTTTGTACGATTTGTACCAAGTAAAGTAGGATCCATTTTCATGCTGGTGGTTATATGATGCACCATGCTTCAGGATTAGCCTCCTCTATCACTTGATGCTGTAATGGACTTTGGTGAATTTTGCCAGTGTTAACATTTTATCAAAACAACCTCTTGTTTAGTTAATGCAACATTTTACGTAAAGAAGGCATAAATATGTTTTTGGACATGATAATTCGAGAATACAACAAAAAGCCTTATAACCCACTGAAGTAGGATAAAGTTTCCGAAAACATTTATCCTACACAAAAGTAACAGGTCAGTTTTGCACCTTTGTCAAACTTTTGCAAATATTGTATTCGTTTGCCAAAAATTCAGCAGTATGGTTAGTAAATACTACTGCCAACATTTCAATGAACGATTCAAGATTTTTACCTCTTCAAAAATAAAGCTTTAGTTTTTAAAATATTACCAAAAACAATAAGGGTACTCCATATTACCCGAGCTTACTCTATACGAACGCACTCTCTGAACGCACCCATTACCCATTCTATCGGCATCCGTTTGAATAGGAGGGTTCATATTGACTAACTTACCGGACGACCAAATGACGGCTCTCGCCTTGGGCAAATATCAAAATCATTTGAAAACCATCCGACCGACTGTCATTTTTCCATTTTGACAGCTCGTGATCCGGTAAGATGGTCAATATCAACCCCTCTAATGCCCACACGAGTACCCCTGACAAGGGTATGCTTTTCCAAATATGTCAATATTGTCGTCAATATTATGTCAGTATTGCCTTTGGTGTAGACGTTGAAGCTCATATAAGTACTCCTATGTTAGTCAGTAACATGCAGTGCGCCACCTTGTCTAAATTTTTGTTTAATATCAAACGAAAAGGTAATATTTTAACCGACGCTAGCGGAGCAGTGAGCGTTTCTTATCTTCATCATCATGTATAAATGGTAGAGCTTGATGATGGATTTTCCGAACCTATCAGATTGTAGTGTTGAAAGCCTGAGGTGGTCACGTAAAACAGAACTTTTTATTCTATGTGAAGGAAACTGATGCTTTTGTAGTTCGAACAGTTCAGATGATTTCTTTTTCAAGAGTTAAAGCCTCATCAGTCCAAAGTGTGGTACTGTCAAAAGTGCGACACGCCAAAACGACAAAAAAAAAGCAGTCTTATATGAGTGTACCCACGTCAAACGGGACAAAGCGAAAAAGCATTTTTCTTATAAAAGACCTAGTTGTCAAGTCACGTTGTAGTGCCGCGCTTTGGTTTTGGGTAAGCCTTAAGGGTTTCAATGATAAGGTTTCATCGAACGCTTACTTTCCTCCGACCAGGTCCTATATCGGACCTCTATTCATAAATGATTTCATCCATTTCATCCAGGTCTGATAGTAGTTATTCGTTTCCATGATTTAAGTGGTTGTTTTAACTTTCAAGTAGAGCTCTCGAACCTTATTCATATACAGTTGCGAGACTTTTCTGCCAAAATCAAAGCGGTTGTTCGGTAAATCTTCAACGAATTATGGTTTGAAATCGGTGACAGTTCGAGGTGGGCGGGGCTGCAATTAAGTGGTCTTAGTAAACCTAGCGCTCCAACGTAATCTAAAGCCAGTAAGTAAAAAGAAACTGAAATGAAGCATCATACTCTCACTTTATTCCACCATCCACCTATTTCATTAACTTTCATCTGAATTTCGCTCATCCCACACTATAAACGATTGACACTCTTAAAGATCAGATTATATGAATGAAGATTGTGGGCTAGATCCATCCGACATCTGCTCATTTCCTGCTCACTTTGAGATTGTGGGCATATCCAATCATTATCTCCTTCCGAATTCTCCCTGCTCACCTTACAATTTAGGGTCTTTCCGATCAAAAGCTCCTGCAAGTTCTCCCTCAGCCTTTAGCCTATAGATTACCACCTCCATCTGAGTTCTAGCGGCCCAATTTGAGATTATAGGCATTTCTGATCACCAATTCCTTTCAAAGTTTCTCTGCTCACATTGAGATTGTGTGCTCATTCCTTCTGAGATCTCCCTGCTCACTTTGAAATTGAAGTTTTTTTTAACTACTAGCTCCTTCCGAGTTCTACATCTACATACTTGCTCACTTTTTGATTAAGGTATTTCCTATCACGAGCTCTTTCCGTGTATTAAATACCCAGTTTGAGATTGTGGGCCTTTCCGATCACAAGGTTCTTTCAAGTTCTCAAGGCCTTCCGAACAATAGAGCTCCATACATGTTCACCTTACTCTCTTCAAGATTGAGGGCTTTCCCGATACTCTTTCTTAGTTCTTTCTGCTCCCTTTGAAATTGAGGGCCTCTCGATTAATAGCTCATTCCAAGTTCTCTGTACTCAGTCTGAGATTTGGACCTTCCGATCATTAGCTCCTTTCGAACTATCCCTGCTCACCAATTTAAGGTCTTTCCAATCAATAGATTCTGCAAGTTCTCCCTGAGCCTTCAGTCTATAGATTACCACCTCCTTTCGAGTTCTTGCTGCTCAATTTGAGATTGAAGGCATTTCTGATCACCAATTCCTTTCGAAGTCTCTTTGCTCATATTGAGATTGTGGGCCTACCCATCATTCCTTCTGAGATCTCCCTGCTCACTTTGAAATTGATGTTTTTTTTAACTACTAGCTCCTTCCTTAGTTCTACATCTACAAACTTGCTTACTTTTAGATTAATTCATTTCCTACATGCCCACTTTGAGATTGTGGGATTTTCCGATCACAAGGTTCTTTCAAGTTCTCAAGGCCTTCCGATCAATAGAGCTCCATATTAGTTCACCTTACTCTCTTCAAGATTGAGGGCTTTCCCGATACTCTTTCTTGGTTCTTTCTGCTCCCTTTAAAATTGAGGGCCTCTCGATTAATAGCTCATTCTAAGTTCTCTGTACTCAGTCTGAGATTTGGACCTTCCGATCATTAGCTTCTTTCAAACTATCCCTGCTCATTTTGAGATTGTGGTCATTTCCAATCATCAGCTCCATTCTAGTTCTACCTTTAAAATTGAGGGTTTTTCCTCGCCAGTTCTGGCAAGTTCTCCATGCTTACTTCAAAATTGTGTCCCTACACCGATCTTCAGCTCCTTACGAGATCTCCCCGCTTACTTTGGGGTTAAGGTTTTTTTCCGAATTCTACCTACTCCCTCTGATAAGGCTTGCGAAATTCTCTTTTACGTATTTGCACTATCACAAGTAGTAGTATAGAGTATAGAGTACAAAATATAAACAGAAATAGGAGCAAAGGCAGATGCCAGCCAAGTTAAGGGTAGTCGCATTTCCTTTGAAAATGATGATGTTAGTGGAATTAACTGTGTGTATGTGCATATCCTAGCAGCTCCTACTGTGGCCACACTGTTATCCTGATATAAACGAGTGTCTATACCGTTTGTATACACTACACAGCATATAGTTTTGTCAAATGACACAAAATTCCACTTCTGTACTGTATACGGCACGGTGATGGTGACGGTATAGCTAGCAGTAGTACCCAACTAAATGGATTACCAAACGGATACGACAGAAAACTGCGGAACTATTTCCAATTTGTAAACGGAAACAATTTCCTGATTAAAGATGGTGTATAGCAAACTGTGTACTAAACCCTTATTATTAAGGTTACAACCGGAGAACTTCGTTCTATATACGCTTATGCTGTGCCTTAATGCTAGCTACGTGTGTCTATAATACTAACTAGGGCACAACTTCTCTCAAAGAACTGATACTCATGCTCACCTATATAGCAACCTACATTATATTGCTCGCAGTTTAAATGTCGAAATAAGCACACAAATATGGTTTAAGGTCAATAAGACATTTTGCATAGGTAACTTTACTCGTACAACTTTTTGTTCGTTCACGAGATTTCAAGAGAGTACCTATATTAGTTGGCAGCGCAAGTTCAAGTGAAATTTGAAACTCATTCTATAAGAGGCCTCGAGAACAACTTTATCTACAACGACGACGACGACGACGACGCTAAAGTGGTTAGGTATATCATAAGGGAACATTAGCCTAGTAATTTAGCTTTTATGAGTAACTTATGAGAAGTAGACCCTAATAAAGTTGTACAACCATTATAGCAAGCAGTGCTTAGGGGATTGCATTAAACGCTTCGTGTGCTAATAGCTTTTATGATTTTATAAATTTGTATTCCTATACATGTTGGGGCTTTGGGAACGTTTATATGGAAATTATTTTTTGGAAATCCTTATAATTATTTTTATGACATGAGAAAGCAATATTGGAATTATTGAAATTGATATTGATTTTATTGGTCTTTGATGGCTATTTCAATTTCCATTAAAGAATTTTTTCCAGGAATAACCTCAGCCATCAGGTGGATAAAAGAACTAGTTTAAATTCCGTTTAACATAACGAGTAGATAAAATGAAGTCCATAATAAAATGGTAGGTCTTTTTTTCGAAATAAAATTTCTGTAGAAAATATAAATTCGGATATTATTGGACAAAGCCGCTTAAAACCTTAAACTTAAATCAAATTAAACTCAAATTATGATAGGTATAGGTTTTATGTAAAGCTGAACTGAAATCACAAATATTTTAGTAGGTACCTACTATTTAAGCCGTGTTTTATTGGCTGCTGAGTAAGCAACAATGCAAAATTTTACATGAATAACAAAAACAAAACAAATTCTGGCTAAAAATAAGCCAGTAAAAAGCAAGATGTTGTTGTTGGCCATAGAGATTTAATTTA
Organism: Meliscaeva auricollis; assembly: GCA_948107695.1. Taxonomy (NCBI): domain Eukaryota; kingdom Metazoa; phylum Arthropoda; class Insecta; order Diptera; family Syrphidae; genus Meliscaeva; species Meliscaeva auricollis. The sequence goes on from OX403618.1 coordinate 27,235,191, forward strand.
TTGAAATAAAGAGGGCGCAGAGTCGTATTGAAGAAATAATTTTTTTAATGAAGGTTGGCAGTTTTACGTGCAAAGGATGCGTTGGTGGATTAAATAATGAAAATTAATTTAAATTTGTTTTAATTAAGAAGTTAATTAATATCTTCGCCATTGCGCAGAATAAGAAACAAATATTTGGTTATTCGTATTTTATTTAAAAAAGAAAGAAGGGCAAATCGAGAGCACTGCATGTTGCAAATCAAAAATGACATTCGATAAAGTTTGCGAACACACCCCTGAGATGGTTTTGTTTCGCCATAAATTGAACCAAAAGAACATTAACGTGGTACCAACATTCAAACATCGAATGCTCGAATCGTTTTATTGGCATTCGATTGCTATGCTTTCTACCCATCTACCAATAAAACACAGCTTTACTTATTTTCCATCATCCCTAGTTTAATCTTCTCGTTTAATCATCCACACCAATTTCTCCGCTTTAGTTTGATTCTTGAAGCCGAGGTTCGGTTTTCCTAGTTTTCTCGAAAATGTAAGTTGGAATTGTGGGTTGACACGTAGTCAAATAATCGCTCGATATGGGCAAGCCTTGAAGTTTATTTGTTAAACTTTATTAGAAGATATGCTTTTCTTTTTACATCAGAGATATATCTTTCGTCCGGGGTTGTGTCTTATCATCCACTCGTCTTCTAGGCATTCAGGATCGAATGTCACCTGACTGACCGGCAACCCGAGTGTTGAGGCATTCATCTGGATGTAGCTGCCCTGGCAGCGAAGGTGCTTATCAGTCTAGGTGAATTAACAGTGGCTATTCTGACCAGAGATGAGTTGTCTGGTAGCACGATAGATAGAGAGCCCCTGGAATTCGGTCCAGTCTATCAATTGAGGTTGCCGCCTTCGGGCAGTTTGTGCTGGTTGTGGTTGCTTTTTCATAAGTTAACGTTGAAACACAAATCCCTGAGTACTTCGGTACGAACGGAAATTGGTAGTGAGATAGTCACCAGATGTTCAGAGAGCATTCAGGATCATGCCTCAACATATGATCATGGCAATCTCACCAAACCAATAACACCTTTGAGTTTGGGGTGTTGGCCGGCATTTGTCACCGGCCCTGTTAATATGGGTAGGCCCACCGTGTGATGGAGTCTAACGACAGGTACACACGTTAAGCCAATTTACATAACTGACTCTTTCTGCTTATTGTACAAAAATCGGTGCTTTAAACAGAACTGGAGGAATCAGTGTTTTGAAGAGGAATAACTTTATTTTACCATTTGTTATTCTGAACCATTTTATCATTGGTTTGCTAGCATGCTAGAGTAGGTATATAATTCTTTACCAAAGTTGAACTTAAGTCTCAATCGTGATTACTTCCTCTGAGATCCGAGGTAGGCGAACTCTCTTTGTCTTCCACGAAATTGCTGCTATTACTACCTATCACCAGTGAGGTTGTTTGTTTTAGCGACAGGCTGATGTAAGCATATCCTTAGCATTGTCATCATTTACTTCAAGACTATCAATAATGTTCGCCACTTTTTCAATTGCAGTGAAAACTTTTGTGCACATGCCCAAGTAATTGGACCGATATATTCTTAAAGAAATCATAACAATATCGAATCTCCTTGCTTTTTGGAATACATCACATGATTAACCTATGTGTTTTCCAGTTATCATTTAACTCATGTATTTGTTTTTGTTATTGTCTCGATCAGTTTTTCCGGCGTCCCGAGTTCAGCCATCGCCATAAAGACCTCCTAAGGTTGATTTGTCCGACCGGAATCATACTCATACTCATATTCAGTAGTACTTCAACTACTATTAATTATTTGATGGGTAGCGCTATTGGATCTTCATTGATTTTCATGAGCTTACCGTTTGCGTACGCTATTTGTTTTCTCGGTAGATTCTTCTTTTCCTACTTTCTGCTAGTTGGATAAACTTCATTCGCTGCCTTTTATTTACACTAGCTTTTGCCCATATTCTCCCGACGCATACATTCCATACCATCGAGGGTTCTTTTTTTTTTTTTGAGGGGGGGGGGGGTGTTATTATAGCATATAAATTCGTCAAAAACACAAAAAATAAATTTTTGCTCAAACAATATCTAAGAGTTTAAAATATACCAATGCTATAAAAGCTTTTATGCTTTGACGAGAAAGACCTCTTAATTTTAAAAAAAGGACGTCATTACCTTTAATTTGACACCAATATCAACCACATCTCAGAAATGGTACCGAATGCATCTTACCACGCCAATCGTGACAGGATGCGGACGGGAAGCGTTGTGATTTTTGTACCTACTTATAGTCTTCTTTCACTTTTCATTTGAGATTTTCTTAAACTCGATTAGTAAAGCATTCTTGCAGAGGCCGCCCGCTCTAACAGGTTCAACAACGAAGTCGAAAAAAGGTATTTAAACTTCTGAATATATTTAATTCATTCCAAAGCAAACTAAAAGCAATATTTAAACTTTTAAGCACCTTCTGTTCCTCCTGTCAAAATCATAGCAATTACAAACATAACAAAAATAAAACAAAAAAAAAAAAAACTAATCTGTCCTAATTCAAGAATGCTCGAATAATAATTTAACATCCAAACACAAAGACCAAAAAATCAATTCTCTGCCAGACAAAAGTTGAAAAATTGATATGCGACTGTTGGTCCTGGGGCGCAAGCCATAGGAAAGGGAACAAACGGAATTGCAATAAGTCGACATTCCTTGCAAAAATCGCGGAAATGAATACAGAACAGAGTTGAGTTGAGAGTACTGGTTGGAATAGCATGAATACCAATAAATCACTCCACCGTTCTCGACCTGACTACTGAAACTTTTATAGGTAGGTGAGATGGCTTGCGTTTCGCAGATATTCTTCTGAAAAAAATACGCATCCCGTCTCGTAAGCTGAATGGCAAATAACGAACAAAAAAAAAAAACAACAAAGAAATATTTTATTCTTTCCACTGACTGTTATTCCATCAGTGTTTTTTTTTTTTTGTTTTGTTTTTTAAAATCTAAAAAGTTTCTCCAAATTCAATGTTCGTAGGTAGATACTCTAACGCTAACCAAACGGAACCAAGGGGAGGAAGATAAAAGCTAAGTTTAAAAAATACTTTAAAAATTCCATCGAATAAAATAAAATTAAAAACAAAAATTTTCAACTTTTTCGCTCGTATTCGAGGTTGCCTTTATATCTTTTCAATAAACTTTCTTTATTTTGATGCTTTTTGTTTTGTTTTTTTTTTGTTTTTTTTTTTTTTTTTTAAACCATCATTACCACCATTCACTGGTTGCTAGAGGGCACTATAGTGGCTCATACTAATACTACTTTTTGCAATAGTTTTCGATTTGGAAAAGAAAAAGTTTTTGTTTTCAACTGCAACTACTGCGAGAGCGCATTGTAATAAAATGAAATTATTTTGTTTGCTACTAAAAAGCAAATCATGAGTCACATAGGTTAATGGCACTTTGAAATAGTTTTGTAAGGAATATCCCTTTATTTTATCATGACTTTTTGATAAAGAAAATAGTTTTGAGCCAAAAATACGAAAAATCTACCTTCTGTTTTGTTTTTGTCATGAAGAGGTGAAAGAAGTTTACATGGGAGGCTTTTACTGGGTTTTTGGTTAGTTGAAGTTGGCAAAGATTTTTTTTTTTATTTTATTCCGGATTTTGTTTTCAAAAAGCCTGGATGTTAACTTTGTTTAGTGAAGTAAAATAAAATGCACAAGTGATTCGCATGTAGGTACCTACTTGCTCCTATACCTCAAGTTGGGAGTTAGTGTCGTGATGTATGTAGGCTGCCCAGCACTAGCATAATTATAGACTATAGAGGTTTATAAGGATTCTATTACAATTTGATATCCATGCAAATTAAATTTTTTGTATGGACACAATCTAACCCAGGTCTGAAATTTGCTCCGTTATATGCGTGCATCCAAAGAATAATTGGTGTTTACTTGTGTGTTTTTTTAAGAAAATAAACTGGGTTTTCATAATAAGCCTAAGAAATTACTTCTCATTAAGGTTTTTTTTTTTTTTTGAATAAAATGATATGAAAGTGAGAAAACTCATTGAAATCGTGTCGAATTTAAATCGAATTTGTACTATTTTTTATATTATTTATTGATATCTCAAAGTTTGTGAGTGTTTTATTGAAAATGATGTTGTTTTATAGAAATTTAAAATTATTTAGGCATACATAGCCAGATGTTATGAATGGTACAATTGGCCAAAGGGGCATAAAAAATGCATTTTGTTCGATATTTTTTCTTGAATATATCATTTACACCCAACTAACAATTTAACTTCTATAAGGGTAAATCGAAGCTATTTTCAATTCAGCAAAATTACTTCTATAAGGCCTAACAAAAATACTGCAGTCTTTGCTCTTAATTATGAATAAACTTTGTTTCGCATTGTTTACGAAAACGATTACATATTGAAATTGAGCTAAAAATATATTAAAAATTATCAATTTTTTCATTCAATTTTGTAATTTTAACGCATTCATTAAGAACATATTTACACTTAATGACCCCTGTGGCAACGTTTATTAAAATAATTGCCCAATATTTTTACGCAGAATTTTAGACGAATATTTTATCTATTAGAATATATTCAATTTATTAAAATCCTGCAACTAAAACTAAAGTGACAGATTTTAATATCCAATGAAATCAACTTTCCATGTGTTTTTTTTTTTATTTTTCTTTCTAAAATCTGTAAATATGCATTCATAAATGTTTAAAAATGTTCATTGCTTATCAAGAACACTTGTACCAACAATATTGTAGAACATGGTTTTATGAAATTCAAACAAATATTTCATACCATTTTGCAAAAAGAATAAGAAACCAAAAATTTATTTTGCTCTTCATCACCTTTTACTAATTATTTTTGTAAAAATACACCCTGTTGCAGCCTAATATTTCAGGTAAATTTACACACCTCAATTAGTGGCGTATTAAGAAAAAAAGGGGGGGCTCGAGTCTATGAGCTCCCTCTAAATCTCCAAGATTTACGAAAAAGTTTCAGTTAATAATGTGCACTATGATGAAATCACCTAAAAAATAACATGATATGATTTTGGAGGTTAAGGGGGGGGGGCTGAGCTACCTGAGCCCCCCCCTCAATATGCCACTGACCTCAATCCTTAAAATGCGGTACCATTCTCCACTGGTGGATCGTCGAGTGCCGACGACCAAACCAGACAATTTTGTTGATTTTTTTTAAATTTTACTGAATTTTGACAAAACTCTTTTCAAATTTGTAAAGCTTCTATAGCATGTACAGTCATGCTATATGATATATCAAATTAAATTTGATGCTAAATTTTTTTCTAAAACAAATCTCAACATCATTTCAATTTTTCTATTCAATAATTTTAGCCCTTATACTTTTCGAGATGTTCAATTTTTTTTTTATCCAGTTTTACCCTAACTTCCCGGTGGAATTTCAAAAATTCCAGTTTTATCGAAATCTTACATTATACCACCTATCTTTTGGTGTATTTAGATTTTGTCCATCACTTATAGTGCAGAAAATGAATCAGTTAGATCATCAAGAACAATGACCGACTTCTGTAATTTTTTAAATTTATTGTATCGCACGTACTTGATCTTATAGATAAAGTTAGTATTTTTGATAAGCCTTTTTTTAATTAAAAAAATTGTAAATGCAGTTTTGGAAAAAAAAAATAAAAAAGCATAAATTTCGATTTTCAAATGACTAAAACAGCTTTTTAAATGAATTTAACCTCAAAACGAAGTATGCGATTTGATTTAAAGAAAAACAAAATTTGAAAATCGTTAGAGTCGTTTTTTAAAAAAACTATTTTTTCAATACAAAATTTTTCAAGGACTTTTACAAAACAAATTGGTACGCCATTTTTAAGATATTAAATATCAACATCTAAAAACTAAATTTTGATAAAAATTTAGAATGTTAAAAAAAATAATTTTCGAAATTTTTTTTTAATAAATATTATTACGGTAACTTAAAAGCATTCATATGGTTGAAATTTATTCCGTCTTGAAGGAGAAAATTAGAATTAAAAAAACTGTTCTATGGCAGGTACCGTCAATAACGGTTTTTGAAAAAAATAGTTTTCATTATAAGATAGACCTTATCCAAAAAAATTACCGTGTTTTTTTAATCAAAATCGTAGGAACTGTTTTTGGGAAAAATGATTTTTTCTAAAACCGGTATATGACAGGTACCGTTATTTTTGGTCCAAAAAAAAATTCAAAAAACGTCTGGGGATAGTCTTTAAAAAACTCCACATACCATGTTTGAAGTAAATCGACCCATCCGAAATTGCACCCATTGCCCCTCCCCCCTGAATCCGTGCTCAGTTTATGGCAGCAATTTAATGAAGAATTAATTTCAGAATAGAATATGCCTTCCCAGTCTGGTCACCCTATCCTCGTATACACAAAAAACGCATCGAAGCAATACAACGAAGATTTATCAGATTTGCTTTGCGTACCCTTGCCTAGGACAACCTAACAAACCTGCCATCTTATGAACACCGTCTAGGATTAATAAAATTAGAATCCCTGAGTACACGTCGCGATATTGCTGACATAATTGTTATTCATTAACTGTTGACTGGTGGAATTGACTCTCTGGAACTGTTTAACAAAATCAAGATCAACCCTAATCCTAGCAATCTACGATCTATACCCCTCTTCCATTTACCCTCTCATCGAACCGACTATGAAAAAAATGATCCAATAACAAGAATTCTTCGAAAAGCCAACAATACTTCCTGTTTTGATCAAACCCTTTCCAAAAATGCACTTAAACATGCCCTTTATAAGTAATAATCCTTAAATTATATCCTTCCTCTGTTCCTAGACTTATTTTATTGTTATTTATTTTATATTGTTTTAGTTTTATTTACTAAAGTTTATTTTGTATTGAAGTATTATTAATATTATTATTGTTATTATTATTTGTTTATTTTTTATTTAATTTGTTATTAGTTTTAAGTTATGTTCAAATAAATAATTAATTAAAGTCACTTTTCATTTTATATTTTTACTGACTGGAACGTCAAATCAAACAGGCTTCTCTTAAATTAGCAGATCGGTCAATAAAGCGGGATTTTGTTAATTGAACCGCCCGGATAGTTGCCCGGAAAATCCTACAAAATGGTCAGTGCAACTAAGCGGGGAATACTGTTCGTGTTTTTCGAGCGTCCATGGCACTAACCTGTATTGAATTTTGTTTCTCAGTAGTAACTATAATATTATATCCTTTCACTTCAACACCATATAAATCGAGCATTCTCAATCGATTGTACTTGTGCCTAAATCCGCTTTCAAGGCTCATACACATAATGTGTATACCGGACATAGGATTATTAAAATTCCATGTTATTTTCAGGCTTTTGAGGTTAACTCGAATGACTATAATTCAATAAGCTCACTTCAATAACTAAATAAATATATTTGTTAGAATTAAATAAATTCAATATTTTTGATTTGAATGCAACACTCATAAATTATTATTTTAATCGAGTGAAAAATGAACCCATTTGATATTCAATATTCCTGGCAGGACATGCGATGCATGTGTCCTTGGTGATTTCTATTTTTTTTTTTTTTTTTTTTTTTTTAAATCCTATGTTCAATAATGAATATAATGTCCGAATATGAATATGTATGAAAAGTCCTTGTATTAGTTGTAGGTACTTATTTGCATAGATAACTTTATGCATAATCTAAATTCAAATAATATACATATATATGAACCAATTGTGCTGGATGGCATGAAATATCTACAACCACAACCTCTGCCGTAAATGTCCGGTTCTGATGGTCACGCGGCAATGCATATATCCTGTGGTTCGATAACCGATACAATTCATATGAAAACTGAAATCGCAGAGTTAAATTGTTTGTTTTTTTTTTTTTTTTTTTATTTAGGTTTAATTTTTTTTTTGTATCTTTTTTTTTAAACACTCAGCAATCTAACAAATAAATGCGACCAACGAACGCCAACGGATGCGACATGTGTGGCTTACTATTAAAGTTCACTTGATGCAGGGATATCTATTTCTATACAACCAAACTTATTATACACATTCGTTGAACCATTTTATGAATAAATTCATGGTGGAATTTTGATTTCCGTCCCTTGGTAATAATTTTCCTGGTTGTGTTTTAGAGTTAAAATGCATGTACATGACTATAATACATGTGTTTGTGTATAGTGATTTTAATTATATAATTAAGGAATATGGTTTATGAGAATTGATTGGCAAAATGTCAAATATTTGGTTTGAAATGGATGCCGCTTTGACAAAACCAAAATTAGATATAATGTTCGGGTCGGGCATTAATTTCAGATTGACATTGACTACCTAAAAGGGAATACATATACCTACAAATGCTTGATATCATATTTTAATTTGAATGAAATTACACACCATTATAAGAGGATTAAAGAAGAATTATCTTGTATTATGAAACTAGCTCACTGATTTTATTCGGAAAATGATTTTTGTCAATTATATGATTCGTATGCAGTACGAGCTAAAGCTTAAAGAGGACATTGAAGTATTAAATAGGAAAAAGCGATGCAAATTTCAGGAAGTTTTTAAAGATAAAATAAATTAATACATTTTTGGAAAATTGTAAGCGCGGTGTCAGAACAAAATTGAAGACAAACAATATTCGATTCGATTTTAAAATTACTAAAATATATTCCTAAAGGAATGTTACTTCAAGACGCAGTATACTAATTTTATTTATCTATTTCTTTAATGGGTAGGTACATTTTTAGAAAAAAAAAATAAAATTTAAAATCGTTGGAGCCGTTTTTTTTTCAATTTTTTTAATAAAATTTCATCCAAATCATTTCAGAAATTATTTGAGTCTTTTTAATATTAAATTCCATATTTGTTCTCATACCGACAAAATTTTGAATTACTAGTATTTTATTAAGTGACCCAAAAAGCAAATACAAATAACTTTTCCGTACACACAGGGTACAGTGAAATTAAAGCAACTTTCCCGATATTGTTTTATTGGAATTAGTCAATTTTGCTATAAAAAGTCATGAATCGCAGAAAAGCACATTTTCGTTTGAAAATTTGTAACGAAATCATCACTTCTGTTAGGCCAAAGTAATTGGATCAATAAATGCAAGAAGTGCAAGATCAGAAAAGCTAAGGTAGTCCAAGTTTACACCATTTCCCATTATCTTCTTTTCATATAAAAACCACAAAGAATGACGCTTTTGTATGGATCACAAATTTGGATTTTAAATTTACCTAAATGTTCCTTTGATAATTGATATTAATTTTCAAAATAATAGAATCCAAGAAACAGCAAACTTAGCTCTCAAAATATATCGTTATAATCACTATTTCAAAATTTTGTATTCGATTTCTATTTATTGTTTTTAATGCAAATTTTTTTTTGAGCAGGTTCGCTTTTTTATTGAAATTTTCAAAGTGCATTTGAATCTTAAAACATGGGGCAATAAATTCAGTTTTGAAGCATCAAATTCGCATCTTTGAAATATTGAGTACCTACCAATAAAATCGAGTTTTTGGTCCGTAGAGATGGAATGGATATCATTTTAATTAGATTTTTTTCTAAAGCAATAAATTGCAACCATAATTTTTTTTTTTTTTAGGTTATAAAAAAAATTAAGTACACAACAATAAAATTGGTATTCCCAAACTTTTCGGTACAACTGAAAGACAATTTTTGAGGGTTCTTTGGCAAACAAAACTTAAAATATTGATTTTTACAAAAAAATTTGAGAATAAAGAATCCCGTTCTTTTGATTGTTTGGTAGGTTTTTATGAATAGTAAGTACAAGAAGGATATTTGCTCCTTGAAACTATGATTTACTAACCAAAAATGTATCGTCTTAGAAATTTTCGAACTCTGGATTTTAAGCAACTATCTTCTATAATAATTCAGTGCAATTAAGTTATGACACAAATCTCATTTTCTGTTTCTTAAGGTAGGTTTTTGTTGGAAATATTTATTACAAACATGTTAATAATTGCTGAAGCATATCACAAGTTTTCAATTGAAGATAGGCCGCCATTTAAAAAAAAAGAGGACCTTTTTCTTGGATTCGTCGTGTTTAGAGTATATCTTGAAAAAAAAATATTTCAAAAGATTTTGTTTGTATAGTTATTTTAGGTCAAAAATTAGCGTACCTGCCACATAACGAATGTAAAATTAAATTTTCTCAAAAACTGCTCCAACGATTTCTGAAAAAAAAATTGTTTTTACTTTAGTTAGTAAGACCGAATTTTTTAAATGATAGAAATATTTTTAGAAATGTTAATAACGGAACCGTTTTTTTTCATTTTCGAGTTTCTCTTAAACGACTCAACCGATTTTGATGAAATTCCTTACACAGAAGCTTCTTAAGAACCTTTAATTTATTTGCTAAAACTTATGCCATTTTAGTAATTCATTTTTATTTTTTTTTTTTAATTTTTCGTATAAAATTATGCTCTTAAAAACTAGATAATAAGAAGCCACAGCAACTTTGAACCTAAGAGCAAGAACGTGCAACCCAGTCGTCCAGTTTATTTATAAAACCTGCTCATCCATTCAAAATTATTGATTTTTTTATTCTAACTGAACAAAAATTGCGATAACTACGGGCTTACTTACTTTACTATTAAAAATGAGATTTTTTTTACATGTTTTTACTAACCTTTATAGACTATGATGTTATGAATAAACTAAGATAAAAAGTTAATTTTTTAATAAAAAAGTAAGTATGGTTGTAATTTTCGATTTGTAACCTTATTGTTAGCCTTATGTGGTTTATTGACGAAAAACATTAAAGTAAATAGGTACTTATAGACAAGAATATGTTAATGTTAGATACATTCTTCAGATGCGGGTAAGGTACGTCTCAATTTTTTGTTGACATTGTCTGGCAACATAATATTATAGAAACAAAAGTCTTTAAAAAAAAACTTATCAAAAAAAGAATCGTGCATTTTGCTTAGCACTACTCCAAACAAAAAACAAAACCAGACTCATCCAAGCCAAACTTATATATTCCAGAATAAACAAACAAAAACCTCAAAAAACTGACTTATGAATAATTCAGTTCACCAGTTTAGAACTTTGGCAGCATAATATTCTTTAATTCAATTAGAGCCTTCAGATTGAAGCCTTAGTTATTTGTACCTCATGTATTTTACCCCGCAAGAATAAGTTCAATCCACGTTTATGTTAATGAGTAGTAATATCGTATTTTTGGTGTTAGTTCTTCACGTTTGTTTAATAAATATGTATATCTGCAAGTTACAACTACTTTTGTTCCAAGTTTTTTTTTTTATTTTTAAAGATCATCCAAATCCAAACATTCATTATGTTGTTTGAGTTTTTAACGAAAGGGTGATATTAAAAACAAAAAAGAATGGATTTTCGCAAATATTTTCCATCGCTGGTGATCTTTCTCGTGATATTGTTAAAATTCAGTCAGAGTATTGAAATAAAGAAAAATCATACTAAACTTGATACCAAAAGTGATAAAATCTTGTCTCGTAAGGAACGTTTTATTGCATTTCCAGTGGGATCAACATTTTCGGTAAAAACTAAATCAACGACCATTAGCAGAGTTGATTACTAATCAATACAAAATATGACCTTATTGTTTCTGGTAAGGTAATTCTTATAGGTTGCTGTTTGTATGACAGTTGGTACTATTGGAAATCCAAATGTTAACTATCTCAGTCTTGGCATGAATTGGGGCATTGCTTATGAATTGCCAAATATAACATGGGTCTTAGAGAATGCTCATGGATTTCCGAAGAAACCCACACCACCAGAACCAGAGCCTGTTGTAAAGCGAAGATACCGCAGAGATTTGTACCAGAAATTAGAGCTATTAATGGATGGGTAAGTGTGACAATTTTTTTTTCTTTTTGCTGTGATATTAGGTTGAGAGAATTGCTATTGCTAAATATGGTGGTTTTTTTTTAATACATCAGTTACGGTTCTTTTTTTAGGACTATTATTTCCAGAATCCCATGCAAAATTCTGTTAAAAAATAACCAAGAAAAAAATTCTGCTTAAATATGAGTCCTCAAAATTAGTATTTAATAGTCTTTTAATACTTCAGGGTGTGAATACACGTAAAGTTTAGGTTTTTTTTTAATTTCTATAGCTCAGCAGAATTTTGTGCTAATTCAACGTGCAAATGACTTTGAATTAAAGGATCTACAAATGTCCTTATTGTGACGTAACTGTAAATTACACCGGTAGGCAACATTAGGACTGATAAGAGATACAATATTATTGATTTATTTATGTAACCAAACCACCCTATTGAGTACCTACATTTTACACCACTAATTTATCTAAACAACGTATTTTCTTCTAATTAATAAAAAAATTTCACAAGTTTCCACACAATTAGATTCTTTATGTTAAAAGAAAATTGCAAACGGTTAAGTCTCTTTCAAATAATGACTTGGAAGTTCATACCTTTCTTTGTCATTATATTATTTATTTGCTAACTTCTTTGCAGTTGGAAAAAGTCTTCCATAGATACCAGATAGCTAAATTTAACAGTTTTCCATTCCAAAAAGTGATTATTGTTTTAAAGCCTTATTAAATAAAAATGATATTTAAGAAGCACGGTGTTCGCAATATTTACGTTCTTACATTTGTAGTTTGGCTAGTGGGAAACCTTAAAACAGTTGGGGCCTACAAATCATTACATTCATTAAGTTATTATGATGGAAGTGAACTACCAACGGAGGAGTCATATTTGAAGGAATCTCAAAACACTATTAAACATCGCAGATCCAAACGTTATATTGCTTTTCCTGAGGGTTCTTCATTTACTGTATGTATACAATTTATTACTTGACAAAAAAAAAAACTCGCAAGATATTGAAAGTCTTCTACTTTCCGGTTGTCCAGAAATATTGACTTGAACGGATGAGTTACTTCCGAGGCTGATCATTTTTGTTTTTGCCGTGTTCAGCCACACGATTTCTGCTTTTCTCCCTCCACCCTTGTTGTCATTTGATGGAGATCCATGATCCTATGAGAGAGTAAGCATACGTCGTCCTCTTAGTCCAGATGTTTTAGTTGGGATGTCAGACTACATTGAATTCCACTTCTTTCCGTTTAACAGGGCTGCACGCAGCACATCACTTATCACTAACAGGAAAAGTATTGGCGACAGTATGCAACCCTGTCTGACTCCACATTGGACTTCGAATTCATCCGACAACCTTCCTCTCTGTAAAACGTGACATTTGCATCCATCGTAGGTTGCTTTAATAATAGCGATTAACTTGTCTGGAACGCCTCTCCTGCGTAAGGCAATCCAAATAAATTCTCTATAAAAACTATCAAACGCTTTTTCAAAATCAACGAACAGCAGGTATAGCGGTTATCGATATTCGACGCACTGTTCAATATAATGATCACCAGTGCGAAAACCTGCTTGTTCGGCGTCGGGTGTGTCATCTAAATGTTCCTTTATTCACTCTAATACAATTTTTGCTGCTATTTTGGCAACCGCAGGCAGTGTTTTTCCACTGCATTAAATTTCCTTTCTGTGGGAGCTGCACGATGGTTCCCTTTTCCACTCCTCTGGGAAGCACTCAGAGTTCCAGGCTCTCTCTATGAGTGGAAGCAGTAGCTCACTTGATGTCGTTGGTGCTGCTGGTAAGAGCTCTGAAGAAATACCGTCTATTCCTACCGCCTTGTTGTTCTTCAGTGTTTTAATAGCGGCAATGATCTCTTCTCTACTGGGAGGTGTGGTGCGGATTCGGGCGTTGCTTCGGCTGGATCATCCGGTATTGGATGCGCATCGCTGGCGAACACACGGTTTAATACCGAAGCGAAGTGTTCCTTCCACCTTCTGAGCTGGTCCTCATCAGAATGGAGCATGGAACCATCTTCATCTTTCACCAGGTGTTGTTTTGAGCTTTGAACTCCAGTTTCTTGGTGATTCTATAAACAGTTCTGCTGTCACACCGATTTGCTGCCTCTTCTGCTTCTTCAGCTAATGCGTTGATGTAATTACGCTTGTCACGTCTCACGCTACGGTAAACTTCTCTCATCTTCATGCGATACGTAGACTCTAGCTCGTTTCTCTCTGCTGCTTGAGTAGCTGCGATGCCAGCGCGAGCGAATTAAAATCATTTAGCGAGTTATAAATATTGAAATAAAAAGCTCAAATTTGATGAGTAATTTATTTTCAATGTCTAGAAATATATTCTGTCTGTTCAATTAGAATCCAGCAATTTGTTTGAAAAAAAGCAGTCTAACCTACATAGTACATAGCTACATTATATTGCAAGTACAAATTTATAAAAGAAAACTTTGTTACGAGAATTTAATGTTAATTTAAAAAAAAAATACATTAAGAGCAGCAGTTTTTAGTCCATGAAGGGTAAAGCATTTTTGTATCGCAGCATTTGAAAAAAAAAATCATCCAATTCGGAAAATTTTTACACACTTTATTAATTTTTTTTTTATTTTTTTATTTTCTTCAAAGAACAAAAAGTGAAAATTAATACATAGCTACATAATGTATGTATTATGCAGATCCACAAACAAAATGTTTGACTACCTACCTACAGAATTATCTCCCCACTTCCTGTTTTATATTTGATTGCTTTGGAATTTGGAAATCAACTTAAGAAAATTCTATACAGAATTCGAAAGCTCTTATGAGATGACTATGACATTTTGAAGATTGAAGACTTTGATTAGCATAAAGTTTCATTGACAACATTAGCTGTTTTCATTTCGCTGAAAGTACTTTTGCGAGAAGAATACATTCTCAGACAAATATGTGTCACGTTTTCAGAATGAAATCCTTTTTATTTTATAGCATCTAATCCACTTTATTGGTACCTACTTGCTGTTACGCACATGAAATCGTCCTTCTAAATTGACATTTCCGTAATAAATTGAAGAACACGATGTGATTTTTTTTTCTGTTTGTTTGTTTGTTTTAACGTAAAACACTTTAAAGACTTATTTAACAATTTTATCCTCATTTGCATATCCGAGAACACACAAAAACAGTAAGCTGACATCCTTGTTTATTTGTATTACACCAGTACACACATAATAAAAACGTCTTTGTGAATAAAATTAGATCATTTTGTTTGTCCTAATATTGTTCTTCCTCGTTTCCTTCCATCAAAACAAACAAATCCCATCAGTATTTCTATTTGTATGTTAAACAATGCAAAACATTTACATAAAATAATATTTTTTTTAGTGTGCAGTCTGTTTCACTGTTGGGGTGGTAGGAAGTCCTAGATTCAACTATTTGAGTTACGGTCTCAATTGGGGTATTGCTTATGATCTGCCTAACGAGACCTGGATAATTGACCATTTGCATGGTTTTAGCAATACACGTCAGCCGTCGCTTGCGGTGTTGAAACGTCGCAATCGCAGATCATTGTATAATTCAATTGAGAATTTGATTGACAGGTGGTTGTTTTATAATAATAACATAATAATGTCTAATATATTTGGAATAAATTTGTACCTATGTTTTGGGCAATGGAATAATATTCACATTATTTGGCATAATTTTGATTTCAGAATGGGATACAATGGACGGGATTGTGTACTGAGGGCACTTTGTGAGAGTAGACAGTTTTTCCAATCGAAAAAGCTGGGAATGATACCGGAATTAATAAGGACAATTTTTTCGTAAGTAGTTGCATTAAATTCAATAAATATGATAGGTAAAAGAAAATAATTTATTTTTTTGTTTCAGTTTACCGAAAACCCGACTACTTACAAGAGAGATTGAAGAACATTCAGATATTAAGCATTATAATACCGCCTATTTTAGAAACGACGACGAAGACTGTGAGTTGAGATACCCGTGTTCATTCTCGCTGTTAGAATTGGGCATGGGAAGATATTCCGAACCATCTGAAGACTTTTACGGAGATTATTAAATACTAAAGCACTTTTAAAGCAAAAACATCGTCTCTTTTATTTTTTTATTTCGAAAGATAACGTTGTTGATTTTAGATTTTTGGACATTTCCTATGATTTTTTTTTGGGCTTCTCTTGGAATGAGGGTCCTCTGAATCTGGGCTCAAGAATGTTGCAAGAAATTTTTCAGATTTTAAAAATTATATTTAGAGGTCGCTAGCATCGATTTTTATAGAAAGTAAGTCCATTTTCAAATTTTTAATTTATTTAAAAAATATAAATAACGAGTTTTAAGACAAGTTATTTTTATTAAAATAATCTATTGAAAAACCGTTACAAAATAACCCTTTTTGTTAACCAATAAAAATTCAAATTGATAGTTGGTAAAATTTGAGAATTGGCTTATTGTTTAAATCGGTACATTAACCCTCAAATATTTTTTTTAAGACTTAAAAGTATTTTTGGCTAATTGCTTGATTAAGAAGGAAGTCTTTAAGTTTTTATTTAAAGTTTCTCCCATGAGGAAATTATATTAAGAAAAGGTGTGTGTTCATGTACGCGCGCTAGAAAGTTAAGCTTCCTATCATTATTTATTTTTGTATACTTAGTTTTTTTGGACATGTAAAATTATTTAAGAAATGTAGTGAAAGAATCATAACCACTGTAATTTGTTTTTTTTTTTTAATTTGGCCAGTTCACAATGGTCTTTTTGAAGCTTGTAGCTAACCCACATTAGTCTTTGATAATTCCAAATGACCGCTGATCACTCTGTTATTATGATAAAGGAGAATGGGCACTTCCTAACTTCCCGGTTTCAAAGAATCTCGTCGTCGAATTTATGAAGCTGTATAAATTATAATTAAATACTCTAGATAAACATTGATTTTCCTAAAAATAGTTAATTGCTTCACTGTCCGGTTCAAAAAACCAACAGACGGCACTCATATATACTAAAGATAATTCGGGTATGTTGAACACGATGGTTTAGTTTTTCTAGGTAAGTTCAAATAAGAAAAATTTTCGCCTTTGAAGTTTTTTTGTTTAAAGCCAGAAATTAACGATAATTCCTACCCTAATTTGGTTTTAATAGATTTTATGTCGATGTTAATTGATCAAATATATGTTGTTTTATTTTTCAGTACAATGATAGCTTAAAGAAGATATTTCATCAATAAAATTATCAATAAGATACTTTAGAAACATTTTTGTTTGCATGAAAACCTCATATTTTATTCAGTTTAACTTCAAATTTTTAATTTTAAGTATTTTATTCATTTCATGAGCAAATTTTTTTTCGAAAATTGTTCATCCGCAATATGCGATGCCAAAGTTATTGAATTTTTGCCAAATAATTTATTATTTATACTTTGAAAATTATTTAATATAAAAATCTTGAAAAATCTTACATACAGATATCAAAAATATACAATTTACACAAATTAATGCATTAATTTAATTTTTATTCAATTACAAACTTTAATTTCAATTCACTTTATCATTTCTGTATTTAAATACGTACTGTCATGATCATGCACTATGAACAAATTTAAATTAAAAATATAATGGACATTCTAGAAATATTTAACAAATAAATTCAAAATTAATTACATATTTATTTTATGGTTAAACTCAACATATTAAAACATTTTTCAATGATTAATGAGGATTTTGTAAAGTGGAAACAGAAGTTTAAATTTGCAAAGAACTAAACGGGTATAACCTTAATGTGTATGTTTGTGTAGCTAGATGCACTCAAAAGTAACATATTGTATTAAACTTTACGAATACTCTTTTAGATATTCTATTAAATGAAGGTCGAGTTTAAACAAATTTGGTGTTTAAAGGCTAAACAGAACATAAAATTCTCTTATACTTCCGTTACCGACACCGTAACGTTGATAAAGTTTCAGTAAATCACTCTTAGAATCCTAGATTTTAACTATGCCATCAAACTCAAGATAAATGCAGCTTCATGCTGCAGGTACAGGTACAGGGACACAAAATTAATAGATGCGAACAATTCTTTGAAAAAACATTGTTACTTCTTAGCTCCATTTACCCACTCAACAATTCAAAAGTGTGTAGGAAAAATTCAGCAATAGAGTCATTTTCTATTTTTGTATTTTAAATAAAGGATGATTTTTTAAGAGGTATAGAACTTTAAAAAAAAAAAAACACAAAAAATTCGAAAAAATGAATGAAATATTTATTTGAATCGAATCGAACCTTGCAATTTAATGTTTAAAGATAATTTCATGCAAATGTTGACCGCGGCTGCGTCTCAGGTAGCCCATCCGCTGAGTCCAATTTTGGCATACTCTTTCACACATATCGACCGGTATCTCACGAATGAATGCATGGATGTTGGCTTCCAGTGCGTCAATCGAAGCAGGCTTGTCCCTATAGACATTAGCCTTGACATACCCCCACAAAAAATAATCTAATGGTGTCAAATCGCACGATCTAGGCGGCCAATTGACCGGCCCGAAACGTGAAATTAACTGTTCACCAAACTCGCCTCGCAATTGCGCCATTGTTTCGCGTGCTGTGTGGCATGTGGCACCGTCTTGTTGAAACCACGTATCATGCAAGTCAAGAACTTCCATTTCGGGCAAAAAAAAGTTTGTTATCATCGCTCGGTAGCGTTCACCATTGACAGTAACGCTGCGATTCGCATCATCTTTGAAGAAATATGGCCCAATAATGCCGCCGGCCCATAAACCGCACCAAACAGTGGCTTTTTCGGGATGCATTGGTAGCTGTTGCAATGCTTCTGGCTGATCTTCACTCCAAATGCGGCAATTTTGCTTATTTACGTACTAATTCAACCAAAAATGAGCCTCATCGCTGAACACAATTTTTCGATAAAAAAGCGGATCCTCGGCCAGCTTTCCAAGAGCCCATTCATCAAAAATTCGGCGTTGTGGTAGGTCGCCTGGCTTTAGTTTTTGCACCAGCTGTATCTTAAAAGGCTTTACGCCCACGTAGTGCTGTAACAAAGGCCTAACTGCTGGGAACGGCGCCGAATCGACATTTCGCGGTCTTCTGTCACACTAGCTGATACGGACGCAATATTTTCTTCACTACGCACAGTACGTAAACGTGTTGGTGGTTTAATGTCCAACAAAGTAAATTTGGTCACAATCTTCCGAATAGAGTGCTCAAAAGGTCGAGAATGCCGACCATAAAATGGAAGCAGAGCACGATGAACATTTCGAACCGAGCACGAATTTTGATAGTAAAATTCAATAATTTGCAAGCGCTGTTCATTTGTAAGACGATCCATGGTTAAATTGCAAACCAAACTAAAGCTGTTTGACAGTGACACAAGGTACTAAACACACGTCAGCTGTCAAAACCAGTGTTGCCAAAACCAAACCAGCTAAAAAATCACCCGTTACAAAAATACATTCCTCAAGTTGACAAAGCAGATGGTTATAAACGGGACGATATGTCATATTTTGTAAATGAGGTGAAAACATTCCTAGCATCACAGTGCTTTCTTTGTTTTTGTAGGAATTCGTCTTAATTTTTCCATTTTTCCTGGTCCATTTCTCTAACGTTTTTTTGTATTTTTTTTTTTGTTCAAATAAATGTTTGTAGCCACAATTTATCCGCTAAAAGTTTATAGAGAATTCGTTGCTAATTAAAATAACATAGCATATCCTCGATATTAATAAAAGTATTTCAAATTTTTGTCACTATTAGTTGTAGTTTTTAGGACTTCATATAAAAATAAAATTAAAGCTTCTTATATGAAGTTTTTAAAAATAAATATTTTTATCAGAAATTAAAAAAAATTAATTACTAAAATGACTTAAATAACTTCTTAAATTTTTTTTCCTCCAAACTAAATATGCCATTTGATTTCGTTAAAAAAGATTAATTAAAAAAAATCGTTAGAGCCGTTTTTAACAAAACTTATTTTTTTTTTTTTAATAAAAATACTCAAACCTGGTTAAAGAAAAAAAGTTGGTATGCCATTTTCAAGACACTATTATATAATTTCAAAAAAAATTACCGACATTATTTCGAAAAATCAATTTTTCAAAAAAAAAAAATGAACATTTTAAATGCAAAATGGAAAATTTGATATAACATAATTTGAAAATTGCTAAGAACCTATTGTGTAAAAATTTTTATCGAAATTCATTCAGTCATTTACGAGAAATTCAGAAAACAGAAATTCAGGAAAATGTGTCTATGGGAAGTACCGTTATTAGCCCATGAAAAAATATTTTTTTTATTTTAAAAGTACTACATTTAAAGTTTTAGTACACATAAAATTCCTAATCAAAATCGTTAAGAGTCGTTTTTGAAAAAAAAAATTGATTTTGCATTTTCTTCATATTTAGCGACAGGTAGAGAAAGAGACAGACACAAATTTGTGTATACTGAGGGAAAAACAACCTTAAATCACCTTAATTCAAAGAAAAACGTAAACAATTTGCTTCCAAACATCGAAATCCCAAAATCAAATCCACCTTAAATACGAAAAAGCGAAAAAAAAATCATGGCCACCAACAGTTTACGAACCTTGGGATTGAGTTACCAGCTGACAGCCTTACCTATTATACTAGACTCTCTGTTGAAAATAACTTGTATTTGATACAAGCTTTTCTTCAACGTGAAAATAAACATAACGAAACTTCTATGAATTTAATGCGATCGATCTACATTTTACGTTGCGCTTTTTCCCTGAGTGTACTATTTAAGGATCTGATTCTCCTTACGGACCATTTAAAGCATTTCATATGGTATAAAATTTGATAAGTCTACGTTGCTATAGATTCAAAATAACTTCCTACATAAAGTAGAATTTAAGTGTATTCAACCTTACAGAGATGTATGCAGGTTAGTACATTTAAAAAAGAAATTCCAGAGAATATCAATTCCAACCAAATCACCAACAAATTAGTTTTTGATGTCCTATCAAATTTGTTAAGTATACTCTTGACATTATATTAATAAACATTTTTGAAATATCATGAGGCTGTCATTCCATCATGCCTGACAAGCTTTAGAAAATCAAACTAAATTTAATTTAATTTAATTTAATAAACTCTGCTGTCCATGAGCCTCATCAGATACTGAGAAAAATGCTAAAAATAACAAAAATCCTGGAAGGAAATGTTTCTTGATTTTGGATTGGCCATTATGACAAGCAAGATGTTTTTAATTTATTTTAAAAATATCATTTCTAGTCAATTGTTTCTTCTTAGTTGTTATTGTTTTGTTTGTATTTGTATTGGGTTCAAGTACCTATACTTCCAAAAATTCATAAAAAATTGACTGGGCACAAAATCCTGTTTGTACTGTAAAACGAAACGTGATAATTTTTGTATTATCTAGCATATTGTGAATTTAGTGATTAAAAAGAAATGACTTTGATTTTTTGAATGAATCTAAAATATAACAAAAACTAGGTCGGTCTTCATTTTGAGAAAAAAATTAAAATTTTCAAACTGTTTTTTTTTTTTTCATAATTTCACACAAATATTCCAATCAGCGTTACCGAAAAAAGCGGGTCTCGCAATTCTGTCTGTCCGTCTGTCTGTCTTTCCAATTTTCTTGAACCTTGGTGGGTTAGTGTCTTTGGTGACTCCCTAGAGGGAAAATTGAATTTTTTTTAGGACTAAAACTAACGGTACCTACCTGTCATATAACCATTAAAGAAAAGTTAACTTTTTTCAAAAGTGGCTCTAACGATTTTGATTAAAATTTTTATGTCTTCTTTTGTTAGTAGAGTCATACTTTTTGAATAAAAGAAATGCTTTTAAAATTATACTAACGGTACCTCCCATAGAACCATTTTTCTCATTTCTTACTTTCTCTCAAACGACTTATCCACTCTTGATGAATTGTTTTGTACTGAAGCTCTTTAACAATCTTAAGATTTTTTGATACCAAAATTTTCAAAAACGTAATTTTTGGATTTTTAAAAAATCTTAAAATTTTTTTTTTTGAAAAATCAATTTTTCGAAAACGGGTCACTGTATTTTTTTGAAATTTTGATTTTAGATGGGTAATAGTATTATCTTAAAAATGGCATAACCAAGGTTAGAGAATTTTTATATGTAAAAATTATTTTTTTTTTTTAAACGGCTGTTGTTTTTGTATTTTAAAACGAGTAAAAACAATATAAAAGATCCATTCGAAATTTTGTCCTGATTCGTTTTCCTGATCGCTATAACCAGCCCATTTGAGCTACAATCTTAGCTGCATTAAGCTATGTACGTCTAGTGGCTACAATTTTTAGAAAGCTAAAATATTCCAATAACTATTTTCAAAAGAGTTCTATCCATAATGATCCGATTTGGAACGTAGTGAACAAATTTATTTCACTGAATCCCCTTTGAAAAACACGGTTTTGACTTTGGCGGTGTTGCCAAAAGTTGTAATTTCGTGGCTAATAATCGTTGGAAGCAATGCAATCAAGATTTAATTTTTGCCAAAAATATACATCTTTCATTAAAGTATAAAATAAAATTAATCCGGAGACGGATCTCTAATAAATTCAGTCTTAAGCTCAATCACACACCGTATTCGAAAAAGGAATTTTTGAAAATTTTGTTTCTAAACTTTATTTGGGCATCTTAAAAGAATTTATGAAAAAAAAAATCGTTGAAATTGAGTAAGTCATTACAGAATAAAAAAAAAAAATTCTATGCCAGGTGCCGTTAAGTTCAGTCCAAACATTTGTGCAATATTTCATTTAATTCTTTTACTCCTGGCAACCCTAAGACTCTATCTGAACTTTTGCCGTCTCCACTTTCAACTTCCGACTGAGATTTTTTTCTAAACTAGCAATAAGGATTTCGATTCGCCTAAAATTTGTCATTGAATTTTATGACTTTGATTTTTCGTCGCTAGCTCCCCGACTTCAGACGTATAGCCCAGCTCACGATAACTTGACTCCGGTACAAGGTTGAGATATGATTAAGAGGCATGCTGGATGCTGCCTCCTGCAGCCTCCCTATTTTGACCCGCCTGCTATAACAATATGCCACAGGAAGTAATCGAGTGTGTGAGTCTCAACTTCGTGAGCTAATCGTGATACAAAATTTATTTAGTGGTCTAATTTTCATATTTGCTACTGTTTTTTGATATCCTCTGCAACTGGTGGTCTTTCTTAACCATGGTAAACTCTACCCGATGTCAGATCTGTCGCAGATCTGACATTTGAGTATAGTTGAATAGGGTATCCATATAAACGTATTTAAATAAGGTATTTTTAATTACGTTATTTGTTATTTCCTATTTTCTAATTCCAAAAGTTTTTCGTCCTTCGTGGCTTTTTGAGATTCAAACTTTGAATAAAATAGATAAGTTAGTATAAGTACATTTACATTTTTGTTCGGTCAGCCTAAAAAAACATAAACAACAAATCTATTATAGTACGTAAGCACTTGCGTAGGCAGAATATGATATTCTTTTTATATTGCCAATGGATATTTTAAAATTAAACTTTTCTATTTTCAAATGAAGGAACAAAGTTCCAAAATAAACAATTGGAGCTGTAATACAGTTTTTTTTTTATATTTTCATTATGAAAACTTGTGTTTCTGCATAGAAAACTGAAAATTAAAAACTTATTGGAGTGTCTCTCAGCTACAAACACCCCGGGATATTTTTTTTTTAATCTAACAGAAAATGTTTTATTTGTAGGAATAACTTATTTTAATTGACAGAAAACAAGAATAATAAAAGTTCTGCTTTTCAATTTGCATTTCACAAACCATAGCAAGCAGACTCTGATTCTCTTCCTCTAAAAGGCAAAGCAAAATAAAATAACAAAAAAAAAATGATAACAAAAATAAATCAAAAAGATACACACAATTTACCTACTTAACGTTTATAAAAGGCACGAAGTTGACTGCTTTCCAGGCACAGTCAAGTCAACATTGTGCCACCATAAAGAACGTGAAGTTTTGAGAAATGAGAAACTGCCTTGTCGTGTTCTTCGTGCTCCTCCTCTGTTGCTGCATTTATTTGTCTGTTCGCGGTTTAAAATTAGCACATTCCGGAGTGGAAATCGTGCAAAATACTAGCAGTTCCTCTTGCACTTCTAACGGCAACCAAAACCTAAGTGAAGTTGAGAAAGTAGTCCATAGGAGAAATAAAAGATATTTATTTTTTGAAAAGGGTTCTTTTGTGTCGGTAAGAGTATTAAGCAAGAAATTTATTCTGGGATCTTCTAATGGAAGGCTTTTGTATTTTATTTTGTTTGTCTTGTTCCAGGTGACAACAGCTGCAGTTAAGACAATTCTCCCAGGAATTCCAAGAGGATTTAATATTATCTGTGAGGAAAGTTTATATTATGAACTACCTACGTCACTGACTCTGCCAAAAAAGAGTCCAATGAAAACGGCAACCACAAAGACAAACAATAATTTTATCAAACCCGCAGCTGCAAAGACAATCAAAAGGAAAAACGGTTTTTATCAAAAGTATAAAAATCCAAGTTATGGTTTCCATAAATGGAGTAATTTTCCAAATTATGATTTTCAAAAATATTCCAATAATCATGAGATAAAAACAAACTACGTTCGTTATCCAGAGTATGATCCATACATTAAAAGACGAAGATTTCGCTCTGCAAATGAAGGGGAAGATTTCGCTACTTTTTTGGATGTGGAAGCTATTTTCTTTCAAGAAATTGAAGGTTTTGCTAGGAGGTAAGATGATTTATAGAATTTTGGACTTAAAATTCTATAGAAACTTATTTTTTTCATATTTTTAAGACTTGGATTTAATAGCAGATACTGTATCACGAGAACCTTATGTGAATCTAAACACTTGCTGTTT
Organism: Meliscaeva auricollis; assembly: GCA_948107695.1. NCBI lineage: Eukaryota > Metazoa > Arthropoda > Insecta > Diptera > Syrphidae > Meliscaeva > Meliscaeva auricollis. The sequence continues at coordinate 27,259,920 of OX403618.1, forward strand.
CCAAAAGGACAATCATTATTTCATGACGTGATAAGAATAATTCTAAAGTAAAAAGAATTTTCTCAAAATTTATATCTAATTACTTTTAATACTTTTATTTATTTATTTTTTTTTTTTGTTATCTTTAAGGTTTTCATTACCAAAACTTGAAAAAGACCACAAATATTTAAAAGCATTGAATACTCAACATTTAATGGATTGCGCAAACTTATACGGACCTCATTGCAAAATAAGTTTTATTGATTTTTTCACATATCAAATTCATGGACCTTCAAATTGAAGAACTGATTAAATGTTTAAAACTGAAAATAAAAACAAAAAAAACGTTTTTTAATCTTACCAAATTTAGGCTTATAAATGACCGATCTGAAAATAAAATTATAAAGGTGAATTTCAAATGTTTAAAAAGTCAAATTTATGTATGTAGATTGAATACATGTTATAATTAATTAAAATGAAAACTCAATATTAGAGATTTTTTGTGGTTTTTATGCATGCACTAAAAATATATTTTTACTAAAAGATCTCTGTAGTAACTTTATTTATAAAAATTGTCCAATATTTGAATACAAAGAGTCTAATAATTTTTTTACTTTTACTGAAGTTTTAACGTTTCGATTCATATTTAAACTTCAAAGATCGGCTCGGTTTTACTTAAGTTTCCAGCAATTTTGGTCACGTGAAAAGTTAATTTGTACATTTTTCACATATTTACCTACGAAATCGAATTTATGATAGTTTTGATACTAATTATGATGTTTCGAAACTTTTGAGTATCATATTGCAATAAATTGTATAGCACCAAAATAATTTTTTAGTTTTTAAGAAATTTTAAATTATTTTTAGTTTTAGTTTATTTATTCAGACTATGATACATAACTTTAAAGATACTTTAAGCATAGAGATGAGAATAATATAAATTCTTAGCAACTATAAATTTAACAAAATGAGAAATAATTAGGAAAAATTAAGTTTGTTTTGAGAAAAGCATTATTTTGTTTTTAAAAACTCATTGGGCTTATTACTAAAATCTTAAAACTAACATAAGAACAATTTAAACATTATTATTTCACAATGTTTTTTAATATTGGGTTTTTGTTCATAAAGCATTTGTTTATAAAGTTTGTATGTACTATGCAACATTTGTCTTTTACTGTAGGAATATTAGCAATTTCATGTAGACCAATCGTTGAGAAATGCCAAGGAAGGTTTAAAATAATTTTGAGTATTTTATTTTGACATTGAACTGGAGCATTGCACACTAAAAGATTTGTTTGAGGTAGATTGCTTTGCTTTCGTTTCATTGTAAAGAAACAAGCTTGAGTCATAACAGGGTTTATTTTGATTTTTCAGGAGTAAAAGTAGAGTTCAATCGCGTCAGAAGTTATGAATGGTTTCCCATTCATAACTTCTGACGAGATTGAACTCTACTTTTACTCCTGTTAAAGAGAGACAAAAAGTGCATTTTGTTCTATGTTTTTTCTGTAATACATTATTTACAGTCTTTGATTTTAATTTTATTAGTATACTTTGCACGTCATTTGAAGTTGTCACCTTAAAGTTAAGCTAAAAAAAAATTAAAAATTATTAAATTATCCATTCAATTTCATATTTTATAGATACACATGGCTTAAAAATATCAGTGGCAATGTGCCATAAAATAATTGTCCAATATTTGTACGCACAATTTAAGTCTATTTTTTTTACCTGTTAGAATCTACCTCAATTTAAAAAATCCTGCAACTTAAGGGTTTTCCAATAAGAGGTGTTATTTTGAATAGCCCGCTATTTCGGTAGCTGTCACTTTTGAAGCTGTCATATTTTGACATTTGACAAGTAGAAACTACGTTATTAATAAAAATGGAACGATACACGCTTCAACAACGCATTGAAATTATTAAAATTCACTATAAAAATGGTGAAAATTTGGCAGAGACGGTTCGTAAAACTAAAACATTTTTGGGTCGTCGTGAAGCACCTTGTCGGACCGCAATACAGAAATTGGTGGACAAATTCGAGCTGTTGGGACAAGTTAGTGATGTGAAGAATAAAACCCGTGCACGTCGCTCAAGAACAACTGAGAATATTGCTGTTGTAGCCCAAAGTGTTGAAGAAAACCCAGGTTTGTCCATTCCTCGTCGTTCTTTGGAATTAGGCATTCCAGAAACGTCATTACACCGTATTTTGCATAAAGACTTGGGTCTTAAGGCTTATAAAGTTCAGTTAACACAAGAACTCAAGCCGGCTGATCATCAACAACGTCGTGTCTTTGCTGATTGGGTCCTTGAAATGCATGAAAATGAACCGGAATTTCATCGAAAAATCATCTTGACTGATGAGGCCCATTTCCACCTCGGAGGCTACGTCAACAAGCAAAACTGTCGCATCTGGGGCTCGGAAAACCCAAGAGTTATTGTTGAAAAGCCTCTCCATCCTCAACGCGTGACTGTTTGGTGCGGTTTATGGTCCCGCGGGGTCATTGATTTTTTATGGCCTGAATTGGATGGTATTGATCTGGACAACGTTTACTTTCAACAAGACGGCACTACGTGCCACACAAGCAATGAAACCATCGATCTTTTACGGGAAAAGTTTCCGGACCGTGTTATCTCTCGAAGAGGTGATCACAATTGGCCACCGAGATCTTGTGATTTAACACCTTGCGACTTCTTCCTTTGGGGCCACGTGAAAGATAAGGTCTACGTCAACAGCCCAGCGTCGATTCAAGACCTCAAAGATGAAATTCGTGAGGCTATCGAGGACATAGGGCAGCCACTTTGCGATTTGGTTATGGAAAATTTCATGAAAAGGATATGGTCCTGTAAGCGTGGTCTTGGCGGCCATTTGGCTGATGTTGTAATTCATTATTAACGGCATACTTTCCTCTTTATAATGAAATAAACATCCGATCATTTATCTCCAAAAATGCCATTTTTCTTTGAATACCAAAATAACCCCTCTTATTGGAAAACCCTTTACTAAAGTTGAAGAGTTTTACATGAAATGGAACTGACTTTTTTGAATCTTTTTTTTAAAGATTCCTTAATAAAATCTTTAAAAATGCATGATTATGTTTTAAATTGTTTACTGCCACTTGTACCAGCAACATTGTAGTACATTATTATTAATTCAAACAAATTTCATACCATTTTGTACAAGGAAATACATAACAAGAATTGATTTTGCGTTGCAACACCTTTTATTTTTTTTTTGTTTACATGTAGTATAAAATGAATTACACCATCTTGTAGCCTGATATTTCAATTAATCTTAAAAATCCGACAGTAAACAAAAACTTTTTTTAAGATTACGATACCTTCCTACATTGGTGGCTGTTCGAGTTCCGTCGACCAAAGTAGACATTCTTGCTAGATTTTGATGAACCGCAATTAAATATTGTGGAACATTTATAGCATGTACCGTTATGTGTGATAGATCAAAGTAAAGATAATTTTATCTATTATCTAGTGGATTCGTAAATTTCAAGTTCCAAAATTAAAAAAAAAAAAAAAAATAAAAAACACTTTGACCGAAAAATCTTGTTTCTGCAGTAACTTATCAAATAAAAATTTTAAAATCCAGTTTCTTCTTAAGTGTGTTAACAACATTTAAATCTAAAAGTTGTTTTGACAAAATATTTTCCCCTTATTCTCCGATTTTTGTTATTTTCACAGCGTTTATGCGCATTATAAAAGCGTTTTAAGTATTTATCAATGTGTGTAATTAGTTTTTCTCCAAACAAATCTACTTTAGTCACAATAACATCCTTTTTAAAGGTATAAAAATATTTGATTTTCGAAACAGAATCATATCTCAAGTCATTTTGATTAATCTATCTACCAAAATTTATCTTATAATTCTCACCCTCATACTTTTTGAGATGTACAAAAACTTTCACCATTACCCCACTTAACCCTAACTTCATTTAAAGAAATCCCTCTTTATCAAAATTTTAAATTGCATATATCACCTATCTTTTGGTGTATTAGTTTTTTTTTTTTTGTATTACTTAAAGTGAAGAAAATGTATGAGTCAGATTTATCAACAACAATGACCAACTTCTGTAATTTCATAAATTTATTGTGTATGTGCAAAATAAAATAAAAGGTGTGTGTACTAATGTACGCGCCTCAGAAGTTATACTTCCTTTCATTATTTACTTTTATATAGTTTTATTCAAGTAACAATTGTATTGGATTCTATTTTTTTCATTTTTACTGAGATTTCATTCTTTTTTTTATGCCTCAACTTAAAAAATCGGTTAAAGTTAAAATCTATTTTGTTTACGTGAAAAGGATATTTTGATTTTTTTAACAGATTTGTGAGAGATGGAATTTATACTATTTTTGATATTATTTAATGATATTGCGAAGCTTGTGAGTATGTCTTATTGAAACAAATTATGTATCGAAATATGTTATATATATATGTTGATATTTAAGGTGTAATTTTATAGATTTCTAAAATTATTTAAGTAGACATAGCCAGATGTTATGAATGGTACAATTGGTCAAAGGAGCATAAAAAGTCCATTTTGTTCGATGTTTTTTTTCTGTAATATATCATTTACAGTCTTTGTTTTTAATTTAATCAACAAACTTTGTATGGCATTGTTTAAGAAACCAGACACATCTTAAAATTGAGCTAAAAATATATTCAAAAGTATCAAATTTTTCATTAAATGTTGTAATTTTATAGCATACATTAAAAACATACATATTTTCACTTAACAACCTCTTTGGCAATGTTTAATATTATAATTGTCTAATATTTTCATGCAGAATTATAAAGCAACATTTAAGCTACTAGAATCTGTTCAATTTAATAAAATCCTGCAACTAAAACTAAAATTACAGATTTAAATATCCAATAAAATCAACATTTTCTGTGTTTTTTTTTTTAATTGTTCTCTCTAAAATTTGTGAATATGTATGCATTTATGTGTTTAAAAATATTTATTGCTTATCAAGAACACATGTACAAACAAAATTGCATTACATGGTATTATGGAATTCAAACAAATTTCATACCATTTTGGTATGTTGTAGGTGATAAAAAGATCAACAACTTTTCTTCACATAATTTTTCTATATAACCTCAAAATTATTGTTGAAAATGTCAAACAAAAAATTTGTTTTCTAGTATCAGAACAAAGTTTTTGAGACATCGAATTTTGAAGTTATTTTGGTGTTTTGGGTAAGAAGAGATTTCATTAAGTTAAGAATGTATCTATCAATGTACGTTAAAATTAAGTTCTAACTATTTTTGAAAAAAAAAATAAAAATTAAAAACAAAATAAAAAAAATAGTGTTTGGCATTTTTCACAATATTTTTGAGGTTATATAGAAAAATTGTGTGAAAATGTGTAGTTTTTTTTTACTACAAACAACTCTAGCATTTAATATTTTTCGCTACAAGGCCTACTTTAGATAGAAATCGTAAAAAAAAACATGATTTTTGACACCCACCCATCCCACTTTTTAGCCCACCCACCTCCTTTCCACCAATTTGGTGATGGGCAATTTATTTGTCCCCTTTCATATACCATTTTACCTATTGGCTATTGGATATTGGCGTGAAAGCCAATATGTTCATAATTAAACTTAAAAACGTTTAGTTTAATTTTTTATTTCATAAAAAAAAATCAAAAATTGTGAATGAATTATTAAAAATATATGCTTCCACAGAAAAAAAAATTGGCTTTTGGTCATTTGTCTACAGTAAATTCCACAAAGTATAAACAACAATATTGTTTGTTTATTTCAGCTACCAACTACATTTCATTCAATACAATGTTTCACAATTTCTATATGTAGATAAAAAAAATAAAAATACACATCATGATTTATGAAAGTTGATTGGCAAGCCTTTAAAACGATGACAAATTTTTATTGGCAAACATTTTTATATGACACCCACGGAATTTCGATGTGTAAACAAGAATTTAATAATTTACCAATAAAAACGTCAACATAGAAATCAAAACAAAACATTCAAAAAAAAATTGGTAGGTATATTTATTTGGTTTAACTCTTATTATAGTAATAGGTACGCTCTGGATATCACTATATCATCCCAAAGTAAATACACATTCATTGAGGAATTGTTGGACAAAATCGACATCGACACACCATCATCGGCCCCTACAGCCAACATTTAACAATCCGAATCCACAAAGCTCAACAAATATATTATAGGTTTAATTATTTACGCTCCAGCGGCGCTTCGCAATGCTTTGCATTTAATTCAAAGTAAATTACAATCTCATGTATTGCCCCGAGTGGTGAACTAACAAAGCTGACCTCGATTATGTTGGCCAATGCAAAGTTACTCACAGATTACAACTACTACTAACAGTTCTCCAATTATATTGTAGGAGTAGGAATAGTTTACATTAGATACGTTCTTATGAGTCCTCATCGTACTTGTCGTTATATAAAGTTTGTATATGTGCATAAGTCTGTGTGAAAAGCTGTCCAATTAAACTTCATAAGCCTCAAATTATCCACGGGCTAATTTGGGGGTGTCCAAGTGTCCATGTCCATCGTCCATGCAATGTCCGGATATTGACCAACAAAATTATCTCTCCTTAGCTTGGTGTATACTGTTATACCCACATCAGAGCAGATTTTGGGAATTGGTTTTGGGTGGCCATTGGCGAATAAGCAAATAAATGTGTGGTCTTATTCTTAAGTCGAGGAAAATTCTCTTCGTCATTATCAACTTTGTTTTCTTGGTACGGGGGAGGGGAGAAGTGATGATTTCAATGTAAATGGTATTTCTGGAAATGCACAGCACTTTATTAATTAGAAAGAATTACGAAGAATTCAAGAGAAAATATTGTAGAAACAAAGCATGATGTGTGATTGACAAAGAAAAATAAAAAAGGTGTGTGTACTCGTGTACGCGCGCCTGAAGTAATACTTCCTATCATTATTTAATTTTGTGTAGTTTTTTTGGATGTGTAAAAGTAAAAAGTTCTAGAAGATACATTTTTCCAAAGAAACATATCGTGCATTTTTGTGAAATTAATTCAAATAATTCATATATGTATTTAATTGATATTTTATCGACCCTTGTTATTTGATTTTATTTTTACTGAGATTTTAATTTTTCTATTGATACCTCAACTTAAAAAATCGAACAAGCAGGTTTCCGTACTGGTTCATCCTGTGTTGACCACATTAACACCTTGAGGATCATTATTAAATAGTGCGTCGAATATCGATCACCACTTCACCTGCTGTTCATTGATTTTGAAAAAGCGTTTGATATTGTTAACAGAGAATTTATTTGGATTGCCTTACGCAGGAGAGGAATTCCAGATAAGTTAATCGCTATTATTAAAGCAACCTACGATGGATGCAAATGTCACGTTTTACATAGAGGAAGGTTGTCGGATGAATTCGAAGTCCAATGTGGAGTCAGACAGGGTTGCATACTGTCGCCAATACTTTTCCTGTTAGTGATAAGTGATGTGCTGCGTGCAGCACTGTTAAACGGAAAGAAGTGGAATTCAATGGAGTCTGACATCCCAATTAAGACATCTGGACTACGCGGACGACGTATGCTTACTCTCTCATAGGATCATGGATCTCCATCAAATGACAACAAGGGTGGAGGGAGAAGCAGAAATCGTGTGGCTGAAAATTAACACGGCAAACACAAAAATGGTGAGCCTCAGAAGTAACTCATCCTTTCAAGTCAATATTTCTGGACAACCGGTAGAGAAAGTAGAAGACTTTCAATATCTTGGAAGTTTTGTCTCTACCAAAGGCGGAACCGAACAAGATGTCGACAGCCATATCAAACAAGCAAAGGCTGCTTTTGGAATGCTTTCCAAAATATGGAGAAACAACGCTATAAGCTTAAAGACCAAGCTGAGACTGTTCCGCTCCAATGTTGAATCCGTGATTCTGTATGGGTGCAGCACTTGGAAAACCTTAACAACTGTCACAAGCAAGCTGCAATCCTTCGTGAATAGGTGTCTATGAAACATCTTAAAGATTTTTTGGCCCAACCGTATTTCAAATGAGAACTTCATAGAAGAACGGGTCAAGAATCCATTGACAGTACTATTCGCAGACGTAAGTGGCAGTGGATTGGTCATACGATTCGAAAAGGCAACGATTGCATTGCTGGCCAAGCGATGCAATGGAACCCACTCACACAGGCAGGTAGAGGGTCCGGTCGGCCAATAAGCACATGGCGCAGGACAGTCGAAAGTGAATCTGCACAGCTGGGGAAGAGTTGGAGAGAACTACGTTATATTTACAGAAACCGAACACGATGGCGCGTAGGAGTAGTTGAGGCCCTATGCCCCTCAAGGGGATCACAAAGGACTTTTTAAGGTCTGAGGACCTAAGTAAGTAAGTAACTTAAAAAATCGGTTAAGTTTTACTAAAGTTAAAATCTGTTTTGTTTACGTCAAAAGGATATTTTGAATTTTTTAACAGATTTGTGAGACATCAATTTTATACTATTTTTGACATTATTTCATGATATTGCGATTTGCGAAACAAAATTTTGAAAATTTTAATTATTGAAGCAGACATAGTTAGAAGTTATGAATGGTACAATTGGTCAAATGAGCATAAAAAGTGCATTTTGCTCGATGTTTTTTCTGTAATATATCATTTACAGTCATTGTTTTCAATTTAATCAATAAACTTTGTATAGCAGTGTTTTAGAGAACAGTCACATCTTAAAATTGAGCTAAAATTGTATTCAAAATTATCAAATTTTTCACTAAATTTTGTAATTTTAACGCATTCATTAAAAACATATTTTCACTTATTAACCTCTGTGGCACTGTTTATAAAAATAATTACCCAATATTTTTATGCAGAATTATAGACCAATATTTTATCTAATAAGATCTGTTCAATTTGTTAAAATCCTGCAACTAAAACTTAAGTTACAGATTTTAATATCCAATGAAATCAATTTTTTATATGTTTTTTTTTCAATTTTTCTTTCAAAAATCTGTAAATATGCCTTTTTTTTTGTTATGCTTAAAAATATTTATTGCCTATCAAGAACACTTGAACCAAAAGTCTTTTGACAAATTTGTTTTCCCGTTCTTCCCTGATTTTTAAAATCAATTAAACCACCTACATAAACATTGAAAAATGTATTCGTTTTTTAAAGCTAAAAAAAAAACCGTTATGGGCCATTTTAAATACAATCCGTATTAGACACCTATTTTTTTTTTATTATCTTTGAATATGCATAATTAGTTTTTCAAAAAATTATCAACTTTATCCATAATGACATCATTTTCAAATGTCTAAAAAAATATTTAATTTTTAACTTAAAAAGTTGATTTTTTAGAATTTTTTTCTTGATGAAAACTCATCATTATTTCAATTTGTCTATTTAATTAAATTTATTTCATAATTCTAACACTTATACTTTTCGAGATGTACAAAAAGTTTTTTTTTTCTTTTGCCCCATTTTACCCTAACTTGCCCGTGGAATTTCGAAAAATCCCGACGTATCAAAACCTTACATTATACCACCTATCTTTTGGTGTATTTAGTTTTTCCTATCACTTATAGTGTAGAAAATAAATCAGTCAGAATATCAAAAACAATGGCTGACTTCTGTAATTTAATTAATAATTTATTGGGTTTCACAGAAAATGTTGGGTTACGCTCAATTGTTAACTATTGCCTAGTGCATTCATGGCCAAAGTTGATTTTAACACAAAAGCTTAGTTTTTTTTTTTGATTGAAATATAATCAAAACTATGATCTCAGAAAAACACTATGGGGCAGATTAAGAATAAGATAAACTGAATTTTAAGGATAAACCCCAATCTAGGATAGACTGGAGCTTAAAAACGACGATGAATACGCTTCTATGAATTCTAAACGAACTAAGTTTAATCCCGTGTCTCCACAAGAGTAAATTACAATTATAGACACTCACCCAGTGTTGCCGAAAGTACTACTATTGTAGTATACATATGTACTACGCTCGGCTGTTCTGTACTACCGTAATCCTCCTTTCAAATTCGTATTACTGTATTACTTGGACCCCCAAACTACGATGAGGCGGCCTTCGCTTGAAGGCCATTTGGTTGATCGTTAATCTTGAAACCAATTCCCGTGTGATTATTGAACTTTGGCAATCGAGTGGTTGTTTGAATGATATTTCACGATTAGTCGAAATTTGCCCTATTTTTCGAATTATGCTTTAAAGTAATCAAGAACAATCCTTACGTTTTACTTCGGGCTTTTGTTATAGGTATTCGTAGAACGCTGAATTGGTCAGGTATACTTTGTTCTTCCACTGCAGTCTTATTTGTTGGCAGTGCTATTTTGCAAATGGCGAAAGGAAACACTGCGACAGGGGAAATTACTAGCGACAAGTGCCCATGGATAGCCCCCCTCTAGATATAAGTTATGGGATTACTTAACTCTCGTTTCATAGCAGAAGAAGTCGAATTAAGATTCTCTGCTTCACCAAAGCTTACTCCAATGGGTGGGGTTATGTACTCCTAATTAAATGTTTCAGAATTCTTAGAAATTTGTCTGATACCATTCCTTAAACGTAACTAACAGAATACTTTATGGCTGTAAACGATAACCTTATTCTTTCTGATATTTTATCCGTTCTAAATCGCTTGAAGCGATACTTTATAAAAATGCATTTGTCGGACATATACGTACATTATCTAGCTAGAGCATTGTGAAAAATTCATTTGAGTTAATTTTATAATTCTTTTGATTAATTCGAACAAAAAGACCCTGATGATGAATTTCATTGAGTTTCTCCTTATAAACCCTTTAGGCCACTTCAAAAGCTTTTTCAAATGCTAAAACAAAGAAAATCCTCTTTGCCATTTTATGCTGGCAAAGTAAAATACCTCTTTTGTATAAAAGGCAAGTTATATATTCTAGATATGTTGAGCAAAAGTAGAGAAAGGATACATCATCTCATTCCATTATATTTTGTTAATAAATACCTCAAAGACATCGTGTTAATTCAAGTTGGGCGAAATTCATCAAAAAGGTTCTCTGTGATGTAGCTTGTGGATATTAAGTCAAAAAAAGATTTTCTCCTTCTCATGTGTCGTCAGGAATCTTTCTTTACATGATATCACCATAAACTCTCAAACCGAAATTACCAAATTGCTTTCACCATCCTCAAAAGTGTCCTTGTTCACTTAAAATCATGACCAAAACATACAGTTACTTTTACTTTGTCTACCTTATAAGTTGGGTCAATATAGTTTGCCTTCGATGTAAAAGCGATGAATTTCGTCTACTTCTAAAGTATGCATAAGAGTCTATCATATGCAAAGTCTAGGGCAAGTAGAATTGAAAGCATAAGTAAGTTCCTACGGTATCCTGATGGTTGCTACAGCACTAAGTTAACATAAAATAAAATTGTACATATAGAAAGGAAACACTTTAAGTACATTTACTTCACCGATGAATTGCATACTTACTATGACTTATAGTGTTATAGTACATCTACAGGGTGCTTCCTGGTCAATAGCGGTTTTAGTCTTTTAATATTTTCTCAGATTTTCTGAACTTGACCGCAACAGGTCCTTGAACAGCTAGTATAATGCGTTAAAAGAAAGTCTGCTAGCTGCCATATGTACAGTACAGTACACAAATTCCACAATAGCAGCCTCCAGTAACAGTTAGATTAAGTGAAGATTAACAAATTTTTTGGTCAATATGAAATTTCCGGCAAAGTATTTTGTGAGAATCCACTATCACTGAAGAAAGCAAGTGGTACGTACTTTTCTCCTCTGCCTCCATGATTGCAAAAGAATCATCAGTAGGTATTGGATTTCGAATCAGCACAACTTGATGTCATCAGCAAATCAAAAATTTTGTGTGGATCATTGGAAGAAATTAGGCCTTCTCAAGAGCAAAATTGAAGAAGAGATATAACACCGCGAATGCACCAGGCTCCACCCTGATATAATTCTCTGATCATATCAAAGTTGCGGTAGAACATTATCATCCACATATGACGTTTTTTCTATTTTGTAACAAAGCTGCATTCAGACGAAGTAATCGTTTCTTCAGCTCTTCGTGTGATGGATCATGGGTAATTGTTTGATCATCCATAGTAAATAATTAAATAAATAAGTTTATTTCGAGCGCGATTAGGTCACGACGAACCAAGGCCCAGTGGCTGGCAGTCTCGACCATTTCCGAGAGCGTGAAGTGAATTGCTGCTGAGTCCGAACGTAAGATGGGCTTTTCCTGACAAGAGTAAAGGTACCTACTGTGGGAGGTATATCATTTCGCAAGAGACAAGTAATGTAGGATAGGCTGTTATGCTTTTTTCTTAAAGGCTGAGGTAAACTTGTCGGACACCAGGGCCTTGTTGAAGATAGCAAATTAAGAATCGACTACGAAGAAAAACTTGAGTTCTTTCCAATTTCCATTTAAGTTCTATTTTATTTGTCAACGAAATTCTTATTCTATATCTACAAAACGGTATCTTAGTAAAATTAATAAATCCTAGCTCAGAGAAAAGCTAGAGAACGATAGTTTGTCCCCGGTTGACAGGCTCCTGTCTATAGAACTCCTGGACGAGCGCTAGCCGCAGAAGTATCGGTTGGAATTGGTGCGGTCTCTAGCAAAAGATTAAAGAATGAGCGGTTGCGGGTCTCAGGAGAGAGCCCGCTCTGTTCACGATACACTTAGAAGAAATAGATCGCGAAACGAAACAAGAAACAAGTAGCTGCCAACGTTGGAATACTTTCTGTCTCCATCTCCAGCAACAGCTAGAGACTAAGCGGTGAGCGGTATCCGTATGACTGCTCCTGTCTGTGGCACGCTTAGAAGAAAGTCAACCACAGAAGTATCAGTTGGATGCGGCCCTGTCTCTAGCGAAAGACTAGAGAATAAACGTCGAGCGGTCTCCGGTTGACGGCTCCTGTCTGTAGCAATCCTAAAACAGGGGCAACCACAGAATAAGCGGTCGGAATCGTTTCAGCAAATTAAAGTTCAAGGGCCTTGAATTGTCGGAGATACACTTAAAAGAAGTGGATCTCAGATTAAAAATTTGCCACTTAATGAAGCTCCTTGCTAGTATATTACGTACCGGAAGAATTATGAAATAATTCTTTTTATTATTTATTTTCTATTACTTCTAGTTCACTAGATTTTTACTCCGCAACAGGGAAGCATCGGAATTGCACTTCGCCATATAGTAATTCGGGTAGAGACCAATTGTGAATCGAGAGAGTCAAAATAAATGTCAAAATGATGTATTTAAAACATACACGGTGCGAATATGATTTGTTCTGAAATGCAAGGGATTTGGATAGTGCTAAAGCTAATATAATTCTTTCGGGATTGTACGGGGTTCGGACGCTGCGAATATGATTTGTTCGAATTGCTCACAAATGTTTCCTTCTACTTATAAATATTCTAGCAAACACCAAATGTGATTATAATGAAGTCTGATGCACCGTGTGGTTGTGTAATTTTTAGACGATCGGTTTGAAGTGAAGTTTAAAGGCTATAATGCTTCGTAAGTGACTGAAAAATCATCCTTATGAAAACGACAACTCGAATAACTTTTCTACCTAATTGTCTATTGTATGCGGAATAAATGTTTGCTCTGGAATTTGAGGACGTTTCTGAACTGTATACTGAAGTGAAGAACCCAACAAACTTCAACGCAAGAGTACTCTCAAAATATAGAAGGTACGTTTCGCATTGCTCAGAACCGTTTATCTGTCTAAAACAGCATTTAGATTTTTGGTTTTATCGCCAGTGTTCGATATTCATTCTAAGCCTAACACCGAGCATCAAAAGCCTTAATGGTTGTTTAACCGAAATACGGTTAAAAGCCGTGTAAATTCTAAGCGACACTTAGAATGTCACTTCTTTTCAAATGTCCAGTCAAAAACACCCTGTAATTCTGTATGTTTACTTTATATTGAATCGATGCCGTAAGGTAAATGTCGACTAGACTCATGTGTGTATAGTTATATTTTACTAGAAACAATATTAATGAAAGACCAGCATCATTCCTTTGTGTGTGCATAATGTTAATTGTGAAATTTCATCAGAATCTGATGAGTGAAATTCCTTACAACTAACCTATAGGTACACTTTCATCACACCACAAAGTATCTTTACGTAAAGTTTCTTTTAATCCCTTGTTTTATACATACATAATGAATTTTTATACATATTGCATAGCATAACCAAAGCAAATATGAATAATACGATTGAAAATCTTAGAAACAAAGAGGAAGTAAGAAGTATTAAAAATTCATACATTTTCAAAACAAAAATGAAACTTTTTATTTCACATGGTAAGAGCATATCGTACTTACATTACAAACAAAGTGGTTTGGGTGAGGAGGTACGAACTCGTTTTAGTCATCGAACTGTTTTAGAAGGAAGTTCAAGAGATTTGTTGATATTACTTTGATTGAGGAAGAATTTTTAATAGATTTTCAGAGTCAGGAAATACCCATTATTTGAATGTTTTAAATTAATTGAAATTGAAATGTTAGGTATTGGAAATTTATGAACTTAAAATATCGAAATATTGTCAGTTTTAAAATTCAATAAGAAAATTCTGCAAAAAAGGAAGAAAATCTTTAGTATCGAATCTGGAGTTATTTTTTTTCGAAATTAAATGCGTTTAAGTGAAAAGTATTTTTAAAACAGGATAAAAAATAGTGTTTTTGTTCATACAAAAAAAAATACTCATCAAAAAAAGTATTAATTTGTTTGATGTTTTATAATCAGTGCCAAGAAAAACTTATGAATTTTGCTAAACTGTATTTTGATATCAACTCATTTTCAATTCTCAAATTTTAATTAATAGTTGGTAACTCTAGAAATATTTATCAGAGCTTTTTCGAAATCTATAAGGTGCACTGCGAAAAAACTGTAATATTTGCGTTCTCTCACAGCTTAATTGAATTTCACTGCAGTCAGTGAAAAAATTCGTAAAAAAAGTTGAGATAACAAGTCCGACAATTCTGTCTGTCTGTCTGTTTGTCTGTCTGTCTGTCTATGTGTGTGTTTCAGAGACCACAGCCTAAACGGATGGGTCGATTTACTTCAAACTTGGTATGTGGAGTTTTTTGGAGAATATCCCCAGACGTTTTTTTGATTTTTTTTTTGGACCCCAAATAACGGTACCTGCCATATACCGGTTTTAGAAAAACACATTTTTCTCAAAAATATTGCCTACGATTTTGATTAAAAAAATCATGATTATTTTTTTGGGTACGGTCTATCTTTAAATGAGAACCATTTTTTTCAAAAACCGTTTTTAACGGTACCTGCCATAGAACCGTTTTTTTAATTCTGATTTTCCCCTCAATCAATTTCAACCATTTTTTTTACATGCATGCTTTCAAGTTGCCGTAATAATATTTAGTAAAAAAAAAATTCGAAAATTATTTTTTTGGATTTTTAACAAAAGTTTGAAATCTTTTTTTTGAAAAATCATTTTTTCGAAAACTGTTCAATATTTTTTTTCAAAATTTAGTTTTTAGATGTTGATAAATAATATCTTAAAAATGGCGTACCAATTTTTTCTTATAAAAGTCCTTGCTAAATTTTATATAGAAAAAATAGTTTTTTTAGAAAACGGCTCTAACGATTTTCAAAATTTGTTTTTCTAAAAATGTATCATTATAGAAGAAATCAAATTGCTTTGTTTTGAGGTTAAATTCATTTAAGAAGCTGTTTTAGTCTTTTAAAAATCGAATTTTATGCTTTTTTAATTTTTTTTCCAAAACTGCATTTACAATTTTTTAATTAAAAAGGCTTAGCATAAATAGTAACTTTATCTACAAGAGCAAGTACGTGCGACCCAGTCGTGCATTTTATTTTACATGAAAGTGTTTAAGTTGCCGTTATAATATTTAGTAAAGAAAATTTGGATTGAATTTAAGAAGCTGTTTTAGTCATTTGAAAATCTAATTTTATGTTTTTTTAATTTTTTGTCTTACTGCATTTACATTTTTGTAATTAAAAAGGCTTGGCATATATAGTAACTTAATCTATAAGAGCGAGTACGTGAGATCCAGTCGTGCAATATATTTATTTAAGACAACTGAACTTAACGTCAAACAAGTCATAATCTGAACCTTTTAATTTCAAAAACAAAGTAAAGGCTCAGTGGAGTATCCAGAAAAAACCTTGCAATCTTGGATAGAAATCGTAAAAAAACGATATGGGGGACCAACTTCACACTTCCCCCTTATTTCCATGAAAAATAGTTCTGATTGGAAATTTCTGTTCTAGATGAAGAGCTCTCGATGGGTTTTGGAAAAAGTTCCAAAAAATTAGTTATTGGAAAAAATTAAAAAAAGAAAAAAATTGTATGAAAAATTCGGTTTAGACTTTAAGATAGCCCCCCAATAGTTCAAAACAAAACCGTAAATATATTTTTTGACCGACATATGTATATTTCAAAAGCTATGGGCTAAAAAAAAGTGTGGGGCCAACTTCACTTCAGTAGAGTTTAAAGTAAGGTAGTTTTCTGTTGTTGTTGTTTGTATGTTTAGTTTATCAGTCAAACAAAATCAAAAGATATTTTCAAATGAAATTACAAAAATATGTATTTAACACAAAAACACGGTGATGAATTTCAAATCATCAACAATATCAAGTAGTATACCTCATATAGCTTTGTTCCTTCTATTACATCAAAGATCAAAGTACCTCTCCAAAAAATTGATTTGAAAAGTATCATCACATTCATCGTCATACTATGAACTGATCAAAAAAGGACAAAAGTCAATCAATGTCAAGCACTGTGTTTGATGATGAAAATTCTCATCAAATTTGAAACTTAAAATCTACACCAATAGCTAGTTTCTGATTTTTCAAGCGCTATATATTTCCTTTTTGCTTTTTGTTGAAACTTCTATATACACTCGTTTGCACCTACTATACGTATACCTCATAGATACCACCTTCCTGTAGACTCTTCGTTGGTCTTAAAATTGCAAGGAATAGCTTTGAACTCGGATAGATATGGAAAATGAAATGCAATTTGAAACTGCCTTAGGACAATGACATCAAGAGTTATGAAAGAGGGCAACGATGACATTTTCATTTTAATCAATCCTTCCTTGATATTATGGTGATGAAGTCTCCTTTTGTGTGTTTTGATAGCAATTATGTCTTTCAGGTAAAAGAGCACACATCATCAAGAAGAACATTGGATTGGTCACTATACAGGACGATTGTCAACAGTTTGAAAATACAGAGGTAGACAGATACACTTTGATTCTCGAATATAGTTTCTACAAATTCCAAAGAAGTACCTATGTATGCGGGGAAATGTCTATATAATGGTTTTTTAATAGGAAAGTTTTATAAATTAAATTATTACATAATAATGGGTAAAATTCGAAAAGTATATCCTCAAATAATAGCTTTGTAAAGTTTTCCATAGAAAAAATAATTTTTTCATAATTTTTTTCCATTGTTTCTTAGTTAGATAAAAGATAATAAAAGTCTATTATCTTGCTTGGTTAACCTTTTTCGATACATGGGCTCGTTGATGGACAAATAGTTCCATTGTTGTACTGCCTCATGTCCTCCAAAAGCTTCATTGCTTATTCGGAATGTTTTCAGAACTTATGAATATAGCCACAACAAACAATATTGTTCTTAGTCCGAAATACATAAATTCGGACTTTTAAAAGTCAAGTTTGAAAGCTACCATCGCCGTCGCATTCTCAAAAATTGAAAGCAAGGGATGTTTATTTCAATTTGCTCAGATCCTTTGGAGAAAAATCCAGTCAATCATAATAGATTAGACGTCCCAACTAGTCCCGCCTATTCACCCAGTTTTTGGTCGGTTTCTAATCTTTTGGAAGAAAGTCTGCCTCGGACACAGAACAGTGTGGAAGCGTGGCAACGAAGGTTCAAAGTTTTTGCCGGGCGCCCTCATTTTAATGTGTATTCACTAATTGCTTTTTTTGGTGAAGAGGAAATACGTGTTAAGGCAATCATAGAAAAAATTATCTCCGGGTATTCCCATTCTTTGAAATAACAATATATGTAGTCAAAGAAAAACGAATAAAAAATTTTCTCGGAACGGAAAGATCGTTCTAAAATCATTTTCTAACTGGGGTTTCATACAGTATAAATTTATATTATATATTGGTGGGTTTCCGGGATTCTGGGTTTTCTGGAGTTTAGGCTTACTGGATTTGTAATTTCGGGATTCTGTCTGTCTCTCCATATTTAAAGCTTTGATAAAAGTTTAGTGAACTTCATTACCTTTACTAAAGGGTGATTTTTTAAGAGGCTTAGAACTTAAAAAAAAAACACATAAAAAATTCGAAAAAATGAATGAAATATTTATTTGAATCGATAGTTTGAACCTTGCAATTTAATGTTTAAAGATAATTTCATGCAAATGTTGACCGCGGCTGCGTCTCAGGTAGCCCATCCGCTGAGTCCAATTTTGGCATACTCTTTCACACATATCGGCCGGTATCTCACGAATGAATGCATGGATGTTGGCTTCCAGTGCTTCAATCGAAGTAGGCTTGTCCCTATAGACATTAGCCTTGACATACCCCCACAAAAAACAATCTAATGGTGTCAAATCGCACGATCTAGGCGGCCAATTGACCGGCCCGAAACGTTAAATTAACTGTTCACCAAACTCGCCTCGCAATGGCGCCATTGTTTCGCGAGCTGTGTGGCATGTGGCACCGTCTTGTTGAAACCACATATCATGCAAGTCAAGAACTTCCATTTCGGGCAAAAAAAAGTTTGTTATCATGGCTCGGTAGCGTTCACCATTGACAGTAACGCTGCGATTCGCATCATCTTTGAAGAAATATGGCCCAATAATGCCGCCGGCCCATAAACCGCACCAAACAGTGGCTTTTTCGGGATGCATTGGTAGCTGTTGCAATGCTTCTGGCTGATCTTCACTCCAAATGCGGCAATTTTGCTTATTTACGTACCCATTCAACCAAAAATGAGCCTCATCGCTGTGGCTTTTTCGGGATGCATTGGTAGCTGTTGCAATGCTTCTGGCTGATCTTCACTCCAAATGCGGCAATTTTGCTTATTTACGTACCCATTCAACCAAAAATGAGCCTCATCGCTGAACACAATTTTTCGATAAGAAAGCGGATCCTCGGCCAGCTTTCCAAGAGCCCATTCACCAAAAATTCGGCGTTGTGGTAGGTCGGCTGGCTTTAGTTCTTGCACCAGCTGTATCTTAAAAGGCTTTACGCCCAAATCCTTCCGCAAAATTTTCCACGTAGTGCTGTAACAAAGGCCTAACTGCTGGGAACGGCGCCGAATCGACATTTCGCGGTCTTCTGTCACACTAGCTGATACGGCCGCAATATTTTCTTCACTATGCACAGTACGTAAACGTGTTGGTGGTTTAATGTCCAACAAAGTAAATTTGGTGCGAAATTTGGTCACAATCTTCCGAATAGACTGCTCAGAAGGTCGAGAATGCCGACCATAAAATGGAAGCAGCGCGCGATGAACATTTCGAACCGAGCACGAATTTTGATAGTAAAATTCAATAATTTGCAAGCGCTGTTCATTTGTAAGACGATCCATGGTTAAATTGCAAACCAAACTGAAGCTGTTTGACAGTAACACAAGGTACTAAGCACACGTCAGCTGTCAAAACCAGTGTTGCCAAAACCAAACCAGCTAAAAAATCACCCGTTATTTTAAAAGTTATACCAAATAGTGCATTCATACTTTTTAATGAATTTTCTCTATTTTTCTTTGTATTTGGATTTTTTTGGAATATAATATTAAGAAAATCAAAAAAAAAAAAAACAAACCGGGGTGGCCTCACAAGATATATATGGTCTCTAAACAAAAAATATAAACATAATAACAATATATTATTTAACGCATTTCCCAATGGTTAAAACAAGCTTTATAGTTTCTCCGTTTGCTTGTCGGTTTTGAGGCACATTGAGTTTTTAATTTTGTTTTTAAGCTACAGAAATATGTAAGGCGATATATTATTAACCGAAACTCGTTTATTTTATTAAAATAGTTGCAAGTATTGCGAACGCTACGCAGTTTGGCTCAAAAACCCAACCTATTTTTTTTTTGCATGGAAAACCCCCTTTAAGATATGCTTCTAATCCTCTTTAACTTGAGGAAAATATGTAGGAATCTATAAGTAAGTACTTGTAAGTACTTGTAAGTAAATGTTGAAACATGTTTTTTTTTCTAACCTGACTTAATTGCAGTTTTTGAAAAACTTCCGATTGTCGAAACCTGCATTTGTTCAAATATTATCGGGAATCTTAAACATTGTTATCTTTGTTACCGAGAGTCCGAGAACCATATTCTTCTGTTATGTTGATTGTAAGCAAGTGAATCACTAAAAACATAAGATTGTATTAATCAATAAATGAAGAATGAAGAAATTGATGTAGATATAACCAATTTCCTTATCTGGATCTTTAAAATAGTTAAAAGGCATATACAAATAATGACTACCTATAATATTAAGGTCTGACGGTGTCGTTAGGTGTCGATCTTTCCAGAAGGGTATTC
Source organism: Meliscaeva auricollis (assembly GCA_948107695.1). NCBI lineage: Eukaryota > Metazoa > Arthropoda > Insecta > Diptera > Syrphidae > Meliscaeva > Meliscaeva auricollis. The sequence continues at coordinate 27,280,448 of OX403618.1, forward strand.
AACAAACTCTTTTGACTCCTCCTGTTATATCTACTAACTCTATAACTATGTCTATATTTACTAATACTTACGGTATCAATTTAACAGCCTTTATTTGGACTCATGGGATAAATTCATTCAAAGTCATTAGCATTTTCCAGGAAACGAAATAGGTACTTTTGTTTTCAAATAATCATGCCCTTTAATATTTTCAATAGAAGAAACAGTCAAATTCAAAATATAAATTCCATATTTCATGGTAGCTAATGCATACCACAATATACAATCGCACATTTATTCATATCATAACCCTTGCAGGACATTTGGCTGTTTTTGCATACAAACTTTCATACATAAACAAAACAATTATGTATTTGTATAGGATCAGCATTGGTAGAGACTAGAGAGAATGGCAATGGGTGCTAGCTAAACCACAATTACCCATGAAAGCACAGCAGCCGAGAATTTATCTGGATCTATTGGAATTTATGTGTGATTTCCATTAAAATAGATGGCGGCAAACCGTTACGAGCCAACACTAACGCTCTAGCCTCGGAACATTTGTTAAAATATTTGCCAAAAATTCAGCTGCTGAATTATGCGATTTCGGCAAGCACTTTTCCCCGCATATCTACACATAAATGTACAAGTACATGTACATTGTACAATGTTAGCAAATATTTTAGAATAATTACGAAAATTTTGTTTTCGTTTTAATGTTTAACAAGAACAACATCAAAATAATAAAAAAAAAAAGAAAAAAACAAAAAACAAAACATGCATTTGTATAAACGTGTGTTGCGCGATTGCGAGTGTTTGTTCCATTATTTGCCCTAATTGAAAGCAACCACTAAAATTGTACTTTAAACAAAAAATTAATGGAAAATTCTATTTCATGGAGCAAAGGCAATTTACATTCAATTTATAATTTAATTCGTTTAAATTGTGAAATTGTGTTGCCTCCATTTGCCACTGGTAAATTCCGAAACCAGCACCATCACTGTGTCACAGTGGCAAAAGAATTAATTTGCTGGCTACTGTGGGGCAGGAAGGTCTGGATCTGGACACTGACTGCAATGTTTGATTAATTATTCTGCTATCAGTTGGTAACAACAGAAATAATTGTATAATTTATTGAATATTACTAAGAGTTCGAGGATACTTCTGAAGATATTGTATAACTCAGCAACTGTAGGGTGTTAAAAGAAATTTTAATTAAATTTAAAGCTTCCATTTATTGAAGGTACATTTATCTTAAAAATTTCCATAAGTAAAATATATAAACATTAATTATAAATATGCTTTTCGGTATAAATCTCCTTAATGATTCATTGCAAGAATTATTTTTTCACTACGTTTGTTCAGAGAAATATGTACATAAAGAAGGTGACGAAATTCTACGATCAGGAAAAAATTTGGTATGAATTTTTAACCACTCTTTTTAAAACGCAAATACAATGTAAATCGATGACAAATGCATCAAAGAAGATCTTGTTAAGAGAAATTCTACATTTGAACACTTAGTTTTTTAAAAAAATGTATTTCTTAACTTCCATTGGAATGTGATTTGTGCGATTTTCAAAGTGAATATTTTGACATTTTTCTCGACGCTTTGAGGTCACTAGAATCTGAATAATCCCACGTTTTTAGAAAGATGTCTGTGTGTGTGTGTGTATGTACGTTCGTGACAATTTTTTGCGTCCACTATAATCTCGAGAACGAATCAGGATATCAACTTCGAGGGAATTTTATTGTACAACTTATAGGTAACCTCAAAAGATGCAGAAAGGAGTTTCAAGAAAATTTAATAATTAGTTTTTTTTATTGCTGCAATTTGAAAAAATAAGTTGTAAAATGGATTTCGACTCTAATATTTTCAGAACAAATAATTATATTGATTTCAGACTAATTTTATTTTACCCCTTTGGCGTAATAAACAACTGGTACAAGTTTAAAAAAAAATTAATTAACAATTATTAAAAAAAAAAAAAAAACTACGACAAATTGTTTAAAAAATGAGCATTCGATCAAATATCTTGAGAACAGACCATGCTATTGTTTGCGGACAGTTTGTATTCTTCGAAAAATACGGTTATTACAAATTGGTAGGATGTAGAAGAAAATCCCATTGATCTATTGTGTATACCTACACCACCCCCGCCCAACCCATTTGAAAAAAAATGCTCGTCAAATACGAGCATCCGTATTCAATCCGTTATCAATTTCAGGGATGAAGTTTGGAATTTCTTCCCTATATGAATGAAATCCTCTTACAAATCCTCTTAAAATCCTCATATTTCTGTTGAAAATTGTCAGAAATTTTAAAATGATGCATCATTTCATTTTTATAAGCAAATTATGGAAAAAAAGTACTTCATTTTTTTTGAAAAAGTAATAGTTTGGGAGAAATTTCAACATCAAGAGGATTATACCTATTTTTTCATTAGTTTTTCGTTAATAACTTCGAAATAACTTTACTAGAAAAATAAAATGCATGGTCGCACGGACTTGCTCTTACGGTCAAAGTTGCTGTGGACGTTACAGCTTCTTATATAATAAAGTTTTTAAAAATAAATAATTTTATAAGAAAATAAAAAAAAATTAAATTCATTACTAAAATGACATAAACAACTTCTTAAATTGTTTTGAGCTCCAAACTAAGTATGCCATTTCATTTGATTAAGAAAGATACAATTTAAGAAAAAAAAATTGAAAATCGTTAGAGCCGTTTTCAAAAAAAATTATTTTTTTTTATATATAAAAATTCTCAAACCATGTTTAATAATAAAGTTGGTATGCCATTTTTAAGATAGTATTATTGCACATCTAAAACCAAAATTTCAAAAAAAAAAAAACAGTGACCCCTTTTCGAAAAATTGATTTTTCAAAAAAAATTTTAAAAGATTTTTTAAAAATCCAAAAATTACGGTTTTGAAAATTTTGATATTTAATAATTTTTAAATTGTTAAGGAGCTTTCGTATAAGAAAAAATCATCAAAATTGGTTGAGTCGTTTGAGAGAAGTCAAAAATGAAGAGAACGGTTCTATGGGAGGTACCGTTAGTAGATTTTTTACAAATATTTCATTCATTTCAAAAGTATGACCCTACTCACAAAAGCAGACACAAAAGCTTGTATTAAAATCATTAGAGCCGTTTTGGAAAAAAGTTAGCTTTTCCTTAAGGGTTATACGATAAGTACCGTTAGTTTTGGTCCTAAAAAAAAATTAAATTTGCCCTTTTAGGGGAAAAGAAAATCGGTTGAGCTGTTTAAGCTGTAGCTCGAGATATACACAGACAGACGGAGAGACAGACTTGCGGGATCCACTTTTTCTCATGGTTATCTCGAGTTCGATTTTTTTTTACGAATCCTAAGCTTGCCCTATAGTACCTACATAAGGGTTCTTAGATCATCAAAATTAAAACAAAAAAGTTTTTTTTTCATTATATGGCACAGAGACGGCCAAAAACTAAGAAAACGCAAAAATTGCTTATTTTCAAGATTGCGGCTTCCCCACAAGACCAAAAATTTCGCAAAATGAGATATATACTCAGAATTGACCCCTCATTAATACTGCAGCATTAATTTCCTCAGCTTTTTCTCTATTTCCCATAGGCTTCCGAAGGCAGCCTTTGCCTTTAAAAAAAAAATGTATCTTGTGCCTATATGCGCAAAAGCAAATTTGGAATAAACAGTAATTTTTAAAGAAAATATACATACGTAACACAACTTTTTTTGAAAAAAATTCAAAATTCGTTACGGAAATAAGAAACTGGAAATTTAATTTTCTGTCTTTCCCACAAACTTTCGATAGGATCAATATGAACCAAGATTTATAACAAAAACTAAATTCCAAGATGGCGGCCAAAAGGTAGATTTCGCAAATCGGAAGTGCAAAAAATCAAGGTTATAATACGCTCTCGATTCTCTAAGTCATTATGAGATTTATTAGTCCAAATCTTCCGTGTGTGATAGTATGTTTCCTTTTTCTTACAAGCGCTATAGATACTCATATTGTGCTAATAGCTAAAATAAAAGACATCTGCATATCTACTTACATATAAATTTCAAAAATTGCATTACAAAATATAAACAAGCAACAAATCCCCGGAAAGAAAAAGCTAATAAATTAAAAAAGTTTAATTGCAACGTAAGCTGGTGCAATTGGAAAAGGATTTACCGGCACACCAGAATGAATCCGTAAATTCAAAATAAATTTTATCGTTGTCTTTATTTTTCTGTAATATGTTTGTATGTAAATGCACTAGAATATGGGTTTGTGTTTACTACAGGTAGGTAATAAATACAAAAGGAAATTGCTTTTATAAAGTTAGTGTTCCAAAGGGTGATACTTTGATTATCTTTGTCATTTGAACGATATTTCTTAATATCCGTTCTGATAAACTGCGACAATCTGGAATAGACTTATTATTTATAGTATCTATAATAACGCAGTAACGTACAGTATTGAAGTAAATGACAAAAGCTTTATTATTTTTATTAAATGCTTCTCTCTTTTTCCTTAGAAGACCAAGACAGACCAGACAAAAGAGGTAGACAATAGTCGCTTACTAGACTTGCAGATAAGAATCGTAGACTAAATGGGAATGGTCAGAATAAAAATATTAAGGTATTGCACAAATATTGCGAGTTGAAAAAAGGGATTCTTACATCCCCAACTTAGACAAAAAGACCTTGTGAACGAAGGTAGGTCTACTCTACATACCTAGAGGCAGACCTTCTATTGTTACGTGGTAGCCAACGTTATCTTTAAAGTTAAAACCCACCACACCCTACTATGTCGACACTTTTGCGCTGTAAACCCTCAAGAGGTTAATAGAAAAATGACCTAGTATACAGTATAGTGTAGTAAGTCTGCCCACTACTCATTTATTTGCATAACCATCCTTTTAGAACCAAATACATAACATTACATCTTTCACAATTCACGTAAGTAACAATCCTTTTTATTACAAAAATATTACTTTAGATCTCTTAGCAACATAAAGATAATACGATTATGTTAAAAAGTACATAGGTTTTTAGTTTTAACATTTAATTATAAAGTAGGTACGCTACCCCTGCTTATTACCTTTAATGTGATCATAACAATTTTCGTCTGTGTTCCTTTGAAACTCATCACGTACAAAAATATAGTCGTAGTGGACATTAAGTTGTTTTATCCAAAATTTAGCATCACCTAAGCGTAATGTTGCTGTAAAAATTACATTCCGATATAATTCCATTGCAATCCTTTTTTCTCATTTTAATTACAAATTATAAAATCCTATGGGGGATGTACCCCCATATCTGGCCAACTAACATGAAAATCAACCAACTAAAAATGGTGTCTTTTTATGTTTACATTTTTTCTTATGCTATTATCGTTATGTATGTAACATATTCATTGGAATTTTCATCATGAATGCAATGCTCTTATCCTAAACTAAACAATGTGACCATTTTATTATTTTTACTTGCGATACTAGGTACTATACATCAAGTTATGCATTTGTACAAAAAAAAAGGTTGAGAAAACAATCAAATATGACATTACGAAGAGAAATAAAATGCACGACAGGATCGCACGAACTTGCTCATGCAGTGCAATGCTATTTTATGTATTAACTAAGCTTAAAAAATTTAGTTTTTGGTCATCTGATGTGTGTAGGTTTGAGAGATATGCACAAATAAGCTCCATAGATTTTTTTGAAAAAAAAATCTAAAAATTTATCGTTATTGAAGAAATCATATCAAAAAGTTTAATCAAAATTGTTAGAGCCGTTTTCGATAAAATTCTAATAGCTCAAAAATGTTGTATGGGCGGTACTCGTTCTAGATGATATATTCAAAAACAAAAAAAAAAAAACAACTTTCGAAATTACGTAAAAATCATCTGTACCAAATTTGAAGAAAATCCGTCCACGCATTTGGGCAGTGGAGAAGTGTACAGATGGACGCACAGACGCACAGACTGACGACGGACGGACGGCATGACTAAAACCACTTTTTCGGACTTCTCCATCATCGTAATGTTGTTTTTGATTAAAATCTCAATTTTTTTTTGACAAGAAACCAATACTTGCCCTATAGAGCAAGTAAAAAGTGGGTCCGACAATTCTGTCTGTCTGTCCGTTTGTCTGGCTGTGTGTATCAAAAGTTACAGCCTAAGCGGATGGGTCGATATTTTTTGAATAATTTTTTTTTTACCAAAAATAACGGTACCTGTTATAACCGGTTTTAGAAAACTCATTTTTCTCAAAAATGGTTCCTACGATTTTGATTAAAAAAATCATGGTAATTTTTTAGATAAGGTCTATCTTTGAATGAAAACCATTTTGTTCAAAAACCGTTATTAACGGTACCTGCCATAGAACAGTTTTTTAATTATGATTTTCTCCTTCATGAATTAATCAATTTAAATCATTTTTCTGAATGAAAGCTTTTAAGTTGCCGTAATCTCATTTTTTCGAAAACTAGTTACTCAATATATTTTTTTTTTTAATTTAGTTTTTAGATGTTGTTAAATAATATCTTAAAAATGGCGTACTAATTTTCCTTGAGTCCTTGAAAAATTTTATATAGAAAAAATATTTATTTAAAAAACGAATCTAACGATTTTAAATTTTATTTTTCTAAAAATATTTCATTATAGAAAATATCGAATTGCATACTTCGTTTTCTCATTTAAGAAACTGTCTTACTCATTTGAAAATCGAATTTTATGCTTTTTTCATTTTTTTTCTAAAACAAATTTTGAATTAAAAAGGCTTAGCATACATATGTAGTAATTTTATCTATAAGAGCAAGTACGTAAGATCCAGTCGTGCAATTTATTTATTCATTGTTTTCTTTTAATTTTAAATAGAAGTCTGTGGGGTGACAAGTAGTCAAAACATCTTATGAAATAGCTATAATTCCAGCTTATGAACTTGGTGGTAACTAGGGCAACTGGAAATATGCTCTAAGAAAACCATTTATAGCCCTTTACGTATGCTCTAAGAAAAGTGTTATTTTTCTACTCTAAAACAATGCTTGAAAAAAAAACAATAAAAGTTAATAAAATCATCATGTTTTTTTGTGTTCAAGAAATGTTTATTAGGTAAAAAAAAAATCACAAAAATTTAAAGAAATTATGAAAAAACTGAGTATATTATTTATTGTAACATTTTATTGCTATAAATGCAAGGAATTTAGCTTAAATTAAAAAAAAAGAAAAGTTTGCTCGAAAAACATTTTTCTATGTTTACATTAAATAACTTTTTTCAAAGACATTTACAATTTTTTTTATTCTTTCACTAACTATTTTGGTGAATGCTGGAAATTGGAGTCTCCAAATTATGGATTTTGTATATATGCCCCAAAATGCTATAATATGTACAAATGGGTCAAAATAAAGGAGGTGGGAAATTTTACGGTCCAAATTTTTAAAAAATCAACTTCCTTTAATAACTAAGTTTTTATGCTTATTTGTTGAGTTTAGTTATAACTAAGTACATAGTTCCTAAACGGACAGAGCTCAATTTTTTTTATTTTTTATTTATATTGTATTTATTTAAAACGTGGAAGAATTCCAATAACTAAGCCAAAATTAGTATTAATTGTTGGAATTCAGTTAAATACAGTTCTTAAAAATTTCATAAAAATTAAAGATTTTACTTTTAAAAATGCATAAAATAGCGTTTCCAGAAATTATTCAGGCATAAGAAAATGATGAATATGTTCTCAAAACGACTGTGGTGGTCTTAAAACTATGTCAGACTGAATTATGCAGTATTATATACCTTTATAAATCAAATAAGACTTCCTTTCGGTTTTTTTTCTCTCAAAAAAATACGTTTTCTGCTATTCTAAAAAACCTTCGAAATACATAATTTTAACTATTTATATGTTTTTTCACTAATCTTATGATAAGAAACCATATTTGCATTAGATTCTGACTTAAAATAATAAAAATATTTAGAGAATACCTACTGTGTAACTGACGTTTTATTATAATCGTTTATTTTCTTTCTAACAAAATGAAACGAAATATTTTTGAAGTTTTGTTGTAGTGGTCTCGATTTTAAATAATAATATTGACACAAAACAAAATTTTATATAAAATTGAACTTCAATTACCACTTTAATTTAATTTATTTATGCAGAAAATTATTTATGGAACAATATGCCAATTCCATGACATTCCGGAAAGACCATTGGTAGCGCCATCTAAACGTTAATTGAATAAAAATTTGGTATTTTGCCACTGTAACTGTATTGAGACATATTTCTTCGGACAACTTTTATTTTAATAGAAATTACGATTCTTCTCAGGTTTTATGTGAGGCACCTAAGAATTCTTGAACAAAAGTTTGCCTCAGACCATTTTTTCGCAAAAATGATTTTTTTACGGATTAGGTATCAATTCTAAATGTGTACTCTATTACATGAGTTACATAACTTGAAGCAAATCACTATAGTTAACATGTAGCTATAGCTTAAGCATTTCAAAACACCTATATCATTCAAAAGAAAATATTTAAGAACACTCCCGTCAAAACTAGAGGCTCAATATTTATTGGACTGTCCAATTTCTGAAGATAATTATTGGAAGTATATAAGTTTCATAAGACTTTTTTGAGTATTGAAACGTTCGGTGGTACGGGAATGGCCTACACTGTGAATTATAAAACTGAGCGACACTCAAGATAAATGCGGTCGAAGACCTATCACGTTTTGTAGAATTTTGTTGCTGTTAAGAAACTTTACAAAGCCATGAGAGAATTCGGCATCCCAAATAAATTGACACGACTATGTAGGTTGACCATAACCAACGTAACAAGCCAAGTTAAAATAGCCGGATTGCTATCCAGACCAATCAACATCTTTAATGGACTCAGACAAGGGGATGGTTTGGTCTGCCTCCTCTTCAACCTGGCGTTGGAGAAAGCAATCCGTGACTCTGCCACGGCAACAAGAGGGACCATCGTCAACAGGTCCAGCCAGATACTGGCTTACGCAGACGACATCGACATCATCGGAAGAACCGAACAAGATGTACACGATTCCTTCATCCAGATCGAGCAGGCGGCACAAAATCTGGGGCTGCACATTAGTGAAGGTAAAACAAAGTACATGGTGGCGTCGAATGCGAGAAGAACAGTTGGTCAAACAATCAAGGTAGCGGAGCACGAATTTGAAGTGGTGCAATCCTTTAAATACCTTGGGTCAACAGTAGCAGCCGATAACAACATAGAAGAAGAAATACGCGGTCGGCTTCTCAAATCCAACAGAGCCTACTACAGTCTGTCAAAGCTATTCAAATCCAGAAATCTAACCATAACTTCAAAACTGCTGCTGTACAGGACCATGGTCCTGCCAGTACTCATGTATGGATCCGAGACTTGGGTGCTTAGCAGAAGGCACTGTGACCTCTTAGCCGCGTTCGAGAGAAAAGTCTTACGGAGAATTGTTGGCCCCATATGTGAGGAAGGACGATTCCGGGGACGGTACAATCATGAGTTGTACGCAATCCACCTTGAAGCAGACATAGTGACAAAAATTAAGCTCGGTAGACTCCGGTGGGCAGGGCACCTAGCTCGTATGAGCGAAGAGGAACCTGCTCGGAAAGTCTTTTGCGGTACATTCTATGGTAGACGGCAGCATGGTAGACCATGCTTGCGCTGGAGAGATGGCGTAGACCAGGACGCCCGAAGCCTTATAGGGTGCGCAACTGGATGGCGTCGGCTAGAGACCGGGATAGGTGGAGAGACTTGTTGAAAGAAGCCAGGACCGGACCCCGGTTGTCGAGCCGATGATGATGATGAAGAAAAGAAAATATTAAGACCTTTTCAATAATGTAAAAAACAACATATGGTTTGGTTAAACCACCTATACTGTAGGTATAAGCTGAAAGATTTCAAAAAGGACTCTGTAGGAAAAACCACTCCAGTTGGAAGAGCTCGTTGGTTGAAAACCAGTTGCACAGCCGATTATCACGCGACCTTAAGTATGAAAAGAAACGGATTGATTTATCACTAAGCTCCAAGTTTCTATTAAAGTTTTCATAATAAACTAATAGACCAGGGCCCTACAACAGATGTTGGGTGTACCTAAGTGAAAACCAAAAATGATTAGTATAGTGTTCGTGATTATTCAAATAATTGCAATGTTATTGGATGTTGATTTCCAAACGCAACGAACCAACCAAAACCGCTTCCAAAAATACCAATCATTTGATGCTATCATTGACACCAAAAATCTGCTTCTGGTTCTTAGTCTGTAATGAAAATTAAAAGATTGTTTGTAAATAACTGATGGCCACACCAAAACCAGAGTTTTTAAAAGACCCCTCAGCGAGAATGGCGCAACAATTTTTAAATTCCACAATGTTATCTTTTACTATCGTGGCAGGGCACGTTTGGTATTTGAACACGTAGTGAAATTCATAGTCGGTATGCGGAGGCGATTATCTTTTAATAAAGGACATGTAACACGGGGGCTTTTTGTCCCATCCTTAACATGCATCGCCTTTGGTGTCCCCCATAACCAGCGCCACTGGCACTGCTCGTGGCGTACACATCAGTACTCAGATTGGTTTGTTGTAGTGTTTCCGTTTTGGTGGTAGCTGGACGCTTGGCGTACTTCACCAATTTTTCTCGAGTGTCCTTTTCGCTATCTGATTATTTTATGAGATTATAATATCGCACGAAAACTGCATTACATGAATCTTCAAAAAGGGTTTTATTCATAAATGTACCTCTTTTTAGGTTTATATGGTTGTTTTTTTTTTTGTATGATGGGTACGATGTTGAAAATATCACGATGGTTGCTATTTTTGTTGACCTTTGGCATCAAGCACGAACTGCGATACGTATAGCTGCGAGTAGTGGAAGGCATTCTCTGAATTTCATTCACATAGAAGATAGAGCCATATCCTCATTTCTAATTTATTTTCTTTTGAATTTTGATGTGCTTTGGCTTTTAGTAGCAGATTTGAATGAATTAATTAATTCTTCCCGCGATTGCAGAATATTTTGAAAGTTTTAATCAAATTCAATTGCAAAATGCAAATCCATACCCAACCCACACAATAATATTGTAATCGGAAAGCATGTCCTGTCCAATTGTGAGCTCTTGACTAATTGCATATAGTATACTTTTTTGGTTAAAATTTCTATTCTCGTTGCAACTCATGAAGCATCATCATGAAAGCAAAGAGGAAAGTTTCATTATAATGGATTGACTCAATTTATTCAAGGCCTTTTGTGCAGCATAAAATCATAATTGGTTGATAGAGAATATTCTCTATCACTGGCATTTTGGAATAACGTAAATTTTCATGTGAATTCAACTGATATTTGGTGGTCAAAACACTACTAACTAGAATAGTGCAATCAATTTGTAAAGCATATACAGTTGTGCTAAAAAAATTATCGACATAGAAATTTAAAGAAATTCTCACCATACAATAGTGACATTTTTGGAAGGTTTTTATAAGTATGAAAAATACCAGAAGGTTTTATTCAAAATGGCTGAATTTCAAACTTAACCGAATGTTAGGTACTGTTTGGCTTTACAGATTCAAATAATCTTTATTTTAACAAAAGTTATCGCCTAAACTGTGACTTGCTGTTAAGGGCAGATGCAATATATTGCCGAAATTTTAAGAGCGTAACCGTACGGAATATTTTTTTTCACAAAAGCTTAACTGCATGCCTGAGATGATGTTGTTATCGCTTTAGCTACAAAACTTTTTGAGCATCCTGAGTATCAAGTATCAGGTTCTAGAATGTTCCAAACAGCGTCATTGAACAGCAAACTAGAACAGTTTGGAACAGCCAGTGCCGAACAATCCAGAAAAACATCATTGAACACAATTACTGTACGCCTCTTTAGAACAAAGTTGAATACTCTATCCAGACCACTGATTTCTTTGATCATTTATTTTGATTATCCTTTCTCCTTCTCGGCTAGTCAGGTTCATGCTGCCAACTGGATCACTTGTTCGTTAGATGGATTGCTTCCATAAAATGTAAATTTCTAAGCTTTTTCGAACGCTTTTATATTAACTAATATCGGATACACTAGCTCTAAGATCATACATCGCTAAAATAATTCGTTTGACCTAGATTTTGCTCCAAAGATTCACCTTTATACCTCCCATAAAGGTGAAATACCTGTTTCTATGAGGAGCATGTAGGTTAGGGTTGTATCCGGTTGTTGTATACCCATTGACGTTTTTCCAAACTGTTCCTATCGCATTTTTGGACGCTGATAGTTTGAGTTGGTGAGGTGCTTTTCAATCTTGAGGTTGCATGATATTGTAAATCCTTAGTAGGTATTGGTACTCTTTCACTGTTTCGATTCTATCTTCACCATAAAACCATGTTTCGTTTCGAGCTAAGCGTCTTGATCCTCTCCGGGAGACCATTGTTTTCAACTTGTTTAAATTGACAGTCAAGTTTCACTCAAAGCAATATCTATGCACTCTGTTAATCATCAACTGTAGAGATTTAGATGATTCTGCTAATAAACGAGATTGCCAGCGTACATTAAGATTTTGATCTGAAATCAGTCAAATGCGATTCTGCCGGAGAAAGCGCTGAAAGTTGAAATTATCCAATCTGAGAGATTAACGCCGTTCCATACTGCGTTCCATTTCTTCCTACTAGATTCGCATTCTCCATCGTACCAGGGTGAATGGTATTTGCTTTCTACCGTTTTGGTTCTTGATGGGCGCTGACAATTCTATCATACGCTGTAAGTCTTCTATTGTGGTTTCGGAGATATTTAAGGCATGCTCTGTGATATTGTGGTTCAAATTCCTTTTGGAGGCTTCATCTAAATTTTGGGAAAAGAGGGTTTACTTGATCCACTCGAGGAAAACTTACATTTGTAGGAAATCCGGGACAGTCCATACTTGATTATCTTTTTATGCCATTGGAATGATATTCTTTGCTTGCTGATTTTGAGGTGGATAGCCAGATTTATTCCGATCACATGCCTTTAGTCACAAAGCTACAAACATATGAATATCTGGCTATCCACCTCAAAATCAGCAAGCAAAGAATATTATTCCAATGGCATAAAAAGATAATCAAAAATGGACTGTCCCGGATTTAATACAAATGTAAGTTTTCCTTCTTCATCTGCAAAGGCTTCAGTTCCATTGACTATAGATAAATTGAAGACACTTCGTATTTCAAGGATAAATCTTCCGCTTGCATTTACTTTGAGATCACTTGATTTTCTTCGATAGCTCCGCATTGCTCTTCGCCGGCACGCGCATTGAAGCCCCCAACAAGTAAACAATTTAATTCACCTATAGATTGCATTGCTTTAGACAATAATTATTATTATTGCAGGCATTAGGGGGTTATAAAAAAAGCTTAAATTCAAAAATCCGTATCCTCACTCCCCTCCCTGCGGCCGCCATCTTGAAGAGAAGAGTGACTTTTTGTTTTGCGTACCTATATCTCGTAAGCTGTTGACTTTACGAAAAAAAACGTGCATTACCAATTTTATAGGAAAAACTATACACTACATTTTTAGACTAATTATTTCTTGTAAAAAAGTTATTGTTCTCGCATTCATTGATGTTAATACCCAAAAATTAATAAAAATAAAATGCACGACTGGGTCGCACGTACTTGCTCTTATAGATAAAGTTACTATATATGCTAAGCTTTTTTTAATTAAAAATTTGTTAATGCAGTTTAAAAAAAAAATGAAACAAAAAAACATCGATTTTCAAATGACTAAAACAGCTTCTTTAATGAATGTTAACTCAAAACGAAGTATGCGTTCTTGTTTCTCCTACATTGATACATTTTTAGAAAAAAAAAAATGAAAATCATTAGAGCCGTTTAAAAAAAAAAACTAGCTATCTTTTCTACATAAAATTTTGCAAGGACTTTTAGAGTAGTTTTCGAAAAAATGATTTTTCAAAAAAAAAATTTCAAACTTTTTTTAAAAATCCAAAAAAATAATTTTCGATTTTTTTTTACTAAATATTATTACAACTTTAAAGCATTCATGTAAAAAAATGGTTGAAATTGATTGAGGCATGAAGGAGAAAATCAGAATTTAAAAAACGGTTCTATGGCAGGTACCGATAATAACGGTTTTTAAAAAAAATGGTTTCCATTTAAAGATAGACCTTATTTAAAAAACTGACCATGATTTTTTTAATCAAAATCGTAGGCACCGTTTTTGAGAACAATTAGTTTTTCTAAAACCAGTATATGACAGGTACATATATGGTACCCATATCGCAAGTAAAAAAAAATTATGTCAAAGTTCAAATTGCAAAATTTGACTCACCCCAAAAATGTTTAGCTGATTTCCTAATGACGGAGCTATATTGAGTAAAATCGGTTTTCCAGTAGAAACAGTTAAGATAAACTGGAACGATATTAAATATTTTGCTGTTCAATAAATTTTGCTGTTATAATTATGTTGGCTACGAACTTTTAATGCCTAGTGTCGATGGCATTCATAGAAATATGTCAATCATCTGCATCAGTAAATTTCATGCTGCGGCATTTGTTGCTTCTTTACATTCAAATTGCCGAAACATTACCATACCATTCAGAAAATTCCTAAACTATGATTTATTTGCTAAAGTTTTCCTTTTTGCTATACAAAACAACCCCGTTCGTTGTTCATAACGAAGCTAATGATTTTCATTTGCTCAGTTGTGCACGGATCACAAGTCATGCACCATTAGCCATTGATGCACTACACAATTTAGTACATTATAATACATACACAATACACATACATGCATAAATATTAAAATCTATCTATAATTTTTGTATTTATGATGAATTGGGTACGGATAAATGCGTAGGTATTTATATATTGCTTCTATGCAACCTTTCATGTATGTACATGTGAAATAATTTGAATTTTATTCAATGTAGAAATAGTGCAGTCCAATAATGCGCATCCAGTGTGCATCACTTTGATTGAGTACAGTGTGCCTAACCTACACTCTTGCGTTTCTAAAAACAAATTAGATATTTTGCGTTGTCGTGTCATATTGACACAACGACAAATTTCATTACTCTCATTTTATTGAATTTCAAAATCACTTCAATGATTATCATGACATGATACCCTACTACCTGTAGACCTATTTTCTATGCATCTCAAAGCTAAATAATGTGTGCTTCTGCTTCTGATGTCTGAATATATATTGACACTTTAAAAAATGTTTGCTTCCAATATATTGAGTTCATAGTTTTGCTTTGCAAATATATGAGTGTATGAGTGAAATAGAGAGATATTGAACCAATATTTGACTTGCTGTTTCAAATGCATAGTTTGTTGGACTTTTAGTAGGATTCCATTAAATATTCGTTTTAATTAAAGTTTAATGTTGAACAGATTGAATGTCTATGTCAAGTAAAGAAATTTACTCCAATATCTAAATTTATGATAAAATTTATTCAATTCATGATAGAATATTTTTTTTTTAATTTCCTATGAAAAATATTATTAATAGCTTGGGGACTTCTCAGAAAAGATAGATTTTTTTAATCTTTCACTTCTGTTGTTAGAAGTTTTCTATATCCAAGTCTAAGAAATGTAATCGAATCAGTATAGATACAATCAACTTCAATGAAATTCTGCATCTGTGTAGTGTGTAGGTAGTAGGTACAGTTTCAATTTAATGAAGGCACCGTATACTATAAACTAATCAAAACACCATCAATTAATTTCATTTAAATTGATGTTTTCAATCAATCATCCAATTTTAATGCATAATTGCGCCAGAGGGATGGACGAACTTTCTATACATCATGTTGTGTCTATGTCAGAGTAATTGTAATGAATATTTTTGTTTAATTAACGCTGGTCCTGGTATAGAATATTATCTATGGTTGAGGGATTGCTTTTATGCGTATAAATAATATTTTATAGATATCTGAAAGTTTAGGTACCTACCTATCCTATAGATATGTATTTTAAAATGTTGCCAATGGGAACAGATCATATAGAATTAGATTGTAGTTGAGCTGAATTTGGAAATAATCGTGTCAGTTTTGAAGTTTTCGAAATGTTTATTCCCAGTTAACTTAGTCGTGGTTTTGAAACAGGTAAGCTGGTCTTGGCGTCTAAGGTGATGAGATAATTGCGGAAGTTTTCATTCTAAACTCAATTAGGTTTGATGGAATTGATCACCAAAAAAACCTAGTCAACCTAACCTAGTTTTCAAAAGCCACGGATCAGCCACGCAGGATTTCTAAAATTGTATTCGCTTTCGATTAAAAACAAGAAATTAGAGTGAAAATATCTTTAAGAGGGTATTATGAATTCTTTAAAAATAAGCACTCTCAGACTGACACATTTGCTTGGCTGGACCCGTATACAATTTGAATGAAAATTAGCGCATTTTGAACGTTCAAAACTGTAATTTATATAAAATTATGCATTTTGATTTTTGAAATATAGGTGTATTTTAACATATTATCAAATTATACATTTGAAGTCCAAATCAAACTTTAACCAAGCTACAAATATATGAATGAAAAAGCATGATTGCTGTAAATGTATTGTACGATATGGACATAGAATAAGACTTGGATGAAGAACTAGCTGAAAATCATAGCAACATTGAGCAACTGGTAGTAACTTCTACGGAAAATATGGCACTTTATGGGAACAAAATGAGCCTCAAGTTGTTAGTTTGCGTTAACACAACAAAATGGGTTTTCGAGCTGTACCAAAAGAACATATCTAACTCCATTTCATTAAAAAAAAAACTCTACATCATTTATATTTCTTTCATAACCACGGAGACAAATCGGTATGTGAGAAATGCAACTAGCAAATGGAATGACGAATATCCCGAATAAATACCAAGAGTTTCACACGATTTCCTGATTCATTTTCCTGATCGCTATTCCAAGAACTAAGTTCAACTGAAATCGTAAGTGGCTTTTAAACAAAAAAAGGAATACGTAATTGCAAATGGCACTTTTAGCTTTACAAGTTTAAAAAGTTCCAAGTATTTAAAATATCTTTAAATTCCACTGATAAAAATTTCCTAGTAAAAATTGCATACTGGTTTGTTAGGTGTGGTTTTGTTCTGTCAGCTGTTAAGCAAGTTTCCGAACCTCGATGCATGAATTCCTTTCTTCATTTGTTTGGAAATGATGGTGCTCAATCTCCCCAGACCCTTCTGTTGGCCACTTAAAATTTTATTTTTGCTAGGTAGGGTGGTTCCTAAAAATTCAAAATGCATTGGAAGCTTTAATCCAGCCCATTTTCGGTTTTGAACAGCACTTGGAGCTGCTGATAATATAAAACAAAGTCGGGTTAGTTACACCATTTATAACTCAAGAACTGCTGGTCCAATGTTAGAGATCTCTGATTAGTTGGATTCGTCTCCTTTCCGAATAACAGAATAACTTTTAAAACTTCGGAAAATCATGGCCTCAAGAAGTTTTCCCATGCATTTAAAAAAAAAGAACAAAATCGACATCTCTAATACACGATAGAAACAGAACATTGAATGCTGAACATTGAAAATGCTAGCAGTTGCAGTCCTTTCATTGAGCAAGCAGTTAAGAGGTGAACGACGATTTATCAGCATTTTTTTGTTTTGAGTTTTTTTTACACTTCAGATTATTTGATGTAGTAAGCTTAGAGCAAGCTATTATCTACAATCAAAGGCTCATCATAAGTGCATGTGTTAGTAGTTAGTAAAATAAAATAATACAACCTTACACATGCACAATATATAAATAAAAACATACATAAACAAATAAATTATTTTAAATAAGGAATAACAATCACGATAGTGGAGCACTGATCCGAAACAATCTTTTTAATCCACTTTTACTCGTATTAAAATCAATATTTGAATGGTTTAAATTAAAAAGTTTGTTCATACGATTAAGAGGTTCATGCATACCATAGTTTGTTCTATGGAAGTCAACATGTAGTAGTTCAAATCTTCGTAGCAGGTGAGATCCTCCTGGATAATTAATGCCAATGCAGGCTAATAGATCAGGGGCGTCAATTTGACCATTAATAAGTTGATGAAGGAATACCAAATCATTATTAACACGCCTTTGAAATAAAGTTTCCATCTGAAGAAGTTGGATTCGATGTTCATATGGAGGCAAGTTATAAGGGTCAGTCCAGGGAAGGCCCTTCAGAGCAAAGCGTATAAAGTTATGTTGTACTGATTCGATACGGCTTATATGAGCTTGATAAAAGGGAGTCCATACTTGTGAAGCATATTCAAGATGGGGTCGCACGTAGCAATTGTACAAAGAAAGAGTAACATATGGATCGTTAAATTCCTTTGCCCAGCGTTTTATAAAACCAAGCATTGAGCTCGCTTTATTTACTATGAGATTAATGTGTTCCGTGAATTCTAAATTTGAACAGAATTGGACACCTAGGTCCTTGAAACTAAATACTCTACAAAGCTTGTGTTGCGCGATGCAGTAGTCAAAAGCATTCGCAAAACGCTTCCTAGAGAATGTAATTGTCTGGCATTTTACTGGGTTGAGAGAGAGACCGTTTTTCATACACCAAACACTAAAATTGTCAATATCAGACTGAAGAAGAATGCGGTCGTGATTAGAATTTACTGTCTTGAAAATCTTCATGTCATCAGCAAAAATTAGAATATCACTTGATCTTATGCAAGATACAACATCATTTATTGCTAGAATGAATAGAAGTGGGCCCAAATGACTTCCCTGAGGGACACCTGAATGTGAAATAAATGGATCAGAAAGACTATTTCTAAATTTGACTTGATAAGATCTATTTTCCAGGTATGATTTCACCCAAGCAATAAAGATAGGTGGAAAACCAAAAGCTTTAAGTTTAAAGATAATTATTTTATGACTTAATTGATCAAATGCCTTAGAAAAGTCAGTATATATGCAGTCAACTTCATTTCCCTTTTCTAATGCATTTGAGCAATTGTGCAAGAACATAAGAAGATTAGTTACCGTTGATCTATTTTTCACAAAACCGTGCTGTTGTTCAACAATCAGACTTTTACTAAAAAAAGCAAAACTCTCGCAAACTACTTGTTCAAAAAGTTTTGGAATGCAAGATAGTTTTGAAATAGGCCTATAATTCTTTATATCTGTTTTGTCCCCTTTCTTGAAGACTGGAGTGAGAAATGATTTTTTCCAAATCAAGGGAAATTTTCCTGATTTGATAGAAAGTTGAAACAAAAAAGTAAGAGGCTGAACTAGTGAATTTCTACAGTTTTTTTAATAAAATTGGAGGAATACCATCTGGGCCAGCTGAGCAATCATCATTTAATGATGAAAGAAGATCCAAGACAGTGCTCTGAAGAACAGGGATATTATTACAACTCGTTTGTGAATACGTGTGTAGATTTTTAAAAAAGAATTCATCAACATCAACATTCTCACTAACAAATGAATTTCGAAAATTTGTCGCGAACGCGTTGCAAATATCGAGAGTATTATGGAATTGAATGTTTTCATAAGTTAAATTTGCCGGATAACCATCTGAGTTCTTTTTAGAGTTTACGAGTTTCCAAAATGATTTAGGGTCGTTTTTTAAGGAACACCCCTTTTCAACCAAGTAGTTGGCGTAAAGAGTTTTTGAAAGAGTTTTAAATTCTTCAAATAGTGTAAAATACAGAGTGTGATCAACTGGTGAAAGAGTTTTTAAATAACTTCTCCATGCCTTATTTCTTTTATTTCTAAGTATTTTCAGTTCTTTCGTATACCAAGAGTGGCTGAAATTCGTATTATTTGATTTTTTCAAGATACTATAAAAACTAGTAACTGCTTCGTCAATATTAGAAGATGAAATTATGTCAGTAATTCCATATCTACATAAGTTTTCAGACAGCATTTGGATATTTGCTTTTCTGAAGTCAAAAGTATATGAGCAATCAAAGGCATTACTGTTATCGGTAATATGACTACTCCAGTCAAAGTAAATGTCCAAAGGTGGATGGTAATTATCTACATTAGTGATTCCAGTTCTAGACTCTAGAACAAGAGTACTAATAGCGTCAGACGAAAATACCAAATCGAGAATTCGATTTTTAGAGTTTTTAATACAGCTTATTTGCTGTAAGTCATTATAAGAGATTTCATCTAGAAAAGCAAGTTCCGTTTGCGAAGAGGTCAAAGAAGCTTCTTGGTATGTTTCATCTTCAGAAGGAAACCAGTCGATGTGGGGCAAGTTGAAGTCACCTAGAAGTAATATGTTGCTGTTGGAGCAAGACAGGTCAAGTACGAAGTCTAAAACAATGGAAAGTTCAGCATAAGTAGATGCCGTACTTTTTGGAGGAATATATGCGTTTAAAATATAAACAAATTTGTTTTCTACAGATAGTTTAACGCAAATTACGTCAATGGAGAGCTTAAAGGGGAATGCAATAGAAGGAGAAACAAATTTATTTCGAACCGCTACTAAGGCACCTCCTCCCAGTTTTTTTGTATTTCCAACATGGCGATCTTTTCGAAAACTAGAGTTTTCGATAGTTATTCCATTTAAATTCGACTTAAATAAATATCGGTTAAAGATCGCGAAAAACTGCATAGAGGATCATGAAAAAGAGGTTACTACCGCAAAAAAACTTAAATACAGCGAAAAAAACAAAAGAAATCACAGAAAAAAACGTGAAAAGTCTTGAAAAAGGCGTGAAAAGTCGATGGAAAATATGTGAAATACCACAGCCTACTGCGTTAAAAAGTGCGGAATACCGTGGAAAAAATCGCAGAATACTGGTGGAAGATCGTGGAATACCTCGGAGAATAGTAATATAGGTCAAGAAAAAATCGTTTAAAACCACGAGAAAAAGCGTAAAATATCGTGAAAAAAAGCGAAAAAGTCAGAGAAAACCTTGGAAAGTCGCAGAAAAAATCCATGGAATCCAGTGGAAAAAAGCACAGAATATGGTGAAGTGGTAAAAGAATGAAAGAATGCGAAATTCCGCATTGCGAGTTATAAAAAAAACGTTTACTACGAAAAAACAAAACAAGGTCACAGAGAAAAGCATGGAGTCACGGAAGAGAGTGTGAAAAGTCGCGAAAAAATATGATAAAAAGAGAAGAATACCGTGAAAAAAAGCGCTGAATATAGATGAAAGAATACTGGAATACTGCAGAGAATAGCAACAAAAAGTGACAAATGTGCTGAGTACCACCAGAAAAAGCGTTTAAATACCGAATGGAAAAGCGAGAAAAGTCACAGAGCAAGCGTTAAAAATGTATAGTTAGATCAATGTGCAGGGCAGGACAACGTCTGCTGGGTCAGCTAGTAAATGATAAAAATGAGATATTCAAAAATAAAATAGGGGTCTTGGGAAATTTGTACCAAATTTTAAGGGGTTTGTAGTTTTTTTTTTAAATTTTTTATGAATACATTTGCAGCTAGATACAACTCATAAACCATTAACCGAAGAAGAATTAATAGAAAGAAATTTAAAAAAATAAAATGCAACTTGTTATTTGAAAATTGTATCCACTTTTAATTTATGTGTTTTTACTTTATTTTGTTCATTTCACTTCAAGGAAATTAAATGATTACAAAATAAAAGAAAAATTAAATAATTAAGGAATCTATATTTATCTACCTCCTTCCAATATATCCAATCTAGCTAATTAATCGAATATTTTGCAATCATCTCTTGGAATTTAGTGTATATAACAAAAGTGTAACATATATCTAATCTACTTCGCTTGTAGCATAGATTTAGTGAATAAAATTAAAATCAATGCACAAAATACTCGCTTGGGGTGCGGATGTCGGATTCGGAAACGGATACTGTCTTGCCACACAAACGTAATCCTGCAAATGTTATTTTTGTTTTTTTTTTTTTTTTTTTTTTTGTTTTTTGGAAAATAAACAGTTTCAATTTACAAAATAGTGGCAATCGTATAGAAATTGTGATGCAGATACATACTTGTATTTAAGTAGATGATGGTACTGTGTAATCGGCTTATCAATAGATACACCAAACACCCGGATCAACACATATTCACAACCAAAGTGTATTTCTGAAATGATTGTTTAATATTTTCGCTTTTAATTTTCAAAGTTTCTGTACAGCTTAAAAATTCGGTTGGGATTGGGAGTAGTGGGCTGTACTAAAATTATTTGTAGTTAAGTGTTGAGGGGTGGCGGATTTATGTTGCCTGTGATAACACGCAGCTAGAACACATTTTGATAAGAGTATTACTTTGCTTATTGTTGTCGGTTGGTTCGTGGAATGCAACAGTGACTGGGATTTGTAATTTTCGAATGGGCTGGTGAACTGATGGGGGTTTGCAAATAGGATATCATTTTTGACAAGGATTACGGAAGTATGGGGAGATGGGGTATCGTATATGCAAAGATAATAGCTTTAACTACCACTTCTGGCGGGATATAGTTCTCATATATAAATATGTAAAGCAAAAGCAGTAAAGAATGCACTATGCGCTGATGATGCTTGGTGGAGCGGAACGGCCCCATTTGAATATTTAGTTCGGTCTCCCGGTGATAATATTTGATGTCATTTTAATGAAAACTGATTTAAAATTATGCAACTAGCTGAGTAATAAAATACATTTTGAAATGTATGCACGAGTGACACTCCCTTTTTTTGGAATATATCTAGCTTAATTAGTTTGGATTTGCATTTCAGATAAAAGGTTTTTTTTTCGAAAATACACAAAAAAAAACATGCAATGGTAAATGAAGTTTGAAGTTATTTCAGTGTCAAACTGAAAATTTTTCAGAGGTAAACTGCTCAAATTCCGATTAAAAATTGGGAAAACCTATTCAATGCATGAACAATGAGATTGAAGTTTCAAAACCACTGGGTTTCTGACAATATTAAAACTCTTGTATCAATGATTAAGTGACCTGGAAATTGGACCATCCAAGTCCGAAATCAAAAATATCAATCAATAAATTAGCTAGAAACGTAGGTTCTCACAAATTAACTGAAGCAAATTACCAAGGTCTGTTTAAGGAAGACAACAAGTAAAGATAAGGAATATTTTTAACTGTTCAGATGGGAATGGTAGGGGAAAAAAGACGATGGAGTTAAATAAAAGATTATGTTTTCTGAATTAAAATAAGTTCACACAAATTTCAGATGAAATTATTTCTCATTTTAAGTCGGAAACAATTTCACTAGAATAAATTAAAGTTATTTCGCACTAGAGGTGTGCGATGGTAATACCTGTGAAGTTAGTTTCCTGCGCCGTTTTCCTATAGCTATAGACCTCTTCCTTTACTTTTATTTTAAATCAATCAATGTAATTCTCTAGAGCTGGTCCAAACTCCCCCCAAAATCCCCCTATTGACTTTTTTAAACTTCATTCAATGAAAGGAAGTATTGAGGAGTGTGAAGGTTTATCAAGCTGAAGAATTTATTTAGAACTCAGTTTAGTGAAAAATGGTTTTATACTAGTCTTAAAATCCGCCAGATGACTTTTACATGAAAGGTTTTCAGTAACCAAAAACTGTAATTAATGGGACTTAGCAACCTTAGTAATTTTATTTATAAGAGCAAGTACGTGCGATTGCACCATAGCCGTATTTAGGAGGGGAGTTATAGGGTTTAACCCCTCCGAAATTTATTTTTGAAATCAATTGCAGCCAAATTCTTCAATTCTATCTAGTACTAGAGCCAGTACTAGTCCTAAAGTTGAATGTGAATTTGAGAGCAAATATGCTGCAAAACAGACCTTAAGCTTCCTAAGAGTTCAATGACGTGGGAAATAATTAATTTCTGAAGAAGACTAAGGGCTGTTTGCAGCATATTATTTACTCACAAGTAAATATGCAATTTTACGACTAGTACCATACCGTACCTAATACTAAGACTTCCTAATATTAAGAATGCAAGTGACTGTTTGATGTGTAAGCCTTAGGTTAAGTTATTTAAAAATTGAAACATAAGAATAAAATTGGAGAAAAAGTAACAACTAAAAAAAAGTTTTTTTGTTGATTTTTTTTTCAAAATGTTTATTTTTTTTTTTAATTTTAATGCACAAAAGTCTGTAAACTCTTTTGGCATTTACAGATTTCAATTTTGTTGACTCTAAAATACAAGGAATCACGTCTACAAATTTCCAACACCAACGCGCTAACAACGGCGCACGAGCAATCAAATTTTACAAAAAAAACTGTTTTCCTTGCGTTTCAGGACATCTTATGATGAAACAGACTAATTCTGAAAAACAATCGGTTCCATTAAATATTTCCCATGACAAAAATATCGACATGTGAACAAATAGAGACCAACAATCCAACATCTAATCCATAATCCGGTCATCGCAGTCTGGAGTTTCGCGTGGATCAAAATCCTGTCATCAGATGACTTTTATGTTAAATGTTGTGGTGAGTGTCTACTTATTCCATAAGACTTTTTGACTAACAAAAACACTGGATTGTGGATGATGCGGATAAGAAGATAGATTGGATCTTACTTTTGTAGAGACCCCGCGCTAAGCTAAGTTGTTTTTCATTTAGAATTCATAGTTTTTTTCTGAGATCATAGTTTATTTGTTTCAAGCTAAAAAAAAAAAATAGATAAATTGGTTAAAATCAATTTTGGCCATTAAAACATTTATTTGGAACAAGAAGAAAGAGCTAGGCAATAGCTTATACTTGATTGTTCATTTATAAAGATCTAGAAACCAATTTTTCGTGTAATTATTTAATTTCGAACTGAATTTGTAAATTTATAGGAGTACCTAATAACTTGAAAACGTTAAAAAAAAAAAAATTAAATGCATTGACGTAACCCCTTATTTCTACTTTACTAATTAACTTTTATTTACTTTCAAATTAATAAACACTTTTATCTAAAACAAATCGTTTCACTATTACTCTACACAATTTTCAAGAAATAACACTTCCGAATTACAATTTCACAATCACTTATTTTTCTCACTGTCAAAATTAAACTGTGTCGATCTCCTTCTCCGACTTCGTATTTAAACTCCCCTCATTTCTTCTCGAAGGATCGAGCGATCTACAGTTCCGTTAAGCAAAAGAGACAAATACACACAGACAGATAGAGACAGATTGCGTTCCGTTCCATTTCGTTCCGTTCGAAGTTCGAACGACGGCGTTCAGAGCTTTAGTCATTCATCATAACCAAAGAACTTCATGTGTCATTTCGTCTGGGTGTGTTCGCTCCTACATTCGTAACAATACCAACAAGTTCTCAATTTTGTAAAAATGATTTTTTTTTGGGCCGGCAAGTTTTAAAATAACTTTGCAAATGTATGTAGGTTATTTGCAATTTAATTCGCATTTTTTTTAAAGAACCCCTGAAGAGTGGAAACCCAAATTGGCTTATTGTTTTGAATTTATTATTTAGCTAAAGCTTGAAATCTTCCTTTTTCCTGCAATTCATTTGTTTAATTGCTTTTGGTATGAATGAACAAAAGTAACCTAAAGAGCAGTATTAATAACTGTTACAAAATAAATAAAAAGTATTTGTTTGCCAAGGTGGCAGAAAAAAAACAATGATTACTTTGCCTTGGTAATGCTATTATTTCGAAAATATGACGTAGGTATGACAAATTCTGAAATAAAAATCAAATTCAGACAGTCAAAAACAATGAATGAATGAACAAACCAAGAAAAAATATCCCACCATCAAATCCGTCGATTAATTTCTAATACTTTCTGCTTATAATAGAAGTAGATACATCAGCACAGTACTTTTTTGGGTACTCTCCGATAATTCGTGACTATAATGCAACACTTGTTTAAGAGAAATCATGCGCATTTACTTGCTGATATATCTCTTTGTGGAACTTATTCTAGTGTTTTTACTTACTAATTATAAAACAAAACAAAATCGAGAGATAAGTAGGCCAGTAGAACAATCCAGTAAGTAAAGGGCTCAAACATATTCACACACATGACAATTTACCTATCTACTCGTATGTAGGTATCTGCTTAATCAAACAGTAGAATACTTAACTTGAGTGCTGATGCTAAAGACCTTGACTGTTTTGAGTAGTCCATACTGAATTTACCTATGTAGTAGGTACCTGCTATACCCTGCCTAGATTGACTGTTTGCAATTCAAATTACGTTAGTCCTATATTTAAAATTTAATTCTCTTTAATGAAAGAAGGCATATAGACTCTTTCTCTCGCAGTACCTAGTACCTACCTTTTATTGTGTTTTGCACAGCGAGAGTTTGTTTGTTTGTTGATTCAGCTGATGACTTTGTGTTTTGTGTACCAACAACCATCATCAGCATCATGGTCCATGAGAAAGTACAAGAGGGCCTACAATATAAGAACTATAAGGAGGCTTTAGGACAACAAACACTTTAAAACAATGCACTCTTTGGGTATAAGCTAATGGCTAAGATGGTTAAACGCGTTAATTAATTATGCAAGGTACATCTCTTGTTGGTTGTTTTTCTTGAAGAAGAAGTTGACTTTAATTGGATTCTATTTTTTTAAGCTAAAAGCCTTGGGAGATGTTTTTTTCGATATTAATTTTCTTTTGCTAAACTGTTTCGTAGAATTGGAAAAGTTTCTTCATAACAAAGGGGTGCAATGGTAACATTTCGAGAGCTACCTAGGAGGATTTGGTACAGTATTTCGTTTTAAGTTTTCTATTTCTTAAAATTGGTGTCCGATAACTGAATTTAGTTCAGATAAGGAACATAAGTAAACTTTGACAGAATATCATATAGTGCAGGCATTAGGAAGTGTTAGTTATAGAAAAATTTGCAAGGAGTTTTGGAGGCAACCCCAACAAGTTCTCCAGTCGAAAGCAATTTCTATATTAAAAAATGGAATATGCTTAAACATGAAGTCTTGCCAATGCGAGAGGATGTTTTTTTTGAAAAAACACTGCGAGTTTCTGTCGGGCCAAATAAAAATTCGAGAATATACTAGTTAATAGTAAGACTAAGATAATATAAATGAGAACCAGCCAAAGAACCAGCCAAACAACCAATCAAACAGAAAAACAAACGTAGGTTTGCACAATTCAATAACGAATAGTATATTCAGCTTGTTTTTGTAACCCAAAAAAATTGATATTTAGTATTTTTTAATACCTGTCTCATTTGCACTTCATATAGCACTTTATAAGCATGGTTTTATAGTTGAAACTTGAAATATGTTGAAAAAGAATTTTCCATACACGCTACGCTTTCGGCCAAGCGATCCTTTTACTTTTTTTCTTTTTGGAGACAGTATTTGATCGTGTAATTTAATAAATATAAGAAAACGATTTGGATGTCAAAAAAAATTTCAAAACTTACATAGCACACATCTGTGTTTGAAGTCGTTATTTTTGGGGTGTTGAAAACTTAAATGTTTTCATCGCCTACCGTTTCAAGCTTACCCAATGCGACTTTTTGTCTGGTGAAGTAGTGACAAGCCAACTGCTAATGCTATTTTAGACCATGTGGCTTTGATTGATTCGTCATGTCGAAAATGGAAGAGTATTTAGAAAATTCTTATGCCACTCTTGCCTTTTCTTTAAATTGTCGATGTTTTTATTCTACGCCCATCTTGTCTTGTTTGTTCTTCCTGTAATCTGCTTCCTCCTCAAAACATATTTCTGAATTCAAAAAAAGTGATGAGTCTTCGTTAATATCAAAAAAGCAATCCAAATATGTACTCTTTTTCCATTCCTAACCAAACTTTCAAAAGAATCCAGATCCACGAGGCAAACAAAATCAACAGTTCCTTGAAAAATATTTTTTTATTATTTTTTGATTTTTTTGTCGCATGGCAAACTATGAATATTTATGCTTTCTTTTACTTACCTCAGGTGGAAGCCGTATTGTACCTTTAATCAAGTGGGGTGATGCTTTTAAATCATCTTTTTTTAATTAAATGAAATAACTTTAATAAATTATTGAGAACGAGAAGACAGATTCTTTTTTTTATTTGAAAGCCAGCTAAACCAATAATAACAGATTAAAAGAAAAAATAATTGAAAATGCCTTAAAAGATTTGTTGCGAGCAAGAGGAGCGGAGGGAGTGTCGGTATAGTGGATATGGTAGGAAATAGGATAAGGTAGGATAGTGGGTAAGGTAGGGTTCAATGTTCCGGAGGACGTGGCGTACTTTTGATGCTCGGCAGTTAGCTCGCCGGAATGGGGAGGAACTGGACTGATTTATATTTTTGCTGCAGACGTCTGCTTCTATTTTTAAGATAAACAAACAAAGCATTATGCAAAAAAACATATGCCCGTTTTGATGAACGTTTAACAGACTTCAAAATTTTTAAATGTTTTTTTATGGAACAAACAGCACCTGCTCCCCAAGCCACAAAACAGTAGCTTCTGCTCCGCTAAAAGGTATGGTATTATATCAATTTGAATGAGAATGATGTTTAATGAAATATTTTGTATTCCCTTAAAATGCATTTATTCAGTAATTTTCAATACATAAATCATAAACAAATAACATAATATACTAAGAAAAAAAAACACCTTGTTTTTATTTATTATTCTATTGCTGTTATTTTATAAAATAGTGTGTCAACATTTTCCTCCCAAGCTCCCAACATGGGTGTACAAATAATTTTAGCAAAACATCGGTAAAACCCGAAAAACCGCAAACGCAAATAAATAATTTTTAAATTGAATGGCAGTGTACTGAACAGTTTTCGGTGGTTTCCATTTTCACATGAGAAAACATTTTTTTCTCAAATTATTTAATTCAGTGAAATGGTTTGTTTTTGCATTCTCTTTTAATAATAATAATTATTGTAACATCAATTAATTCTAATTTGACAAATTTTAAATGAATGAATTCAAAGCGATGCAATTGTGTTCAACATATTATTATTGTATTCAAAAAGAAGTCTGAAAAAATTAATAAAATAATAGATTAAATTATCCCACGCTTCATCTCAACAGCAGTGAGGTCATCATTACAGATCGCGCGACCGCCGGCCAACACCATTACCATCATGAGCAACGTCTACTTCAAGTGCTATTCCAGCACGAGATATATACACAGTTACCTCCACGTTCTTAATAGCGTCCTAGTGAGAAGCACATAAATTGGCGGTGATTTTAACATGATACATTAGCCCTGGTTGGATACCACCGTAAACAAAAAAGACAAGGCGATAGCTGATACTGTCCCGGGAAGTCCCGGACCATGAAGCGGTGCAGCTAAGTATCGAGCTTCATTAACCTTTCTAAACCCACATTTCTTTAAATTGAAATTGTTAGGAGTTGACGAAATGTTATACCTATACGATAACGACCTGCAATAAACATCAAATCCTCATAAATATATTGAAACATTTCGAAAATGATTATGTTGAGACGAAACAAAAATATATTCACAAAAAAAGTAATCCAAATGCATTTATGGTTAGTGTAACAACGTCATAAATGGCAAACCATAAAAATCCAAATGCACATTGCCACAAAACATAGCAAACAGTTTTTGAATTCCTTTTGCCTCGGCAAACCAACCCTGTCGCTTCATCAAATCGGATGAATGGATCATGTCGAGAGGACACTTTTGACTTAACATATTTCTGTTGAACGGGAGCGACCAAACCTCTTAACCTCACGAAAGGTTTTATTCTTCCTTTAATTTTACTCTATGTAAACTTCAATTTTATTCCAAATTTGATAGCCTTGAGAGCGGTGATTGTGTGGGGCATACCAACCACATATTCAGGATGTCCAATATTTCCCACAAAGCTATCAGCTGCTCTTTATAAACCTCTGAAAATAGGGAAATGTAATAGGATTTTTACTGCATCGGATTTTATTTTGCACTTTTGAATTTCAATAAACAATAAAGAACTTCGTTCGTTTTTGAGAAATCTCTTATATGTTTCTATTTCATATCAAACTTAGTGCAATCATAAACATACATAGGTTTCTTTTGTCTTTTTATCACTTTTGGTGTTTGAATTGTTCTTAAAACAAGCGGTAGACTTGGAAGATATGAGAATTAATTCTTCAGTGTTTATAGCTAAAAAAAAAACCATAACTGAGTACATTTCATATTTCTATTTAATGTCAAACATAGTGAGATCATAGCACTTAGTATGACAGTTTTACTGAGTCAAATTGAAAATGACATTTTATGGTACCAAAACAGAGTTCTATCTCGCTCTATACAGGTGAAAGAGAGAGACAAATTGGTTTTGCTTGTCACTTTGACAAATAAAACTGTTCTACAGCTAAAAAATGTTATACTGACAAGGTATCTCAGCAGAGTTCTAACTCTCTCTCTTCTCAAAAAAAAGATGAGATAGACTGATTATAATAGTTTATAACAGTCCTTCAATTGGAGTCATTTTTTTATATGAATCCACTATCCAGTGTTTTATAGAGATCAGTGGATCATAGCTTTAAGGTTCTTTTTTCATTATAATTTTTGTACATTCATGTTTCTGGCATGAGGGGGACGAATACCTATTGCGTACCTAAGGTTTTTTGAGGTCTTGGTTCGATTCCCTGCGTATGCCAACTTGATTTTTTTCGGGGGAAGATACTACCTCTGGCGATGAATTGAAAAAAATCTTCAAGAGTAGGAGTACTGCTTGTCATGAAAAGTTCACCTCAGCTGGCCGTTCGGAATATGCAAAAAATTGTAGGTCCCCTCCATTCCTGCTAACTGTGCGCATACCAGAAATGTTTGAGAGAGCCAAGGGGCCAACCCATAGAATCCGTTGGGTGCGTTACGTCGACGTTTTCAACTGACAGCTCCATAAAATACACACGTTCTTATGAGAGGTCACCCAAAAGAACGGACGCGACGGATAAAGTAGCCGAACTTTTAACTTAATCGACAACGGAACGGACACGACGGATCCTATTTGTTGTTGGCCCCTGCAGTCACTAGGTCTTGGTTCTTCGTGAGCTAGTCGTGCCATTATATTTATTTATTATAAGGTTTTTTAAATTTATTGTATTTATTTTACTCTCTAGCTCCAAGTTAACATTAAAGCATTTAGAGAAAAAACAATTCCACGGGCTAGTTCCCCAGTAGTTTCGTTAATCGGATTCTTGAGTCTAACTCTTGTTAAATCTGACGTCATGAATCCACTTCTGCAAATTTATCTCCAGCTAGGCAGACTTCTTCTTGACCTATTATTTGAAGTGTTGCCACGAAATGATAGATTCGGAAGCGATCCTGGCTTCCAAATCTATCATTTCCTGGGAACACTTACCGCTCACCGATTATGATCTACGGTCTAGGTTCGTATTGTTTCTTTCTCTATCCACTTCACTTTATTTAAAGTGATCTTATCCGTCATTTAACATTACCTAAGGGTTCGAATGAAACAACAACAATCAGTGTGTCTTACCACCAATAGGGTGGAATTAGAGTCATTTGGGGTAAGATCGCTCAGTGGGTAAGAGCGCGCACTGCTTATTTCTCTCTTTGTGTGAAATAAAAATGAAAACGAAAAATGAGGAAATCAGTGCTTTGTAAGACGTCAAGGAGTGACGACGTCCGCGAGTGTGTGCGCAGCTGCATTTAGTCATAAAAGAGGGGTGAAAAAACCGGTTCGAAACAAAAAAAAAAAGTGGCGCGATAAAAGTGTGTGGCGTCGCCGTAGAAGCAAAATATACCGTAAGTAGCATATATTATTCAACAGGGCATATTTATATTTGATTTCAGTTAAAAATTTTGTAGAATTTGTTTTATTTTATTATAAATTTGTTAAAAAGAAAAAAAAGTAGCTTTGTGGGTAAAATCGCGCAGTCCACTTGTGGGTAAGAGCGCGCAGTGCGCATTCTTACCCCATATTAAACTTTTTTTTTTATTCTCATTTGCAGGACGGAGAAACTTTAATTTTAAATTGGGTCGCACTTACGAAAGAAAAACAGAAAGGAAATTGGTAACTTCACAGCAGCTTAAAGAGGCTAAGAACCTAATGGCTAAGGGATTAAGCATGAGAAAAGCAGCAAAGACAGTGGGTTTACCCGAAAGTACCCTGAGAACCAGAATTTCATCAGGCAAAGCATGTTCTAATCTTGGTCGATTTAAAGTTACTTTTAGTGAAGATCAAGAGCGGGAAATTGCTCAACACTGTAAAGATTTATTATTTATTTAATTCGTTATAAGAATCAATTTTTGTTTTTTTTTTTGTATGTAGATACAATTATTATTTATTAATTTATTTTTTTATATAAAAACGAAGGCTGTTATCAATGAATTCGCAAGGCTGTAATCCTTTAATTAAAAAAGGAAATATATTTTTGTTTGTTTTGTTTAAAAATAAAGTTTAAGATGTTGTTTTTTAACTTAGTTTGTTTTTTTTTTTATATTTTCTTTGATTTTAGTGAAGAATTGGAAGTTTTGAGAAAAATGATGGTAAGGATTGATAACTGTTTGTTAAAGTAAGTATAACATGAAGTTTTTTTGAAATTTAACTACCGTAAACTGCTTAGATTCCCATTAAAATTATGTGCGCGCTCTTACCCAAGGCATTGCGCGATTTTACCCTGACTTCGGGGTAAGAGTGCGCACTTCGACTTTATTTGGTTTTTTGTTTTAATCATATGAAATATTAGGACCCCACAATTTATTTTTTGCGTTTTCTTGGTCCCAAAATATAGTTTTATCAAATGTAAAAAACATTATGTTGATATCTCTTACGGCATCTTCACAATTTTGTCTTAAAGTGAAAAGTGCGCGTACTTACCCCAACTGACTCTATAGCTATTTCACAGGCTGTAACACCCGATCATTAAATACCTTCCATTAGTGGTGCTAAGTCAATGTACATATGTTCGAATTATTTGAAAAACTGAGGCCCGAACTGGCCTCGAACCATCGACCTTGCGAAGCACATGCAAAGCACATGCAATACAATATTTGGACGAAAATTTTAAAGACAAAGCATAAGCCTTCGTGTTGGCAGATATACGAGACTTACTCAAGACGTAAAGCATCCTGAATCAGTAAATTTATCGCATTTATTTTGAATGGATTTTTATTTATTCACTCAGCAGGTGGGTAAAGTATTCAAACATTCTCGTACAAATGCAGATACAATACAACAATATGCGTACTTCTTAATGTTGGATAGAGCCAATTTCAATTTAAATACGCAAGTGAAGATGTACAATTGAACAACGACCAAGGACAACAAGGGTACAGACTACAGACTACAGAGTTATACAATCAGGTGCGGTTTCTAATTCTGTGAATTTATTTGAATGTGGAGTGATTTCCCAATTGAATGGGATGCGGTTATTGCTTTAACTACGCGGAAGATGACTGCCTACTGCCACTACAATAATGATGGCTCTGAAGATGACATTATTATCATATTATTTCTGTTTGTAGAATATAACAAAAAAAAAAAAAAAAAAAATAAGACGCATGTGGCATTGAAGTTTGGAATTTCACACTTTTGCTTTATCATGATGTGATAAGTGTGAGCGAAGTTATATTATGCTCTTGATAATGGTGGAATATAATTATTTAGATTCAATTGACAAGCATATGCTAAGCAGCGTTAACACTTCCGGAATAAAAATCGTAGTAGAATTGAAGAAAAAAATGTAGTTAATTGAGGAAAATAGGAGTAGATTGACAATTTTACTTTATTATATGAATAAATGAGAAAATAAACATTTTTATATTAAATTTTACCAAACAAAACCAACGAAAAATCAAAAATTGAAATTCCTTAAGACTTCATTTCATATCAGTAAAAACATAAATATACCTATATTTCAATATATTGCTAAACGACCATTTTGTAATTTATAAAATACAAAAAAAGGTTGTGTGGAGAGTAAATTCTGGTGTTAAATACAGTATACAGAGTGAAATAGAAAAAATAAAGAAGTAGATTTATGTAGGCTTTTTTTTATAAAATGTATGTTTAGTTAGAAATTTTCAAAATATAGTAGATTTCGATATTTTAATGATGGTGCGTAGTAGCGAGTAGATTTTAATTTTCTTGAGGAAATGTAGTAAATCTTCTACAATTGTAGCAAAGTGGTATCGCTGATATTAAGGTTATGTTTTTTTATGGAACTTCCATATGAAATTTAAAATAAGATATTACCTTATAGCGAAAGATATTTGTACATACGACAACCCTCTGCTTCTACTTATACATTATAAATTATACGTGTAAAAATACGACTTAATTTTGACTGAATCAATAAGTTTTCAATTGACAAAAGTGCAAATCAATTTACTATACAGATTTTGTCAGAAGCCTGCAAAGGAAATAAATTTGCTTTAATTAAATTAAAATGAAAAAGGAACCTGTTGGAAAATAAAAAAAAAAAAAATTCCGTATCTAGTTAAGTTCCGGAAAGAATTCACGCAGCGTCGTAACTCATCCGTTCAAGTCAATATTTCTGGACAACCGGTAGAGAAAGTAGAAGACTTTCAATATCTTGGGAGTTTTGTCTCTACCAAAGGCGGAACCGAACAAGATGTCGACAGCCATATCAAACAAGCAAAGGCTGCTTTCGGAATGCTTTCCAAAATATGGAGAAACAACGCTATAAGCTTAAAGACCAAGCTGAGACTGTTCCGCTCCAATGTTGAATCCGTGCTTCTGTATGGGTGCAGCACTTGGAAAATCTTAACAACTGTCACAAGCAAGCTGCAATCGTTCGTGAATAGGTGTCTACGAAACATCTTAAGGATTTTTTGGCCCAACCGTATTTCTAATGAACAACTTCATAGAAGAACGGGTCAAGAATCTATTGATAGTACTATTCGCAGACGTAAGTTTCAGTGGATTGGTCATAGGATTCGAAAAGGCAACGATTGCATTGCTGGCCAAGCGATGCAATGGAACCCACTCACACAGACAGGTAGAGGGTTGGGTCGGCCGAGAAGTCGACAGTCGAAAGTGAATCTGCACAGCTTCGGAAGAGTTGGAGAGAACTACGTTATATTTCCAGAAACCGTACACCATTGCGCGTAGGAGTAGTGGAGGCCCTATGCCCCTTAAGGGGATCACAACGGACTTTTTAAGGTCTGAGAACCTAATCAATCAATCAGAGTAGATACCCACACTAAACGCAACAAAGCGTTTTTCTTATGAAAGCGTTGTCTAAAGTTTTTAGTTTTAGATCAAGGTATTTAAGTTTTGACCCGGACAAAATACTTTACAGCATTTTTATTAATGAAAATTGTTGGCAGCAGTATCCCAAAAGTCCCAATGCATCCTCCATTTGGGGTTAGTTACATATTTTGAATGAATGGTCCTTGGGTGATTATTTAAATGTCAAAATAAGCTTGTTTAAATGCTGAACCTACTGAGATCAAAACAATGTACAAACATTCTCAGTGGATATAAGATATAACAGTCCTTTTAAAGTAAATTCATATTTTCAGTGTAAGGGGGGTAATTTTTAAGAAAGCACCTTCCAATAATGGTATAGCGACATGGACATTTCATTTAAAATAAGAACTAAGAATTTTTTCTACGGTTGAAAGGGTGTTTTTTTTATGCTTTATATCAATTTTTGAGAAAATTGGTGTAAACTTTCAAGTGTAGTAGCTGGTAGATAGGTACTGCTAGTCATTTCGGTTTATTGTTTATTAAATTCTACAAAATTAACCGTAAGTTCTGTTTTTCCACTTTTTGTCTGAAACATCAAATATTTCAAATATTTATACAACTAAAACGGACTTGCTACATAAACCATTTTATTGAGGTTCCTCCAAATTGAAATTTTTAAGAGCTAAAATGTTATACGAGTTATGTAAAAACACATACCAACTCAACTCTTTGATGTTCCACCATAACGACCAGTAATAAACATCAAATTCTCAAAACTACATCATTTCCAAAACTAATATGTATTTCGTAACGAAGCAAAAATATATATATGAAGGTACACAAAAAAGTAATCCGAATGCATTTATGGTCAGTGTAACAACTTTATATACGACGTATACTACCTATAAAAATTCAAATGCATTCTGCCACAAGACAGAATGAACATATTAAGAATTTCTTTCGCATTACCAAAGCAACGGAACATGTCGAGGACACTTTTGGCTGTATTTCGGTTGAAAGACCAAACCTCTTAACCTCAAGGGAGGTTTTATCCTTCCCCCACTTTTACCCTTAAATTCCTCTTGTTTGTTCAAAATTTAAAAGATTATAAAAGCGCTGCGCTCGCTGGTTGTATCCAGCGTAACGCGTACCAACCACATATTCAGGATGTCCAATATTCTCATTCTCAGGAAAACCATGACCTGCTCCCTGTAAATTTCTGGGAATCAAGTAAAATGTAATTGGATTTTTACTGCTTCGGATTTCATTTTGGGGTTTTGAATTTCAATAAAAAAATATATATAATATATTTTTTTTTTCGAAACAACGCTGTTGGACGAGTTGATGATGGCGGTGGCGGCGGGCGGTGATGAGTTTGCATTTTATGTTCCGAAATTGGTTGCAGAAATATAAATAATAAGTTTCATGCCTTCGCATTTATATGAGAATTAAAATTCTTAACGATATCGAAGAAAAATAAATGACCCATGATCGTGCTTGGACCTGGGGAGATGATTTTAAAATTGTGAAAAACCTTTTATGGAAGAATTCGAAAGGATTTAATTCGATTCGGATTTCGATTTCGCAGTTTTGTTTTCTTATTGAATAAGCTATTTTGAATGAAGTAATAAGAATCAAGACGTGGTGCATTAACTTGCTCATGAAAATTTCTTAATAATAATGGAAAATGGTGCAATGGTATTTTCAAAATAATGGAGATATTCAATAATCGAAATATTTAATTTTCAAAAGTTTTGGTTGAATCAATTATCTAAAATGTCTAAGGTTTGTCTTTTTAGTAGAAAGTTTTTGGCAACGTTGGGTATTAGCAGCGTTCATATTTTTCTGATTAGAAGATCCTCCTGTAATCCTGTAATAGCTGGTATTTTGTAAAACAGTTGCAAGATCTAGCTTCTAAGTTTTGTATAAAATTGTCTTTTCGTTAGGTAGATTAGGCGTGTTCTCTTAGGGATTTTTAAGTATACTCGCATAGACGAAAAACAATTTGGTACATACAAACAGGTAAACATACTTTTTGCGTAAGTAGGTTTTTTTTACATGGATTGGTGTTGAAGCCTTTAAAAAGCCGTAAAACGCGTTCTCATAGCAGTGTCAGATTCTTACTACTTAGTCTTCTATAACACGGCGACGCAAAGGTCGTGATTCTTTTCGAATATCAATGAGTGTGAATATCAATGAGACAAGGGGTCGATTATATCTATCAGGAAAAGTATCTGTAAAAATGTTCTAATGGAGATTTTAAGTTTTTTTTTTCAATCGATTAGAAACACAAACACGGCACATGAACAAACAGTAACATTTGTCCACGTGAATATGAGAACATTTTAACTTACTTTCCGTTTAGTCCAATGTCCAACACATTTTCCACAGATTTAGCAACGTTTTTAGATATATGTAGGTATTCTTTGTAAGTGTTTATAGTGACGAAAAATGGGAATACCGCAGGAGACACGTTAAGAATCTGGAAAAAAACACTTTTCCAAAATGAATAACCATGAAGACAGCCAAGGCCAACAATCCACTGTTATGCAGAATAACTCATTCACAATGGTGACCAAAAAATCCGTCCCCTCTCCCTAGAAGAAATTAGAACAGCGATATCCAAGCATAAATCATTTAAGGCTACTGGTTCGGATTGCCTGCCGGTCGAAATATTTAAGGCATGCAACTCATATGTATGGTCGGAGGAAAGTATGCCCAATGAATGGAAACTTGGCATAGTGTGTCCAATCTACAAGAAACGAGATGCTTTGGAATGCGGCGACTACAGAGGTTATAGTCTCCTAAACATCTCACATAAAATTCTGTTGGTTATTTTGTGTGTCAGCCTAGTACCTTTTACCAATGACCTGATTGGACCCTACTAGTTTGGTTTTAGGTGAGGAAAATCAACCAACAATCAGATTTTCGAACTCCGGCAAATCTTGAAAAAAAAACCATCAAGAATACCAAATCGGTCCATAATTCCATACCATCTCTTCATTGACCATAAAGTCGCCTATGATAGCCTTAATCGGGACGAGCAATACAAAGCCATGTCAGATCTCTGCATTCCTGGCAAACTTATCCGCTTGTGCGGGATGACAATGGAGTAATCTCGTTGTTCCGTCAAAGTCGGTAAGAATATCACCGATCCCTTTGGTGTTGATAAAGGTTTGAGCTTTGAGATAGGTTTATGTATGTACTATCATTCAATATTTTTAA
The DNA here is from genome assembly GCA_948107695.1 of Meliscaeva auricollis. NCBI lineage: Eukaryota > Metazoa > Arthropoda > Insecta > Diptera > Syrphidae > Meliscaeva > Meliscaeva auricollis. The sequence continues at coordinate 27,318,613 of OX403618.1, forward strand.
CATCGTGTTAATAATTGTGCACAAGTCGAAAGTTAACACCAGAGCATAATTTTTCAAAAGTCCGTTCAACTCCTGACTTATGCTGATGACATTGACATCAATGAGAGAACAAATGGATCTGTCAGTGGAGCATTTACAAGTATTCAAATGGAGGCGGCGAACATGGGTGCCAAAAATAATCGGTTATCATGGCGCGATAACGCTGGCCAGTCACAGTAACGTGACGATCGTTATCGTCGACGAAAAAAATATGGCCCAATAACGTCGCCGGCATGCAAACCGCACCAAACAGTTATTTTTTGTGGATGAAGTGGTGTTTCTTGAAGCAAATGTGGCTATCACCAGACTAATAACACATATTTTGTTTATTCACGAACCCATTGAGCCAAAAATGAGCTTCGTTACTGAAGATGATTTTGCGATGAAGATCATCATCTTGGTGCATCTTCTCCAGAGCCCAATCGGAGAATGTACGTCACTTCAAATGGTCCATCGGCCTCAATTCTTGAGTCAGCTTGATCTTGTATGGGTGTAAGCCAAGATCCTTACGCCATAATGTGGTCTGAGCGATGCCCTATTTTTGAGAACCCCTTAGAATTGACTGTTTCGGGTCGACTCAATTTCGGTAGAAATTTTTTATAATTTGCAGACGTTGCTCAACCGTGTACTTTGTCATGATAAATATGTTGAGTTTACTGAATAAATTCACATTGACAGTTCGATGAATTGTAAAAGGGTGCGTTCACAAATTAAATCCAAAGTGGTGTTAAGTCCCCATTTGAAAACCCTTTAATATATGCTGTTATCGGGAAAAAAGACCCAACATCAGTCTACGTCGACTGGGTCAAAACTTCACCATGGCCAGTTATAACTTCAAAGTAGTCAAAAATTTAATTTACCTGGGATTCATTATTGCATCGAACAACGACATCAGTGTAAAGATCAAACGAAGAAATGCCAACCGTTGTTTCTTTGGGCAGTAAAGCACTTTCTCAAAGAACCAAGAAGACCCTATATAAGACCTTTATCATCCCTTAACCATCCCAGTAAGTCCAATATGATCTTAATGAAAACAAATCATATCTATTTCGAAAACTGGAAATCGGAATGAGTACAATCCTATTTCTGTGCTCTCGTTTCTGTCGCAAGTTTTCGAAAGGGGACAAAAGAGTTGTAGGTAATTCAGAGAAAGTTTAAGAAGATCAAACTAAAACAGCTGTTGGGATGTCGTTTTTTTCAGGAAACAAATAGAAAGCCTTACTTTCGATATAATATGTAAGTAAACCGAGTACCTCACGTATAATACAAAAGTTCATGGGTTGTTTTCGTATACATACATAAAGTTGCTTGTAATGCTGCTTCTTTTCATATCAATGATGAACGAGTTCGAACAAAGAAATGATCTGCTAAAAAGAAATAAAAAAAAAAACGGTTGTTTTCTTTGGAATCAAATTGTCTGACGAATGCCAAACGGAGAGTTGGAAAATGAGGGACTTCCTCAACGCGTTCATCCTGAATCAGTAAATTTATCGCATTTATATCGAATGGTTTTTTATTTATTCATTCAGGTACCTATTCAATTATTCTCGTACAACTGCAGATTCAACAGTACCTATGCGTATTTTGTACTTCTATATGTTGGAGAAAGCCAATTTCGATTTAAATAAACACGTGGAAGATGTACAATTGTACGACAACCAAGGACAACAAGGGTGAAGAGTTGTACAAGCCGGTGGTGTTGTGTGGTTTCTCTTGTTTGTTGTTGTTCGTAGGTATATGTGGGAGTATGTTCTGAATTGAATTGTGGTGCGGTTGTTTCTTTAAGTACGCGGAAGAGTAGTCAATTCAATGACTGGCACTATATGGTGATATTTCTGATGATGGCATTATTATCCCGGGAATTCTGTATTTGGAAAAAAAACACCTACACTCACACAATGCATGTTCCATTGAAGATTGAAATTTTATGCTTTTGCTTACTCAATGATGATGTTTTGAGAGGAAGCCAAGCCAAAGGAGTGCTTTTAAAAATGGTGGCATACCTATAATTATTTTCCAAGTGACAAGCTTGTGTTAAGGTGTTTCCATTTGCACATTTAAATGAGATATTATACACCAAATACCTACACAACATACAAATACATGCTACATACACATTATCAATTATACAATGGAGAGATGACTTACATTTGTCAAGACTGAATCAATAAATTTTCAATTTCCGTAAGTGCAAATCAATTTTCTGTAGAACTTTTGTATGAAGCCGAAGAGGAAAATTATTTTGCTCTTATTCAATTTCATAACTAATAAAAATATAAAATGTAGTTATGTCTCTGGAAATTCAATGAAAAGAATTGTTTGTTTCTTTTGATTCAGTTAAATCTTTTCTATAGAGACACGGGACAAAGCTCTTTAGAATCTTAGGGGCTGTTATAAGCTGAATACCAGTGCCTTAAGTGAGAAAGCAGTTCATCAGCAGATATGTCCTCTAGATTACTTTTGTTCCCGAAGGCAAAATTAACACTCTGCGGCATATGTATCAGTCTGGAAAGTCTTTCGAAAATATAGACGCATTTATGTACCTTCATTATGCTTATTTGATAATAGGTAAGGGTATACAACCACGTAAACGTGGTAAACGTGTAAAACGGTGAATGTTGTAATTGAAGTTTTTATTTCGCACAAATTTTTTTGTTCAAAAGTGATTAGGTGTGTTTTTTTGGTAAAACTATCGGTAGTACAGTAGTGTGATTTTTATTTTTTTATAGCGTTGGTATTCCTGTTTAGCTGTCAAGTAATTGAATAATAAAAATAACCAAAAACTTATTTTCCCTGCTGTTGAAAAAGAAATCAGAATATTAAATTCAATTAAAATGGAAAATTTACGCGAAGATATAATAAAAAAACATCCAAAAAAATAATTTTGCTGAGTTAATTCATGTTATAATTTTAGGTTTGATTTTTTCAGTTTGTTTATTTTTCTTTTGTAAAGATCCAAACAAAAGTCAAGGGGTTTGTTCGCAGACTTTGGTCACTTTTGAATTTACATTAAGCGACTTGCACAGACCATGTCGAGAAAAGGCTTGCCCAAACCAAAGTGCGACAGTACATACGGCAAAATGTATTTACACAGCCTTATATGAAAGTACCCACACGAAATGCGACAAAACGCAAAGTGTTTTTTCATAGTTCGTGTCGCACTGTCACACTTCGGTTTGGACAAGCCTAAAGCCTTTTTTAAGAAAAACACTTTATTTTTTTGTCGCGTTAGTGTGCATCACTCATAAAACTCTGGGTAACTAAAATAAGACAGCTTAAAGACCTTATGTCGCTGATACAAAAACGGATACTAGATTACACAGCTTTCTAAGACACCGAAGCGACAAAAATGCAGTTTTTTTTTCTTATAAAAGTGCTGTCGACAGCGTTTTAAATCTCGTTGCGTTTTCGTTTCCTGTTAGTTCGGTTGCATATAGAACATGAAATCTCAAAAAAAGCAGAAGAGGGTGAAAAGAGTAAACTCTCAGCGACAAATGGAAAATGGTAAACAACAAACTACTTTTCGTACTCTACGAACGTACCTTCGGAGATAAACAGCAGTTATTAATTGTACCAACTATGTGAGACTAGAACAAAAGTCAAAATTCTATCCGCAGTAGGATTTTACTTCTACTTTTGTGGCAGTACGGAGTTGTATTTGTAATACGTGTAAAGTCCTACTGTATTGGGGACGGCAGCTTTGCCAAAAAAAACACACCTATTAATTATTATGAGGAAACTTTATCACCTTGACGTTCAATGAGCAGCTGAGGTTGGTTTACCACATAATTTATCACAGAATTCTTGTATGTAAGGGGCTTTTACGTACGTTTTTACGCGAGTATTTATACATGTATTTACGCGTGTATTTACGCTTGTATTTACGTGCGCATTTACGTGCGTTTTTACTCACGGACTTCCACCCGTTCTTAAGCGCGTTTTTACTTGTGTATTTTTACGTACCATTTTAACACGGGGAAAAGTTTAAAAGACTGTATGCATACATTTAGAAATTAATTAATCTGCGACACCCCGGTTTCTGTTACAATTCAATTTTATTGAAGTAGGTATAGACTGGACATTAAAATGCAAAATATACTTTATAACAAACAAGCAAAATAAAAAATACCTTGTCTGTGGTTATGCACTGTGTTTCCTTAAATTTAATAAAGCTTTTTTTTGAGATTAATTTTTGAGAAAAAGAAGGATTTATCTCGTATAGTACAACAGATTTTGTGTGTATTTTCAACAACAAACAGTTTATCCAACCAATTAGATTGATTTACAGAAACAAAGCTAAATTAGGTATATCATCAGTCAGTTACTTCTCTCAACCATGAGAAAACGATTCTTCTTCTAAACCATTGATTGTGGAATTATGTGACCAGCAGACAATTGATTACCAACAATTTTATTGATACAATCAATGTCATGATAACAAATTAGTAGATAGATGTCCCTGTTGGACGTGGGGTTTATTTTGTTGCTGACAAAGGACTGTTCAATTCATTCATACGTTTGAATTGAAGTGTTCTTTTATATCAAAATTGATATATGTAGGTACTTTTAATGCCATACACTTGAACCTTCCAAAAAAAAAAAACCTAGTAAAGTTGCCAAATATGTATCTTCAGGGAATAATTCAATACTGTGTGTAGTTAACAGAGGTATGTATTAATTCAAATAAAAGTTTTACATGAAAGGAAATACAACCAAATTCCATGGCATTTACATGAGTGTCAGAATTAAGTATGCATGTACTTCTTTTACAGACATTTGTATCATCCTTGTATTTTCTTTCCTGAAATTTGATTTCAACTTTGCTTTTATTGTAGGTACTCGTACCTACCCATCAATATTAAATTTGGAAAACACAAACAATTTTAAACGGTTTAAGAATATCAATATCTGCTTTTCACAATTAGAAGTTAGAACCTATTATAATTTGAGGTTTTTTTCGAGTAGCTAGTCAAGGCCCGTATTACAAATTACGATAATCGTACCTATAGCAATTACGATTTACAATAATCGTTTTTAAAAAACGAGACTCGTCATATTTGACTGGGATGTCATTTGATTCGTACTTTTTTGTGTTTGTGTATCGGTCTTGGTTTTCTTTTGCTATTTGAAAAAAGAAAAATATGACTTAATTCATAAATTCGTAATTAATAATCATTTTAAGTCTTGACTATCGTTTGCTTGGTTTTATAGTTTGTTGGCCTTTGGTTTCGGAATTCGTAATGCGGGCATAGTTTTTCATTTTATTCACAAAACAAAATTTAGTATTTGTTTTGTTTCGGTTTCGAAAAACTGAGTAGCCGAAACCGAATTAATTGTCGAGCTTAAGTTTAAACTAAAAGTGAAGTTTAAACATCAGCTGTAAACGTGGGTGTAAAAGTGTTACAATACGAAACCTCCTAATCCACTCTTCTTAGAGTTTTCATTAAAAGTTGTTACTTTTAGATAATAATATTTCCTTAAGCAGTTAAAATTAAATAGGAATCAAGTTCATTTAAAAAAGTTTAAGTATGCATATCATTCAATATTCGTTTGAACAACCCCACGAACAACAGGTAGTGCTCATTAGCATATTTTCGTTCGTTTCTCTGACAGCTGAGTTGAACTCCCTTCTAAAAAAACATACTTCTATATCCTTCATCTACAATGTGGACTAGTTTGTAAACAGAATTGCATAGCATGTTCCCCTAAATTCACCTCTTGATTTGTGCAAAGAATTTCAAGGAGTACCTGACTGTCGAAGAAAAAAAAAATTTATATAAAATAGATAACCAAATTATGTGCAACGTCAATGTACGGCTGCAATGTGCGATGTGCTTAGCCTACTAAAATATGCATGAATACTCGGATACATAGGTATACGACCACATAAAACCAACAAAACAGTCAGAATAGAAAAGAAGAACTCTACGGGGAACTATCACATGGCGCGTCGTCCTTGTCAGTTGGAGGTCTTGCGACAGAAATGGAACTAGGAAGTTTGAATATCCTTCCCGACATGTAAAATGGAAAATGCACTCGAGAATTCTGATTTGTACATGGCTTGGCTATCTTATAAGGTTGAAGAGGTATGGTAGGTACCTAGATGATAATCTGCGGCTTGTATAGTGCGGCATGTGCAGCATGACGCTGTTTGGATTATACAACCACGCACGTATGCACATCAAAATGACTAAGCCATTTCGCACTCCTTTACAGAAAAAAACTTCAAACGTACAAATCTTTTATAGTCAAGCAGATTATGTTACGCATATTGGACGTAAAATAAACGTTAACACCAACTTTCGGCGGAAGTACAGCACACGAATTTTAAAAATCTCATAAGTACCAGGTCTGCAGAACACGGTCGCCGTAGTTTAGTTTGTCGTTGTATTTCTCCGCCAAATGTTGTTTTACCTTTTGACGAAAATCGAACACAGGATCTTATTTTCTCGTACCCTCGGGTCTGACTTAAAAACTTTACTGGCCGGAGCGTCAATGTTTATTTGCTTTAATGTCAAACGTCTGATAGGTTTCTCTTCAACCACTGACACAGTGACTCGTCGCCTCGTTAAAATGCTCGTTAAGTTCGTCGTTGTATCTTCTCTACCAGATATTAGGTTTACCTGTTGACACAAAGAGGACCGATATTAAACGAAAGATCTTCCTTCGAAGATGCCAAGAAAGTCTTCTTTCTTTGTTTTAGTACTGTACTGAGTTGCGAACTTTCTCAGCCCAATAAAACACCACCATTCATTACCATGTTTAAATCCTTATTCAAAAAACAACTCTATCTCCCAGAGTATAAGACATGCTTATCCTTTTCACAAAAAAAAAAGTAGTACCATGGTACCACGTCAGAGAACTAATGGATGGATAAAGAAAAAAGCACGATAATAGCTATAAGGTTTACGATGGATTACCTACTACGTATTTTGTACTTTCTTTTAAAAGTTTCGCAAAATTGGAATTGAAAAGTTTCCCTTGATAAATTTCTTTTAACCTAACTTACAAATAGAGCACTTTATCAGTTCAAATGAGATGAGATAATATTAGAGGGTATGTTTTTTTTTTTTTTTTTTAATTGATTAACTTGAGTTAACACAATTACCTTATCCTTTTGGACTATTTAAATGAAGAATTTTATACTGAAAGATATTCTTTTTAATGCCGCTGCCGCTGCCATAGTACCGAAAACAACCCACTGATGATTATTAAGCTTAGTCTTAAGAGTTCAAATGTATACATACAAATGTGTGTAGGTTCAATTAAGAGTTATGTGATCGCAGGGTTCGTTTCCGCAGAAGAGCTACTCATAGTTTACTACAAGAAATAGGGAAAAAATGTGAGGAAAGTTTGGAAAGGCATCAAAGTTTGAATGCAGTATTATATAGGGGTTAATTCTTTTTGGTCTTGTTAAGAAGCCGCCATCTTGAAAATAAACCCTTTTTCTAGTTTTTTTGAGTTTTTCTCCGTTCCTGTGCTTTATAATGAAAAAATATCAAACACTTTTTGCTTTAATTTTGATTATGAACGAAAAACTAATACAAAAATAGGTCTAATCCCCTTAATGTTAAAATTGCTCCCAAATTATTACTTTTTTCAAAAATGAAAGTGTTGTGTAGGTAGGTTTTTGCCCCGCCTAGGGTTGGGTAAATCGATCATTTTTGACGATCGAATCGATCAAGTATCAGTTTTTCAATAAATTGATCTTTTGGATCGATCGATCATTGGATCATTTTTTAGAATTCCATTTTTGTTCTGATATTGATCGTTTATTAGTCAATTACTGAAAACTAAGAACTAGTACTAAATATCTTCTAGTTTTTGAGAAATCTACAAATAACGAGATCTAGATCACTATTTTCAGGCAAGGTACCAAACTTTCAAACAACAGGTTGCTAGTCCGTATTTTTTGAATTTTTCTCAAAAACAAGAAGACATTTACGAATCTTGTTCTGAGTATTTGAATAAAAATTGTATTTGATTCAACATTCATAAAAAAAGAGGTACTTAACCATGTAAAATCTTTTAAAATAATAGTTTAAACCGAAAAAAATCGTTTTTTTTTTGAAAAAAATTTAGTTTGAAAATAAGTTACCATCAACTAAAAAAAAATTTATTTTAAAATAAAACTCAAGAATAAGTTTCTGGCTCCCAGATAAGCTGTAGGATTCTTTTTTATGTAATACTGTTGTCTCTGAATAATTATTTTTCCATATGAAGTCCTTTTTTTAGAAAATTGCACCTCCTGCCTGCACGAGGGAATATACGCACCCCACCCCTTACTATTAATTTCATTTCTAATTTCATTTCTATACGCCACAAAGCGAATTAACATTTTTCTTTGTCGTGCCTCGCTATTGTGTCGCGTCGGTTTGGTCATGGAACAAACCTATTCCAAGTTGTTTATGTTTTGGTTTTTGTTTTCATAAACAATTCGTTTGAATTTTGCAGAAATCAAATTTAAATAAGTTAAAAATTCTACTAAAATTACATTGTAAAAAGGTGAGAAGCAAATTTATTAACATTTTAATAATTTTAAAATAAATATTTTTTGTTTAGATGATTGAAGAATCACTGATTGAGGCCATCAAGGACCATCCTTGTATTTATAACAAATAATTTCCATCATACAGGAACAAACTTCTGAAAGAAAAATCTTGAATGGCAGTGGCGGCTGCTGTTGGATGCGAAGGTAAACTATAAATATATCATGTTTTCATATAGAACCTAAATTTAATATTATTCCAATTTTTTACAGAAGATGTGTGCCAAAAGAGGTGGAGATCCCTGAGGGATCGGTTCCTGAAAGAACTCTCAAAGAAACCGATGTCAGGAAGCGAGGCGACAGAACCCTCGACGTGGAAATTTTTTGATGCGATGATGTTCATCAAAGAACACGTTGGCCCACGGAAGTAAGATTTTGTTATTGTTGTTATTTTCGGAAATAATAATAACCGATTTGTTTCTAGAACATGTACAAATACAAAATGGGAATGTGTTTTATCACAAGATGTAGCTGATATACCAGAACCTCCTACAAACGTGGAGAATAACCAGGCAAAAAGGCTTTTTGAGGAGTGTAATTTTAATGAGTCCCAGTCATCGACGGACTTACCATCTACATCTTCAAGACATCAAAACAAAAAAGAGATGAAGAGCTTACGGAGGCCAGCGAAAGATTTGATGTAAGTAATAGTATAAAAATGTATGATACAACACGCAAACTGTTACTGAACTAGAGTTTGTTGTTCCAACACATAAAGAAAAAAAAAACAATTCAAATAGTAATAGAATGAATTTGATTTCTATTAGAGGTGCTGATGGGTTCTGTCCAAGATATAATTACTGAAAGGTCGGAGCAGAGGCCGGAACAAACTCTCAAAGGCTGTTTTTTTTTCTAATCAACGAAATTTCAGCAAACGACTCAATGAACAAAATTTTGATAAACCGAATTTTTTTAAAAATTATTTTTTTTATTTTTAATACGAGTACATAAATAGCGAATAATTTTAAAATGCATCATTAAGAAGGTAATCCTTTAATTGATCCCACAATTTAAATGCATCTTTTGATGCATTGTTGGAAAAAATTCTCCTTGGAGCAATTTCTGTTCGCCACAGACCGTAAACAACTTCTTCGCCTTGGTACCTGTCAACATATTCTGTTGGAATATTACTATCATCGTGCATTTTTATGAAGTTATGTAATAAAACCGCTGCTTTTACTATTTTTTCCACTGATTCCGGGCATTTGAAGGGGGCTCAAAAGAATTCTCCACCGTGACACCAAAATCCCAAAAGCATTTTCATTTACACGTCTGGCTCTTGAAAGGCGTTTGTTGAAATTTTCCCGGTCCAATGGTAAGTGATCTCCTAAATATCTCAAATAATTAATAACTAAATGTAAAAGATATGTGACTTTTACCTGGGCATGGGCGCATTACACACATTCGAATTTGGTAGAATATCATCTTCCGGCACTCCCAAATTTCCACTAAACAATTTCTGACCAAATTTGGATTGCCATAGGACACCTCCATCACTTTGGGAGCCAAATGCTCTAAGGTCAATTCCAGTGAAGGTGTAGTTAGCATCACAAATATCCAACAAAACTATTGAATATGTCCCTTTGTAGTTGTAAAACATCGATCTGGAATTCGCTGGACAAGTTATATTTATATGTTTGCCATCAATGGCTCCCAAGCAGTTTGGCATATTCCACATGGTGTAGAAATCTCTGGATATGCGACTCCATTCCGACTGGTTTGGAACTGACAAGTATATGTGGCCGAGCGAATTCCAAAGAACTTCGCAAGTTTCATTCACTATTCTCTTTACACTTGTCAGCCCCATTTTGAAAGCCATTGAATACAACTGCTTACTACCTCCATGAGCCAAACATCTTTAAAGATTTTAACTGAGCGTAAAGGTCTTTTACATACCAAAACTACACTTTGCTGGTATTACTGGTCTGTTTGAGTGCTTCGTCAAATCCTCCCTTACCAGATTGAAAAGCAAATCGAAAACTTCCCTTTTCATTCGGACTGCAAGATTGAATTGTTCTGCATCATTGTTGTACATTTTATCAAAATTTAAATTGAAAAATCCATTTTTATCACGATCCTGATACAGTGGCCTTATTCAAAAACGATGATGTCGCTGTTGCATTACACTTAAGCACTCGCGAGCCTCAGAAAGCAACAGCACAAGGAGCAAAATTTCCAAAATTTCATCCAAATCCATTGTATGTATAATTTAATTTTGAAATTTTAAAAGAGTCATTCCATATGAAAACGTCCAATCGGAAAAGCTGCCTCAGTTTTGATTTTGCTGAAACTTTGTGAGGATGTTGTCTAGGACTATAAGGAAGTAAATCCATGGTGATTTAATTTTAAGTTGCGTTGCTTCCCCACTACCCCTTTGCGAACTTTTGGAAAACGTCATTTTTATGTTATTTTAGTTTTGCTTCTAAAAACTTTTCTATTAAGAATATTTATTTTGAAACGGCATTTTAAAGCTTATAAATAGTAGTTTTTGACTAAAGAATACAAAATCAGGTATCAATTAACCCTGAATTAAAAAAAATTTTTGAAAATACGGTAATTTTGTTGATTTTTTGTTGTTTTTGACGGACTCCAGAACCTCGACTATTTTGTGTATTTAGTTCTAGTCTTTAACTATCAATTCTCAAAATAAAAGTTGTGTGTTTTTTATATCTTCCAAGTGAATTGCTTGTTTTAAAAACACCAAAAACGCTAAACAGGCAAAAGAACCCCTACTTCAGGCTATGATTTCGTATGTTTGACATGAGATAGAAATATGAAATTTGCAGAGTACTTAGTTAATTCTTAGCTATAAGCCCTGAAAATTTCGTTTTGTTATTCACATATCTTCTGTGGCTACCACTTGCTTTAAAATCAATTAAAAATTCAAAAAAGCTAAAAAGCCAAATAAACAGATTTTTAAGGCTAAGATTTCACTAGGTTTGACATAAGATAGAAACTTGAAATTTGCAGTGTATTTAGATCGTATTCTTAGCTAAAAACCCTGCAAATTTCGTTATGATATTTAAATATCTTCTAAAAAAAAAAATCTTCAATAATTGTAAATAATAAAAAGAAAGTGAATAGGAACTTTGTAAACTTAAAAAATATTTTAATTGCATAAAGATATATTCATAACATTAATATATATAGATACATAATTATATATATAAGCTTTCATATATGTTACTTATTCACTGTAACGTGTCGATATTTTGGGCGTGACAATATTGAAAACTTAAACATTGTCGGAAGCTGAATATTGGCATTAATATTCAAAAATCTTTCGTATATAAAATTTTCAGCGGCGTCAATATTCGAGTTGGATACAAAAAAGAATTGTATGTTAGGAATTTGAATACAGCAAAATTCGAACATAGCTCTTGGAGTCAATATATGTTGTTCTGAAGTCTTTTGTAAACTGGCCTTTCTTACTGTCCTTTTTATAGTTCCTCCTGCACCATCACATGGGCTCTTACCATGAGAAGTGGCAAAAAAATGCCATTCTGCCTTCAGCCCGAAATCATCTTCGTGCCAGCATAAATTTACAAAATTTTTCTTATTTTTGTACTGAGCGGCCGCTCCATCGCTGAAATATTGCATTTTTTTTAAATTTGGATAATGTTCCTTAATGTGGTTGATAAAATGCTGTTGATATGAATAAAACGATATAGTGCTATGTTTTAAGCAATCGCTTATCACACACAATGTTTTTGTTCTAATTAACCCATTCTCCTTGAAATATATCACAAAAGGTTTGTCCAATGAAATGATTGGACTTCATCTTGAACCACAAAAGAATAATTTTCTGAAAAATCAACCAAAGCAATACACTCAAGATCGTCTTTTAAATTTTCTTTAAATTTTTTCAAATATTCTGACTGTTTTTTTTGAAATGAAGTGATGAAATTTTAAGGTTATAAGTTTTTCTTTAAAATCATTTTTGAATTCTTCAAATGGTTTAACTATAGTTAACAAATTACATCGATCAGTAAATACCCATTGCTGAAATTTTATTTCGGATAAATCGCCCCCGTCACAAATTTCACAAATTTCAGAGTCAATGTTATCAGTGCCTGGGCAGGGCAGTCCTTGCAATCAGAAGCATACATTTTTCACTGGAATCATCACAAACAATGCTTTTTAGAAAGTCTTTACATGTCAACTTTGTTTTAGTTGCCAATAACATTAGTTTTAGATTCTGATGACTCAGACAAACGCATACTGTGTGGGTACCAGTTGCCCCAGCTAAGACACAGTTTAGCGGGCATATTGAAGCAAAAGACGAAAATCCAACGGCTAAATTTGGATACACATTTTTAAATTTAATATATAGTTCTTTTAAATTGTACAATACAAGACGTTTTTGCTCAATGGATTTTGATCCAAAGCTGTCACGAACAGCTATGCAGTCTCTTTGGACCGGCATTAATCTGCTTATTTGTAGAAATTTTTGACAACTTCAACAACCTGGTTTGTCAATTTACGACCGCTTTCTTTTTTTGGACTTTGGCTAAAACTCCAAATTTTTCTTTGATTTTTTTTGCTTTTTTTATTAAAAAATCACTACATCCGAATTCTGCTTTAATTTTGTCAATGGACCATTTTTTTGGTAATAATGTCAAAATTTCATATTTTTCATTAAATGTTTTTGCAGACTTAAACTTATTTTTTAATTCAGCTATTAATTCTAGGTATTCCAAATCGTGATTATCATTTTCATAGCTTTCTGTATCAGATTCATTATTTTCAACTTGAAAAGCAGTTTCTAATTTTTTTCTAATTTTATTTGAAATTTGTTCCACCTTGTCATTAATTTTTCTTTTTCTTTTTAATGAACTTAATTTCTTAATGGGGTCAACAGGGGATTTATTTAAAATAAAACAAACTTTATTAATTGATGCCAAAACGTCATCATTTGGCTCAAATGATAGGTCAAGGTCGTCAAAAGATTTAGATAAGGTTTGGTTAATGTCTTCAAAATTTTCGGGTGATTTTTTTGTGTCTAAAACTTTAACACAATGAGTACAAATCGCTAGACCTGGTATCAGATTTATGCTGTCAATTGACTTGCTATTACAGAATTTAACTGAAATTTCTCTAAATGATTTATGAACTGTTTTCTTGTGAACATTTAATGGATCACAGCACTTTCTACCGAACAAAAAAAAGAAATATTTAGTGTATTTTAAATAATGATATGTACATATGTTTGTTAAGGATGTCGCTTGGATGCGTTTGCTTAGTAAGTATTTATCATTTTCACTGATCACTTTGGATGATTTCGAATACGTAAGCTTATGGCAAGTTTCTTTTAATAATAAGCCAATTGAGCACTCCATAACTTTTTGCTAGCAAAAAAGCACGATTTAAGAAAAAAAAACACTTGAACTTCAAGAGGTCTTGAAAAGAAGTGATGAGTAATATGGTAATAGTAATGAGCAATGAGTGATCTTGTATCAAAGATAATAGAGGTAGACAAGGACAACAGTTGGGTTCTTATCATTTGGCCAAGGTCAAGGTCAAATGGTGAAAAGTAAAGAGCAATAAGTGATATTGTATGATTTTATGATAACAGTAATCTGGTAACAATGATAATAATAGAAAGAGACAAGGACAACAGGTTGAATATCATCATTTGACAAGGTTGAGATCAAATGGCGTACATAGGAGTGAATAAGTAACATATATGAAAGCTTATATATATAATTATGTATCCATATATATTAATGTTAATGTAATTATGTATCTATATATATTAATGTTATGAATATATCTTTATGCAATTAAAATATTTTTTAAGTTTACAAAGTTCTTACACTTTCTTTTTATTATTTACAATTATTGAAGATTTTTTTTTTTAGAAGATATTTAAATATCATAACGAAATTTGCAGGGTTTTTAGCTAAGAACACGATCTAAATACACTGCAAATTTCAAGTTTCTATCTTATGTCAAACCTAGTGAAATCTTAGCCTTAAAAATCTGTTTATTTGGCTTTTTAGCTTTTTTGAATTTTTAATTGATTTTAAAGCAAGTGGTAGCCACAGAAGATATGTGAATAACAAAACGAAATTTTTAGGGTTTATAGCTAAGAATTAACTAAGTACTCTGCAAATTTCATATTTCTATCTCATGTCAAACATACGAAATCATAGCCTGAAGTAGGGGTTCTTTTGCCTGTTAGCGTTTTTGGTGTTTTTAAAACAAGCAATTCACTTGGAAGATATAAAAAACACACAACTTTTATTTTGAGAATTGATAGTTAAAGACTAGAACTAAATACACTGTAAGTATCATATTCCTATCTCTAGTCAAACCTAGTGAAATCATAGCATAAAAAATGTGTTTTTTCAAAAACTCAAAACTTTAAGCTAAAAATTTTTGCAGAAGGAGTACACCCATCGAGTTTATTTAGAGTTTATTTTATTAAATTGAATGTATATTTAATATTTGGTAAATATTAGCCACGTACACAAAATAGTCGAGGTTCTGGAGTCCGTCATAAACAACAAAAAATCAACAAAATTACCGTATTTTCAAAAATTGTTTTTAATTCAGGGTTAATTGATACCTGATTTTGTATTCTTTAGTCAAAAACTACTATTTATAAGCTTTAAAATGCCGTTTCAAACAAAAAAATATTTTTAATAGAAAAGTTTTTAGAAGCAAAACTAAAATAACATAAAAATGACGTTTTCCAAAAGTTCGCAAAGGGGTAGTGGGGAAGCAACGCAACTTAAAATTAAATCACCATGGATTTACTTCCTTATAGTCCTAGACAACATCCTCACAAAGTTTCAGCAAAATCAAAAATGAAGCAGCAACAATTTTTTCTCTTTTTAGACGTTTTCATTGGAATGACTCAAAATATAAAATATATCACAATTTAACACGAAAAAACGCAAAAAGTTAAAAATTGTTTACATCGGAAAACAAAAGAATACAATTCTGCTTTCCAATTCCCTCTCGACCACTCGACTTTGCATGTGGTAATTAAGTAACAAAACATCGAACAAACCCAACAAAATTGAAGCTGTCAAAAGCAATCAGTCAAGCAACGTATTGTATGGGTCACCCCTTTCCGTCCAACGGATTCGTCGACGCAACGCACGCAACGGATTCTATGGGTTGGCCCCTTTATTGAAATAATATGTCACTAAGTTCAGCATTCTGTCGGCATTATTATGCTGACTATCACTAAGGAAACGTCCACAATATTTTACAGACTTTTTAAAGGTCTGAACACTATCGAATGGTTCCGACTCTACCCTACCAACGCCACAAAATGACCTGAAAATTCGTAATCTTTATCAACGAACAAGGCAACACACTTACTTCTCGTAAGAGCAGAAACGAATGGAGACTGGGCACCACGTCCTAAAACCAGCAATTGCCGCCACTGACGTGCGAAACAGAACAGAACAGGTTGTACGACACAGGTTTTATTATACATAGGTTTCAACATATGGGAATCACAATCCCTAGGGTATCACAATGGATCTACATTGATCTAAGTGTGACGGTAACAAGATCAACTGTCAACCCTTTTACCTTATCTAACCTACCCTAGTATTTTTTAGATTAAGCGAATTGATGCATTTCTGTTAAGTAATTCTAAAAGAAATTATTTGATTTCTTGTAATTTTTATTTCCAGTATTTTTGTGGTAGAAAAAATAATGTACCAATTAAAGCGGTTATTTCAGTAATGCAGTTATTTTTACTGATTGATCAGTAACAAGTCGTTAATGCGACTTTCCAATACCGCTCACTTCTGCTGGAGAAAACCCCAGCCAGTCAACTTTAAACCGTTAGTAAATACGAGCTACATTGAGCTATGCCACATCTTTTCATCCCTGTCAAGCTCTGTGTCCTTGTACAAAATGAGCAAGGAGAAATCTCGCTTCTCTGTCAAATTCAAAAAGAATGTCACATTTTGTCATATTTTGATGTAGAGAATAAAGACAAGGTGATGGGCTATTATTGAACCTTTTTGATATCGTCCTTACTCAAAGCAATTTTGAGGGAGGTTCGAAGAAGCAGAAGTCCATCATACCAGAGTCATAATAAAGTCCTTTCAACTCCATTACTTTTGCTGATGAAGCATGAGTTGCCAACATCGAGAGAAGAAAACTATTTTCAATTGTATATTTGCTAGTTTATTTCAACGCCTCATTCAATTGAAATGTTCGGAGTGCATAGATAGTGGATAGAGGTAATGATTGAACAAACCAAACATTGATAGTGGTATGGCAACAGGCAACAGGGTTGTAAAAAGTTATTTTCTGATAATTAAAACAGCCCAAAAATATCTTCTGAGGGTGGGTCAATGGGTCCATTATTTTACCAAGTGAGTTGTTCACAATTGTAGGTACACAGCTTTAAAAGGATTGAATTATTCATGAAACAACCGGAAATCTCAATGACCACCAACTAGCCGTTGTCTGCAGAGAATTGTTTTACAAAACCAATGCCATCTTGTTGTATGTGTATTTTTTTTTAAGAAAAAGGAACGAAAACACTGAAAATTTCATCCATAATCATGTCACCAGGACAACAGAACAAGAAAACAAGAATATTTCAGATGTCACGTCGTGTCGGTTGTGTCCTGTCCTGCCTTCCTGCTTCCATCATGTGATTGCTATTTGGCTTGGGTTTCGTTTGTCAATTGCATATTTTTCATACAAAATTCTTGTTCAATTTTTTGGAGTAAAAAAGGTTCCATCGTACTTCACAACAAAATATTCCAAGTCGATGTAGATGATTTACGGGAAAGTATTGGAAATATACAATATGTAAGCACTGCATACACAGCTTTTGCTTTTGCTGATGATACGCTTTACTGCACTCCGTTTAACTGAAAAAATCGGTTAACTGAAACAAGAAATTTAATGCAAGGCTTTTTTCAACAGTTTCCATGCAAACTACTTCGGATAATTGAGCTTCGCTTAAGTGAAAACTCCTCTTAACTGAAACAAGCAACCTTGACTCAAATACATATTTTCATCTATTCAGCTCCGCATAAATGGAAATATCACTAAACGCTGCCACCAAATTTTCAATTGAACATATCTTTTCAACTTGAAATGTCAAAATGTTTCTTATTTCCAGTTAAGCGGAATCGACTGTATGTATATGTGTGTCATTTTAGTTCATACATATTAATGTAGGCGCTAGTTTATCCAAAAGAAATTTTCCATTGATCACTTTTACTTGCATAGAAGCACTGAAAGATTTTTGTAAGAATTTGAAAAACTATGCTGCAACGGAATTCGGGATAAATGCAAATCCACCGGTTTTGATTGCTTAGTTTGAATCACTTTCTTTTTGAGCGGAAATCTTTTCCAATGTAAATTGGCCGATAGAAAAATGTTGGTGTTTTGATTTTGACAATCAGTTAACAGCCAAAACGCAGTAGAACTCGAAAATCTCATCGAAAATATGTATGAATCGATTTTCGCTATTCCTAAAATTATTGTTTTCGTTTTATTTCGGAGCATCTGTAGTATTTGGTATTTGGGGAAAAATATATATGGACTCGTGCATATGAATTGAAATCAAAAAAATATCGATCAATGAGCTTACCGAACGAACAACAACCATCAAACTCGCCAGATCGACCTCGATAATGTGAACACTTAAATGACCGACTCATGACGTGACGGCTTGACCGGCAAGCCGAATGTCCGAATGTTTCCTGGCTAACGCTTAAAGACTCGCTGATATAGCAGTTCAGGAGTGTGAAACCGATTCGGAGCTGTCGAAACGTTAAACGACTTTTAATTCGCTTTACGAAAATTGAACATTTAGGTTGAGGATTACTAAAACAGATGCCGAATTCATCGACATTTTGAAAAACAACAATCGACAGCAGATGGGATTTCTCTTTACTACTTTCAATACCAGTAATTTGGCTCAGATGGTGCATGTCTGTCGGAAGTTTAAAAAATAACTCTTTGGTTGTTCGTCTGAATTCTCAGCGTGTATAGTAGTGCTGCTTTAAGAGCGTAACACTAGCATCGGAATGTGTGTGGTGAAAGGCTTGGTTTGATCAGCTTGTCTAAAGACTGGAGCGGTTATCAATCGATGTAGTAAGTCGACGTCTGGTTTCGTTATCGCATTGATCGGGTCTCTTTTGTTTGAGATTCAGATCAAGTGCTTTGTGTTTCTTCAGATTTATGTCTTCTGCACTAAAAGATTCGAAGAAGACAAATTCTGGATTAAATAGTTAGAATTCGAGGTTAGGCAATGTTGACTGTCTGGGAAGAGTATCTTCAAAGATTCTATCGATTAAATCTGGTAAATAGTCACTTTTATTGTCAAAAAATGTATTAAGAAACATTGCATCAACAAGCTCAAAAACACTTCTTGACATGTTTTTTGTAAGCGATTTAAGCAGCGTAATCTCCTTTGATCAACTTGATGCTCCCGGTTTCTCTAAACACGACCTGATCCATCTGTCATTCGACTTTTCCCTCATTAGGCCTACAAGAACCTTTCAATTCCGCGATTTTAAAAATATAGATAATGCAGATCTTGAGTTGAACGCAAGAAGTATAAACTGGGATACAGTCTATGGTCTTCATCTACCCGACGACCAAGTAAAGTTCCTACAGAGTAACCTGTCTTGTCTATTCGACACCCACTGTCCACTAAAAACAATATCTGTGAAGTATAACGACTGTCCCTGGTTTTCTCGGGAAATACGAACAAAACATCAACTAAGAGACTCAACTTTTAAAAAATGGAAACGGTTTAATAACCCGGATGACTTTCAAGAGTATCGTCGTTTGCGAAACACGGTCGTTCGTCTTATTCGACAGGCCAAAACTAAATGGTACCATCGTCGTTTAAATGTCTCCTTAAGTGGACGAAAACTCTGGAAAAACCTTAAGGAAATTGCAACCGTATCAAATAACTTTAGTACAGATGAGATAGATTGTAATGAAATTAATAACTCTTTTATAACGTCAATCCCTCAACCACTTATAAATCCAATGCAAAGATTTCGTCCTGAAGAGTTCTCGTCGGGCTTTACTGGAACAGCATTTGGTTTCTCATGTATTTGCAATGAAGATGTAGTTGAAAGCTTTATTTCATTGAAATCAAATGCTGTTGGCCTTGATAACCTCCACCCTACGTTTTTGAAAGCAATTTTACCAATAATCTTACCGTATCTCACATATATCTACAACACAATTCTAACTCAAGGGATCTTTCCTTCCAAATGGAAAGACGCTAAAATAATTCCCATCCCTAAAAATAGTGCTAACACGGAGTTTCGCCCAAAAGCTATCCTTCCATTTCTGTCCAAAGTCTTGGAAAAAATAATGCAGAAGCAACTTGCCGGCTTTCTCATTATTCTAACATCAAAACAATCCGGCTTTCGCCCAGACCATAGCAGTACAACAGCTATTTTGGAGGTTGTAGAACGGGTAAGAAAAGCATTAGATGCTAAAAAGGTTTCTTTTTTGGTTCTCCTTGACTATTCCAAGGCATTTGACACCATAAATCACAACATCCTATGTCAAAAACTTTTGAAGATCTACAATTTCTCTCGAGATGCAGTTAATCTTGTGTCTTCCTATCTTTCGGGAAGACGCCAAGCTGTTGTTCTGGGGAATAAATCTTCTAATCTTTTACCAATATCTAGTGGAGTACCGCAAGGCTCCATTTTAGGTCCATCACTCTTCTCTATTTATGTGAATGAAGTACCTAAACTCTTACGCCACTGCGAAGAACATCTTTTTGCTGATGAAAAGTTGCCATATCGACATGGTCAACGATTGTGTGGACGCAATTAACGTGGATCTGTCATGAGTTAGACAATGGTCAGTTAAATGTAGGCTTACCTTAAATCTGCTAAAGAGCAAATGCCTTGTAATCTCTAGGAGGCCTCTCGATTTAAGTAGTTTTCCAGATATTCAGCTGGGCGACTCAAAAATCGAATTTGTGGATACGGCTAAAAATCTTGGCATTTGCTTTAATAGAACCTTGAGTTGGAACGACCACATCAATCAAATTGTTGGTAAAGCTTATGGAGCTCTTCGATTATTGTGGCCAACAAGAAATTTCATACCGTTGAACACTAGAAAAATGATAGCAAAGACACTTGTCTTACCCATTCTGACATTCGGTTGTGAAATTTTTTGTAAGCTTGACAGTGTCAGTCAGAGGAAAATGAATGTAATTTTTAATAATATCGCACGCTACATTTTTGGTCTTGGACGCTACGATCACATCTCCGAGTCCGCTAGAAGTATATATGGAATTTCCTTTGACAACCTACTTAAATTTCGAACTCTTGTCACAGTCTTTAAAATTATCTGTACGCGCCAGCCTTCATACCTTTATGATACATTCCAGTTCTCGCTTTCAAGTCGATCAAATCAAATCATTATTCCTCGCTTCTCATGCCTAACGTCCGAGCGACAGTTTCTTGTTAATGCAGCTCGTTTGTGGAATTCCCTTCCAACACATGTTAGAAATGTGGACACAGTACGGAAATTTAAGAAGAACTTATTTTTATATTACTCTATGTCCTAGACGGGGCCCCAGTTTAATGATTGCTGTTGATGCTGCTGCTGTTCTGTTAACTTGTTTTCTTTTGCTATTAACTTTGTTTATGTAATTTTTAGGGGATGTAAATATTATAAATTGCTTCTATTATTCTTTTTTTTTAACTTTTATTTATATTTTTTTTTAAATTTAATTGAAGATGCCTTTTATAATTTTCCTCAATTACCACTTAATTATAAATAAGATGTAAATCTTAAAATTAAGTTGATTTTATTAAAATAAATGAAAAAATGAAATGAAGCTCGTAGTAGCAAGTTCAACCTACACTGAAGTTTTTTTTTTCATTTTTGACAATGAGAAATGACGTTAACGGAATTTATTCAATGGACTTAATTATTCTTTGGTTAAAAGTAGGTATTATCTCATAAAATATAATGTATTGTTGTCTAACCATTTCGCATTTGAATGCTGACTTTACAAGACTTTCTTCAAATTGCAGTCATAGTTTTTTTCGAAATCCTCGGCTTCTTTTTTTTCATCTTCAAATCGTCGGTCACCCTGTGTCAGAAGTTTTGCTTTACAGGTCGTATCGTAACAATTTCCTTGATATTTTCGACTACTTTTTTAGAAGCGTTCGTTGTTCGTTCTTATGGGTCGCTTCTCAAAAGAAAGTGTGTATTTTATCGAGCTGTCAGTTAAAAACGTCGACGGGTGCTCCAATAGATGGAGTACCCTATAACTACAAAAAAGTTGACCTTCTAAGGAACTAGAATTTTTAATAATTTAACGGAATTTCTGAGAATTTTTATTTTATCTAAGGATTTGCTCTTGTTCATTAACAAAATTTGATTATTTCTACTTTTCTCAACTAAAACTTATCGTCTTTTTGTACCATAAAATAAATGGAAGCAATTCGGAAGTAAATTTCATTTGAAATAAATGAAAAGCAACAGAACATGATAAACATTTTAAGAAAATCACTCCATTTTAATTTGCCTTTTCATTAACTTAAGGAACCATCAACACTTCAACAGTAGGTACCAAATAAATCTTTCAAGTTTAAATGAATAGTTATGTTTTACTTTATCATACAAGTTGTCCATTAACTGCTTATTTCAACAAAGCAAGCATTTGATAACAAGCTTAATTGTAACTATCTTCAATTATAAAGACATAGAAGAAGATTAATTAGGTCAACAAATACAAAATACTGACAAAAGGACTTCTCTGTTTTGAATCTGTTCAGATTGATAAGAGATTATGTATAATCAATTATCAAAAAAAAAAAAAATCAGTAAAGTTAATTCAGCATTTTGGATGTTTATTTAATGACATTATCATATTATATGATAGCGTATCTTTGGTTAGGTTTAGTCACAAAAACTGAATGGCCAGCTGATTAATTACCGCAAATCGAAGCTTTATAAGCTAACATTAATTATATTATTCTTTATAACTAAACAGTTTAGTTATTGAAGTATCTATAGATTTATCTAAACATATTTTGTAGGTTTAATCAGTGATTAAAAATATATTCGATTAAGTTATAAGCTTTAGAATCATTATTTTTTTTTTCAAGTTTATTTTGAATAAAATACATTTATTTTTGTTAAACAAAACAATTGCATTGTTTCGAAGTCATTCATTTAAAATTTGTCAAATTAGAATAAATTGATTCCACAATTAAGAGAATGCACAAACAAACAAAAAATATAATTCATTTTTTCACTGCGTAATGTAATTTCAAAAAAAGGTTTTTGTGGTTTCATGTGGAAACCACAGAAAACTGTTCAGTACACTGCCATTAAAATTTTAAATTTATTTATTTGCGTTTGTGGTTTTGCGGATTTTACCTATGTTGCTATAGGTTAAGTATACCTTACTAAACTTATGTGCGTGTGAAAATTTTGGGGGAAAACACTTCATTTAAACATTCAGTAGGAACTTAAAGTGTTGTTTGGAGGTGCAAAATAATCAATGTGTTTTAGTTTATAATAAAAAAAATTTCAATTAAAGCATAAAATATTTCATTGAATAGCATTTTTATACTGGAAACTGCTAAAATGCATTGCAACTTATAAAAAATTCTGTGTAAAATAGAAAGATAAATCAATATTCTACCAGTAAGATTTAAAACTCCTATCCGTGGAACTTTTGGAAGATGTAACGAGATTATTTGTCCTTAATGGTTCCCCTTAGACTATCTCTTCGTGGGCTCCCTACAAAAAAAAAAAAAAATTGGCCAGTTTTAGCATCTAAGATTTTGGAGATGCGCGAGAATATTGCCCCAACCCTCCCTGACATGGTTGTTTTATTATTTATGTTTTCCTTTATTTAATTCTAAGTTATAATTTTAAAATAATAATTTAATAAAATATTTACTTTAAAAAAATTCAGAAGTTACTTTAAAATTACCGATTATAAAAAAATATCTCAACAAAATAGTAATACTCGTCATCAATTTTATTATAAAATTTGGAATATCTTTTTCTTTAATTCTCTTTCTTCTTTCTGACATTATTAAGTAGCATTAATTCAATCAAAACCCCCTTTTACTAGCGTAGTTGTTTATAATTTTTTTGACATATATATGTATTATCAAAGTATAATTACAATTACAATGACTACTAGATATAGGCGTAATAAAAAAAAGACTCACCAAATCCTGTGGTAGTGGCCACTGCAGCTGGATACTGATTTTTATTCGTCGGAGACAATTTTACTATCGTAACACTTACTTTGAATATTTATATACAGCCTTGGCCAAAAGTATTAGGCACCCTTTATTTTTCGCTCTATTCTCTTTAACACTTAACTTAATTATATTTTTAATTTTAAAACGGAACATTCGAAAGTACCCAACAATATCAAAGGAGATGCTCAAAAAGGTTTTACATCAAGAATGGGACCAAATAAGTTCAGATGAGTGCCGTGAGCTGGTAAGGTCTATGCCTAAAAGGATAGCAGCTGTCTCAAAAAGAAGGGTGGCAGCACTAAATATTAATTTTTTCTTTAATAAAAAAAGATGTATAACATTTCTGTATACTTTTTTTTTAATTTTCATCGTTATAAAAATATTACTACTTTATGAGGGTGCCTAATACATTTGGCCAAGACTGTAAAGAGGTGTTATTTTGAATAGCCCGCTATTTCGGTAGCTGTCACTTTTGAAGCTGTCATTTTTTGACATTTGACAAGTAGAAACTACGCTACTAATAAAAATGGAACGATACACGCTTCAACAACGCATTGAAATTATTAAAATTCACTATAAAAATGGTGAAAATTTGGCAGAGACGGTTCGTAAAACTAATCCAAACTAATTTGTAAATTACGTATTTAAAATATAATAATTAAAATTATATAATTGTCTCGAACAAAGAGCACGATTTAATTTTTTTTTTTGTATAAAAAAATTTTAAAGTTATTTTTTTCCTTTTCCGCGACTGGTCGGTTGGATTTTTCTTATAAAAAGAACGTCTTTTCACAGACTCTTTTCTTATCCGCAACCGTTTGGCGAAAATTAAAAATTCAGCAAAATCGTACCGTTTTTTTCTTACGATTCTCAGATTCTCTCTACTTCATTAATTCAAATTGCCCTCACTCTCGATTTAAAATTACCTAAACAGCTCCAAATTCATCTTTTCCTAAAATGTTGCATAGTCAAAAACTAGCAAGCAATTTTTGTTTAAGGTTTAAGAGCAATATTCGTCTTAACCCAATTCTAAGCAACTTTCTTACTATGTGTTGCGAGCTTAAGATCGAACTACCTTACCAATTTCCCATTAACCAATTACGTCACAGCTAAACGAAACACATCTGTTTCTTTGCACTTCGTCAAATTGAAAACTGACAGCTATCAATTGTCGTCAATATGTTGGGTTTTGTGTTTGCATTTGCAAACATAATCTTAATTTATTAATAAAAATAAAAATTCGGTAACAAAGAAGTGTAGCCACGATTTTCGTATTCGAAAAGCTTTAAAA
Organism: Meliscaeva auricollis; assembly: GCA_948107695.1. Classification (NCBI taxonomy): domain Eukaryota; kingdom Metazoa; phylum Arthropoda; class Insecta; order Diptera; family Syrphidae; genus Meliscaeva; species Meliscaeva auricollis. Next base: position 27,343,703 of record OX403618.1, read on the forward strand.
GGTTGCCTTATTAGATTTTGGAGTTACAGGGTCCACAAGAAAAAAAAGATACAATTTTGCTCATTTCTCAATTTATTGAGCGCTGGAAGAGGGCTAAGCAACATTTTTTTTTATTATTATTTTTTACGTATAGATAAATCTAATAAGGCAACCTTTTAAAGCTATTCGAATAAGAAAATCAAAATAAGTGATTTGACGCAATATTCCGAGCTCTTGTTGGAAGAGTACTCTTGTCAAAAACATTGTTTTAAAGAGACTCTAAGAGACTACCACGGAATGGGGTTTTATATTTACGAAAGCCTAACTACGCGAGCCGCACTTCACTATCCTAAGATGTCAAATTTAAATCGCATGAATTTTTTTCAAGTTAGATGAATATATCGTTTTGGGGACCTTCTCTACCATTGTCGAGAACAGTATTAACATTGCAGAAATTTTTGTACCGACAAAGTAGTCAAAAGTAATCAACGGTTGATCAGTCCTTGTGAAGTGTGAAGTGCTAATTTCGTTAGCGGACAAGTTTCAATTACGTAAAATAAGCACAATTGATCTGAAGAAAAAAGGGTGTTGTTAACTTTGTATCCCCAAGTTTATGCCAGTCAATGAGTGCTAACTTGATTTCTGCAACACCCAACCGCCAAATATCAGTTTAGTTCTTAATAATAGCAAGTGAGTTCAGATAGGTATCTCATTTAAATTTAACATGATACATAAATGCTATTGCAAGTATGCTACTTCCATGTTTAGTTAAAACCATCTTATTCTCAACTCAACGAAACAGTTTATGAAACAAAAGGTTACAAAAACATCTCCCAAGGCTTTTAACTTCAAAATAGAATCCAATTAAAGTCAACTTCTTCTTCAAGAAAAGAAATACCAAGTACTTACAGGTTCCTTGCATAATTCATTAAGACGTTTAACTATACAAGTTTGTACCTCAAGAGTGCATTGTTTTAAAGTGTTTGCTGTCCTTAAGTCTCCTTATAGATCTTATAGTTCCCTCCATACACTTTTCCATGATGATGGTTGTTGGTTCGTCGTTGGTACAACGTTTTAACACAATGTCATCAGCTAAATCAACAAGCAAATAAACTCTCGCTGTGCAAAACACAATAAAATCTTCAGAACATAGATGTATACATACTAGAGAGCCTATGTGCCTTTCATTAAAGAGTAGTAAATTTTAAATGGGACTAACATAATTAGAATAACTAAAAGTAGACGTATAGGTATAGTATAGCAGGTGGATTCAGTATTGACTGCTGCACAGTCAAGGTCTTTAGTATTAGCACAGCACTCAAGTTAAGTGTAGTAAATGTTTGATATAGCAGTTATACATAAACATTAGTAGACTTAGATTGTCATGTTTATCGGCCCTATGCTACCTGAACTGTTCTACTGGCCTACTAATCTTTATTTTATTGTGTTATATACACAATAAGACAAAACACGGGAATGAGTTCCACAAAGAGATATTTATCCGAACGCAAATGCGCATGAGTTCTCTTAAAAAAGTGTTGCATTGTAGTCTTAATGTAGTGTTGCTGACAATGTGTTTATGGAGCATTTAGAACTAAATTGTATTGTACTTTATTGAACAGAATTGTTTAATAAATGTTGAGTTTTTAATTTTTAAAAACTATTTGTTTAAATAACTGAAATTAAATTTTAAATGAAGAGGAGACTCTTTTTTTCAAAACAGTTGTTAGTATGTAGATATTGCCGTTGTGGTAACCAATAATTTGTTTGTTTTTCATTTTAAAAATTTTGTTTATAAAATACACTCTCCGGTTATCTTCCTGCAAATCAACAACTGACGACAAAAAAAAAAAGAACAACCCCTACAGCAGAAAGGAGATGAGAATAACCGGCCCGGCCCGGAATGCAGCCGACTGTGCTCAAAACAAAATCGGCTGCCACGCCGGGTTTCTTCTCATCTCCTGTAGTCAAGATAGGGGTTGTTTTTTTTTTTATTTTATTGTCAGTTGTTGTTGTGTTACAGGTAGATAACCGGGCCAAATCCGGACCTAAAATTAAATAAAACTTATTAAACGCACAGTACACATGCTTTACAAACTTACCCAAGAAGCAAAGACCATCGTACATAGTGTTGATCATAACTTCTTACGGTAACTTCTTGTCTGCATACTCTTCCGGGAGATAGACACGTCCCGAAATTTGGGATCCTGAAAATTCAGAATCCCGAAAACCCAGAATCCCGAAAAACCAAAATCCCGAAAACCAAAAACCCAGTAAGGCCAGAATTCCGAAAAGTAAATTGAAAAGTAAAAAATACAACAAAAACAAAAAATAGTCACAAGAAGGAAACTTAATAAAAAACGAATTATATAAACAAAAATAGTCAAGTAGGCGGTTAAATACATAACATTATCATATTTAACATAAATTTTATAATATGAAATTCCCTTTCAAAAATTTATTTGAGAACGTAAATTGTTCACTTTTTTTTTTCTTTTAGCTTGTAGCTCTTTTATACGGTACTTACCTGTACTGCTATGTAGCGACGAAGACGTGCGTCACCGCGTCGCTAGTTTCGAATACAAACAAATTGTTGGTTTACTTCAGCCCGACTTTAAACGTGGGTAGCTCTGCTTTGCGCGATATTAACTCTGAATAAAAAAAAACTAATTCAGAAACAGCTCGGTGACCGTGTTTTTATCATTCTCGGAATTCTTAGAAACGTATCTCCCAAGAAATTTTTTTGCGGAACTTAAGAAGATAAAAGTTTAAAACAAAGTACTGCCCTAACAGACATACACAAAAAAAAAATATATTGTTACGAATGTACGAGCGAACACACCCCGAAGGAATGACACATGAAGATCTTTAATAATGATTAATGACTTAAGCTCTGAACGCTTTCATCCGAACTTCGAACTTTGGAAGTTCGAACGGAACGAATCGGAATATGTTTGTATCTTTCTGTATGTGTTTGTCTCCTTCTTCTCAACGAAACTCGAGATCTCTAGAATCTTCGAGAAGGAATGAGAGGAGTATAAATACGAGATTGGAGACGAAGATCGAGGCAGTTTAATTTTGACAGTGATAAGATAAGTGATTGTAAAAGTGTAATTTGGTAGTGTTATTTCTTGTAAATTGTAAAGAGTAATAGTGAAACGATTTGTTTTAGATAAAAGTGTTTGTTAATCTGAAAGTAAATGAAAAATTATAGTAAGAAGTGGAAATAAGTTTTATTTGAACCCACAAAAATTTTACAATAATGGCCTTAAATTAGTTGCGTGGTGAAAAAGTTTATCAAATGCATTGGTATTTATTATTTCAAGTGAAAACCGAAGGGTAAAATACATGTTTAAGTTTGTTTTCACGTTACACAATTCATGATTACAGGTGTCGTTTTTGTTCTCGTTTGCAATGGGTTAATATTCGGTTCTATGCCATTGTTTTTCGTCGTATTTTTACGTCAATTGACGATTACCTACACAAAAAGAAATTTTAAAGATTTTACAGGCTACTTGCAATCCAGTACTAGGCTTGCATATTTCTTTGAATTTTTCATTAAACCGTCAGAAGCAACATGAAACTGATAATGTTTTATAACTTATAGAGTTCCTTTATAGTTCAAGTCTGAAACTAATTATAACTAACTCTATATTTCATTGACCCTAACTTGTTTTACAACAACAAAAGAACAAAAAAAAAAAAAAAAATCATCTGAAATGCAAATCCAAACCAATTAAGCGAAATCCAAAAGAGAGCATGTGGCTCCCGCATAGATTTCAAAATTTTTGTCATTGTTATTCAGATAGTTGCATTATTTTTAACCAGCTTTGATTAAAATGATATCAAATATTATCACCGAGAGACTAAACCAAATATTCAAATGGGATCCTTCCGCTCCAACAAGCATTATCAGTGCGTTGTGCAGTGCATCCTTTACTGCTTTACATATACATTTTATGTAAAATGTACCGTCAGAAGCAGTAGTTAAAACATTTATCTTTATGCATACCCTTTTTACATCTCCCCATACCACCCATATGTGCCTTGTCAGAGATTTAATCAGGCTCTATTCCCATTCCAAGCTTACTAACCCGTTAACAAATTATAAATGCCACGCACTGTTGCATTCCACGAACCCACCCGCAACAATGGGCAAAGTAACGTTCTTATCAAAATGTATTCTAGCTGCGTGTTATTACAGGCAACAAAAATCCCCCACGTTCTTTCAATTACAACTTTAATAACCCAGTACCCCTGCTTTCATTAGCCGCAGAGAAACTTTGAACATTTAAAGCAGAAATATTAAACAATCATTTCAGAAATACACTTTTGTTGTGAATGGATCAACTCATTCAATGCTTATGCATGCTCTTATTTATTGATAAGCCGATTTGCATACACACGAGTGTGTAACTCTACAGTTTAAACTGTTTTTTTATTTTTTTAAATACATACAAAAAAAAAAACAGTTCCAGGATAACGTTTGTGTGGCAAGACAATATCCGTTTCAAAAACCGACATCCGTTTCACCCCAGGCGAGCATTTTGTGCAATCATTAAATTCTATTCACTAAATCTATGCTACAAGCGAATTAAATTAGATACATAGATACTTTTGCTATGGATATGTTTATGTACCCAATTGCATTGAAAAATATTTAGGATTAGATACAAAATTCAATACTAGATTCCAGAATCTTAATTTATTTAGCAGCTGTCGGAACTCGAAATCATTTTGATTTTGTAGAGAAAATTTTATTTCCCTGAAGTACAATGTAACTCCGAGTATTTCTTCATAAAAAGCTAGATTTTATTTACAAAGCGTTAAGTAAAATAGTTCAATTAAATTGAAGGCAATCGGGAGCGTACACAATTCTCAAATAGAAGGTTTCAAGAGGTGCATTGAAATAACATTTTCCTTCGATTATATTGTTTTTCATGAAAATAAATGAATTGCTTATGTATTTTTAATGTAAAATTGGAAACATCTATTGTTAAAAATGGCTGATTTTTATCGAGGTTAGTTTAGTATTGAATTGTTATAAACTTATTTTTATAAGGTAGGTATTCCATCTGCATCTGACTTTATTCCATACAAAATTGTTGGAATATTCATCCCTGCACGTTCACAATTTTTTTTTATTCAAGTGGAACAAAAGTTATAGAAGTCTTGTGAGCTCATTTCATTTACACTTTAATGGTTTTTTATACCCACAGGCCACAGTTGGAACAGAATTTAACCAATCATATGGATGATGAATTCATATCTGTGTGCTTTTTTTTTCTATAAGTGCATTATCTACGTGGCACTCCATATTAGTGTGACCGGCTCTAAGAATTTATGTTTAATAGCTTATATTTATTTAATAACTTAAAGCTTATATTTTCTTACTTCGAACCACAGAAATACGATTATCTTTAAAGGAAATATTCGGGACAACCAATTTGGTTTCACTATTGACTTCAGAAAACTATCAGTTTCATTAAAGCATTATTTATTGCACTTTTGATCTTAAAATTATCAGTGGTCATAATGTAATTTCTTATCTTCGTTTTCTATTAAATATCTAATATAAAGAATTCTTTGGCTGAACGCCTGAACGGTCCCACATTCCAATTGGATTTTAAGATATTCATCTGGATTTAAAAAGGCCTTGGAATTTTTCTACATTTGTCATGTGACATACATTTTCTTGCTTTGTCGTATCTGGTGTTGCGAGCAAGAGGAGCGGAGGAGGTGTCGGTAAGAGGAATAGGTAGGAAAAAGGATAAGGTAGGAATTTGGGTAAGGAAGTGTTTGGAAAGGGTAGGTGGAATGTTAAGTTCCGGGGAAGCGACCTGCTTGCATATGCACGGCATTAGCTCGTCGGATGGGGGATCTTGCCCCCGAAACCTAACCTCGCCTGCAAACAAAAACACATATCAGGCCAAGAAAACTAGAACAAAAATAATTTCTGACTAGGCGGACTTCGGACGGACTATTGTCACACCAAGGGCACTGCGATGTTGTTGCAGTGAGGCCATTACCCACCCTGCCATAGGAATCCGGCCATTTGGCATTCCCCCAAAAGGGAAGTGTTCCAGCGTAAATCACTCCACCGTCACCGTCTAATAAGGACTACCTTCGGCACCCCTGAAAAAGAACGTCTATTCCATTATGATTCCTTTTCAGAAATCATAGACAAAAACCTTAATTTTTTTCCACGTGGGCGTAAAGTCAAGTTTTATTGTATATTCAAACATATATTATTCATAAACTAACACTAAATCTTTAATTGGCCACAAATCAACAAAATTTAGAAGAGACAAAAAAAAAAAAGGTGACACAAATCGGTTCCCTGCCAGATTTTACCGAAGCACCCTTTCTGGTGCCGTATTACCACAACAAATTTGATACTAAACGCCCCGGTAAATCCTACCTGTATCGAGCTCGTTAGAGGTGTTAAATTTTTGTTGTAAAAACACGGATACGCGACACTAATTACAAAATAGGGAACGGACCGATACACTTACAAATATTTTAAATTTAAGTTAAAAAAAAAGTTAAATAAATTTTGGCCAAACAAAAAAATGATTTTACCGCTCTTAATTATAGGGACAATCACAACACAAATTCACTATTTCTTTGTTTTTTTTTTTATATATTATTTAAATAGTTTTTTTTTTTTTTTGTTTTAATAAAAACCTGTTATAGGGTTTTTTCCTATGGTCACAGGTACCAGTATCTCCTTTTAAAAGGGGTAGAGGTGCTCCAGGTCACCACCCAAGTGTGCGGGTAGAATGTCGATGAAAGCACCTGTCTCCAACTCCCTGTCTCTATTTGGTTATAAGAATTCGCCCCTGGAGGCGCTGGTGTGCCACGTGTTGTCTGACTCCAAAAATTAGTCAAACGACAGAGCGATCATAAATTGGCAATCGTGGCCCAAAATTTCCCTTGTTGTTCACTGGAATTCTCCACAAAATTCCCAAAAAATATCGCAGAAATAATGCCAAGAAAAATTGACCAACAAAATTCTTCAAAGAAAACTTGGTCCAAAAAAAAAATTTCAAAAAAAAACAATTATCCGAAGAAAAATGATGCGGCGGCCCAGGCCTATGCTGGTACCCTGGAACCGCCGAGATTTTCTTCTAAAAAAAAATAAGGTTACTTTAAGCTACTTACAAAAAAAAATCACTTACTCACCAATTCTTTTACAATTTTCCTCACTAAAAGGTTTCCTCGCACTCATCCACGAATTTACAATTACTCTACATTTAAGGGACAGTTAAACAATTAGGAATTATATTCAAAAAAAAGTTAAAAAAACGCACCAAAAGAATAATATGTATATTATATATAATATTATTTTCAATTTAAGTTTTGTATGGGGTAGATTCTTCACGGGCAGCGCGTCTGCACACTTGAACTTAACTTTTGCTTTTGAATACAATTAGCCCTCAAAAGTCGTCCCGAACCTCCGCCAATTGTCACATACAAAACTGTCATAACTTCCTGTTCAAAGAGAGATGCCAGGAGAATCGTCTCATATAGCTGTAAAGTTATATGAGACGCCATATGGCCATATGATGACGTGGCAAAAATAAAACATATACCCATACAGTCAGTAAATGCTCTCCTCAAATAACCGAAGAAACATCATCCGATCATTAACGCCCACTCTATCAATACATAAGAATATGCAAGTATTACAGATTCTGTACCACATCCATAAACCCATATATTGGTAAAGTTCGCTCTCGGAAGTTTGACTTTCATTCCACTGAGAGGAATTTTCCAAATGCTCTTGGAACCTAGGCCTTATTTTGAGATCCTCCACCCACCGTATTTACACCGGTTGTTTAATTTACTTGTGAGTCACTACCAACCAACCAACCAACACTCTGGTCCAAGAAAAGAGAAACTTAAACTTCTTTGGGCCAAAGTGTCGATCTGACATAAGGACTCTATGGGCATACAGCCATAGATTGACGATATTAGTCTCTCTCTACATAAAACAAATTACAATCGTAAACAACAGCAACAGCAAGATGTCGACTTTGGTAAGTATACAAATAATATTTTTGTTATTTTTAGGTATAATAACTATATTCTGTTGATTTAATTGTTATAAATATATTAACTAATTATTATAATTCTTTTTAATTATATTTTCAGGTTTCCAGAGTTGAAGACAATGACACACTTTCGGTGTCAACACTGAGGTGTTCATGGCCTAGGTAAGTACCAATATAATAAAAAAAAAATATTCACGTTTTTTATATTTTGTTGTTCATAAAATTATTTCAGTTTTGTTCAACGTTTTCGCCTTTCCAAAGAAGCCTTTGTATTTGTAATGGAAAAGATCAATTTTTCGAACGGTTGCGGCTCAACATATAATCCTCCCGCGTCGTAAGACTTGCTGCTACCCTCGAGACCTAAGGGGGTGGAGGCTATCAATGTTTGACAGGGAACGATTTCGGACAAAGACCGTCTGAAGATGTTTCTTTTTATAGAAAAATACTTAAAACAAAATCTGTAAAATGATTTCGAATGGATAAACAAACATCAGTTTCATAAAATTTTGACGTTTATATTTTATCTTTGCTTAACAGCCGTATTGTGGTAACTTTAGTCTGCCAAGACCAACAAGTAACAAACATACTTACGAAACAATAGTAACAATCATTTTCACATGTTTACCTTAACAAACTCAAAATATTTTTATTTTAATCATACTTTCATGCAAAATACTCTTTTTACCTGCCGCTTTTTGATCATTACCATCAAAACATTGAATTTCAATTGAACTTCTATTTTAAATGAAAAAAATTGAGAAATTTTTCGTAAAATTGTTTTCCTTTGCTTCTCTGAAAAAGTCTCCAAGGTTTCAGAGAATTCACTTTGTGGGACGCGCCTAATTCAAATTTTCATTCGTGACATTCTGATGACATTTCAATTACAGTTTAAAAGTTTCTGTTGCTCTCAAAATACATGCACAAAAAAACGATAGACGAGACGACAGTGAGAGAGTTACGGAGAGCAACACAGCGACGATCACGTTCACGATAATCGTTTTGACGATTATCGTTTTGAAAATTACGGAATGACCCCCCAGGATATTTTTTTATTACCTCTAGTAGCCTCTCCGTGAGTCTTAATTTCAAAAAAATATTCAAAGGGAAATTTGATTTGGTGAGCAGTATTTGAATATGAACTCTTTTTTGAACAACAACATAAGCTATTTTTGGGGCTTGCTATCTATCATCTACATATCTGTGGTGGTGAAAATGTAAGACACCTTCCGTTCGGTGCAATTTATTATAAATTGAAAATTGATGAAATAAATTAAAGGCATTTTAATAAGTATATTGCATAAGTAGCCTTCATTAATAAAAGCTTCTTCTATACTGGCCAGGAAAACCAACAATAATGTAGACCAACAATTTCATGGAAGCATTGTAACTGTACGGATTATATTTTACGGCAAAAAGTCCCTCAGTAAAACTAATCAATATTATTCAATTATAAAATAAAAATCAACATGAATTTGGATTATTGATTAAATGTTATCAAACTTTTAAGTAAATTTTGAGAAAGAATTTACTTTACTTTTAATCTCGTAAATGTTAAATTCTAATTAAAACGATTATTTAATAGAGTCCATCTACAAGTCCAATAACAAGCATTAATTTTCGAAATAGAAAGTCAAATATTTGTTTTGAAAAACTTGTACGCCTACAGCTACAGGCTACACTACATTTAACTACAACTACATTTAAGAAACAAAACTATAAACTTGATATTGTAATTGCTAACATTTTTTGAAGTAGAAATATACAACATATTCAAAAATCAGGCAGTATCCAATCTATATCCATGATAATCATCGAAGTTATTTAAAAATTCAATAAAATGAAAGTAATGAAATTTGTCGTTGTGTCTATACGACAAAACAAAACACACATCTAATTTTTTGTATAGATAGTACAAGAGAACTGATACTGAATCAAAAAGGATAAATACATTCAATAAAACTCAAATTGTTTCGCAAGCAACATGAGAATTTACACCAAAAATAAAGATAGATTTTGTAGAAATGAAGGTATAGTAGAACGACTAATGGTGCATGATTTGTGATACGAACACAACGAAAAATCATTAGCTTCGTTATGAACAACGGTCGTCTAACAAAAAGGAAAACTTTAGCAAATAAATCATAGTTTAGGAATTTTCCGAATGGATATGTTTCAGAAATTCGAATGTGAAGAGGAAGCAACAAATGCCGCAGAATGATATTTACTGGGGCAGATGATTGACATCATTCTGGATACCTACCATAGACACTTGGCATCAGAAGTTGTCGTTCAATTTTGTTTTTTGCTTCCAACTTCCAAGATAAATGAAACACTTACAGTCTTATTCATAAACGCATTATAGTGAGTGCATAACGCTATGCACTCCTTATAATGCCTCTGAGCGCTACCTTATTCATAAGACTTATGCAACTTTGAATAGAGACATTGTCTGCGTAGAATGTAGATGAAATCCAACTTATTTTTAACAGATTTTCCATTTTTGGTCCTGTTTTTTACACAAACTCTTTATAACTGTAATGGATTGAAAAGTGTTTTACTGAACAGGTACTGGCGAAATAAATCCTAATGTAGTTTATAACTATTCATCTGTTTAGAACAGATCACGCACTAGGACTGCCTAAACTAATAGCTGTACCAATTGAGAGCTATATTGTTGCTTCCAGTGACTCTACTCTGCATTATTGAAAATCGTAACTGTTTACAAATTCGAAAATGAAACACCAGTAGCTCTTTTTTTTCCTGGTGTTACTCTTGTCGCATTATTTTTTAACACAACTGTATTCTTGGCAAATTGATAACACTATGTTAGTTACTAGTGTTTTGACCACCAAAAATCAGTTGAATTTACATGAGAATGTAGGCAATTTCAAATTTATCAGTGATATCTTTTAACAAATTATGATTTTATGCTGCATAAAAGGCCTCAAATAAATTCAGTCAATCCTCTTTGCCATCAGGATGAATGGAAATTACTTTCAACAAAGTATCTCTGCAATTAGTGAAGAGCTCACAATTCGACATGCTTTCCGATTAAAATATTATTCTGTGGAAAGATTTGCATTTACAGTTGAATTAGATTTAAACTTTCGAAAAATCCTGCAACAGCGAGCGGGAGAAATTAAATCATTCAATCAAGCATATCAAAATTCAAAAGAAAATAATTTGAACATTCGAGGATTCTATTTAGATGAAACTGAGGGGAGGCCTTCAATATTACCAGAAAAATTATCTTATTATACTTATCCGATCTTAAAATCCATTCTTAATCGCTTAAAGCGACATTTTACAAAAGTGCATTTGTCAGATAACCTATTACATATTGATCATTCTGAAAATTCCTTTCGAGTAAATTTTATTATTCCTTTGGTTTAATCAAACCCCTGGTGGTAAATTTCATTAAATTACTCCTAAAATCCTCTGGCCACTTCAAAAGCTTTTTCAAATAGTAAAACAAAGAGATTCTTCTTTGCCATTTTGTACTCCCAAAGTAGATTACCTCTTTTTGTAAGCTATTCTCCAAAAAGGTATGATATCAAAATGTAGGGAAAGGATACATCGTCTCATTCCTTAAGGATAGGTATACCTACTGGTTATTCAAGTTGGACAAAATTCATCAAAGGTTCTTCAAATGAAATCAAAGCAGAAATTCTCTTGTATATCAGGAATATTTTCCTTACTGTTACTTCGCCAGCCAAAATTACTTAATTATTATCCTCAAAAGTGTCCTTGATCACTACAAGCCAATGCCATTGCCCATTACTTTATTACCTTATAAGATTCGTTAGGAGTTTGCCTTGGATAAAGACGGGAGTGCCGTTTGCTACAAGAGTATGGGTATTTCTTGTAAAATCAGAAGCAAGTCGATAGGAACAGGAAGAATGTGAGCTCTAACGGTGCGGTGGCTATTGTAGCACAAAACAAATTTATATCATAAGTGAAGACTCCAAATAGATTTCGGATTACTTCAACGATTTATTGCATACTTTGACTTATAGCATCCACATCTGCAGAGTGTTTCCGTTTAATTTTATTCCTGAAGAGGTTGGAAGACAACATTGTTGTGTCTTCTGTTGTCAACATATGTAAAATGTCCTTTAACTAAAAAAAAGCTATGCAAGAAATCGTGTCACGTAGGGGTTGGACAATTCTTTAGACCATCTTTTAACAAAGCCAAGAGCTGAATTGGCTTTAAGAACTATTTCGTTCGTCGGCGTATAGGGAGACATTCGGACATTTTGATTATCAATTCCATATCGTTTAAAGTAAAGATAAAGGGAAGAGGACCTAAGTGACTGCCTTGAGGAACCCCAGAGGTAGCTAGAACAGGAACGGAGAGTGTAGATCTGGAACGAACTCTGAAGTAATGGTTTTTCAGGTAGGGAGATATGAATTTCAAGAAGTCAGCTTCAACACCAAGGGAGAACAATTTTAAAATTATAAGTCTGTGGGAGATTTTATCAAAAGCCTTACTTAAATTATACCTACTCATTTGACGACTCATTGCATACAGATTTTCTATAAAAATTTAAATGTTTTGAAGTCATAGAAACTGAATCTATTTTGCTTTGAAAAAAAAAACCAACAGCGGACTGAAATAAAAAAACGTACCTTTTCAAAAGTTGGCATGCATGTATAAAATGGTAAAGTCTAGTATTTAGTTTAGATCAGACCATTTTAGTTTGAAATAGTTTGCATTCCTTCGCTATATGGTAAACCTGCAGAGAATTTTGAAAGTTATAAGCATTTTATATTAAATAATCCAGTTTTGTATACAAATAAATTCTCTTAAATATTTTCAATACTAGATACCAATAACGCATCCACAAATATTTAAAAATCCAAAATATAAATTTAATTTTTCACTGTAGCAAATGCATACCAGAAAATAGAGTACTTATACATATGTAGATTCATAAATCATAACCCTAGCAAGCCATACGTACACATAAACATAACAATTATATGAGTATAGGATTAGGAAGAGCATTGGAAGGAGAAATGGGTGCTAAACCACAATTACCTACCCATGAAAGCGCAGCAGATAAGAATTTATCCGAATCTATTGGAATTTATGTGTGACTTCCATTAAAATAGATGGCGGAAAACCGTTATGACCCAACACCAACGCTCGCGCTTTAGCTTCGGAACATTTGTTAAAATATTTGCCAAACAATTCTGCCACTGAATTATGCGATTCTAGGAAGCACTTGCATATATTAATGAATACAATGTTAGCAGATATTTTATAATAATTACGAAAATTTTGTTTTCGTTTTAATGTTTTACAAGGAAAACAAAAAAAACACAAACAAAAACATTAAAACATGCATTTGTATGACCGTGTGTTGCAATTGGGAATTTGTATTTCATTATTTCTTCTAATTGAAAGCAGCCGCTGTAATTTGCTTTAAACAATTTTGTAGAAAACTGAATTTCATGTAGCAAAGGCAATTTACATTTAATTTATACTCAAATTAATTCCTTTAAATTGTGTTTCCTCTATTGCCACTGATGAATTTTTGCAAAACCTTTGTGAGTGGGAAAAGAAATAATTTTCTGGTTAACAGGACTTGGATGTCTGTATAGGTACTTAGAGTGCAATCTTTGATTAATTATTCTGGCTATCATGAGAAGTAATTATAAATTTATTGAATGATATTAGATACTGAAAGTCTAAGGATGCTTTTGAAAATATTTCGTTAAAAGGCACCAAAGGTCATGCGTCGTCGTAGCTTCACATTAGACTGTGTGACACTCGAAATATACGCGGGTGGAGATATATCACGTTTTGTAGAGATTGTTTTGTAATTGATTGTAAAAATTCCATAACACCCCCAAAATCTGGAGTTAGGGACAAAAAACGGTTTTTTCGACTTTCATTCATTGAAAAAAAATCTAGCTTCGCCAATTTTTTACTAAATTTAGATTTTTTTAATGTTTTGGAAAGGAGACATACCAAAATTTGAATCTATCACAAATCTACATACAACTTATGTATTTTTAAATAGCATTTCTCCTTTTTAAACACTCTTTTCATAATTGAAGCTGCCTTACCTTTGCTGCAAGGTTATCAATTGCCTTTATTATCGTTTTTCGAAAATAATGTGAATCCTGTTTGTTTTCCTTTATAATTTCAAACAATATCAACCTGCAAAATTTAAAATAATGGAAGCTTTTGAAAATCTGGGGTACATTCGGCAGCTTCTGAATGTGCCCCCATCAAAATGACAAACCTACCCCGACGTCTCAAAATAACATTCACAAATTCATATAACATATTCAAAATCAGTTTTTTCTTTGTTAAATTCCACATCCTTACTTATTGAAATAAGAAATTAGTGAAACGTGAATTTCCTTAAATTCATTGTTAAATATAAAAATCACTTACTTATTCACTAGTAAAAATAACAACGGCGATCTCAAAAACATAAAACAACACTCAACTTTTCATAGCGTGAAACCACAAATGTCAAATTTAGAGTGTGATCATAACTTCGGTTAAGGATGTGTTCTGTGTTATCTTTATTTCTTAATTCAGAGCGCATCTAACTGAAAATGGCTTTGACGAATATGCTCCGATGATGAATGTACCCCTGTTAACCATTTACAAAAACTGAATTGTTCAATGACTAGCAAATATATTATTACTTTGAACTGCAAGATCAAGTTCGTGCGATCCAGTGGTGCATTTGATTTTCCATCCCAATTAATTTATTTTAATTTTCAACAACCTACGTTGATGTGATGTGTAGGTAAGTAGTTTTCAACAAAGATTTAACCGAGTTGGTAAGTACTGCACTTCATTCTGTTGGAGGAGACAAAAGTACTTATGAGTACCTACTTTACTGCCGATTTTCAATGGAAAGTATACAAATGTTCTCTTCCGACGAATACCTCGCTAAGGCCGAATATAAGGTTTATAGTGCTACTAGAAAGTGTAATCAAAAATGCATTTTCAAATACATTCGAAAATAGAATGGTGTTGCATAACACGTTCCTTTATTTTCTTGCGTCTTGAATTACGATTTCACCTTTGTTGTCAAAGGTCGACTTTATCTTGTCGGCAAAAGAAATTTTATGAAGTTATGTAAAACAACGGTTGCTTTGAGAAATAATTTCCTCGCATTTGAAAGAAACATATTCACAGTCGTTTCCAGAATTCTCTATCTGGCGACTGCATTTCCGTAATCCTTTTCAATAACACTACGACGGGCGCGTGACAACCGTTTATTAAAATAAAACTTCTCAGACTCAGATACGGACGCATTAAATATTGATTTAACGGAAAAGCCGTCACTCACAATGTATTTACCGTATGATGGCACACGTAGTTTGAATTCGGAAGTAGCTTTAGTGGAGGACAATTCATGTCATCTGACAAATTTTTCTTTTCAAATGAAGACCAACAAAAGTCACCATTACTTTGGCTGCCGTAAGCTCCTACATCTACCGCAACAAAAGTGTAATTGGCAATATAAGCTGCGAGAAGAACAGAATGGTACCCTTTGTAATTATAGTCCTCGGATACAGCATCCAGCTTCTGGTGAGCAACGATTATTTATATGTTTTCCATCAATATCTTGGACGCAGTTAGACATAATATTCAATATTGGTTTCCGTCAAAAACTCTTTCCTTAGTGGGGTTCCACAAGCGCTTCCAGGACTTTCAATGACGCTGATGACATTCCGTATAATTTTGAAATAAATGTTCCGGATCATCATCTTTCATTTTCTGGAAGTTCATAGCGAAGAACCCTTTTGTGTCCCTGGTGAGATTGAGTCCTTGCACCCACCATCTTTTCTCAGCATCGTTCTCATTTTCCTCATACTCGCAATAAGCCAAATGTGCTTAATACGAGGCACAAGTAATTTTTGTAATTTGACATAACTCAATTTTTTGAGGATTATTTTATTTAGACGATAATTGATAATAATTTGACGTTTGATTCTTGACAATTCCCTGAAAACTCTCCATAGTTTTCAAAAGAAATTTTAATGAAGCTCTTAGATGGGCCTATTCTACTGGTGAGTAGATTTAGACGTAGCATTCAACACGGTCTATTTTATTGTCCATTGTAGCTTGTAGGTTTCCAAAGCTTCTAAATATAATTTCAATTTTTTTTTTTTTTGATTTGACATTAGTTTTTATTTTTTAATCAGCTGTACCAACTCTGCCATGTATAGAAAAAAGATGTCTCATTATTGTAGGGACATCTATTATTCGTTTAAAAATTTTAGTGAAGACTTTGTTCCGAGCACTATTATGTGTTCATCTTTTACCCATTTTTCAAAGAAAATGAACAATTCCTTTTCAAAAGTGTCCAGAAGATATAAATTAAGTGGAATTTCGAAATTGTGTAAAGATGCTGGTTCTTTTAAATATGCATCAGTTTTTCGCACTCGCTTAGTTTTGTATTTTTGGGCACTTTTTGAAGAAAGATAGTCTCAGCTTAAATGATTTGGATCAGGAACAGACTTCTAAATAATCTGGTTTGAATGTAATGCACTTTTTTGAGCTGAGCACTTTACTGAATAATTTGCGGTTACTATATCATGCTCATTTTTACATGGCTCATACGAATGATTACCAGATTGTTTAGTTACAGTGTGAAAATTGTCAATTAATTTAGTTACAATAGAGCTGTACATTTATTTTTAATTCGCTTAGCGCATGCCCAGTGTTCTTTCATTGTAGAACATAAAACCATCGACACATAATTTATCCTTTCCTTTATTGGATTTTAACAATTTAATATTGACCATTATTCTGACTTCACTTTATATCACGATTAACTTACTTAACTTTAGCTATCGAGCGCAAAATTTGCGCAAATAAGTTGGGAAAAGGTCCGTTACGTTAGAATTGGAAAATATACTTTAAAGTTCTACAAATGAAAATATCAAAAATCTGTACTGCAAAATTCTGTAAATGATAGTTATATTAGTTTTGATAATAAAAAAAGGGCGCACTCTTTTTCACTATCAGAACAATTTTTCTTTTATCATTTACAGAATTTTGGAGTACAGAATTTTGAAATCCAGAATTTTGTTTTTGGAATACGGAATTTTGGAATCCGAATTTTGGCCCATACAGAATTTTGACACCAACCCATTTCTCTTCCATTTAACTACTTTCATCCTTAAGTCTTGATCATATAAATGGTGAGTTCAGCAATTACCATATTCTGGATGAATTGTTTCGTGGGAGTCCATTTCATCCTGACACATCCAACAATGTCCTTACCTGTTGACCGCACATTTGGATCGTAGTAAAACACCTAACATTCTGTCTAGACGTCACTGTTTACTAAGTATTTTCTGTGTTCGGTATGGATTCTGTGATCGAAAGCGGTTCGCTTTCGGTAAGTTACACCAATAAATTGCTTTCTTTGAAATGAAATCATTAATCTAATTTATATTTTTTTCAAAACTGCTGATAAATCATCTGATAAATAGGTTTGTTTGGGTACTCGCCAATACAACAAATTTCTACAATTTTTGAGTACAAGTCCTGTCAAAACATGAAAATATTTTTGAATGTCGGGAATATTAAATAAATTAACAAAAAATTAAGTAAAACAAAAAGTGTCAAATATTTGAGATCCCATCGTGTTCCCGAGTATTTTGATCAGTTTCGTCCGTAAATGATAGAATTTCATGCGTTTCATCTCTTAAAAAAATTAACAGATTTCATATTTCAGCCCAAAAATTTTCCAAACGGACGCAATGATGTTCTAAATTAAAACCTTCTAAACATACATATAAGTATTTATGAAATTATTATTTTAATTAAATTTAGGTTTGTATCTACATGCTTCAAAAATTCTCTTTTAATTTGTCAATGTCAATTTGAAATGAATGCCTGCACCTAACATTAGGTATCTAATTTTGGTTTTTTCAAAGTAGCATGCATTTCAAATCAAATAATATTGACATTTTGCCAATCAATTCACATAAACCAAACTCCATTTATAATTAAAAATGCTACATATCATTATTTAGGTTAATTTTAAACTCTAAAGTACAACCGGGAAAATTATTACGATGGATCGGAAATGAAAATACCACCATGAATTTATTCATAAAATGGTTGAATTATTTGTACACATAATAATATGCATAATAAAAACTCAGGTTAGATATCCTGCATCAAGTGGACTTTAATAGTAAGTCACACACATGGCGCTTCCCTTGTCGGTCGTTTGTCGCTTTTATTTGTTTGATTGCTGACTGTTATTAAAAGCAAAAATAAAATTATAAAAAAAAATAAACTCTGACGACGACGATGAGATTAGATAGGTTATCGAACCACCAGGATATATGAATTGCGGCGAACATGAGAACCGGACATTTATGGCAGAGGTTGTGGTTGTAGACATTTCATATCATTCAGGACATTTAGCTCATAGGTACTCATACGTAATAATATGTATGCAAATAAGTAACAGTAGCTTATTCTCTTATATTGAAAAATTACCCACTTATGTATATTTATATAGAACTAGACAAATACATCAGGGACCAACACCAACACATCGTACGGCCTAGCACAGGAATATTGAATGTGTGCTTTTTTTCATTCAACTCAAATAATAAAATTAATGATTTTTGCATGCAAATAAAATAAAATGCACGACTGGATCGCACGAACTTACTCATGTAGTGCAAAGCTATTTTATGTATTAACTTAGCTTCAAAATTTGAGCTTGTCATCTGATGTGTGTAGGTATTGAGAGATATGCACAAATAAGCAAAATTAAATATTTTCTTAAAACGGGAACACATTTTGGGTTTTTTTTTTTTTTTTGAAAAATAATTTTTGTTTCACATTGGGTCAACGACTTGTGTTTTTCAAAATTTTATTTTTAGATGTTAATAAATATTAGCCATCTTCAAAATGGCATACCTACTAATTATTTTTTTTAAATCGTTTGAAAATTTAAAAAAAAAAAAAAACGGCTCGATAGATTACTTTGAAAAAAAATTCAAAAAATTTATCGTTATTAAAGAAATCATATCCAAAAGTTTAATCAAATTCGTTAGAACAGTTTTCGATAAAATTCGAATAACTCAAAAATGTTGTATGGGAGGTACTCGTTCTAGATGAGATATTCAGAAACAAAAAAAAAAAATCTACTTTTGAAATAACGTAAAAATCATCTGTACCAAATTTGAAGAAAATCCGTCCATGCGTTCGGGCAGTGGAGAAGTGTACAGATGGACACACAGACGCACAGACGCACAGACCGACGGACGGCATGACGAAAACCACTTTTTCGGACTTCTCCATCATCGTTATCAAATTTTTTTTGACACGAAACAAATACTTGCCCTATAGAGCAAGTAAAAAATTGGTACGCCATTTTTAAAATATCATTTATCAACATCTAAAAACTAAATTTTGATAAATATATTGAGTAGTTTTCGAAAAAATCATTTTTCAAAAAAAAAATCAATTTTTTTTTAATCCAAAAAAATAATTTTCGAAATTTTGTTCACTAAATATTATAAAGGCATTCATGTAAAAAAAATTGTTGAATCCGTACAAAAAAAAAGTCGTGATCACAATCAAACATGAGATTACGATGATAGAAAATGAGAAAAAGGTGGGTCCGCAAGCTCTCTCTGTCTGTCTGCCCGACTATCTTTCTGTATGCCACAGCCTAAACGGATGGGTCGATTTACTTCAAATTTGGTGTGTGGCATTTTTTGGAGACTATCCTTAGACGTTTTTTTGAATTATTTGTTTTGGACCAAAAATGACGGTAGGTACCTGTCATATACCGGTTTTAGAAAAACTCATTTTGCTCAAAAATGGTTCCTACAATTTTGATTAAAAACATCATGGTCTTTCTTTTGAATAAGGTCTATCTTTGAAAGAAAACCATTATTTCAAAAAACCGGTATTAATGGTACCTGCCATAGAACGTTTTTTTTTTAATTCGGATTTTCTCCTTCATCAATCAATTTAATTTTTTTTACATGAAAGCTTTTAAGCTGCCGTAATAATGTCGAGTAAATAAAATTTCGAAAGCATTTTTAGAATTTTTTTTTTGAAAAATTTGTTTTTTTTTCGAAAACTTCTCTATATTATTTTTCAAAATTTATTTTATGATAGTTCTTGCAAAATTTTATACAGAAAAAATAGTTTTTTAAAAACGGCTCTAACGATTTTCAAATTTTGTTTTCTAAAAATGTATCATTATAGAAGAAATCAAATTGCATACTTCATTTTAAGGTTAAATTCTTTAAGAAGCTGTTTTAGTCATTTGAAAATCGAATTTAATGCTTTTTTAATTTTATTTTCTAAAACTGCATTTCAAAATTTTTAATTAAACAGGCTTATCATAATTATATAGAAACTTTATTTATAAGAGGAAGTACGTGCGATCCAGTCGTGCAATTTATTTATAATGTCTATCTGAAACATTTTATATTCATAAGTACATACATATTTTTAATCTAACTCGCTTATAACAATTTTTACTATATTATTTGTTTTTTTTTTTTTTATATTGCTACACAAAAAATTAATTTTCCAAAGTAAAGAAATATCAAAATATAACGATGCTAGTGAATAAAATGCAGTACCTACCTGTGTAGTGTGTATATTGTATTAAAGGTACAATACACTTTAATGCATAAGTGAAATATTTTCGATATAAGGACTTTTATTCGCAGTGACTCGACTCGGAAAGAAGATGAGGAATTTAAATTTTTATTAACATGCCATCATAGCCAACCCACCGCCTTGGAGCAAAATTCTAACTATGCATCGAACATGAACTATTTTCTTCTATTAACGTGGAAGGAATAAAGTCCTTGTCGTGCTCATGTGAAAGTAGCGATACAGCAAGCTATTACACTCATGTGTTTGATGTCTTGAAAATTATTGCTTTGTGTCATTGCAAATTGATTTTTCTAATCGAATTGTTTTACTTATAGAACACAAAAGTATTTATTTAAATTTTAATTCACGATTAAGTTTTCAGTAGATCAGACAATTTTAAGGACGGTGTTGAAACTGTCATCATTATCAATTCGGTATTAAAATATAATAGAAATTTGAAAATTTTAGTAGAATGCTAAAATAGGGACAATCTGGAAAAAAGTAATTATTTAAAATTTTGTTGTCAAAAAACTTAAGTGTTAAAAAGGAAGCCAAGTTCTACTTTTAAATCAACTGTTAAAATTGTGTGGCATAAAAAGTTCGTAGTTCACTTAAAATTCGTTTCTGAATGTCCTGCCTTAATCTGGATTGAGTTTTGATGAAAACATGACCATTAGAAGGGATTTAAAGATTATAATTCCATTTAGGAATGAGAGTGGACGTGCGCTGTCGTGAACTGAGGCCTTAATACACATTTTTCTGCTACTTTATTAAAGACAGAGATGGATGGTTGGTAGGTGGTGTATTCTCACTTGTCTTTTCTGAATGCTTTAATGTGTTTTTGTTTCAATTTGGAAAGCATTCACATTTTTTAAACTAAATTCAGACTATAAAACAAATTTAGCAATCATAATAAATCGTTTAGCAGCTATTTCAACCACCAATTCGCTCTAGATTTAATAAATAAAAATTAAATAATTCAAATGCCCTGTATGGTTTTGTTCACTCAGGGTATTATTTATATTTGTGATTTGAAGTGATAGTCGATTTTTAGAGATAATTTTTTCTTTCCAATAGTGTCAACCTTCTGTAAATGATTTTTTTTCTAAATAAATAGAAATCTTACCTTCCGTTTCCAAAAGTTAAAATCCTACTTACCTTCTGTAAATACTCATAAATTGCCTGAATTGGGTAGTAAAATACAATATTTAAATTTTTTCCATATAACATTACAGATTTTATTTTTCATAATATTTAATAACTTTCATTTATTTTCCTCATTTTTTTTTGTTAGTTGTTAATGTATTCATTATAAAAAAATGTTATATACCTATTTTTATAAAAGTGTTTTCTTTTTTTTTGTTTTTTAATATTTATATATGTCTTTGCTTTTATTTTATTTTATTTTTAATATTAATAATTATTAATTATAATTTATAACATGTACCTACAGAAAATAATATTCCACATTATAATTAGTTATACAAAAATCGGTTACATTCTTATTATTACACATTAATATTTTTGTACTAACTAAAAAATATTCATAATAAAAATGAAAAATACATATTTTGTTACCGCTAGACCTCGTTAAGTTTTTGTATGAATTTTAATTCGTTTTTTTGTAATTTTATAAACAAATTGAAAACACAGCTTAATCTTCTGCTAAAAAAATTATTTCAAATGTTCTATTGTTTTCTAAATAAAAAAAAAAAATTACCTTTGGTTTTTTATTTTTAACAAAACATTAAGTTTTAATACAAAAAATTCAAGGAAACAAAGTTTTAATGACGGTTAATGAGTGATGTTTACCTAGAAGTAAGATCACTTTGGCAGTGGCTGTTACATGGGTATTCCTTTTTTACTAGTGGAACTTCGTATTTTAAATGATTTTGTTCTGAGTTGATATTTACTTTTTCTTTTACAAATTATTAAAAAACAACAATTATAATTTTGTTACAAAAATAAAAAAAAAGTACAAAATAAAAACTAAAAAGCAATTATAAATTGTGTAGGAAAAGAAAGAAAAACGAGTCGTTAACTAAAAACAATTTTTACGAGTATATATCTACATAAATTTAATTTTACCTTTTTTTTTTTGAGTTTTTTTTTTGTTTTTTTTTTTTTTTTATTTTGAGGACATGTTTATTGGATTCTGAGTGTTAAGTAATTTTGTGCTATAAAATTTACAGTAAAACTTTGACAATTTAAAATGGGTCGCATGTGGATGTCAATCTTAAAATGAAAAATTTTACTTTTCTCATTAATTTTTAATATGAGATATTTAATTTCAATTTTTGAATGAACAATTTTCTCTTTATTAAATTAAATGAATTTAATTTTTTTTTTCTTTTATTTTTGTCACCAACATAAATTAAATTAAATTAAATAATACAAGAATTTATTATTTTATTCATTATTTTTTTTTATTATTTAAGTTTAAGGAAATTCAATTTGTATGTTGTTTTTTTTTAATTATTTACCCATAAAAATGCTATTTTCGTTTCGTCAACTCCTATTGTTTGTCGTTAATTATAAAATTTTACAGTTTTAGTTTTGTTTTTTTTTGTTTTTAATGATTTAATTTGATTTTATATTGTTTACTTTAAGTATATATTTAGTTTTTAATATACCTAAGCTGTTTTAATTACTACACATAAACTTGTTTTAAATTCATTTGTTTAATGAATTATATTCTTTTTTTTTATTTTTTAATATTAACGAATATTTCATAAATACTCTTTTTATGTACAGTACCAAATGCGCTAAATTTTGCTAAATTTTGATGATTTTGCAATTCCCAATTTACACATGCCTGGAATTTTACATACACATTCATAATACATACCTACAGGGTGATTTGCCAAACAATTTCGACTAAAAGTAAGTGGGAGCAGGTTAAGTCATCAAAATCGGTTCACCCAGTCATAAGTTCTGAACGAACACAAAAAAAATCTGTCGAATAGAGAATTTTCTCCTTTTTTTGAAGTGAATTAAAAAAAACAACGGCAACACTTTGTTCAGTGCCAGATAATAGAATATATTCTTTAATTTTCTCATCAAATGAAGTTGTTAAAAATAAGTTTTTTTTTAATCTCAACATTTTGGGGCTAAATCAACTAAATTTGTAAAAAAATTGAAAAAATAAACAGTAGATTTCTGCCTATAAAAAAGGTCATATCGTGACACTGTTAGCGCTGCTGTCAGATTTAAAGAAATTTGGCCCTTTCTCTTAAACGGGAGGAAATAGACCCCTTTTAATACTTTTATATTCAATTTGTTAAAATAATGGAAATGACATCAATGTATGTCATTCTTATATAATTTATTAATGCATAAGTAGGTTCTTATAAGTTCTTATGAGGTATTAATTATTTTACAAAATTTCTTTACCGCCTATATATGATGGAACGAAAAAATGTATTTGCTTACCTACCTGTTTTTAATTTTCAAGTACTTAATTAATGTAAAAAGTAATTATAGTAATTTTATAATTTTCTTTAATTAATTTTTTTAGATATCTTGTTATAAGCTAATACTTAGTTGTTAAATTTACATTTTATATTTATTTTAAAATAAATTGAATTGTTTTTTTTTTATATCTATTTTCTAACTTTGTTTTAATTTTAGTTTATGTCAAATATTTCCATTTTTTGTTTACTGTTTATATCTTTCTTAGTTTCCCTCTTCAATTTTGTGGAACGAAAAGTCTTTTTTTTCACCTATTTATTCACTTTTTACTGTGTTTTTTTTATTTTATAAATTATTAACTTGTATAAGGATGTGCAACAATGAAAGTCGCGTTTTTTTTTTTGCTGTACTACTTTTTCATGTTGAGTTTTGTTTTGGAAATCATTTATGTATATATATTTTGTTTTATTATCATTATTTAACTTTTGTTAATTTCTGTTTTTTTAATTGAATTATTTTCATAACTCACAGTCGGCATTGACGGCAGGGCCATACATGGTGGCTAGTTTGTCGAAACGTGGACCCCAGGCTCCAAGGTATTCGTACTCATGTTGTTCATCGTCAGTTCCTTGAATTAAAAAGAAAAATATAAAAAAAATGAAAAAAGCACAATTTTTAATTTTCCATTTGATTTCGATTTTGTAAATATGTATGAATCTGAAACACAAATCATCTGGTTTTGGTGGTACCATGTTTGAACACAAGATGTGATACAACATCAACACACTGTCGAAAAACCTTCAACTAAATTGACCACTTTGGTCATTCAAATGCAGATTCCTGGAGTCTCTATCACCTTTAAGGAAATCCCCAGATTCCAACGGATGTAAGTAGTCTGAAGACCTAGATTATAAGTAAGTAGATTGATGAAGTTCACCTACAAAAACCATAAAGAAGTTTGTACAATGATAAGTTTTACAATTCTAGCTTAAACTGCATGTTTTTCGCTTTCAACTTTTTATTTACATATTGGCCGCGTTCACATAAAAATCTTAAGCTATTCAGATACCTTTTTGTTGTTGTAATCCTCTGTTTAATAACAGCTGATGTAAAAAGATTCGCAAATATACTGGTAGAGAAGGTATCTTGGATAGGCTATCCAATACGAATGTGAACGCGGCCATTGCGGCTTAGGCACGAAACCTTAAGTTAAGACTGTGAATTTTCGGATGGGAAAGTCTGAATTTTTTTGATGATCTTTGTAAGGCATTTGAAACCGCGAGTCTGACTATTGAGCGTCTACGCATGTGAATTCCTTAGCTGCATTACAAGTTGGCTGCAAATAAGGACTGTGGAAGCCTTTAGAATAATAAATTAGCCAAGAAATCTTTTAATTTGAAAGAAAGCAGTATTATCTTCAAAAGCTCCATTAAAACGTATATGTTTCTGCCCAATTTGGTTGTTTCTGTTTTGATGTCCCTACGACTTCACTGAAATCGGATGATTTGAATAATTTTGTTTATCACTTGTTTTATAGTTTTACATACATATTAGTGCGTTTAACTTCAACACCCTGTGAGAAAAAAAAAACATGAAAGTGATCTTCCTATAATGTTTTTCATGTCTTTTATGAGTATGAACTCGTCCATATTTATGCATATTAAAACTAATAGCCCAAGCGCGACAGTCGGATTACTTAGCTTATAAGTTTAGAGATACAAATTGGTGTCAAATGAAATATAAGTTGGTACCTATACTTAAAATAAAAACATAGAGTTGCCATTTTTTAAAATGGACACATCAACGTGGCAACCCTGTTTGAACAAACAAAAGGCTACATCACTTTATGCATCATAACTTTTTGGTTTATTAAAAAAAAACGAATATATTAATATGTATTGTCAAAAGATTAATGAAAATAAAGTTAAGACAATAAATCTCAGAATGTGGTAACCCTGTTCGACTGAAAAATACACTCAAATAATTCTTATTTGAACAAAATAGTAAACATTTTGCTGGAGTTAATTGCTAAAATGTAGATCAAATGAATTCTCTTCTATCTAAAATATGTCGGATTTCAACTCTAAAATGGGTACAAGTATAGTTATAGTAGCTCCATTTGAATGCAAAAAACACTAAAAACAATACATTTTCAGTCAAAATGCAACATATTTTACAGAGTTCCCATTTAAGAGTTGGCACCCAAAATGTTTAAGATAGAAGAGACTACAAATGTAGTGTTTTTTTTGCATTCAAATAGGGCTGCCATATACTTGTACCAATTTTAGATTTGTCACCAGACATTTTTTAGATGGAAGAGAGTTTAGGCTAAAATTTGATGTAAATTTTTGCGTTCGAACAGGGTTGTCAATATGATGATGTACCCATTTTATTTTTTTTTCAGTATCTTTTATTTGACACCAATTTAAATCTCCAACCTTTTGAACTAAGTATAAGTACAGTCGATTGCACTTTACTGCACTCCGCTTAACTGAAAAAAACGGTTAACTGTAACAAGAAATTTATAACAAGGCTTTTTTCAACAGTTTCCATGCAAACTACTTCGGATAATTGAGCTTCGCTTGAGTGAAAACTTCTTCTAATTGAAACAAAACACTTGACTCAAATAAATGTTTTCAAATATTCAGCCCCGCATAAATGGAAATATCACTGAACGCTGTCATCGAATTTTCAGCTGAACACATCTTTTCAATTTGAAATGTCAAAATGTTTCTTATTTCTGCACTCTTTCACTTTTGTTGATAAAACTCCGCTAATTTGAAACTTTGTTTCAGTTATCCGAGGTTAGTTTAAATGAGAACTCCGCTTAACTGATACTGATTCCTGCAATTTTAGTGTTCCAGTTAAGTGGAACCTACTGTAATCCCACGGTTGCCTCCCCAACTATAAATAGAACTCTTAAAATAAGCCTTCTTTTTCTTTTGTATTTTATTGTTTCTCGAATTGTTATGTTTGAAAACAAAAACAAAAATGGCGTATTACCCTCACCAGAGCTTCTCTTCCATTTGCTTCCTTTCATTTTTCAAATCAATTTATTTCAATTCGTATGGTCGGGCAGAAAAACAAACATACAACTTGACATTTTAAACATTTCATTTCATAGTTTTGACCCTTTTAAGTCAGACATATAAATATAGTCAAGTTTCCAACAAAAATAATCTATTTAATTTTTAAAATGACACCTACAACACTAAATTTAATTTGTTTTGAATGCTTTTAATTTGAAAACATCAAAAGATATTTCCTGCCGTCTATATTTCTTGGCGTTACATTTACTTCAGAGGATCAGACCTATGAAATGACATGTTCAATATGCCAAGTTGAATATTTGTTTCCCACAAACCTTATTTCTCTGACCATGCGAAATAAAATTCATCGATTTGAAAAATAAAAGTGGCCAAATGGGGGAGGGGCGAAAGCACATCATTGTATGCAATGTAATCCTTTATAATAATATCTTGTGAATTCCAATCTTAGTAGTTTCAAAGCATAGATTTTTGACCTTGAAAAGTTCTAGCAGCTTCAAAAATACCCCCGTTACAGAAACAAATAAACTAATTTACATTATCTTAGAGCGTTACTTTTCAATACTGTTCTTTCCACGGCCAAGTTTAAATAAAGTATCAAAAATCCAATGCGAACATCTGTAAAAAAACATAAAATGAATACCTTCTCCCGACATCATCTGGGTCACCCACATAATCTTTTCCCTCAGCCTTCATTTTGACCTAAAATATTCACAATTAAGTTTATCTTTAAAGCCAACCTGCCAATTTAACTATCAAATAATTTTTAATATCCCATTAAACGACCAAACAGTAACCCAACAATGACCTAACTTTATTACATACTTTTGTCCGCCAAAAGTTAGTATTGTAAGTAAGTTTTCAACGACAGTTAAAAAAAAAAAGTAGGTAACCTCGACAATATTTACCATAATGGAAAACAAACAACAACGAAAAAATAAAAAAAACAAACAACTCACCTGACGCTAATGAACTCAAGGATCCAGCAGAACTGCCTCCACCCTCGTAGGCATAATTTCTTAGGTCATCAAATGGCTGGGCATTGGGGTCACTATCAGCCCGCTTTTTATGTTCTTCAATGAAGATGCTTACATTTGGCTCCTGGCTTGGCATCATTGTTATAATAGGATCTAGATTGAAAAAAAAAACAAAAGTTAAAAAAATGTTCAAAATATAAAATTTCCTTCATTAAAAAATTAGTAAAAACAAAAATCAATGAAATGTTAGGAAGAGAAGCATAATAAAACTTACACATAATTGGCATTTTGCATGAAGTCAATTCTAGCATCGGTCCACCACCACCACCGATAGGAATTTGTAATGGCGTTATATCAAAGACTGTCATATCATCCTCGCCGCCACCTTCGTCATCGTAGTTGATGGTAGTCTCTCGAACATCATCGTCAGGCTTTGGACATTTAATATGCCCCACTCGTCGTCGGTTACAGACCAGAAACACAAGAACAAGAACTTAATTTTTTTTTTTGTTGTTTTAATTTTAAGTATCCATCATGTCCATGTTTTAAAGATACAAAAGTTGATGGAGGAAAAAGGAAAATATATCCGTTAGTATTCTGGTGAAGAAAAAAATTGCCTTGACAGCAAGGACTAGACAGATAGATGGTATAAAAATGCATAATGCGACAACGCTTTCTTATTTTCTATAGCTTTTTACGTCAAATGGACATTTTCTTTGTATGCAACAAAAAAAAAGGCTTTGAGATCGAGCAAAGTTTCTATAAGCAATTTTTTTATTTTTTTTTTAAGTTTAATTTGAGAAAGGATTTTTTGTTTTTCATTATAAGTAGGTGCAGTTAGTCTGCTGTGTTAATTAAAGTTTTTAAAAATTCAAAAAGATGTCATAGGAACCTTGAATCACCTCCAACAGCATGGAGTGCATACCCCCCCTCCCCTAAGTGCAATTTGATTTTAATGACGTCTGTTTATCGCTATGGCCCCCCTAAGTGCAATGATTAACGACAGTGACGTCTGTTTATCGACACACGCAAGTTTGTATATGTACTTAAAATCAGATGAAAAATCAGTTTAATTGAAACTAAAATGCACTACTGGGTCGCACGTACTTGCTCTTATAGATAAAGTTACTATTTATTCTAAGCCTTTTTAATTCAAAAATTGCAAATGCAGTTAAAAAAAAAAAACAAATAAAAAAGCATAAAATTCGATTTTCAAAACGTAGTTTGCAATCTGATTTCTTCTCTAATGATACATTTTTAGAAAACAAATTTTGAAAATCGTTAGAGCCGTTTTCTGAAAAAAATATTTTTTCTATATAAAATTTTGCAATGACTTTTATAAAAAAAAATTGAAACTCATTTTTTTAAATATTATTTATCAACATCTAAAAACTAAGTTTTGAAAAAAAATTTTGAATAGTTTTAGAATTAATGATTTTTCAATAAAAAATTCAAACTTTATTAAAAATCCAAAAATATAATTTTTTGAAATATTTTTTACTAAATATTATTACGGCAACTTAAAAGCAGTCATGTAAAAAAATGGCTGAAATTGATTGAGTAATAAAGGAGAAAATCAGAATAAAAAAAAAACGGTTCTATGGCAGGTACCATTAATAACGGCTTTTGAAAAAAATGATTTTCAAGTAAATGACCATGATTTTTTTAATCAAAGTCGTAGGAACCATTTTTGAGAAAAATGAGTTTTTCTAACACCGGTATCGTTATTTTTGGTCCAAAAGCAAAAATTCAAAAAACGTCTGGATATAGTCTCCAAAAACGCCACATACCAAGTTTGAAGTAAATCGACCCATCCGTATAGGCTGTGGTCTCTGATACATACAGACAGACAGACAGATAATAAGATAGACAGACAGACAGACGGACATACAGACAGACAGAATTGTCAGACCCACTTTTTTCTCATTCCCTATCATCGTAATGTCATGTTTGATTGTTATCTCAACTTTTTTTTTGTACGAATGCATAACTTGATATATGGTACCCATATCGCAAGTAAAAAGCACCTTGACCAAATAATTCATAGAATAAAATTGATTGTATTCTTGATTCTGATGAACATCGGAATATTGTTCCGATTTTTTAAAATCTATACCAATTTTTTCATCGGGTCTTTTGGTGCTTGTTGCTCAACGTTCTTTCTTCATGAAAAAAAAACACCCTTTATAGTAAAATATTTCAATGCTGTCTTTTGTTTCTAGGTTTTCATGGCAGACGTTAGTTCCAAATTTTATCGCTGTACCATTATTGGAAGGGGGGGTTTCCAAAAAAATTGCAAGATGATGCCCAAACTCCAAATTGGATTCGTTGGGATATGAGAGGCATTGCGCCCAACTATTTTCACAAATAAAAATGCTGTAAAGTAAATTTTTCCGGATCAAAACCCAATTTCCCTCAAATATACTACCCACTGTTTATTTTAAAGAAAGAAGGTTGATATATTGCCAAACAAAAGTCAAAAATATGGAAAAAAAAATCAAAAAATAAAGTTCTGACTGTAAAGCTCAGAATGTGGTAACCCTGTTTAACTGAAAAACACACTCAAATAATTCTTGTTTAAGCAATATAGTATAAATTTTGGTGGAGCTTATAGGCTAAAATGTACATAGAATTTCAGACTGATTTCTCTTCTATCTAAAAAATGTCGGGTGTCTACTCCAAATATTTTTGACTTTTGTTTGGCTTAATAGTTTCTTATTTTAATAAACAAAAAAATTAAGATGCGTAAAGTTATGTATGTTGCCACGTTGATGTACCTTTTTTAAAAATGGTAACGATTTGTTTTCATTTTCTGTAGCAACTTATCTTTCATTTGACACCAATTTAAACCTCTAACCTTATGAGCTAACTAATCCGACGGTCAGCTCCGCTTGGACTATTAGGTTTGCAATATTCTAGCAACATTTCAAATATGAATAGTCAAATAATCTTTAGTTCACTGTGGCGTATGAGTATTAAAAAAAAATACCAGTGCGTATTTATACTTATGCAAAATGTTTGGTTTGATGGAGATCTCGATTAAAATACTTCCTATACCTTTTTTCTGGGGCACTTGGTTTGGAGATGAATTAATAAAACTTTCAAGAGTACAATTTAGCCATTCGGACTCTACATAAAGTTGTAGGTCCTTTTCATTGCTGTCAATTAGATACCTGCAGAAATGGTTGATACTTGAGAGCGTCAGTCACCAAGCTAGTACCAACGCTTAGTAATTGACACTCTTGTATCAGAAGACTGAATAATTTTGTCTTGGCTTTTGTATGTGAATAGATAAACCTAATAAATTGCTGAATTAATTGGCGTTCAAATTGCAATTTTTATAGCACTCATCTATTTTGCTGACAATTAATTTCGTAACGATGATTTGAGGTGTAATTTGTAATTGGTTTTTGATTTGCGGGTACTTTTTGCTCTTCGTGCTTGGTTTATTCAAAATAGCACAAAAATTAGAATGTAAGTACTTAGTTAAAAGAGTGCATTTCAGTAAAAAAGAGATGGTAAGCAAAAACAAGAAAGACTTATTATTAATAACGTATGAAGGAAATGCTAAAGGTAGCTTCTTACTTCACTTGTGTTTCGTTTTTCACTTGAGGTATTGCTCAAGTAAAGACGTAAGCATTTCTTCAAAATCTCGATTATGAATAACTCAAGTGGCCAAAAGTCTTCTCAAGCGTACACTTGAGAAAAATCTCTGCTTAAGTGACGTCTATATTTGAGTTTCGCCTTTGGTAAAATATGTATACACAATGTTATGAAAGTGTTATTAGAAAAAAAAAGTAGCAAATACACCTACCAAATATACCTATTCCATATATTAATGTATTCAAAGCTATGGTTTACTCAAATGTACTCACATTTCTAGTATAACTTCAACCGTGACAAACAAAGTAAAGAGTATTGAAACTTGAAACACAATAAGATGCCGAAAATATTCCATAAAATGTTTTTTTTTTTTTAAACGAAGATTTTGAAGGAAAGAAATTGTGTGTATTTCCATTATAAGGGAAAACAAACATACTATAATGTAAGTATATAAATGCAAAATGAACAAAACGAACCACGACGAAGATATTTTGAATACTATGCAGCCACAGAAGCTTAAAAAAGTACCAGAAGAAACGAAAGCCTAGAAGTGAAAATGTCACGGCTCTTAAAATTTTATCATTACTTTTTTTATTGTTGGATCTCTTGGAATTTATTTTAATAGTATTATATATATGTTCGGTTCGTATGCATACCTTCCTATTGGCTTATTACTTTTGTTTGCTGTTTCCGGTTTTACTTTTCTTTCGAACGCAAAAAATAAAAAAAAGATTGCGTGGGACAAATATGCTTGAATAAATGAGACCATAATATTCATTGAAAGCATTCAGTATTATTTTTGTAAATTATTCCCTGACCACAAACTTACTTATGTAAATATTTTTTTTTATTTAATATTATTTTAATTCTAAAGACGTTTATAAAATGAAAGAAAACCCTTTTCTTTTATTGAGGGATATTTTAAAGTAAAATCTTAAAAAAATGTTTTTTTCTGTCTAAGTCTCAAAAGGCTTAGAATAAAATGCACAACTGGATCGCACGAACTTGCTCTTGCAGCTCAAAGTAAAAATATATTTGCTAGTCATTGAACAATTAAGTTTTTAGTAATTTTTATATCAAAAAAATATTTTATTATTTTTTTTTTGTAATATTGTTTTTGAAAAATTAAATAAATAAACAATAATTTTCAAAATCATAAAAAAACCAGTTGACAAATTTTAAATGAAATCGGTTGAACCACTAATGATATAACCGGAAATAACAAAATTATGGAAAATTTCTCGAAAAACGTGTTCATCATATTTCCGTTATTCGAATAACAAATAAGTAATTTGTACCAAATTTCATGAAAATCCGTCAACCCGTTTAGGCTGTGGCTCTCTGTACAGATGGACGCACACGAACAGACGAATAGCAAGTTCGTACAATTCAGTTCTACATTTTATTTAAATATCTGTTAAGTTTCGAAGAAATATTTTTACTTCTATCATATTTATTAAAACTTTTTACCATGAAACTTGTATCAATAAAAAAACACAAATAATTTTTTTTGTCAACGTTTACCTAACCTTGAAGACGTATCCGAAACGACAGTGGCGTTCGAAGAAATCAAGTACTATGTCATTTATTTATTCTATCATCATGTCCTGTGAAAAAAATCCGTTTTCTTGATTGTCTAAAATCTAAAGTACATATTAATAAATTAGATGATTTTTTTCAAGTTTGTTCACTAAATGTATGATAAGACCAGATATTAAATATGAAAATATGCAAAATTATTACGAGAATACTGTATACCTCATTGATAAGCTGATAGCGTTGCCGGAAATGATGTTTTGAGCATTATTATTGTGTGTTTTTTTTTTTCTAAAAATGTGAAACAAAATGTTTTTGGGGTTGTGTTGTAGTTTTACCGCAAGTTAAAACACACAAAGGCATCGAAAGTTAGAATACACGTTTAAAGTAAAAGGTTTTCCAATAAGAGGTGTTATTTTGATATTCAAAGAAATCATCGGATGTTTATTTCATTATAAAGAGGAAGGTATGCCGTTAATAATGAAACACAACATCAGCCAAATAGCCGCCAAGACCACGCTTACAGGACCATATCCTTTTCATGAAATTTTCCATAACCAAATCG
This sequence comes from Meliscaeva auricollis, assembly GCA_948107695.1. Taxonomy (NCBI): domain Eukaryota; kingdom Metazoa; phylum Arthropoda; class Insecta; order Diptera; family Syrphidae; genus Meliscaeva; species Meliscaeva auricollis. The sequence goes on from OX403618.1 coordinate 27,377,509, forward strand.
CATGTCCTCGATAGCCTCACGAATTTCATCTTTGAGGTCTTGAATCGACGCTGGGCTGTTGGCGTAGAATCACAAGATCTCGGTGGCCAATTGTGATCACCTCTTCGAGAGATAACACGGTCCGGAGACTTTTCCCGTAAAAGATCGATGGTTTCATTGCTTGTGTGGCACGTAGCGCCGTCTTGTTGAAAGTAAACGTTGTCCAGATCAATACCATCCAATTCAGGCCATAAAAAATCATTAATCATCTCTCGATAGCGCAATCCATTGACCGTAACTGTTGCTCCAGCCTCATTTTCGAAAAAGTAAGGTCCAATGACCCCGCGGGACCATAAACCGCACCAAACAGTCACGCGTTGAGGATGGAGAGGCTTTTCAACAATAACTCTTGGGTTTTCCGAGCCCCAGATGCGACAGTTTTGCTTGTTGACGTAGCCTCCGAGGTGGAAATGGGCCTCATCAGTCAAGATGATTTTTCGATGAAATTCCGGTTCATTTTCATGCATTTCAAGGACCCAATCAGCAAAGACACGACGTTGTTGATGATCAGCCGGCTTGAGTTCTTGTGTTAACTGAACTTTATAAGCCTTAAGACCCAAGTCTTTATGCAAAATACGGTGTAATGACGTTTGTGGAATGCCTAATTATAAGATCAAAAACTTTGGTTTCAGGTGCTCTAACTGCACATAAACCTATCGGCATTCAACAAATAATTTCGTAGGCACATTATGAAAAAAAAAATTTTGAGCGTGTTTTAGGGGCTAAGTCCCACTGTGCACCGGACGGCATGACGAAAACCCCTTTTTTGGACTTGCAATACAAAAAAAAAAAAAAATGTGCTAAAAAGTTTTCGAAAATGTCAACCCCAATAAACATTTGTTTTTTTTTTTTTTTTAATTTTAAAAACTTTAATAGTTTTGTCATCATTGCCAAATATTGAAAAATATTTCTAGCCAAAAAATAAAATAAGCCTTAAAGGAGCGTCGTCGCCGCATTGTAGTTATCCAAACAAAATATTCTGTTTTTTTTTTAGAAATCATTATGATTAAGGTACTTACTTAGTATGACTAACAAGCAGGCTAATATTGCTGCTAGAGCACCCATGCTCAGTTGTAACGTTTGACGCTGTTGAACGAATTCACAATTTTCACCCCAATATCCATCTGGACAGATACAACGATATCGAAATCTTGGTTCCAAATTAATGCAAGTGGCACCATTTAAGCATGGAAGATCCAAACATTCATTACGATCCATACAACCTTTGGCATCTGGTGACGTCACTCGTCCTTCTCCGCAACTATTTTAACAAATATAAATTTTTTAAGGATCACTTTTTAATTGATTTCGATTGATTGATTTTAAATGATTTTTAACTTTTATAAATTTCTAAATTTAAATTAAGTTTTAAGATATTTTGAGGTAAAATATAAAAAAATAAAAAAAAAACAAGGATACACATACGCAAGAAAAGATAGTTATTGTTTTGGCAAAATGAAAATAGAATAATCTTACATTTCATTTAAATTAGGGATGGCCAATGGTCAAAGATAATAAAGTCGTGAATTAATGAATAGAATATGCTTGTCTTTTGGTCAATTATATAGATGATTTGTTTGTAAGTATACACATATTTGGTGTCCTACACTGAGGAGTTTTCTACAGAAATTGTGTACATTTTCATTTAATTTAATTCTATTTTGCAGGTGTATGGGAGGGGATACATAAATTTGGTAATCCTAAGTCCTTAAAGACTTACGTAGTGCATAAAATTGTTTTCCTTTTGTTTTGTTTCTTTTATAAAAGTAGAATTTCAGGAGATGCCTTTAATAAATTAGTTTCTGAAATTTGTTCTTTAATAGATTCTCATACGAAAAAGAACATACTCGAATGTTATATACCTAACTGAATGTTATACGAGTATACGGGTAGACCGGACGAAAATAAATAACATTTGCATGAATAAGTATTAGATTGAAACTTAATTTCCTTGATGTTTGGGTTTGTCTTTTGTTTGTCTTTTAATAAACTGAAATAACATTGATGTGCATTTTCTGAAACATTGGTATTTAGGTAATGAAATATATTTTTCATTTGTGATTTATTACAATTTAATAGACATTTGCTAAGCACTGTACCTTTATAATATAATATTATGTTACATGCATACATTGGATTATTGTATAAGGGAAGATACAATATTGTGCAAAGAAAATGTTAGACAAGGGGAGTTGGGTGGCCAAAAGTTATGGTTCCTTTTTTGGTCCTTCGGCTTTGTATATTTTATATTTAAAATTAGATATCAAAATGATAAATCCCAAACTGAAATGAATATGCTATACGAGGCAAGTGGGTAAAAGGTAGTAATAACTAAAAATGGATTAAAGTTTTGCTTACAAAATAACTAAGAATAGAAATGACTTTTACTTAAATGGAAGAATTAGGTGGGGGTTATATGTATATTTAATATGCAATGCAATGCATAAATCCAAAAGCTTATACTCAGGTTCGGAAGTTGTTTTAATTGAAGTGAGATCTTTTGCAGGGACTCTTTTAACTCATTTTTATTTTCAATTTTGTTCATAGTTTTAATTACTTGTTTTGAATCTTTGTAAGTCAAATCTTTATAGCTTAAGAGCCGTCAGCAAATTTTGGGAGTATGTTAATAACCAAAATCTGAGCAAGGTACGCAGTTTTATAAGTAGGTACTAGTACCGCCGAGCGGTACAAATTTTACCGCAGAATTATGATATAAAAACTAAATTGTAGGACGAAGGCTGTCTGCACCTTTCAAATAACACCAAAATTGTCGGTAAGTTAGTTAAAAAAGGAGAAATAAAAATCGTGTTTATGTACGTATTAATATAATGATGATACACACAGCAAGTAATCCGCATTATTTACAACCAAAGCCCCTGAAGCGATTTTCTTCATATTTGGTCGGTAAGGGTCTGGGGCAATTCCCTAGTTGGAAAATCGAATTCTTTTCTTTGTTCCAAAATTAACGGTAGGTACTTGCAATACGGAAAGTTGGTTTTTCTCAAAAACTGCTCATTTACTTTTGTTTATATAAGGCCACACTTTTGAAATGAAATGAAGATTTTTAGAAATGTTAATAACGGTAGGTAGGTACCTACCACAAAAACATTTTTTTCATTTTTAAGTTTCTCTTAAACGGCTCAACCGATTTTGATGAAATTTCCTTACAACCTTAAAATTATGTAATAAATACAAAATTTCAAAAAAATAATTTTTGGATAGAATTTTTTGGATAAATCAATTTTTTTGAAAATGGGTAAATGGTACTGTGTAGAAATTTTCATTTTAGATGTCCATCAATACATTTTCTGACTTCAGATTCGAATTCAACACTTAAAAATCTGTGAATTATATATTTTGGGGTCACACAAGAAATTACACTCAGTTTTATTCATTACTATAGCTGACCCAGAAGACGTGGTCCTGCCCTGCAGAACGATTCTTATTGTGTTTTTACATTTGAAGTCTAATGGCATGCTTTTTATTAGTTACTAGACCATAAAAACAGTAGCAAGATTTTCAGTAATTTGTGTTGATAAATTTTAGTATTTTAAAATTTTTTTTATTCAAGTTCTCTTACAATATCTTTAGGTTTTCCATTTTAAGCATAGATAATAAAATAATTAGGCCATAAACAGCTCTTCACGTCAGAATCATGGAACAACGCAGAATACCGAGGAAAAAAAGTGAATAGTTGTGGAAGTCGTTAGTTAAAGTCTGTATTGTTAAGGTCATTCACCAGTATTTTGCACATTTATCAACGATATTTCGTGCTTTTTACCGAGCTAGTCGGTCGTATTTTGAAAATTTTCGATTTTTTGATTTTTCTGTGGCCTTACACAATTTTTTCTTCGGGCGAAGACAGGTTTTTCTTCCGGTATTTTATACTTTTTCCCGTTGTACTAATCTCCCTTCCCTAACCATTATTTGCTGTATTTCTTGGTCTTTCACCAGTGTTCCGCGGTAGTATGAGCTATTCTGCATATTTTTTTGCGACTTTTTATATGACCTCTTCCTTTACATTGCTATACTCTACGATATTTCGGCTCATTTTTCTACGGTAGCTATTCCGTGGTTATAACATCGGTAGTCCGAACTATTTTGCATATTTTATGCAACTTTTCACATTTTTTACGAGCCTTTCCGCGGCTTTTCTCTACTTTCATTGTTTTTCCGCGGTATTTAACGCTCAGCTCAAATAAAATAATCGTCGTGCACTTCTTAACAGCTAGCTAATAGTATGCAGTGAAAGGATAAACCCATCTACTGGCATCACCCTATAGCCAGCATTCCGTATTCTATTTCTGTCATGTATCAGATATGTCTAAGAGTAAATTTAAATGTGATTTCCTTCTTTTTTTCAATGCATGAGAAAACTGATCTAGGCCATGATTTTCAAAAGTCTTAATAGTTATTCTGCTATTCGGAAGGGAGACCAATGCAACAAATCTGAGATCTTTAAAATCGGTCCAGAAGATCTTGAGTTATAAATGGTGTATTGTATTATATTATTTCGCTATTTTATGTCGTTGCCATTAAAATGAGTTGGGGATCAGTTAGAATGATCTCTAAATTACTAATGAAAACCAAAAAAAAAAATCTAAATATTAGTCCAAAAAATAGTTCTAAGGGTGTACGCTAAAGTGTGTGTATATTGCAGGCTAAATGCTAAAAAGGTCTAGTTTTTGTGAACTCGTTAGTTTTTTGTCCTTGTTAATACTGAAATATGAATTATTAAGTTGGAGTCAATACTTAAGGACCTTTTTTGCATAACAGTGACTTGTTTCCAGTTCATTGTTTTCATTGCTTGTTTTGGCACCTTGCCGTATTGAAAAATACTTAGTATTTACATAAATCTTAGTTGTGGTGGATATTTGGCCTCTTCTCCATTATGCTAAATTATGTTTGTCCATGTTCTTTATGTGATAATTTATTTTAACAAAAAGTCAAAAATACAAAAAAAAAAATCCAATGTCAATATTCAAAACACACACATTTTCCGAAGGCCCTCTTAAAATACATATTATACACCATACACGTGCGAATTAAAGCCGATAAAAGACAACCACAACCGACCAAACATCCTGGCAATACATCTATTAGATTGATTAACTCTCATTTGAAATCGAATATCAAAAAACTAATTCACTGTTGCGAACGTGTCAGGAATTTTATTGGCATAATATTTTGTTTGCCAGAAGCAAACACACACACATACATACCATCTTTGCTTTTGTGTACCTGTACACTGTACAAGTTGACGACATGATACTCCTAAAATAAACATTTAATCATGAAACCACGAACCAAGGTAGAAAGCCCTCAAGAATAGCGCCTAAATAGTGTATAGTATATATAGGAGGTATGGATATCGTTAAAGTAGAACCTTCAGGGCAAATTGATTTATTGATGATGGGTATTGGGTACCCAGAGAAAACAAAACATATCCCAATTCTAACCACAAAAGATAACGAACGATGACTACAGATTACCTATGTGTATGAATATTTACGCCTCCTCATGTGTATCCTTTAGCATACAGCCAGTGTGGAACTAATTGTTTTATCGGAATACACCATCAAACCCATAACCAAGTAACGGAAACATTATCCTTGCCATATTTCATGTAAGTATGTAGAAAATTTCTATTCAAAAAGTATGTAAATAAAAGGACCTCCGACATCCACCTGGAAATATATTTACTTTACACACACGTCCGTCAGCTGTTGCAACTTAAATCCGTCTTTCAACGTAAATCCTACTTCCTATCGATATGCAACTAGCAGAATAAAAAGTTATAAAAAGGATATTCCGAGAAACAGCACAAATATAAAGATTCTTCCAAATCCATTGACTTTAAATTACTCAAACAAATACCAAGAAACTATTAACTTTGCCATCATCAATCTCTTGAAATCCTTTTGCAAAAAAAAAAAAATAAAAGATTTTTGATTGAAAGTAGAGCAAAGGTTAAATCATTCAAATAACATGGGAAAAAGGATATTCAAGGAATGAAAATGACATTTTGACAGGATGAACAAAACATAAAAAAAAAAATACTCACGTGCACTCGTATTCGTTCCATAAATCCACACAGTCAAACGGATCCGGACAGATTACATTCGAACAGGGCTTATTCGATGGACAGTTCTTTTCCAAGTTCCTTGCCATTGTTGCCTGACCCCATTGAGTGCCATTCATAGCCGGTGGTAATGGCAGGTGTTTGCCTTCCAATCTGTCAAATAAAACATCAAGTTTTTTTATACGCACGCACACACACACTAACACTACACAAATCAATAATGAAGAACCTACCTTATGTCATCAAGGCAACTCTTTTGGTAGTCCGCATATACTTCGAATGTCCTCACACCCGTATATTCGGCCTTTCCACCAGCAAATACGCCTTCCTGTTTGTCCACATTCAGCCATTGATGCCCTTCGAAGGTGAATGTTTCATTGTATCGTCGACCTTCTCCACCGTCCAGTTCAAGAGTTGATGCTGATCCGTATCGATTAATCCTTACCACGTGCCACTGTCCGTCATCGACTGTAATAGCATTGAGCTACAGGTCTCGCTCTTCATTGCGCAGGGAATTCAAATTATATCGGAAATGCAGGTGAGCTTCTTTGATCTCTAGGATGCCGTATTCACGATTGTGCTGGTCGCTCACACGGAAAAGCTCACCGCTCTGCTCTCTAGTCCGGAATCTCAGCTGAATCTGTGTGCTAAAACGGTCTGGTTCGAAACTCAATGCATACTTGACGTAACTCTGCTGTTTGAAGGTCGTTGGTATTGTAGACATGTTGCAGGAGGGTCCGGTCCAACCCGGATGACATTCACACCGCGCCTCACTTAAACTGCCCACACACTTGCCGTGCACCCAGCACTGTGCTGTTTGTGCGCTCTGGGCACAAACCAGTTCCGTCTGTGGGCAGCCTGATATACTGTTTCTCGAGAGACCCGGATGAGCCAAATCATACAGTTTGCTGTTGTGTACAACATTTCGAATACATCCATCGAAGCCATTTGTTGTTGGTGCATAGCGCCAAGAGTACAGTGCCTGGTCGAACCTTTCCCTATACAAACCTCCAACTTGCAATGGAGCATTTACATTTAGGTACTCGCTGAATGGTGGAATCAAGCCACTTGCCTGGCACGATGTATCATCAAAATCTGGTGGTGTGCCATCCTCCATTTCAGACACTTCGGCTGATTTGCAATAGTCTATGACCATACGAACATTTTCTTTGTCCCACAAGAGATCTACCCGATGCCATTCGCCATCGTCCAGAGTCTTTTTTGTCTTAACTCGCAGCTCGAGAGTTCCTGAACCAAAGTCAATGAGTAACCGTGGTAAACCACCCTCCAGTTCGAGTGAAATGAAATCCGATATCAGTATTTCATCTCGCTCCGGTGGCACTATCGGACCACTGTACAAAATCAGGCCATCCGGTTTGCTGGTGATGAACTCAAGACTCAGATGGGACTTTTCGCACATCTGCAACGATGGATACCAGGCCCATCCTTTGCCACGGAAACTTCTCGTTGTTTGTTGACAACGGGCCCCATCATAACCAGCTGGACAGGAACAATGGGGACCGTTACGAGACTCAATGCAGCGACCTTCATTGTAGCATGGAGTATTGCGACACGACTCACCCTTGCTGAAGTTTCTCGCTCCACATGTGCATTCGGCCAAGTTGTCCACCCGAACACTCACCAGAGAGGTTTTATTGGCGTCCACGATATAGGGTAGGGTCTTGATGTCCAGGGTATTCGTACATGATCCCTCACACATTTGGTTCTCGTACAAACACTCGTCGATTCCCACCATTGTAATGTTGATTCCGACGTCCTTCTCAATTTCTTCCCGATGCAAAAGCACAACACCGTTTAGTCGGACAGGTTTATAGTAAAGTGATCCATGGACTGAGAAACGAACGTCAGTTAGTGGCGGGTGTCGTCTCTTCAGTTGCACACTGAAGATATCAACATTCTCGCGGTCTGTGTTCAACAGGTCTGCTAACTTATCACGGAACCTGGCCATCTTGCTGCGACGTGATAGGCTCTGCGTGCGATAATTCCACACACGAATAAAGTCCTCATCCGAAATGCCAGCTATCCTAATCGATCCCGAATTAATGACTGCCTCATGGGGTATTTCACGCACTGTAACTGTTATATTGGCCGGAACATCAGTTTGTGTGTGTTTCCTATCGTAGACCTTGAATCGCAGGTGGTAGCGACCCTCGCGAGTTCCAGCTCGCATCGTCACCATGCCAGAGTCTTTGTCTAATTTGAATCGAGAATGCTCCTTAGCCTCCCAATAGAACTTCTTGTCGTCCAAATCCCAATCGTCCAAATCATAAACGTACACACGTCCCACTTGCGTGTCGGGCATTTGTCCCTGGTAGTTATAGACGAAAATGTCCTTTGAGCTTGGTTGCATATTGTTGTCGTTCACATCACCAATGACAACAGTTAGTGTACTGGTTGCAGTCATGGCCGGACTGCCATGGTCCTTAATCACAATGGGGACCAGGTATTCCTTTTGTTGTTCACGGTCGAAGGAGCGTAATGATGAAACTATAGCCATCCCATCACCGTTGGCACCCTCTGTGAAAGAAAGAAAAGAGAAAAAAAAAGTAAAAAAAAATACAAAATGTGTTTAAGAAATGAAGAAGGGAAATCAGTTTGGCGATGTGTTTCCAGAACTGGTCACAAGCAATTTGCAAATTGAGATTAGTGAAGATTTTTCAAAAGTTCTTGCCTATCTTTGTGAGTTGAGGTCCGGGTTGCTCTCTGTTCACTCATTTAACGGAGAAATGATCCGGACGGAGTGGAGTGGTTACTCATTGTTCTACCAACATATTATTATGTAGATTATATTGTTTGGATAAAATCCTGAAAAATCCATTTGATGACTATTCTTGTTTTTGTATACAGGTAGGCATGTTGTATTCTTTGGACAATAGAACATCCAGAATGCAGTTAAATTTTAATTTAAACATCAATATTGACGGGGATGATGGGTTTGAAGAGAATTCTTGTTTGTATACTGGGGGGTTCCATATGTTGGACTCAGGGACTTAGGTCACCCCCAGGCTGATAATAAGTTTAATAGGAAAATAAATTCAAAAACATGCGAGGGCACTTAAGACCGTTCCAAAAACTTAATTTGAGCATTTGAAGTCCTTATTAAAACTCAAAGGGCGTGGAGTAATGGGTGCGATTTGTAAAAAAAGGATGCCTGAAAAAAAAGTTTGGTGTTCCGAACCCTCCATGGGGGTTAGCCTTGACGTGGTGGGCGCAGGGGCTTACGGTGCTACTACACTGAAAGTGAAGAGATATGCGATCGCGAAACTTATTTCTGCAGAAGTGCCACCCATGGTCGACAGGTTGAAGTGGAGTGGAGAACGTAGGAGTAACTTTGAAACAAGGATATGGGTAATCCAAATGTTGACGACCCTGCCAAAGGTAAATTGGATAATGAGTTTCGGATCTGTGCATGCAATGCCCGGATGACGTAATAAAGGAATCATTCTACGGCTACGGACTTCTCGAGAGGACGTATTTTAGGTGCCCAAAGTACAATATCAAGATTGTTCTTGGTAACTTTTACCCCCAGATCAGAAACGACGACAAAAGGGCACAGCCTGCACGACAAAACTTCCAAAAATGGTCTCAAACTGATGGACTTTGTAGCGGCATGTTACGAACGGATCGGATGTTACGAACAAAATCGACATGAAAAAACTTATACCGCAAGAGATTGCTAGAATTTTTGATTATCGTGTCTCCCCTAATCTCTCAGATTACCCACTAACAGCACCAATTATAGACGAGCAGTCATTGCCAATTTGCCATTAGAAGTGCGGCCTCTGATGAAGAGAGTAGGCCGCGAAGTCTTCAAAAAAAAAGGGAGGAGTACCGACTTCTTAGAAGGAAGAAGATAGATCACGAATAGCAAGCATTCTAATTTATTGAGGGATGTTACGGCAGTGGTAATGTCCGTTAGTTCTATCAAAGGGGGAAACGATCTAGCCAAGGAAATCAGCCCAAAATAGAGGCTTGTAGTGGGAAAACCTTAGGAGCCACGAAATCGATTTTAAGGATCTAGAAAGAACACTTCTCGAAACTGCTGCCTCATGTAGAACAACTCATTCACCGTGGACGACCATCCATCCCCTCGACATATAAATTCTGTCAGTTTCTTTAAGAAAAAGATGCTTCCATTAATATTTGGTCTAGCGACGTCAACTCTGCCAAAAAGCTGACAATGCAGCAAATGAGATGGCTGGGTCACATGTGGCATATGGACACTAAAGCACCAGCCTGACGAGTTTGCGCTCCAACCCTGATGGATGGCGTGACAGAACAAGGCCTCATCTTAGATGACGCCATCAATTGGTGAAAGACCTCAACCAACTTAGTGTTCGAAACTGGTGGCAACTAGTTAGGAATGGGGCTACTTGGATAGGTTTGTTGGTTAAGGCCGATAAACATCTTGGATTGAAAGCGACATCTTAAGTAAGTAAGTGGCTAACTTAATTTTAATATTGCAGATAATAACCTAAATCAAGCGGATTCATTAAGACTACAAGCGATGAATAGGCTCGGGTCTTTTGCAGAATGAATTTGCTTCTGGCTTTGCGGTGCTAAAGGGGAGCTAGCCTGCCAGCCATCTTATGTGATGGTTCAGTTTTAGGATTGACATTTCAATCCTATCAGTATAAGGTTCAATAACTTTAAGATCAAGCAAAGGCAAAAATACTACAGGCAACGATTAAGCACTTAGTTATTGTGGATTTAGTAGCAACAGCTTTTGAAAGATTCCCGCTGATCAGTGATCATCAGTTTCTGCCTTCATTGGCCAGAACCACGCTTTACTATTTCACAAACATTTTAGGTCACAAGAGTTCTGGTATCAAACTGGTGATAGTTTAGGTTTCTTAGCTGGTGCTCTTAAAGTTTGCATTTCTACTTCTATGTTGTACAGAAAAGTTTTCTTGGCATCGTTCGTAAGACGTACGATCGGGTTCGTGTCGACCTGACGAAAAAGATTAAAAAATGTTTGTACGATCTGAACCACAACATGTCGCTGGTCTGTTAGGAAGCTAGGTACTACATTTTGGGACGAGGCATTTCAGGTGGAAATATATCAACGCTTGAGCTAATGAGGTTCTCAAGGCAAGCATTGAAACAGAAGAAAACCGTATCTAGCAAGCTGTGATCAGGATGAAGGTGTTTCGTGATTTCAAACTCATAGTTGCAGACAGTAAACTAAGCTAGAAATCGAGCTTAGTGGAGGTACCTCTAGCTATGTCATAAGTTAATATGTAAGAATGAGTGGAAGAACAACAATTATATAAGTAGGCATTACCAACTTTTGGACTTCTTTAAAATTTGTTCTCCTACAGTAGTCCACCACTCAAGAAATCCTAAATTTATTAATAAGACTTATCAACATCAATCAAAACTCACTTTGATCCTGTTCAACCTTGAAAGATGACCGAATAATATCATCTGCACCTGGATCCAATCGAAACTGGAACGGTGGTCCATTGCTCTTCGATCGATCATCATCGTCAGTGGCAAAAATTTCGACCACTTTACGTGGCGGCACATGCTCCAGCAACATAGACGTATAGTCCTTTAGAAATTTCGGAGCATTATCATTTATATCTTGTACAATCACAGTTAATGTTGCCGTAGCTGTTTTTGCTGGAGCACCACCATCAATGGCTAAAATCTTGACTTGATGGCGTGACAAAACTTCACGATCCAACGAACGTTGTAGCGACACGGAACCATTTTGATTTATCGCAAATTGTCTTTGTCGATCTGATGAGCGATCTATCGAATACGACACCTTACTTTTGCCACCGTGGTCCGGATCGGTGGCTTTGAATTTCGCCAACTCACTGCCAATTCTCGTATCTTCATACACAGACACCTCGATGTTGGCCTTATCAAAGTGTGGCTCATTGTCATTGACGTCACGAAGTTTGACAACCACCCACGAGTATGCAACATGGTATTTGTCATTATCGTTGTCATCGCCTCTATCGTTAACTTGTATGCGAAACCGAAAGCCACTGCTTTGCAGTTGGTCTTCATAGTCAAGAGGTTGAACGATTTTCAAACTGCCCGTTCCGTCATTGTTCCGGACCATTGTAAATTTGTCTGCTCCATAGCCACTATTATCAATTACTTTGTACTGGAATTTATTTGTTTCGTCCTCATCGTGCACTGTCACCGTTAGAATGGGCATTTCCGGCAAGCTGGTCCCATTGGTTTCATCCACCTCTGCAAACCATTCGTCCTTTGTGAATTGTGGCGGCATATCATTAATGTCTTTCACACGTATCAATGCTGTGCCCGTACCCTTGAGTCCACCGCCATCCATCGCAACCACTTGTATTGAATAATCTGGGGTACGTTCTCTGTCCAAGCAACAACTAGCTGTTTTGATTACTCCCGTTTCCGGTTCAATTTCGAATATGGGCGCGCCAGTCTCCTCCTCGATGACATTTTTCTCAATGGAATACACCAGTTTTGCATTGAGTCCCTCATTTGGGTCATCATAATCGACGGCTGTCATTGTCATAACAACAATGCCAGCTGTACCGTTTTCTGTGACATTACCAGAGTACACTCCCTGTGGGAATACTGGGGCATTGTCGTTGATGTCCTTTAGATTAACTTGCACATCAGCATAGCCAACCAAGCCTTCACCGCCTTCATCTTGTGCAAAGACTGTAAATCTCCACTGAGGTTTTCCGTTGGGTTGATCACGGTCCAAGGGCTGCAAATTAAAAACCAAAACGACAAAAATGTTAAAAATGTTTTTCATAATGTAAGTAATTGTTTTTTTTTTTGAATTCTTGCAAAATGTGTGTATGATAGAATAAAAAGTGGCATAAATTGAAGCAGAAATGATAGTGGGGAACGCCCCTGGTTTGTTTATTTATATATTTGGGTCTCCAAGAAATGACTACAAAAGCATTGCACATATACCATCTTAGCCCTAGAGAGTCAACAAGCAAGAATAATTCATTTAACGCGAAATGAACTTTTACTTCTACATTATATCGTGGGCCTCCTCACAGAAGTAGAAGAGAAACAAAAATAATTCTGTGACCGGAGAACAATAATTTTTTGGAGTTTTACTTCTTTACCGGCGGCGGCGTTTATAAAAATATTCAACCAGTAATAACACATATGGAGACTTTTTTCAGCCCATTATTTCTGTTTTTTTTTTTTAAACACAAACACTATAAGTAGGTAGACAGTAACAACACACTTACATTTTATGCTGGGTTTGTTTTTTACTTGCTCTATAGGGCAAGTATTTGTTTCGTGAAAAAAATCGAGATTTTAATCAAAACCAAAATTACGTACATTTGTACGGAGAGTCACAGCCCAAACGGCTTAACGGATTTGCATGGAATTTGGTACAGATTTCTTTTTGTAATTTCCAAGGATGTTTCTTTTTGTTTTATTTTTTTAATATCTCGATTAAAACGAATACCTCCCATATAATGGTTTCGAGTTATTGGATTTTTTCGAAAACGGCTCTGACGATTTTGATTAAACTTGGCGTTAAGTTATAAGAGATTGTAACAATACGGAATGATGAACACATTCGTTAAATTTTCCATAATTTTTAGTTATTTCCGTATGTATCATAAGTGGATCAACTGATTTCATTCAAAACTTGTGACCAGGTTGCTCTCATCAATAAAAAGTATTGTGTATTTAGTTAAAAAAAAAAATAAATTTGTTAGATTTTTTTTTCAATATATTTACAAAAAACATTATCATTAACAACTTTGAACTACAATAGCAAGTTCGTACGATCCATTCGTGCATTTTATTTTTATTTTGCACACTCAATGAATTTATTAAATTACAGAAGTCAGCCATTGTTATTGATATCTGACTAATTCATTTTCTACACTATAAGTAATAGAAAGAAAATAGATAGTGTAATGTAAAATTCGGACAAAACGGTATTTTTTGAAATTCCACTGGGAAATTAGGGTAAAATGAGATAAAAGAAAAGAAAAGTTATTGTACATTTTGAAAAGTATAAGGAAAATAATTGTAAAATTAATTTTATTGAATAGATATATTGAAATGATGATGAGTTTTGGTTAAGAAGAAATTCTAAAAAATCAAAAATTATTTTCAAAAATCTAACATTTTTGTAGACCTTTGAAAATGATGTTGGTGTAAAATTGATGCTCTATTGAAAAACTTATTATGCAATTTGATAGATAATGAAACAAATAAAATGCACGTACCTGCTCTTGTAGATAAAGTGACTATTTATGCTAAGCCTTTTTAATTAAAAATTTGTAAATGCAGTTAACCTTTGTGACGAAGCGTCACACTTCCTTATTATTTCCTATATGATTATCCGCAGCCGCATACGACTGCGATGGTAGTATAGCGAGCCGAACGAACAACAGCAAAACAGAAAGGGAAAGAGAAAAACAAACAACACACACAACAGATTACGTCATGCCAGATACACATGATCTCTTGACGGGCGTATTTAATTTGTAACTTTAACATTTGTTCGATTCAGTTCACATGCAGTGTTGTCTCACAAATGCATAAGAGGAGGCAAAAAGTGTGATGAAATTGTCTTTTGATTCCGTCATAGTGAACGTACAAATCTCGAGTACCGACAATCATTGGCCCAGAACAAAGCAAGCTTTAAGAGTCCGCTCTAGAAAAGTAGGTATTCTGAACTTTTTTTGAAATGATAGTAGTAGTTTATATTTAAAGTAGAAAATATATAGTAGACCGTATTATTAGGTATTGTAAGCCTTATATTTAATATAACTAACATTCAGGGTTTCTTTCAGATTCCCAAAGAACTTTCCTTAGACTGCCTTCCGAGGTGATCTTTGGACACAAGTGTGAGTTCCGCAAGGTTCTTCTTTGGTTCTCCAGAGACATTCAGGGTTTCTTTCAGATTCCCAACGAACTTTCCTTAGACTGCCTTCCGAGGTGATCTTTGGACACAAGTGTGAGTTCCGCAAGGTTCTTCTTTGGTTCTCCAGAGACATTCAGGGTTTCTTTCAGATTCCCAAAGAACTTTCCTTAGACTGCCTTCCGACGTGATCTTTGGACACAAGTGTGAGTTCCACAAGGTTCTTCTTTGGTTCTCCAGAGACATTCAGGGTTTCTTTCAGATTCCCAAAGAACTTTCCTTAGACTGCCTTCCGAGGTGATCTTTGGACACAAGTGTGAGTTCCGCAAGGTTCTTCTTTGGTTTTCCAGAGACATTCAGGGTTTCTTTCAGATTCCCAAAGAACTTTCCTCAGACTGCCTTCCGAGGTGCTCTTTGGACATATAAGGTGAGTTCCTAAAGGTTCTTCTCTGGGACTTGTCCAGAGACATTCAGGGTTTCACCCAGATTCCCAAAGAACTTTCCTTTGAGTTCCTCTTCGAGGTCTCTTTGGACATCTGTGAGTTCCGCAAGGTTCTTCCTCTGGTTTGTGTGCCAGGGACACTTTAGGTGAGTTCCGAAAGGTTCTTCTCTGGGTATTGTCCAGAGACATTAAGGGTTTCCGTAACGATCCCCAAAGGCCGTTCCTCGGGGTTCCTCTTCAAGGGGCTCTTTGGACAAGTATATGAAATACTTTATTATTCTTTTTAAACCGAAACATTGTCGAAAAGTGTAAAAATTATAAAAACTAAGAAAATTGAATAAAAGCTGAAATTGAAAATCAAAACTTTGAAACCAACAAGTGTTTACATTTATCGGAGACTTTGTCCTTCAAGCCCAAGTTTGTTGCTTCTTTGGGAAGGATCCTGGAAACCGGCGAGCTTACCTCAGCCTTTGATAAAAAGCATCACACCTTAACCTTAAAACAAAGTATGCAATTTGATTTCTTCTACAATGATACTTTTTCAGAAAAAAAAAAAAAATTTTAAATCGTTAGAGCCGTTTTAAAAAAAAAAAACTATTTTTTCCATATAAAATTTTGCAAGGACTTTTATAAAAAAAATTTGTACTCCATTTTTAAGATATTATTTATCAACATCTAAAAACTAAAATTTAAAAAAACAATATTGAATAGCTATTTTCAAAAAAAAAATTTCAATTTTTTTTTAAATCCAAAAAAAATTATTTTTGAAATGTTTTTTTATAAAATATTATTACGGCAACTTAAAAGCATCCATGTAAAAAAAAATGGTTGAAATTGATTGAGTCATGAAAGAGAAAATCAGAATTAAAAAAAAACGGTTCTATGGCAGGTACCGTTAATAACGGTTTTTGAACAAAGTGATTCTCATTTAAAGATAGACCTTACCTAAAGATATGAACATGATTTTTTTAATCAAAATCGTAGCCACGATTTTTGAGAAAAATGAGTTTTTATAAAACCGGTATATGACATGTACCGTTATTTGGGGTAAAAAAAAAAATCAAAAAAATGTCTGGGAATATTCTAAAAAAAAACGCCACATAATAAGTTTAAAGTAAATCGACCCATCCGTTTAGGCTGTGGTCTCTGATACATACAGACAGACAGACAGACAGACAGAATTGTCGGACCTACTTTTTTCTCATTCTCTATCATCGTAATGTCATGTTTGATTGTTATCTTAACTTTTTTTTTTACGAATGCATAACTTGATATATGGTACCCATATGCAAGTAAAAATTAAGCGTCTACTACGGATTATATTCAATATGCTCCGTGACGGTTTTGTGGAGCTTTAAAAAAATACAAAATACATACTTTTTAGAAAGATTATGTGGGTGATTTAATTGTTTTTAAAAGATTTATGTGTTGTCTATACATGTGTGAAGAAATTAGATTTTTACACATTTTTTCAATAAAAACAGTAAAAACAAGATTTTTCAGTCCAATTTTTTTGACCGTTTCCAACGGTATTTTATTTTTATCATTTTTATTTTTACATTTTCAAACCTGAAATTTACACAGCCATTAGATATTAGATAAATACATTTTTTTACAATATCTTCAATAGTTTTCTGTAGTCTGTGAGCCGAGATAAAGGTAAAACGAGTTTTATTTTCGTGGCGCTTACTCACTATTTACTCTTAGCGTCATAAAATTATGATTTAACTCTAATGAGCATCACCTTTAATTTAATATATCCCACATAACTGTACATGCTATGAAATCCTTCGTAAACTTCAAAAGAGTTTAATAAAAATTCAACAAAATCCAACAAAATTGTCTGCTTTGGTCGTCGGACTCGACCAGTGGAGAACGGTACCGTTGGCTCACAAATGGCCTAAAAAATTTGTTACTTCTTTATTTATTTTCAGATTTTAAATATTGAGATGTTTAAACTTACCTGAAATATCAGGCTACAATAAAGTGTAATTTTACTTGCAATATAGGTACTATAGGGCAAGTTTAGGATTCGTAAACAAAATCGAACTCGATATAACAATTCCCTAGAGGGGAAATTGAAATTCTTTTATTAGCACCAAAACTAAAGGTACGTGCCATACAACAATTAAGGAAAAGTTGAATTTTCTCAAAAATTTTAATTTTTGTGTCTACTTTTTATAGCAGGGTCATACTTCTGAAATGAAAGAAATGTTTGTAAAAATTCTACTAACGGTACCTGCCATAGAACCATTTTTTTCATTTTTGATTTTCTCTTAAACGACTTAACCAATTTTGATGATTTTTACCATGGGTACCATATATCAAGTTATGCATTCGTACAAAAAAAAAAAGTTTAGATAACAATCAAACATGGCATTACGATGATAGAGAATGAGAAAAAAGTGGGTGCGACAATTCTGTCTGTCTGTCTGTATGTATCAGAGACCACAGCTTAAACGGATGGGTCGATTTACTTCAAACTTGGTATGTGGCGTTTTTTGGAGACTATCCCCAGACGTTTTTTTGTTTTTTTTGACACCAACTAACGGTACCTGTCATATACCGGTTTTAGAAAAACTAATTTTTCTCAAAAACGGTGCCTAAGATTTTGATTAAAAAAATCATGGTAAAGTCTATCTCTAAATGAGAACCATTTTTTTCAAAAACCTTTATTAACGGTACCTGCTATAGAACCGTTTTTTTAAATTCTGATTTTCTCCTTCATGACTCAATCAATTTCAACCAGTTTTTTACGTGGATGCTTTTGCGTTTCCGTAATAAGGTTTAATAAAAAAAAAATTTAGAAAACTATTTTTTTGGATTTAAAAAAAATCTTTTGAAAAATCATTTTTTCGAAAACAATTCCTTTTTTTTTTTTTTAATTTTAGTTTATAGATGTTGATAAATAATATCTTAAAAATGGCGTACCAATTTTTTTTTATAAAAGTCCTTGCAAAATTTTATATGGAAAAATTAGTTTTTTTAAAAAATTGCTCTAACGATTTTCGAAATTTTTTTTTCTAAAAATGTATCATTATAGAAGAAATCAAATTGCATACTTCGTTTTCGGGTTTAACTCATTTAAGAAGCTGTTTTAGTTATTTGAAAATCGAATTTAATGCTTTTTGAATTGTTTTCTAAAACTGCATTTAATATTTTTTACTTAAAACGACTGGGTCGCAAATACGTGCGACCCAGTCGTGCATTTTATTTTTTATTGAATTGAATTGAATTGAATTGAATTAAATTGATTAACAGATTTATTGAATATCAAAATATTTTTTGAAATTTTAGGTGTAGTTTTATAGAAATTTAAAATTATTTATTTAAGTAGACATAGTTAGATATTATAAATGGTACAATTGGTCAAAGGAGCATAAAAAGTGCATTTTGTTCGATGGTTTTTCGGTAGTATATCCTTTACAGTCGTTGATTTTAATTCAGTCAATAAACTTTGTATCGCATTGTTAAAGAGAAATACAGGGGTTTAGTCATAAGTTTCATAAAAAAACACATTATGGTTCTTTGAAAAAAATTTCCTTTTAGAACTTCTTACTATACATTTCTTAAATATTTTTATTATGAAATGATTTCATAATGATGCTTCTACGCTGTTGCTATTTCTGTGTTTTCCTGTTCAGAGCGGAAGAATTACAGTTAATTACACTACGGGAGTTAATTACGCTACCTATTGTTTCCACAAGACAATATAAAAACATCGGACATCGGTAAGACTTAACAATATAAATCGTTCGGTCAGGAGAATTTCAGTTAAGACACAAAAAACTGAAATCAGAAACCTGCTCTTGGAAATGTTTGTAACTAGGTTTTGTAAATGTATAAATTTGATGTGGGACTGGACTAGAAAAGTTTTTGTGTCCGGGAGTAAAACCCAAAAAAGAATTTTAAGGAATTTCGGTTTTTTATTTTATGTGTCAGCTGCCGTTGTTTTATTTCGACTGCGTTGGTGGTTTATGTAAAACTCTGGATGCTGGCTTAGTGTATTTGCCTTTAACCGAGTTTGTTGTATAATATGTATATTTTTGTATACAGAACCAGAATAGTACTGATGCATCTATACATCAAATATAGCTAAGCTAAAATTTTCAACCATTCAATTGTGGTTGGGGTCCAGATTTTGTACAAATACTTATACACATGATGGACCCTAGGAACGCAGCCACATTTGTACTGAAATATCAAATAGAAGCGACTATCATGTGCGCGGCACATGGGTATATAATATTATA
Source organism: Meliscaeva auricollis (assembly GCA_948107695.1). Classification (NCBI taxonomy): domain Eukaryota; kingdom Metazoa; phylum Arthropoda; class Insecta; order Diptera; family Syrphidae; genus Meliscaeva; species Meliscaeva auricollis. The sequence continues at coordinate 27,397,194 of OX403618.1, forward strand.
CTTGCAATAGCGGAAGTATATATACCTACCCTTCAACCAAAAAAATTGATAAAGCTAAAGCTGAAATGAGGAAATATGAGTAGATACTCGTAAAGAATAGTGTATCTTTTTAGAAATTCGCATTCTGTCTACTAATTGAAATTAAATGTCATTTACGAAACCATAATTCCTAATACAGTGAATGTATAGATTTTCGTCGTCAAAATAGCGTATCCAGATCATTATAAGAAGATATTACCTCAGGTCAGAAGGAATAAAGTTTACTTCGTTGTACCTACTTGATATTTAACTGGCGCGGTGACCGATAACAAGCAGCGACATCAATTCTTTTGGCTGGCACTGTTGAGGCCAAAAATGAAAAAAACATTGATATAGTTGCTAAAGTGAAAATCAGGACGAATTTGAGGACATGTTTATTACCAACATTTTCCAAAATAGGTATAACTAAGACCCGAATAAATCGAATATAACGTCAGTGTATTATGTAGATACATATATGCCCAAAATTTGAGGAAGTGCACTAATTGGACTTACTTAAGTGTCAACTAAAATTTTAACAGTAACTGATTTTATTTTGACTGAAAAATTTGATAAATTAAAGCACGATGCAATTTTTACTTGCGATATAGGTACCCTATAGTATCTATATCGCAAGTAAAAATTGCATCGTGCTTTAATTTATCAAATTTTTCAGTTTTTCAAGTTTAGGATTCGTAAAAAAATCAAACTCGACATAACAATCAGACATGCTATTTCGATGATAGAGAATGCGAAAAAAGCGGGTCCCGCGATTCTGTTTGTCCGTCTGTCTGACTGTGTATACCTCCAGCTACAGCCTAAGCCGCTTAACCGATTTTCTTGAAACTTGGTGTTTGGAATTTGCTGATTCATTAAAGGAAAAATTGAAAATTTTTTTTAAGGACCAAAACTAACGGTACCTGTCATGTCATAAGTTTTTTTCAAAAACGGCTCTAACGATTTTGACTCAAATTTATGTGTCAACTTTTGAACACACTTTTTTAAAAAAAAGATTCGTTTTTTTTTTCATTTTAGATTTTTTCTTAAACCACTCAACCTATTTTAATAAATTTTGTATGCGGAAGCTTCTTAACAATTTAACAATTATTTGATATAAACATTTTCCAAAAAATAGTTTCTTGGATTTTTAAAAAATGTTTCAAATTTTTTTTTTGAAAAATCAATTTTTCGAAAACGGATCATAGTAGGTACTTTTTTGAAATTTTGGTTTTAGATATGCAATAATATTATCTTGAAATTGGCATACCAATTTTATTTTTAAACACATTTTGAGAATTTTTCTATATAAAATTATTATTTTTTTTTAAAAACGGCTCTAACGATTTTCAATTTTTTTTTCTAAAAATTTATCTTTCTCAATCAAATCAAATGGCATACTTTGTTTGGAGCTCAAAATAATTTAAAAAGTTTTTTATGTAATTTTAGTAATGAATTTAATTTTTTTTTATATCTTATAAAATTATTTATTTCTAAAAACTTTATACAAGAAGCTTTAACGTCCACAGCAACTTTGACCCTAAGAGCAAGTACGTGCGATGAAGGCGTGCATTTTATTTTATCACAAATATGATACAATAACCATCAAAAAACGATGTTTAAGGGGTTAAAATCTCTATAAAATTATTTAGACAATTGTATAGAGTTTTTATAGCCTTAATAAACTATATCAAAGACTTTACTGTAAGATGTACCATTCGTGGGTTACAGCACTTACAGAAAAATAAAAAAAAATTCACTGCAATTTGAATGGAAAGACGAAAAGTGCTTTGCAGGCGTACTGAACATTTTTCTTAAGAGCTGACTTTTTACAAGGCTCATTTATTAGCCTAAACAAAACTTTAGAGCTTGCCGCAGCATTCCGGGAGAATCTTTTTTTGAATCACCCTAATGTCCTATAATCTATAATGTAAGTTTTATCAAATCCTTATTGGTACCATATCTAATTGCTATAAACGTTCTTCAAAATATATACATACGTATACCTCTAATAGTAAAATTTAATATATATGTATAGAGGTATTCAGATGAGGTATAAAGGTACATATACTACTAAACAACTCACCTTAAGGACAAATATCTCTCCAGTTGTTCGATTAATATCGAATTTGCTATTGGCTAGATTATCCGTATCAATTCCTTGTCCAGTAAGGAAATATATGATGTTTTGTGGTCGATCCTTGTCCCCATCAGTGGTTGTGACCTAATTTCCGATACAAAGACGAAAACAAATAAAAACAAATTAATATTAGATTCTGTGCTTAGACCAATATATTCAGTCTATGTTGATATACCTTGCATAAAAGTACGGAATAATAATAATAACATCTATAAGTAATACATATATTATATAACACACCTCATAATGCAGGTACAAGTAGTACAAGTGATGGAAGCATATACAAAATTTCCAGTTAAATATAAGTCTAAGCACTACACACTTACCACCTGAACATGCAATTCACATAACACCCAAAACAAAAAGCTGTTTTAAAATGTACTTAATTTTTTGTGTGAAATACAATTTAAATTAAAATAAAATAACCAAAAACACATTAGATGTATTCGAAGCACAAAAGTTAAGTTAATGTAAATGTAAATACAAAAAGTTCAACTTCTATCTTTGAATGAAATCCCTTAATTTTTAGGTTTTAAATGTTGTAACACTTTCCATACTGCTGCTAATATAAACAAAAAGTAGGTGTGGTGTGAAAATTTCAAAACAACCGCACTTAAGCTTAAGCTTATAAAAAGCAACTTTCTGAGTCATGATTTTAGCACAACACATCGTACGAGGCATACACAACAACAACACAAAACACAACGGCGGCGCCGACAATCAACAACCCACACAGTCAATTTGTGTATTTTGAAATGTTTGTGTTACTGAAATGCTATTACGTTTCCTTTCAAAGTGCAGACAAAAAGGTCCCTATGCTATAAACTATATCAAATCCAGGGTCCCATATGCCAAGCGATTTATTGTGTAGGCAGTAGGCTGTAGGGTTTTATTGATAATTGAAAAAAAATATAATTTCAAAATAATAAAAAGTAACAGTTCATTGCAAATGTTTGCAGTTTTGGATTATTTCGTTGCAGGACTTACAATATAAAAATTATATTTATTTATTTCTCAGCTTATTGGGAAAAAATATTAAAAAGAATTTGAATGTTTTTAAGACCCATTCAACATAATAACGCTCATTGACCTGAAAACTGTGATAATTCTAAAAACTCGATTTTGCAAAAAAACTTGGTAAGAGTTTCCAAATTGGTACATTATAGCTATCAATGAAATAATGGCATATTCTTGCTTCTAACGGTTAAGGAAGACAAGATTATTGCTAGGAATTTTTTTCATAACATGAGGGCTGGTAAAACGAATAATTATCTGCATCATCAACTACAAAAATCCCGTTTTTTTGGGTCATGACAGTCTTCAAGTCTTAAAATTAATTTAATTGTATGACAGTATACCACTAATTACACTGGCCTCCAAAAAAAACCTCTAATAGGAAAGTATGAAATTTCTATAGTGTTGCCACTTGCTTAGATAGTTATGGTGTAAAGAAGGCAATTCAGAGGAAAACCAATAAAAAGGATACTATTTTGTGCTTTTCAAAAGGACTGATTTTTATGGCTTTTTTAACAATTTTTTTTTTGAAGAATACAGAAACCTTACAAAAAGTTGGTCAAGACCTACATTTGGTAATTTTGTCTTCATTTGTTCTACGGTTGTAGCGAAAAATTTTCATATTTTAGATTACGCAAAAAAAAACTATAAAAAAAAAAATATTTTTTGTTAGTTTTTCAATGATTTCTCATGTTTCCCGTAATAAATTTACAAATTCGTGCTCAGCATCCCAAAAAACATACATTTAAGCATTGTAAACTAAAGGGTTTTCCAATAAAAGGGTCATTTTGAATAGCCCGCTATTTCGGTAGCTGTCACTTTTGAAGCTGTCACTTTTTGACATTTGACAAGTAGACTACACTATTAATAAAAATGGAACGATACACGCTTCAACAACGCATTGAAATTATTAAAATTCACTATAAAAATGGTGAAAATTTGGCAGAGCCGGTTCGTGAAACTAAAACATTTTTGGGTGGTCGTGAAGCACCTTGTCGGACCGCAATACAGAAATTGGTGGACAAATTCGAGCTGTTGGGACAAGTTAGTGATGTGAAGAATAAAACCCGTGCACGTCGCTCAAGAACAACTGAGAATATTGCTGTTCTAGCCCAAAGTGTTGAAGAAAACCCAGGTTTGTCCATTCCTCGTCGTTCTTTGGAATTAGGTATTCCACAAACGTCATTATACCGTATTTTGCATAAAGACTTGGGTCTTAAGGCTTATAAAGTTCAGTTAACACAAGAACTCAAGCCGGCTGATCATCAACAACGTCGTGTCTTTGCTGATTGGGTCCTTGAAATGCATGAAAATGAACCGAAATTTCATCGAAAAATCATCTTGACTGATGAGGCCCATTTCCACCTCGGAGGCTACGTCAACAAGCAAAACTGTCGCATCTGGGGCTCGGAAAACCCAAGAGTTATTGTTGAAAAGCCTCTCCATCCTCAACGCGTGACTGTTTGGTGCGGTTTATGGTCCTGCGGGGTCATTGGACCTTACTTTTTCGAAAATGAGGCTGGAGCAACAGTAACGGTCAATGGATTGCGCTATCGAGAGATGATTAATGACTTTTTATGGCCTGAATTGGATGGTATTGATCTGGACAACGTTTACTTTCAACAAGACGGCGCTACGTGCCACACAAGCAATGAAACTATCGATCTTTTACGGGAAAAGTTTCCGGACCGTGTTATCTCTCGAAGAGGTGATCACAATTGGCCACCGAGATCTTGTGATTTAACACCTTGCGACTTCTTCTTTTGGGGCCACGTGAAAGATAAGGTCTACGCCAACAGCCCAGCGTCGATTCAAGACCTCAAAGATGAAATTCGTGAGGCTATCGAGGACATAGGGCAGCCACTTTGCGATTTGGTTATGGAAAATTTCATGGAAAGGATATGGTCCTGTAAGCGTGGTCTTGGCGGCCATTTGGCTGATGTTGTGTTTCATTATTAACGGCATACCTTCCTCTTTATAATGAAATAAACATCCGATCATTTATCTCCAAAAATGTCATTTTTCTTTGAATAAAAAATAACCTCTTATTGGAAAACCCTTTATTACTTCAGAAGTTTCCACCTTTAAAAACGCTTTAGTTGGACTAAAGACAGTATTTTGAACAAATCATAAATTTCATTTTGCAATATCTTTGCGGCGAAAGCGAATTTTTAAATGATCAAAAATGATTTAGACAGATGAAATGCACTTTCCCCATTAATCATTTTGTAATAAAGTGTTTACCAGTGAAGAAATTCGACGTTAAATGTACTACAAAGAATATCATATTAGCGTGCGAAAATACTTTAGAAAAGTATAAGTTTGTTTAAAGGCGATTTTCGTTGCAGAATAGTTTTATCATTGGAAGATCTTTGTATATTTGTTTTTGCAGCAGTTTTCTAAAATTATAATAGCTTATTAAAATAAAATATGAATAACATTTGTAATCAAAAATTATTCAGTACCGTTTTAAGATGTCTAATGTACGCAGACGATTTGAAAATCTTTCGGTGTATAAAATCTGAACAAGATTGCATATTGCTGCAAGAAGATCTTCAAAAATTGTCAAATTGGTGTTGGATTAACTCCTTACACCTTAACATTGCTAAATGTCAAAGTATAACGTTTTGCCGAAAACGTACATCAATTAATTTTTCCTATAGTATAAATAATATCTTTTTATCTATACTAACCTTTAAAAAAGATCTAGGGGTAATTTTTGATCAAAAACTTGATTTCTTAAAACATATAGACTTTTTAGTTGCCAAAGGTAATTCTATGTTAGGATTTATCTTGCGTAATTCAAAAGAATTCTGTGATCCTCACACATTGAAATGTCTTTTTTTTGCGTTTGTTAGATCTACTCTTGAGTATTGCAATACTATTTGGAGCCCTTTGTACGAAGTTCACTCTTTTAGAATTGAGAAAATTCAAAAACGCTTTACAAGGGTACTAGTTAAAAGGCTTCATTGGAACATTGATATGCCATCCTATGAAACAAGGTGTAAATTATTTGGAATCTTGCCCCTTAATATTCGTAGAAAGTTCTCTGGAGTTATGTTTATTCGTGATGCTTTAACTAATCATATTGATTGTTCGGAAATTTTGAGCTTAATTAAATTCAATGTTCCTGCGAGGATGCTTAGAAACCAAAATTTGTTTAACATTCCATTCCACAGAACAAATTATGCTGCTAATGAACCATTAACCAGGTGCTTAAAAGAATCCAACACTGTTTGCGATATGATCGATTTTTGTCTTGGTAGATTTTCTTTTAAAAACAATTTACTCGTTATTTTGAGAAACCTTAATGGTGGAAATGTTTAATATATATTTATTTATTTATTTATTGTTTTTTATTCATTATTGATTTTGTACGTATATTATTATTATTTTGTTATCGAGTAATCACTAAAGCATTGTAACTTTGTTTGATGAAATAAACACTAAAGATAAAGATAAAGAATACTTTCTTACAAAAAATTTTTAAATATTTGTTTTCATACCAAAACTAATGGGAATTTAGTATTCTGGTTTATTTTGTTCATTGGAACATTAAAAAAAAAAAAAAAATACAAATTTGTGGTACTCCCCATAGAAAAGTGTAATTTTTGGAAGGTTGTTGTTTGAAAAGTACAACAAGGTTTTGTTCAAATTGGCTGAACTACACCTAAGTTTTGCTAATCCTTAACTTCTGGCATCTACAGATTCCAATTACATTATGTATATTGATTCTAAACAAGTTATTGTGTTTTCAAATATTCAACGCAAACGACGACGCTGACAACGGCGGCGGCGCACGCACATAAAAATGTCTCGCAAACGTATTTTCTATTGGTGCTTCAGGATAAAATAGACTAATTCTGAATTTGTGCCAATCACTATACTCACTCCTAACACTACGTGTACAAAAAAGTATTAGTAACTGACAATACAAATTGCTTGAATAATTTTCAAATAAAATGCATTCGACTGGATTACACGTACTTGGTAATCCGGGTAGTTTTACCAAATTTCGGCTTTTCAACTTTGTTTTTTTACACCAACTTTGCAATTCAGTGCGTTGTCCTGCTGGAAAATGATTATATGATGATTATCGGTGCCAACGGTCTAAGACAAGGGCTAACTCAGAGGGATTCCCTGAGAGGTTTGCCCACCATCTAAAAAAAAAAAAAACTGCATTAATAATGCAATTTTTTGTTAAGCTATATCTTTTAAGCTGATTGTCCTTGGAAGATCACTTAAATGTCAAAACAAGCTTATTTGTTTTGATATTAATAGATTCTGCATACAAAAAAGCTGATTTTGGCATTTAAGTGATCTCCAAAGGATAGTCAGTTTAAGAGATTAACCAAATATTGCATTATTGATGCAGTTTTTTTTTTAGATGATGGCGATGGATGATGAAACCCGAACGGGAATCGTTGGGAATTTTATGATATGAAAGGACATTACTCCCACCGATTTCCACCAGCAAAAAGCTGTACAGTATTTTGTCCGTGTCATAACCTAAATACCCTGGTCTAAAATTAGTTTCGCCATCAAACGATTTTATGCTTTATACCACTAGTCCTCTCTCTCAGTTCTGGTTTCGATTTCAAACTGCTATTTGCATTCAAAACTAGTAGGAAAACCTTATTAAAAAAAAAAAATTTAAAAAAGAAACAAATTGGATCTGGAGTTTCGAAGCTAGGCTGGGCTCCTATTATGAATTAAAAAGCCTTAAATTCGGTCTAAAAATATGTGAAAGTTTTATTAAATTTTTTACAAAATCAAGAAAGTTTTTGCTATGGAAATATCTTACTACTCACTCATTTTAATAAGATTTCTAGATAAAGCAGCAAAGGCAATCTTCTTTTTTTTAGGTGGTACATTTTTGTGTAGTAGACTAAAGAATTTCTTGAAGCCTTGGCTAAGCTTTTAATAAGATTTAGTCAGTTGACCACATTACTACTTTTAATATATACGCACTTTCATATACGCACTTTCACTTCCACTTGAATGATAAGCTTTTTTGCTGTTTTCTGCCCTACATCCCAGTGTTTTTACTGTCGAAACTGTTTGAAACATGAATAAATAATTTAAAATGCACATACGAGTAATATATCTGAATAAATGCCTCTTCTTGTTAGTCATTAACACAAGGATTAATATAGTACACATACCTACAAAGAAACTAATAGTATATAATAATTTTTTAAAATAAGTGTTATACATATTTTAGAACGGACATGATTTGTAGGTATGTATTTATAGAAATTCCAAAATATGTGTTAGAATATGAAATACCATTGGAATTGTAATTTCCAACATTAATATTATGCAAAAATGTATTGCGGCAAATAATGTGTGGGAATCACTACTATTTGCATTTTATTATTAATTGCACGAGTTATAATATGAATTAGTGATTTAAAAAAAAAACTGTTATTTTCAATTAAAACCAAAGTATGATCAGTATACACATGCATAGTGGATAGAGTATGGTAATAAATGTCAAAAAAGTAAAATTAATTTTAAGTACTTTTTAAATACTTTTTTTCTGTCAACATTTTTTGAGTTAAACCTGAGTCATTGTGAATTATACAAACGTTTTTTTGTTCAATGTAAATACTCTCGTAAAGTGTTTATTTTTGTATAATTCTCATTTAAACTATCAGATGGAATTATTATAAAAAATTTATTATTTCAAAACGTTACGCATACGCCACAGTGACCCGTTCAATTAAAAATTAATTAATACTTTCTGTCGCTTACAAAATCATTGGAAATTCCCTCAGTTGACTTAAAGGGCCAAAATCATAGAGGTGGGAACATTTATTATGCAATTTATTAAAAAAATTACTTTCCTTGATAAATTAACTTTTTACGTTCATATATTGAGTTAAGTTATAATTTATAAGTTACTTCATTATTTTTTTTAATTTATTGCAAAATATTGAAATTTGAGTGTAGATTCATTTGTTAGTTGTTGGAATATTCAATTTAATTTAGTTCTTAAATAAACTAAGAAATCGTTTGGATTATTTAATTTTTTAAATTATTTATTTCATACGGTTATCTTTTAGTATTAGTGCTAAATTGATATAATGTCAAATCACTTCATAAAAATTTAAGATATTTCTTTTTAAAATGCATTTATAGTTCCTGGAAATGATGAAGGTATAATAAATTGATGGATATGTTCCAAAACGACTATTGCATTATTATATAGCTTTATTAAACAAATATAACTTCCTTTCGGTTTCTCTATGTGTTGTTCCGCAAAAAAATAAGTGTTTATGCTATTCCAAAATATCTACAAAAAACATATTTTTTTCCAACTTTTTTCATGTTTTCTTTCACTAATTGTGTGATAAGACACCATATTAAAGCCATATCTGCATTAGATTCTGACATAAAATACCAAAAATATTTATATTTATTTCAAGAATACTATATATTTAACTTATTCATAGCCTGAAAGCGTTCCCCCGGAAATGGCGATTCCAAAAATGACGTTTCGATCATTATTATCGTTTATTTTTTTTTCTAAAATAAAGTCAAACAAAACATTTTTGAAGTTTTGTTGTGGTAGTCTCAATTTAACATCATCGTATTGACATTATATTATAATTTTAATCCTTATTCATCTCAAAAACAGGCGTTCCTGGAATGACGATTATAAGATTTACGCTTCTTAGATATCAAATTGAACTTCAATTTTCACTTTAATTTAATTTACTCATTCATGGCATTTTAAAAGGACCATTTATAGTGCCATCTGAATGTTAAATGCATAAATATTTGATATTTTGTCACAGTAACAACATTGAAACATATTTTTTGGGACAGCTTTTATTTGAATAAAATTCATGATTCTTCTCGGTTTTTTTGTAAGGCACTTTAAATTTCTTGAGAAAAGTTTGCCTTGTTAATGCTTAGAATAAGGGTAGCGAAATTAACATGATTTAAAAAAATATTTGGTCACTTGAATTTCAGGTTTTAAGTTATGTAAGCGTTCCCGGAATGATTTTTCAGGTATTTTAGATCGATTAAAACATAAAATAACTCTGTTTCAAACAAAGTAAACACATTCGGAGATTCATCTCGATTATATTAATTTCAATTTAATGTAGTTTTAATTTTATAAAAAGCCTGGACTTCAAATTTTCCACCTCCATGATTTTAGCCCATAAACTCAACCTAAACTTAAGCTAAATTGTGCTATGCAATAATATAATGATATAGTACACATCGCTTATTTCATTGAACAACGTCATATGTTTATTAAAATATATTCATTAAATTGATAAACCAGTTTTCTATAATATTTATGAGTACAATTTTGAAGTTACAGACATAAAATTGATGGATAAAACAAAACGGCTGCATGGAAGGTATCATGGGAGGTAAATCATTATCCTCTCCTATCAATGACTAATGCATATATGCACAATCTATTATGAACCTTTTTGTACACTTATAATACTGGAGTTTTTTTTATTATTTTAATTTTACTTTTAATTATTTGTAGAATGCATTATTATCATTAAAGTGTATCGTAAACCATCGTATATTACACAACGCCTGATATTTACATAGTTCGTATAGTTGTTCATACTATAGTTTCGTATTAATTTTATTATATTAATTCCAATGCATTATACGAGAAGAAATACCGTTGCCAGCAAAATTTACAAAAAATGTTTTAATTCAATTTGCAAAGTAATTAAAGGGAATTTTCAGTTAAAAAATAAAATCACTCTTAGTTTTAAAAGAGTATTTTTCCTGCAATATGGAATGCAACAAAGTAGTCCTTTTTGGTAAAATATGTGTTGTCGTCGTTGTAACAAGCATTTTGGTAGTTGCAGACTATGAGATATCAATACTAATTAAGTGGAGCAATTTTACGTACCCAAACACAGCTATACGGCTATACCTACCATTTCTCTTGGTGAAAGGATGGGCTTTGAATATTTTAACAAATTGTAAGTTATTTGGAATACATTCGTGATTGTTATGGACAGAAAGCCTTAGACCGACATGAAATTTTGTGATTTTAAAACGAAAAAAATTTATAAATTTTTTTTTTTTAAATTTGAATATCTTGGATTTTTTTTTAAATTTTGAATTCCAGTGGGGTAATTAAGGGTGAACTTAAAAAAGGCCAAAAGTAGATGGGATAGAGAAGCAATTGATGTTGAAACCGATAGACCATATAAATCCATAAAAGTCACGCATACAAATACAAAATGTGAAAAATCTACAACTCTAGATATGGATTTTTATAAAGTAAAAAACGTCAAAATTTGTGCTAGAGAAATAATTCACCAAAAATGAGTGTACAACTGTTTTTAAATAAATTTTATGTTTTTGGAAAGAAAATTTGAAATTAATTGACAGGTATCCGCCGAATTTTTAATTTAAGCTTTGGTTTTGAGCCACTGATTTTTTAAAAATAGATAATTTTATTTGTTTTTATTATTATAGTATAAGATCCAGCATCGACAAACCACATGAGAGTTACACAATAATTTAGTTGGTGTTAAAAACACAAAGCAAGCAAGGGTTGTCTAGGAATTAATTTGTAGGCAGAGTTGTGAAGGCAAATCTCCTTCAACTCAGAAGGGGGTACAATAGACCTATAGGTCGCAGTGCAATTACCCTAATATTAATTCATTTTATTCATTCAAGGTTTGCCTAGCGATATTCCATTATGGCATAGGGTTGCCATGCCTTAAAGGTAAATATTTGTTTTTTTTTGTCAATAAAGTGGCCCACCTGTGTATTTGCAGAGCCATACAGATATAAAATAAAATGCACGACTGGGTCGCACGGACTTGCTCTAAGGGTCAAAGCTTCTTATATAAAGTTTTTGAAAATAAAGAAATAAAAAAAAATAAATTCATTACTGAAATGATATAAACAACTTCTTAAACTGTTTTGAGCTCCAGAAAAAGTATTCCATTTAATTTGATTAAGAAAGATAAATTTTTAGACAAAAAAATGTTTGTATGTAAAATTCGGAAAGCTGTTTTAAAAATAAAATTGGTATGTCATTTTTAAGATAATATTATTACAAATCTAAAACCAAAATTAAAAAAAATACAGTGACTTGTTTTCGAAAAATTGAATTTTGAAAAAAAAATTTTAAAGATTTTTTAAAAATCCAAAAATTATGTTTTTGAAAATTTTGATATCAAATAATTTTGAAATTAAGGAGCTTTCGTGTAAAAAAATTCATCAAAAATTGTTTAGTCGTTTAGGAAAAAGTCAAAAATGAAAAAAAAAACGGTTCTATGAGAGGTACCGTTAGCAGAATTTTTACAAACATTACATTCATTTCAAAAGAATGATCCTACTAACAAAAACACACACATAAATTTTAATTAAAATTGCTGGAGCCGTTTTCGAAAAAAATTAACTTTTAATAAATGGTTATAAGGCAGGTACCGTTGGTTTTGGTCCTAAAAAAATTTCAATTTTCCCTCTAGGGAATCACCGAAAATCCTTAACCACTAAGTTTCAATAAAATCGCTTCAGCGGTTAAGGCTCTAGCTTGAGGTATACACAGACAGACAGACAGACAGACAGACAGACAGACAGACAGACAGACAGACAGACAGACAGACAGACGGAGAGACGGAATTGCGGGACCCACTTTTTTTTTGTTATCTGGAGTTCGATTTTTTTACGAATCCTAAACTTTTCCTATAGTATCTACCTATATCGCAAGTAAAAAATATCGTATTAGAGAATATTCAATTTAAAAATTTCGAATTGCGGGGTTTTTAGATGTTCGTAGTATAAGTAGGGTGAAATTGGGTGATTTTAGAAAAAGGTTGAAAACCTATTTTTTTAACAAAAAGTGATAGGTGCATAATTGGCATGGAAAAGCCAAATCTAAAATTTGGTAGACACGTGTAAAATTATGTTGAATTTTCTTTATTTCTTTGAATTCCTTTGAATATTCTTTTTCTTGGCAACGTCCCCAATACATACAGACAGACTCAGGTATTCGTTCCCACTAAAACCTGGATTACTTTTGTAACATTCGTATGGATCGGTTTCCTATAGTGCATGAAATCTGATCCCGAATCTCGAGAATTGCTCGTTTATTTTTTTGTTTAAATTCAATAAATCTTTCAGTGAACATGAAACAATTCAGCCAATGATGAAATAAAACAATTACAATTTTAAGGTACGCAGAATCATGTCCAATATATCCTCCAATAGTTTAATACAATAGCTTTTAATACTAAAACACAAAATTTACATTCAATCCCTCAGATAATACGAAGGTGTAGAATTTCCAGCAATTGTATATCCATAATGAAACTGAAGCAAATATTTCGAATTATGGTTTATGGATGCGGACACGGTATTATGAAATGTGAAATGTGATACAAAACTCTGGTATCCATACGCAACCTAGCATGCAAACATTCCTAATATTGACACACTTTTGTGCGTATGGATCATTGTTTTTTTAGTAATTAGCGTTAAATCAATATACGGTAGTGGTTTCGCACTGATAGGGTATAATTAAAAGATTCGGCAGAATTGCAATAGAAATCTATTGTGTTACGTGAAATGTTTTATAATGGATATATTCACACAAAGCGGTTTTCATAATGATGATAATAACGGAATTTAATAACCAGAACCATCATAAGAGGATATATACCAATGAGTAATCTAATAAAAAGTGTTTTATTTTTATTTAGGGGCTGAAATCTATGATCATGGTAATTAATTTTTATATAAAAGTAAATTATTGTTATGTTGGGTTGATGTTTTGGCGAATATTAAATAACAAGATTGTTGCAGATTGTTGCTCTATACAGTGTAGAAAGCTAGTGGCGATAACCGGAAATTTCGAAGAGAATGGCTTGAAATAAAAAAAAAATTATATCATTCTTTTTATTTTTAATGATTATATGAATATCGCAAAAAAAAGTAAAATTTTCGCAGCTTGAGTCTGCCCGCTAGCACTATTTACACAACAACTCCATATTCAATGCATAGAATCAAATGATCTTTACTAAAATACCAATCAATCAACAAACACCTAACATCTGCTGTGGGTTTCGGTCTTAAAAAATGCGTACTCCTCAGTCGGGGGAGCTGTAGGAAAGCCGTGCAGGAACCGCAAAGTAGCCACGCCGTAGGTGTATTCACTCTGGAGCCGCGATGTAGCCGCGCAACAATATAAAAATGCCACCGCTGCAAGGTAGCAGTGAGGAAGTCCCAAGGGAACAAAGATAAGGCCGCACAGTAGCGCCACAGGGAGCCACGAGGAAGCCGCTCGGGAGCAACGACGTTGAAATGCGGGAAACGTATTCTAGCAACGAGGTTACCGCACTAGAACTACGAGGTAGCCGCGGGGAAGCCGCATGATAGCCATATGCGGTAGCCAAGCGTGAGCCGCAATATAGCCACGCGGGAGCCATGAGGCAGATAGCCACTCGGGAGCTGCAAGGTAGCCGAAACAGAAAATTCAAGTTTGCTTCTTACACATGCACAATTATTATTAATTTAGTGGTTAGGGCTCTTGGTAATTAACTAGAGAAGAAATTGATTTTTTTTTAGGGACAAAACTAACGGTACCTGCCGTATAACCAAAGGAAAAGTTAACTTTTTTTCAAAAACGGCTTCAACGATTTTGATTAAAATTTATGTGTCTACTTTTGTTAGAAGGATCATACTTTTGAAATGAAAGAAATTTTTGTAAAAATTCTACTAACGGTACCTCCCAAATAACTGTTTTTTTTTCCATTTTTGACTTTCTTTTAAACGACTCATTCAATTTTGATGAATTTACTTATACGGAAGTCCTAAGCAACCTTGAAATTATTTAATATCAAAATTTTCAAAAAATATAGTTTTTGGAACTCAACTTGACACTGTGTTTGGGTTTACATGTACATTAATGTGTTATTGAAAATGGCATACCAACTTTTTTTTTAAACAAGGTTTAGGAATTTGTATACATAAAAAAATGTTATTTTTTAAAACGTCATTCTAGTAATGAATTTTATTTTTTTTTTTCATTTCTTACAAAACTATTTATTTTTAAAAACTTTATATGAGAAGCTTTAACGCCCATAGTAACTTTGACCTTAAGACCAAGTACGTGCGATCCAGTTGTGTATTTTATTCTGTAAGTTTTCACAAAGGTCACACCCTAAAATAATGTTCTTGTAAAAAAAGGTAAAGTAGGTCCCTTCACAAACATTATTATTTTACTTGAAATATTTTTAATTACAATATGTATACATAAATATAATTCTAAGATTTATAAAAAATTATAAATGCAATAACATTCTTAAAATAAAAAAAAAGAAACTCTACATATTAAACGTAGCTAAACCTTAAATAAAATAAACATACAGACATAAAAAACTTATAACATGCCCAAGACTCAAAAGATATAATTGTTTTTCAATCAAAATCAATTTATTTCAACAATTCGATACAAAAGAATACAAAAAATAAACACATAAACCTCTATAAGGATTAAATTTGCTGTTGCATCACTTTGTTTTCCTACTTTGCAGCTTGCAGGATAGGTATACAGAATATTTTTTTCTACTGGTTTTGTCTATTTTATGTACCTGTAAAACGCGTTTTGGTAAATTCCGATCGTCCTCTTCCGTAATTTGAGTTCGATATGTGGACCGTTCAAATACTGGTGGATTATCGTTGACATCGTTAACATGAATTATTACCGTTGTATAATTTTCCTTAAGACTATCGGATGCAGCTAAACGTAGTTCATACTAAGGATTATAATTTAAATTGATTAAAAGGACGATAAATTTGATTTGATGATTCAATTTTCCCATCATTCATGTAGCAGAATTGTTGAAGAGACGATATGAAAATTTGGGAGAAAAAAGTTTTATTGAATTAAAATTTATCTTAGATTTTTTTGAAGATAAGAAATATTTTGTGAATAGACGTTTTAAATTTATAGATATATATTATAAAATTAGTTTGGCACGAGTAACATAGCT
The DNA here is from genome assembly GCA_948107695.1 of Meliscaeva auricollis. Classification (NCBI taxonomy): domain Eukaryota; kingdom Metazoa; phylum Arthropoda; class Insecta; order Diptera; family Syrphidae; genus Meliscaeva; species Meliscaeva auricollis. The sequence continues at coordinate 27,413,364 of OX403618.1, forward strand.
AAAGCACCCCAACTTGAAAATGAATTCCTGTTAAGGAACTTTATAAAAGAATTATTTCCTATGGGAAGGAGGTTTAGTTATCAAAAAAAGCAACACTTGCAAATAAAAACAAAACCTTTTTCAAACCTTTAAATCTGTACTTAACTCACTTATTGAATGAAGTTTTGTGCTTAAATAGGTAAATAGCACTCGTTTACTCGAAAAAAAGTACCTGGTCAAAAAAGTATTTTTAAGATTAATTTTGGCTCGCTTAACAAGAAAATTCATTAATTTATTTTTCCAAAGAAGCGTTTTCGAGATTTCAGCAAAAAACATGTTTTTTTGCTCTTTTTTCATATACTAGCTTAAATTTCGAGCTTATCTAATTTTTAAAAACTTTATTCATTTTTAAATTTATTGTTTTTCTCTTTCCAACGATAAATTGTTTTTGTTAATCAGACCGAAATCCACCGAGAAACAGCCGTTCATAGGGTAAAAACACAATTTTATGACCATTTTTGAAAATTGCTGGATTTTTAGAAAAAAGAAAACAAAATGTAAAAAAAATACTTTTAAAGTAATAATGATTTTACAAAACTAAATTCTTTCTATACTAAGATCGTATGATAATTGTAAAAGTTATACAACATCAAAATATGTCGTAAAAATCTCAGGTTTTACGAATCCTATACGAAAACTCGCAATTTTTGAGTGTTAATCAAATTTAAAAAAAACCTTTTTAATAAGTGATAGATTTAAAAAAAAAAAACATTTTTTTTATAGAAGAGTACAAAATCTACAACTAAAAGAAATTTTTCGATAGGTCTCGCCGTTAGAGAGCAATATGCAAAACAACGTTAATTTTGACATTTGACACATCATTTCAAAATTGCTAATTTAAGCGATTGTTCGTACAATAAAAAGTGTTGCAGCATGTTCTTGAGAATCACCAAACCTACTGATCTTATATTTTTTTTTGGATATGAATCACTCGTTTCAAAGTTTAATATGAAAAACAAACATTTTCGACATTTAACCTTGAATAACTTTGTATGCAAACATGGGTCTTTTGGGGACTTTTGCAATTTTACTTCTTTCCATGTTTTAATGCTCTGTGCTAATTTTCAGCTCTTTGCGAATTATTTCTGAGTTAAATGTCTATTTTGACCAATACAAATTCCTACAACGTGCAAAAATTTAATAGCAAAAAAAAAGCATTTCTATTATGTTGAATGTGACATGGCAGTTCGAGAGAAAATGGTAACAATACTTAGAATATCGATACCTAAACGTAAGAGTGCATTAAGCGACATTTTAAAAATCGCAGAGGACCCCAAGAAAACTTCTTGTTCATTAATTTATTTGGCGTTCAATTAATTTTCTTTTTTTGCTTCTAGATCAATTTGTATACAAGCTAGGTACTAGTTCCCCTAAACCCAGACCAAAATAATCGCTTAGTTCAAAATATAATTATTAGGGTAGGCAAAGATTAAAAATGTATTTTTCGGAGCAGTGTCGCTTAATACATTCTTATGGGATCTCGATGTTATAAAATTCAGGCAATTCTTCATTTTTACCCTAATATAGGTGCACCACAATGTAATGGAATGATAATGTTGGTACATATCTCTTCAAATCAAATCGAAATATCTACAAAGTTATATCGTAGAAGAAATAAAAAATTGAATACAAAAGCAAGAAACTTACCTGTCGTCTTGTTTCATAGTCAAGGGCACCGGCTACATAAATGGCACCCGTCGTATTTCTTACACCAAAAGCTCCACCTATGTTACCGCTTGTGATCTCGTATCGAATACGCGAGGCTATAAGAACAAAAAAAACAAACATTGAAATGAATAATTTTTTTTTAAATTAGGGAACTGCTAAGATGGACCCATAACAAAAAAATATGAAAAAAAAAGTTGTCACAGAATTTTATGATTGAAGATGAAAGTATGCATACATTCTTTTCTAACCAGTTTTGAAAATAAAAGAACTGGAAAATGTTTCTGTGGGCAGTCTACCCAAAAGGGGGGCAACTGGTTACTTCACTAACTAACATAATGTACATAAACGTCGGCGAAAAGCAAAATTGTTCTAACTCTATAGGATTTTCAAGGATTCTGATTTTCGCCGTGCGTCGATATGTATTTTCATCAAAACTAAATTTTAACATAGGAGATGCAAAGAATAAAATCACATTTCTGGAGTGTGTTTCCGCATCGTTGAAAATATTATTGAAGTTTGTTTTAATCACATCATTCACCAATAAATTGGCGGTAATGTTAAGTTACATTCGTTTGAAAGAAATACTTTAATAAATCTAGACTGTTTTTGAACTCGCAGTTTTTGAACTTTAAAATTCTTTAGTCTCTTATATCATTAAAAAAAATAAAAATTTCTGTTCTTATTTTGTTTCTAATACAAAAAGATTATTCCATTTAGAGGATAATTGGATTTTTTATACTTACATTCATCGTGATCTTTGGCGGTAACGGTAAGTATGGTATGTTGAAGTTCTTCATTTTCATCGACTTCCGCCTCGTAAATGGATTTGTCAAAGTAGGGTGTATTATCGTTCTTGTCAGCAATTCCAATACGAATAAATTTAGTCACTAAAAGAAAAAAAAAAAAAAATAGTCAAAATCAATAATTAAGTTTGCTTCATTTACCTACTTCTACTGGGCTTATGAAATATAAAAATTTGAACTTAAGGCCTAATTTCCAGTTCAACACGAAAAAAATTTAAAAATTTCAAAACTGTTTTCTATCTTTTCTGTCCAACGTTTTTGTTGTTTACCAATGCAAACTTCTTTGGCGCAGAAAAACCAACCAACCAAACCAAATGCCTAAAAATTAATTTTTTTCGCAAATTTTGTTTTTCGAAAAATCTGCATGGTGCACTAAAATCTTGTTTGTTTTTTATCTTAACACTTCTGAAATGTGCATTTTATAGAACAATGATAACAGGCATTAGGAAAAGAAGACAAAATTTGCTACAATTTAAGTGTAACTCCAGCTCTGTAAATATTGGAAAATTTTATAATACATTAGTGTTGTTGCAGTTCTAAGGTTGCCATACTTTTTTTTTTAAATAAATGTAAAATAGGTAAAAGGTAGAGAAAGTACGTTAAATTATGCATTTAAATCTATTTTACATCTAATTTAAAAAAACAAGTATGGCGACCCTAGAACTGCGAGGAAACACAAATGTATTATAAGACTCTTATAATGCTGCTTACTCTCCGACAGAGAGAATTTACTCAAAGTTCAGTTAAAGAACGTTTTGGTGTAAAATTAACATGTGGAACATGATTTGAAAGTATTTATCAAGTACAATTTAAAGAGACTTATATCAAGAGACTTATCTAACGACCATGGTCCATGACCAAAGTTATGGCAATTTTAAGTACAAATTTAACTGTTTATACTGAAATTTAGTAGTCTACTTAAAAAAGTGACACAACTTTCACCATTTGAGGCGCATTGTCTCGATGTCATGGATGGAGACTAAGCTATAGAAGAAATGATGTCTCTAAGCAAATCATGACCTTTCGTGCATAGCTTGTTTTGTGCAACAGGTAAATTTTAAGTGTTTTAGGTTATTCGCCCTCCAGCCTGTACGAAGGGAAGTAGACCCTGTAAGTTCTAAGAGAACCTTTATTATTTCGTCGAATTTATCGTACTCGTGTCAATACTTGACTCATCACTTCATTCAATTCTCAATACAGTAAGGATGTAATTGCAACAAATTTCCGATTAATTTTAATGCCCTCAGAGTATTCATAACCACCTGTCCAAGGTTTCAAAGACCTTCCTCAAAAGCCAGCGATTATGAACTTGATTCCTTAATTACATGTTTTGAGTAAACTCAACGTCAATAGGTAGGTACGCATTTTGGGAAAGTTTTGGTTTTGCAAATTCAGTATGATCTATTCTTGTTGAAAACATAAGCCGTAATGGATCACTCTGTCAAACTATACCTTTATGTCTCGAAAATCAGGATTGATTGTTGCTTGTAAAGAATACTAAAGAGGTCAGGGTTTCTTTCATGTCAAAAACATATTCTTCTATCTTTTAGTTGGTACAAAATGCGGTTATTGTATGATTTTGGTATTACTGATTTGTTTTTGTAATTACTATAACTTTCGTTTTGATAATGATAATTTGAAACCCACATCATGGTTGATAGAGATAACAGCTTTAATAATAAGGATGTTAAAGCATCAAGAAGGCCACGTGTACTGTACAGTACATACACACACATAAGACAGATACACCAAGAAGTTCTATCTAGTCCATCTCAAATATTGAATTTTAAGTGCATGGTTGTTGATGCTGAGTGATTAAGGATGTGAATGGAGATGATAATGAAGGCAGATGAGGAAGGACGAGGTAAAATGTAAAGGAGCATCAGCTGTTTGATAATTATAATGCTGACAGTTGAATACGGTAGTAAATTAGGATTGAGAGCTTTGAATTTACTCGATACGGATGCTGGTCACGTATTCGTGACAATAATTTCCAATCCAGTGATTTAATGTAGGGAATTTTATAAAATTTTCTCTTTCTTTAATTCGCTCGCATTCGTATCACAAGTTTACAAGGGGGATTTTCTTTCCTTAGCGTCGTATTACTTAGCTCATAAGTTTTAATATTTAAATTTGTGTCAAATAAACTGAAAATAAAAACACTTTTAAAATATGGTAAAGGTGCATCAATGTGGCAGCCCTATTTGAATAAAAACAAAGCTACATCACTTTAAGATGCAAACAAAATTCGTGATTTTTCAATATTTTTTTTGGTTAGTTTTTGTTATTTTTTAGTTCTTATATCTGTTTAAATTTTTATTTTAAAATTCATTTACAAAGAAAATCTAATTTAGTGCAAAATATTTTGTTAAATTCTCAAATTTGGCTTAGTTTTCAAGCTATACCGAAAGCATTCAAAAATGACCAGTGTGACCATTCTCTCAAAAATGCTGGACGAATTTCGTTGAATCTTCTGTTTTTAGCACACACAAATATCCAAAAATAAAAACCCGCGAACGCAATTCCTTTGTTTTCCTCATATTCGGCTATTTTCAATAGACCATATTGGGCAAGTTTAGGATTCGTAAAAAAATCGAACTTCCAAATTTGGTGGTTAAGGGTCTTTGGTGATTCCCCAGAGGGGATATTCAAATTTTATTATTATGTCCAAATGAACGGTACCTGCCATATAATGAATATAGAATAGTTGAATTTTCTCAAAAGAGCCCTTTTTTGATAAAAAAATTGATAACATTTTTTTTTTACTTTTTTTAGTAGGGCAGTACTCTTGAAATGAAAAAAATATTTTTAGAAAAAAATGTTAATATTTAATAGAACCGTTTTTTCATTTTTGAGTTTCTCTTAAACGACTTAACGAATTTTGATGAAACCTACAATTTTCAATATCAAAAATTTTAAAGAAAAATAATTTTTGAATTTGAAAAAAATTCATTGTTTTTTTTTTTGAAAAATCAATTTTTCAAAAACGGGTGATTGGGGCTTAATAAAATCAAATGACATACTTAGTTTGGATTTCAAAACAATTTAAAATTAAGTTTGTCATTTTAGTAATGGATTTTACATTTGATTTTTCGCATAAAATTATTTATTTAAAAAAAATGTACACACTGCAACTTGGAGCCTAAGTGCAAGTCGTGCGACCCAGTCGTCCATTTTGTTTTTTGACAACATTCATGTCAATTTCTCTAACTGTGTGCAATTGTTTTCAAAGATGTTTCTGTAATATTTTAACTGTTGTAGGTAATAAAAATATACTTCAGACAAATCAAGGGTTATAGCCCTAATAACCCGCGAAACGGTCTATCTCCAGAACAAAGATGTGATCATCAAGAAGTTTTGTGAATTACTAGGCCAATGATCTATATATTAGGGTACACTTCGCTTTAAATTCGATAGTCAATTTCGGTAGTCAATTTTGAAATTCGAAATGACAACTTTTGGTAGTTAAAACGAAAACTTCGATAGTCAATATGACAATTTGGATGTCAATTTTATATTCAACCAAAACGAATTTAAAGATTCCGACATGAAATCTTTATTTAACTGTAATATGAACATTGGGTGGTCAATAGACAGCATTGTAACAAATATGAAAACCAAAATAAGAACTGAATCTAACATTTCGATTGTCAATACGACTTGGTAGTCAATCTTAAAATTAACTACCGCAGTTGTCATAATATTGACTACAAAAAATGTCATATTGCCTACCAAAAGTTGTCATATTGACTACCGCAGTTGTCGTATTGACTAACAAAAGTTTTTTATATTGAGTACCAAAAGTTTTCATATTGACTACCGAAGTTGTCATATTAAATACAAGAAGTTGTCATATTGACTACCGATGTTGTAATATTGACTACTGCGATAGCCAATATGATTACCGATCTTTCAATTTCTTTCAACCAAAAGTTGTCATATTGACTACCGCAGTTGTCATATTGACTACCAAAAGTTGTCATATTGACTACCGCAGTTGTCGTATTGAATACCAAAAGTTGTCATATTGACTACCGAAGTTGTCATATTGAATACCAAAAGTTGTAATATTGACTACTGCGATAATCAATATGACAACCGATCTTTCAATTTCTTTCAACCAAAAGTTGTCATATTGACTACCGAGTTGAAGAAAAAAATTCGGTTGTCATATTGACTATCGCAATTGTTGGCTGAAAATTGACTATTTAACTGTCGTATTGACTACCAAAATAGTCAATATGACAACTCTTTTATTTCTGTGTGTGCCTTAAGGATTTTCTTTAATTTCAGTCTTTTCGTTATTGCATTTTCAAGATTGTAATAGCAAAATTTTGTTGTGGACTTAATTATATTGGGTTTTACTGAATGTTTGAACAACAACAACAACTTAAAGGCACTACCACTCTTGTTTGGCTGGAGATATAGCTATTTCGTGCTTTGCCACTTATGCACTCATCAGTCTCCTTTTTGTGGTGCTGAGCTTTAATCCAATTTTATTATGAAAAACTTTCTATGCACACCATGGGAATCGAACCCACGCATATAAGATTTTTGCTCAGTCTTAGAAGTCGTGTGCACTACGCACTCCACCACTTTAGACCACTGACGTCACAGGTCGAGATGTGTTTCTTGTTTATCTAATGCATTTGGAGTCACAGCATTTTTATAAGCGCCTTTAAGTATGCTGTCTTGTTCCGCCTCCATATTGGGTTTTATTAAATGGCACCCAAATTAATTAACTAGTACCCGATGGATATAGCGCTGTGGTAAAGTTAAAAAAAAAACGTATAACTTCGGAATGACTTTAGTTATAAAATGTCAATTGAACCTAATTTTGTACTAATTCAATAAAAAAAACTGTGTTGTATTGCACATTCAAATTCCAAATAAGTCGAAAATTGCTGTCTTTGTGCGTTGTGCAATGTAAACATTTTTATATAAAATTGCATTTTTAATATCCAAAAAACTGTGGTCTACCTAATTCAATTTCGCAATGTTTTTTTTGGTTTTGCAAACATCCATGTATAACTTTAAAATTAACTACAAAAAAAAGTAAAACAAAAGAATATTAAAATAAAATAAAAAAAAAAATGCATTTTTGTTTATAATCTTTTAAGCTAAAAATTTAATATAAATTTTTTTCGCGAAATATATACACAACAAAATTTATTTTGTTTTCCTATACAACAAATCATGTTAATAAAATTAATGGGGACTCTATTTTATACAAAAGTACTGGCCATTGAATAAAAAACTCATGAAAAAATATCAGTGTTAATTCACAAAACTTCATAGAATATGAATCATCTATACCTACTATAAACAATTTCTCTAAAACAAAGTTTCTCTTTGTTTAAAGCAAAAAAAAAACAAAAATACATTCATGAAAAAGATATACTCGTACAGATACAAAAATAAAAACAAACAATATCAGAAAAGTATTCACTAAACAGAGAGAGGACAAAATGTAGATACAATTTTGATTCATACATTTTATGACGAACAAAAAAATGAAACAAAAGAATTTTTAAAAAATTCATGTTTTCATTTTTTATTTTAGAAAGATAAATAGTGAATACGAACGTTCTGTGAAAACACACATCCGAAGCAGCAATCCCGAATGCGAATTGTACAAAATTTACTTTTTTGATTAATATCGTTATGGATTTTCAGGTTAGTTCTGTTCCTCGAATTTTAGTTTTACTTACTTTTTCGCTATTTCGTATAAAAGGGATATTCAATGAAGCACGACCATTACAAGACACACAGTTTGTTTGGAATTTTAATTAAAATTATCCTCCCATCTGTGTGGCGATGGTACCTTTAGATAAGTAATCTCAATAACATGGATTGTACTAGATGCGGTTTCAAATTTTCGTGCCGCACACCATCCTTTAGATTCATCAACAGCATAAGAACAACAATCAATCTTATCAGAAGGTGCGAATTCATTGAGTTAGAGTTGCGTAATGAATGGTTAGGTTTTCTTGCGCCTTATAAGCTCTCTGGGTTAATACAAATCAAGGACACGTGTGAAGAAAGTGATCGGTTTTATTAATTGTTTAGCGGGCTCTATTAGGCAAGCTTGAAACCACTACAGGTTGAAGAATATTAATCATGGCTGCGAAAAGGAAATATTTCAACGATTCAAAAATAATCATTTATTTGCCATTACATGAATCTACCGAAATTAAGGTCTTTAAGAGCTTAAACAGCGGATTGTCTCACAGTAAAACTGGTAGAATACATACATAAAAGTCGAGGATTACTTTGCTCAAAAGGTTAGAGACTTAAAATTGATGTCAAATGAAAGATAAGTTTACACTGAAAATAAGGTAACCATTATTAAAATGAGTACATGAACGTGGCAACCCTGTTTGAACGAAAAAAAGCTTCATTACATTGTGTATCATAACTCTTTGATTTATTACAAAAACGAAAATATTAATATAGCCAAACAAAAATCAAAAATATCGAAAAAAATAAAAACTTAGGTTAAGACTGTAAAGCTAAGAATGTGGTAACCCTGTTCAACTGAAAAACACATTCAAATAATTCAAAATAGTATACATTTTGGCAAATTAAATGGCTAAAATGAACATATGTACAATTTTAGACTAAATTCTCTTCTATATAAAGAATGTCGGGTGCCAACTCTAAAGTAGGTGTAAGTGTACGGTAACCCTATTCGAATGCAAAAACACACTAAAAACAATCATATCTCATTCAAAATGTACCATAGTTGACAGAGTTAAAAGCTAAAAACATACCAAATTTTTGACTGGGATTTCTTCTATCTAAAAAAATGTCGGGTGCTAACTCCAAAATTGGTATAAGGATAGGTACGGTAACCCTATTTGAATGAAAAAAAAAACACTAGAAACACAAATTTTTAGATAGAAGTCCAATACAAAATTTTATATGTTTTTAGCTTTTAACCTTTTTAAATATGGTACATTTTCACTGATTAATTAGTTTTTTTAGTGTTATTTTTGCATTCAAAATGGGTTAACGTATGAATATTAATAACCATTTTTGAGTTGTCACCCGACATTTCTTAGATAAAAGAGAATGCAGGCTAAAATTGATGTACATTTTAGCCATAAACTACACCAAAATGCTTACAATTTTGATTAAATAAGAATTATTTGGGTGTGTTTTTCAGTAGAACAGGATTACCACATTCTGAGCTTTACAGTCTTAACTTTATTTTTTTTAATTTTTTTCAATATTTTTTACTTTTGTTTGGCTATATTAATATTTTCGTTTTGTAATAAATCAAAAAGTTATGACGCATAAGGTTATGTAGCCTTTTTTTGTTCAAACAGGGTTGCCACCTTGATGTACCCAAAAATGGCAAGCCTATGGTTTTATTTTCGGTATAAACTTATCTTTCATTTGACACCAATAAAAATCTCTAACCTTATGAGCTAAGTAATCTGACGGATGCCGCTTGGACTAAAACACATAACAGACGAGCTTAGCAGATTCATATAAAATTTGAATAACAACACCGCTGCTAAACTTATTCGCTTGTGAAAGTATGAGTTTTGAGGAATCCTGCTACTTCGCCAATGTCGGCATAAATATCACCAAATTCTTTGAATTGGAGAACAGTTTTAAACAAGGATGCACTACCAGGCAACCAGTTGACGATATTGAGATCATCGGGAGAAGAAAGCAGTGTGAAAGCAGCTAACTAGATGTGATTTATTTAATTTCGTTAAAGACTCACGGAAGGTAACATAATTTTCTCTTAAATAAATACACAATAAAAACTTACAACCAACTAATGTATTTATATTATTATTGCTTACTTTGGTTAAAAAATAGTTTTCTTAAGTTAAGTGATTTAATGTTGTTAGTACTGGCTAAAGCCGAGATTTACACTGAATTTTAAGTTCAAAATGTATGAACCTGAAAGGGCCTAAAGAAATTCCTAACATTTGATTACAAAACAATGCTTAAATTCATCTCTAAAAGTTCGTAATGAATTTTTTAATCAAATCATCGACAAGGGACTCTACTTTAAAGGTGTGTTTATAAAAGTCTTTAGGGTAAAAACTTTTGTTGCTGCTTTTTTTTATGGTAAAACCTTTGACCAGAATTCTGAATAATAAACTTCAAGGTACCTTATTGTATTAGGTTGAAAGATGATTTATATTTCTGGTTGGTGTAAAAATATTTCTTGCGGAAAAAGGTCTAAAAATTTTCAAGGTCCCTAAAGGAAACAAAAAAAAATAAATATTTTACCATTTACCCTATACATCATGGAATTGTTAAACCGTATCCAACTTTTCTTGAAACAAAAATAAAATTTATTCCTAAAGTATTTTTGGGCAACAAGCATGGGTAATAGGCAGCATGGTAGTGGGATAAAGAAAAGTTTTTTTTTTTCTATGTTATTTTTGGAAAGTTGCTTTTCAACTGTTGATATTCATGTGTAACGCCCAAATGAATAAGTCTTTTAGTGGAAGGTTTTCAATATAAAAGTTACTTGCCATTTGATATTGATAAATAGAATATTTTTTGTTTTTAAACTTCGATTCCCTATGGTACATATTATAATTAGAAATCTAAAGTAAAATAAACCGAAGGGGGAAATTAAAATTTTGTGAAACATTTTTAAAATCCGTGCATAAATTTTAAGTACAGCATGAATTTTGATGAAATTTGTACAAAATATTTACACTAAGAAAAAAGCAACGTAAAATATAAAACGTTCATATTTAACTGTTAGTTGTTACAACTCATCTCAAAAATATTTGATTTAACGTTGAATTTTTTTTGATTTGTGTATGCAATGTTATTTCTAAGCGTTTTGTTATAATTTTTAAGTTGTAATCAACTTTTTTTTTCTTAATTAAAGTGCATTCAGTGTAGTATCAAGGTGTTCCTCAAGTTGTTTTAAATAAGAACATTTTAATACTGATTGGCAAAATGTTAGTTCCAAAATAAAATCCACCTACATTCAAAGTTTTTGAACATAAATTTTAAAATTACATATTGCGAATTTCAAGGTAAATGTAATTTACAACAAAATAGCATGATGGGTAAGACACTGGATTTTTGAATATCTCATCTAGAATGAGTACCTCCCATACAATATTTTTGAGTTATTCGAGTTTTCTCGAAAACGATTCTTACAATTTTGATTAAACTTTTTGTTACGATTTCTTTTATAAAGATACATTTTTAGAATCTTTTTGTAAATCTATCGAGCGGTTTTTTTTAAATTTTTCGAACTACATATATAAAAAAAACATGTTAGGCCAATTTTAAGAAATTATTCATCGACATCTTAAAACTAAATTTTGAAAAAAAACTCACTTACCCAATATCGAAAAAATATAATTTATCAAAAATATAATAGCTTTGGACTACATGAGCAAGTTCGTGCGATCCAGTCGTGCATTTTATTTTTTCAGGGAAAGTACTTTAAATACAAGTAAGTACATTGCACCCTGTTAAAATAATGATAGATTAAAAAAATTAATGCAAAAGAGGTTGGGGTCGGAATTCTGCCAGCGAAAAAATTCTGTTTCTAAAATTCAGTTTTTTTAAATTCTGATTTCAAAATTCTGAAAATAATTTAAAAAACTCGTTTGGAAAATTTTAAAAAGTGCTAGTTTTTAAAGATTTTTTTAACGAGTTTTTATTAAATTATTTTCAGAGTTTTGTAAAATAAATTATTTCGGAAACATGCTTCATTAAATTTTTTTACTAGCACATTTTTTTAAGGATGCACTGAAGAGGAAAAAGCATAACCAACTCTATTACCAACTTATGTTAATTTTGTTGAAAAAAAAAATGTCATACATGAAGAAATAGTTAACTTCTGCCACATTTTTGTTTTTTTGTCTAAGTTACAACTTATCTAAAGTATTATATATGTTGTAAAATATTGTTAATTATAATTATGAAAGAAAACCAGAGTTAGCAGAGTTTTCATTTTGAAATACAGATTGACAGAATTTTTACAGTCAGAAATAAAAACAAGCAGAATTTTGAAAAACAGAATTTTTCCCAAGACAGCAGATTATGAAACCTGAATGCTGACTTGTTCCCATGCAAAATATTATATTTATATAATGGATGAAAGTGTGTTATTTTTTCCATTAAACTGATATTAAATTTTTTCGGGCCTCAGCTATATCTTGGGAAATTTCGGTAAGCAACAGCCAAATCAACTACTCTCATATCACATCAACTATTTATCACTTTTAATCAATTTTCATACTTCGCCACACATATCAGCACTTTACCCCATCACCAACGAAATCCTTGACCAAGTTTTTTTTTTAAGCTAGGTTATGAAGAAATTTCCTCTTTTCTAATAAATATTTCATTCTAATACTTCATCGGCACTCTACTTTTTGGTTATGAGTAGGTATGAATGTCAACTTGACAATGTTACCAAAAGTTGCCAAAAAATAGAAATGTATTCTTTTTTTTATAATGACATGAACAATTGTAACTTCAGATGCGAATGTGTTCCTTTTTCGATAGTTTTCGTTTTCTTACTATTATTAAGGTGCACTACCTACAATCATTAAATGAATCCCATAAACCACAGCACAAAATTTTTGATCCTTAAATAAGAACTTAAGCGATGTGTTATAGGATTTTCAGAATTTGACGTTGTTGAATATCTGGAACATTTCCGCGCGGCTATACAATGCAATTAGGCGAGTACTTGAAAACTGAACAGAGATTTTTGGTGCAATTGTATAATATTTAAGTCGCGTGAGTTGTTTTTTGTGGACATCATACAAAAGGATTGGTGAAATTGCGGATTTTCAAACAGGATTGTTAATGGCTGGTAGAGAAATACGAGGATTTCATTGTTGGTAATAATTTACATTTCAGAAGTACATTCTAAAGACTTAATGGTTCTTAAGTACTGAACAAAACTCTGTTTTCGTACGTGTCGAACACGTTACCAAATACTTCGGTCACTTAATGCAGCATTTAACAATTTTTTGTAATGATTTATGATAAAAAGTTTGAGAAGGCTCTCAGTATCTTCATTATTTCACCTTTTTTTTATGGATTTTCAACTTTAAAGTTTTCCTCAAACTCTAGACCGTGGTAGTTTATGTGTCGAACGAGTAACGCTTAGTAAAACGGAAAATTGCTTCACTCATTGAAGTAATATTAAAACAACTATGTTGTCATTGCTTAAATATACTGTTATTATCACACAAAAAAAGTGGGTCCGACAATTCTGTCTGTCTGTCTGTATGTATCAGAAACAGCCTAAACGGATGGGTCGATTTACTTCAAACTTGGTATGTAGCGTTTTTTAGAGATTATCCCCAGACCATTTTTTAATTATTTTTTTTTTACCAAAAAAAAAGGTACCTGTCGTATACCGGATTTAGAAAAACTCATTTTTCTCAAAATGGGTTTCTACAATTTTGATTAAAAAAATCATGGTCATTTTTTTGAATAAGGTCTATCTTTAAATGAAAACCATTTTTTTCAAAAACCATAGAACCGTTTTACTTAATTCTGATTTTCTTCTTCATGACTAAATCAATTTCAACCATTTACATGAATGCTTTACAGTTGCCGTAATAATATTTAGTAACAAAAATTTCGAAAATTATTTGTTTTGTATTTAAAAAAAAAATTGCAATTTTTTTTTGAAAAATCATTTTTTTGAAAACAACTCCATATTTTTTTTCAAAATTTAGTTTTTAGATGTTGATAAATAATATCTTAAAAATGGCGTACCAATTTTTTTTTCTAAAAGTCCTTGCTAAATTTTATACAGAAAAAATAGTTTTTTTAAAAAACGGCTCTAACGATTTTCAATTTTTTTTTTCTAAAAATGTATCATTATAAAAAAAATCAGATTGCATACTTCGTTTTGAGGTTAAGTTCATTTAATAAGCTGTTTTAGTCATTTGAAAATCGAATTTTATGCTTCTTTAATTTTTTTTCTTAAACTGCATTTACAAATTTTTAATTAAAAAGGCTTAGCATAAATAGAAACTTTATCTTTAAGAGCAAGTACGTGCGACCCAGTCGTGCATTTTATTTATTTAGATAGTAAGGTATTTCCAGAAGGGTTTCTTCATATTCTAACTGACTGCACAAAAGAATCATAGGAAATGTCATTTTTAATTTTTAATTACCTACAGATTTCTATGAAATTATTAATCTCCAGGGAAAAAACAAAAACAAAAAGAATAGCTTTGCAAGGTATCCTGAATCGCAATTCTATGAAGAATTTTAAATTATGTATTATTGTGTTCTGCGAACACTTTGGAATGGAAGTAGAAAAACTCACGTACAGTTTGTAAGCTTCAACCAAATATTAAAACATAATTAAAATTCTTCAAAAAGATTTAAAGATTTCTTAAGCCTTACTTATTTCAGAAAAATGAAAATTTGAAGCTGTGGTGTGGTAAACTGGTAACAGACATGACACACCACCAAACATTTGTTGACAAAAACGATAGCTTGGCAGAAATCCACATTGCGATAATTTCTTTAATTTTTTTGTTTTCCTTAATTCTTTCTCTACCAGCCAACCTACAACACAATGCTCATTTTTCCCACCCACATTACGTGTAAGTGCATACCTGCTTTCATTTTCTTTTTTTTTTACTTTTCCCAAGACAAATAGTTTTATTTTAATTGTTGACCAAGCCATAAAATGGACTTGTACTTGCACCTCCACAAGCGGCGAAGGAAGCAATTCCAATTAAGTGCTTCCTGGAACTTCACTGACTTACCTCCAACTAAATTCCAAACTTTGTTCAAACCTACATATCAAAAGATTTTTTTGTATCAAATTCATCCATCCAACTCTTTTTATGGTTTATTCTTGTTAGGTCATTAAATTAATTTAACGACGGATAAAATGTGTGTGCAAGAAAAATGTACCTACGGTAAACTGAGGTCCTTAATTGGATGGTTTCTTTTAATTTACTTTTTATAAAGAATTAACTTATTCTGGTAAAAGTAATTAATGTTATGTCTGCTTAAGTGTTAGTGTGAAATTGTAAGTGGGCTCTTGGTTTCGACTGTTTTTTCTTGATTTTGAGGATGTTGTTTTTTTCAACGTAAGTTACAACACACAGAGCCTTTAGCCTAAGTGGTTTCAGTCAGATTTGATGAAATTCTGCGAGCAGCATAGTGTTCTTCATAACATAATAATTGCATCTAAAGTCATTATAAGCTCCAAGAGCCAAGTGGTTCTGACGTTCCGAGCCGATGCATATGAGCATGTAAATGCAAAAAGATTTGATAGTCGTAGGTAGGTTAGGTTAATTGAGGTGATGATTCTACCCCAAACCGTAGAATCCCCCGTGGGATTCCACGGAAAGAGAGCTGAGCTAAGCCCTGCTTATCTTGTGTTTTTCTTTGAAAGGGAGGTATGTGTACTCATGTACGACCGCCAAAAGTTATACTTCCAATCATTATTTATTTCTGTATAGTTTTCTTGGATGTTTAAAATTATTTAGTAACGAAACGTAAAAGAATTTTTTCCAAAGATGCAAAATGTGCTTTTTTCTAAGGTTAATTCAATAATTGATATTTTATCGAATAATCAAGCACCCCCCCTGCCGGCACAGTAATTTGGTAAAAAAAAACAACAAAAAAAACAAAATTTTTGCAAAAAAATAAAGGCAACGCTGTTTCTCCGTTCTTCGAGTTTTTTGAGAAAAAATAAAAGTTTTGTTGTAATCACTGAACACAATACATACACAAATTTTAAACAAAATCGTTTTCCTGGAGAAAAATCTGATAACTCAAAACCGTTAAATGGGAGGTATTAAACAAAAACAACAAAAAAAAAAACTTTTAAAATTACGTAAAAATCATCTGTACCAAATTTAAAGAAAATCCGTCCACGCGTTTGGGCATTGGAGATGTGTACAGATGGACGCACAGACGAACAGACCAAGCCAACATCGAACGCGAAATTAGCGGCTGTTTCGGCCAAAATGTGTGGCCGAGTAATCGGCTGTGGCCATATGAACGAAGTCGAGTTTGATTCATAAATGTTTTGATTGTTCTTCAAATATATATATATTTTGAAATATCTCAAATGGTTTGCGTTTTGTTTAAAAATAAATGCACGACTGGGTCACACGTACTTGCTCTTATATGTAGATAAAGTTACTATTTATGCTAAGCCTTTGCAATTAAAAATTTCAAATGGAGTTTTAGAAAAAAAAAAATAAAAAAGCATAAAATTCAATTTTCAATTGACTTAAACAGCTCCTTAAATGAATTTAACCTCAAAACGAAGTATGAATTCTTATTTATTCTATACATTCTATACATTTTTAGAAAAAAAAAATTGAAAATCGTTAGTGAATTTAAAAAAAAAAAAACTATTTTTTCTATATAAAATATAGTAAGGACTTTTATAAAAAAAATTGGTACGCCAGTCTTAAGATATTATTTATCAACATCTAAAAACTAAATTTAAAAAAAAAAAATATTGAATAGTTTTCGATTAAATGATTTTTCAAAAATAAAATTTAATTTTTTTTTAAAAAATTCAAAAAATGTATTTTCAAATTTTTTTTTTAATCAATATAATTATTACGGCAACTTTAAAGCATTCAAGAAAAAAAAATGGTTGAAATTCATTGAGTTATGAAGGAGAAAATCAGAATTAAAAAAAGGTTCTATGGCAGGTACCTACCGTTAATAACGGTTTTTGAAAAAAAAAATGGTTTTCAGTTAAAGATCGACCTTATCCAAAAAAAATACCATGATTTTTTTAATCAAAATCGTAGCAACCATTTTTGAGAAAAATGAGTTTTTCTAAAACCGGTATATGACAGGTACCGTTATTTTTGGTCAAATAAAAATTATTACAAAACGGTTTGGGGATAATCTCCAAAAAACGCTACATACCAAGTTTGAAGTAAATCGACCCATCTGTTTAGGCTGCGGTCTCTGATACATACAGACAGACAGACAGAATTGTTGGACCCACCTTTTTATCATTCTCTATCATCGTAATGTCATGTTTGATTGTTATCTCAACTTTTTTTTTGTGCGAATGCATAACTTAATATTATATAGTACCTATATCGCAAGTAAAAAGTTGTAAAGTCCTTATTGGAAAATCCTTTACATGTATGTATGTAGGCCAGAGTGAAATCTTTTTTTTTTTAATAATTTAACTATGTACATATATGCCTGTAACTAGACTAGTGTGGACTTGCTCGACACTAGTTAGCAGAAAACGAAAGATAGGAAATAATTTTTGCTGTAACAGTAGTTTTGGGATAAACATGTTTAACATCTCATATGATCCCAAGGCTGGTGTCCAGTCAAAGCTGGGGGATAAAAAAAATATATGATATTGCTGCCCAGGGTGTGGCTCGAACTCCATACCTTCCTCTGAGTTAGCAATCAAGCATTACATCCACTGTACCATTGCCACCCACAATATAAGAACAGAGATTTTTGGTTATCCAAGATAAGCTACATGACACAACCGATAAAAACAAATGACCAAAACCTAGATACCAAAAGCAGAGCGCTTAAAGAGGTATGTCGTCAAAATTTATAGGTAAGAGTTTATGCTTTTTTTGTTCTCATTCCTGAAGTATTTTTCAAAAGAAATACACTCTGATGGATATAATTTGGTTTGTTGAATTGGAAGTGGAACCGATGAGTGGTACAAAGGTACATACCATACATGCATCATGATCATGGTGGTCTTCATTGACTTTTCTTTCACTTCCTAGTAGGATAGATGAATATCTAACAATACTTCTCTCGAAGCTAAACAATAACACTAAATTCATCCTAACCATTGTTCCTGCAAAGAAAAGAATTATAAATTCCTGATTGCTGTTTCACAATGGATGATTGGAATTTGGTTCGATTTGTTTTAGTATATGTGTTGGAGAGATAGTAGGCCTCCTACTCAAAGACTTAGTTTGGTATTTGCTATTTGTCCATTGAAATTACATACAAACTTGTATTTTCCATGTATGAAGTCTAACGTGAAAGGAAGATTATTATTGATTGACTTTGCTTTTGTGTATTATTCTTGAGGACATTTTTTGGAAGACTCGTTTTCAAAAAAACTCTGTCTTTTTCTAAAGCCTTCTATGGCTTAATAAAGCCATCAATTTTATTAACTGCATTTTACTTGGAGCGTAATTTTTTTCCACAAAAAAATATGAATAGAGGAATGCCGGGATTCTCTCTTTTCCTTTGTTTTTTTTTTCAACGATGAGGAAAACATTTGTATTAAAGGGAATCTGCTTACTTTTATGCTTTTAGCTATGGTTGGGAAAAAACATACAACATACCAACATATTAAAATTATTAATCTGATTACAAATTTTGATATTTATTTCCATTTAATTAAAAATACCATGCCAATAACAAACCGTTATTTTTGTTTTGCTCCTCAATCATGTTCAACGCATCTGTCAGCTCCAAATTAATGAATGTAACAAGAATTGCCTGTCAGTGGTAGAGGATTAAATAATTTTGCCCCGCAGTAGTTTTTTGTTTGGTCATGTTGAACTTTTATTTTGTTTTTTTTTTTTTTTTTCATATTCTGAGTAAAATTTTACTCTTATGGCTTTTAAGTATAATAATAATTATTATTATTGGATTTTAATATAACTAAAATCATACAAAAAAAGTTACCTTTTATGCAATTAAAAAATTAAAGACGATATGGTATCTGTTTCAGTATTGAATAGCTTATTAAAAATATTTAATAATGTATTTACTCTACAAAAATGGATTACTAACTATTTGCAGCCTTAAAAACGGTTGGAATTTTAGTTACGATGTAAAGCCATTACAGAATGATTTCAATGTGTATTTAGTATAATGGAACGATACACGCTTCAACAACGCATTGAAATTATTAAAATTCACTATAAAAATGGTGAAAATTTGGCAGAGACGGTTCGTAAAACTAAAACATTTTTGGGTCGTCGTGAAGCACCTTGTCGGACCGCAATACAGAAATTGGTGGACAAATTCGAGCTGTTGGGACAAGTTAGTGATGTGAAGAATAAAACCCGTGCACGTCGCTCAAGAACAACTGAGAATATTGCTGTTGTAGCCCAAAGTGTTGAAAAAAACCCAGGTTTGTCCATTCCTCGTCGTTCTTTGGAATTAGGCATTCCACAAATGTCATTACACCGTATTTTGCATAAAGACTTGGGTCTTAAGGCTTATAAAGTTCAGTTAACACAAGAACTCAAGCCAGCTGATCATCAACAACGTCGTGTCTTTGCTGATTGGGTCCTTGAAATGCATGAAAATGAACCGGAATTTCATCGAAAAATCATCTTGACTGATGAGGCCCATTTCCACCTCGGAGGCTACGTCAACAAGCAAAACTGTCGCATCTGGGGCTCGGAAAACCCAAGAGTTATTGTTGAAAAGCCTCTCCATCCTCAACGCGTGACTATTTGGTGCGGTTTATGGTCCCGCGGGGTCATTGGACCTTACTTTTTGGAAAATGAGGCTGGAGCAACAGTTACGGTCAATGGATTGGGCTATCGAGAGATGATTAATGATTTTTTATGGCCTGAATTGGATGGTATTGATCTGGACAACGTTTACTTTCAACAAGACGGCGCTACGTGCCACACAAGCAATGAAACCATCGATCTTTTACGGGAAAAGTTTCCGGACCGTGTTATCTCTCGAAGAGGTCACCGAGATCTTGTGATTTAACACCTTGCGACTTCTTCCTTTGGGGCCACGTGAAAGATAAGGTCTACGCCAACAGCCCAGCGTCGATTCAAGACCTCAAAGATGAAATTCGTGAGGCTATCGATAAGGCAGCCACTTTGCGATTTGGTTATGGAAAATTTCATGAAAAGGATATGGTCCTGTAAGCGTGGCCTTGGCGGCCATTTGGCTGATGTTGTATTCCATTATTAACGGCATACCTTCTTCTTTATAATGAAATAAACATCCGATCATTTATCTCCAAAAATGCAATTAATCTTTGAATATCAAAATAACAACTCTTATTGGAAAACCCTTTATATTTAGGTTTGCATATTCCTAAACCCTAATCCTATGGTCAAACAAAGCTTTAGCAATATTTAAGAGGGTAGTGGATTTCCTATTTTTTATTGCAATAGTCCATTTTTGTTTTAAGAAAAAACAATGCCTATTTTCAAAATTTTTGTTTTTAAGTTAAGTAAACAATTTTATATACATAGATGCCTTTGCACCAAAGTCGTTTCATTTAAATGAAAAAGTAAAAATATTTTATATAAATGATTTTTGATCAAATTACAGTATTTGGTCAGCAATAAAAAAATTAAAATTATTAAAATTTTCAATAGAAACAAATGCTCCGCATACGCCACAGCGAACCATATGATTCTGCCATGTAGGGGCGTTTAGACCTTTTTCTTATATAACCCTTAATTTACCCTACTAAGACTACGAACATCTAAAAATTCCATAATTCCAAATTTTTAAATTAAATATTCTGTAAGGTTTGCCATATGTCAGATGGGTCAGATAAATAAAAAAAAAAAATCCAAAAATTGAACTTTTAAGTGTGGTAACCCAATGCCTTGACGGGATAGCGCCCCTCATTAGAAATCCAATATTTGCTGTACCGTTGCTAATAATATGTTATAAAAAGTGGTATTTTCTGCGTGTCCTTATTTAAAATAATATCATAAATGCAAATGTCACGTTTTACATAGAGGAAGGTTGTCGGATGAATTCGAAGTCCATTGTGGAGTCAGACAGGGTTGCATACTGTCGCCAATACTTTTCCTGTTAGTGATAAGTGATGTGCTGAGTGTACAGCACTGTTAAACGGAAATAGTGGAATTCAATGGAGTCTGACATCCGAATTAAAACATCTGGACTACGCGGACGACGTATGCTTGCTCTCTCATAGGATCATGGATCTCCATCAAATGACAACAAGGGTGGAGGGAGAAACAGAAATCGTGGGACTGAAAATTAACACGGCAAAAACAAAAATGGTCAGCCCTGGAAGTAACTCATCCGTTCAAGTCAATATTTCTATACAACCGGTAGAGAAAGTAGAAGACTTTCAATGTCTTGGAAGTTTTGTCTCTACCAAAGGCGGAACCGAGCAAGATGTTGACAGCCGTATCAAAAAGGCAAAGGCTGCTTTCGGAATGCTGTCCAAAATATGGAGAAACAACGCTATAAGCTTGCAGACCAAGCTGAGACTCTTCGGCTAAAATCTTGAATCCGTGCTTTTGTATGGGTGCCGCACTTGGAAAATCTTAACAACTGTCACAAGCAAGCTGCAGTCGTTCGTGAATTGGTGTCTACGAAACATCTTAAGGATTTTTTGGCCCAACCGTATTTCTAATGAAGAACTTCATAGAAGAACGGGTCAAGAATCTATTGATATTACTATTTGCAGACGTAAGTGGCAGTGGATTGGTCATACGATTCGAAAAGGCAACGATTGCATTGCTGGCCAAGCGATGCAATGAAACCCACTTATACAGGCAGGTAGAGGGTCGGGTCGGCCGAGAAGCAAATGGCGCAGGACAGTCGAAAGTGAATCTGCACAGCTGGAGAAGAGTTGGAGAGAACTACGTTATATTTCCAGAAACCGTACACGATGGCGCGGAGGAGTAGTGGAGGCCCTATGCCCCTTAAGGGGATCACAACGGACTTTTTAAGGTCTGAGGCCCTAAGTAAGTAAGTAAGCTTCTTAAGAACCTTCAAATTATTTGACATCAAAAACTTAAAAAAAAAGTTTTTGGATTAAAAAAAAAGATAAAGTTTTGTTTTAAAAAATCAGTTTTTTTTTTAAATCCGGTGACTGTATTTTTTTTTAAATTTTGGTTTTAGATGTGCATCAATATTTTCTTGGAAATAGAATACCAACTTTTTTTTAAAAAGCGTTTGAGAATTTTATAGGATAAAATAATATTTTTTGAAAAAAAACGGCTACAAAGATTAAATTTTTTTTTTCAAATTTATCTTTCTTAATGAAATCAAATGCCATACTTAGGTTGGAGCTCAAAACAATTTAAGATGAAGTTTATGTCCTTTTAGTAATGGATTTTATTTTTCCTTACATTTATATTAAAGATTTTTGGTATAAAATTATTTATTTTAAAAATCTGTGACTTTTGGGGACTTTTGGGGATTGTATAAAAAATTGTTTCGGTTTATTTTCGCGATTTTATGCCTAATAATGAGGGTTCGAAATTTGACTCTTTAAGCTTTATGCATTGTAGAGACGCATTTTTTTTTTGAAAATAGTGAAATAAAACACCTTTGTTTTTAGATTTTTATTTAATTATTAAAAAAGTTAGTGGGTTACACTACAAGCCAAAACGTGAGTTACACTACTCGCACTTTTATTTGTATAAGTCTTTTAGAAAACTTATAATAGTTTCTATAACACTTAAACATCAGATTGGAAGTAAAATAAAAAATCTATCAGCAACAGAGAGAAGAAAACTAAAATTGAGTGGATTATTTGAAAAATTTAAGCCATAAATCAATTAGAAACAAGAAATCGACGATGACATTTGATATAGTACCGATTCCTGTGCTTTTAGTTCTACTTAAACAAACGGCAGAAGAGACAAGAAGTTCTACAAAGAAGATTAAGGAATAAAACTCAGGAAAGAATCTAACGGAGCCTGCAATAGAAGTGACTGTTACTTCAGCATTTGGCTTGAAAAAGCTCACATGGAAAATATTTTAGAGAAGTCAAATTGAATATTCTTTCTAGTCTTAGAAAGCGTAGAGTACTTTCATCTCTGACAGACAATTCTTTGACTTTTTAAAATCAACCGGAAGATTTCTATTAGGATTGAGGCGAATCAATCGATGCTATTCTTTTTATTTAACTTCGAAGATAATGTAAGTTTGACCGGCTCTTCTTCGTGAGTTACACTACTAGAATATATGAAGCTGTAAGACGTATTAATTAAAATAATAAATGTTTGAGGTAAGGATAATGTAATTAATTATTCTTTAACTAGAAAAGCAATTTTTTTTCCAATCTGTTGAAGAACTTTCACTTGAGTTAGAGAAAAAACTCTCTTAATTTAGTGAGTTATACTACAATTGAGTATTTTTTACTAATGTAATGCTTACATAAATTACAAATCATAACAATATTTCATTTTTTTTTTCAATACTGATGCAAGTTTCGTATTAGACTTCAGATGGTATTAAATAATAATGAAAAAATGCATTAAATAATTGGAGGCAAACATTTAAGAATTAAAAATGCTTTCTTATGCAATGTAAACTAAAACAACTTTGCGCCTTCAAAGTAAAAATTAATTAAATATACTCCCCAGTAGAATTTAAGGATTTTTTAAGTATAAATCTTTGACATCTTCTGTGAAACTGATATGGTTTTCGTGGCAAATGGTTGTTGCTATAGGAAACATATTCATTCTACTTTATAGAGAAACAAATATTTTTCTTTTATACTCTGTAGAAAGGATTCAAGAATTTTTTTTATTGTAAAAATAAATAAATTAAATATATAAATACCCACCTAAATAAGTGCTGTTTGTCAGTACCCAAAATATTTTCAATGGATCCACCATAACTCCTTCGAGGATATAATGCACAGCTAGTCAGCACCGAAACCAAAGATATGCAATTAATTTGCATACACCACTGTTGACATGTTGTTTCTGATACGTGTGGTAGAGGGATCCTTTCTGCTTCTTGATATCACTATATCCTTGTCGTGCAACACCCGTACGAGAATGTAGTTGTAGATGCTGACGATGGTTTATTTGTCGTTTCTGTATTTGGTAGTTGTTTTTGGTATGATTGCAAAAGGTTTGGTCCTTGCTAATGTCGTTGTTGTCGTTGTCGTTTTGTTTTTCTTCTACACACACTGATGCTGATAATGATGGGTTATGCACGGAATTACACGAAACAACTTTATTAAAATATTTCATAGTAAATAATATATTTTGGCAGCTTCTCACGTTCTCGACATAAATAACAATTAATTAGCACGACACGTTCAGCATAGGGTATTTGAGTTCTGTTTTATAATAACTGTGCTCACTTTGTTAAGGACGATGTGATGGGTGATCTATTTGTCAATATATAAAGTCCCCAAACTTTGCTGAAAAAAGAAAGGCTATAAAGTCAAGTCTTACAAAGACTATAACATTACGATGGGACGACGACGCGACGTGTGGCTGTAAAAATGATGCGTCTTCAAAAGAAGGATATGAATATTTTTGAATTTCAAAATACCTACTCCTTTTTTGTTTAAGGATCCTACTTGGTACAAGAAATCTTATTAACGACAACACTATAACTTGACAAATGAGTTTAACTATATCTTCCAACTGACGCAAAATTACTTTTCCTTTTAACTATGTTGCGAAGCAGGTGTTAATGTACCACAACATATTGAAGGTTTTTCACGTTGTTGTGTGGAGCTTCGCACGATTTTGACGCGTGAATGAGTCTGTGGTATGGCAAGGGAGCGGGAATCACTTATGTTCTCAAATACAGAAGCTACCTTACCGAAATCCTTGAGTACCTGGCTCTGTAACAAAAAGTATAAGTATTTATGGCACTTGATGTTGTTGAATAAAGCTTCGTTATGAAATTTATTTATGTTAACAAGAGTATCTTGCTTGTTTTTGTTTATAAACATAATAATTATCTACATTAATTTGTAGCTATTCTTTAGTTTGAAAATTAAGGAAGATACACAACACCAAGTGTGCTTCGAAATAGTAAGTACCCATCCTTATTAGCTTATCGTTATCCTTAATTTTTAATTACATATTTGGTAATTTGATGTGAAGTTAAATTTTCAATCAGAAAACATAATATATGTAAGTTATTTTAATTGATGAGTGGTCTTAAAAGAATTAGTATTAATATAAAACTTAGTTTATCAAGGTCGCAAAAGCTATAAATCAAATTAAGAGGTCTAGGTTCGATACCCATGTATATGACACATTGATTTTTGTTTAGGGGTACTGACTCTTGTGAGTTTATTGACAAAACCAACTGTACCTATTGCATGTGAAGAATGTGTATCTCAGCTAGCGGTTCGGAACCGGCAGAAAATTGTAGATCCCCTCCATTCCTTTCAACAAGGTACATGAAGTTAGCACCGCCATAACAAAAATTCGAACATCTAAGGCCGCGGCCACGCAGTAAGCGGCTGAGCGGCTAAGCGGCTGAGCGGCAAGCGTCTGAGCGGCAGCTCTAAGCGACGTATGGCCAGGCACTGAGCGACTGCTTTTGAGCGATTAGTATTTAAAATGCCGTTGTCAAGAACAGTTCGCCGTATTTTACTGTCGGAAAATCGTTTGTTTGTGTACAAATTACTTAAACGTATACAAAAAAGGAGACGATTTGGTGTTCATCCGATTAACCAATTAAGATCGGAGTTCGGAGAATTCAATCATTTATTTTTGAATCTACGAAAATTTCCAGATAGATTCTGGCAATATCTACGTATGTCTATCGAATCTTTTGATTTGCTGCTTGAAAAAGTGCGTCCTAGATTAATAAAACAAAGAATCAGGTTGAGATTGCACACACGAAATTAATAATTCAATGTTTACTTTCGCCATCTTTACTTCTTGCCGCTCAGAAAATTACTAAAAATTAAAACAGGTTTGGTTGCTGAGCGGCGCCGCTTAGCCGCTCAGAATTTTGTTTCGCCGCTCGCTCATTGCGTGGCCGCTTCTATGTGATTTCATATGTTTTATATTTTTTTTTCCGCTCTGCCGCTCAGCCGCTTACTGCGTGGCCACGGCCTAAGTATGAAGGAGTTTGTTGCTAATTTGTTGCCGTATTCCTGAATTTGTTGCTCCTACCCTTACCCCCCAAAACCATGACCGCCATCATCCAAAACTCAAAATTTCAAAAATACAAATATGCAGGAATTTGCTGCTAATTTATTGCTCATTCGTACCCCAGTCTTGAATTTGTTGCTCCACGACTTGACCTTGAAAAGGTCAAATTTAGATTTTGGAATTTCTGTTGTGGCGGAAAAATCCAGTTTTTAGTCTATAGAGAGAGAATGGATGGCACTATAACTATTTAATGTTACTTTTTCTAGAGCCTGAAACTATGTTTATGATTTGGCGTTGTTATTTTTTTGAAAAAAATTTATAGGTAAAATGTCTACAAAAAGATGCAACTGTTGCAGTCGATTTCAAGGTCAAACCATAGGGCAACAAATTCAGGATTAGGAAAACTAATTAGCAACAAATTCAAATCAAATTTCTGCATACTTCCTTTTTTGAAATTTTGATGTTTAATTTGTGGCGGGCCTATCTTGACGTCAAGCTGGGACCGCCACAAGTTTGATGGGTAAGGGGTGGAGCAAGGAATTCAAAATTGGAGCAACTAATTAGCAACAAATTAGCAACAAATTCTTGAATCCTCAGATTTTGGTATTTCTGTTGTGGCGGGCCTATCTTGACGGACCTAACAAACTTTTATATACTTTTGATTAGAAATGTTTTGTCCAGTTTTTATTTCTTTTCTTTTTTAATGTAATTTATAAATACATCCTACCAACCAACAAGTAACAGAGTTAAATGAATTTAGTCTACATGTCCACAAAAATACTGTGTCATATCACTTCTTCTTGCTCTTTGGGTGCTCTGTTTACTGAGAAAAAAAAAGTAAAACCAAAATCTCAAAGATATGTTGGAGATTACATAATTTCGAAAAGTGCTTCTTTTGTAATTTCCCTTGAAGGTATATAATAAAACGAAAAATTTTGATACAAATTCTCAAACAAAACTTTAAAATAATGAAGAATGTTAATTGAAAAACTCAAGCAGATGTTTCCAGCTATTTTCAGCAGAATGCATAATAATTTCTAAAGAATAAGGGCTAACACTTTCACAAACTATAAAAATTTAATGAAAACGACGAAAAATGAAAACTAAAAAGGTACTCTCATGTGCATTTAGGAAACTTTTAAAGCTTTCAATTTGAAAAGATTCCTTTATGTTCGTATACCCAAGCAGTATTGAAACAACAGTTAGGTACCTACTTAAATGCATACAAAATGTAGCATTTCCTTCAATTTGGATAGGATTTATGAAAGAGAACATATGTCGGCATGCATTTAGGTAGTAAGTATAGAGCCTTGGTTCATGAAACTTATCAAAATGGCGGGGAATGATTTTTATCATGAAGTGATCTGGACAGAACAAAAAAAACATTCACCTTATCGAAATTAACAGCATTTACATCGATTAATTAATAGCGAACAAAAAATCGGTGTTTCTATTTATTTTTATAATAAAACCAGGCTTTATCTTAGGTTAGGTTAGGTTAAAGTGGCTGTCATTAAAGCTATCTGACACACTTAGACCAATAGAGGTCCATTGTGATACCACGAACTATAGTGAACAAAAAGTTCTCTACTAGTTAAAACCATTTAGAGCTTCTAATGAAGCGAGTGAGACTACTAATGTCTGTGTTTGAGAGATCGCTAGGTTCATTATAGAAGTAGTCTCCTAAATGAAGTTTGCGTCTATAGGAGAGAGCAGGGCATGTACAGAGAAGATGTGAAATTGTTTCTTCCTCTTCTTCGTCTAAACAGCTCCTGCAGAAATCATATGATAGTACACCGAGTCGTGCGCGTGTCTACAAATAAGACAGTGTCCCGTTATGACATTTATTACAGAGCTGATTTGAGATCTGCTGAGGGACAGAAGGCAATTTGTCCGTTTCAAATCTAGTTTGGTCGCTGTACACGTTGTAGTGTTAAGCCATCTTGTATTTGATTGTTCCAAAGCGATTCGTTTCAGCAGTAGTTCAATTGTAGCTATGGGAATACCTATATTTGCCTTGTTGGGCAGGAAAGGCATTTCCGTTTCAATTCTGACGAGTTCATCGGCTTTGCAATTCCCCGGAATGTCCCGGTGTCCCGGCACCCAGATAAGGTGAATATCAAACTGTTTGGCCATCTCCGTTAGAGACGATCGACAGTCTTGGGCTGTGATGGAGTTTCAGGAGACTGATACAAGGGATTTCAAGGCAGCCTGACTATCTGAGAAGATGCGGATATCTGAACTGGATATCACGTTTTCTTTAAGCCAGGACAAGACTTCCCTTATCGCCAGAATTTCCGCTTGGAATACGCTACAATGGTTTGGAAGGCGGAAGGAGAGACAAAGGTTTAGTCTATCTGAGTACACTCCACCACCTGCCCCATTTTTAGTTTTCGATTCATCCGTATAGAATTGAATTGATTCATTTTCTAACAAGGCCTATCTTCCTCCCAAGCTGACCTTGTGGGAATGATGACTTCAAAGTTTTTGACGAAAGCTAGAACAGGAGTGATGTAGTCGGAGTGACTTGGGAATGTTCCGAACAAGTTCAGAATTATATTGTGGCCAATAGAGTTATTGGTCCATTGAGAGATGGCTTTGAGGCGGAAGGCTGTGTTCGCGGCCACTTGTTTGCCATATTTATCGAGGGGTGTAAGGTTGAGGAGTGTGTCTAACGCAGCGGAAGGTGTCGAGCGTAGGGCTCCACTGATGCACATGCATGCTGAACGCTGCACCTTGCATAGTTTATCACAATTAGTCGCTTTGTCTAAGGCAGTCCACCAAACAGTCACCCCATAAGTGAGTATAGGTCTAATAACCGCAGTATATAGCCAGTGAGTGATTTGTGGAGCTTTCTCGCCAGAAAAGAGAGCTACTGTAACTTAACTTTTTATCTAAAATAAATACCTAGGTATTTTGCTTCATTTGAAAAAGTTAGTGAAACACTGTTAATCATTGGAGGGTCTAGTTGTGGAATTTTGCACTTCCTTGTAAAGAGGACTAGATCAGTCTTGTGGGGTTTAACGCCCAGCCCACACCGATCTGCCCATTTGAGAAGCTTGTTTAGAGCGGTTTGTAAGAGTTCTATTAGAATTTGGGGATGTTTCCACAGACACGGCAATGGCAATGTCGTCAGCGTATGCAATTACTTTGAATCCCTCTTCCTCCAGGTTTACTAGCAGCTCATTGACTACCAAGTTCCATAGTTTTATAATTAGAGTTTACGGAATAAGTGCGTCCCTGCCATGTGTGAAACTATCGGGCTCCAATGTTTTCAAATATACGCGAAATTATTTTTTCAACAAAGAAGTGCATTTCGAAGTCAAAATCCCCTACATATTAACTCGAAATGGCCTTGCTCCATCTGGTGCTATCAACTTTAGATTTGCCAAGGATTTATGTTTTTAGTTCTTCAGCGGAAAAACAAAAATACATATACACCACACACAGTTTTTTGTTTGCGAGCAGAAAAGATCCATTTTGCATGGAAAGACAAAAAAAACGACTACATTGCGACTGCACTGCTCTAAACTGCATGGCTCCCGGAAATAGACAAAATTGTTTTATACTTTTGACTAGGTATTGCTAAAAATGATGCAAAAACGTATGTAATGATTCTTTGTAAAAGGCACAAAAATTGGAAAGTAATATCAGATCTTTTTCGTTTGAATTAAAATGAGGAAAAACCAAATTCGCGCAGTATTCCTTTCTGGTTTTTTGTTTGCTTCTTGCAAAGAAATTCAACATAAAAACCATTCAAGGACCAACCATACAAAACTCCGAGGGATTGAATTGAATTATTGTTTAAAATCCACCAAGTCATTGCTGTTTCGTTTGGTTGCCAAGAAATGTTGTTCTTTTTATTTATTTTTTTTCTGGGTTTTTCATCTTTCTGCTGTTCATTAATCATGTTTAAAGAGAAATACAGATGGGTGTTTTGATAACCAGATCAGATGTAAATTGAACAAAAAAGAGATGAAGTAGCAGATTTCCAATTCTTTTGAAATACAAATTGAGATGGAAATGGAATATAAAAATTCGAGAAAATCCAATAGTCGAAGGTCGTTTTTAATGCAGCAATAATTTAATATATGCACAAGGAGAGAGAACAAAATTTGTACCTATTAGAAGAAAAACAACGAATTTTAAATGTAAGACTTTTAATATTTTCTCATGGATGCCACACTGAGAGAATAAATCGATTGCGATAAACGAAAAAAAATTGCCCAAACAACTTTTTCGTTAATCTTTGAACAACAACAACTTGAAGGTACTAAAACCAACATGGCTAGAGTTAAAGCTATTTCATGGGTACCAAATCCTTTCATCAGACTCTTTTTTCCGTCAATTCTATTATGTTGGTGGTGCTAAGCCTTTAAGTTAATCATTTTAATCGAAAAACTTTTCTCCTAAACCCAGTTAGGATTCGAACCCACGCAATCTTAGCTACAGAAGCCAGTACACTGCGCACTACGCTACGTCATCCACATTAGGGTAAAGCGTCAAATCACTTTATTAGATTATTAATACATAAAAACTAAAATTTAAAAACAAAAATTTCTTAGCCCTCTATCGGCGCTCAAAAAATTGAGAAAACTCCAAAAGTATAAATCATACGAAAAATTATTCCATACAAGTAAGAATGATAATTCAATTTCCTAACATTTTTCTGTAATTTTTTCCTAATAATTTTTCTGTACTCTCAGTCGTTCTCGAGATATTTGGTAAAAATTATTTTTACTTTTTTTTTAAATGCCAATTTATAGAAAAAAAAAATTAACACGGTACGTCGGAAAATAAAAAAAAAGGTGAGGAAAAATAAAAAGGGTTCGTTTAGGGTAATCTAGCAGGTATTCTGTGGTTTTAAATTTTCATTGGTCGGTCTGCAGTGCAGCTGATGGTCAATGAGAAATGGATTTCTCACGCCATTCTGGTTTGCATCTTTCCTTATTTAGCTGGTAAGAAACAACACATTTTTATTTATTTATTAAATACCAAAAAAGATTCGGTCTGTCTTTTATTTGGAACAACGTGCCTTATCAATAAAAGTAAAAGAGTGTTACAAACAATTGCTGATGTTGTCTATCACAAGTTTTTTGTATGAAATTAACAAAATTATAGGAATAAATTGGAAGCAGCCAGCTATAACTCAAATGTCTAAAACCTTAGGGCTTGACATTATTGACCTTTGGAAGACTGCATTCCTTCCTTCAGTGCCAATACGACGTGTAAATCAACAAGATTTTGGCTTGATAACTGAAGCGAGTGTCTGAAACGTCATAGTTCAGAGTATAGTTCGTAGGGCCAGAAAACGAAAACGAGAAATTCTCCAAAATAAAGAATTTCTGTTGAACATTGAATGTTTATATTTCGACATGAGAAGCGATAAGACATTGGTTGATGAAAAGGAGGCACGATTGCATAGAGTGACCAAAGTAAAAGAGCATATTTCGCTGCTCACGGAGCCGGGTTCAAGCTTTTTAAGACATGTCATGAATTCTCTGGAATTGTCTTTAGATATACTAAAGTTAGCTATAGTCAAAACGATATCGTTTGGTGATAATCGAATTACGGAATGACCCCGCTCCCGGTGGATTTTAGTAAATTATCTACTGTTTTTGACAAAATATTTCTCCATTATTCCCTGATTTCTAAAATCAATTAAACCACCAACATAAACTTTCAAAAACCTATGTGTTTTTAAAGGTGAAAAATTTGATATGGGGAATTTTGAATACAATCCGTATTAGACGCCTAATTTTAATGTTTATTTTCAATCAAGGTGCATAATTAGTTTTTCAATAAAACATCAGTTTTACCCACACTAACATCATTTTAAAAGGTCTAAAAAAATATTAGATTTTGTAAAATTTTTGTCTCTTACCCCATTTTACGGTTACTTCCTTACTTCCTGGTGGAATTACCAAAATTTTTATAAAGAAGTAAAATTTCAAAAAATATTTGTTTACAAAAATCATACTGATAAATTAAAAAAACAAGAGTGGATATCCTTAACTGGCAACTGTTTGAGTATTTTTGAAAACCACTGTTTGAAAAAAAAAAATCATCCAAATCGAAACAGTTTCACCCGGTTCCGAGATAATTTGCTTTAGTTACTTCACTAATTATTAAAATCCCTTGCAGTTTAGTAATTCAAAAAGGGAGCAAAAGAATTCGTGTTTACATTCTTAATTATTATAGATTCAAGAAAACTCTTCACACGTGAACTCGTGAACTCATTTCTACTTAAAACCATCACGTTCAAGGGTTAAACTACTAGCAATTACAAATTCTGATTACTTTTTTTTTCGTTTCCATTATATTCCAATGCTGGTGGAAGGAGTAGTGAAATCAAATACCTTGCTTCTAATTCCGTATTCTTGTAATTTTCCCTCATTTCCCATCAACACACAACCACTGCCATTGATAAACTAATTGACAATTTAATCAATTATAATCCTTATACAGACTTGTACAGGCACACATTGGAAAGCATAAGAGCCGATGAAGTTGATAATCTTCTCTGCGTTACGTGTCCTTTTGCCATCACTCATACAAATAGAAAATGTCTTTATTACCATATTTCATTATAATATGAACTTTACCGAACCGGAAATCAATACAAATTGTCATTAACCCAGGTGTGAGAAGTGTGGGCAATAAAAAGGAGTTTGGTGTCCGGAGTTTGGGGTTTATCGACATAACGGTGAATTCGAAGTAAGAAGTATATTTCTATTGTTCATTGTTTTTGTTTGATTTATGAATTATGACTTAGGGATTGTATTAATTCATTTTTTAATAATTACCGTTGAAGACCGCAACTTCAGTGACGATTTTTGTGATAATTCATGTTTCCAATAAAAGATCCCAATTTGATCCCTTTTGTATGCAATTCTTAGCTATTCACATGCACTGACCTTAATATAAACAATTTAAACCACAAAAATGTGGTTTTAGTGGTTTTCAGACCCAATCACCATAAATAATACCAAATTCTATCACATCAATCAAACAACAACAACACAAGGCAATCAGATAAAATGAAAGTTTTGCAATATCAGAAAAGGCAATCCATTTGAATATTATTGTATGGAATGTTCTAACAGTTAAATTTTGTACCCAAAATCAGCCGATTCTTAGTCATGAATCGACATAGAAAAAAAATTACATTTTTACATTTTTCTTATTCAAATAGAACCAACATTTGTAATTGTTTTGGTTAAAACTAAATTATTATCATGGTACTCCGTACTACATTTCATTCGAATGGCCCCGAGACTTTAAAAGAAAATTAGGAAAAAGTTGTTAAAGAAGGAAGATTATTTTATACGAATAGAAGGTAATATTGCTATAATATAAAATAATTTTATTTTCAGTAATTTTACCGAATGAATAATTTCTTTCTGAGGAAAATTTATCAGTTTTATTCAAATAAAGATGTGAAACTACAGATATGATTCTCCTTCAAGAATAATATTTAAATTTAAACCAATTAGTCAGGCGGACTTAAGTTAATTAGTTTAATTTGTTTTTACATTCGCCAATGCTAACAAAAGTGAGCTTGTACCAGTATTGTAAATCTATGAATATTCTTCCAGTTAATAATTATTTTCATCAACCGGAATTCTTGGGAAATTTAGAAAGAAAGGTCAAGAGTCAAGAAGATTCTGATTAAAGAAATTGTATGCTTGCAAAAATTATTTCATTCTTCCAAGAATAAATAAAAACAGAACATGTTGCCAATAATGGTATTCATATTTTCTTGATCATAAATAATGAACAAGGCCAACAGATGTATTGAATTGGGTTATACAATAAATACATAATATTGAATTTGGGATGAAAAATATCTATAAATATACTTTAATTATTATGAATGCCTTAAATGAATGATGTGCAAAACAAATATTGTATTGACTCTGCAGTCAAAGAAATATAATAATAAAAAATGTGTGTGTACTCATGTACGCCCACCAGAAGTTATACTTCTATCATTATTTATTTATATACATCAACTTTAAAAATCGGTTAAGTTTTACTTAAGTTAAAAGTTATTTTGTTGACGTGAAAGGGATATTTTGATTTTTTTCACAGATTTGTTAGAAATCGAATTCATACTACGTATTTTTGATATTATTTAATGATATTGCGAAGCTTGTGAGTGTCTTATTGAAACAAATTGTATCTATATTAAAATAATTTTTGACATTTTATAAGAAAATTAAAATTAATTCAACAGACATAAAAATAAAAAGTGCATTTTGTCCGATGTTTTTTCTGTAATATATCATTTACAGTCTTTTTTTAAATTTAATCAATAAATTTTGTACAGCATCGTTTAAGAAAACAGACACATCTTGAAATTGAGCTAAAAATATATTTAATATTATTAAATTTTTCATTAAATTTTGTAATTTTAACTCATTCTTTAAAAAAATATTTTCACTTAACGACCTTTGTGGCAATAATTAATAAAATTACTGTCCAATATTTTTATTTAGAATTATAGTTCAACATTTTTTCTAATGGAATCTGTTCAATTTGTTAACATCCTGCAACTAAAACTAAAGTTACAGATTTTAATATCCAATGAAATCAACTTTGTATGTGTTTTTTTTTAAATTGTTCTTTCTAAAATCTGTAAATATGCATTTTTATGTTAAAGAATGTTTATTGCCTATCAAGAACACTTGTACTATAAATATTGTGATACATGGTCTCATGAATTTCATACCATATTGCAAAAAGAATAAGAAAACAAAAATTTATTTTGCTCTAAATCACTTTTTACTCATTATTTTTATTTATAATTGTATGAAAAAAATGAAAATACGTTTTAGCCTGATGTTTCGGCTAAATTTAAACACCTAATTCCTTAAAATCCGAAACAAACAAGTAACACATTTTATAAGCGGACCATCTCGAATCCATTCCCACTGGTGGACACAATTTTGTTGGTTTTTGTTGAATTTTCAGGTTTGTGAAGCTTTTATAGCATGTACAGCTATGTGTGATATATCAAATTAAGGTAATTTAATCGTGAAGTGGAATCATAGATTTTTGAGGCTTATATAAATACAAATTTAATACTGAGTAAACAAAACTCTTTTTACCGTTATGCCCTATCACAGACTACAGAAAATTGTTGAAGTTTGCAAAAAAATACATTTATCTAATATCTAATAGCTGTGTAAATTTTAAGTTTAAAAATGTTAAAATAAAAAAGATAAAAATAAAATACAGTTGGAAACGGTCAAGAAACTTGGACTGAAAAATCTCGTTTTTACTGCTATTCATTGAAAATAATGTTTAAAAATCTAATTTCTTCACACGTTTAAAGGCAACGCATAAGCGTAAAAGCCATTTTGATTAAATTTTTTTCCTGTTATTCCCTGATTTTTAAAATCAATTAAACCATCGACATAAACTTTCAAAAACGTATTTGTATGGAGCATTTTAAATATAATTCGTATAAGACGCCTAATTTTTTTTATTATTGTCTATCAACTCGCAAAATAAGTTTTTTTAAGAAATTATCAACTTTATCCATAATAACATCATTTTCAAATGTCTAAAAAAATATTTGATATTGAAAAATAATTTTTTACTTGAAAAGTTGAATTTTTAGAATTTTTTTTTATAAAAGCTCGTCATTATTTCAATTTATCTATTCAATAAAATTTATTTCCAAAATTCTAGCCTTTATACATTTCGAGATGTACAAAAAGTTGTTTCTGTCTTTTGCCCCATTTTACCCTAATTTTCCGGTGGAATTTCGAAAAATCCCGTTGTATCAGAACCTTCAATTATACCATCTTTCTTTTAGTGTATTTATTTTTATTATTATCACTTATAGCGTAGAAAATAGATCAGTCAGAATATCAATAATAAATTGCTGGCTTCTGTAATTAAATAAATTTATTGTGTATTAATGTAAGTTTGTTGTTACTGTTTACCTACTTATTATGTCTGTCAAATGTCAGAACTTATTTGAATTTTATTTGTTGTTTGAACAAAATCACTTTGCTTATTTTTGTTTTTTCTTCCGTCTATATAAGTTCAAATGGTAATGTCTCGTGAAGTTTGCATGGCCTTTGCAAAGCTTTATACTCTTTTTGGAAACTGCAAACGTAGTGCACCGTAAAACATTTACACTTTCTTCAGATGCAACATAATGAATGAAATTTAACGTTGATTTTCTAGTCACTCTGTAACTGTAAGCTCTGTAACTACCAATCCCGACCACTCTTCGAGGAAAAAACAAATAATATAAATAGTCACAGCTTATACAAGAACCTACGCAGACAAGGAGGACTTAAAAGCAACAACCCTACTTTGTCTTATAAGGATAAGCTGATACTGCCCATATCCAGGGCGAATTTCGAAAGTCAAAGTTCGTCTTGTCGTTGTTTTTTTGTATTAAGTCTCCTCAAGTTGAGTAAAGTTTCACCTCTGGATTTTATTTTGTTTCATTTTATCTTCCAGTTTGTATTTTATATTCATTTCAATAAAAGATCAAAAAAAAAAAGAACAAAATGAAAAAAAAATCTGAATAATAAATCTTTTTATTTGTCATGATATGAATGTATATGTCCATAAATGAAATACCACTCCCAACAACTGACCCAAATAGTTTAACTCACAGAGAGTGGTCATTATTCTTTTTTATGTGAAATTCATCCCAGAACTAAGAAAAAGAAAACAAACTAGCAGGGATATTTGTTGCACATTGTACCAGAAGAACAACACTCTCTAGAGTCCAGAAGGAATCAATTTTTCACTTGAAATCTTTTTGACGTTTATTTAAATATTTCAATTATCCAGCCAGGTAAATAATACTAAAAGACAATTGGGGCGTATTTACAGAGTCGTTTATCTTATGTTATTTTGAAAAGAATAAATTCCAGTTTTACTTAGAAACGACTTAAGCAACGTACATATGTATATGAGTTTGCCCCATTTTGTAAATACTCTGATGTGTGATGTGTGCTTTTATGGCAATAAATAAAAAAAAAAATTGATTTACATTAAAGAAGTTGATTTACTAGAATTAAATCTTATAAGCAACTGTCCCATATTGATTATGATGTATTTTTGTGTCTCTAGGATAAATAAACAGTTACTTTTGTAGGGAAAACAATAATTATATTTGATGATTGACACATGCTCAACAAAATTTTGCTAGCTCAGCGATAAGTAACTAGAAACTTTTGTGCATTAGCAGACTATTGACAAGTAGAAAAGTAGATCAGTATGACTATTCAAATAAATTTTGTATCACTTTGTAAAAGTTGTTCTTCACTTGTCTGATTTATTTTTCAACAGGAAATGCATACAAAACAAAAACAAAATTTTGTTTATCCTATAAAAAGGTTTCAGATTAAGGTTTCCACCTAACACTTGTTTTTTTATGCGGTAATATTTTTATATTTATTTTTATTTAATTTTTGTATTTTTTTTATTTCATTGTAGTATATTATGTTCTTGAAATTTTTCTTTTTCTAAAAAAAATATATTTTTGATAAAATGTTTTTACAATCAGAGCATAAAGTTTTTAGCATTTTAATATATTTTTGAAGATTTTAGAATTAAAAGTTTAAGCTGTGAATATTTGGATCTGGTATTAGGCAAACGATTTAACGATCGCACCGGTAAATACATTTTGTCGATATGGTTATTTTTGTGAAAGTTTACAATAAATGGGTAATTTTTGACTGTGTGCAATCTGACCATATTCAAAAAATATTTAAAATTATTCTGTTAAATGCATTAATGTGGATGGCTTTGGATTGCTAAAAAAATATTTGAAATTTTTTGGTTTTGTTTTCTCTAAAATTTTGATCTTGAACATTTTTCGAAAAAAAAAAATGATTTTTTGAACAAAATTACGTTTAGAAGAAAATAAAATATCAGAGAATTATAAGAAGGATCAACGAATGAGTAGGTGATTGGTGGAGGACAGGAAAAAGCTATATTCATTCTTAAATTGTTCAATAGAAAAAAGTTACGCATACGCCACAGTGACCAAAAGTTAAATAATTTGTTTCCTAATTAGAAATCTTTTGGATAGTCGATACAATATTATATATATTTACATTATTAAAGTTAGTTTTGGTGGGAGGGGCAATATTTAGGAAAATTAATTTAAAATAAAATAAAATAAACAACCATAATACTTACAATGTCAAGTATTTTTTTTATTAAAGCCAGTTGCTTTATTAGTTAATAGTTTTTTCTTCTAAACAAAATTGTGTTATTTATTAGTACTTTTGTTGTACGTACTAAATGCAATAACCCATTAGTTTGCTGTCAATAGCTAAAAACCAGATGCTTTAACAAACCATAAATAATAGTGGGGCTGTTTCAAAGAACTGAACCGAAGAAAAGTCTTAATTGACTTCACTATAAGTAGATAATGTTTTACATACATCTATGAAGTTCTTTGACCTTTTTGTATAATAATATTTTTATTGATTTTCGAAAAAAAAACTGTATCTCAGTGAAAAATAATCACACTGAGATAAAATAAAATGCATTTTAAAGCCTCACTCTTTTAATTTTTGAATGTTGTAACAACATTTTTTTTAGTTACGATTTATTTTACATAACCATAAAAAAATACCAAGCGACGAAAATTTTGTATTTAGTTTCAATAGTATAGGACAATTTCTTTTCAGTTGTTTTTGTTTGTTGTCTCAACGATTTTGGTTTGTTCAGAATATCAAAAGCAAGAAAATCATTACTTAATGTTGAGATTAAAAAAACAGGCAGAAAATTAACTAAACCAACTTATGTAAATTTTAATATAAAGTTGACTAAAGGATATTTTAGTCCAAGAATACATAACAAAATCATTGTTTAAGCAAAACAAAAATTATTTTAATATCAACTAATTCAGTTCAATTGGTTAAATTCAAAAAAGTTTAAACAAAACTTTCAAAGTCTTTGAAAAATTAAATAGACAAAAAACTTTCAAAAGATTAAACTCGAAGAATACTCAAGAAGTGCAAGTAATTTTTCTTTTATTTTGCAAAAGAACAAACAACATTATTCTATTTGCAACTCAAAGGATTCAGCCCAAACAACTTCTATCATATAAAGTTCATTTTTATCCTGTTTCTTTAAGCAATTGATTCGTTGAAACAAAAACTGTATTAAGCTAACATCATTCTTTGTCTTGAACAAAACTTAAGCTT
Source organism: Meliscaeva auricollis (assembly GCA_948107695.1). Classification (NCBI taxonomy): domain Eukaryota; kingdom Metazoa; phylum Arthropoda; class Insecta; order Diptera; family Syrphidae; genus Meliscaeva; species Meliscaeva auricollis. The sequence continues at coordinate 27,452,865 of OX403618.1, forward strand.
TTTATACCAAACCCACTTGTTGAACAAGAACTTTCTTTTTTGTTGACAAAAAAAAAGAACAAAGAACAAAATCCAAAATTATATTTTAAACAACAAAAAACTATTTACAAACTTTTTTTTGTCTAAAATTATATTCTTTCTAAAAGTTTAGCTTTAATTTTGCATTATCTTGAAGCGTAGAGAGAATATCCATGCAATTTAAATTTTAGTTTTTTTTATAAAACAACACAACATACAAAATGTCCATAGTGCATGTTTTGTATTTTTTTTTTTCTTTACACAATCCACAGAAATTACTTCTGAAAACTTTCTTTCATAAAACTAAAATTGAATGCATGATGAATTTACCCCATCATCGTCCTTTTTGTATGCAGTTCTTGTGTTTTTTTTCCTAGTGGGTATTGTGAGTTCCAGATAAAGAAGAATCACCACGATGAGAATGAAAGACAGAATGATGGAAAACTGTAATAAGACTCTTATCAAAATGCAACTGACAAGTGTAGAGAAGTTAATACGGTAGGTAGCAAAGAAGTTAACAAAAATACAAGAAACAAAAAAATTAAAAGAACGACGACGGTACAAAATATATTAGTTATGTATCACGACCAAGTTAAATTGGTTGATACGAAAAATTACATGATACCTAATGTCAATGGCAACACTGTCAACTTCAACATCAGCATGATAGTAACGAAAGAGTCAGTCTTCGATTTTTCCTCGTCGAGATCGTGATCTATTAAACGTTCGCAAACGCTTCGTATCTTTCATGCTCATATAATGTTGATTTCTCTCACTAATCAAATAAAGCATTAAATTATCTTTTATAAAACTTATTTCGGTTTGTTCTTTGAACGAAAATCGGCTTAAGATCCTTTTTTGACACTAATGACAGGGGAGAAGTGACTTTTTTTGATATTTTTGTTTTCACGAAAACTAATAGATATTCCAATTAGCTTGAATCCTTAGTTTTAAGCTAGTAACACAAGATTTGTGAAAATACCAAATTTTGTGTATATTTTTTTGAATATTTATCATAAAAATGCACAAAAGTATCTTAACTACAAATTGGATAACATTTGTTGTCATCCGGATTGCGGTTCATAACTCCATATAGTATTCTTTAATTTTCTTTACGATACATTATTTGGCGCCAAGTAGAATGGGTCAGAATTAGTAGTCAGTAGTGTTTCACAGAATTAAATTGAAGATTAAAATTTTGAATTACTTATACCGTCTATAAAAAATAATTTGGATAAGAAGGATTTACGCTTGACCAATACCGAAAAAAGAAAGAGAAAGAGAAAAAAAGAGACTTAAATCCAACAAAAATCCGAAAACCGATTTTTTTGACTTAACCACTTTTAGAATTTTTTGCTGAAATATCCGATTTCAAATGTAAGTAGTGATTTTCTTTGCCAATAAATATTTTGGAAGATGATAATTGGACAGAAAATCTAAGCACAATTTTAAAAACTGCAATCAGATTTCTAAAAAATTGTTTGATGATTTAAAAAAGAAAACACTTTTTGACTCATACGTTTTTTTATAAAATTGTATTGATTAAAATTGTAATGTTTCCATCCAGGTGACCTTACAGTTTATTATTTCTTTCACATCCATTAATTGTACAGTTTTTCTGTCAAAAATTTACAAAAACAAAAGGAAACAATTTAATCTATAAAATAAACAAAAAGCAGTGCTTGAAAAAATGTATTTTCAAATCCTTTTAGCACATGTTTTCACTTTTACACATACTTCTTGTGTGCTTGAATAACCGCCTTCATAATTCAAAATGATTTAAAACACTTAAAATATTTTCAATCGGTTTCTTTTGAATTTATTACCTTTTAGATATTAATTCGTTTGGATAAATTTAATCTAAAACCAAGCATCATCGTACGGAAAGATTGTTTTAGAGGAGATTTTTACCAACCAACCAGCCAAAGCCAAACACATCACTTGCCTTCTCAGCACGCATTATTCTTATTTATTTAACCTAGAAATACATGTTGACGCCTTTCATAGAAAATTTGTGAGTGTATTTGGTTATTTTTATTGCCAATAAATTCAATGAATCAAGTGGGTTTTTGAGAATTATGCTCAAACATTCTCACACAACATCCTGATCCTATACTGCCTCTTAAACGAGTACACATGAAATGTATGGATTTATGGTATTGATAGCAAGTGTGGGTGCTTGAGTATGTAAAAGGCTGAAATGTGGTTTGGATGTTCTGCTGCTTTGGCATGCTATAATAATTTTTATTATACAAAATATAATAAAAACATGATTTGATGATGGTTTAGTTTTTTTTCATTTTCTATGGTAAAAGGATGCACCTATACAAACACATACATAAATACAAAATGGTTTATTAATGGTTCCTGGGGAAATTATACTAAAGAATCAACACAAAGAGTCAAACTCAAACTCAAACCTCGCGTTAACCATACTCAATTTATTTAAAAAACAACTTCATCAGAAGGAAGGTCAGATGTTCAGATTTATGGATAAAATTTTTGAGACTTCGCTTCATCTGTGGTGTGCTTTTCCCAATTAGGATACATCCCACAAAATGTGTCTTTGATTTTTGCATCATTTGTTGGTAATAGGAAGTGGGTACAGAGTGTTTAGAAAGTTTATTAATCCTTTTTTTGTTTGTTATTTAAGAACAATCACAAACTACTTTTGTGATTGTTCTTACATAATTATGTACACGCGCCAGAAGTTATACTTCCTTAACATTTAAAATTATTTATGAAACATAGTCAAATGTAATGAATAATGGTTCAATTCTCCAAAAGAGCAAACAAATTGTGTTTTGTTCTATAAATTTATCTGTAATACATTTGTATCTTTTTTTCTTATGCACAATTATATTCCTACATTTTATCTAATAGAATCAATCTCAAACATAAAAAAAACTGCAACTGAAGTTACAGATTTTAATATGCAATGAAATCAACTTTTTTAAAGTTTCTTTTCTAAAATCTTTAAAAATGCATAAATATGTTTAACATTTCTTAATGCCTATCAAAACAGTTGTAATAATAAAATTGTAGTAATTGTAGTCCATTATTTTATGAAATTCAAAAATATTTCTGACTATTTTGTAACAAGAAATGGAAAACAAAAATTGATTTTGCCTTCCATAATGTTTTTCTCATTATTTGTATGTAACTGTATTAAACAAATTACACTTTGTTGTAGCCTGATGTTTTAGCTAAATTAAAAGACCTCAATCTTTAAAAATCTGATTATAAACAAATTTAAAAAAAAGGTGTGTGTACTCATGTACGCGCGCCAGAAGTTATTCTTCCTATCATTATTTATTTTTGTATAGTTTTTTTTGGTGGAGAGACTTGTTCAAAGAGGCCAGGACCGGACCCCGGTTGTCGAGCCGATGATGACGATGATAGTTTTTTTGGATGTAATTTTTAAGTATTTAAGTAAGAAATGTTTTTGATTTTTTTTTTTTTATTATTACTGAGATTTTAATCTCTCTATTGATACCACAACTTAAAAAATCGGTTAAGTTTCACTAGTTTAAGTTTAAAAGTTAAAAGCTATTTTGTTTACGTGAATAGAATATATTGAATTTTATAATAGATTTGTGAGAGATCGAATTTATAATATTTTTTATATTATTAAATGATATTGTGAAGCTTGTGGTGTCTTATTGAAACAAATTGCATATCAAAATAATTTTTGAGATCTTATAAGAAAATTAAAATAATTTTAGCAGACACATAGTCAGATCTTATGAATGGTACAGTTGGTCAAAAAAGCGTAAAAAATGCATTTTGCTCGATGTTTTTTTCTGTGATATATCGTTTACAGTCTTTGTTTTTAATTGAATCAATTTATTATACTATATAGCATTGTTAAAGAAAACAGACACATATTGAAATTGAGTTAAAAATATATTCGAAATTATGAAATCTTTCATTAAATTTTGTAATTTTAATGCATTTACTAGAGACATATCTTCAGTTATCGACCTCTCTGGCACTGTTTATTAAAAAAATTGTCCAATATTTGTATGCAAAATTATAGAACAATATTTTAAATTCTTTTAAATTTGTTAAAATCCTGCAACTAAAACTAAAGTTACAGATTTTTATATCCAATGAAATCAACTTTTTATGTGTTTTTTTTGTAATGTTTTTTTCTTTAAATTCTATAAATATGCATTTTTTTGTTTAAAAATGCTTATTGCCTATCAAGAACACTTCTACAACAATATTGTAGAACATGGTTTTATGAAATTCAAACAAATTTCATACCATATTGCAAACAGCATAAGAAAACAAAAATTTATTTTGCTCTTAATCACCTTTTACTCATTATTTTTATAACAAAATTACATCATGTTGTAGCCTGATATTTCAGCTAAATTTAAACACAGCAGTCTTTAAAATTCGACAATAAACAAACAAGTAACACATTTTATAAGCGAACCATCTCGAATCCATTTGTGAGCCAACGGTACTGTTCTTCACTGGTGGCTCGTCGAGTCCGATCACCAAACCAGAAAATTTTGTAAAATTTTGATGAAACTCTTTTCAAGTTTGTGAAGCTTTTATAGCATGTACAGTGTGTGATATATTAAATTTAAGGTAATTTGGTCGTGTTGCTCAATAAAGTTCAATACTAGTTTTATGAGGCGTATGTAAATACTTATTAAGCACCGTGTAAACAAAACTGTTTTTACCGTTACGTCGGCTCACTGACTACAGAAAATTGTAAAACTTTGTACAAAAATGAATTTACCTAATATCTGATGGCTGTGTAAATTTAAAGTTTAAAGATGTAAAAACCAAAAACATAAAAATATATTACAGTTGGAAGACTGAAAAATTTAGTTTTTACTTTTTTTAAAGATGTTTAAAAATCTAATTTCTAAACATGTGCACAGACAACACATAAGTCTAGCCATTTTGACAAAATATTTTTCCGTTATTCCCTGATTTTAAAAATCAATTAAACCACCCACATAAACTTTCAAAAACGTATTTGTTTTTTAGAGGTTAAAAAAAAAAACGTTATGGAGCATTTTGAATATAATCCTAATATTAGTGTAGAAAATGAATCAGTCAAAATATCAATAACAAAATATCAACAAATATATATATATAAAAAAAAAACAGTTTAATGTATGCGTATTGATAGTGCCTACCTACTTATAGTGTCTGTGCGAAAAAAACAGTAATGATGGGCTAAAAAAGTCTATGTGGTATTACTGGTTAAATATTTTATTTTTCGCCGCTGGTAAAGAAGTATAACTTCATAACTGTACATCATCTACTGAGCAAAACGCAATTAACCAGAATTTAGAGAAAATCTTGCGTAAATCGTTTCTCACTTTAACACAGCCATTTTGATGACACTGTTATACTTCGACGTGTTTTTTTTTTTTAATTTTTTGTAAATATCTCGTAAACGGTTTAAGCAATTTTGATTAAAATGCAGATACATATATCATAATCAATCTTGTTAAATTGAACAAAAAAAATAGTAAATATGCATTATACTTACAATAAAAACTTAATAAACAAATAAAAATAAAAATTAGTTTTATTCTTTTTAGACATGTTTTCAGTTTTTATTAAATTTATATATTACTTAACTAAAATCATAGGTCTATAAAATCTGATGGAATGTTGCTGGAGTTTTTCTCTTTTTCGGTTTTTAGTGTTTGTATTTAATCAATCTATTGTTTAATGTTTGTTAACATTTTATGTGGATTTTTGTATATTTCTACTCGCAACCAAACAAAGGAAGCATGAAGAATCGAAAAAAATTACCAAATCGATATTTTTGGTTGTAAAACGTGAATTTATTTTAGCAAACTAAATGTTCTCTACAACATTCAATTTATTTATTTCAAATTCAATATTACCAATTACTCACTCTACTCAAATAAAAAAAAAAAAATACAAAACAGAAATAGAAATAAAAAGTAAAAAGACAAACGTTGATGGTGGTTTTTGAACATCAATTCACTTTATGGCCAGTTATGTAAACAACATCAAAGCTAAAGCACCCATAAATCATTGCTATCATCATCAGCATTTGAATTATTTCTATCAACATGCTCTCTCCTTGAAACTCAACATTTTTAACAGAAAAATGTATTGAACTGTAGCTATAGATCTACTCAGAGGCGTACGTTGGGCTCTCAAGGGGTCCGGGGCAAGACTAAATATGGGGCACCTTTTCTGTGTTCTTTTTTTTATGTTTGAATTTTTTTAATTCAAGTAGTTGTACGTTGTACCCCTTTCAAATTTTTGACATAAGAAAATAATAAATAAAAAAGTAATTTAATTTTAACTGGTAAAACAGTAAAGTTGTGATAAAAAAATGTTCCTAGGAGAAAAGTTTTGTGTTAGTTTTGATTTATATCATATTTTATTTTTTTTAGGGTGCTGAATTCGAATCTGATGTTTGCCAACAAAATTACGTGACGCAAAATTCTCAAAAATGCAAAAAAACGTAAAATTTTCAACGATTCTAAGTAAACTGGATCGGCTAAAATTTGAGCTTAAATTGTCAACATAGCCATTATAGTTTCCAAAATACACCTCTTCAAATCTTAACAATTTCTGCGACACCTAAAATATTAAGTAATATGTTTTAATATTGTTCAATGTAGTTTGATTTTGAACCACAAGTATTTTTTGCCATCTGAAACTAGTAAAGGGTGGTTAAATTTCAAGGGCCGATGTTGATTTTGAATAAAACACAAACTATTTAGGAAATTATTGTAATTTTATTTTATTATGATATATTGGTATTACTCAATTATGTATGGAACAAAATATCGGCCAAATGGGCGCCGCGACCACGGCGGCACACCTCCATCCGATGGTCCAAATTTTCGATAACCCTGAGGCATAATGGAGGTTCTATGCCGTTAATGTGTCGAATTATCTCATCCTTTAGCTCTTGAATTGTTGCTGGCTTATGGACGTACACCTTTTCTTTCAAATAACCCCAAAGAAAAAAGTCCAACGGTGTCAAATCACATGATCTTGGCGGCCAATTGACATCGCCATTACGTGAGATAACACGGCCATTGAATTTGTTGCGCAAAAGAGCCATTGTTTCGTTAGCTGTGTGGCAAGTGGCACCGTCCTGCTGAAACCACATATCGTCCACATCCATATCTTCCAATTCGGGCCATAAAAAGTTCGTTATCATCTCACGATAGCGAACACCATTCACAGTAACTGCCTGACCGGCCTCATTTTGGAAAAAATACGGCCCGATGATGCCGCCAGCCCATAAACCGGACCAAACAGTCACTCTTTGTGGGTGCATTGGTTTTTCGACAATCACTCTTGGATTCTCATTCGCCCAAATGCGGCAATTCTGTTTATTGACGAATCCACTGAGGTGAAAATGTGCCTCATCACTGAAGATGATTTTCTTCGAAAATTGATCATCCACTGTTGCCATTTCTTGCCACCATTCTGCCCATTCACGACGTTTGGAATGGTCAAGAGGCTTTAGTTCTTGAGCCAATTGCACCTTGTAAGCGTGTAAATGCAAGTCTTTATGCATAATGTTCATCAACGACGAGCGTGAGAGGTGCAATTGTTGGGCACGACGACGAGTTGAGGTGGACGGCTCTTCAGCCACACTATCGCGAACAGCAGCAATATTTTCTGCAGTACGAGCTGTACGAGCATGCACTGGTGTTCTCACATCTTCTACAGACCCGGTTTGCTCGAATTTTTCCACGATTTTTGCGATTGTACGCACATTTGGACGATCAAATTGACCAAAAAAATCACGAAGTGCACGATATGCATTTTGATTTGAACGCCCATTTTCATAATAAGTCTGGATAACTTTAACACGTTGTTGGATTGTGTATCTCTCCATGGTTCAAATTGAGTAAGTCTGAAATAGAGAAATGTCAAATAAAATTCGGAAAAAAACTTGGCGTTTAGGTGTGGTTCACATTCAACATCGGCCCTTGAAATTTAACCACCCTTTAGAAAATGTCAGGTCTCAGAAATTGATAAACTTTGAAGAATTGTTTTTTGGAAGCTATAATGGCTACGTTGAGAATTTTAGGTTCAAATTTTAGCTAATTTAGTATACTTATGCATTTAAAAAGTTGTTACCAAAAACTAATCCTTGAGGGTAAAATTTTCCAAAAACTGAATAATCGTTGTAAATTTCGCGATTGTTTTGCATTTTTGACTTTCGGATTCGGATCAGCACCCCCAAAAACATAACGTATGAAAGAAATCAAAACTTAAACAAAACTTTCCTAGTAAAAACACAATTTGAATGGATTATGGAGCGCTTGAGCGGACGAATAAAAAAATTAATTTTAAAACTTCAAGTGACCTCAGCTCCAAAATTCGTTTCGCCTAGGTACACTAGTGGACTCATCATCTAGATGGAGATGTAGATGCTTTGTTATTTTATCTGTAATAAAAGGGGTTTTTTTCTGTATAAGATGTAGATCCAGTGAGGGAATTGGTATTGGTAAGGGGCCTCTTGGTAACACCCCCGTTACCCCAATGGTATGCACGCCCCTGGCCCTGCTCGTGCACTCATAAAGTTAGCATTAAATACCGATTTTATCAATGTTAATAATAATAATCAATGGCTTCAGCTATGCTCTTTCATGAGTTGGAATTTCAATTGAAAATTGAAAAAGTTACACTCGAAACCTACATGCTTCATTTGCATCAAAAACTAAATATTTTGAGTGTAACAACAACAAAAATGTTGATATTTTTCCTCATTAAAATTATAATTGAGGGAGGTCAATTTGGATTTCACTTTTTTAACTGCAAAAATCTAAATTTATCCGAGTAATTCTTATTTGAATATTTTTTTTTACTATGCGGATGCTATAAAAATCCATTTGACATATTTCATGTAACACATACACTTAACCGTCGATTTCTTTTGTGAAGTATTTTTTCATATTTTTTTTTTTACCAAAAAGTCTTTGAGTCCTTTTTTATTTCATATTAGCTGGAGGGAAATAAATGCTAACTACATTTAAGAACTTTGTCGATAAGTTTTTCTCGTGCCTCTCTATACATCAAAACAGGTGAAATATTTCCCACATGAACATGAACATAATACTATAGAATGCAGAAGTATACTCTACAAAGGACGACGACAAACTATATTTATGTGGAAGGATGCTCTTCAAAACTATTGCTAAAACACCAAGAGGTGTTGAGTGACAATTGAAAGATTCTTTTTTGGTTTCTGATAGGAAGATAGTTTGTCTATTATATTGGGTCCTTTGTTGGGTTATAAGTCACAGATCTCTTGCAGAACAAATTCCTTACATTTTTCGTTTTTATTTAATATCGAGTACAAAAAAAGAAAACGATCTATGAATATCTTCCATGCAACACAATAAGGAAGATGCGAATGACTACTTTATTTTTAGTTGAAAGTTGAGTCCTTTTTTGAGCTTTAAGCTGTTAGCAGAAATTTAAGTTTATTTATGTATTTTTTTCCTTCAAAGTCCTTTGACAGTGTTTGTTTTTAAAAAGGACATGAAAGTGAGATCGGATATCTAGCTGATGAAAAAAAAATCCTTCTCTATTTAGTGCAGGATTTATTTTTTTTTACTTTAGGATATTTTCATTTACCACTAATTAAGATAAATAATGAAAGTTAAAAAAGGACCTAAACGTTTTGCTGGAGGATATTAGATCTCAGGCGTTTAAATTTTCAAAATACACTTTTTATGTCTGATTTTCTCGTTTTCTTTGTGAACAAATTAGGAGTTTGGTTACAAAATACAAAAAAAAAAATAATTTTTCAATTAGCCACCTCATTAATTTATAATGAAGATAAAAGAATCCTTTAGAACATTGATGTAAACTTAAAAACGTCTGTTTTTTTTATGGTCGTCCTTGTGTCTACTGTTTTTTTTTTTTTGTGTGTTTAAAAGAAAAATATGGGTAAAGTTTTTCTCGTCTTGGCTTCAGAGTTTGTGTGTGGCTTTACTTAATTTATCAAACTAAAAGGGCAGAGCTTTGGTGTAAAGTTGTATCTGTGGTTACCGCACATAATTGTTCTTGTGTATAAAAGGGAAGAAACCAGAGTGAATTTTTATTTATATTGTAATAACCAGAATGTTAGCAGACAGGTGGGTAGGTACATAAATATTAATTGGTATCTTGTGGTTTTAATTATTATTATTCGATTTGGTATAGCTTAAGTGCCCTTATGGTGAACTTTTGATTAATTATTGTGGTTTTGCTAAAGTTTTAATATAATTCGATTTTTGTTTACTTAAAATGAATTTTTGGCCTTTTTTACTTTACAGTCATTTAAGAAAGGTTTATTTAGCTTGAGAAAACTCAATTCAAGGACTAGATTCCTAAAAGTTTTGCAAATAAAATCGTGACTTTAAGCTTTTTGAAGTTTTATTAACTTTTTGTAAGCTTCAAAACTTTAATAGACCTAATTTAGAATGAATGAAAAAATATTTACAGAATACTCCCACTTTATTCAAGGTATTCGGTTTTTGAAGTTATACTTCTTTACCTATAAGCTTTAAACACAATTTTAATAAAACCCTTTAATATTACATTTTACTACTTTGTGGGGGAATCAAAAAAATTTAATCTCAGTAATTGCTGGGCCTATCTTGACGGATCTGTTTGCGCGTTTCGTCTATTTCATGGTGACTTCAAATTTCTGCAAGCAAATATTTTCCAATTTGTCATTTTTTTTAGATTTTGAAATGTAATTTTTGACCTAAGTTTTTCAGCAAAAATTTAAATATTTCAAAAAGTGCTTGAGCTATAAAATTGAGACTTGCGCAGCAAATTTTGGTTTAAAAAAGCTTCAATTACTGGCAACAAAAATTCAAAAAGTAATTTTTTTTAAATTCTCTACATTAGTTTTAGCGGACCAAAAGTACACTGTTGAAATTGAATATTGGAATAAAATTTGATAAATGGGAACGACAAAATTAATTTTTGAACAACAAATTAGCATTTAAAAAGCTACAATTTTGGACATCAAAAACTAAAATTTTCTTACTTTCGTCCTCTAACTTAAGTCTTATTTTAGCGGAATTGTAAATAACTAAAGTACTATTGTAGCTACAAAAACGAATTTTATGCCACTTAATTTGGATGCCAATCAAAATATTTTATTTGTTATTAGCATTGCCTGCCAATTTGCTAGAACCAGGATATTATTTTATTTCCTAGCCTCTATTCCCTAAAACTGAACATCTCACATCCGTATAAATAGAAATAATGTGTCACAAACTTCTCAATAATAATTCAAAGTTCGTTGATGCTTAAAAACTAACCTTCATGTTTGGAATTTATTTCAAGAAATAGGATGCTATATTGCTCTTAGGTTATGCTGGCGTATTGTTAAATTTTGCTGTCGAACCGTCCTTTGTTAACTTTCTATACCAAACTCAATAAGAGATCTTCCTTTTGTGCATAGTTTATACTTAAAATTCACTAACTTTACCTGTGTAATAAATGGAATCTATCAATTTATATACAACACTTATTGTGCAGTGAAACTTTAGAACACCCAAATAGAAGTTTCAAAAGACTTTTACTTGTCAAAACATAAAATCACCTATAGGCATAATCGTTCATTTTAGAATTCACTAATTAAGTTTTACTTCTTAAAAACGCCAATCCTTGGAGTATCTTGATATGCAATCTGTATAAAGCAAAAAAAAAATTACTGAAAGAAGGAGTTTGGTATACCTTTTGTTAGGGAAAACTTTTGTTGACCCCAGAAAAAGGGTTCACCGTACTTATGCACCAAGACATCATTATGTAGCTACATTTTTTACTTGCGATACACATATGTACTATATATCAAGTTATGCATTCGTACAAAAAAAAAATAAATTCCACGACTGGATTGCACGTACTTGCTCTTGTAGGTAAAGATACTAAAAATAGTTTTTTTAAAAAACGGCTGTAACGATATTTTTTTTTCTAAAAATGTACCATTATAGAAGAAATCAAATTGCATACTTCGTTTTGAGGTTGAATTGATTTAAGAAGTTCTTTTAGTAATTTGAAAATCGAATTTTATGTTTTTTAAATTTTTTTTCTTAGACTGCATTTACAAATTTTTAATTAAAAAGATTTAGCATTTATAGTATCTTTATCTATAAGAGCAAGTACGTGCGATCCAGTCATGCTATTTATTAATTTTATTTTTATTATTGAAAATACCTATTTAGAATTTTTACTTGCTCTATAGGACAAGTATTGGTTTCGTGTCAAAAAAAATTTGAGGTTTTAATCAAAACCAACATTACGATGATGGAGAAGTCCGAAAAAGTGGTTTTAGTCATGCCATCCGTTGGTCTGTGCGTCTCAGCGTCTGTTCGTCTGTTCGTCTGTGCGTCCACGCGTTTGGGCAGTGGAGAAGTGTACAGATGGTACACTTCTCCACTGCCCAAACGCGTGGACGGATATTCTTCAAATTTGGTACAGATGATTTTTACGTAATTTCGAAAGTTGTTTTTTTTAAATTTTGAATTCTCATCTATAACGAGTATCTCCCATACAACATTATTGAGTTATTCGAATTTTATCAAAAACGGCTCTAACGACTTTGATTAAACTTTTTGATATAATTTCTTCAATAACGATAAATTTTTAGAATTTTTTTCAAAAAAAATCTATCGAACAGTTTTTTTATAAAAAAAATTTTATTAAAAAAATTTCAATGTAGTGCAAAGCTATTTTATGTATTAACTTAGCTTGAAAATTGTACTTTTTGTCATCTGATGTGTGTAGGTATTGAGAGATTTGCACAAATAAGCAAAAATAAATATTTTTTTAAAACGGGAACACTTTTTGGATTTTTTTTTATTTGAAAAATAATTTGTTTTTCCATACAATGTCAATGATTTGTGTTTTTTTCAAAATTTTATTTTTAGATGTTGATAAATATTAGCCACCTTCAAAATTGCATACCAATTTTTTTTTACATTCATACATAATGTTGTACATTAATTTGTCAGAATGAGATTTGTTCATTTGCTTTTTCTGCAAAAACAGAAAATGCAAACTTTTCCCTTTACACATCGACATTATTATTTTCATTATTAAAGCAGATAGGAATTTAACTTTTATTTTTTAAAACACTAGTGTTGGGAGTAATTTATTGAAGTGTGCGTTTTCGACAAACCATTTTAATCAATAAAAGAAACTACATACATACATATATATTTTTAGAATTAAATTTTTTGTTGTTGTATGGATTATATGAACAAACAGCAGCAGGTACACAAACATTCACATTAGTGTTATAAAATAGGCTTATCAAAGTTGCATTAATTGTAATCTTGTTGTGCAGTTGGAAAATCCTGAACATAAACATAAACAACCAACCAATATCTTTCACCATCGTTCATTTGGTTGAGGGTTGACAAAAAAAGCAAGCCAGTTATTTAAATTTTTATAAAAAAAAAAAAAAACTAAAAAAAACTACACCAGAATTTATTTAAAAAAAAAAATGGTTTAATAAATATGAAAGTACAAAAAAACGAGAAATTTGTTTGGAAAATAGGCTAGAAATGTTGGAAATTTTATCAGAAAAGTATGAAAGTAAAGCGAAAAACAAAAAAATGCAAATTAGACGAGAACATTTACATACTTATACAATATACATATTCACCCTTATTACCGATGTCGTTTGTACTAAAACGGCGGGAAAACTAAACGCTCTAGAAGCGACAGTTGATGTTTTAGTACAAATTTAACTTCTGCATTCTCTTTGCTTTTCACTTGTCTTCCCATCTTGCTGTGCAATGTTTTACTAAACCGTCTATTGTTGCCTCTAGATCCAGTCGTTTTCTTGTTGTTTTAGTACAAACCACATCGGTAATAGGGGTGAATATTTTGAGAATTTTACACGACGAAAAATGCCACATAATCATCCGAAAAAAAGCTAGTTTCCATTATTCACCATCTTGAAGAACTAGCCTTTATCTTTTATATTTGTGGTTTTCAATTTTGGGATTTTTTTTATTTTCGGATTTTGGTATTGAGGTTCTTTTTGGATTTTAGATTTAAGATTTTTTTTGATTCCCTTCTTTTCAGATTTTGGATTTCGAGGTTTTTTACGCCTCCCACTTACTGCATTTATGTCAGTAGTATACAAAAGTTAAATATCGGATAGTCAATTAAATCTGGAAGACTTAGTACAAGCAATTTGTACTCCCTATTTAGTGTTTAGGTAGTAGATTTTATTGGAGTTTTTCTGATTTTTGTTTGTTTTAGTGACTGGACTGGGGTTGATGCTTTCTAAAATTTTAAGTGGTCTTGAAAAACTCTTTTTAAAGAGTATGCAATAATGTTGTGCAACAATCAATCAATCGATATCAAAATAAATTTTTTATTTTAATGCACAGATCCTAGTTAGGGGGTGCCTTAAATGTTCAAAACATTAATTTTTAGGGTCACCCATAACTTGCTTAAGGTTCAGTAGTTGGTATTGAGTAGGAACCCCTTTAAGTTGTCAAAAAGTACACAACGAATAAAACACAAAATAGAGCTGGGAAAACTTTTTATCGAATCATAAGGGAAAGTTATCAGCAACCATTCGCAAAAATAAGTGTTGTTTGAATGTTTCCGCTTTTTTTCAAGTTTTCTTAATTTTCTTATAATAAACATGATAATGAGCCTGAAAAACTATTTTTTTCTTCTTCTTTATAATCATAATCATCAGTATTTGAGGCTTAACCATAACATTTTATTTAAACAGGGTTGTTGGCCGTTACTTTAAAACTTAAAATTTATTTTTTTTTATTGATTTTTATTTTTTTTTTCTCTCATATTTGGCAGAATAAATAATTCCTTTCTTTACGAAACTAAACAGTTATGAGATATAAAGTGCTATAGCATATTTTTAAAAATGAAGTTACCACATATGTAGACCCCTATATGTTTTTATGTTCAGTATCAATTGAACTTTCTTTTTTGACATTAGTTTGGTCTTTTATTTTTATGAGCAAGGAAACTAATTTACCGTGCTGGACAAGAAAATTTCAAGCCTATCACAAATGAAAATAATGTTTACACTTATTTGCTTTTCTTCGAGCGAATATTTTCATCAACACGAGTGTGTTTGTATAAAAATACCAATTTTAAATATAATTGTAAAGTTCCTTAGGTACATACCATAAAAAATGTAAATTTCATACAGTAATTGTTATCCTTAATTTCAATATAAATGAATGCAAATTTAAAAGCAAAAAATTAAATTATTCAACGGCATGGGCCGTAAAAATGTATTTCACTCACATAACTTTACAAATTTCAATGCGTCATTCCAAACTATTACATAATTCCTTACCTATAAAGCTAAAAAAATATCCTTTTTTTCACATCATATAATAAAACAATTAAAAACATTATTTGGCTAAAAAATATTTACGACCACCCAAAGACATGTTAATTTGTGTATAACCCAACCAAACTAACGTCTTATTTATCCTTGATCACAAGGATAACCCTTTTTTATGTTGTTGCCTTTTTAACCAACAACTTTATTCACTGTTTTCAATTTGTGTTTTCTGTTTTCTTTTAAACTCGTCAACAATCAAACGTCCCAAATCATTGATATTTACATTTTTCTGTAGACACAGTAAATAAAATTGACACATTCTAAATCGAATCCCAATAAGAGGAAAACCCCCATTGAAAATCCATTTATTTTTGGGTATCCTTGAAAAAAACAAACTTGTTGTGTAAGCAAGAGCATACCTACTCTATTTTTAAGGACGAAGCTTAAACCCAACAATTTATTTTAAAATAATAATAAATCTATTTCACAGAAGCCTTCCTTTCTAGGGACAGTATTTGTGTTTTCTAAAAGATTAGGGCTTATTTTTTAAATGAGTGTATCTACTCATAGACAAATAAAACTTTCACTGATTTCTTTTACTTTTGTAGTATATTCTTTAAATATTCTTTTTTAATATAAACAAAAACCTTGAAGACAAATTATTTGTAATTTCTAACAATTCGTTAGTTACACGTAGAACAGTTGAAGACATTTTTTTTTTCTAATTTGCAAATTTTTACAGCCACAGTCGCATGATTTGTTATCTATTCCAAAAGATCATTCCATAAATTATATTATTTCTTAATGTATACCTTGAGGTAAAGTGTATAAATGTGTATCCTTGTCACAGCAGTAACGACTTTTATTTTCAGTATAATTACAAATTAATACTGAACGATCTTCAATAAAATATATATTTCACACATTTAATCACTGCGGCAACACAGCATAACGGTTGTTTACTTTTGAATATATCTTCCGGCCACCATGCCAACGGAAATACATTATTCATGCGAAGCGAATTGTTACGCGGGAGAATGAATTATGCCATCGTATAATCCGCAAAACGGAAATAAGGACAACCAACATCTGCTGAAGGAAAAAAATAAAAAAAAAAAATTATCCTAAGGGGCTTTTTAAAGGAGCTTATGGTGTCTGCAAGATACTTGACACTTTTTTTTTTTCTTTGTTTGGGTAGATTTTTATGTTAAAAAGCGAAGCACAAACACAAAAAAGAGGGTTAAAAACACTGTAAGCCGATTAATTCAAGTAGTTTTGGCTTTGACTTGGACCGCGCGGTCGTCACCACTGAGTTAGTTTCGAGAGACGTTTTTATAGTTGAATGATTTCGATTTCAAATTATTGCTTATTTCGCGCCAAATTAAGTATGTATACGTTAATCCTTACAGCATTGAAGGTATATAATAATTTGTATCCAAAAGTTGACTAGAGCGTAGAGTACATCCTTATCGCGCGCGTTCACGGTGACTTATCGGTACTTACTGATATCGTATCCTTGAAATACTTTTTTTTTAGGGTGAGATGCCATTATTTAAGGACACAAAAGAAAGAGAACAGAGAACGAAGTCCTGCGCAATAAATATGTTATTCCTTTTAACCTTATCTCGAGTTTTAAGAGGAATGTGGAATCTGTATAAAGGATGCAAACTTCTACAAATAATTTGTTGACATCAGCCTGCTGAGGACCCCTAAAGTACTAAAATAAATTTAAAGAGAAAACATATTTTCACATTGAAATTTTCTCTTCCTCTGGTAAAACTCTTTGGTTTTAATTTTCTATCTGAATCTCTGAAGTTCTAAGATAATAAATTTTGTTTAGATGCAACAAAAATTTACGATGCCAAAAAATATAGTCATAAATTTTTGTATCAATCGCAAAAAAAAAAAAACTAAACACACATCAGTGAAAGCAATTTTATAGCAAGCTAGAATAGTATTTTTTTTTTGTGATTTTATGTGTGTGTAGTTTAAAGTCAAAAGAGCATTTCTATCTATACTTTATTATAAGGCTTCATACATTGAAGAAGATTATAAATTTTATGCCTAACCATCAGTGTGATGAATGAAGGATCTCGTTTCCTTAAAAGGATAAACCAAAATCTAACCTGTAGGATCTTTATAGTGATTGACTATGATGTTGTGGCTTTTTATGTATTTTTTTTTCGTTTGTGGATACATAGTGAATGGAACAATATTCTCTTTGATATGATTTTTGAATACATAATAGAGTTCATCTAAGAAGATTTATTTGAGATTATAAAGGATTTAAAATTTACGCTTTCCTTACAGAAAAGCACAAAAGTGATTAGATTTGGAGGTTTTATAAAACATGATGGAGTATTGCTAAGGATTATGGATTTGTTAGCTACGAAACAAGAGGTTAATGGAAAATGTTTTTTTTTTTTATTATTATTTTAGACAAGGTGTTTAAAACCAATTATTTTTGATAAACAAAATTTTATGAATAAACAAGAACTTTAAACTATGCTTGAAAGGTGTTGAGAGTTGACCTTTAAGTGTAATACATTGAGGGAAAATCTTAAAGTAAAGTTAAGTTGTTCGCACTTACCTTAGCACTAGAAAATTGACAAAATCGGTTTATGTGTGTGTAACTTTCAATTATATAAGCCATTAAAACAGATTATGGTTTAACAATAGAAGTAAAGTACCAAGAACATTTTTCTTATTTCTACTAATCAGCAACATCAGGCACCCGTCTATGATAAACCGTTTTTGCTTGTGCCACTAAACTTGCGGATTTCAACAAAAAAATTTTTTTTTTATTATTAAAACTATCCTTTAACCGATACATTTTTTTAGCTGCTCTCAATTTTCCAGAAAACTTTTTCTAATTCTTCGAAAGTATTTCGAACCTTTTAAAACAAAAATAAGTATCATCGATGTATCCGTATTGAATTTAGGCTGGTACCAATAAAAAGCATTTATTTTTTTGTATGACGATAATTTTTTTTCCAATAGAAGAAAATATTCCACATACATACGCCACAGTGACCGTTAATGTTAGAAAAAGAAAGAATGGTTTCAGTCAGATTTGATAAAATTTTAGTTGGTATTCCTGTACCAACCTTGCTTAGCAAGGTACAACGATCAGCATGCATGAGTATCAGCGGAGCACTCCCCTCGACACCTTCCGCTGCCTTGGACATGTTGCTTAACCTCACACACAAGGTTAGGTTAGGTTAGGTTAGGTTAAGGTGGCTGTCAGGAAAAACTGCTGACACACTCAGGCCAATAATAGGCCCATTGTGACACCACATAAACAGTAAGGAAATTCCTTTAATTAAACCAGTTGGAGCTTTTAATAAACCGATGGTGACTGTGAATGTCAGTCTTCATGAAGTCGCTTGTATCTTCAAAGAAATATTCACCTAAGTGAATTTTGCGTCGTTGGGAAAGAGCGGCGCATGAACAGAAAAGTTGTGTGGGATTATTTCCTCTTCCTCTTCGTCCAGGCAACTACTGCAAAAATCGTTTGAGAAGACCCCTAGTCTTCTCACGTGTATACCTATAAGGCAGTGTCCAGTAATGATACCTATTGTGGAGCTAATATGCAGTCTGCTTAGAGAAAACAAGCATTTGGAACGCTTCGGATCTAGTATTGGTCAGATCTGTTTTGTCCCCAGATAAGTAGTAATACTTGTCCATCTATTGTTTGTTATCGTTATGGCATCTTGTTTTAGCATAAATTGTAGGAATAATGTAGTGATTCGTATTTCAATTCGTTCTACTATTCAACAAATTTTTCATCTCAGAATTGAAGTCATCTAAACGAAATTGGCATAATTTGTGGTTAAAAATGTGATCTTTAAAGACAAATCATTCTTTTAATGTTATCAGATCTTTCGTATCTCTATTATTGCAAAAGATATCAGCGTAACAAAAAGTAACAGTCGTTTTAAAAATTTCGTCTTTTTGAATTTTGTACGCACCCAAAACAAACAATCTACTTGCTAAGGAGAATGGGCCTTTTGGACGTTCAGCGACCATTAATAAAATTGGTGTCAAATGAAAGATCTACTATTTCAGATTAATTTTCGATATGGGCTTTATTTCAAGACAATTTTCTTGTATCCAACTTGTAGCCCGCAATATGCACGCAAAGTATGCGTTTTCGAGTGCATCTAGAAGGCATATGGAAACGATTGGACTGTCTTGAAACAAACCTTTTGTCAACATACAATGAAGATCTATCATTACTTTTAACTAAATGCACTGTTATTGCACTATAACTCCACTCCATACAAATATGCCCATTCTCCTTTAAATACCTAATAGGATGGAAATGAAAATGCCTCATAACAAACAAATTGGACCAATGAAAATGTAAGTGGACTCAATAGACACTATTTTATGAATCTTTTTTGAAAGTAATTCGAGTGAAGATTTTTGAAATATTCTAATTCAAAACCTCAAACGTGTTTATTTCGAAACTAATTCCTTGTCGTTTAGATTACTCCACTGGGTTAACGAAATTTTTCGATTTAATAAAGCTTCCTTCAGTACTTGGTCTATAGACAATATTTGGCGTTTCATCCCGGTGGGGCTCACTTGAACTCATCAGTTTACTTAGCGTGCTCGTACAATAATATTTTGAAAAACCATCGGCCCTTTTTGCAAAAAGTAAAAAAAAATATACACATATACTAGCGACATCTGTTGCTGAAACGAGCGTATAATTTACAGCATACAGCATACAGTTCAGACATCTATCAGCGATTTTCTAAAAAAATAAAATAAAAAATAAATTTACCCTCGAATTTCGAGTGCTGGGTCGGCTAGTCTAAATTTACATAAATATCCTTGTTACAGAGAAAAACCATCTTCAATCTCCTAGCTCATTCGTAAAGGGTTTTCCAATAAGAGGTGTTATTTTGATATTCAAAGAAAAATGGCATTTTTGGAGATAAATGATCGGATGTTTATTTCATTATAAAGAAGAAGGTATGCCGTTAATAATGAAACACAACATCAGCCAAATGGCCGCCAAGATCACGCTTACAGGACCATATCCTTTTCATGCAATTTTCCATAACCAAATCGCAAAGTGGCTGCCCTATGTCCTCGATAGCCTCACGAATTTCATCTTTGAGGTCTTGAATCGACGCTGGGCTGTTGGCGTAGACCTTATCTTTCACGTGGCCCCAAAGGAAGAAGTCGCAAGGTGTTAAATCACAAGATCTCGGTGGCCAATTGTGATCACCTCTTCGAGAGATAACACGGTCCGGAAACTTTTCCCGGAAAAGATCGATGGTTTCATTGCTTGTGTGGCACGTAGCGCCGTCTTGTTGAAAGTAAACGTTGTCCAGATCAATACCATTCAATTCAGGATATAAAAAATCATTAATCATCTCTCGATAGCGCAATACATTGACCGTAACTGTTGCTCCAGCCTCATTTTCGAAAAAGTAAGGTCCAATGACCCCGCGGGACCATAAACCGCACCAAACAGTCACGCGTTGAGGATGGAGAGGCTTTTCAACAATAAATCTTGGGTTTTCCGAGCCCCAGATGCGACAGTTTTGCTTGTTGACGTAGCCTCCGAGGTGGAAATGGGCCTCATCAGTCAAGATGATTTTTCGATGAAATTCCGGTTCATTTTCATGCATTTCAAGGACCCAATCAGCAAAGACACG
Organism: Meliscaeva auricollis; assembly: GCA_948107695.1. Lineage (NCBI taxonomy): Eukaryota > Metazoa > Arthropoda > Insecta > Diptera > Syrphidae > Meliscaeva > Meliscaeva auricollis. The sequence continues at coordinate 27,473,883 of OX403618.1, forward strand.
ACGTTGTTGATGATCAGCCGGCTTGAGTTCTTGTGTTAACTGAACTTTATAAGCCTTAAGACCCAAGTCTTTATGCAAAATACGGTGTAATGACGTTTGTGAAATGCCTAATTCCAAAGAACGACGAGGAATGGACAAACCTGGGTTTTCTTCAACACTTTGGGCTACAACAGCAATATTCTCAGTTGTTCTTGAGCGACGTGCACGGGTTTTATTCTTCACATCACTAACTTGTCCCAACAGCTCGAATTTGTCCACCAATTTCTGTATTGCGGTCCGACAAGGTGCTTCACGACGACCCAAAAATGTTTTAGTTTTACGAACCGTCTCTGCCAAATTTTTACCATTTTTATAGTGAATTTTAATAATTTCAGTGCATTGTTGAAGCGTGTATCGTTCCATTTTTATTAATAGCGTAGTTTCTACTTGTCAAATGTTAAAAAATGACAGCTTCAAAAGTGACAGCTACTGAAATAGCGGGCTATTCAAAATAACACCTCTTATTGGAAATCCCTTTACTACTTACTTCTATTTCAGGAGTTTAAAGAAGTTGTTGATGAGGGTACAAAACAAGGTGATTCAAGAATGATTGATTAGAATATCATAGTGTGTAATTTCAACTCTCAAAGTTTTATAAATACATTTTACTAAGTATTCAGATTTGTGTGTCTGGTTTCTGGGTGTTGGCTTATCGGTTTGACCAGACCATAGATTCCTTGAAACCCCGTGTACACCTTATATTATATAAAGCTTGTGGTTTATTTTGCTTTAACTAAAACATAGTAATCCATCAATTCAACATTTGAAAGTTTATGTTTACAAGAAAAAGAAATCAACATTTAGAAAGGATTTTTGCTTCTGAAATTCATATGAAATTTTAAAGTTTGTAAACAATATCAACTAAATATGACATTGAAAAATGGGATTAAAAACATTAAAGCTTAAAAATATTATAAATAATGAAGGGAACTTAAACTCACAGACGAATTTCTCAGAAAAGGGTAAAATTTAAAATAACCTACAAGAAATTAAAATTAAAAAGGTTTTAAATGCCGAGACAATACAAAAAATATTAAGAACAGAAAAAATCTATATTAATTACCTTTTTTATCACCTTCGTCATTTTTATATTTAATAGTACATTTTGGGGAATTAAAGGAGCATTTTAACAATGAGAATGAGCAGTAGTAATCTGTTATCAGTTTTTCTTACAAAGAAATAAATTGACGTAAATGTTGGGGCATAATGAAAATGTTAAGTTGAAATTCACGCAATAATTAACATAGCAAAAGGTAGGTACTTATGGTCGAATTAGTTACCTTTTTTATATATCAAAGGACATTTCTGATAAAAGGATTCGTTGACAAAAATATGACAAAAATCTTCCCTTTGTGTTTATTTTTTTGAAGGGGGCCACAGTATATGCATTTCTAAATGTGAAGTTCATTTTAAATATGAAGTAAACCTTTTGATATTTTTACTGACTATCATTTTAACTACGTATTTCTGGGATAATAGTTTTTTGAATATACCCAAGCCTTTTAGAAAGGAACAATTGCGTTTCCGGGCTTTTATTATTGAATATGTTTGAGTGATATCTAAGCAATGCTTGACTAAGTTTACCGAAGAATTTTTGAGAGATGGGTCACACTATTAATTTTGTAATATATCCCGTATCTCTCAAAATTTCATCAAAATCGGTTGTGTCTCTTAAAAGAAACCCAAAAAAGAAAAAAAACGGTGGTAATTATCGTTATTAACATTTTTTTAAATATTTCTTTCATTCCAAGTACGGCCTTGCTAACAAAAGTAAATGCGATTTTATTTATCAAAATCGTTTGAGCCGTTTCGAAAAATTTCAGTTTTTCTTCTAGGGAATACCGGATTCGAAAAAAATCGCTTTAGGGTTTAGGCTGAGAGACAGAATTACGAGACCCACTTTTTTGGATTCTGAATCATCCTACGTAATGTCAAGTTTGATTTTGTTTAGTACTTATATCGCAAGTAAAAAGAAGACACTCAAGTCTTTGATATGACTTATAGAAAACTTCACTCATTCATAACATAACGAATATTTTTTTTTGTACATTTTGCTCGTAAGCCTGTTTATATTTACTTGCAATGCATTGGTACTTTATATAGCAAGTTTTCCATTCTTGAAATAATTCGAAGTTGAGATTTTGATCAAACAATACATAACAATTAAGAAAAACCTTTTAACGGTAGATCCGTCCGTTTTGTCTGTCCACCTGTCAGTATAATAATACACCCAGGCCTAAAGATTGAACGGCTGATTCGATTTCTATTAAACTTTGTACAATTGTAAGTGTTTTTTGGGTATGTTTTACAAGTATTATTAAAATTATACTTTACGGACCAAAAACGATGGTAGCTGCTGCCCGCCCCGGGTAGCAGGATTGTACGGGGTGGCATCCAGTATGAGCAAAATATCTATTTTGCACATTACAGAATATCATTGAATTACAATATTTCGTCAATTTGTTTAATAAATCAGTGAAATGGTATTCGAGGACGACGCATTTGATATTCTGATCGCCAGCTAACTTTAGGAGAATAGTAGAAAACATTAACAAATTCTTGGAACATTGGAAGTGATTAACTCATATCCAAATGTCTCCTAGTTCTTAAGGACTTATTAAGGAAATAAGAATCAAGCAGATAAGATACTAGTCAGCTCCTATTTTTGTAGAAGAATATTAAAAATTAATTTATAAGCCATTTTTTTGAAAAGAAGTAAGGACAACAACTTTAAAAGAAATCCACCAGGTGAAGTACTTTAGCGTTTGACAGCACACCCCATAAATCGTTCACGTCCAGAATGGCAAAGTTGAGGTGATAGAAACCTTTTCAGGGTCTTTTCCTACATCTTGGGAGACTGCCAAAGAACTTACCGAATATAATCTTGAAGCAATTAAATGAAGAATGTGATAATGCTGCCACTGTGGCAGGTATTCGTGGAGGTGTTCAAAAATTAATTCGGCAAATAAGTTCAAAATCTTGGTTTATGCTATATCCAAACCATTCTTATTAAAACTTTTTAGACTTAATTTTTGGGAAGCACTCCTTCAAGTACAACGTTTTTTTGAACATTAGAAATAAACACTTTTACTAAGCATCTCCGCTTTGTTGAGATATTCTCATAAAAACATTTTATCAAAGAGGTGTTGCAACCATACTCTTATCTGCTATATACGACTTTACGTATTTTAGTGCGATATTTTGGAAGAAGTTGTCGCAGCACAGAAATACTTGCAAAAATTCGGGACAACTCTAGAAAAAAGTGTAAAAAAAACTTGAGGCAAAAATAACGAGGTTGTTGGTTGTGTTTTTGTCTGAAAAAAAGTGTAAATCTGTCCCTTTATTTTTTATGCAAAGCTGTACAAAGATTCCAAGTAAATATAAAATCCGATTCCAATTCTTCAAACTGTCTTCTATATGATTGCTCACTGAAATGTGAAATAAAAAAAAGAATATAAAATGACACACCAGTAAAACTGTACAGTTAGAAGTCAGTTTGATTCTGTGGGACATGATGGCGATTACATCAAAAAACCCAAAGGGTATTATCAACGTGCGAATGTATTTGTGTAAATGGTTTGATACTAAATTGGTATTGATTTCAAACTAGGTCAATGAAAATTTATACCAAAAATATTTGTATTTTGTTTACGTCTTTGACAACGTTAGAAGTCGTCGTCGTCGTTGACATGTCCGTTGTCGGTCTTCATCATTGATGGCACAAGGAATTTTGAATATTCTACTTGTGTATCAAATTCCTAAGCTGCCTTACCCTTTTGCTATACAATATGTGTACCACCAGTCATAACCAATTATTCTTCTCAATTTCACTTTTACTTTCAATTGAATTCGTTAGAGATAAATATCACCATGTCATCCATCTACGAGTAAGTATTTGTTATATAAATCCTTGTGACTTACAAGGCATTCAGCATCAATGTAAGTCAGAAAGGACCTTAACTTTATTGATTCCATCAAATGGCATACACTTATGCGTGATCTTTTCCACTTCCATTCCAGAATAATATATGCAATAAGGACCAATACATTTTATATAGAAACGTATTTTGAGGCTATAACGATGGTGAAAGTTTTCTAAATCCTTCAGTATGAAATATCAGTGGTACGGTAGAAATCAGGATTTGAATATCAGTAATTGAAATCGACCACATTTGATTTGAAAAATAAATAAAGAAAAAATAATTTTGTTTACTCTTGTCTTATCCCAGGTCGAAAAAATGATACAAAAAATCTTTTGAGCATTGCGTTGGGGTTCGCGCAAACCTCAATCCGTAAGCTAAGTCTTCGGAATATTAACAAGGCTATTTGTTTATTAGTGTTCCATTAAATAGGGTGCCATCATATAAGCTTCCTTATAATGTACAAATACATTTTTTTTAATTTTTTTTAGCATATTGAATTAATTCTTATCATGCAATCATTGTTTGATATCAAATCACCTCATAATTGTGTAAAGTATAGCACCTGTTTAGTTTTGTTTTGGCTTACCTGAAATGAAAGAACAAAAAAATGGTATTAGTACGACAAATTAAATTTATTTAATAACAGATTAGTAACAATTTTGACGGAATCCTATAAATTTGTAGCACTTAATGTTTGTTTTCTATCATTTTATCACAAAGAAAAAGTCGAACATTATAAACGCCATAGTCAATAAGTCGCATTATGACTTTAAGAAAAAATATTTAATTGACTCCGTACTACTAAGCATTTCTGAATTTATTTTAATGATATTATGCCCGCCTTACACGACACAATATTATTGTGCAATAATATTGTCCAAAAATATTGTTAGAAAAAGGGTCATCCATACAGGACTCAATATTTCTGCGCAATATTTCTATGTCTTTTTGCAAACCGAAACTATTGTGCAAGGGCTGTAACACGGTCAATATTATTGCACAATACTGAGTACTGAGCAGGTGCCATTAAATATAGTCCAATGTAATAAAGGCTAAAACGGAATTTTGGACTTAAATGTACTCTTGAAAGTGCAATAAAGTCCAATACAGTTTTGGACTTTATTTCACTCTTGAAAGTGCAAGAAAGCCATAAGACCTTATTGCATTTTACTATTTTGTCACAGACAAGTTGATGCAAATCCGCAAGGCCAGCGCCCTCCACCATCTACTTGACACAAATCCTGATAACTCCCCACCCACAGTACTGTTTGTCACAAACAAGTTGTTGATGCAGCACCTCAGACATGCGAAAGAAGCTATGCATGTACCCAAGCTCTCACCCGCCTCAAATCCAATAGTGGCCACAAGCAGAGGGGTTGCAGGGGGCACCATGCCCCCCTCAAACATATCACACTTTTGCATATTCGAAATCTAGGGTGTGCTACCTTTCAATCGAAAAAACGTTTTAAAATAAAAGAAGTATTTAAACGATCTCTTCTCTAAATTTTTCTTCTTTGGACTTTATTTCATTTTAGTTTTGGACTTTATTGCACTTTCAAGAGTGAAATAAAGTCCAAAATCGTTTTGGACTTGATTGCTTTTTCAAGAATGCAATAAAGTCCAAAATTTCATTTTGAACTTTATTACATTGGACTTTTTTCATGGCACCGCTTCCGGAATCGAAGTTCAAAAATTATTGCATTATCTGAATCTAAGTCTTTTTGAATTTTTAGTTTTCTGGGAGATGAGAAGAAATTATAAAGTCTCTAAATATTTTTGTCGCGTCTCCGCCTACCTTGCCAAGTTTTGTTTATTTTTGTTTAGTAGAAATTGAAAAACTCCTTTGAGAATCTGCTTCAATTTTGTCACTGTTCTGCTTTACCATCATTCAATGCACCCTGATACACTTTCGGAATGCGCAAGAGAAAAGACTTAAACTTTTGGTTAAAATTTTTGGCAAGCACTTAATTCTTTATTTCCAGAACAGCCAAAGACACCAATTTCCTCTATTCTATATCCTTATACGGACTCAAACTACTACATAACACAATTTTAATATTCTCATTGTAAAATATACAATGTATAATGCTGCCTTACTTACCTTGCTAGAAAACTTTTTGCAAGAACTAATTTATGATAAAAAAAAAAAAAAAATCCAGATGAAACTAAAAGGAGTTTGTTTTGTATTGCCGTTCAGAGACCTGAATGTGCATTTTTTTCAAACAAAACATATGCTTTTGTAGATAAACGAGAAATAAATAAAATATTGCTCCTTACTTTAACAACTTTTATTTTTTTTGCATTATAGCTTTTGTAATGGAATGGTAGACAGTTTATGCAATTGATTTTTTTTTTCTTAACTTTTTAATTGAAGATAAGTTTAAGTTTGGCGTTTATCTTTCACGTGGCCCCAAAGGAAGAAGTCGCAAGGTGTTAAATCACAAGATCTCGGTGGCCAATTGTGATCACCTCTTCGAGAGATAACACGGTCCGGAAACTTTTCCCGGAAAAGATCGATGGTTTCATTGCTTGTGTGGCACGTAGCGCCGTCTTGTTGAAAGTAAACGTTGTCCAGATCAATACCATTCAATTCAGGATATAAAAAATCATTAATCATCTCTCGATAGCGCAATACATTGACCGTAACTGTTGCTCCAGCCTCATTTTCGAAAAAGTAAGGTCCAATGACCCCGCGGGACCATAAACCGCACCAAACAGTCACGCGTTGAGGATGGAGAGGCTTTTCAACAATAAATCTTGGGTTTTCCGAGCCCCAGATGCGACAGTTTTGCTTGTTGACGTAGCCTCCGAGGTGGAAATGGGCCTCATCAGTCAAGATGATTTTTCGATGAAATTCCGGTTCATTTTCATGCATTTCAAGGACCCAATCAGCAAAGACACGACGTTGTTGATGATCAGCCGGCTTGAGTTCTTGTGTTAACTGAACTTTATAAGCCTTAAGACCCAAGTCTTTATGCAAAATACGGTGTAATGACGTTTGTGAAATGCCTAATTCCAAAGAACGACGAGGAATGGACAAACCTGGGTTTTCTTCAACACTTTGGGCTACAACAGCAATATTCTCAGTTGTTCTTGAGCGACGTGCACGGGTTTTATTCTTCACATCACTAACTTGTCCCAACAGCTCGAATTTGTCCACCAATTTCTGTATTGCGGTCCGACAAGGTGCTTCACGACGACCCAAAAATGTTTTAGTTTTACGAACCGTCTCTGCCAAATTTTTACCATTTTTATAGTGAATTTTAATAATTTCAGTGCATTGTTGAAGCGTGTATCGTTCCATTTTTATTAATAGCGTAGTTTCTACTTGTCAAATGTTAAAAAATGACAGCTTCAAAAGTGACAGCTACTGAAATAGCGGGCTATTCAAAATAACACCTCTTATTGGAAATCCCTTTACTACTTACTTCTATTTCAGGAGTTTAAAGAAGTTGTTGATGAGGGTACAAAACAAGGTGATTCAAGAATGATTGATTAGAATATCATAGTGTGTAATTTCAACTCTCAAAGTTTTATAAATACATTTTACTAAGTATTCAGATTTGTGTGTCTGGTTTCTGGGTGTTGGCTTATCGGTTTGACCAGACCATAGATTCCTTGAAACCCCGTGTACACCTTATATTATATAAAGCTTGTGGTTTATTTTGCTTTAACTAAAACATAGTAATCCATCAATTCAACATTTGAAAGTTTATGTTTACAAGAAAAAGAAATCAACATTTAGAAAGGATTTTTGCTTCTGAAATTCATATGAAATTTTAAAGTTTGTAAACAATATCAACTAAATATGACATTGAAAAATGGGATTAAAAACATTAAAGCTTAAAAATATTATAAATAATGAAGGGAACTTAAACTCACAGACGAATTTCTCAGAAAAGGGTAAAATTTAAAATAACCTACAAGAAATTAAAATTAAAAAGGTTTTAAATGCCGAGACAATACAAAAAATATTAAGAACAGAAAAAATCTATATTAATTACCTTTTTTATCACCTTCGTCATTTTTATATTTAATAGTACATTTTGGGGAATTAAAGGAGCATTTTAACAATGAGAATGAGCAGTAGTAATCTGTTATCAGTTTTTCTTACAAAGAAATAAATTGACGTAAATGTTGGGGCATAATGAAAATGTTAAGTTGAAATTCACGCAATAATTAACATAGCAAAAGGTAGGTACTTATGGTCGAATTAGTTACCTTTTTTATATATCAAAGGACATTTCTGATAAAAGGATTCGTTGACAAAAATATGACAAAAATCTTCCCTTTGTGTTTATTTTTTTGAAGGGGGCCACAGTATATGCATTTCTAAATGTGAAGTTCATTTTAAATATGAAGTAAACCTTTTGATATTTTTACTGACTATCATTTTAACTACGTATTTCTGGGATAATAGTTTTTTGAATATACCCAAGCCTTTTAGAAAGGAACAATTGCGTTTCCGGGCTTTTATTATTGAATATGTTTGAGTGATATCTAAGCAATGCTTGACTAAGTTTACCGAAGAATTTTTGAGAGATGGGTCACACTATTAATTTTGTAATATATCCCGTATCTCTCAAAATTTCATCAAAATCGGTTGTGTCTCTTAAAAGAAACCCAAAAAAGAAAAAAAACGGTGGTAATTATCGTTATTAACATTTTTTTAAATATTTCTTTCATTCCAAGTACGGCCTTGCTAACAAAAGTAAATGCGATTTTATTTATCAAAATCGTTTGAGCCGTTTCGAAAAATTTCAGTTTTTCTTCTAGGGAATACCGGATTCGAAAAAAATCGCTTTAGGGTTTAGGCTGAGAGACAGAATTACGAGACCCACTTTTTTGGATTCTGAATCATCCTACGTAATGTCAAGTTTGATTTTGTTTAGTACTTATATCGCAAGTAAAAAGAAGACACTCAAGTCTTTGATATGACTTATAGAAAACTTCACTCATTCATAACATAACGAATATTTTTTTTTGTACATTTTGCTCGTAAGCCTGTTTATATTTACTTGCAATGCATTGGTACTTTATATAGCAAGTTTTCCATTCTTGAAATAATTCGAAGTTGAGATTTTGATCAAACAATACATAACAATTAAGAAAAACCTTTTAACGGTAGATCCGTCCGTTTTGTCTGTCCACCTGTCAGTATAATAATACACCCAGGCCTAAAGATTGAACGGCTGATTCGATTTCTATTAAACTTTGTACAATTGTAAGTGTTTTTTGGGTATGTTTTACAAGTATTATTAAAATTATACTTTACGGACCAAAAACGATGGTAGCTGCTGCCCGCCCCGGGTAGCAGGATTGTACGGGGTGGCATCCAGTATGAGCAAAATATCTATTTTGCACATTACAGAATATCATTGAATTACAATATTTCGTCAATTTGTTTAATAAATCAGTGAAATGGTATTCGAGGACGACGCATTTGATATTCTGATCGCCAGCTAACTTTAGGAGAATAGTAGAAAACATTAACAAATTCTTGGAACATTGGAAGTGATTAACTCATATCCAAATGTCTCCTAGTTCTTAAGGACTTATTAAGGAAATAAGAATCAAGCAGATAAGATACTAGTCAGCTCCTATTTTTGTAGAAGAATATTAAAAATTAATTTATAAGCCATTTTTTTGAAAAGAAGTAAGGACAACAACTTTAAAAGAAATCCACCAGGTGAAGTACTTTAGCGTTTGACAGCACACCCCATAAATCGTTCACGTCCAGAATGGCAAAGTTGAGGTGATAGAAACCTTTTCAGGGTCTTTTCCTACATCTTGGGAGACTGCCAAAGAACTTACCGAATATAATCTTGAAGCAATTAAATGAAGAATGTGATAATGCTGCCACTGTGGCAGGTATTCGTGGAGGTGTTCAAAAATTAATTCGGCAAATAAGTTCAAAATCTTGGTTTATGCTATATCCAAACCATTCTTATTAAAACTTTTTAGACTTAATTTTTGGGAAGCACTCCTTCAAGTACAACGTTTTTTTGAACATTAGAAATAAACACTTTTACTAAGCATCTCCGCTTTGTTGAGATATTCTCATAAAAACATTTTATCAAAGAGGTGTTGCAACCATACTCTTATCTGCTATATACGACTTTACGTATTTTAGTGCGATATTTTGGAAGAAGTTGTCGCAGCACAGAAATACTTGCAAAAATTCGGGACAACTCTAGAAAAAAGTGTAAAAAAAACTTGAGGCAAAAATAACGAGGTTGTTGGTTGTGTTTTTGTCTGAAAAAAAGTGTAAATCTGTCCCTTTATTTTTTATGCAAAGCTGTACAAAGATTCCAAGTAAATATAAAATCCGATTCCAATTCTTCAAACTGTCTTCTATATGATTGCTCACTGAAATGTGAAATAAAAAAAAGAATATAAAATGACACACCAGTAAAACTGTACAGTTAGAAGTCAGTTTGATTCTGTGGGACATGATGGCGATTACATCAAAAAACCCAAAGGGTATTATCAACGTGCGAATGTATTTGTGTAAATGGTTTGATACTAAATTGGTATTGATTTCAAACTAGGTCAATGAAAATTTATACCAAAAATATTTGTATTTTGTTTACGTCTTTGACAACGTTAGAAGTCGTCGTCGTCGTTGACATGTCCGTTGTCGGTCTTCATCATTGATGGCACAAGGAATTTTGAATATTCTACTTGTGTATCAAATTCCTAAGCTGCCTTACCCTTTTGCTATACAATATGTGTACCACCAGTCATAACCAATTATTCTTCTCAATTTCACTTTTACTTTCAATTGAATTCGTTAGAGATAAATATCACCATGTCATCCATCTACGAGTATTTGTTATATAAATCCTTGTGACTTACAAGGCATTCAGCATCAATGTAAGTCAGAAAGGACCTTAACTTTATTGATTCCATCAAATGGCATACACTTATGCGTGATCTTTTCCACTTCCATTCCAGAATAATATATGCAATAAGGACCAATACATTTTATATAGAAACGTATTTTGAGGCTATAACGATGGTGAAAGTTTTCTAAATCCTTCAGTATGAAATATCAGTGGTACGGTAGAAATCAGGATTTGAATATCAGTAATTGAAATCGACCACATTTGATTTGAAAAATAAATAAAGAAAAAATAATTTTGTTTACTCTTGTCTTATCCCAGGTCGAAAAAATGATACAAAAAATCTTTTGAGCATTGCGTTGGGGTTCGCGCAAACCTCAATCCGTAAGCTAAGTCTTCGGAATATTAACAAGGCTATTTGTTTATTAGTGTTCCATTAAATAGGGTGCCATCATATAAGCTTCCTTATAATGTACAAATACATTTTTTTTAATTTTTTTTAGCATATTGAATTAATTCTTATCATGCAATCATTGTTTGATATCAAATCACCTCATAATTGTGTAAAGTATAGCACCTGTTTAGTTTTGTTTTGGCTTACCTGAAATGAAAGAACAAAAAAATGGTATTAGTACGACAAATTAAATTTATTTAATAACAGATTAGTAACAATTTTGACGGAATCCTATAAATTTGTAGCACTTAATGTTTGTTTTCTATCATTTTATCACATAGCAAAAAGTCGAACATTATAAACGCCATAGTCAATAAGTCTTATTATGAATTTAAGAAAAAATAGTTAATTGACTCCGTACTACTAAGCATTTCTGAATTTATTTTAATGATATTATGCCCGCCTTACACGACACAATATTATTGTGCAATAATATTGTCCAAAAATATTGTTAGAAAAAGGGTCATCCATACAGGACTCAATATTTCTGCGCAATATTTCTCAGACATGCGAAAGAAGCTATGCATGTACCCAAGCTCTCACCCGCCTCAAATCCAATAGTGGCCACAAGCAGAGGGGTTGCAGGGGGCACCATGACCCCCTCAAACATATCACACTTTTGCATATTCGAAATCTAGGGTGTGCTACCTTTCAATCGAAAAAATGTTTTAAAATAAAAGAAGTATTTAAACGATCTCTTTTCTAAATTTTTCTTCTTTGGACTTTATTTCATTTTAGTTTTGGACTTTATTGCACTTTCAAGAGTGAAATAAAGTCCAAAATCGTTTTGGACTTGATTGCTTTTTCAAAAATGCAATAAAGTCCAAAATTTCATTTTGAACTTTATTACATTGGACTTTTTTCATGGCACCGCTTCCGGAATCGAAGTTCAAAACTTATTGCATTATCTGAATCTAAGTCTTTTTGAATTTTTAGTTTTCTGGGAGATGAGAAGAAATTAAAAATGCTCTAAATATTCTTGTCGCGTCTCTGCCTACCTAACTGCCTTGCCAAGTTTTGTTTAGTAGAAATTGAAAAACTCCTTTGAGAATCTGCTTCAATTTTGTCACTGTTCTGCCATCATCCAATGCACCCTGATACACTTTCGGAATGAGATAGAGAAAAGACTTAAACTTTTGGTTAAAATTTTTGGCAAGCACTTAATTCTTTATTTCCAAAGACACCAATTTCCTCTATTCTATATCCTTATACGGACTCAAACTACTACATAACACAATTTTAATATTCTCACTGTACCTGTTACCTTGCTAGAAAACTTTTTGCAGGAACTAATTTATGATCAAAAAAAAAAAATTCCAGATGAAACTAAAAGGAGTTTGTTTTGTATTGCCGTTCAGAGACCTGAATGTGCATTTTTTACAAACAAAACATATGCTTTTGTAGATAAACGAGAAATAAATAAAATATTGCTCCTTACTTTAACAACTTTTATTTTTCTTTTACATTATAGCTTTTGTAATGGAATGGCAGACAGTTTATGCAATTGATTTTTTTTTTTTCTTAACTTTTTAATTGAAGATAAGTTTAAGTTTGGAGGCAGTATTTAAGTGTTTTTTGCAAGAATGTTTGAGAGGTTTTTCGTATTATTATGACATTTGGCAATCTTTGGAAACAGGGATATTCTGTTACATTGCTTAAATCTATTGGTAAGTATTGAAAAATTGATAAATTTTCAATTTTTAAATTAATTTTAAAATCAAAATTGTGATTAAGACTACAAAAAATACACCTTTAATGAAATGAATGAAATACATGATGGCTGAGTTTTTCAAATCCGAAGGTATTAGAACAGTTTAAGTTGTGGTTTTTGAGACACCATCGCGTGGTGAAATCCGATATTTTTGAAAACGCGAATCGATCTTTATCTCCAAAACTATTACTTTTAGTATTTGTCAGACCAAAGCTGAAAATAATATATTTGTCATTTATTTGGCCCTCTGTAATTGTTTATGTGCACGCTGTAGTTTTTTTTTACTGTAACTTTATTTTTTATAATTTATTTTTTGCATTTTTATTTATCCCCAAGGAACTAACTTTAATTTTTTTCTATAATAAAAAGCAACGAACATAAGATTTTCAACATTTTGATATATTTTTGAAAATGATCTAATATCGCAGTCAAAAGTTATCGCTATTAATTCTCGACAAAGTATACAAGTAAAATATTCATATGAGTTTGCCTCAAATCGCGAAAACCTTAGCATACAATCGTCATATAAAAGCCTTAAACGTCTGTTTATTAAGGATTTAGATTTGCATGCAGTTTTTGAGATTTCCCGTTTGAGTTTTCTTTTCGTTTTGTAAACGATTTTATTTGTAAGATTTTGATTTTGTTAGGTTTCCTCTCAAATATTTTGAACTTGAAGTTTTCCCTCTGAAGTTAAGTCATTACAGGATTTTATCAATTTCTTTAGCACCACAGCATTTTTTATCATTTCCCTAAACTCAAATATATCACCCACAACCCAAAATCCTGTAGAATTGCTTATTATGGGCGATTTTAGTTTATAGATTTTGGGTAAGCTAGCTCAGGACCGAGCAACGAACTTCCAAATGAGGGTATTGGACGATTGGATTGAATCTTCAATCAGTTAAGATTGCCTAAACATCATAATTGCATAGAAGATTTAGAAATCCCAAAAAATATACTCACCAAAGAAATAATAAAATAATCTCTAAATAGCCAAAATTTAAAATAAGAAACAAAATCCAAAAATATATTGAATTTATATGTAGGTATGTATTAGGGTGTACCACAATTTAAAATTTTTGGTATTTCTTGGGATTGGCTTGGAATTATGATTCTCTGAGCTCAAGAATATTGCCACAAATTTTTCAGATCCTAAAAATTATACTCAACGAGCATCGATTTTATGCAAGTTTTATGTTTTGAGTTATATACCGTTACAAACTGACAGCTTTTTTTTTAATTTTTGAATGTTGGCTTATTGTTAAAATTGATACATTAACCTTAAGGGCTAATATCAAATATTTTTTCAAAGCGTTGAAAACATTTTTGAGTAATTGCCTAGCTTTAAAGAGATCTGTTAACTTTGATTTAAGGTTTCCCTCATCAAGAATTTATATAAAACAAAATAATAAAAAAAAACAGTGACTTCCTTGAAAATTGTGTAATAACTTCATTGTCCAGGTTAGACAATTCGACTTATTAATTTTCATCAGGGTAACATTTTTACTATAGTTTTTATACATAGCTACTTATCCCATATTTTCGTTCCTCTTGACAAAAAAACACCCTTTCACCCAAAATATTTTATGGACTCTTTACACTCTTGGTTTTTGTGTTAAATGTAACATTTTTACCAGGTTTCATAAATGTATCATTTTTCAGTCAGATGCTGTAGTACCTCTTTCACCGATAACTTTACCCCTCAAAAAACCACCCTTTTAACAAAAATATTTTTCAGGTCTATCTAGATTCCTCGTTCTTGTTTCAAATGACACGCTCTTACCGAATTTCACGAGTGTATCATCTCTTTTTCATAGGTTTTGGCTCTTTTTTACCTCTTTAGGCAAAAAAAAGACACCTTTGCTTAAAATAGATTATAACTTTTCATAGAGTAGGCTTATTGACTAATTTGATGTCATTAGATTCAACATCAAAAACTACCTTAAAAACATGTATCATAATGTTTATATTGCAGCACCATTTTTTAAATTTATTTTTTTAGCCTTCACTTCCTCCCTCTTTACCACCAAAAAATACGCTTCCACCCAAGATATTTTTATGGACTCTTTTGATTCTTCGATGAGGGTACTAATTATTTTTTTTTTTTAAATTGATTTTGTGTACTATTTTACTCGTTCTTTTTTTCTTCAAATAAGAATAGTAAGAAATTTATTCATTTCATTGGGAATTTATTAAGTCTCATTTCTATTGTTTCAATAGAACCAAATTATTTAGAATCTTTTTCCTTTAATATCATTCATTTTGAAGCAAAATTTAGTTTTTGTAGTCAAAACGAACGGTAGTGACCTGTCATATAACAATTAAGAAAAAGTTAACTTTATTCAAAAGCGGCTCTAACGATTTTGATAAAAATTTTTGTGTCTGCTTTTGTTAGTAGGGTCATACTTTTGAAATGAATGAAATGTTTTTAAAAATTCTACTAACGGTTCCTCCCATAGAACCTGTTTATTTTATTTTTAACTTTCACTTAAACGACTCAACCAATTTTAATAAATTGTCTTATACCTTAATAATTTTAAAATTATTTGATATAAAAAATTGAAAAAAAAATAATTTATGTTTTTTTAAAAAACCTTTCAAAAATTATTTTTGAAAAATCAATTTTTCAAAAACGGCTCAATGTATTTTTTTGAAATTTTGGTTTTAGATGTGCAATAATATTACCAAATTTATTTTTAAACAAGGTTTGAGAATTTTTACTGTACATACATACATATATGCAAAATTATTATTTTTAAAAACTTCTCTAGCGATTTTCGATTTTTTTTTTTTCTAAAAATTTATCTTTTTTAATCAAATCAAATGGCATACTTTGTTTTGAGCTCAAAACAATTGAAGAAGTTTTTTAAGTCATTGTAGTCATAAATTAATTTTTTTTTTATTTTCCATAAAATTATTTATTTTTAAAAACTTTATATTTTTAAAAGCTTTAACACCAACAACAACTTTGACCCTAAGAGGAAGTACGTGCGACCCAGTCGTGCATTTTATTTTTTTAAGTTTGCTACTCTCTATCTTCTCATAAACACAATATTTTATTCAAAGTGTATTCGTTTCAATATTATTTTGATACCAAATCATAGCAAAACATGAACAAATTACGCACAGTTCAACAAAAAAATAAATAAACAAAATGAAATGAGGATAAGCATTAGGAAGAGAAATTCATCATTTTTATTGTTTTTATTTTAGACTTTGAAAAACAACAACATGCAAGAAATCCCGGTAAATAGTTTTCGTGATGTCAAATCATAATTTAACTTAGTTCTAATATGGCAGCAAAAAAAAAATTGAAATGAAAATTTAGGGCGGAATTCAAAGTCGTTGCGTAGATTTTTGGCCACTAAAGCTATTCTTAAGCATTTACTTGAGGATAACCTCAGTAGCCTCAATTTTCTCTTTAAATACGGACTTTAGTTAAGCGAATATCTAAGATATTTTTCAACTTACGGAAGTTGCCAAAAATCTTGACTTGAGTAACGACTATGAATTCCACCCTTAATTTATTTTTGATCATGAATACAAAAATTTATTGTTTGTCAGTTTGTCTGGGTCCATCTTAAATCCTCTTATTTCTCTTTTTTTCAAATCCAATTTCATAACAATTTCTCTAAATAAACAACTGTCATTCTTGAACAATCAAAAAGTACCATGACCGTGTCTAACTCAAAGTTTTATTGAGGTTGAGTTTTGAGTAATCCTTGTCGTCATTGCAGTTCAGCAGTTGTCCAGTTGCTGCATTCATTGCCGTCCATGATTGTCCAAAGAAGTAAGTACACTCATTTTTATATGCGACAAGTTTTTTTTTACCTCTTTACTTCTAAGTTAGACCATCCCTTCAAAAGGGATGAAGAAAGCATTCTTCCTTCGAGGAAAAATCTGTTTAAATATTTAATCGTTGAAAAGTGATTAATTTTTTCTTTCTCCACAACTTTAGCCATTTCGTTTGTTTATATTTTAAGTCGTTTTCCTTCCACTCGTTATTTCTCCATCACTCTCTCCATGTTAAAAAATTGTACAAAAGATTGACTTTCTGTTTGCTTGTTTGTACTCAGATATTATTTCGTGAAAAGAAAAATGAACGCGCGAAGAAATATGTAAGTCCGGATCCGGAAACATTTGTATTGCTCCCGCGATGCGAGGGGGGAAACAAAGTACTAATACACTTCACCACTGATTCCCATAGTGCTGCAGTAGACCATTTCTTCTGATACCTCCTCCGCTTACCATCAGGACATCCTGCTGATTCCTTAGGTCATTTTTTTTTTTCATCTCATGAAGTAAAGTACCTTTGTCGAAGGATGTAGTTTACTCTTGCAGTTTGTTGGTTCATTCGTTTTTGCTTCAAGAATTTTGTATTTGTTCATCACTGCATTACATTTCAGACACTCCTTTGCAGTCGACTCGACACTTGGCTGCTATATTTGCACTTTTTTTGTACGAGATGTTAAAAAGCCATTTGACCATTTTGTGTCTTTACGGACAGGATATTAAATACAAACACATATAAATGGAACGATATAATGCACTTGGACATGTTATCATGGAAAAGTGCAATTTAAAAAAAAAAGAAACACTTCACGCAGAGCTGCAATAACACAAAAATCAGGACGAAATTTATACTATATATGTAGAATCAACAAAAAGGAGTGTGAATTACCACGTTTAAATTTATATTAAGCGGAAAAACACAAATCAACAAGGACATTTCCAGCTTAACATTCTGATAAATGCCAAAAAGCAAATGCGAGAGACTTCTTCCGGAATAAAAGTGAGATTTTATTGCCAATTTGAGAACTATGGCCGGCAGATGTTGATATATTGACAGGATGTTTTAAGAATTCTCAAAAAAAGAAATCCTTGTTAGAGATCATCCATAGATCTTGTTAATACATTCTAAGAGGAAACTCTGAAAACGTTCATTGCCCGAAAACTGCGAAATACCATTATCTAATTCACAAACGACCAAGCCCCACTTCAGCTTGTTACCCAGTGAACACATAAACCAGGTTTGACATCACTGGTAAGTCATAACTAGGTCATGAGTTTTCACGTTATTATGACAAACAAGTGACATTTGTTGTGACCAAAAAGTGATATAAGGCTAAATTATATCATTAAAAATTGTAAGCGATCCATTACAATTTGTTTGAGTTTTAAATTGTCATTTGAATTATTTTAAAAATTAAAATATTAAAAATGTTCTTCTTTTTATTCGTCGCAAATTTAATTTTTTTTACGGAAAATAAAAATATATTGCAAAGCGGCTAATAATTTAAAAGTCGTTTGTATACTTTTCGAACAAGATTTATAGTCTTTTGTTTTTTTTTTTGCCTAGTGTC
The DNA here is from genome assembly GCA_948107695.1 of Meliscaeva auricollis. Classification (NCBI taxonomy): domain Eukaryota; kingdom Metazoa; phylum Arthropoda; class Insecta; order Diptera; family Syrphidae; genus Meliscaeva; species Meliscaeva auricollis. The sequence continues at coordinate 27,492,218 of OX403618.1, forward strand.
TAGTCTCTAGTTTTTTGAACTGTCAAAACAAAAAGAGAGACGACAATGTAAAATGCATAAAAAGCCCAATTGTGCATTTTACGCATTTGTCATTTGTCATTTGACAGCTCAATAAAGAAGTAAATGTCAGATTAATATCATTACAATATCATTAATGTGACACCAGTATCGGATGTAACATGTAATTTTATGACCTTATGAACTTTGCAGACAATTTTACTTCTAGTCTTTGGACATCTGTCACCGCCGTAAAATTGAACCAATTTTTGAGAAAAGTACGGAAATCGCCTTTATAGGTAAATTCTTGGTACGTAATTTTTTAGTTTTTTTTTTGTATATATTTACCGTTATGACGAAGTAATGGCGAAAAGAGTCATAATCGCTTTAAAATGTGTTGTCTGAAACTTTGGGTTTCTGAACGATTCTGACTCTTATGGCCATTACTTCGTTATAACGGTAAATAAAAAAATAAACTTAAAAAAATGGCGTACCATACAAGGCAAGTACCTTACACTTTTTTCGAAATTTGGTTCAGTTTTATAGCGGAGGCAAATGTCCAAAGACTAGCAGTTAAATTGTCTGTTGAAAGATCATTATTTTTGTAGCGATATATATTAGTTTTCGACTTTATAAAAATCGTGTACAAAATCAGTTAGGCCACTATGTCTCTCACGGCCTGATATCATGTTGACATCATCGTGTTTACTGGGTAACTAAGATGAGTTCCTGTTCTGTCACGAAGTCCATCGCGTTTGGATTGGTATTCTAACCGTCTCAGCCCTGTTTAGCTCTTTGACCAAGTCGATGCCGAAATAAGATCAGTAGAGTTCGTTCGTTGAATTCTTCCATTAGCGGTAGCGATGGTGCAGTGGACTTAACACCATTCTATGAATCTTTCTCTCTGAACAACTCAGCCGGTTTTTATCCGATCTTGACAATGGGCATGTCTCTGCCCCAAAAAGTAAGCATGGGATGATGAAGGTCTTATAATAATGTTTACTTTATTCATTGAGATAGAAGTAAACAACTTAAATGCATTCTTAGCTCCGCAAAAAAACAGTTGGCGAGGGCTAATCTCGGTTTGAGCTCTGCATTGATGTCATTTTGCAATGGAATAGTGCATCCAAAGTTTCTGTCTACTTCGATAAGTAATATCTGTCCATCATCGCATGGTGACGTTGTCGATGATGATGGTTATGCTTTCATCGTACCCTCCATTGAAATGTGCCACTAACAGTCTGAGTTAAATGAGGGAAATGTTATTAGCACACCCAAGGAGTTGAGCGGTCTATTGCACCATGCGGCACGTTTCAGGTGTTGACACCTGAGTTGCGCACATTTGCTTCAAGTAAGTACAATTTTAAAAAGGTTTTAGGATAGGGAATCACCGTCTTAAAATTTCTCGTAATCAAAGGCCTATCGGTAAAGTTCTGATTCTGATTGACTTTGACAGAGCAACGAGATTTTTCCATGGTTATCCAGCATAAGAGAAAACAAAATGACAGGGATGTCAAGATTTGAATTAACTCTGTTTAGCTTGTCTCTACATATATTTTAAACATGTACGGAAAAGTGTTTTTTTTTTTCATACAAAAATTTGTTTCGTGATTCTTCTATTTCTGTCTTACAACTTGATGTTCTATCACTCTTATTTTTCTAACGTATATAACTTCTCAGAAGTTCTGCTTCAATTCTGCAGCAACACTCGCATTAACATCGAAATAACCTATTGAAATTGGAATTTAAGGAACATTCTATAGATGTTTCCCTCCATTTCAAATAAAACAAGTTAAAAGGTAATGAAACGAAATTTAAATAAACTTAAAGCTATAAAAATGTAAAAACTGTTCGTAAAATTCCTTCAGGCATATTACCAAGAAAAGAAAAAAGACTACAAATTCCACAGTAGAAGACTATGAAAATGTTTCTTTTTTTTTTTTGCCGCAAAGAATAAGAGGTAGCTTTAAGTTAGGTTAAAGTCAACTTTGCAGATGGTCAATTACGTTCTGAAGTCGGGTAACCAAAGTGCCGACCTAAAGAGATGGACGACTTCAAAGACTACAAAAAGATATACCTAATTCCTAATGGGATTTTGGTTTCAGATAAGTAATTAAATAAAGCTGTGTTTTATTTTTTTGCTATTCGTTTATTTTACAGCAGCAGTCGACGACGTTTGTGTTTTGGAAATGTTGCCTTCATTGTTTTTATTTCTTCGGCAATAGAAGTAATGGAAATGATTTATTGAAAAATGTACATTAAATCAGGTTAAGGTTTTTTTCTGCAGATGAAATTAAGTGGGTCTGTAACTGGAAAAGATTGAATATTTCAGTTGATTTAACATCGTTTTTTTATGTTTTCTCTTAAAGATTTGTCAGACTTCACTTATTCTGATGGCAAACAAATATTTCCAATACCTGCTATACAAATTTAAAACCTATTTGGTACCTATATGAAATAACACCACTATCAACAGATTGCGTCAAAGCATGATTTCTGTTTAAATTAGACCTTCTAAAACAAAACAAAAATCATTGTGATACTAGATTTGAATTTTTAGGGGCTAAATCCTGTAGAAAAGTATAACTTTTTTTCTATGAGCTGAGAGCTTAAAGGCCATCACACATCTACATTTTTACTTTAACTCTCATATTGATCTCTCGACTGATTTAATAAAAATGTAAAAATAAATAACTCAAACTTATTAGCTAATTTAACTCATTAATATTTCACGGCATACTTGTTCCATTGCATCTACTTAAGAGCATTTAATGATGAGTAAAGAAAACAGAATTGAAGGAAGTTCCAAAATAAATTACTCAAGAGCAAGACTCCTTTAATCTTAAATTGCTAGCAATTTACCTTGCTACCAATTCCATATCCTCATTTCTTTTTTTCTCATAAAAAATCATGTTGAGCATCAAACGAAAAATTTTGTTCTCTTCTGGCTTTGGCAAATTGGTAACCGCTAAAGATGAGAAAGCTTAGAGATGGGGGAAAGGGGGGCATCCTTTATCTACTCGGTCTGAGCATGTATCCTTTACATTTACATCACCTTATCGCGCACGTATGTCTCTCGACCTTGGAACTAGAAAAACATAGAACTCTTGCCTATGTTTCGCATCTCTAGGAAGGAACACGTCGTACTCCTCGTAGATACAGGAAAGGTTCTGTCAAGAACTTGTATCTCGAAAATATACAGACACCTGGTGAAATTTCTGGGGGCTGATGTGAAAAATGTCTATTATAAAGGAGGATAATCGAATCAAATGTCAGTACGGTGCATTTGCATGAAGGAGTAGTTATTACTCTGTGAACGATTTTCCAACAAGAAAAGGTTTTTGTTCCTTTGATTTAAAGGACAAAGACAACCACGAAAAAGAATACCTAACCTTGTATGAAACATGCGTTGTAAATGGGATTGAATTGGACTTGAAATAAATAATTTCTAGTACAAGTGATTTAAGTGTTGTTTTACCTGTTAGCTTTCTGTGTACCTAAGAGTATATTTTTTTCTGAATCTAAACATGCCATGCAAATTGTGAATAGATTATGTACTTAGACTAACGTATGTAATATCATACGTTGAAGAGTATGCCATCAAAATTGATAACAGCGAAAAAAAACAAAAATTAGTCGATAATTCGAATTGATTTTTAAGTTATAAAGGGGATTTTATTCTATAAAAAGTATACCTAGGTAGTCGAGAAAGTGCAAATATATTTATCAGCATTAGACTGCTTTTTTTGAAAACGAATTTTTTGAATTCTAATGCAACAGACGGAATATTGTTCTAGGCGTTAAATACAAATTTCTCACCAAATTTGAGTCTTTTATTTTAATATTTAGAACTCCCTAAATGATTTTCAATTTTTTCCATACATTTTGTATGGGCGTTTTTTTGTTTTATCTAATGCTCAGCTCCTTTCAAATCGATTTTAATGACTATGATAGAAAACTTTAGAGAAAATCTTGATTTTGAAAAATGCATTTAAAATGTGTATGCAAATTTAACGGTTTAGTTTAAAAAAATTTCAATTTTCCATATATTTTAATGATATGTTTTTGGTTTTTTTAATTTTACCGAAAATTATTAAGCGTGCATTAAAAATGCATACATTGTTGCTGTAAGCTAATAGTTTTTGCGATAAATGCAACTGAAAATGCTACAACTTTAAATATCTATGTGTTATCTGGGTTCCTTTTATTTTAAATTTATCCTTCAACTGCTGAAAAAAACAACATTAGCTTTTGTTGAAAAAAAATTGATTTTTATAGCAAATAAAGTCAGATAATACATAAAACTCAACAATTGAAGAATAAAAATGTTGAGTAAGAGTAACCCAGAAAACACATAGATGTTTTAAGTTGAAGCATTTTCAATTCCATTTATCGTAAAAACTATTAGCTGCACATCTAAAATTTATGCTGCTGTTTGATAGAAAAATTTGTTTTCTACAAAATTTGTTAAATGCGCTTTTACTGTAAGCTTTGTAATTTTCGAAAAATGGAAAAAACCAAAAACATTTCAAATGAAGGTTTTATAATACAAATTCTTTATACTACTGAAATAAATAAATAAATCAGCCAAGTAGAATACTTAGCACTATTTAATTGGACTTGTTAAGTTATTGATTTAATATAGTTTTTTTAACGGCCTTTAGTCCATAACTAAATTGAAAATTGAATTAATTTTTGTTTTTTTTTTTAAATTAAACTGTTAAATTTGCATAAATTTTGAAGACCGAGATTTTCTTTCATATTCATCAAAAACGGTTGGAAGAAAAAGAGCTAAGTTGAAAATCGTTTTGGGAGTTCTAAACAATGTTTCGCCTGTTGCATTAGAATCCGGAAAAATTCGGATATCGGGACTTTGACTACGTTATATATGAGAGTCTCTCCTAGAACTTAAAGAAGGGTCATGACCCCCCATATACGCAAAATGTTCTATCTGCTAACTATCTACTTAAAAAAAAAAAAAATGTACTCATTTCTGGGGATATGGGCGTGATTTTTTACATTCATATTTCTTTCATAGACTGGACTATTGTATTACGCACAAAAATTTGAATCAAAATCATTGGAGTGATTTTTTTAAGGAATAAATTGTTCCCTTTTTCGTCTTAAGGCAGTCATATCTACAAAATTTTAGATCAACAATAATATTTTAAGTGGCCCAAAAATCAAATATTACTTTTTCTTACACAAACGGTATTGAGGACCGTAAATACGGTGAGGTTAACTATTGCGTCAACCAGTTACTCATCGTACACGGATACTTAAACGCCTTGCTGGTTGCTCTACAGAATCGGCAAAATGAGCAGTGCAGCCTAGCATTACGGGGTCTCTCAAAAAAATGACGAGCAGAATACCTTCTTCAGCTGCAGCAGATGGGAACCCGAAAAAGAAGAACTAGTGGAAACATCGGCATCATCACTCCAGAGCACATTGTTAAAAAGGTGATGGCCAGCGAACAGATTTCGGACAAGATCTGCACCATCTCACAAGGAAAAAAAAAGGGAAGAGTAGTTCTGCGAGACAGCGCGGCGGCGGCGGCGTTAGTCTAAAATGGGTACCTGCCTACCTACCTACTCCCCCAAAATCTGGAGTTAACGAAAAAACGATTTTTTCGACATTTTTGTTCATTGCAAAAAAATGTAGCTTCGTCAAATTTTCACCCATTTTAGATTTTACAGTTTTGAAAAGCAGACATTTAGACCTTTTCAACAATGTAAAAAACATGTGGTGTGATTAAACAACCTAGAGTGTATAAGCTGAACAACTTCAAAAATCGAATCAATCAGTATAGTAAAAAAATCCAAATTTGGTATAGATTTGACGAAGCTAGATCTTTTGCATTAAATTAAGATTCAAAAACCGTTTTTTGCCTCTAACTCCAGATTTTGGTGGTGTTACGGAATTTGTACAAACCATTTTGCAATCATTGCAACAAGCTCTACTAAACGTGACGGGTCTTCGCCCGTGTATATTTTGAGTGTCACACAGTGTTATTGTTGTAAATGAAGTAAATGATGAAGAATAATTATATCCTTAGGATAGTATGTAGGGATTTCTAAAACAGCTGTTATTTTGAAATTTCGAAAAAAAAACTGTCTACATTGCTAAAGTTTTCAAAAACTTATAAGACTTTCAAAAACATAAATTTAGATCTTGTAATTGAACATACAAGGTTTTGAAGATGTTGTTCTGAGCTCAGCTTTCGAAAGTATTTATTCAATGTTTCAAAGTATACCATTGAAAAACGAATATACGAGTAGATAACTGAACCAAAAAATATACACTTATACAATATGTATACTTGCTTGCAATCAATTTTATTCCCATCACCACCATCAACTTCATTTTCAAAATAAATGATTAGTCCTAGTCAGGGAAACATTTTGTCTTTTGATCGTAATCTGAAAAGGATTCTCATAACAACACAATTTATCTCAACTTTCATCCTCCAGGGAGATATGTTTACTGTCTTTATGTAAACAAATACATCCATCTCACCCATACCACACCTATGTAATATGGACACTTGAATTGTAAGCGGTTATGACCTACATAATTGCAGAAACAAGAATTGAGGTAGTATAAATCACCACACAGAAAAAGCCAAACCGGAAAAAGGACCACCCAGCATTCACATATAACATATAAAGTCCATTCCATGATACTAGGTATCACTGTAAAAGTAAAGGGTGATTTTTTAAGAGGTTTAGAACTTAAAAAAAAAAACACAAAAAAATTCAAAAAAATTAATGAAATATTTATTTGAATCGATAGTTTGAACCTTGCAATTTAATGTTTAGAGATAATTTCATGCAATGTTGACCGCGGCTGCGTCTCAGGTAGCCCATCCGCTGAGTCCAATTTTGGCATACTCTTTCACACATATCGGCCGGTATCTCACGAATGAATGCATGGATGTTGGCTTCCAGTGCGTCAATCGAAGCGGGCTTGTCCCTGTAGACATTAGCCTTGACATACCCCCACAAAAAAATAATCTAATGGTGTCAATGAAATGCTTCTGGCTGATCTTCATTCCAAATGCGGCAATTTTTCTTATTTACGTACCCATTCAACCAAAAATGAGCCTCATCGCTGAACACAATTTTTCGATAAAAAAGCGGATCCTCGGCCAGCTTTCCAAGAGCCCATTCACCAAAAATTCGGCGTTGTGGTAGGTCGGCTGGCTTTAGTTCTTGCAACAGCTGTATCTTAAAAGGCTGTACGCCCAAATCCTTCCGCAAAATTTTCCACGTAGTGCTGTAACAAAGGCCTAACTGCTGGGAACGGCGCCGAATCGACATTTCGCGGTCTTCTGTCACACTAGCTGATACGGCCGCAATATTTTCTTCACTATGCACAGTACGTAAACGTGTTGGTGGTTTAATGTCCAACAAAGTAAATTTGGTGCGAAATTTGGTCACATTCTAGACTGCTCAGAAGGTCGAGAATGCCGACCATAAAATGGAAGCAGCGCGCTATGAACATTTCGAACCGAGCACGAATTTTGATAGTAAAATTCAACAATTTGCAAGCGCTGTTCATTTGTAAGACGATCCATGGTTAAATTGAAAACCAAACTGAAGCTGTTTGACAGTGACACAAGGTACTAAACACACGTCAGCTGTCAAAACCAGTGTTGGCAAAACCAAACCAGCTAAAAAATCACCCGTTATAAATTGAGAATATTTCACCATAAATTCCATTTTAAAGTGACAACAGATATTCTGGCTTTCAACTTTTGTATTTTCCTTTTCGATCAACATCATTATTATTATATGCGATGACAATCTACTCCTCCGGACTTACAATTCTCCTTCATGGTATGGTGTATCAGAGATTCAAGAGTGATTTGTAGAAACTTTATTTTATACATTTTCTCCTCCTATATACAAATAATGTTTTTTCGGATTTTCCGAATACCTATAGTTATCTCTATAGGCACAAATTATATCTTACATAAGTGCTTCCAGCTTACATGCTGTATCGTTTTCAATCAAAAGTGAAATACAAGCTGTGCGGTTGTCAGGGATTGTATTGTCCTTCATTAGCAACGGTCGTCGTTTTAAAGTTCAAATGGCACAAAAACTCAGTTACAATAAAGAGAAAAATAAATTGATTTTATTTCTGTTATAAGAGTAGGTAATATTGTGTTATGATACGGTTGTTCATCAACTGGGTATAGCTATCAACTGCTGGTACTAAATTTAGAAATAAACGAAAAATAGGAATCACTTCCATATTTCTTTGTAATTCCAAAAATATCGTTTTTTTGCTTCATCTTTTTTTCTTCTAAAAATGAAATCAAATTAGTATTTTGAGAGTTTCTTTTACTTCTAACTTGCAAACCAGAAGTGTTTAAATGTAAACAAACATTTGACCGATTTGATATGAGACGTCCGTGTTAAATGACGCACGACTAAATTGATTCCAGCTGTTGTTTTCTTTTGAGCACATCACAAAAAGGAAAGAAAAATATAAGACTTAAGGTCAATGCAAAATATTATTGAGGAGAAGTCAGATGATGTTTTCCAAATGTTCATTTAATTAATTTTAAAGGTTTTGTGTGTTTTAAAGGGAGCGGGTCATAGTACTGCTTTTCAAAATTCTGTATGATAAGATTCTGTTTGGTTAAAATACTGTAAGACCATAATTCTGTATGTCATTATACTGTAAATACAAAATTCTGGATGTCAATGTATGTATGAACAAAATACTGATTTGCAAAATTTTGTTTTTTAAAATTCTGTTCGGCAAAATAGTATTTTTCAAAAACATTCCCTTGACAAAAAAACACAATTTACAAGTTTTGAATATAATTGTGTTGTTTTTTATTGACAATCAAGGTGTAATTATACAGATATAATTATTAAAGTAAAAAATAAATAAATTTTAAGAACAAAAAATCTAACTTTTCTTGCACCTAGCTACAAAATACATTTCACAAAAATTTCAAAATCAATATAAATTTAAATTTGTTTGCAATTCGTTTTAGGTATGCAACGTGGTTAAATTCCAGGACCCATGCAATTTTTTTTTTAATAGTTTTTTTCTTTTTTTTAATTTGTTCCCCGTTTTTAACTCTTTCTATTTGGTATTTCAAACATTAAAGTTCACTTTTCAAGCTACTTATTAATTTGTACAAAGTAAGAAAGAGTTAACAAAAAATTAATATATGTAATAAATTTATAACAATTTAAATTTACCAAAAAGCACTAAAGAACTCAATAAATAGTTTAAGATGAAAATTTAAGTGAACGAAAAAGAATTAAATAAGTGTAGAGTTTTGTTTTCTCTCTTCTTTTCCAGTAGCTCCTAATAAGTTACCTGCATTAGAAACTAAATTAAGTTGATCCTTTTGGAAGTCAAAAGTGCGTGCGCACTTTTTTACATTATCAAAACCATATTTTCTTACAGCATTTTTACAGAATTTTGATGTACAGAATTTTGAAATATAGTATTTTGACCAAACAAAATTTTGAGTTACAGTATTTTGCTCGTACAGAATTTTGAACATACAGAATTTTGACTTACAGTATTTTGGCATACAGTATTTTGAATACAGTATTTTGCCACACACAGTTTTTCGACCCTAACCCGTTTTTGAATGCTTAGCTTCATTACTGGCGAAAAGTAATGAAATGCTGCATTGGTTATACGGCGAATCATACCCTGTGGTAATAGAAAACACGTTTTCGAGACATATTTATGTGCGTACGCCACCGTTGTTATCGGCGTCGGTGTCGTTGGCATTGGAAATTTGTAAACACGATAACTTTCGATAAAATCAAGATAATTGGTGTTTCTTAACGCCAAGAATTGAGGATAACCTAAGCAAAGGTTAAGTTCGAAATTCAAAAACCTTCCAATAATGTCACTTTTTTATGGGGATTATTGCAAATTTGGGATTACCAATGTAATTCATATTTGTTCGGAATGACTTAGCATCGAGGATACAAATTTAAATCAATTGCAATTGCAATCAACTTCTTAAAAATCATAAATCAAAAAGCCCAAAATCTTGGTTAAAAGTGATTTTTGCCCTTAAACCACATCGAATTCCTTGTAAATCCTTCAACTGCAAATGTATTACGCCAATTTAGAGAATAAAAGCTCTTTGGAGATTATTTCGCAAAAAAGTAGGATAATAACCTCACGAGAAGCCTAGAATCATAACAGCTTCCTTCCTAATGATGAAGTCATGAAGTCTTTGCGTTTTCGGGACATTTTCGAAGTTCGTGAGCCATTGTATGTTGTCATCGTCGTTAGAAAATTGTAAACGCGATAGATTTTATTAGAGTCAATATGAATTAAATCATTTAAAAATGTTGGAAAATTATTTTTGTTTCAATAAGAACCCGCAGAAAGTATAATTTTTATATAGAAACTTTTTGGGAATGATATGGAAAAATGTGGGAGTAACAATAATAATCTTTTTAACTTGCGATGTCTGTACTGCCGTGCTAAGCAAAAAGGACACCTAATTTTTGTGTGAAATCAAAAAGTCGCATTTCCAACTAGAAATGGCTCAAAATCACGTATGAAAAAATGCACATATCCACTTTCTATCTATCTTTCTTATCTATCTATAGTAGTTATCGATTCTACTGTATTTTTTTTTGTTTTATGCCATTTAACTGGGTGGATGGATTTTGATGATTCTTTTTGTATTTAAAAGCTGGTGGTCTCCATTGGGTCCCATTTAAGTTTGGTCCAGTTTTAACTCTGGTTTTTTCTTAGGGCAAAAATTAACAGTACCCACCTGCCACGTAACGAATTTGAAAAAACTTAATTTTTTCAATTAAAAAATTTTTATGCAAAAGGTTCTTAGCAATTTTTATATTATTTTATGACAAAATTTTCAAAAATTCAATTTTCGGATATATATATATTTTTTTTTAATCAAAAACGGGTGTGTGATTTTTTTTGAAATTTGGGTTTTAGATCCGCATTAATATTTTCTTAAAAATGGTATACAACTTTTTATGTGAACAAGGTTTAAGAATTTGTATTGATATATATAAAAAATTATTTTTTCTGAAAAAGATTCTAACGATTTTTCCCTAAAAATTCATCTTTTTGGAAGAAATAAAATGGTATACTTAGTTTGGACCGCAAAACCTTTTAATAAGTCGTTTTAGTAATGAATTTAAGGTACGTATTTTTTAACATTTCTTTTACAACTAATTATTTTAAAAATATATTATTTCTAAAAGACCTTATATTCGTTAAGTTTTCATTTTGAATTTATCATTTCTGCTGTTTTTTTAAAAAGATATTTTTTTTTTTAATTAGAAATAAATGTCTGTCTTTTTTATAAATTTTATAAGACTTCTTGTATTTTATTGATTTCAGTTAAATATAAAATTTAAGAAATTTTTACTTTAAACATAGCATATTTGAATCCTTATATGTAGGTACCAATCGTTTAAGACTTAGTGTGCTTCTATATGTATCGATAAATGAAATAAGTGTTATCATTTATCAACGAAATGGAAAGGAACATCGCTAATAGCTTGTTACCCAACGGGAGCACCTGGCATGCAGGTACAATCAATTTACAAGAACACAGCTGGGATTGAATAGAATTTTGTTTGAATGATAGTACCTCAATTCATCTATGTTTCATGTATCCTCTATCCCCACATTTAACCATGTTTCCTTGTTGATATGAATTGTATAGGTATGCGTTGAAACAGAAGCTAATTGTATGCTGGTAGAATTTAGTTTGTAGGAATGGAACTGTCCTGCGAGAAAAATGCTTCCTTCAATTTTTGTAATTAAATCTTTATGAAATTGAAAATTACAATTTTCAGAATTTTAAGTATAAAAAGGGTACGAGGGGAATAGATAAGGAAACTTTATGATGGGAAGTTGGACTCTAGTCCAACAAGAAGATACAAAAAATTACCTTCATCAGTGAAGTATGAATATTACATTTATATTTTTGAGGACGAATATCTATATCAGGAAGACACATAAAATACTTTCCAGGAATTCTTGTTTTTCCCTAAAAAAGAAACAAAGTTCAAATTTGTGCTTTTGAAAGTTTCATTAAATTTGTGAATGTAGCTTTATTGAAGTCCATTACGTATAGAAGGTTGTGTGTTGTAGGAAAAATTGTGCTATTTATTATCTACTTAATTAGTTGTCCGATGAGTTGGATAGAATATTTGGAAAATCGTGTTTCCTTGAATAGAATTTTATTTAAGGTTACTTTTAATGGACTTTTAATGTTGAGGATGTCATAATTTTACGTGTTTTTGATGACATTGTGTACATTTTGATGAGGAACTAGTTTTTTGAGAAAGTTTTGGCTATTATAAAAGTTAAGTTTAATGTGTTTTTGTCCTTATTTTGAATATATGTAGCTATGTACTTATGAAATTAAATGGATAGAAAATTTTCATTGTTAATGATTCTTCATTTTTACTAAAAATGACAACGACTTGGCCACAGTACCTATTTGCTCTTCTATCTAAAGTTGCTTCGATTTTGATTTAAAATTTTAGTAGGTTACAGCCAGCCCTGTTTTTTTTTTTTTGGTCCAGCCCTACTCCTGTCTACACCATTTTCCCATGCGACTCGTCATTGATTGCATGTGTCCACTGGTTATACTTTACCCTGCCGAAAAGTCGATCAGTCTGAATCCATTTTTGGATTAGATTTGGATCCTCCGAGAGTTGAACAAATGATGTCCTTCTTTCCGTTCTTGGCAATAAAATCACAAAGAACAATCTTCATGTCTTTTCGAGAAGTTTGTAGAATACTTCCTTGGTTAGGATTGTGTGGATGCGGATTGTGGCAAGGCGTTAGCTTACGTACATACATAATTTGAAGTGCATGAATTCTTGTAATAACATTCTAGTAGAAATTTTGTTAACAGGTTCTTGGGTACTTCAAACACGAAAACCACGTTGATCCAAGTCAACGAATTCGAGAAAGCAAACTTTTTCCGCAAAACTGCAGTACGATTTCATGGAAACACCGTCAAGTTCTATAATCTTGTTGCTGTCTCTATAAGTGATTGATTGCGAATTACTATAGAATTCAATGGCTATAAGCACGACTCATCCTTGTTTTCTTCCAAAATCTTCCAAAATCAACTAATTTTTAGCTGTCTATTCAAAAAAAAAAAAAATTAAAGAAGGGATAATATTTTTGGAAGCATTTGAATTGCCCCACTTAGGTGTAAAACAAGTAGGTTTTATTGGATTAAATTACTTAACAAAGATTATATGCGTTTGATAAATAATAATTAGAAGTTTCTCCTGTTGGTTGCGCGTTGGGCGCCAATTACATAAACTAAAGGTTTGATTCTTAACACCAAAATAATTGTGTTTTTTAAGCATATCTTCTGTTTGTTATAGAATCATTGGCAACTTTATATCATAAATTCTAAATGCTGTCAAAAAATAGCAAATATAAAAAAACACGTACCTATACCAAACAATTACTCAAAAAAACCACTCAAAACTTCTATCCTTGACATGGACTCTACTTTCGACTTCCTTTTTTTACTTGTTTTATACTTTTTTTTATATAAATCGATGGTTTTGCAATGTTGGATTTTTCATCCACCCCAAAAACAAAGCATCCATTTGAAATGAGTTATGAGCTCACATGCACGTTGCACAGATGGATTTATGCGAGCTACCTATGATCTACATGTGTAGTTGTAAAATTCCTCGCATGCAGTTTGAATTCGCATAAAAAATCACCAAACAGAGAGAGGCTTGTACACAGCTTGCTTATATCCTCTGAAAGGATTTGAAAAAAACATCAATAGGAATAGTTCTATGGACATAAAAACACACTAAAAAAAAAAAAAATTTTTTTTTAAACACGGAAAGGAATGTCGAGGTACGCGAAGAAAATTCTTGTCTGCTATTAAAAGACATTTATGTCGCGTTGGTAACAACACCAACACATAGAATTAGGATGGTACTCTTGGTTCGTTTTAAATTATGTATTTGTAGAGTTGTGGCAGTTGAAAGAGTTATGTACAGTAACACGTTAAGGACATATGTATATGCCCAGAGCATTTATTGTCTAGTTCCAATAACCATATGAGAAGAATCAGGCGGAAACTAGTCTCAGAATATGTATACAAGAGATTCATCGAATTTCGACAAATGACAAACAGTATCCACCGAGCAGTCAGAAGAGATAAATTGAAATCGCATACCGACTAACGGACTAATCGTTTTCGCCGAGGGTATCTTTTTAAAACAGCCGTTTATGACATGTATACAATATTGATGTTGAGGAAGAAATGTAAAATCAGTATACCTACCTTTATAAAAATTGATATTTGAAATCATAATTCTTGACCCATGTTGGAATATTTTTTCCAAAAAACTGTCTTAGCCTAGTGGTCGTCTAAAATGATTTCATTAATTTTAGGAATACTAAAATAAGTAAGGTTTTACGTAAAAAGATTAGAAGAAACTGATGCTCAATACTGTTCTTCATTGGAACACTCAAAATGTGTGCAATTTTTTAAATTTTTAATCGGTTTTTTGTATCTTAAGTAGATTAAAGTTTTATTTAAAATGTTTGAAGTTTTAAGTTAGCCTCATTTTTGCTAGTTTTAAACTTTTGGCATTTAAAGATTTCAATCAAATTGACCATAACAAATGTTATCCTGTGTAAAAAGACTATGATGACGACAACGGTGGAGCACATACAGGAAAATTTCTCAAAAGAAAAAGACCAATTCTGGAAAAAAATATCGTAAAAAATAAAATTGCTTCTTCCATAAACTATGAAAAGTATTTATAGAGGTTTTTAAACTCTGGTTTGGTTTATCTGAATCAATTTTGTTAACCCTCAAGTATTTTCGATCAACTTATCTTTAAAACACTCCACTTAAGCGAAACTCTCTTGAGTGAAAAACTGGGATACCCGATATAAAACATTTTTTTAGTTAAATTTTATATTTACATTGAAAACAATATCTTAAATGTAAAAAAATTCAATCTAACAAAAAATTTGTAAAATGCTAACATCATCTTTTGTATTTTTCAGCTTTATCACATTTTCACCACAAAAATGATTTTTATTAGCGATATAGGTATACTATAGGGCAAGTTTAGGATTCGTACAAAAATCGAACTCGAGATAACAATCATTTTATTTTTTTATTTATTGATGATTTCGCCTGTTTGTTGACATTCAGCCAATTCGCGTATTGGTATCAGTAATCTGTCTGAAATTTTAAATAGTTAACATGGTTTGAAATAACCTGCTATGTACTAGTAGAATTCCTATATCACTTTTCTAATGGCAGAGAACAGGCTCTATTTCACTAAATTTCTACAAGGTCACATGGCGCCTGCTCGCGTCCTTCTCATCAATCTTTTGAGCTCTTAACTTTAACCGTTTATCTCCGAATGTTTCAGCTCATTTTACTGTCAAACCAGACTATTTGAGCTGTTTTTAACTACGACATTTATATCCAGTCGTGCCAACTTAGTCTACACAGTTTTTTTTGTTAAGTGTTAAGGTTTCAGTTTATCACTAGGCTGCAGTAGGTACCTCTGGACATAATGGTTAGTGCGATTTACTATCACGTTGAAGAAGGTCTGGGTTCAATTCCCAGCCTATTTCTCTTGCGAGGAAAAAAGTACACCCCAGTAAGACCTTCGGATTCGGACCAAGCAGAATATTGTTGGTCCGCTAAATTCCTGCTTAACTACACGCACACAGGAATTGGTTCAGAGTGTCAGTTTGTAGCAAGGCTCACCTTGATGTAAATTTATGGATTTTAAAAATCAGTTGTACATATATGTTTATAGTATGTCATGGTTTGCAGGACTTGACCATCATCTGTCAATTTAAATTAACATAACACTCCTTGCTAATGTACGTTGGTATAATTTTGTATTCCTTTGAAGTTAAAATATGGGAATGGAAAGTTTGCATAGCACAAAAACTTTGAAAATTTCAAATTTTAAAATATTCTTACTCTAATACTATTTAAAATAAATTATTCTGATACATGGTTCATTCAATTCTCTACATCATTACGCCCACCAGCAGAATGTGGGGAAAGTAGTGGAATTGGGGGCATATTATAGGGAAGCAAGCCGATCAGTTAGTCGTCGTAGTTAAAAATATAGGGTACCTGCTACAGCTATAGTTGGTGGCAGTGATTTAAAATAGGTTTTAATACTACATACCCCGTTGCTCACGTTGAACAGTTCCGTAATTCATTTTACAGCACCATTTACGAGGAATTTGTGTTGTCACATTTTCCTATAGATACGAAGTGTAGGTAATTATTCAAAATACAAAATACTCTACCTCTTTTTATTTGAAAACCTAAAAGCGATATATTCTAATTTTGTACACACTCTAACCGAGAGTGGTTAATGCACCAAACACCAAACCTTCATGTAATTGGTACTCATTTATAACTCATTCGCTCAGTTTTATACATTTTGACATGTAATGAAACACTTTACCATCCCCGCCTGCTACCAATATGCAAGTATAGACTACTGATAAATTAGGCAAAGCACATTGGAACATGTTTTGAAATTTTAGAAACTTTTCATATGTGTATATGCACGGATAGAAGGTGAAAGTAGGGGTTAATAAAGTGGTGAACGCTTTCCTTTCTACATTTTGGAATTAGAATGTTTTTAAATTTTAAATACAGTTCGTTGTAAAGTAAGTAAGGTAGTAGTAGTCATCTCCGATAGATTTATACCCATCGTAGGGATAATAGTCACTCAATTCCTAAAATATAATCATTTCAAGACAGAAACTCAATTACCCTTATCCAATCATTTTCTTAATAAAACAAAATAAAAAACCATCCCTTACTGACTTCGATGTTTATAAACTTATCCAAATAACACTTAAAGTTAAAAGAAAAAAAAAAACAACACAGAAACACAATTACTTTCTGAAAATAATTTCTACGCTTTTGCTGATATTTTCAAAGCAAAACATAACAATGATGTTGTCATTAATTTAGACATCAGCATCATAATCCTCGCAGCCAAACTACAAAAGTTAAAGTATTAGTGAACCCACCTTGAGTCCTTACGCATTATTTAATTTAGCTTTCAAAGGCATTTGTTTTAGTTTTGTTTTGTGTGAAACAAATTGTAGGTAATAATGATAAAAAAGTTTAAATTAGGCCAAACAACACATTGTTTCTTTTTGAACAAAATCGTTTTTTGTTTTTTTTTTTTTTAATGTTTCGATTGGAAACTTTTTTAATAGCTTCGCTACTGCTACCACTACACTACCATAAATTAATAAAGAAACCAAGAACAAGGAACTTGATTTAATTTACAATTGGTTTTGTATAAGGGTCAACACTTGCTGCCACCAAGTTAACCTAACCTAACCGAGTATACGGTACCGTCATTGAAAAAGTGACGGTTTAATAACTCACTGTCGCATATGAAAAGTGCTGATTGTCATTAATGCTTAATGTTTCAAAATATTATTGTAAGAGCTGAACTACAAAAAAAAAAAAACGCCTAATATTTTGAGTTGATTTTTCACATTCAACAACATGTTCATCAACTTCTGCCGTGTTAGCGGATTTGCGTAATGTGAACAAACCTTAATGTGAATCCACCTTAATGTTTTGGGTTCTGGTCTTGGGTTTATGGATTTGACATTTCATGTGTCAGTAGATTTGAGATTTCCAATTGTTTTTGTTTTCTTCGCATTGTGGAAGAAAAAAAAATATTTCTGTAACCGTTAATAACAATATACCTCCCATAGAACTGGTTCTGACTTTCTCATAAGAACCTTTAACGTCCACAGCAATTTTGACCCCAAGAGCAAGTTCGAGCGACCCAGTTGCACGACTTACTTTTTTTTATAACAATAGGAAATATTATACTTAATGTGACAGGATAATGAAAAAAAAGGTTCTAAATTAGAGGAGTATTGTCCGAAATAAATAAAATGTTTATCTTCTCTTAACAAAAGACAATTTGATTTTGATGTATTTATCGATTCTCATCTCATATACATTTTTGTTTTGATTGATTGCATGCTGCCTTTTCGCATGAAAATTGAATTGAAATTGATAATCCATTGACTTCAGTCTATCATTGAAGCAAAAGGCTTATGCTCATTTCCAATAGGTCACAAGCTTAATGCTTATAGCAATCTCCCCGAGTCTTTTATCTTTTTAGTACTAAGATAAAATGCACTACTGGATCGCACGAACTTGCTCATGTAGTCCAAAACTATTTTATGGTATTAACTTAGCTGGAAAAATTTAACTTTTGGTTATCTGATGTGTGTAGGACTGTAGGTGTTGAGAAATATACAAAAATAAGCAAAAATTTATATTTTTTTTTTTTTAACGGGGATACTTTTTGATTTTTTTTTCTATATTGGGCCAGTGAATTTTTTTTCAAAATTTTGTTTTTAGATGTTGATAAATAATATCTTAAAAATGGCATACCAATTTTATTTTCTTAAAGCGTTTGAAATTTTTTTATTAAAACGATATTTAAAAAAAAGGGCTCGATAAATTTTTCCAAAAACAAATTCTTAAAATTTATCGTTATAGAAGAAAAATTTAATCAAAATTGTTAGAGCCGTTTTCGAGAAACTCGAATAACTCAAAAATGTTGTATGGGAGGTACTCCTTTTAAATGAGATATTCAAAAACCAAAAAAAGCTAAGTTTCAAAATTATATAAAAATCATCTGTACCAAATTTGAAGGCAATCTGTTCATGCGTTTGGGCAGTGGAGATGTGTACAGATGGACGCACGGACGGACAGACGCACAGACCGACCGCCGGACAGTATGTAGAAAACCACGTTTTTAGTCTTCTCCATCATCGTAATATTGGTTTTGATTAAAACCGCAATTTTTGACACAAAACCAATACTTGCCCTATAAGTAAAAATGACGAGCAAGTTTATATTATGTACCTACTTACATATGTGTAACGTTAATCCTTTGAGAAAATTCCGTACAATAGGTACTTCATTCTCCTTTTTTGTCCTGAATACAACAAACAAACAAATCACAAGACATTTATTTTTGTAGAAAACCTTGATCCTTTTTGTACCTACACGTGCATTATATTTATCCTTGAACAATTCACAAACACGTGTGTGGTAGGATACATTGTTGTTAGCTTTTTAGATGTTCCCTGAAAAAGTGAAAACATTCTTCTTTTTGGCAAAGAAACGGAAGTAAGTGCGACACAAATCATTTTACTTTCCCTCGCAAAAAAAAAAAGGAGAAGACAATTTTAATGTGGTTTTTGGATTCCGCCTACTTTGTAAAATTGTTTCAATTTTTACAAAAGCCAACATACTGGTGTTGACAATCTAAAGTGTAATTTTCGAACAGCACAAAGCATCTCACAATAGCCTATTTCATTTAAGAATATTTTCTATTATGGCTTTTGGCTTACGTCCTTTACTTTGGCGGACACTTTGTGGAGGAATCAAACAAATTTAATCTCAGAAATTTTAGCTAATTGAATGCTAATTTGTTGCGCAAACTAAAAATTTGTAGCTCGCATATCGTTTTTCAGTTGTTGAATTTGCACTAAAATAAGCCTGAAATTAGCGGACAAAATTTTCAATAATTAAAAATAAAATAATTTTGGTTAGCATCCAAATTTGTAACTTTTTTAAATTGTCTTAAGTAGCATAAACTTCGTTCTTGTAGCTACAAAAGTTGTTTAGTTATTTAAAATTCCGCTAAAATAAGGCTGAAGTTGGAGGACGAAAGTAAGAAAAAATATAGTTTTTTTTATGTTCAAAATTGTAGCTTTTTAAATGCTAATTTTTTGCGCAAAAATTATTTTTGTAGCTTGCATGGGTAATTTTCTATTTCAATTTTTAGTTTTAAGACAGTACTTCCCACTGGAGAAAATATGACTTAAGAAAAAAAAAATTGTAACTCAAGCTCTTTTTGAAATATTCAAGTTTTTGCGAGTACTTAATAATAATTTAAAAGCCTTTATTTTTTAAGTCTTTTCTTTACTGTATTCTTACAGAATTTTGAACGGGAATGGAAAAAATAATGGTCGCAAAAAAGCAGACTAGTATGGTTTCAGGGTTTCCGTTACACCGTTTTTGTTTTTCTTCACTTTCAAACGTTTTTTGTTTTTCAACTTTCCTATGAACATTATTTCAAGACTTCTGCACAGAGAAATGTTGACCACTTACAATGAAAGAAAAACAATTAGATTTCTCTCTGGATTTTATTAAAAAAGATATCTAATGAAATTAAGTGTTATTGGAAAAAACAAAGAAATAAAAGAAAAGAATTGGTTCATGCCGGGGATCGACCTTGAAATTCGATACTACTTGACGAGCACCTTACCCTTTACACCAGCCTACTATATACAAAATAAAAAAAAGTACAAAAATATGTACATGAAAATTTTAATGAAATAATTAGATTGCCTGAATGAAATTAATTTGATTTTTCTATGGAAACGTCTTATTATTCATAATTTCAATAAAATTTCTATGTAAGAATAAGGCAATGTTTTCGGTTTTAGGAGGTTGTTTTGTTCTGTGTGTTTTATTATCAATTTATTACGATTCAGTGCATTTCATATACATAACGTTGGGTGAGATATCGACGAAGGAATGAAAAGAAATATGGCTTAAATCCATAAACCCTACCAACAAAATAAAACCATTATTACCTGTTTCAATGAAGTTAATTTGATTTTTTCCTGTTTGATAGCTGAACCCTTCCCTTTACCTTACATCTACAGACACAGCTTCAGGCTTCAATTTTATTTCCTCTTTTTCATCTACTTTCTGCTTTATGTTTGCTGATAATGCAGTTTTAAGATTTATGTTTACGAACACTTTTCCAATCAGATAGGTTTTGCAATCTCATGGCCATTTGACAGGAACCGGAAAGAAGCTACTTTATTTAGGTCATCGGAAGTTCTTCGAAATTTAATGGAAAGGAGTGCTTTTTACATTAAATCAAGTCCAAAGTCACCCGGTGGCCAAGGCCACTTCATCGCCAATGTATGATTCTTTGATTTTTTTTTAAATAAATTTTTACTTTCGTTATTCACATGGATAGTCTAGACTACAAAATATAGGGTCAAGAAAGAGTCAAAAAATTATGACATTTGTATTGTTATCGTCGTAGAATGTTACTCTTTATAGCAGGTTTAAACTTCATTTTAAGAGGAGTAGGTTAGATGTATTTGAAGGTTTATCAAAATTAACTATATAATCTTTATTTTGACTATGGAAATAAAGAAATGTGTTTTTGAACGACTCAATTTGAATTTAATTTTAATTTATAAAATAATTATAATAGTACCTACAGTAACTATATACATCAGAGATCAGACCTTGCGCAAGATCCGGTAGTTCTGATTTGATTTGCTGAGTTGTTTGTGATGTTAAGCCAATGTTAAATCTAAATTTTCGACCTGGAGCGCCGAGCGCAACATTGATTAAACTGCATAAAAACGTGATTTTGTTGCGTTGTTTTCAGTAAATGTCATTTTTAGCCATGATAATTTTTGGCTAAAAACTGCAGAGTGAAATAAAGTACAAAACTGTTTTGGACGTTATTGCACTTTCAAGAGTGCATTTAAGCCCAAAATTTCGTTTTGGACCTTATTACATGGCACCTCCAGAAGCAAAATACAAAACCCAGCCGCTGCGAAAACTCAAAGTCCATAAAGCCCAGAACTTTGAAAATCCGAGATTCCGAAAACACACTAACAGAAAAAAGTGGGTCCGACAATTCTGTCTGTCTGTCTGTATGTATCAGAGACCACAGCCTAAACGGATTTGACGATTTACTTCAAACTTGGTATGTGGCGTTTTTTGGAGAAAAAAATTCAATAAACGTCTGGGAATAGCCAGACGTTTATTGAATTTTTTTTGGACCAAAAATAACGGTACCTGTCATTTACCGGTTTTAGAAAAACTCATTTTTCTCAAAAATTGTTCCTACGATTTTGATTAAAAAAAATCATGGTCAGTGTTTTGGATAAGATCTATCTTTTAATGGAAACCATTTTTTTTTTTTAAAGTTATTAAAAGTACCTGTCATAGAACCGTTTTTTTTTTCATTCTGATTTTTTCCTTCATGACTCAATCAATTTGAACCATTTTTCTTACATGAATGCTTTTAAGTTGCCGTAATAACATTTAGTAAACTAAATTTCGAAAATTATTTTTTTGGATTTTAAAACTGCATTTACAAATTTTTAATTCGAAAAGGCTTAGCATTTATAGTAACTTTATCTATAAGAGCAAGTACGTGCGACCCCGAAATGCACGATTTTATTTTTTCTGGATTTTTGGCATTATGGTTATTTTTAATTCCCAACAATTCCCGACTCTCATTATTTTGTATTGAAAAATTTAAAGCAAAAATTTAAAACAAAAAATTTAAAGCAAAACATAAAATACAGACGAATTTTGTGACCATGAGACAGGATCTAAAAGTCTGTATGCTAATGTTTGTCAAGGATGGTGGAAATGCTGCTTCGTAGACTGTGACAAACATGCAAAATTTGTTATCAAGTTTACTACCTATCAACTTTTCTGTGAAGATTTTACAATAAATGAAACAAGATATATAAAATGTTCTTACATTGTTATCCCGAAGCCAATCTCCTTCCTTTTCACATCAAAATCGTTTAAGGATAAAATTCCTCACAAGTAAGACTTATGTGTGTTGCATATATAAAAAAATGTAAATACCTGATGCAGGATCCGGAAGTGGAAGGAGTATAAAATAAGTAGTTCTTGTGTCTAATGTGTGTATCATGTATCCTGTTAGTGATATTTGTTTATAATATAACCTTTCATAAATATTTCATTCAGAAATTAATCTTCTTTTGTAACTTGCATATATTGTTGTAAAGAATGACAGTTTCCGTAAGTTGGTTGCCATTTTGGCTACATTGAAAGATAATTTTTTTGCTTTAACAAAATGCAATTTAACGCAAGTATAAGGATGATGTTGGATGAAACATAAAAAGATTCCATACACTGCATCTAACAGATTTTATATTAAAACAAAGTATTTTTATTCTGTTTATGAAGAAAACAAAATAAGAAAAGAAGGATTAGAGTGTTCCGGTACCTTTGTGTTTTATGCATGCAATTCCATTACTTTTTTTGAAGCAATTGCGATATATTTGTGTTATTTTCTTTGTCTTTTTCAACTTTATTTTCGTTTGGTTTTTCATTTTTATGCAATATTGTAACTTTCACTCAAAGCATTCTCGAACATACCTATTGTACTTGAAATTAAAGGTTTAATAGCTATTTTTAACCTAAATATGTACCAAGAACGTTTTGTCAGATGAGTGCTATTTATGTTCCAAGCATAAAACTTAACTTAACTGAAATAAATTTAAAATGTTTACGTGTTTTAAAATTTCTGAAACTAATTTTTTTTTCGACTTTTCTCATTGGCCTTTGGAAATTTTTTTTATGTGCCAAAAAATTGGAGTGCTATCAGGTGCTTGCAAAATAACGTACATAGGTTACAATAATATTCGAGGGCTAAATTTTATAAGTTAATAAAAGCACGCAAACTGATTCTCAAAGAACTTTAAAAAATCTCGCAAGTTAGTTTTATGGAAAAGTGTCTTCCTATCTTAGAAGCATAGTTAAATTTAAAAATATTAAAAACATTATCTTCACATGAAGTTATTAAATAAAAATAAATCATTATCTTCTTCAAGATGGCGGCTAATCGCACCCCTGCATCATTCTAACAAATTGCATTTTATAATGCAGAGATGCGCCCAAACACTTTCATGAGAAAAAAAATGTCCCGTGAAAAATGCAATTTCATGCCTATATTTTGCTTAAATTGTTCTTATAGGCCTGGACACAGCGTTAATTTCAATTTAATTATTTATGAATAATGATTTTCCAGGATTCATTCAAGGATCTGCATTCTGCAAGTCAACTGTCCAAGCTGTCATGGGTGTGGTCATAAGGAGGCGTCGAACTTATAAAACAAAATTGAAAATTAAGTAGTTACATGACATCATATCTTACCCTTATTTGTATCTTGCATTTTCAACCTGCACCTTCATCCTTTTTTCTTATACTGCATTCGCAATCTTAACTTCCATTATCAAGTATTTATTGCATTATAAGTTACAGTTCCTTAGTTTTTCTTTTAAAACTAAATGCCTGCTTTCTTTCACACCATGAAGGTCTCTCTAATGGAAATGCAAGCAATGTAAACGTAGACAACACCCAATTTTCTTTTAAAACAATATACATATGTGAAATATGTCTTTCAAAAAAAAAATCTCTGACCACAATGCAAATAAGTGATTTGATGAATTCTATTCAACACAACAAAAAATAAAATAAAATAAAAACGTATCCTTGCCGTCAGCAGCGTTCTCTTCCTCATTCATCAATTATTCAAAAGCTTTATAAACCTAAAAAAAAATCTAAAAAAATCACACCTTTCTAGCACCTGACCTTCTTTAAAGCACAAACAAAAATTGCTTTCATCCAATACATTCTTCAAAAACTTTTAAGAGGAAAGGATAAAATTTTAATGACAAAAAAAAAGATTCATAATTATCCCCAGGGTTGCATATATTTGTCTTTTTTTTTCTTTCGGCTCTTAATTTTGTTGACAAATTATATTTTTGTACGGGTTGTTTCAAAATATGTAAAAAATAAAAATACAAAAAAAAAAAATAATTCAATTCTGTTTAAAAGTATTTTTGATACACAAAAAAATCAAAAGAATTTGATCTGCTTGTGTGGTTCTTATACTTAAATAAGTCCACAGAAGATTGGGTATAAAAGCATAAAATGATTGGTATTTTTGGAAAGTTCTCTTGATTGTATGTATAAGATGTTCAGGTTCTTGCAGTCCTTAGAGCTGGGGCATTTAGAAGTTACAGTAAAACAAAAATGCAGTTTTTTTTATATATTACAACAATGAAATAATTTTGATACCAACAAAAATGGGTGCCGTCATTATACATAAATCTTTCTTACTTAGTTGTAGTTCTTGTAAAAATGAAGACCCCAATATCATTTCTTCCATAATTAATGACAGAGAAATCATCGTTAACATGGACCAGGATATAAGAAATTCATTTGGAGTGTTTTGACCCTCCAATGATCCTTCGCTGGGGTCGTACTACCAAAATGTTGTTTCAGTTCGATACGATACTTAGAAGTAGGTTAAAATTGATTTGGGGTGTTTCGGCCCCTCAAAGCTCTTTATCTGGGTCCGCACCGCTAAAATACTGTGTTGTTATAATGTGTACAAAGTTTTCGATATGATCTTGAGCAAGATTTTTCAAAGATTTATAATGAATAATGTTAGTGTCTATCAAAACTTGACGCTTAACAGAGAAAAAGGGGTAAAAAGGGGGGGGGGTGAGGGGACCAGAAGGGGATACACTTTGTGCAAGGGGGTTGCAGTAATAGAGATTAGAGACAACATAGATACAACATACAACAACAGAGATAGAGACAACATACTTACATTTTATCAAATTGCCCTGAGACCACTATTTTTCTGCTACCTTCAGGGCCGGGGCCATTTTCGTGTACATGCCATATCAAGTTTTGGTATAAAACTGCGGTTTTATACTCTACTCGGAACCAAACTGTGTCAACAAGTTCCGTCATCCATTTAACTTCGATAAAATGTCTAAAATAATCGGGCTAAAAATAATTCGAAACTTACCTAAAAATTGAAAAAAAGTTCTAGCGACCACTTAAAATCATTTTTTTCGGCTAATTTTTGGAGGATAATAATTATTTTACATATTTGGGAACAGTCTGAGTCAATTGCACAATTATAATATCCTTTGCTATGCAATGATTTTTCGCATAGTTAAATATTTTATATACGCAACAAAACTCTACATCTCGTATAACCTATCAAAAAAGATACTTTTTACCCCTAAAAGATACTGTTTGTGACAAAATATTACAAGAAATAAGATTTTTCAAATTATCCGGAAAGAATTTTTAAAGCCTTTAAGCGGATCAGGAAAAGTACTCTGTGTTTGGTGTATAGGAAGAAAGGTAAACACATATGGGTGGTTTGCTCCTCCTGATGCCTTTTTATATTGACAGTCAATGAAAGCTCTTTTGACAGGCAGATTCGTTTCAATGGCACACAGCTGCTGCAAGTGCCACTGATGGGTATTCTCGCTAAGTGTGTTAAACTTTACACATATGTCTTGTTTGTGTTTTCTCGTTATCCTTTTTTTTGTTTTTTTTTTTTTTTATTTATCCTTACAAAAGTCCCCTATATAGAGTAAAATAGAAAAGGCGTTAAAGTATTTTGTCATTTTGTCTCAGTTGGTAGAGAGATAATAAATACTTTTGATGCTGCTCCTGGTGTGTGGTAATGTTCATAGAATATTTTTCTATTAGAAACGTTAAGGATTTTTATCAATACCTACAAGGCCACAAAAAGTAAAGGGATTGGCTTTAAAAATTGCATTAGTAAGTCAAAATATTAGTTCTGGTTTTATACGAAAGTTAAATTGAAATATATTTTCAAGGAAAATTTTATTTTGCCTGAATTAGAATGGTTTTGTAAAAAAATATCCTTTGAA
The DNA here is from genome assembly GCA_948107695.1 of Meliscaeva auricollis. Taxonomy (NCBI): domain Eukaryota; kingdom Metazoa; phylum Arthropoda; class Insecta; order Diptera; family Syrphidae; genus Meliscaeva; species Meliscaeva auricollis. Next base: position 27,518,801 of record OX403618.1, read on the forward strand.
GATAAATTCTTTTGTAAGTAGGAAAAAGATGAGTTTTTATTTTTTATTCCAAAGTGCCTTAATGTTTCTTAGCAAAATAACATTCCCCTACTCAGGCGATAACGAGCCTTTTTGCTAGTTCCGAAATAGAAGGAGGAGCTTTTAAAATCAACAGATAATGTATACTCATGGTAACATCTGGGACTATCATGATTAATATCATTAGCACGTTTCAATACCATTCCAACCCTTATATTATTAGTTGCTTTTTTTTTGTCTTTTATTCTTGTTATCGTATTATATTCTTCTGGTAAATGACCTTCCTAGAAAAATGATTATGATTAGAGTTTCTCTTAAAGATATTTAACATTTGGAAAGTAGTCCATATTAGTTATGAGATGAAAAGAAAAGAACAAAAAAGAGGAGACATACAGGACATTCTACTTATGTACGAAACTTGCCAAATAGCTTCTACAGAATCTTTTTTGTTCAAAGTTTGTCAATGAAAGAAAGAAAATGTGGACGATTTCAGAATTAGTATTTCAGAAGTAACAACTTTCCTAGAAAGGATATAAACGTCCCTTACTTAGACGTACACTTTGTAGCGGAATCAAAAAATCAGTAATTGATGCTATTTAAATGCAAATTTGTTGCGTAAGTCAAAAATTTTTAGCTCAAGCACTTTTTGAAATTTTAAAGTTTTTGTTGAAAAAAGTTAGCTCAAAAGTGACCTTCCAAAATCTAAAATATATTTAAAACTGCTTGCAGAAAATTGAAGTCACCATGAACTAGATGAAGAGCGCAAATCCCGACTATGTAGCCTAACTAGTTTTCTTGTTATTAAAGAATATGCTTAAATAAGATCTGTAAGGGTCAAAATTTTCCAAAAAGTTGAATTTTCAATTTTTTTTCCCAGAAATTGAAGCATTTCAAAACAAAATTTGTTGCGCAAAAAATTATTTTGTAGCTCCCAGTGGTCATTTTCTATTTCAGTTTTCAATTTTAAAGGGTAGGTATTTACTTCCGGTCCACTGAAGAAAATTTAAATAAATGACTTTTTGTGATTTTTTTGCCAGTAGTTAGTAGCTTTTCAAACTAAAATTTGTTGAGCTAACCTCAATTTTGTAGATCAAACAATTTTTTTTAATATTCAGTTTTTTGCACAAGAAGCAGAATATTGTAAAATGTGTTTGACCTACAAAGTTGAGGCTTGTGCAAGAAATTTAAATTTTAGTTTGAAAAGCTAGAATTAAGTTTAGATCAAACGACTTGTGTATACACAAAAAATTGTGTTTTTTTGCAAAAAAAAAACCATAATCCGGCTGACACCAAACGACATACAAATCGTGTTTATAAATGATCCTGAACTTTGCAGACAATTTGTCCGCTGAAGTTTGAACAGCCACCAAACCCGTAAAACTTGTCCGATTTTTAAAAAAACTAAACTGTAATCGCTTTGTCTTGGAAAATTCTAGGGGTGATATTTTTTAGTTTTTTTTTATTCGTCTTAAAAAAAAGTTTTGGCCAAAAGATTCAAAATGGTCAAAATAAATTTTAAAATAAAACTTTGGACGACTTTCGTCACGACTGTAATAATGAACTGATTTTCGTAAAACTTACGGTAATCGCTTCGTCCCGCCAAAATCATTTTCTAACATCCAATTTGTGGTACATATGGTTTTGTATATATTTATGTCCAAAAAACACTAATTTTTAGGCTAATTTTGTTATTTACCCAAATCTTGTGAAAAAAATCAAAAATGTCTTTTTTTTTAGATTCATTCCATTAGTTTCAGCAGACTGGAAGTACCCTTTTGGAATTACGACGGGTTTTCAACCACGTGTTTTCTTTGCTTTCAAGAAGTTTTATAATAAAATAAAGAAAAAAATATGCCAATTGCTACAAAATAATGTTTCAACTACTTCATGAGCTTCAGTTCTTTCTTACCTTTTGTACTATATTTTTTAAATAGTGGATGTTTCGCGTTTGATTAAACTCTTTTTCAAAACTAAAAATGATTTAAATTTTTAAAAATTATTAAATTGCTAAAAGGAAAACTTCTAGCAGTATGTACCTACTAAGACTTTAGTACAAGAATTTTAAGATCTACCCAAAACTATATTCATATCTATATCCAACTCTTTTCAACCAGCTTTAAATAATCTCAAAAAATTATGACTAAAGCCCTTAAAAGTCATCAAAATGTTAGAAATATTATAATTTTAATTTTATTTACACATTTCATAAGAAATTCAAAATATTTCTTATCAAATCAAAACTTAAAAAAAGGTTGAATATAAAATCTATCCATATAAATATTTTGTCTAAAAAACTGATTATAAATATTGCTTAGTTTCCCTTTTTTTTTTAATTTAAATCGTATTTAGAGCCTTGAGAAAGAGCGTAATCAAACTAAAAAACGTCGACTATTTTAAAAATAGTAAATAAAAGTAAGAAAGTCCTGAAGCCCACGAAGAAGTTGAAAAATGTTTTAAATTCAAAAGGTTATGAAACAGGAATAATTGTACGGAATAAAAATAATCAAATAACTCAAACTCATTTTTTTGGTTTGTATGTAGTTTCTCACCAAAATTCTATAAATAGCATCGTTTTCGGAGAATGTTTATACAAAAATTTCTTCTCAGAAAAAATTTAGGAATAGATACATTTACTTTTGAAGTTGAATACCTACATTTTTTCGAAAAAAACAATCTACAAACATGGATGAGGAAATTTACAAAAGCAACTTTCTATGTAGCACTATATGGGTTTTGAGGATTACCAGAACTCTGAATGAAAGGCAAAGTGAACGTTTGCCTTCATCAAACATAAAATGTATTTATTTCTCGCTGAAGCCTCTTAGGATTATAGTAAAACTTTCAGTTTCTACATAAATACTCGTAGTTAAAAAAAAAAAATGGTGCTTAATTCTTGAATGAATATTGGGGCTTAACTTGTTTTGTTATCACTTGTGTATCTGTTTGTCAGGCTTTTAAAGGAAATCAAAATACAAATTATGTATGTAAACAAAAAATATAAAAATGTTTATTTCAGTGGCTGAGCAGTCAAAAAGCATTATAACTATTCAGCATTATTGTCGACAAAAAATAACACAAAGAATAAACATTTTCATAAAAACTTAAGATACAGTTACATTATATCAATTTAACTGATGCAAACACTTAAGGTTACAAGGAAAATTCAAGACCTACTTGAATAGTAAAAAAAAGAAAAATAGAACACAAAATTATAATAAAATAAGAAGGAAAAAAAAATCATCATCCCTATGTAGACTCTGTTCCTGATATGAGTGGAATAATATTTAGAAGGAAGAGTAAAGAAAGGCACTTAAAGTGTTGCTAAAGGATAATAGAAGCTTTTTGCATCACCACATTTACTGCAAAGAAACTATTGGATTTGTACTGATAAGTGTGTTGGATTATTGGCTTATAACTGTTTGTATGAAACTTAAAACTAAAGAGAATACTTTTAAAGAATTATCTTCAATGAATACATACACACAAGATTTTACACAAGTTTTAACATTGCAAAAGAACAACTTTGTTCCAGTTTTGTATGAACAAAAAGTAATCCATCTCACCAGGGTGTTTAATTTAAATACCTTTACTGTAAGTTCTTATGCAAAATAAAGAATTCATTGAAAACAAAAGAAAAATAACTTTGGAGAATATAAATAATAAGATTACAGTCAATAGAAAAATAATGTAAATTTTTTTTTTCTAAATTCTTCTTTTTTTTTTGGTATTCTCAATGTAAAAAATCAAAATACCTCACATGCCCACGAGTCACGTTTTTCAAGGTTAAACTGAGTGGATTTTTTGCATTTTAACCCGTTCTTGGGAAAATGAGTTTTTGGACAAATTTGATCGAAAATGGTTAAATCCTATAAAACTAAATTAACTTGGTATGCCATTCTTAAGATAGATATTATTAATTAACATCTTAAAATAAAATTTTGTAAGGAAAAACATTTCCCGTTAGCATTAATTCCGCAGTTGAATCCTTATCTTTCTGGACTATTTGGCGTTGATGTAAAAATGAAAAAAACTTTTTGTGGTCTGACATGTCTGATCTAAAAAATAATCACAGATTTTTTTTTGGCAGTTCCGTGATCTGCTCAGAGCTAATAAAGAAAATCACCAATAGAAATTCGAACGTTTATGTACTAGAAAAATTTGGTCTCAACTAAACACAAGTTTTTTAAATTGTGGAAAAAAGTTTTCTTCTCAATTCTTACTTTCTTCTTTTCAAAACAGTAAAAAATCCAAAATTGGTGAAAATTTGACGAAGCTAGATTTATTGCAATGTTAAAAAAAAAACTGATTTTTGGGTGAAATGGAATTTTTACATACTGTTTTTAAATGAGTAAAACAAGAAATACAAAATTCCATCCAATTGCGGAGGTAATCGAAACTTACAATTTTTTCCGGTTCGAATTTCTATATCTGGGGTTCAAATCGTAAATATGTTTTTTCTCTTTTGCTGATGCGTTTTCAAGCTGTCTTTTTCTCGTGTCTGTCAGAGAGTGTCCGTACTCTCTAATACCTCTACATATATTCTGCTCAATGCTACTTGTTACTGGTTGGTTGTTTACTCGTTACAACGTTCGACCTTAAACTCTTCATGTAAGAATCTAAAAAATATATACATCTTGTGCAACTCTATGATTTGTGACATCTTAAAACTGTTTTCTAACATCGTTGCAATAATAAAATTTACAAAAATTTTGAAAACAGTACATTTTAAAGTATTAAGGAAAGAGAACTTTCAAAATATTTACAGTAAATTAATATCGCAGTGGGTCACTAGGGAGTATGTGGAACATTTTTTCCTATTAACATCAATAGTTACTCTAACCAAATGCCTTTTGAATACGATTTCAAAGGAAATACGTTTTGCAATTTGCATTTTAATTCCGCCGCCATTGAATAAACCGAAAAATCAGAGTTTGTTCCTGGCTCGGAATTTTTTTTTTTTTATTTGCTTTTTTTATAATTAGTTTTTGTAATTTCTTTGTGTAAATTATTAAAATAAATGATCGAATCATCCATTTTGAATGTTAAGATAATATTTTAAAAATCATACTGTTTCCACGTAGTCATAAGGAAAAGCGCAAAACCAAAAATTTTAATTTTTGTTTTGTTTTTCAATGCAACTTTTTAAACAAATTTTTTTTAGCTAAATCTTTATAAAGTTTGGGAAGCCTATGTATTCAGCTTCAATTCCTTATTTTTAAAATTTTGATACGATTTTTTTTTACAAATTTATTGGTCGTTGAGTAGAAAATGACGTTTCTGTTTTCAAACATCAGTTGCATTGAGAAACAAAACAAAAAATAATTAGATTTTTGGTTTTGCAGTGATTTTTAAAATAGTTTAGTAAAAAATCTGAAAACAAGAAAATCTGAGATTTCAAGTTCTTTTTAATTTGTTTCAATACGACCATTTTTTTGGTCTTTCCATTTTTTCCACTAGTATAAATATATGCTTACCAGCGTATTAAGGTAAAGCTCGAGTAGGGTAAGTCATTTTGTTCACAATAAATAAATACTTATTCCTCTTGAAGGCCTCATTTCGTATTTCAAGTCTATCTTGTGGTAAATATAATGTAAGTTCCTGTGGCTTACCTACGCAATGTATTCATATTTTATATACTAACCGATGAACTTTTCAATTAGTTTTGATCTCAGTTCTTGTACCACTTCAAAGTCATTATTTATTCATTAATCATCACATTCTTACTGAAAATTCATTACATTCTCTTCATTACTTAATCCACAGTATATAATTTATGTACTTATACTATATTTTTATATAGTCAGTATTACTACCTACTCTTGCATTGTAGTTTGAAAGTGTTTACTTCTTTCCTAGTAAGAGTAACTACAAACGCTACGAAATGATACTTATGAATAATTTGTATTTGCCAAGGTTAGTGTTGTTAATAAAATAAGTGCTCTATATCTTTATCTGTCGCGGGAAAAAAACTGCATCATATAACAAAAAAGATAAGAATAAAAAAAAAAAGAATAACCACTTAAACGCAACTTGTTCTACATTTTTTATATCATCACGAATCATGATGTGCAAAGCATTAACTGAAATGACCTTCAATAACAGTAACAGTGCAGCATTTTAAAAATTAGAAATATTAACATTAAATTTTTGTATGATTATCAACCAAAACATCTGAGTTTTAGTTCCACAAAATAGCTTTTTAGTACATACACAAAGTTCGAAATTATTAAGTTTCTTTAGTACTTAGCAGGAGCTTTCTGCTTTGAATAACAAAAGTATGTTGGTTCTAATAAAATAATTTTTAGGGATGTTCTAAAGTTTTTTTTTGTGTGTTCTAAAATGTTAAGTTAGCAAAACTTTAAAGAGTTAAAATGATATTCTCTGAGAGGGAAATTTTTACACTTTTATGTGGGCTTTCTTCTGCAAAAAATAAAACATTATTTTAAGTCTTAAGGAAAAGGATTTTATCTTAAATTGACATTCGGAGACTGAACGTGTAAGAGAACTTATGTTTTCGAAAATTAAATGAACCGAACTTTAATACCCCAAAAAAGCTTAGAGCTTTTAGAACGTAAGCTTTATTTCTATATCCATATTTGCGTTTTCAGATTCTTAGTTGTTATACGTGGTGAAGTTATTAAATACCGGAGTCTTAAGAAAGCTCCTGGGTAGTGGGTGGAAGAAGGTTGCTGTCCTCCACCAAGCATTTACATTGCAAAAAAGTGTCTGTTATTAACATTAAGCTAACATGTTTCCAGTCAAGGCTCAAAAAGCTTCATTAAAAGTCTGAAGCCAGTTAATCAACAATATGAAAGCTTTTATACGTTAAATCTAGCTTCCCTTGCACAAAAGAACTGAAACGAGAAGGTACTAGATCAAAAAATCCAAAAGTAAAAATTCAAACTCAAAAAGAACAAATTTAGTGACAAAGCAAATCTTCAAACATGTAATTTTTTTTAAATTAGCTACAGCCAGCGTACCGGAAATGCGCTTTTGAAACTGACAATTGAACTTAAAAAATTACTTTCATTACAAAATTAATTTAAGCGCAAAAAAAAAGTTATTTTGTAAAGCTACTGGATAGTAGCTTGTAGATGAGCTAACTCAGAGAAACTAGGATAATCTCGAACTGAAAAAAATGTTCCATAAATTCATTTTTCAAAGTGCGTTTTCAAAACTCACGAGAATTCAATTCAAGAGCATTTTTTTGTAATAAAATAATAGTGAAAAGTAAAAGTGAAAGAGGATAAACCCGCTTGCAAAGTGGCAAACAAAAATAAATAGAAATTTGCACCAGACTATTTTCATCAAACCGAAAACTTCTTTTAAACAAATTGTGTGGTGTGAAAGTCAACAAGTCCTTACCCTAGTGATTATATAAAACTTGCATTATTTTTGATTCAAAATTAACTCCATTTTCTAGAACTTAAGTTTTATGTGTGAAGTACATACATATATGAACAACTAACTCTTATAACTTAACTATTCAGCGTTAAGAAACGATTTTTAAAAGAACATTTCAACTCCCCAAAACAGACAACAATTTCAACCACTATATTCTGAAGTATGCCATCTACAGCTTATATTTTGTAGGTGATGGTGATGATGTTAATTAAATTTCTAAACCTACAAGTGTTTTTCATCCAGCAAGAGTATAAGTACGTACACGAATTTCTGTGGTAGAAAGTATTTTTGTATCCCATCAAAATGTAAAACTTTTTTTTTATCAACCTTTTAGAAGAAAAACTCTTGACATGGTACCTATAGTATACAAAAATTCCATTCAATGGAAAGAAAAATGCAAAAAAACCTAAAAGGGAAAGATTTAACACTAAAGGCATTATAGGCTAGTACAAATTGAAGGGCCTAGCGCACGCCGAATAAGAGTCTTCCGTTAAGAGTTAAGACTCTTTATGCATTTTTAATTACAAATGCTATTTAAATTTTTTTAACAGAAAAATTAATTTAAATTATTTATTAAAAAAAAAAAAAAACTTTGTCAGCTATTAAAATTTTGTATTACTTGGCTATTGGTGCAATTATTGTAGAATATTATTTCAAAAAAGTATTGATAAAATTCATTCATTAGTAGCTTTGGTGAACATAAATGTAAGGTACGACTATGGAAATGTTCATTTCAAATTTAAAGACATTTTAGCAAATAATTGTTGGATGCAATTGATATCAAACAATAAAGGTAACATTTTTATAAGAGAACTATATCGAATCCATTTGTGAGCCAACGGTACCGTTGTGCACTGGTGGCTGGTCGAGTCCGACGATAAAAGCAGACAATTCTGTTGAATTTTGTTGAATTTCGGATAAAATTCTTTTCAAGTTTATGAAGCTTTTATAGCATGTACACGTACAGTTATGTGTGATATGTTAAATTAATGGTAATTTTATCGTGATGCTCAATAAAGTTGAATCATAGTTTTAATAGGCTTATGTAAATAGTAATTAAGCACTGCGTAAACAAAACTCTTTTTACCGTTATGTCGGTTCACAGACTACAGAAAATTGTCAAAGTTTGTACAAAAGTGCATTTACCTAATATCTAATGGTTCTAAAAATTTCAAGTCTCAATCAACTGTATCCATAATTACATCATTTTCAAACTTCTAAAAACAATTTGATATTGGAAAATAATTTTTAACTTGAAAAGTTGAAGTTATTGATTTTTTTTTTTTTTTTTTGATGAGAACTTATCATTATTTCAATTTATCTCATATTTCAATTATTTTTTTCAATTTATTTCATAATTCTAACTCTTATACTTTTCGAAATGTACAAAAAGTTTTTTTTTTTGTCTTTTGACCCCTTTTTACCCTTACTTGACGGTGGAATTTCGAAAAATCCCGTTGTATCAGAACCTTACATTTTACCACCTATATTTTGGTGTATTTATTTTTTCTATCACTTATAGTGTAACAAGAACAATGGCTGACATCCGTAATTTAATAAATTTATTGTGTTTCACACAAAATGAAAAAAAAACAAACCCAGTATAAAATGTAAGTGTGTGTTTACTCTTTGCTTACTCTTATAGTGTCTATGTGAAAAAAACCAGTAATAATGGGCTGAAAAAATGTATGTGTTATTACTGGTTTAATATTTTTATAATCGCCGGTAAAGAAGTATAACTTCAAAAAGTCAATCCGATTACAAATTTTGACATTAGAAATTATTTTTTTTCTTTGAATGTCTTGTATGATGGCGTTAGCCAATAACAACACTATGAGGTACTTCGATGCAAATAGTTACAGACACCGAAAATTATGAAAAAAATAGTACATACGTAAATATTTTTCATTCATTGGATGAAAGGAATTTAGCTGGTATCAAAATCACAGAATATCTTTCGAAAAGGTGAAATAAAATCTGATTTGAAGTTTTTGGCATCAGAATATAGTTTTTTTTTTCAAAGTTCATAACAAAATTGGAGACATTATGGTATTCAACTTTAAGCATGCACCTAAATAGTTAACGATGCCAAAGTGTGAGTTAATTCTAAGTCGGTAAATGAATAAAAAAAAAGATTTAAGAATGTTAAATAAGAAAACTCGCGGATTTAAAATTTTGAAACAAAATTTAAAATTGCTTATCTGGAGAAAATGTCACTGTAACTAAATATTCCGTCTTCGAAATAATGGCATTCAAATTTGCGACTAAAACTTTCATTAAAGTTAGAGAAGTTTTGTTTTTAGAGCAAACAGTGTGGGAATTGTACTGCAAACTTTATAGTCGGGGAGGAGACCATAGAATTTCTTAGCTTATAAGGTTAGAGATTTTAATTAAAGTCAAATAAAAGATAAAATGCTGCTGAAAATAAAATTGTATGGTTGCCATTCAACCCTGTTTGAACAAAAAAAAAAGGTACATCACTTAATGCATCATAACTTTCCGGTTAATTAAATAAACAAAAATATTATTAATTCCAAACAAAAGTCAAAAATGTGGAAAAAATTAAAAAAAATAATTTTAAGACTGTAAAATTCAGAATGTGGTAACCCTGTTCAACTGAAAAAACACACTCAAATAATTCTTATTTTCTATAAAATAGAATACATTTTGGTGGAGCTTATGGCTTAAATGTTGGTACATCAAATTTAACCCTGAATTCTCTTCTATCCAAAAAAAATATCGAGTGCCAACTCTTAAATGGGTATAAGAGTACGGCAACCCTATTTGAATGCAAACAATAACTAAAAACACTATTTTTTTTGACAAGATTCAAAGCAAAAAATTCTATTCAAATACAACACAGAAACAGAACACGGGATGCTGGCTCGAGAAACGTCAGTAGATGGCGTTATGTAAATTATCCTTCGGCAGTTGATTCAGTTGCAAAGTCTTTTTTCATTGTATACCTACTATTGAGCTTGCTATTAAGATGTGCTCCACAGTTTATCAGCATTTTTTCCAATAGAAAATAAAAAATACTTAGTTTTTTCTCAAAAAATGAAATATTATAATATACCACAACATTGCTTGACAAAATGAACTTGAAAAAAATGTTTAATGCTCTGAGAAAATGAGCTTAAAATCCCTTGTTGCATGAATAATAAAGAGGGCTTAAGCCATGAACATTAAACATTCCTCCTTTATACAACAAGACTACAAGACATGATTGATGATAGAATTTAGGTAACTGATTCCAAGAATCAATGAGATGGAAAGGTGCCATTGATCGGATTTGAATTGATTTCCTTGTAATAAGATTAAAGGCCTTCGCATAAAAAAGAAAGATTGGATAACTTTTTTTTTTTGACCATGAACAAGATTTCATGGAATATTCAAGCATTATATTAAAGAGCTTCCAATGGTGGACTCGGAATATAATAACTCCGACCATCACTTCCACACAACAACAAAAAAAGAGGATAAGGAGTGTTCAAGGGAATTTAAAAGGAAAACTTATAAATGATGATAGCATCCAAGAGTATTTGGCTCCAAGGTTTTTTTATTTTTATATAATAAGCTTTTTTGCGACAGTTTTAATAAGTTGACAAAAAGTGATGGCTACTCTCATCTGAGCATCTTAACAAAATAACCATTCTTTTTCTGTTTAATTTATTTAAATAAATTTGTATTTTTGTTTTTTTTTTTATTTATTTGCATTAAAACAGGGAGAAAGGAAAAACTTTCCTTTTCGGAGGTGTAAATTGTATTAAAGTTCAATATTATAACTTAGAAAAACCACTTAAAGGAAAAGGACCATGTTTGCATAATTTTATGGAGCAGGGTCATAGTTGTATGGGTGGATTATAAGTCCACAAATCCATTGTATGTAGACTCATGACCAGATCCAAGATGGTCAGAAGTCCGAAAAACACTGAGGCATATAAGTCCCTAATTTTAAAAAGAATGTGGGGCATAGGTCCCGAACATACTTTTAGAACTTATACTGCATACAAATTTAGGAAAAGTAATTTTTTTTAAATAATTTATATGGTTTGTCAGAAAAAGTATCATAAGTGGTCGAATTTAGACAAAATTAAAACAAATCAAATATCAGTTTTTACAAAATTCGTGCGAATTTTTGTAATTTAAAAAAATGAAATCTAGGCAAAATATCTTTCGAAATGTTTTTTTGAAAATAGAAATTTTGGGTTATTAAAATTGCAAGAATTTTAATCTTCAAAATATTGCTTTGAACGAAATCTAAATATATAAGACAAAGTCGGGTTAGTTACACCATTTATAACTCAAGAACTGCTGGACCGATTTTAAGGATCTCTGATTAGTTTGATTGGTCTTCCTTCCAAATAACAGAATAACTTTTAAAATCATGGTATCGAGAAGTTTTCACATGCATTGAAAAAAAGAGAAAAAAGCAGAAAAACCAACATCTCTGACACATGAGAGAAACAGAACACGGAATGCTGGGTTGGGAAATGCCAGCAGATGGCGTTGGGTGCATTTTATTTGAGAGGTAATTCAATTGCAAAGTCCGCGATCAGCGATTTATCATTCAAGTTTTCGATAGATATTTCTTTTGAATTCGATCTAATTCGATCTTGAAGATCATAAAAAAGAGCTTACTACCGCGAAAAAAGCGTAAAACAAAGCACAAAAAACAAAGAAAGTCACAGAAAAAGCCATGAAAAGTGGAAAAAGTTGTAAAAGTCGCGGGAAAATATATAAAATGCCGTGACTTACCGCGTTAAAAAGCGCGAAAGACCATAGAATAAATCGCAAAATACTGACGGAAGTTCGTGGAATACCTCGGAGCAAAGCATGGAGTCACTAAGAGAGTGTGAAAAGTCGCAAAAAATTATGCGACGTGGATAAAACGCGCCGAATACCGTGGAAAAAAGCTCGGAATACCGATGAAAGATCACGGAATACCGCAGCGAATAGCAACAAAAGGTCATGACAAAAGTGCTAAGAACCACTAAGCTTTTTTCATGATCGAAATGTTTCTGATCACGTTTTTTCGTTGATATTCCGCATTATTCTATGTTTCTAACATGCACATGGAAAACTGTATTATTAAGCCTGCTAACGCGTCAGAAAAACTTCAAATTTATTTGTCTATGGTCCAAGTGGAAAACCCTAAAATATTGTGTAGGTATTCAAGATCATTTGAATAAAAATATTTAAAATACTAAAATTATAAGCTAATTAAAAAATTTTATAAACACCATAAATTTAATTACAAAATAAAAATCAATGTGCAGGGTAGGACAACGTCTGCTGGGTCAGCTAGTTTTATATAAATTTAGTTTGTGAATATTGAATAAAGGATTTTCGAAAAGTAGTGCGAAATTTTGAAATATTGAAAAATGGTTTTAAGAAAATTTAATGAAGTAATTTTCAGGAATTCGTGCGAATTTTTCGAAAATTTTTAAATTTATCAATTTTTTTTAAAAACCATATTTTAATATTTCAAAATACCATTTTGAAAAAAAAATTCCAGGTATGAATTTCGTTTTCGCAAGGTCTTGCGAATTTTTCAAAATATTTTTTTTTTGAAAAATTCAGTATCAAGGTAATTAAAAAAAAAAATCGAGTGCAATTGAAAGTTAATGACACCCATTAACAAAAAAATTAAGCTATGTACCACTTTGGATTTCTGACCCACCTAAGTGGGTCATCTCATTAGTACACAATCGACAGATCAGAATTCTACAGGAGTTTTGACGGGTCTTTTGACCCATTTGAAAGGTCAGGAGTCCACAATGGATTTGTGAGCCAAGTGGGTTCATTTATGAATTTTTGGCCTTTGGACTTATGACCCTGCACCACAGCCACTTTTTTTGTCGTTTCACCAGATAGTTAAACCACAGATTCAGGGTTTTGGTCCACTTCACGATTATTGTCGTTAAAATTTTGGGTTTGGTCGCTTTATAGGCCAATGAGTTTTTTTGGTTTTCGAACTTAGAATAATACACATAAGAACTCTTCTAATTGGAAAGTTCAAGTGACCTACCAAAGAGTAGTGACCTACCAAACATGAATTTAACTCAGGTACGATGACCCAAAAATACAAAAGTATCTGTAATTAATTGATGGATCCAGGGTGCACCAGGATTATTGATGTATATAGATTGCATTTATAGAAAAAGTGATTTCTTTTTTCAAAAAATGCGGGAACTGCTTTTTTTGAAATTGCATTTTCCATTAACTTGAAATTTACAAGCTTAACTTAATTACCTTGCAGTTCAATTTCAATTCCTTTTTATTCCTTCTTTTTACAATTCAAATTATCCACCCAAAAGTCAAAGTTGCACGTAGTGGTTGGAAAAATAGTCCAGAAACATTCTACCTTACTGCATGTAACGAGTAACGCATCTATTTTTGTTTTAATGTTTTAGTGTTTAAATTTTGAAACGAAACGTAAGATCTCTAAAAAAGCACGTTTCATGTTTTGATGTTAGAGTGAACGTGACTTTACTTTGAGGAAAAAAATACATAAAATCATGTTTAATGTTGCTATCTGCTTTATACTGTTGATTACAAAATTAAAAACTTCACACTTAAGGAATTTCAATACATACTAAGTTTGTGCATAACCAACTTGAGGAAACTATTACATTGTCTGCTTAAAATTAAATAAACTTACCAATTAGAATAAATTTCCAAACATGCATCTGAATATCCAGCTTTGATGCCATTCAAAATGGATTCCTTTAAAATGTCTCTATCACATAATTTTACAAGCCGGTAAACATCCGTTTTTTTTGTTTTGTTTTTATAGTTCAAGGTTCGAGAACGTGTTTTGGTTTTTTATTCCTTGTCGGTATCTCTATTGTATGTTTTATTTTTTTCTATTTCACCTTTGTTTTTATTTTCCAACCGCAATTTTGTATTTAGATCTAAAAAAAACAGAAAAAAAATATTCATTATAAAGTGTAACAATGTGGATGTAGATATAGAAAAACATGATTGCCCTCGTTTGCTTTCAATACGAAATAATTTTTTTTTTTAATATTCTGTTTTTATTTCTTTTTTATGAGGAAAAAAGCTCATGAATATTATTTTGTGGTTTTCGGAAAAACAGAATGAATTCTGCAATCCGATGAAAAAATAGAGAATTTTGTATCTAAAAAATGTATGCAGCAATGCACTGCTTAGCACATTCACATAACATGTAAGTTCAAGTACACAAAAAAAAAAAAAAAATAAATAGACGAACCACCTGCAGGGTGATTCTGACATGATTGTCAATATTCACACGCAACTTCGCCTACGTTGGTTAAGTACTTCCCTACATCATCGACATTCAGAAATAGACGAAGAATAATTGATTATCCAAATCACATTCAAGACAAAAATCACGTGCAAAAAAGTTCTAATGCGAAAATTAGTGTATGAGTGTATGTATATGTATATGAGCAAGGTCACATCACTTCACCGTCAACACCACCATTGTAAAGTGAATTGATTTTCGAAATCAAACTTCAAAGTGAATTCTAGTTTTTGTTTTTTTTCGGATACCGGCTATACAGCTTCTTAAATGAATTTAACCTGAAAACGAAGTATGCAGCTTGATTTCTTCTAAATATAATCATACATTTTTAGAAAAAAAAATTTGAAAATCCTTAAAACCGTTTTAAAAAAAAAAAAACTATGTTTTCAATATAAAATTTTTCAAGGACTTTTATAAGAAAAATTGGTACGCCATTTTATCAACATCTAAACACTAAATTTTGAAAAAAAAATATTGAATAGTTTTCAAAAAATGATATTTCAAAAATAAGATTTCAAGTTTTTTTTTTAAGTCCAAAAAAACAATTTTCGAATTTTTTTTTACTAAAAATTATTACGGCAACTTAAAAGCTTTCATTTAAAAATATGTGGTTGAAATTGATCGAATCATGAAGGAGAAAATCAGAATTAAAAAAACAGTTCTATGTTAATAACGGTTTTTGAAAAAAATGGTTTTCATTTAAAGATAGACCTTATCCAAAAAAATGACCATGATTTTTTTAATCAAAATCGTAGTTTGAAATAAATCGACCTATCCGTTTAGGCTGTAGCCTCTGATACATACAGACAGACAGACAGACAGACAGAATTGTCAAACCCACTTTTTTCTCATTCTCCATCATCGTAATGTCATGTTTGATTGTTATCTCAACTTTTTTTTTCTGTACGAATGCATAACTTGATATTATAAAGTACCTATATCGCAAGTAAAAATACGAATTACATTAGGAATCCCAAACTCTTCCGTACCGTTGCAAGATATCCATCAAAACCATCAAAATAATAGAAAAAAACCTTACCTAAGGCTTGTGCATATATTTTTGAAGGTAGATTTTCCGAATTGATGATAAATGGTTGACCCGTAATTCAAATTTTGCATATTAAAATAAAATGCACGACTGCATCTCATGTACTTGCTGTTTGGGTTAAAGTTACTATAGACGTTAAAGCCTCTTATATAAAGTGTATACAAATAACTAACTATGTTAGAAATTAACAAAATATAGGGTTTAGCTTGAGTTATACATTTGTACAAGAAAAGTGGAATATGCATAGAGAGGATAAAAGTAATTTTAACTTTTTATTTTTTTTTTAGTTTTTTAATTAATACATTTTTTTTTAAATTAAATAGATTCTTTAAGGTTATATGAAATATCTGTGCAAAATTTTTAGTCAAAATCGCTTCGTGAGCGGTTACTCACGAGATATTCACAAAAAAAAAAACAAAATAAAAAAAAAAATTGCAAAAAAAATAAAACGGCAACGCTGTTTCTCCGATGTTTAGAAAAACTAAAAATACAGTTTTGTTGCAATCACTGAACATAACACATACACATTTTTTTAAAAATCGTTATAGCCGTTTTCGAGAAAACCCCAATAACTCAAAAACCGTTATGTGGGAGGTATTAGTTCTAGATGAGATAATCAAAAACAAAATAAAATAAATTTCGAAATTACGTAAAAATCATCTGTACCAAATTTGAAGAAAATCCGTACACGCGTTTGGGCAGTGGAGAAGTGTACAGATGGACGCACAGACACACAGACGCACAGACCGACGGACGGCATGACGAAAACCACTTTTTCGGACTTCTCCATCATCGTAACGTTGGTTTTGATAAAAACCTCAATTTTTTTTTATACGAAACCAATACCTACTTGCCCTATAGAACAAATAAAAATACTTTTAAAGAGACGGAAATCGAAAAAAAAATTGACTTTTAATGGGTTTTAAATAGGTTATCCTCCGTGCTCCTCTTATCATACATTTTGTAAACAAACTTTAAGAAATCATCTAATTCGTTAAAACTTTAGGGTTTAGACAATCAAGAAAACGGATACAGGACATGAGATAGAATAAATAAATGACGTCATACTTGATTTATAAAAGATACGAGTATAACAATGCATATCAAACTGATATAATTCTGTCGTCACTGTCGTTTCGGAAACGTCTCCAAGATTAGGTTGACACAAAAATAATTTGTGTTCTTTTGTTGGTACAAGTCAAAAGTTGTTAATAAAATATGATAGAAGTGAAAATATTTCTCCCAAACACAACAAATATTAAAAATAATAAAAAACAAAACTTTAATATTGGAACGGGGTTTCTTAAATTTTTCAAAACGTATTTTTTTAATTTTATAATTATGTATGACTGTACTTTTTTGAACGGCACCAACATTTATATTTATGAAATTCAACGGTCGTCGAACGTTATTTCGAGTTCAAGAATAGATTTAACTTTTTTTACGACTGTTGTAAAACTTTAAATTTTCTTAAAATATAAATACTTTATTGCATCTCAAATTAAAAAAAGCAAACGCTTTCGAACGAAGAGTAGATTTCAAAATGTCTGAAGCCATTGTAGGATCTTTGTTGTTTATTAAAAAGTGTGACAATATTCTTCTAGAAAAATGTTAAAAAACAAATAGCATGAAATTTGTGCTCACACAAGATCTGGATGAATTTTAACTTCAGATTTGGATTCTACAACCTCTTAAACCTATAATCCAGATTTTTAAGAAAAAAACTAAAAGTTTTTATAGCAGTCGCTCAGGTAGGGTGTAGGATGAAACCCTTTAATCGCTTTTAAAGGGTTTCATCCCACTGTGCGACGGACGGCATGACGCAAAACCGTTTTTTTTTTTTACTTTTTCATCATCGTAATGTTGGTTTTGATTAAAACCTCAATTTTTTTGGCACGAAACCAATATTTGCCCTTAAAGAAAGTAAAAAAAAAATGGTTCTATGGGAGCTACCGTTATTAACCGATAAAAAATTTGTTTACTGCCCCTTTTAGTAGGTACACTGGGGACTCACTCAACACCCTTTGATGAAAATCACTTCGGTGGCTTAGGCTTTAGCTTGAGATAGGAAAACGACAGGCAGGAAGACAGACAGACAGAATTTTTCCTAAACTTACCTATAGTGCCTACAGCCTACTATATTATTTATCGCAAGTAAAAAGGACACCCAAAAAGAAGTCAAATTACCTATACCTTGCTGTGTTGTCTTTCTTCTTTTTCTATCTCTTGATGGAATTCTGCTTTCTCTGTGCATATTTTTTTTTTTTATATAAGTTCAAAGTTTTCTGCTTTCGATATTGAGATTGCGTTACAAGGATGACGTCAACAACTGCTCTTCGAATACGACGACAATGTACTATAAGTTGAAGCCGCCAAAGTTTCAAGAAGAATTTGATCTTTTTTTTCTGCTTAAGATGGGGGAGAATTTTTAATTAGTGGACGTGGAAGGTTTCTGATAGTTTTTTTTTTGCCTTATCGTTGCGTTGGACACTATTGAACCATTAATTTAAAAATCAGTGAGAAGAAAAAAAGAACTAAATGTTGGAAATCGACGTTAAAAGTTCTTTTTTTTAAGAATTTTGTCAGGTCAATATTATGATAAATTTTCTCATTATACTGTCGTAAAAAGATTTTTTTCTGTTTTTCTTTTTTATCAGCAAAGAGTTTTAAAGTAGGTTAAACGATTTTAAGGCAAAATGTCTGATTTAATTGAACTCTAGAGTGAAGTGCATAGCTTAGTAATTATTAAACGTCTATCAGCTGTAAATGCTAAATTTCCAGTCAGATTTCTTAGACAATGTGTTTGTTTGTTTGTTTGTTTGATAAACAAATTAAATGTACAACTGTAGTCGCACACTCTTATTGTAAACGTTGCTGTAGACATTAAAACGACTTACATATATAAAGATTTTAAAAACAAGAAAAATTTAAAATTCAATACTAAAATGATGAATTGAACTTGAACTTCTTCAAATTTAGTGCTCCAAATTAAGTTTGCCACTTGATTTCAAGTCGTTCAAGAAAAAGTTAAGAATTAAAAAAAAACCGTTCTATGTGTAGTACCGTTAATATCATTTTGAAAAACATCCTTTTCATTTCAAAACGTCGATCTTAATACGAAAAAAAAGTTGATAAGAATATTTTTAATAAAGATATAGTGGATCGATAGAATTTCGATTTAAAAGTTCAAGTGACCTCTACTCCAAAATGCGTTTCACCGAGGTATAACTGGTGAACCCACTGTTGTAACTGGGTGAAACGCAGTTAATTTGTTCCTAAAAAGTTCGATTCGAGTTCGATAATTTCTTTCTTAACGAATAAACTTGCTCTAGTACCTACACCCTACCAAGTATATCGCAATTAAAAAACATTAGTCAGTGTCTTAACTTTTTCCCAACATCAAATTTAGACAACAATATCTGAGAAAAATAGCAAAAACTCTTACAGGTGCCTTTCATTAATCCTACACACTCTGTGGAAAAAACATACTATGAAGCCTGGAAAAAGTGACACAATGACACATAATGCTTATTAAAACATTCTTTTCTGATAGCAGCAAGTGACATATCTCAATTTAAGCAGATAAGAATGAAAAAAAAGCAGAATGAACAGCCATAAACATTGTTGTCAGGATGTAATTTGTATACTGTCTACTTTATGCTGTGCAGTTAGGGATGTCAATGTGTATGGTTGACGAAAATGGTACATTACTTATCAAGCTGATCGTTGTTGTTTCATTTATTAATTTGGGCAATGTTGTGTTTTCAGTTCTAAGAGAATTATAAATTTGAATGCCTAGAATTCGCATTTTGTTTATTAACACTTTGAAAACTAAGAATAACAAACTATTCGAAGCGCAATGAGTTATGTGAAAATACTCACCGCTGTTATGAAATTTATAATGAATCGTATCGTTTGTTCTGGCAGGTTTATTTTTCAGCCTTCTGTGGTTTTCGAAGGGTTTAAAAACGCGATAGTTCCAATTCATCTGAGAAAGATAAATACACAAGAAATTTTATATATTGAAAAAGATGCTCTGTCATTTTTCCTAAGTCTGAAGACCTCAATCTCGATGATCCGATTAATAGAACTTTAGATATATGCTATTAAAGTGAACCATTTGTGGATTTCTGTTTTATTTTTTGTTTATTTTTCTAATCTGAAAACTCTCCAAAAAAAAGACCTGATATATGTGGCTTTTACAGCTAATTTCTTGAGTTCTTAACGATTGAGGTCTTCAGACTTAGAAAAAATGACATAGCATCAGTTTCAATATTAAAAATTCAATTAAAGTGGATTTACCATTCTCATATGAATTGGAATTATCACGGCTGAAATAAAAAGTGTGTGTACTCATGTTACGCGCGCCAGAAGTTATACTTCCTATCATTATTTATTTTTGTGTAGTTTTTTTTTTTTGGATGTGTAAAAGTATTTAGTTGCAAAAAGTTCTAGAAGGTAAATTTTTCCAAAGAAACATATCGTGCTTTTTTGTGAAATTAATTCAAATATTTCATATATGTATGTAATTAATATTTCATCGACCAAACCCTTGTTATTTAGTTTATTTTTGCGTTCGGCCATTTTCAAATGGTTTATGATACATTAATGTTTGATACTTCAAAATTAGCTGACCAACGGATTGGTTTATATTAAAATCAACAAAATATATAAAAAAAATGTAAAAATTACGGTAGCTAATGTTAAAAAATAATTTTTTCCTTGTGGACCTATATTTACACAAATGTATTTGATTTTATTTTTACTGAGATTTTAATCTTTCTATTGATACCTCAGCATAAAAAGTGCATTTTGCTCGATGTTTTTTTCTGTAATATATCATTTACAGTCTTTGTTTTGAACTTAATCAATAAACTTTGTATGGCAGTGTTTAAGAAAACAGACACATCTTGAAATTGAGCTAAAATTGTATTCAAAATTATCAAATTTTTCATTAATTTTTGTAATTTTAACGCATTCATTAAAAACGTATTTTCACTTATCGACCTCTGTGGCACTGTTTTTAAAGATAATTAACCAATATTTGTATGGAGAATTATAGATCAACATTTTATCTAACAGAATCTGTTCAACCTGCCGTTCTTCCCTGATTTTTAAAATCAATTAAATCACCCACATAAACTTTCAAAAATTTATTTGTTTCTTAAAGCTCAAAAAAGCGTTAAAAAACATTTTAAATATAATCCGTATTAGACGCCTAATTTTTGTTTTATAATCTTTCAATGTGCATAATTATCAACTTTATCCATAACGACATCATTTTCAAATATCTAAAAAAATATTTCATATTGGAAAATAATTTTTAACTTGAAAAGTTAAATTTTTACAATTTTTTTCTAGATGAAAACTCATCATTTTTTCAATTTATCTATTCAATAAAATTTATTTCGTAGTTCTAACCCTTATACTTTTTGAGATGTACAAAATTTTTTTTTCTTTTGCCCCATTTTACCCTAGCTTGCCGGTGGAATTTAAAAAAATACCGCCGTATCAAAACCTTACATTATACCACCTAACTTTTGGTGTACTTAGTTTTTTCCTATCAGTTATAAAAATGAAGCAGTCAGAATATCGAAACCAATGGCTGACTTCTGTAATTTATTAAATTTATTGTGTTTCACACAAAAAGAAAAATAAAAAAAAAAAACAACAGTATAAAATGTACATGTGTTGTTACTCTTTGCTTACTTATAGTGTCTGTGTGAAAAAAACAGTAATAATGGGCTGTTAATGGGCTGGGTTATTACTGGTTTAATATTTTTATTATCGCCTGTAAAGAAGTATAACTTCAAAAAAAACCTGCCAGACTTTCGAATTTGAAATTAGGACACGTATACCTATAAAACTGCATACTCAGATTTTGGTTATACATCCACTCCAAAAATTTGCTGTCGGCTCTTAGACTACAAGTTTTTTAGTTTGAGAATTATTTTTCTTATTATTCGATTAACTTTGTATAAAATGTTATTAAAAAAGATTTTTCTGGCTATCAAAAAAAAAAAAAAAATGTAATTTGATCTTGAATTTTTTTGTTATTTTTTGCTTTAAGTTATGTGTGGTATATCAAATTAAAAGCATTTAAGCACCGCGTAAACAAACTATTTTTACCGTTACCCTTCCCATCTGAATGGATGAAAACGAACCCCTATTTTTATTAGTTATTTTCCTAAAATAGACTTAGCACATTTTTGGCATAGTTCATTAAATTAAAATAAAAAAAATGTTTGATGACAAAGATCTTACTGATAAGTTTTAAAAAAAAAAAACTGATTAGAGCGGAAATTTTAAACTGGTAGCGGAGCGGTTCTGCCCGGTTCCGAGAAAATGCTATATTTTGAGCTTTAGTTACTCCACTATTTACAGAGAGCCGATATGCAACCAAAACTGATATTACTTTATTAGTAGTTAATTTTTTTCATAGAATTATAAACTTTGTATGAGTAGGTACATCTAAAACTACATAATGTGTCCATCAAAATTTAATATAAATTAAATCCAAATCCATTCGTCTTTATAAATTACTGTAGCACATTTTGACCATGTGTTACTCTGATGTTATTAATCCTTCGCCTCAGGACCATATGTTACTCTGTTTTCTATTAAACTTCCTCCTCAGGAGATAGGAATAAAATGCATTTGCTTGCAAATCCCAATTTAATTAAACGATTTCACAAGTAGGTACATATAATTATTGGTAGCAAAAAGTAACAATTTGCATTTGAAATTCAATCATTGTCACATCAGTATCATCGTTTGTTTGAATTCAATTCAAAGAAGGACCAAAAACTATCTTCCTTATCTCATAAAAAGGATGTACAAATTGCATTGACATTAATGTATACCTACATGAAAGTCCTGAAGTTTTGTATGAAAATACATCTATAGAGTGTGTGTATGGAAGCTTAATGTTGAAAACTGAATAAACAGCCGGCAGGAGGTCCGAACTGAACAAACATTTAATTGAGGCCATGTGGGTTATTTTACATGCACAAGGACGTAAGAATAAATGACATGTACATATTTGTACTATCTCGCTCTGTGACAACAGGAAATATACGTATGTACATACTCTCTTTAGTATCTGAAAAAGAAAAAAAAACAACCTCACACACACATGTGAAAGTAGATAGATATATTTATCACTATGAGAAGATGTGTTTGAGAGGTGCCACATTCGCTGCAGGAATAAACTCGCAGTGCCATAGTGCCGGTAGCGATGGATGGCAATGGCCGACGGGTGGTAAGGTAAGGATATATATTGTATTTTTTTGTTGACATTTATCTGGGGAAGACAAAAGGTGAGGGCGGTGATAGGGAAACCAGTTAGTCACTGACAATGGTAAATTTTTAACTTCTACACGTAAGTGAAGGTATACATGGTACATATACACATGCATAAATACTTATATGTAGGTACATAAGGATACGCAAGGAATTTAAAAATTTGATACGTATACGCCATAGTGACCACCAGGGACGAAAAATACAAACAAAAACACAAATGAAAGATAGCATATTGACATAAAGTGAAGAAATATATATGTGTATAAAATTAACACACACAAGCACATATTATATAAACAAGACTCCACCAGCAAAAAAAAACATTACTAAATTCGGCCCACGTACATTTTCTTAAAAAAAAAAAATTAAAAAAAATGTCAACGTCCTGACACACATTCAGGGGGGCATAATTGTGCGGAATGTGACATCAAAATATGCAATCATGAAAACAAAAAAAACAGAATGTAAGATATTCTTTTCAGATTCTCATGGCATGTGTGACTTTTGACTTTAAGAATAAAACACACCCACTTAAGAATTGTTATTACATCTAGGGGGTCTACCGTTTGGAGTTATGCGTTTGTTTGTGTATTGATATACAATTAATGCAACAAAAATAGTGCTCGCCATTTTTTTGAGAATTTTGTACCTATTGGATCCAGGGTTCATTTATTTCAGTCATTTTATCGCCATGTTGCATGTGAAGTACACTAACTTTACAATAGCAATGCCAATACCAGAAAGATCGGTTATTGTGAGAGAAGTGGATATCAATTAATATGTAGGTAGAAAAGTCATTATTGCTAACTGCATCTCTTTTAGCTTACATAAGTGTCCAATAATAAAATAAGTGTCCAATATTTCTATGCAGAATTATAGACCAACATTTTATCTAATAGAATCTGTTCAATTTGTTAAAATCCTGCAACTACAAGTCAAGTAACAGATTTTAGTATCCAATGAATTTTTTTTTTTTATTTTTCTCTCTAAAATCTGTAAATGTACATTTTTATGCTTTAAAATATTTATTGCCTATCAAGAATACTTAAGCCAACAGTATTGTGGTACATCGTTTCTTGAAGCTCAAACAAATTTCATACCATATTGCAAAAAGAATAAGAAAACAATAACTTATTTTGTTCTTAATCACCTTTTACTCATTATTTTTATATGTAATTGTATACAAAAAATTACACCATGTTGTAGCCTAATAATTTCAAATAAATTTAGACACCTCAATCTTTAAAATCCGACAAGAAACAACCAGATTACAAATTTTATAAGCGAACCATCTCGAATCCATTTGTGAGCCGTTCTCCACTGGTGGCTGGTCGAGTCCAAGGACAAAACCAGACAATTTAGTTGAATTTTGTTGAATTTCGGATAAAACTCTTTTCAAGTTTCTGAAGCTGCTTTTATAGCATGTACAGTTATGTGTGATATATCAAATTAAAGGAAATTTAATCGTGATAAATAGCATTTAAGCACCGCTTAAACAAAACTATTTTTACCGTTATGTCGGCCCACAGACTACAGAGAATTGTCAAAGTTTGTACAAAAAATGCATTTACTCAATATCTAATGGCTGTTTAAATTTCAAGTTTCAAAATATAAAATTAAAAAAGATAAAAATAAAATACAGTTGAAAACGGTCAAAAAACTTGGACTAAAAAATCTTGTTTTTACTTTTATTCATTGAAAAACAGTAAAAATACTTTTCGAGGTGTACAAAAAAAAATGTTTGTGTTTTGCCCCATTTTACCCTAACTTTGCCAATGAAATTCCGAAAAAATCTATGTGTTATTACTGGTTTAATATTTTTATAATCCGTAACCGCTAAAGAAATATTACTTCAAAAACGAGTGGAAGTTTCCAAAATCTTTTTTCTCATAATGACATATCAATAAGTTCAGTGAGCTAATAGCTCAGGTGCCACAGTAAATCTCACACACTCGTAACATTTAGCTACCCTTAAATTTGTAATAGTAACTTTCAAAGTAAGTAATGCGTTTATAGACAAATAAAGTTTTACTCA
The DNA here is from genome assembly GCA_948107695.1 of Meliscaeva auricollis. Lineage (NCBI taxonomy): Eukaryota > Metazoa > Arthropoda > Insecta > Diptera > Syrphidae > Meliscaeva > Meliscaeva auricollis. The sequence continues at coordinate 27,543,902 of OX403618.1, forward strand.
ATTTTTTGGTTTAAATTGGATGTTGTACAGAGTTAAAAGATTTACAAAATATTGTTTCAAAATCAGATAATATAAAAAACCTTTTTTTTTTTAAATCAATCAATTTTAATCGAATTATACCTTGAAGGGTCTATACCTTAATCTTGTGTATCCTATTCTTGGTCAATATAAATAATGAATTCCTTTAGAACATTTCTTATAACTAACCACATGTAGCTACTCAATATAAGATATATCAATTCTATGTTTAAATTATTATTATATCCAATCAGGTAGAGAATATCTAAGACTTAAAAATAAAATCACCTGCCTTAAAAATAAATATTTCACTTTGCAGGTATAAAGAAGGTGGTCAAAACGGGTGTTTTGTCTTTGCACTGCGTATTTAAATATTTAATAGAGTTTTGCCAGAAAATACTCATTTTTTCCTCTTGACTTGGTATTGGTTCTTTAGATAATCAGGATAATGGAGCGAATTTAAGTTTGTATATTATTTGTATTAATAAATAGAAAGATAAAAATCCAGAAGAAAAAAAAAAGTACAACACACTCCAATAATGACAAGCAAAATGTACATGTATATGGCTTTGTGTATTAATGAATATCTTTTTTCGGTTCATTGCTTATGTTTATGGTTTTTCAAAAATACATTTAATTTCAATTGAATTTTTGTCCCATGTAAAAACTTTGAGAAACATTTTTACTTAAATTTCAAAATTGAAACAAATTGTTTTAGGACCATGGGACTTATAAAGAAGGAAATGTGATATAAAGATAAGCAGCCAGATTTGTAAACCTGCATAAAATCATTTGAGAGCAAAATTACTATCAATATATGTAGTTGTTTAGCTTGACAATTTTTTTTTTATACTAAAGAAAACTTATTTTATAAATGGGCATAGCATAGACTATAAGGATTTTAAGATCAAGAAAAAGTAGCAGTAATTTGTTGTCAAATTTTATGAATGGATGACTTTATTCTAGGAACACATTTTTTTTTTTTGAAGTTATACTTCTTTTCCGGCGTTTATACAAATATTCAACCAGTAATAACACACAGACTTTTTGAGATCATTATTACTTTTTTTTCATAAACATAAGTAGAGAAAGAGAAACAACACACTTACATTTTATACTGGGTTTATTTATATTTAGTTGGCATTTTGTATGCAACACAATAAATTTATTAGATTACACTAGTAGCCCATTGTTATGTGTAAGTTATGTTTAAGTGACAGAAAAAAACTAAGTACTCCAAAAGATAGGTGGTAGGTATAATTTAAAATTCCAATAAAAAGGGTTTTTTTTTTTAAATTTCACCGGGAAGTAAAGATAAAATAGGGTAAAAAAAAGTGTTCGAACATCTCCAAATGTATAATGGACAGAATTATGAAATAAAATTTATTAAATAGATAAATTGAAATCATGATGAGTTTTGCTTCAGAAAAAAATTCTAAAAAATCAAATTTTGAAGTTAAAAATTATTTTTAAAAATCAAATATTTTTTTACACCTTTGAAAATGATGTTGGTAAAAATGCTGTTTTATTGAAAAAATAATAATAATGCGCATTGATAGATAATGAAAAAAAAAATTAGTCTTCTTATATGGATTGTATTCAAAATTCTCCATAATGGTTTTTTTAGCTTTAAAAAACAAATACGTTTTTGAAAGCTGATGCGGGTGGTTTAATTTATTTTAAAAATCATGGAATAACGGGAAAAATAATTTGTCAAAACAGCTTTTAGATTTATGTGTTGCAAATACACTTGTGAAGAAATAAGATTTTTAAACATTTTTTCAATGAATAAAAGTGAAAATAAGATTTTTCAGTCCAAGTTTTCAACGGTATTTGATTTTTATGTTTTTTATTTTTACATTTTTAAACTCGGAATTTACACAGCCATTAGACATTAGGTAAATATATTTTTGTACAACATTTCACATTTTTCTGTAGTGTGTGAGCCGAGATAACAGTAAAAAGATTTTTTGTTACGCGGTGGCGGAGGCGGCGCTTAATTACTATTTACCAAAGCCTCCTAAATTTTTTTTACCTTTTAAATTACCTTTAAATTGGTATATCACACATAACTTTACATGCTTTACAAACTTAAAAAGAGTTTTATCGAAATTCAACAAAATTGTTTGCTTTGGTCATCGGAACTCGACCAGCCACCAATGAAGAACGATACCGTTGGCTCACAAATGTATTCGATATAGTTCGCTTATAAAAATTTTACCTTTATTGTTTTCTGTCAGATTTTATAGATTGAAGTGTCTTAATGTAGCTTAAGCATGATTCTACAACATTGTTTAATTTTTGTTCATACAATTTCATATAAAAATAATGAGAAAGACTTAATGGAAGGCAAAATAAATTTTTGTTTTCTTTTTTGGTTTACAAATGAAATATTTTTGAACTTCTTCATAAAACAATGTATACAACAATATTGTTGGTACAAGGTGTCCTTGAAAGGATATAATTATTTTCAAACATCTAAATGCATATTTACAAAATTTAGAGAGAAAAATTAAATAAAAAACCACAAAAAAGATGATTTCATGGGATATTAAAATTTGTTACTTTAATTTTAGTTGCAGGATTAAAATAAATTGAATTAAACTTGTACTCGCCTCGTGGTTTTAGAACAAAAAGTTTTTTTGTCTTTCAATATTCCTTTCCTGCCGAGTATAAAATTATCTTGGGATTGGTTTCCCCACCTATCACACAAATGGAATGTATGTATGTCCATTAGGGCTTTATAATATAAAACAAACTTTTCTTTTTTTGGATTTACCTTTTCTTCTTGTAGTGTTGATCCTCGTTGACTGCGTGTTACTCGGGCGGAGTTCAAATTAGGAAAGAATGAGGTAGGCATGCAACTTTGACATTAAGACAAAATGGAGACAAACATGGCGGACCGGAAATGGTCCGCTGAATTGTAAAAGTTTGGAGACTGGAGATTTTTATCGATTTAAGTTTCGGAACACTTCTTAGGGTGTACACAAAATCAATTTATTCTTTGCGACCATTTTCGATTATCCAAAGGTGTTGCGTTTCTTTTTGGAAATGGAGATTTCTAGTAATTTTAGGTTTGAGAATTAATGATCTCTTTTGATCGCGGATGGAAACAAAATTATCTCTGGTGGTAAATTCAGATTAGGATGGATTAAGGTTCTCTTGGCAAAGCAGGGTTTCCTACAAAATTCTATTATATAAAACGTCAGACTACAGTTCTGCATAAAAAAATATGGACCGTTTGTTTATTAAACATTGCCACAGAGGTCGTTAAGTGAAAATATTATTTAAATAAATACTTTCCACGCAAACAAAATAGCTTATAACTTTAATAAAACCTAACCGATTTTAAAAAGTTGTGGTAAAGACCCTAGCCTCCGTAAAAATACAAAAATAAAATCCTGTACAATTGTTTATTAAATAGTGTAAATATAGGCTGCACAACTGAAAAAATTATCAATTTTGACATTATCTACCGTAATTTTTACATTTTTTAATAACCTTTTATGATTGAGATTTATTATAATATAACAGAGCTACCAGCGATTATTTTGAAGCATCCAACATTAATATGGGTCAGCTACAAGCTTCAAAGAGACCATTCGAAATTCGCCGTACGCAAAAATAAACCAAATTTCAGGTCGATGAAATATCAATTATATGAAATGTTTGAAGAGCACATTATATGCTTCGTTAAAAAACTTTCCCATTTTGAACTTTTTACTACATTTCTTAAATAATTTTACATATCCAAAAAAAAACTATTAAAAATTAAATAATGATAGGAAGTATAACTTCTGGCGCGAGTACACACACCTTTTTTTCAAGAAATAGATACAAGAGTAAACCCAACTCTTTAACTTAGCTGTGAGGTGAAACCTAATAATTTCTGTGTATAATGCTGTTTAGCTTCACTATCGTCAAGAATTAACCCCTCCATGAAGATGGAGAGGTTAGCCTTGACGTGCCGGAGTAGATTAAAGTGACTACTACAATAAAACTTAGAGCTATGTGATAGCGGAACTTGCTTTTCAGAAGGGTCACCTATATGGTCGTCAGGTAGAAGGAGTGTTCTTACCAAGGCACTCCCAACTGATTAGACGCTAGCGGAAGAAGTCAGGATGAACTAGTTGGTGAATATATTATATGGGCTACTCCGACGTAATAAGAGTAAAGACGTTCATATAAGAAGCGGTTAATCCGGCCTCCCTCCCTTGGAGTCATGTACAAAAATTGTTGCAAGAAAACATCAGAATAGAAACAGCTCGTATTTGCATAAATACATTTCATGTCATCTGCATAATAGAAGACCACTCTTAATCAACAGAAAAAAAACTTGAAAGAAAATTAAAAATAAGTAGTAGTTGTGTACTATGATCGCTATTCGCTATGTTTTAAAATAAAAATATTGACAAAAAGACTTTGATAACTTCCCTTCGTTTTAATTTGAATTTATTGACAAATTCCCAAAATTCCATCATCTTAGTATAAAATACAAAACAGATGGAGCATTATTATATTGCAGCTCTTTTTAAATATAATAAACAAAATTCCTATGCCAATGCTTCTAGCTTCTCTCTGTCGTTGTTATCTATTAGAGTCTTGGCCTTTGTTCTGTCAAAAGTAAAGTAGACTATACGATTACATTTTTAGTGCAAAATGGGAAAAAGAAATATGTACTCAACTATCAAGGAACTAACACAATACACAAATTTAACTTGAACAAAAATTGAAATCCGATAAACGAAGTTAACAGTACAAGATAGAAAATGATATCTAGGATTTTTTGTAAAAGTATTACCTCTTAAGCACTACATGAACTTCATTGGACTAGAAGTACAAAACAAGTAAAAAGCTTTAGGTTTTGGAATGTTGTTAGAAAATATGCCAGCAACATACGACCAAGTTTCCAGCTTCGAAAACCTGTGCTAACTGGATGGTGCACCAAAAACTTTGTAACTTTCGCACTCTTTTCAGTTTTTATCTTAGAAGTTCTAAAATGTGCATTTAATAGAAAAAAGCTACAAAGCATCAAGGACAGAAGACGAAATTAGCTAAAAATAAAGTGTAACCGCAGCTCTGTAAGTACAATAGGTCTTGAAATACAGCTTTTAAAAAATTTCCAAATTTTCACGTTTATCTCTCTCTATCTTTTTGTGTCTCTTTCTTTCTTTCTGGAACTTTCGAGAAAAATGAAATGCGGATAAATACGAGGTCAAAGCCACAGATTGGGAAAGTTTTAATTTTAACAGATAAGAGGTTGTGAAAGTGTAATTTGGAAGTGTTATTTCATGTAAATTGTAAAGAGTAATAGTAAAGCAATTTGTTATAGATAAAGGTGTTCGTTAATAAATAAAAGTGAATTAGTAAAAGTGACAATCAGTTTTATTTGAACTTTCTCGAATCAAATATAACAAAACGTTACGTTAACAGTTGATGGAAAAAAATGAAGAGAAAATGCATTTGAAATGAAGTGAACCAAGTATATCATTTATCTTGCCAAACTTATAAATATCGCTGGACTAATGTTTCACATTTTTAAGACTTTAATCTTAAGTAAAAAGAAATTGTTTCAAGTAGTGTCAATCGAAATATTGGCTTCTATAAACTGACATCAGATTTGATTTTTCGGATATCAAGTAGGTGTGTGACCCTACCTGACTTTGCGATTAACAATCTCATTCTTGTAATTTTGCAATAAGTATCCTTTACAAACTTGACTTTACTCAAAGAAATAATATTTATATTTCCGTTTGCGGAAATATTTTCGTTTTCGTTTTCCATTCGTAGCAAATGTATTATGTACATTTGATCCAAATTGTAATTCAATTATAGGAAACATAATGCAAAAACACCCATTCGTTTGGAGCTCATTTTTATAAGCTGATTGCATCAAACAAAAATGCTTCCCACATCTAAACAGCTTTTCATTTACAAGAATATTTTATTTTTTGCAGCAAACGAATGAATAGTTTGCGAAGAGCCTCTCCAGAAAGTAGTTTGTTGCAAAGAATTTTTTGTGTAAATACAAAATTTATCTATACCAGATGACTGCAGGAAACAAATTTTCTTAATAATTGCCTATATGTTTGTGGTGTTCTCTATGCAACACGAAAGTTACCTAGTTTGTGGAGCAATAGCAACAGCCTTCGTTCGAAATCGAGAGGTCACAGGTTCAATCATCGGTGTTATGCTGAACTTTTCTTTTATTATTTAATTTTTCGCATAAATTGTTTCACCGAAACGAATTTAAGAGTTTGCTGCAAACGAAACTGAAGTCGAAATATTACTATTCAGCAAACGAATAGTCGTTTGACGCAAACGATTTGTTCTCTCATTTTCTTTATATGCATTCTACGCCAGTCACAAATAATACAGACCGTAGCGGAATGACCAAAACTCGCTTCGTGTGCGAGAGGTCGCCGGCCGGTTCAATTACAGGTGTTACACTAAACTTTATTTTTTAATTGTTCGCAGAACGAATTAACAAATTTTCTGCTAACGAAGTCGAAAAATTGCCCAGCAAACTAAAATTTCGTTTGGGTATATTCTTCGTTTTTACAATCGATTTGTTCTCTTTAAAAGGGGGAAAAAAAGAAACAAAGCTAGGCAATATAAAAGCCAAACAATGGTCACGAACTTATTTTATCTTTATCACCCTACACAACACCAAGTGATATATACCTTCATCAAAAAGGTGAACAAAAAAACAAAAAGATATTTGACATTCTGAAAGAAAAATCAAATGGTTTGTTTGCTAAATATCCTAAACATCCTAAACTTATCTGAACTTGAGATAAGGAATTTCCTTTACATCTTCTTGTTTTTTGTCCTTTTACCTGCCATTATTGGCACATTAAAGAGAAAACTATTCAACCCGGATGAAATTGAAATGGCAAGGTGTAATTGGAAGAGGTTCTTGAAACTTTCGTTTTTACTGATGCGGTGGAGCATGACATTAGAATTAGATTGAAATTGAAACCAAAAGAGCAGAACACCAGCAACAGGAGAATGATTTTTTTTTTTTTTTGATTTTCGTGTTTTTACAAAATACCAAATACGGAAGCTTCTTAGAAACCTTAAAATTATTTGATATGAAAATTTATAATTAATATTTTCTTGAAAATGGCGTACCAACTTTTTTATAGACAAGTTTTGAGAATTTTTATATATAAACAATTATTTGCTTAAAAAATGGCTCTAACGATTTTCAATTTTTTTTTTCTAAAAATTTATCTTTTTTAATCAAATCAAATGGTATACTTAGTTTGGAGCTCGAAACAATTTAAAAAGTTGTTTACTAAGTCATTTTAATAATGAATTTTATTTTTTTGTTGCATTTTTTCTTATAAAATTAACAACTTTTACCCTAAAAGCACGTACGTGCGACTCAGTCGTGCATTTTATCTTAAATCAAATTCACAGACACAAAATTATGAATGATTTTGAAAAAGCGTTTGATAGTGTTAACAGAGAATTTATTTGGATTGCCTTACACAGGAGAAGCATTCCAGATAAGTTAATCGCTATTATTAAAGCAACCTACGATGGATGCAAATGTCACGTTTTACATAGAGGAAGGTTGTCGGATGAATTAGAAGTCCATTGTGGAGTCAGACAGGGTTGCATACTGTCGCCAATACTTTTCCTGTTAGTGATAAGTGATGTGCTGCGTGCAGCACTGTTCAACGGAAATGGTGGAATTCAATGGAGTCTGACATCCCAACTAATTTTCCTGTTAGTGATAAGTGATGTGCTGCGTGCAGCACTGTTCAACGGAAATGGTGGAATTCAATGGAGTCTGACATCCCAACTAAAACATCTGGACTACGCGGACGACGTATGCTTACTATATTTGATCTATATCAAATGACAACCATTGTGGAGGGAGAAGCAGAAACTTACTGCAAAAACAAAAATGATCAGCCTCGGAAGTAACTCATCCATTCAAGTCAATATTTGTGGACAACCGGTAGAGAAAGTAGAAGACTTTCAATATCTTGGGAGTTTTGTCTCTATCAAAGGCGGAACCAAACAAGACGTCGACAGCCGTATTAAAAATGGAAAGGCTGCTTTCGGAATGCTGTCTAAAATATGGAGAAACAACGCTATAAGCTTAAAGACCAAGCTGAGACTGTTCCGCTCCAATGTTGAATCCGTGCTTCTGTATGTGTGCAGCACTTGGAAAATCTTAACAACTGTCACAAGCAAGCTGCAATCGTTCGTGAATTGGTGTCTACGAAACATCTTAAGGATTTTTTGGCCCAACCGTATTTCTAATGAAGAACGGGTCAAGAATCCATAGGCAGTACTATTCTCAGACGTAAGTGGCAGTGGATTGGTCATACGATTCGAAAAGGCAACGATTGCATTGCTGACCAAGTGATGCAATGGAACCCACTCACACAGGCAGGTAGAGGGTCAGGTCGGTGGAGAAGCACATGGAGCAGGACAGTCGAAAGTGAATCTGCACAGCTGGGGAAGAGTTGGAGAGAACTATATTATATTTCCAGAAACCGTACCCGATGGCGCGTTGGAGTAGTGGAGGCAGTAAGGGGATCACAACGGACTCTTCAAGGTCTGAGGACCAGTAAGTAATTAAGTACAGGCACAAAATATCTTTTTTGTAAATTTATAAAATCTGACAAAATACTCCCGTCAAAATCAAGCATTTGCCTTAGAACGACTTGTAAATTGCAATATTGTTTCTCTACTATTGGTACTACTCTACTCTCCGCCGTTGGACAAGGGGATTGTGTTAAAATATAAGAGTATAGCTATGTTTAGTTTATGTAACCATTTCTGTGATTGTTGCTCAAAGGCATTTGGTCTCATGGTGGCATAACCAGACAACCATCAAGACACATCACCCATCAGACCTTAATGTCGTCGGTCATTATGATAGTTTCGGCATAACACTTGCAAACAATGTAAATTTAGCAGGACCTTAGTTCGCTTCTGCTGTAATACTCCTTATTCAATATTCATATACTCTAAAACTCTAGGTACGATGTGGTAGATGAAGTTCTACATATTTGTAAAATGTAGAATGATCTCGCAGTAAATTAAACGACGAGTTATCCTCTTTGCCTGCGGGTATATTATGTAGATACACGCTATACCATTACTATGTGTATCTATGAATAGCTAAACTAAAACTATTTACTAGTTTAATCCTCATACAATGATGTCCATGACAGCGGACGGAGTGTCGACAAAAACGAAATGTTGGCTGATGGGGTAGCGTTGATGATGATAAGGACGATTTTCTGTCATCCTTCTATCATCTAAATCTAAACGGTTATTATTATATCTTTGCATTACAAACACTAGAGTGAATTTCAACTCACACACTTTATCTGGGGTCCTTCCATATATTATCATCGTGAATATTAAACTTTAATGTTTCACACACCAGCATGCATATTCATAATTCATAAATTAGCTGTACGAGCTATTAATAAATACGCTAACCTTAAGAGAGCAAAGACTAAAAATTATGAGAAATTTCTATACTGTTTGATATTGGGCACTTTAACTATGACGATAAAAGGGCATTTATAAGAGGAAAATCAATTAAAATGTATAAAAAAACTGACTTTTCATGGAATTTTCAACATTTTTTTTATGAAGAATCCAGAAGTCGAAAAGTTAGTCAAAAAATACAAAAATATTAATTTTCTACTCTTTCATTCTGCCGTCTAAGCGATAAATGTTCACATTTTCAACTACACACCAAACAAACAATAAAAAAACAATTATTCGATGATTTCTCATGTTAACGGCAATTATTTTTTGTGGTTCGCTTCAGATTCGTATTCAGCACACCAAAAAACATAAAGTTATTCATTAAAAATTATTACTTCAGAACTTTCCACCTCTAAATACGCTTTAACGGGACTGCAGAAAATATATATTGGTATCTCCATAATAGTTTTGTAACAACTTTCTTACCAGCAAAGAAATTCGACGGTAAATGTACCAAAATCAAAAAACGGGTTTTCGACATGTTTGCATTACAATATCTCGAAAACGTGACGTGCTATTCGAATTCGACTTCAAATTCAAATTCAGCAAGCCAAAATCTTTTAGAAAAGTATATTTTGGTTTCAAGGCGATTTTCATTGCAGACCAGTGAAATAGACATTCCTGTCAGAAAAAAAGAACACATATTTATTTTAGTTCCAATGTCGATGGCATACGGTTTATATCCGTAATCGAGAATAATGATCGTTTGAAACTGTGAGGAAGCTTTAAAATATGTAGAAGTTAAATTAACCTTACTAAGTAATATAATAATGCAGTAAGTATAATTGTGTTTTTAATAGGAAAGTTTTGGTGAAGTTGTGAACTTTTTGGTTTTGAAGTTGCTGAATCCGAATCTGATGTTTGCAAACTAATTTTCACGATGCAACATGGTCCAAAATGCGAAAAAGCGCGAAATTTTTAACGATTTTGCAGTTTGTGGAAGATTTTATCCTGAAGCGCCATATCGCGCTTTGGCTATATCTTGGTAAGTAATTGTTCTAGAGACGTCATACAAGTGAATAAAAACATGCTGTTTCAAGTGCTGGATCTAATAAAGCGAATACCAAGAATTTCCTCATTTAACACACTTATTTTCGTTTTTCTATTTAGACTAACTTGTAAAGTAGTAAAACAGGTAAAACAACAGGGAATATTCTCTTTGAAAATAGTGGTAAGTCCAACTTTTTTTTTAAGAACCTTTAAATTTCAGCTTTGTATGAAAAATTAAACATTCATTCCGAATTTCATAACTGTACCATTATTTTCAAAGTTGTTTCTGTATTATTTTACCAGTTGCACTGAAATTATAGTTATTATATGCATAAGAAGGACTACAGGTTTACAGTTGGTAGCCGATTTGTCTTTATTTTGACATCAGAACGATATTTTGAGGACAATGACTTACTAGGTTAAAATCGAAATTCAAGAAATTAAAGGTGACGGCGTTTTTTCAAGATGGTACACTACAGATTGGGAATGTTTATTGGTACTTTTCAGAAACCAATAAGGGCATTAATGTGAACTTGTTTCAAATGGAAACAAAATGCTTGTGGGTCAAAATCAATCTATTCATTGAACAATAGAATTACATACTACTCAATATTTTTAAGTTGTAATTGTTAAAATTTGAAGAGGTGCAACGTTTACGTTGGTACAAAGTAAATACCAAAAACTAATAATTTAGGTTAAAATTTTTTAAAAACTGCAAAATCGTTGAAAATTTCGAAGTTTTTTTTTGCATTTTTGACTATGTTGCGTTACGAAATTTTGTTGGCAAATTTTAGATTCGGATTTAGCACCGCCAAAAACACAAAGTATGATAGAAATCAAAACTAACCAAAAACATTCCTTCTAGAAACATTTTTGATCACAAATTTACTGTTTTAAAAGTGGAAACACACTTTTTGTTATAATTTTTAGTGATAATTGTTTTGAAACATCATTTTGTTCCAAAACTGCCTAAAACACATGCAATTTTGTATATTCTTAGAAAATTTTCACAGCACTGTTGCCATGTGTATTATTGAATCTATGACATGTAAACAGTTCTAAGGAACTTACGGGATTAGCGTTGTGTAATGTTTATGAACAAACACAAAGCTATAATTTAATAAACAAACTCCTTATGGAAATAATATCCAAACTTAAACAAAAGATATTGCCATTCATGTGTATAAATATGACAGACATTATAATAATTATAATTAAGGACAAAAACAACATATCCTTCGAAAAATATCTCGCAGTATGTAGTAGGTACAGGAAAGGATAAACCAATACATAGACCAACTCGTCGTCATGATGTCGTCGTCGTCGTGTCGATTCCAAAAAAGCAACCGATGCGTGGAATAAAGTACCTACTTGGTAAATGGTGATGGGGATCTTTTGCTTGAGACAGGCAGAAAGCGAAGCAGTGGTAACAACGTGATGGCAGAAAATCACAAAACTTAGTCTTGGAAAAGTTAAGTCAAATGAAAACTTATAGATAAGAGTAAAAAGATAATTTTCTGAAGAATTGCCCAAGTGAAATTTCCGTTTAGGAAATTACATCAAGAAGAAGAAATTTTGGAATGTTTTCTATTGCCAACGGGATTAATAGCAAATGGTATAGCCAGCAGCAGCAGCAGCAGCAGTAGAAGCATTAGAACTATAAAAGTATAAACGGAATTTCCCGCAATATAATGAAATGCTGCCATCTGTATCTGATTTGGGATAATACGCCAAAGATTTTAAGAAAGGCATAAGAAGAATTCTTAATGATGAACTGGTGGCAACGGTGAATGAAATGAGCTTGTGGGTATTTTCTCAAAAAACTCTTATAAGTAACTATGTACAGTTTAGGCATTGGCATAGATACCTACCTTTATGACTTGTGTTTGAGTTTAACTTCCCTCGAGCTTAGATTAAACCGGGTTGAAAGTAGATTGAAAGTAGTTTATTATTCATTACGGTTAACTTTGGAGCAAATTGAAATACAGTTCATTTGAAATTCTTTAAATGGTTTGAAGTTTGCCGAATGGCTTGTAGCCATAGGTGCAGAGTTAATGTATATTCGAACAATTAACAAAAATGGATCAAAATCAATGTTTTTGTAGTTTGTGTAGTTTGTAAGAGGCTTAAAGTATACTTATGTAAAGTTCGTCTAAGAAAATGGAAAGAAAATGAAACGAAATTCGCCTGTAAACGACGAACCATCTTTCGTTTGCAAACGATTGATTCTTATGTTATAAAATAAGCAAAAAAACACATACATTTAATATGTAAAGGAGCTCAAAGGGTCTGAAGTAAGAAATAATGGTAAAAGTATAAACAAAAGTGACAAGTAAAAAGCAACTGGCCTTAATACGATAAAGCTTGTTTCGAAACAAGGCAGAGAGAGGGATAGGAAATTTGGGAATCTCCCCTAAGGCAATAGAAATACTTTCCATCTTACCTTTTGCCGAGAAAAGAAGACGTTAGAGAAGTTATACAAACTTAGGAACAACAAAGTTGTTAGTCACCGGTGGAAATCTTAAGGTACGGAGTTCATGATGTATTAATATATAAGCAGTATTTGTAGCATCAACCAAACTATGAACCAATTATAATTAATATCCATTGATACCTCATCTTCAAAGATCGGTTCCGTTTTACAAAAGTTTCGAGCAACTTTGTTCATGTGAAAAGTTAATTTGAGAATTTTTCACAGATTTAATACCGGAATCGAATTTATGACATTTTTGATACTTTTTAATGATATTTCAAAACTTCTGAGTACCTATCATATTGCAAAAATACTGAAATTTAATAAAATCTGTTTTATCGGTATTTATCATACATACCACCTATCTTTTGGCGTATTTAATTTTTTTTATCGCTTATAGTGTAGAAAATGAATCAGTCAGAATTCACTGATCTGCAACGAAAATCGCCTTTAAATCAAACTATACTTTTCTAAAGGATTTTGGAACGCTGAACCTGAATCTGAAGTTAAAACTACCCTAGCTGGTCACGTTTTCGAGATATGCTTGAATGAAATTGTGAAAAATACGTTTTTTTGGTACATTTAACGTCAAAATTCTTTACCAGTAAATTCTTTATTACAAAACTATTATGGGATTGTAAATGAAAATGTCCAAGTCCCAACCCTGCAATTTCGAAAAATTATAAAAAAAAAATGATGATTTGTCCAAAATGCTCTGTTTAGTCGAATTAAAGCGTTTTTAGATCTGGAAAGTTCTGAAGTAATAATTTTCAATGGATAACTTTATGTGTTGACCAATTTTTTGAACAACTTCTGGATACTTCACAAAAAAATGTTAAAAATCTACAAAAATAAGTCCTTTTGATAAGCACAACATATCCTTTCCTTCTCATAACTGCCTTCTTTACACCATAATTGACTTGGCCAGTATCGAGGGTATAGAAATTATATACTATCCTCTCAATTAGGTTTTTTTTTGCATTGTACATCCCAAAAACTACGGAATTTTGAAATGTCCGGTGTTTTTTTTTTTGAATAACGGTATAAAATATGACTATATATTGATGAGCAAAATAAATCTAGTTAAGCTAAGACATGAACTTAGCTTATATTATGTGGAATAAGTCCTCCAAATTTCAGACGAATCGGCTCGATAGTTTTAAATATATACCAGGTGGACCGAATCTAAGAGAAATATTTACTACAATTTAATCACATTATTTTTAAAATTTATAAAAAAAAAAATGTACGTGATTGAATTTTTCTGAAACCAGATTTAGATTAAAAAAAGTCCAATCTTACATAATTTCAAAAAATTATATGATGGTCAAAAAAAAAGTCTATTTTAGCAGACTCGTATCGTCACGAAAAAGCGACAATGCATATTTAAAAAAAAAAACCCTTGTTGCACTGTCGCGCCACAGGGTGACACTTTGTTTTTCAATCTTTTCTACTCCTTTAACGGAGATTTTTTTTGATAATCAAATTTAGGTGATATTATTGACATATTTAGAAACTCAATCCCATACATTTGTTTAGAAGAAACCTTTTTTTAACCTCTTTAGGGGATTTTGAGAGTCGCTGTAATTGTATTTTGATGGCATATTTTCGAATATGTATGCTATATAATTAAAATTATGAAAAATGTATTCAAAAAAAAATACGATATTATTAAATCGGTGAGTTGGTTCCATTTCAGTCGTCATTCCCTGAATGGAGAATCCCCAGGGAAATTGTAAACGAATATAAATAATATGGATTTTACTAGTCCGGCTTATCAAAAATACTTTAATTAATATATTTAAATGCAAAATGGTAGGCAAAACTCAATTTTGCCGCCCGTTTAATAACAGCTAGCCCCCCCCTCCCTAAACTAGTTAATCATTTAACAAATTACTTCAATGCATTAGTGAAGAAACCATCATGCATATTTATATCATAATGAATAAATATACATGGTGGAATGCTTTTTTGGCAACAGGATAATAAATCTGGAACCATATCAAATTCCGGTTAAAAGAAAACTTTACGGAAGGACCGAGTAGAATATAGGTACTCCCCCAACTCTGTCCACGTCCGTCAAGAAATTTTCATATCTTCGTTTCAGTTATAATTGCACAAAAAACAAAAGTGCAACTTAAAGCGAATTATAAACTAAAGACCAGCAGTTGAGAAGGACATTCGCTACTTTGAATCATTTTCGAATGAAAGCAGCACCAAGCTTTCCAACAGTTACAACGGCGGTGGTGGGACCAGCAGAAAATAAAATTATTTTCTTTATTTTTCAAAATTTAATACTCGCATGGAATTGTGCCAAATTGATAAATGGAACGCACACACACCCAAATACAACACAACTTCTGCGACAACGACTACAACAAAAGGACAGAAGAGAGCGGAATTATCAGATTGTAGCCAATTAAACATCATCCTTGGAACATTATCAAGATATTGTGAAAAGGTTTTTCTATGTTGTCGAGTTGACTTTGTTCTACGATTTTCTTTTTTTCTTTCAATTATTATTATTTCATAAAATAGGTATAATATGTTTTTATTTTTACTTTGCTGTAAAATAGAATGAAAAAAAGAAAATTAGATAGAAATAGGAGGATAGAGAGAAAGGAAAATTAATTTTTACTCATAATGCTATAAACTTTGGCAAAAGAAATTATTTTCATTTTAATTTGATGTTGAAGTGATAGAAATTAATGGATTGAACAAGGGAGAGTTCTTAAGTGCGATTACAATAATTGGTTTAATTTGTAGAACATCGCTTGAGAGAAAGTTCTATAGAGCCATACCTAATTAGGTACATATATTGAGGATAATCTATAATCAATAAGTAATGATGTATACATTTAAATTCTATTTGGTGTGAAAATGTTCAAACATATTCTACAAATTTAATTGTATGTATAGTATGCAGAAATAAACACCACAATATGTAAGTAATGTGCTCTGCAGTTAAGAATAAACGATTTAAACCCACTAAATACAAAAAAGTAGGAATAAAATGGTATCTTAAACAGATCTTCGACTTTCTTATTATCCAAAAACTATTTTTGCTGCTATTAAAAGAGTCACAGGTCTCCAATAGCCTTTATTTCTCAACCTCACATGGCAAGTGCAATGCAGTATGCTAAAGGTTGTTTTTTTAAAAGTATTATTTACTATTAGCAGATTAAATTCATGCAATAAAAAAATCCGCTTGTGTCCTTATTGTTCTTTTTTTATGTAAATAAACTTTTTTGTTGATTACATGATAATTGAATGGTTAATTTTGATAAGGGGATAAGTTTATTTTATAATTTTTTTCAGGCGAAATAAAAGTTGGGTAGTTTGTTTCTAAACAACATTCAACTTGCTCTATAGGGCAAGTATTGGTTTCGTGTCAAAAAAAATTTGTGGTTTTTATCAAAACCAACATTACGATAATGGAGAAGTCCGAAAAAGTGGTTTTCGTCATGCCGTCCGTCGGACTGTGCGTCTGTGCGTCTGTGCGTCCATCTGTATACTTCTTGACTGCCCAAACGCGTGGACGGATTTTCTTCAAATTTGGTAGAGATGATTTTTACGTAATTTCGAAAGTTAGTTTTTTTTTCAATATCTCGTCTAGAAGTAATACCGGTATTGAGTTATTAGGTTTTTCACAAAAACGTTAAAGCATCGAACATCGGAGAAACAGCGTTGCCGTTTTCTTTTTTTGTAAATTTATTTTCATTTTGTTTTTTTTTTTTGTTGTGAATATTTTTAAAGCGGTTGTAGCGATTTTGACTAAAACTTTTGCACAGATCATATAACGTTAAGGAATCTTATTAAGTTAAAAAAAAATATATTTACTAATTGAAAAGACCAAAAAGTTAAAATTAGTTTTATGCTTTTTTCGCATATTCCACTTTTCTTGTAAAAATATATAACTCAAGCAAAATCCTATATTTTGTTAATTTCTAACATATGTAGTTATTTATTTTTATAAACTCTATATAAGAGGCTTTAACGTCTACAGTAACTTTAACCCAAAGAGCAAGTACGTGCGATCCAGTCGTGCATTTTATTTTTCATGAATTGCGTGTAGGATATAACTTAATACGTCAATACGTCAATAAAAATGTGGTCAATATAATTTAGAATCAAAATATTAACCACTTTTTATTTCACCTGAAACATATGGTTTTGCTTAAACCATATATGGTTTAATATGCATTAGTGGGAACACCAACTAAATTTAATAAATATCTGTTATTTTACTGTAAATTGGCTCTAAAGAAACTTTAATAGTGGTGGTAAGCATGTTAATCATATGCGTAGAGGCTTTCGAAGTGACGATGACACGTTTCCCGATTCTGATTATGAATATCTTCACATTTAAATATCCCCAATTATCATATATAGCCTTTGCTGACCCCTATTTAATTCCGGCAAGCTATAGTGGCGCAAAAAAGAGGTTTTTAAGCATGATTTCTTATCACAGCAGAGTATAGCCCCTACTATAAGTCCACAAAACCTACAATACAAGCTTTAAATTAGGATTTTGTGTTCAACTTCGACACAAACTGTTATGTTGACCATGTTTCAAAAACACCAAAAGTTCCCAGTTTTCTCAACAGATAATATAAATAATAAATACAAAATATATATACGCAGCGTAGAAAATATATTTTTTCTTGGGCTTAATCATTAAATAGAACAGTTTTTAATAGCAAATCACCATTAAAAAGCTTTTTACTGATTTATTATTTAATGCATACAAGACCATATATGATTTTTTTTAATTTTTAAATGAAAATCTTCTTAGTGCATACAAACTTATATATGGTGTATATAAATAAAATGGTATATGAAAAAAAAATTTCATTGGAGAACAATTTCTCAACCCCAAATAATAGGGTAAATCGGTGTAATATGCCACACTTAACAGTAAACAGTCAATATCATCGAGAAGAGGACGAAATATGTTTTTTTGTTAAATACCGCTGCAGTGTTATTTTATTTATTGAATAACGAAAAAACTCAGCTTTTATGCTTGCGAATCATTAAATTCGTTTTCTTAAAAGGTTAAAAATTTTACCCCCATGTATGGGCAATATGCCACTTGTGATGGAGTAAAATGCCAGTGGTATTTAATATGGTAATCAATGGTAACAATCAATGGAGGTAATATGCCACTAAATTTGGAAAGATACCAGTTGGTGTGGAAAGACGGTGAATTTTAACCCCAAAACGTCACAAAATATAAAATGTCCAGAATAAATTATAGTGGCATACATAACGTTCAGAAACCAACAAAAAAACAAAGCTCGTAAAACGTTACTTCCCTTTTGAAAAAAAAAAATCAATACAGAATACTAATCTTTCTAGCCCTTAACATTTCTCGAATAATCTTTCTCTCAAAGCAACAGCAGGACAGTAGGACTGAAATGATTAAGGTTTCTTCGGTTCTTTGGGACGAAAGTGTCAAGCTTCTCTTATCGACGAGAGAATATACTTTTTTTCGTCAATTTAAAAGTCAAACCATCTTCACCGTCTCCGTTTAAATACTAGCAGATCCTTCACTATCGCTTTGCTCTTTCGTTCATGTAAGATTCAATGTCTAACATCTGCAAAAATATAGTATCTTTGTCCTTCATAAAAATTATGTAAGTTTGAACTTTTCTGAATCTAAATCTGGTTAAGAAAAAATCTAAAACGTACATTTTTTTAAATGATTTAAAAAAAATTAATTTGTAGAAAAGAGTTCTCTTGGATTCGGTTGACCTGGTATATATTCAAAACTATTGAGCCGATTCGGCTTAAATTTGTAGGACTTATTCTATGTAACATAAGCTAAGAACTGAAATAAAATTTATTTTTATTCAATAATGTATAATAACTTTTAAGCCCATTATTTTCGGAAAAATTACCATACATTTCAAAATTCCGTAGTTTTTTGGATGTACACTACAAAAAAATATTCTAATTTGGAGAATAGTACAGAATTTCTGTACTCTTGATACTGACTAAGTTAATTATGGTGTAAAGGAGGCAGTAATCAGAGGAAAACCAATAAAAATTGTTTTTTGTGCTTTTCAAAAGGACGGATTTCTTAACATTTCTTGTGAAGAATTCAGGACTCGTAAAAACGGGCCGAGACATAAATTTTGTTATTTTGTCTACATTTTTTCTACATAAACGGTTTTAGTTTATCATATTTTAAATTATGCAAAAAAAAAACAATAAACAAAAAACGTATGTTTTTGAGTTTTTCAATGATTTCACATGTTTCCTGTGATAAATTTTGTTGGATAACTTCAGATTCGTGGTCTGCATTCCAAAAAACATCAAGTTATCCATTGAAAATTATTACTTTAGAACTTTCCACCCCTTAAAACGCTTTAATTGAATTAAAGAGAGTTTTTTTGGCAAATCATAAACTTCACTTTGCAATATCTTTGCGCCGAAAGCAAATTTTTAAATAATTTAAAATAAGTAAGACAGATGAAATGCACTTCATTTACATTCCAATAATAGTTTGGTAATAAAGAATTTACCAGTAAAGAAATTCGACGTTAAATATATCTAAAACGGGGCTTTGACATGTTAATATTAGCATGTCTCGAAAACGTGACGTGCTAGGATAGATTCGGGCTTAGCGTGCCAAAATCCTTTAGAAAAATCGTTTACCTAAATCGTATTTTGTAGAAACTTGTCATAAAAAAAATCTATGGTTATAACTTGTGTAAAATAATCATCTTAATTCTGAAGCAATGTAGGCTGTTCAGTGGCCACTTGAAATAATGGCTCTGTATATCTATAAACTTTTTTGTCTTCATCATTACCTACTTAATTCAACATTGTCAACGACATCACATAGCTTAGTTGAAGATTGTTATATTTGTTATAAAATAAACTCTACACTGCAATATAAATGTATTGCATATGCTTCGGGCGACATCAAACATTTACAAACATTACACACACTCAAATTCAATTCAATTTCATTTACACAGAAGACAGAACCTAAATCTCGCCTGTCGCATTTCCTTTTCCTCAAAACTACGTGCGTTCAAATACCGACCCTATAATAGTCAACAAAACTGCACTTAATATTGATTTCAATGAAATAAGAAAAGAACAAAATTACATGCCTTACTACATGACAAGAATTCACATCAAGTTATTCAAGGTTTAAGGTTTAAAAAGGGAAAAATAGGAAAATATCGTGTTTGTGACAAAAAAAACAGACTCAATAAAATTAAGTATCCTCTCCGACATCATATAACCGGAAATGGCATTTAATTTTAAACTTTTACTGCAGCTCAAGAACTAAATATTGTTCAATATACGATAACGAGTGTGTTCACTGTTTATAGGAATAATCCCTTTTTATTTCGCCTATTAACAAGTTTATCGACAAAAAAATATCGATTCTCATATGTACACATCACATATACAACCAAGCCACACACGACAAGAGTACGACAATCGTATTTACCTACTCCTGAAAGCACTTTTTTCCCCATATAAAAGTGTATGCGGTTACACGCAAGAACTCCTTCAGATTCATAGTAGAAGTAAATTTCTATTGCTCTTTGTCACCTTCAAGTTGCCTACACCTTTCCAATATTTATCCTTAACTTTCCTCATATAAGACGAAATACACCCAAACAAGGTAGCTCAAGTGAATGCCACATGTGGTTCCGGTTCCTGTTAAGAAGTCGCATTATGGTTGTTGTTGCTGCTCTTAGGTGCTAGGCTGTTAGAAATGTTCGAAAACCATAGAAATTGGGTTTCTGTGGCAAAGAGGGGGTAGTGGTTTGGATTATTATGAGAAACAGAAGGATGTCGAGTTTGATGCCGAATGAGTTGTTGTGTGATGATTTGCAGTTGATATTGTAGTAATAGTAGTAGTAGTCCATATAAAACGTGACATACGTTATTTTGCAATGGCTAGCAACAATTTAAAGTGGTGCCTTTATTCACTCCAGCATTTACACTCCGTTTCAATAGATTTAGAGCAAATAAATACATTTTAAGATCTAAGGAGGGGAACTATTTGTTAAAATACTTTAGTAATTTTTTTACCTTTTCTCATAGCTTCTTGTACTTTTTTTTTCATTAATAAAATGTTTTATTTTCTTCAGAAATAATGTTTTTTCTGAGCGAATATTCTTTTTCTTAGTAAATTGTTTTTATCCTTTAATCCTTAAACGGAGTGTATACTTGCATATATTAAAACATCGTAAATGTATACCTTTCATCGCTGGAGCTCTTTGTTAAAAAAACCACAAGCTCCTCAAAGAAACATCTCATTTCCCGTTTTGAGGTTGAAAGCTATTACTTGAGAAATTTTAAGTTCATGATGACATACATTTAAGATGATGAGGGTTAAGATGTATGGTTTTGAAGGAAAAGGGAACAGGAAGTCATGCAAATAGTTTATGTTTTGGGTGGAGGCTGAGGATTTATGTCATTTGCCTAGATGCTTTGAAAAGACGTTTCTCACAATACAATGATAGTTAAAATGAATTATTCCATTTAAAAATGTATGTGTTTGAGAGATAAGGGCAAGGTAAATAGAGTGTGTAAGAGAATGTAAGGTGAATTTTAAAGTGGAATTGTTGCAGATCAATTAATTTGGAGACCTCGTAAGCTCAACTTTATTAATATGTGCATAATTATCTTCATCATTATTGAACTTTTTTTTTTTTTAAATAATTAATTTCATAAGAAATCAGTATAAATTAAATGAGTTATCCTTAGGTAAAATTTTTCGTTTTTTTTTTGGTAACTTATTTGAATCATTCTTTTTTTGAAGAAAAACCAGAAGCTATTGTTATATAAAGTGGACGTTGGGAATTATTTTTCTTTTTGTAATAGTTCCATAGTTTTAAATTTCAGAGAACCGGAAGGTATGAACCAATTTCTTTTATTTTTTAAACCCAAGCAGCCTTCACAACTCCATCTTTACTACTAGAAATTTGAAAAAAAAAATTCGGTCCACTCTATCTTATAAGTGCGAGTGTTGTACAAAGAGATGAAAACGAGCTAAAGCTCCCATTTCTCTAGGAAAGATTACAGAATTATTATCAGTAACTTAAACTCGCTCGCTAGCAAAACCGACACTACACCTCACACAATCGATTGCAGCAAACGAAAAAATTGTCAAAACGACTCTTTCGTTTGCTGTACAATTTTTTGGCTTTGTTTGCAGCAAATTGGTAAATTCGTTTGAGTTATAAACTTTTTGTGAACGATAAAAAAAAAGTTTAGCGTAACACTTGTGATTTACCCGGCGACCTCTTGATTACGAAGCAAGTATCTCGTCACTCTGCTATGGTCTGCATAGTTAATGATTGGCGCAAAACGCAAACAAAATGAGAGAACAAATCGTTTGCGTCAAACGGCATTTCGTTGGGTAGTAATTTTTTGATTTCAACTTCGTTTGCAGCAAACTCTTAAATCAGTTTCGGTGAAACAATTTATGCGAATGAATAAATACAAAAAAACTTAAACTTAAACCGGTGATTGAACCTGTGACCTCTCTATTTCGAACAAAAGCTGTTGCTATTGGGCCACGAACTAGATAACTTTCGTGAAGCATAGAATGCATATGAACACCACAAACATATAACTACTAAGAAAATTTATTTCCTGCAGTCATTTGCTGTAAATGAATTGTGTATTTACACCAAAAGTGAAGTTCTTTGCAACAAATAACTTTCTGGAGAGCTTCCTTGCAAACTAGTCATTCGTTTGCTGCAAACAATAGAATTTTCTAATAAACGAAAAGATGTTTTGATGTGGGAAGCATTTCCGTTTGCCGCAATCAATTGATAAAAATTTCTCATTTGAAGACTGATGACTGATCAAATCTTGTTGACTTTGGCTGTAATACAAATATGGTTGAGAAGGCCTTAAAACGGTTAATTCTTCTAAACATCTTAAGATTTAACGGAAAGTTAGATGGATAAGAACGGGTAGGTAAAAATCCGCAACCTGCGTAATACTGTAAAACTTTGATCCAAAAAGGAACCTAGAAGCATTCAAGAATCAGGTATTGCACTCAACATCCTGATGTCTTTGGAGCTTTTAGAAGACATGAACAATGAACATGATCTTGAAAGTACCTAATGCTTCGGACTCAAGTACTCCACGTCACCATTATACAATGTGACGCCCCGTAGCCAATTTTGATTGTCAGCAATGTTCACCCAGGACCTGACGTTCAACCAAAGTAATAAATAGCAGTTACGCATCGTACCTCATAGAAGATAAGAGCTCCTTTCCGCAATTAGGACACTATAGAACAGCAAATCGGTAGGGCTGAACGGTATTTCTGCGGAACTCTTACAAGCTGAATCAACGACTTCGAGCTACTGCATCCATTCACAGAAAGTGCTTGGAACTCCGGGTGCATCAATTTGTATCCAAAAAGTTAAAAAATAGAATCACCATCAGTCTCTCAAGGAAATGACATCGGAATCTGATGCAATGTAAAGACTTTCTCTGCATAAAGAACGGTTTTAAGACTGTCACCAATATTGTTTTTGTCGATGATGCACACAGCCATGATGAAGTCAGAAGTATAAATTCAATGGCCTCCGACATTCTTACTAAAACAACTGCGCGGACGCTTATGCTTACTTCCCCAAAGGATCATGGATCTGCATCAAAAATGTCAACAAGGTTGGAGTAAAAAGCAGAAATTTTTAGGCTAAAAATTAAAACAGAAAAAGTAAAAAATAACCAGCCTTTGAAGTACTCCTAACTCATCTGTTGAAGTCAAAAGTGAAATCTACTGTCACATGAAAGCTGCTTAAGTTTTTTAATAGGTGTCTGCGAAACATCTTAAGATTTGTTGTCTGATGATTTACAACTTTTACCGCCAACAAACCGCAATTACATAGTACGGTCACAATTTTGATTTAGTTCTCTGAACTCTGAGATTTTTCATATAATCATACATATTTCTGAGCACACCTAATTCTCAAAAGCCACAATAACGGACGCTTGGATAAGTTTATGCGAATAAATTTTGTAACTTTTCACAACAAAATTATTGGATAAGCTTATCCAATATGTGTAAACTATTTCCATACGAAATTTGACAAAAGATAGTTGTTGCATGAATACCCTTAATAAAAATACTATCAGATGTTTCCAAAATATGCATGATTCCCTAGTCCCTTTAGAAATTTTCTCTGGAAACGAAATGGAAAAAAAAATCAAACCCTCATACAATATTAATGTGGCTCGTTATTTTATATCACATTCATCGGAGGAAGATATCTAAAAAGCTACACCGTATATTTTGTAGTTCATAAAATGTTTTTAGATAAATATAATTTACATTATGTGGTTTGCCATTTGATAATTTGATAAAAATGTAATAATATTCCAAAACACAATATTCAACAATTAAAATAATCAGCCAACAAAATGTGGTGTGGTTTATCGATAAGAATTAATTATCTATGCGCAAAGGACATCCCCGTGAATGCGTGTTTATGTTTTACTAATGATGGAAACTATTAGTGGTTATTTTTAGTGTTGTTATAAAAAAATGCAAACACATTACATTAAATATTTATGTTTTCATATATCATTTTTCTGATGAAATTTAGTGAATAATTTTGATTCATATGAATAAGATATAAGTTTTTTATTTTTTAAAATAATTTAGATAAAATAAAAAAGGAATACTCGTAATGATTTTTTGTGAATGCTGAATCTGATGATGTATTTGTTAAATAATATTTGGAAAATAACTTGTAAGTTTTTTAGTTTTTTAAATGTGACAAGGGAATTGGAATTTAATCGCAGGGTGATTTAATCGATTGAAGTGCAAAATCCCATCGAAAATGCTGGGGTATTACCAACTTAACCATAACAAAGTGAGAAATGGCTTTGGTGGTGGTATGACTGCGTATTTTATTTTATTTTTATATTTCTGGAAAATAACTACATTTTTGTAATTTTTTTTTTTTCAATTTTTCATCCGACCGCATAATGTGGTTGAGGTCAAATGTGTACAGGAATTTGTAAAATTGATGATAACAATATAGTTTCCTTTTTTTTGTTGGTTTAAAATCATAAAAATAACAAAAATATATTTAAAAGGCTTGAAGAATTATAGTAGATTTAAAACAAAAACAAAACATCAAAATGTTTTTTTTTTTTTTTTTTACTTTTGAATTGAATGAATTATAAGGGTCAAAATAAAAGAGACTTTATTTTGAGATTTATCTAAAGCTAACAAGAAAAGTACAAAGATAATATTGTTGAATAGATGAGATGTTACATTTATATCCTTATTTGATGATTTATCGATAGGTTTCTATCATATTGATTAATTCAAATTCTTTGGATGAAGGAATAAGTATAAGGACATGGATTTAAATAAACACTCCGGTAAGCTCTGTATTTATAGCTTCAATCAAAGAGATAATAGTATAATATTAATTCTGGAATGTAAGTTCTTATATTTTGTTTTATACACAAACATATGTATAGTTGTGTTTCGATTTTGATAAATTTGTAACTTATTGGTAAGCTTGAAGTAGATATTTAAATATTTATACTGCCAAGAGGTATTTGAGTGAATTTATTTACCAAGTACAAACTTTTCACTACAAATAACTAAATGTATGTGTAAATGTATTTCTGGTATAAGTGCTTTTAGTAAAGATCAATATTTCCTAACAGTTAAATGATTTTGTGTATCAATAAATTGAAACATTTAAATTTAATCAAAAAGAAAAATCCTTTTAATTTTATATTTGAAGAATTTTCCTCCTTTGTATGCCTAATTGGGAGTCGCATAAGATGCAAGAAAAGAGCTTAAAAAAAATCTAATAATAGGAAGGGGTTTTTGTCACTCCCCACGTTTTAGTGGAAAAGGTCAATTTCCTAAAAATAAAACAAAAAGGTGTGTGAACTCATGTACGCACTCCAGAATATATACTTCCTATCATTATTTATTGTTGTACAGTTTTTTTTTGATATGTAAAATTATTTTAGAAATGTTGTGAGAAGTTTAAAAGGGAAATTTCTTAAAAGAAGCATGATGATGGAGCCTATATTTACACAATTAAATAAACAATTTTTATAGGAATACCTTTTTTCTCTATTTTTACTGAAGGCTCAACTCTAAAAATCGGTTAAGTTTTACTAAAGTTAAGAGCTATTTTGTTTACGTGAAGAGTACATTTTATTTTTTTAACGGATATACTCGTATGTGTGAAATCAAATTTATACTATTTTTGATATTTATATTTATATTCTTTTTAAATTTATTTAATGATATTGCAAATCTTTTGAGTATCTTATTGAAACAAATTGTACATCAAAATATTTGTTGACATTTGAGGTGTTGTTTTATAGAAGTTTAAAATTATTTAAGCAGGCATAGTGAGATGTTATGAATTTTAAAATTGGTCAAAGGAGCATTTTTTCCATGTTTTTTTTGTAATATATCATTGACTTTTTTGGTTTATAATTAAATAAATAAAGTTTGTTTGGTACTGTTTAAGAGAATAGGAAGATACATCTTGAAAGTGAGCTAAATATATATTCAAAATTATAGAATTTATCATTACATTTTATAACTTTAACTCATTTTTTATAAACTTAACCTCTATGGTACTTAATATTTAATAAAATAACTGAACAATATTTGTTTGCAAAATATATATTCCAACATTTTATTTAATAGAATCTGTTCAATTTTTTAAAATCCTGCAATTTTCTCTCTAAAATCTGTAAATATGCATTTATACGTTTAAAAAAATGTGTATTGCCTATCAAAGACACTTGAACCAAAAATTTTTAGTAAATTGTTTACTGAAATTGAAAAATATTTTATACCATTTTGTAAAAAGACAAAGAAAACAAAAATTGATTTTGCCTTTCGTTACGTTTTTTTCATTATTTTTATTTAAAACTTTTGCTGTAGCTTAATATTTCAGCAAAATTAGGACACCTTAATCTTTAAAATCCGACAGTATACAACAAAGTTATAAATCTTATAAGCGAACCATAATCTCGAATCCATTTGTGAGCCAAGGGTACCGTTCTTCACTAGTGGTTGGTCGAGTCCGACGACCAAAGTAGACAATTTTGTCGAATTTCGATAAATCTTTTTTTTTAACTTTGAGAAGCTTTTATAGCATATACTTGAACAGTTATATGTGATATGATACTTGGATAAATAGTTATTAAGCGCCGCGTGAAAAATCGTGTTTTTACTGTTATTGATTGAAAAAAGTGTTTAAAAATATAATTTCTTCAAACATGTATAAACAACACATAAATTAAAGTAGTTTTGACTAAATGTTTTTTACGTTATTCCCTGATTTTAAAAATCATTTAAACCAACCACATAAACTTTCAAAAACGTATGTGTTTTCAAAAAAACTGTTTTGGAGCATTTTGAATATAATCCGTATCGTCCCATTCCTGCGTGAACCACGTACACAAAACAAATTTCGTTTAGTTTTTTTTAAGAAATTTTAGTTTTTCTTGCAATTGAATAATTGGATTGAATAAAAAGAAACCTAATTAACTGTAAAACATATTAATTGAGGTTACTTCACCATTCATACTTTATCTCATAGCTTTCCAGCGATGTCTAATATTAAGCAAACAAAATGTAGATACGCGGTTCACACCCCCCATAATTATTTTTTTTTCAATAAAACATCAACTTTACCCGCACCAACAACATTTTGAAAGGTCTTAAAAAATATTTGACTTTGTAAATTAATTTTTAACTTGAAAATTTTATTTTTTAGAATTTTTTTCTTAGCAAATGTCATCATCATTTCAATTTATCTATTCAATAAATTTTGTTTTATAATTCTAAACCATTTACGTTTCAAGATGTACAAAAAGTTGTATTGTCTTTTACAACATTTTACCCTAACATCCCAGCGGATTTTCAAATCATGTTGTATCATAACCTTACAGTATACCACCTATCTTTTGGGGTATTTAGGTTTTTCCTATCACTTACATTTTTGAATATAAATCAGTCAGAATATCAATAACAATGGCTGACTTGTGTTGTTTAATAAATTTACTGTGTGTGCAAAATAAAAAAACAAATAAACCCAGCATAAAATGTAAATGTGTTGTTACTCTTTACCTACTATTGGCGTTTTTATTTTTTTGGCTGTGAGGAAATCTGTGAGCAGGGGCTGAGCTATTAGAGCAGAGCTCTGACCAGATTATGTCAAAGCCCTAAGGTTTATTTTATAAACACACACTTGGTCGCAGAACTGATTGCTCTTCATACATGCGCAACTAAATATGCCTCCTTGCAATACTGGTCTAACCAACATTATTTGTTCACTAATAATACATTTTTGTTCAAAAGTAGACGGGTGACTATCCTGGGAACTCAGTTTTGATTTCTTGTGTTTATTCGTCTTTCGAATCACTAAATACAGTAAGCTCAGCATTTCTCTTCATTTGATTGGTCATTTTATTTTGAGCCAATTGATTTAGCTCTGAGCTGGCTCAGATGTAAAAACACACTTTTTGTGGTCTGATAATGTCTGAGCTAAAAAAAAAACACAAATATTTTTTTACAGTTCCATGATTAGCTCAGAGCTAAAAAAGAAAAACGCCATATGTTGTATTACTGGTTGAATATTTTCAGAAACGCAGGTAAGGAAGTGTAATTTCAAAAATAATTGTGAAGTATGTAATTCTAAATGAAAAACTATCAATGTCACATTCTGCCGGCTACCTAAAATTCTTTTTTTTTTTTTTGGTTTTAATTTTTAATTAACTGCTATTTTCGGCTATTTCAACAAAAAAAATTTAAATAAGAAAACCAAAAGTCAAAATGAATTACAAATGTAAAAAAAGATTTGCAATATTTTATGAAGAAAATGAATCAACACTAATTTTAGAAATTAAAATTGAAACAAAATAAAACCAAACTAAAACTGGAAAACTTTATCTTTATGGTTTCAAGGAACTATAAAAGTTTCAAGTTATTATGCAATGGTACTTAGTAAGAAGTTTTTGAATTTCTTACAACTTTTTTTTTTATTTCAAACCATCTGCAGCCTTCAGTGTAAGAAGCTAAATTATATAAAAAAAAAAAAAAATAAAACAAAACTTCTAAAAGTTCTCTTAGACTGAATGATGGTAATTGACATTCCCATTCCTTGTGTTGATACATAAGTATCGTCTGCTTCGCAAATAGCAACAAAGAAAAGAGTAGGTTAAAACTTTCAAGGAACATTTTCTGTGATTTTTTCCTGGGTTTGAGTATTGCATGTTTGAGGCCAAATACACCAAATATGTAGTTTTGTGTCTATTGTTCAAAGTTTTTTTTTCTTCGACTTGTTAGTTGCATTGCTTAAGCGCTTTTATTTTGGTTCGATGAACTTTTATATGCCACACATTTATGTATAGAGTTCAATCAACACACAAAATTGGTGTCAAAGATTTATTTATAGAAGGCAATAGACATAGACTAGACATGACTTAGTAAAATTATTTGAAGAAACAACAATTGAGTTTCTGCAATTACATTTTTCATCTCAAGTTTTATATTTCATTGTAAACCTGAGTAATACATGTAAGTTTGAGATAGATAGAACCTTTAGCTTTTTGTTGACAGGAATGAAGAAAGTTAGATGAAATTAAATATGTATGAAATATTTTACAAGAGAAAACTTATGAGTATAATATTTAAACGAATGTGAATTTAAGAGACGGATTGAAAATTGGAAGGAATTGTAGTTGAGTATTTTGAATTAAAAAAATAATTCAAAACGGTTTTTTTTTTTTGAATGGGTTTTCCAATAAGAGGTGTTATTTTGATATTCAATCAAAATAAAAAAAAAATTCAGAAAAATGGCATTTTTGGAGATAAAAGGTATGCCGTTAATAATGGAATACAACATCAGCCAAATGGCCGCCAAGACCACGCTTACAGGACCATTTCCTTTTCATGAAATTTTCCATAACCAAATCGCAAAGTGGCTGCCCTATGTCCTCGATAGCCTCACGAATTTCATCTTTGAGGTCTTGAATCGACGCTGGGCTGTTGGCGTAGACCTTATCTTTCACGTGACCCCAAAGGAAGAAGTCGCAAGGTGTTAAATCACAAGATCTCGGTGGCCAATTGTGATCACCTCTTCGAGAGATAACACGGTCCGGAAACTTTTCCCGTAAAAGATCGATGGTTTCATTGCTTGTGTGGCACGTAGCGCCGTCTTGTTGAAAGTAAACGTTATCCAGATCAATACCATCCAATTCAGACCATAAAAAATCATTAATCATCTCTCTAAAGCGCAATCCATTGACCGTAACTGTTGCTCCAGCCTCATTTTCGAAAAAGTAAGGTCCAATGACCCCGCGGGACCATAAACCGCACCAAACAGTCACGCGTTGAGGATGGAGAGGCTTTTCAACAATAACTCTTGGGTTTTTCGAGCCCCAGATGCGACAGTTTTGCTTGTTGACGTAGCCTCCGAGGTGGAAATAGGCCTCATCAGTCAAGATGATTTTTCGATGAAATTCCGGTTCATTTTCATGCATTTCAAGGACCCAATCAGCAAAGACACGACGTTGTTGATGATCAGCCGGCTTGAGTTCTTGTGTTAACTGAACTTTATAAGCCTTAAGACCCAAGTCTTTATGCAAAATACGGTGTAATGACGTTTGTGGAATGCCTAATTCCAAAGAACGACGAGGAATGGACAAACTGGGTTTTCTTCAACACTTTGGGCTACAGCAGTAATATTCTCAGTTGTTCTTGAGCGACGTGCACGGGTTTTATTCTTCACATCACTAACTTGTCCCAACAGCTCGAATTTGTCCACCAATTTCTATATTGCGGTCCGACAAGGTGCTTCACGACGACCCAAAAATGTTTTAGTTTTACGAACCGTCTCTGCCAAATTTTCACCATTTTTATAGTGAATTTTAATAATTTCAATGCGTTGTTGAAGAGTGTATCGTTCCATTTTTATTAATAGCGTAGTTTCTACTTGTCAAATGTCAAAAAATGACAGCTTCAAAAGTGACAGCTACCGAAATAGCGGGCGATTCAAAATAACACCCTTTTTTTCCCCATGACTTTTATGGAGTATATTAAAGGAGGCATTGATCAACTTTAAGCTTGAAGTTTTTAAGAACAATAAGTTGCGTGATGTTGTGAGTTTTTGGCGTACTTTTCAAAATAAAAATTCTTTAAAAAAAATGATGTTTTGTTTTTGTATTGAGTAGCTATTCAGTGTTGAAAAAGCACTGCTATTATGTATGAGAATGCTTCCATATGGCATATATTTTAAAACAAAAATGACAAATCAATGTCAAGAACAAAAAATCAAAAAAACGATATGAGGAAACGTGATCTTTGAGATGAATTGTTTTCATCAGCACGTGTGCCATAAGTCAATGACAGAATGTGATTTCAAACTCTTAGTTCGGTGATGTCTTACCCTTTTAATTCTCTCCCACGTATGGATAGCTACAATATTATTTTCTTAACATTAATTACAACTCATATATATGTACATACATGCCTCATTATAACCATAAATCACTCTTGCAAATTCATAATACGAACACCCACCGCTAACATAATTGCGTGGAAGTATGCGCTGGAGAAGGGGTATTTGACAACCCAGTTATTTGGTTTTTAATGTGTTGTTTTTCTCAACCCGGATGCCTTGATTCATTTTTCAAGATGTAATCAAATCACCGCAAGACATAATGTGACAAGTGTCATATTTAACATAACACTGGTAAAATTATCAAGAACCTATGGATTAATCATTCTAAAAAAGATACCATTCTGTGTTGAGGAAATGCAAAAATATGAAACAATGATTAACGCAAACACGCAACATGTGAGTTGTTTGACGTTGAATTATATTTCTTCAATACAACTAATGTACATCTGTGCTAATGGGATTTTCATTTATGTTTTTCTGACGCGCAGCACCGTATCAGACAAATTACAGATCTATCAGTAGTTGTATGAAGTTTTGCCACATTTACATTTCTACACTCATAAAATAAAATAATAAAAATTCAATGTTATTGCATGTATTTGTATTTTGAAAAAAAAAATATAGTAGAATATCATTTTTTGTTAAATTTTTTTCCATTTTTTGTATTTGAAAAACTAAATACACAATACTTTTTCAAATGATGAGTACAACCTGGTGACAAGTTTTGAACTACATAAGTAGAGCCAGTAATGATATATGCGGAAAAAAATGATGGAACAATTCCCAAAAAGTGTGTTGATCATGTATATTCGTTATTCGAACTTTTTGAGAAAAAGTAAAAATGCAGGATTGTTACAATCACGTATAACATAACATACACCAAGTTTAATCGAAATCATTAGAGCTGTTTTCGAGAAAAATCCAATAACTCGAAACCGTTATATGGGAGGTATTCGTTCTAATCGAGATATTCAAAAACAAAAAAATCAAACCTTAGAAATTACAAAAAAGTAATCTGTACCAAATTTCATACAAATCCGTCAACCCGTTTAGGATGTGGCTCTCTGTACAGATGGACTCACAGACGAATAGACACTAAAATGCACGATTGGGTCGCACGTACTTGCTCTTGAAGATAAAGTTACTATTTATGCTAAGCCCTTTTAATTAAAAATTTGTAAATGCAGTTTTAGAAAAAAAAAAACAATTAAAAAAGCATAAAATTCGGTTTTCAAATGACTAAAACCGCTTCTTAAATGAATTTAACCTCAAAACAAAGTACGCAATTTGATTTCTTCTATAATCATACATTTTTAGAAAAAAAATTTTGAAAATCGTTAGAGCCGTTTTCTAAAAATACTATTTTTTCTGTATAAAATTTTGCAAGGACTTTTATAAAAAAAAAATTGTTACGCCATTTTTAAGATATTATTTATCAACATCTAAAAACTAAATTTTGAAAAAAAAATATTGAATAGTTTTCAAAAAAATGAAACTCTTGTTAAAAATCCAAAAAATAATTTTCGAAATTTTTTTTACTAAATATTATTACGGCAACTTGAAAGCATCCATGTAATAAAAATGGTTGAAATTGATTGAGTCATGAAGGAGAAAATCAGAATTGAAAAAAAACTGTTCTATAGCAGGTACCGTTAATAACGGTTTTTGAAAAAAATGGTTCTCATTTAAAGATAGACCTTACCCAAAGAAATAACCATGATTTTTTTAATCAAAATCATAGGCACCATTTTTGAGAAAAATGAGATTTTCTAAAACCGGTATGTGACAGGTACCGTTATTTGGGGTCCAAAAAAAAAATTCAAAAAAATGTCTGGGGATATTTTTCAAAAAACGCCACATACCAAGTTTGAAGTAAATCGACCCATCCGTTTAGGCTGTGGTCTCTAATACATACAGACAGACAGACAGACAGAATTGTCGGACCCACTTTTTTCTCTATCATCGTAATGTCATGTTTGATTGTTATCTCAACTTTTTTTTGGTACGCATGCATAACTTGATATATGGTTCCCATATCGCAAGTAAAAAGCACTTTTTTTGGACTTCTCCATCATCGTAATGTTGGTTTTGATTAAAACCTCGATTTTTTTTTTTGACACGAAACCAATACTTGCCCTATAGAGCAAGTAAAAATGATAATAATCATCATTTCTATTTAATTAAAAGTTGTCCGAATGAATATGTCTGACTGTAGTTTCAATGACAAAATATAAAATTTTTATTCATCAAAGGTGCAGATGGCGCTACAAATGGTCTGTCCGCTATGTCATGGAATTGGTTTCTTGTTACAAAAATAATTTTCTGGATGAATAAATTTAATTAAAGTGGTAATTGAAATAATTTGATATTATAAGGAACGTACATCAATAACTCGTCATTCCGGGAACGCCTGTTTTGGGATAAATAAAGATTAAAATTATATTTTTTTTTTCAATATTATGATATAAATTGAGACCACTACAACAAACCCTCAAAAATATTTCGTTTGATTTTGTTAGAAAGAAAATAAACGATGATAATTGTCAAAACGTCATTTTCCTGAACGTCATATCCAGTACCGCTTTTAGACTAATGAATGAGTTATAAAGTATTAATATCTAAGCGATTTTTTTAATTTATTTAGGAACTTAATTTAATTGAATACTAAAAACTAATACTGATTTTGGAATTTATCCATTTTTTTCAATAAATCGACACTCAAAATTCAATATTTTGCGATAAATTAAAAAATAAATAATTTTGAGCTCTTCTCAAAATGGCTTTCTAGAAAGGATTCAGCGTTTGCACCAATCCAAAGTTAATTTTTTAGGAGTGCAAAAATCTCAAAATTTCTTTATATTTTTCTCTTTCATATACAGTTTCGTACAACTCGAATCTCTTTTTCAGTAAACTTCAAACAAAAAAGAATCAAGAAATTCTTTATTCGTTTCTACTGCATTTGAATACCTTCTTCTTGTTCTAAAGATTAAAATTGCGAAACTTAATTAAACTCCAAATATTTTTAAAATAACGGAGAAGTAGCAAAAAGAGCTTACATTACTTGAGCTTAATAAAGGGATGCAATTCTTTTCTTTCAACAATCCAATTTGAATAAATATGTGAGCAAAGCAACTCTTTTGGAAACCAAAAATAACTGTTTTCTAATTCTTTCTGATGAGAGATGCTATACACTGCACTTTGCATATGCACATCCAAATATTATTCAGAAAAGTATTTGCATTTTCAAAACAAAAGTTTTTTTCAAACTTTAAAAACTAACAAACAAAATTGGAAAATATAGGAGTTACTTTACCCACACCGAAAACCGTTTTGAATGTCGAAAGAAATTAGGTAATTTCACAAACCATAGAGCACAACCACTAAACTTACACACACATATATACTGGCACTGGGACTGGGAAGTAAGTACCACACCCACTTACATTTCCTACTTACTTTTTGGGATGCAATTTTGAAATATAAAATAGGAAATAGTCACACATTTACTCCCTCGACCATCAGTCTAAGAAAATGTCTGCATTCAACATTGCATCTAACTAATACATACATATACTTATATGCATGCAATCGCATCCCATTTGGTTTTCCAAAACCCAGAAACCTAGAGAAAAGTACATTTTCAAAACTGTCTGTGAGACTTCGTACTCGCATAAATCTCTTTACTAAAGTTTGTGTGTCTTTAATATCATTTTGTTTACATATATTGCAGTTAGCCATGGATTTTCTTAAACACATAGAAAGTAAGTAGTGAAGGATTTCGAAAGATTTCCTTACAGTGTCTTCTATCTTAGGTCTCCTTCGTCTTGAGGCTATAATCTTCAAGTGATGATTCTGTCCCAGTTATCCAATGATTGGCCGACCAAATTGCTTTAAGAATCTTTTAGTCGTCTCGTCACACACCCATATATTGAGGAAGGCAAAAAGAACGAATTGGTGAAAGAAGCTTATAATAAGGAAGAGTACACAATATGGGAGATGAAAATTAATATTCAACGCTAAGCTGGGTTCTTTAGCGAACGCTGTTGCTGCGATACAAGACAAGCAAACACACGTTCAATACTAAGACAGCACAAAATATTATATAAAATATGAAAGATACATAAACGAACAAATCCACAATACAAACAAACAAAAAATTATCCTTGAAGATTAGAAAGAAGCACACTACTACTCTGCGAGAGGAAGAAATATTAAGTTAATGGTGCTGAGGAAAATAAACTTTTTTTAAAAATCCTGCATGTTTGCGTACTGAGGAAGAAAATGAGAAATAAACATCTTTGACAAATTGTGTTTAACTTGTGATGCAATTTTGTGGAATATTAAACAAATTTCGTTCGTTTGAATAATGTTCGTCTCTTTTCTCAGGACCAGAGTTCGTCGTGAAGAACTTTATTATTTTAATTTCCCATTAGATCTTCAAATATTTAAAGCTTATTAGCGCAGCAAAAATGTACCAATATTCACTGCCAAAAATTCCAAGTGAAGATATTTTAATGCAATTATCTTCATTTTGATCGAAGGAATACACACACGAAAGTCTATTGACAGATCGTTTACACATCAAAAGTTATTCAGTGTCAAATGTCAAAAATATTGTTTTTTCGCATATAACTAAATAACGGTATCAAAAAGTATTTTGACAAAACTTGTAGATTTTCTACAAAAATCGTCGTAACTTTTGTCTTCTCCGACTGGTCATTTAGAAGATATCCCAATTCAAAAAAACGTAAATTGACGAATATGTCCTTGGATAAAAATGAAAATAAATGCATTTAAAAATCTTCGCTTGGAATTTTTCTGCAAATTGGCTTTATTTTTGTAGATTTTTATGGATTATATAGATAATCTAATTGATACTTTTCAGATATCAGTAAGACCATTCTTGTGATCATTTTCAGCAAATTTGGGATTGAAATAAGTGTCCGTGTGTCAAAATCCAATTATACTGAACGATATTTATAAGTAGAACCTAGTAAATAATTAAGTGGTTTCAGAAATTAATAGAAATCGAAGAGACATTTTTTGGAAACTATGTGGGCTCGAATTTTGGCAAATTAAGTTTTTTTTTAAACTCAGCAACATGATGGTTGTAACCAAAAAATGTATGCTTTAGGGTAAAATTTCCTTAAAACTGCAAATTTCGCGTTTTTTTGCATTCCTTACAATTTTGCATCACGAAATTTTATTGGCAAACCCCAGATTCGAATTCAGCACTCCGAAAAATTTAACTTAAAAATTAAATAAAAGAGACAGCAAATCTTTCCTTGAAGGAACCTTTTTGTTCACAAATTTAATGTATTGCTACATTATTTTTGAGCTTTAGGTAAAAACTCACAATTTATGATATTTCAAGAACAAATTTGTATTTTATCTACGTGAAATTTGTGCTAGAGGGGAAATACGAACCATACACTTGAATAAATTTATATGACCCAAAGCCTTATACAAGAATTACCATGAAAACAGTCTTATGAAGTGAAATGAATTTTGCCAAAGGCAGTTCAATAGTATACAAAAGCTTTTCACGGAGCATACAGTAAACCTTATACCTTTATACCTTTACTTGATTTTATCAAGTTTGTTTTGGCTTCTTGTAAGTGTTGAAGAAGAAATTTCTGTTCAACATTAGAAAGACAAAAATATATTCATGTTAAAGATGGTATGAATACAACATATACCTTCCTGCGTAACAATGTGTTTTTTACAATGTAGGTAGGTTAGGACGACGACAACGATTTATTACAACCAAACTGCCCGAATTCATCTAAGCAATAACCTTCTTCATACTAAAATATGACTTTTTTGTATCGAAAAAAAACATTTATTCACTCGTTTTGTTGATTTGATAAAGTACAGGACAACAGTATTAATTTAGGAAGGCAATTCATCAAGCGCGGTTTTATTTTGTGATTTTTTTTTTCTCGAAGATTTGAGAGTTTTTTTTTTATGTATTGTCGATTCTGGTTGTTTTCAGGAAGATGCAAGGACCGAATGGCTTTGGAAATATTGTACACCTCACCAGTAAATAAATAAAGTATCAACCTTAAGTATTTGACTTGAAATAAAGCAAATTAAATATGAAATTAAATTAAATTATTTTTCATATCAAACTTCACATATCAAATTTCAGTTAAAATAAAAGTACAAAAAAAAGATGTCTTTTAAGAACGAATTAAAGACATAGACTGATAAAAAACTATCGTTTCTATAACAGGACTCTTTTTTTTTAGTTTGGTACACAAACTTTGTTCCAACACGCTGTTTAAACCCGTCCACAACCAAGTTTGTGATTTTGAATAAATTTGGATGGTTAGAAATATGACTGGTCACCAATTTAACAGTCTGAAGGAACGCTTTTTTGCGTTCTCCACCTGTTTCAACATAATTTTAACTTTGAAGGATGAAAACAGACTGAATTAAGCCTCTTATAGCAATCCCAAGTAACATTTTTATACTCTTATCATAACACTCTTCAAAAGTGTTAAAATAATAATTTTCAAAAGTGAAAAGTTTGCCGTTTCCTGCCTCATTTCCTGCCTCATTTCCCAAACACTAACAAACACTTCAAATATTTACTCTTGAAATTCTCATTAGACTCTACTACATCTTATTGCAATACTTAAGAATTAACCCCTTCTTATAGGAAAACCAAATTTGACAAGTAGCACCCTTATAAGAATCTTACTGCTAGTAGGTACTTTTAATCTGCATGGTTGTCAAATGTTCTAATCTAACATTCTTTTAACCAGAAAAGAGAGAATAAGTATATTTAAATGTAATTCTTATAAGTATTAGGTATAGTATCGAAGCAAAAAATAGACGCCATGCTCAGTTCCAAAAAAAAAGATAGCTCTGGTTTTTAGGGTTACCAGGTGAAAAAATATGAATCACCCCTACTTATAAAATTTCTTAATTGATTAAACAAAAAACATGAGAATTCAAATATTTCTCTCAAAATTATTTGTTTTTTGTTAATACTCTTGAAAATCATTCTTGAAACACTCTTGAAGAGTGTTATAAGTATAATAATGGCACTTGGGTCGCCTCGTTTCCCACTCTGTTTTCCGCCTGGTTTCCCACCTGTTTTCCTACCTGGTTTCTCGACTGTTTTCCCGCCTGGTTTCCCGCCTGATTTGCTCCTCGTTTCCCACCTGTTTTCCGCCTCGTTTCCAGCCTCATTTCCCGCCTGTTTTCACGCCTGGTTTCTCGCCTAGTTTCCCGCCAACTTTCCAGCCAAGTTTCCCGCCTCGTTTCCCCCCTCCCCCCCCTGGTTTGGTTTTTTGGAATAATGGAAATACAATCAGATCAATGACTTAGTGTTCACCTCGACTGATTTTTGTTAAAGAATAATTGCTGAAAAAGCATCAAACACTTGAGGGCTTAACGCAAATAGACCACTGTAGAATGATATTAAGGAATTTATCAACACTTATAAGACGTGTTACATAGTTAACATGGCGAAGATTAAATTGATGAAATTTAAAAAATTTTATATTTTATTTCTTTCAACTTCTGTTTTTTTTTTTTTAACAAACTTAATGAAATTTATATAGATGACACTCTAGAGCTTGTTCATTCCAAATTCATAAAATAATTTAAAAATTCAAGATGGCTGCCACAAATTGACGGATCAAAACCAAATATAAAAAGTGGGATCTGCGCAATTTCTGTTGGCCTTAGAGAAAAAATTATAAAGCTCAAGAAAAATTAAAAAATGCCATTTTACATCATATAGCTTTTTTTTAATTCTGCTTGGAAATATCTGCTAAAACATGTTAATTGCAGGAATAAATCCGAGTTATTTTGATTCCTCGTTCAGATTTGAAACTAGAAACGCTAAAAGCATTGTTTTTGAGATACAGGATGTTAAAAATCACAAATAATCGTATCTGAGTCGATTTTTTGTAAATCAAAGCTCAAATTATTATTGATACCTGAAAAAAATAAACATGAAACCTTTAATAATGTGTTTAGTACTAAACTTTTATAGTTTGTACCACAATAAGGTCTACGTCACGCCCCTTTAAGGGCGTTAAATTCACTTTTTGTTATATAAATGAAGTATGTTTTTAATACTATTGTATGAAATTTAATGTAAAAGAATTATATGGGTGACTGATTATATTATATCAGATATAAAGGGTGAATAATTTCATAAAGGACACGCCCCCTGGGGGTGTTAATAATTATTTTTCTTAAGAATATTTTATGTTTTAACTCAAATTTGATGATTTAATAAGTTCATAGGATTTTGTGAACGCTGATTTCACTGTGGTGAGAAAAGTGGAAAATTGAAAACCAGACACGCCCCCAAGAAGCGTTTAAGCTTGTTTTTGAATCTAATTGGGAATCATTAGTTGTATTATGATTTAATTTCGAGAAAAATGAATTAAAACGTTCAATTTTATTACAAAAAATAATATTCACAACGCCACGGGGTGTTTCCTCTATGAAATTATTCATAATTTGTATACTATTTAAAATAACATCAAAATTTCCAGTTTAAATGCCAAGTGCTTAAATCTTACTAAAATTTTAATAAAATTTTCTTCACGGAATCAAGAAGGTTTCTCTATGGAAATATCTTATTATTCACTTATTTTAATAAGATTTCTAAGTAATCCAGCTTAATAAGGCCGTCTTCTTGTTTTTCGGTGGTAGATTTTTCTTTGTGCATAAATTAGTGATTGGTACCTCATTTTAAAAATTAACTCAAAATCTTATTTTATGAATATTTTTCTGGTTTTTATATTTTTCAATTCTACCCTTTCTCCATTCTTGGGATAACAATCGGTTTCGGTAATCATTGAGGCAAACCAAATATCATCAAAGAAATAAATAAACATATTATGTTCTGTAATTCCATCCCACATTTCCACCGAATTCCCATATAATTTTAGACCATCTGCTAAGCCTACACAATAATATAATCAAACTAATGTTCCTAATTCAACTCCTTCGCATTGCTGAAGTGTGTTCATTTGGGTTTTTTAATTTTCACCTATAGGTACGAAATATAATTTAATTCATAACCTTTCAGCTCATCCTGCTGGATTATACCATAAGGCATAACGTGTATCTATTCCATTAACCCTTTTTTCGATTATACGCTCTGTGTGTGTAGATAGTTGAATAAAAGGGAATGAATCGTTTTTCTATATGAAACAAAAAAAAAAAAACTGAGATACAACCTACAACATAGCAGGAAAAACCCAAATTTTTCGTCCTTCTTAAAACCATTATACAATTCTCCCTACCGTACCTTTTATTTCCCACATATCTGCTTACTACACCTACTTTTGTTTCAAAGGCACACATTTATTTAATGCGTAAAGGAACAAATTCTTTGGCAAAAGGCACTATGAAAGCCTGTAACACACACACATTGTTGAAACATGAATTCAGTCAGTTAATTAAAACATCTACTTCAAGGATATGACACATTTGCACCCTCCTATACCCTACTCTACCCTCTAGTCTGCCTAAGGAAAGAAATACCAACAACAAAAAAACAAAGCCAAAGTGTGAGAAAGCAATCAAAAATTAATTTCTGTTACACTTTTACCCCTACGCATTGAATACAGACTCACTTGACACACACGCACATATGAATACACGTGGCAACCTCTAATTGAAATATAGGTTCTTATTTTGAAATTGCTTATGTCAACATCCACTTAAGGTAAGAGGAAATTGCTAAGGATTTTTGTTTTTTTTTTTAACTTTATCGTCCTTTGTATACCTACACTCTATGATGAACATAATAGGTCTTCCTCTAAGATTGAAAGACAGGTATTTCATGAATTTAATTTGACTATAATTTCCATATAATGCATTTATGTATGTATATGTGCTTTTAACGTAATATGTTGTGGTTTTAGGAAAATTCCTAAAATTCTTACATATTTCTTTTTCTAAGGTTTCTATTGTCTGGGTGATGGGAAAATTAACATTTTAATGTATTTTATTTATTCAGCTACCCTGTCTTTCGCCTATACCATCTCCTCTCAATATTTAATGTAAAAGTTGATATAATAATAATTCAAAGAAGAAGTTTGTAATATTTTTTAATAGATACCTACAAAAATTGATAGCTTTAGAATAAATAAAAAAAGGGTTCATGTATGCGACCATAAAATTTATTTAAATTTTTGTTACTTAAGGTTGATAGGTTAAGGCAAATTAATGTAGGTACCTACTTGGGCAAAGTTTTTAATGACAGCCCTCAACTATTTTTAATTGTCATTAGATATTATTTTGCTGGGAGAGATGTTTTGAGAGTTTATATTAGTTAATTGCTATCTAAATAATGGTAATAAGAATATATTTACGCATTTTAAAGATAAGATTAAAACATTCATAAGACTTACGTAGGAAATGTAGTTTTTCCTCATTTTCCATTATGAAACGAGTGGAGATCAAAAACCGTTTCAATAAAACTCATAGAAACTTAATTGCATACGCAATAGCCTTAGTTATTAACAAATGTAAAAAATATTCATTAAAAATGTGATTAAAAATGTAATAATTTTGTTCACAATTTAAAATTATAGAAATTATGTGATAGAAAATTACTAAGAACTTTGATTTAAAACTATTATTTGTGTGAACCGAGTCATTTTGGCTATTAAACCAGAGAAGATAGAAAATTTAGTATGAAGAAGGTAAAAAAAAACTAATTGATGAATTTTTTACTTGCGATATATTTACTATACGTTATGTATATCAAGTTATGCATTCGTACAAATAAAAGTTGAGATAACATCCAAACATGATTTTTTATTTTGAATAGCCCACTATTTCGGTAGCTGTCACTTTTGAAGCTGTCATTTTTTGACATTTGACAAGTAGAAACTACGTTATTAATAAAAATGGAACGATACACGCTTCAACACCGCATTGAAATTATTAAAATTCACTATAAAAATGGTGAAAATTTGGCAGAGACGGTTCGTAAAACTAAAACATTTTTGGGTCGTCGTGAAGCACCTTGTAGGACCGCAATACAGAAATTGGTGGACAAATTCGAGCTGTTGGGACAAGTTAGTGATGTGAAGAATAAAACCCGTGCACGTCGCTCAAGAACAACTGAGAATATTGCTGTTGTAGCCCAAAGTGTTGAAGAAAACCCAGGTTTGTCCATTCCTCGTCGTTCTTTGGAATTAGGCATTCCACAAACGTCATTACACCGTATTTTGCATAAAGACTTGGGTCTTAAGGCTTATAAAGTTCAGTTAACACAAGAACTCAAGCCGGCTGATCATCAACAACGTCGTGTCTTTGCTGATTGGGTCCTTGAAATGCATGAAAATGAACCGGAATTTCATCGAAAAATCATCTTGACAGATGAGGCCCATTTCCACCTCGGAGGCTACGTTAACAAGCAAAACTGTCGCATCTGGGGCTCCGAAAAGCCAAGAGTTATTGTTGAAAAGCCTCTCCATCCTCAACGCGTGACTGTTTGGTGCGGTTTATGGTCCCGCGGGGTCATTGGACCTTACTTTTTCGAAAATGAGGCTGGAGCAACAGTAACGGTCAATGGATTGCGCTATCGAGAGATGATTAATGACTTTTTATGGCCTGAATTGGATGGTATTGATCTGGACAACGTTTACTTTCAACAAGACGGCGCTACGTGCCACACAAGCAATAAA
This sequence comes from Meliscaeva auricollis, assembly GCA_948107695.1. Lineage (NCBI taxonomy): Eukaryota > Metazoa > Arthropoda > Insecta > Diptera > Syrphidae > Meliscaeva > Meliscaeva auricollis. The sequence continues at coordinate 27,587,044 of OX403618.1, forward strand.
ACCATCCATCTTTTACGGGAAAAGTTTCCAGAGGTGATCACAATTGGCCACCGAGATCTTGTGATTTAACACCTTGCAACTTCTTCCTTTGGGGCAACGTGAAAGATAAGGTCTACGCCAACAGCCCAGCGTCGATTCAAGACCTCAAAGATGAAATTCGTGAGGCTATCGAGGACATAGGGCAGCCACTTTGCGATTTGGTTATGGAAAATTTCATGAAAAGGATATGGTCCTTTAAGCGTGGTCTTGGCTGCCATTTGGCTGATGTTGTGTTCCATTATTAACGGCATACTTTCCTCTTTATAATGAAATAAACATCCGATCATTTATCTCCAAAAATGCCTTGAATATCAAAATAACACCTCTTATTGGAAAACCCTTTATGTAAAGGAAGTACGGGCGATCCAGTCGTGCAATTTATAAGATCAGATATTTAGGAAAAAGGTTTTTAAAATATACCAATCAAAATGTATACCATAAAGTAGTAGAAATTATAAGTATATTAAGAAATTCTGAATGCTACCCATTACATTAATCAAACTAGTAGAACGTGTTGATCAGGTCAAAAAAAGGAAAAAATTGTGAGGGGTGGGGAGTCTATACACCCCCCCAGCCCTTTTCTAAAAAAAACTACTTCATATGTTAAAACAACTATTGAAAGACAATGGCAACACTTAGACAAAATCCTTAAGCTTACCTTAGAGAAAGAAACTTATTTTTTTAGTTTTGTTTTTTAAAATAAATTTTAAATAACTAAAAAACTATTGTAGCTCATTAAAATAATTAACAAATCTTAGTGTTCTAAAAAAAATATTAAATTATTATTTCTTTGAGGTTCTTGTTTCCTCGTTCGAGTACAAACTTAAACTCTACTGCTTCGAGTACAAACTTAAAGTAAGTAAATCTAAGTTGAAAGAAAAGAATCCAGTGAGGCAATGCATATCATCCATTGAAACCGATACTTATGGTTATATTATTTCGATCTGTGATCGATTGTTTATCCGATCCGGATCGTGAGAATAAAATTTGGTGATATCTACATCCGAGAGGATGTTTATCTATTGAAAGTTATTAAATTGTATAATTTTGTCCTTCCAGTATCGAAGAAAATGTAACATCCAAGTGCACCAAAGAGCCGCAACCGTAAACAAACAATTATTATTCTCATGTAAATGTTAAATCTTACACATAAATCTGTGTAATTATATTGATTTAGCAAGTTTAGTTTTAAGTCAAATGAAACAGAACATCAATTAAAAATGTTCTCTTTGCAAACAAAATTGCATCAATTAGCAGCAGTATACACTTCTAATCACTTGACCTATTTTTTGTTGTTTAACCACCACTTTTGCATTCGTCCTCGGCCTTAACCGAGGTAGAACGACAAGGACAGCGATGGCAGCAAACATGTACAGAATAACAAAACTTTAAGGACAAGACAGGTCAATTGATTCAGGCCTTAGAAATCTTCTATGATGTATTCTGAAGCAAACAAAAAAAGTTGCAATTATGGTGAGGAATTGCTAAAGTGTCCTTAAGATCTTCCCTAGCACCAAACGATTGCACCCAACCCTTCAATAAACACACGTCCTATAATGGGAGCAATACTGAATATATTTTTCTATTCCAAGTCCTTATCGATGACGATGCAGAAGATACGTTATTCAGGCGACATGTGTTTGGATAAAATAAATGCATTGGAAGTCGTTAGAAGGTGGCTAAATGTTGTAGACTTTGCCAACAACAACTTAAGGAATTTATGGGTGCATATGCATATTCTGCATATTTTGTAAGGCTTTTATCACACTACGTACTCGTTTTGAAAACACAGTGATTTAAAACATTTAAAACAATGTATTAAAAGTACTTTCCCTCATGGCTGAAAATTCAATACCACCAGTGGATTCGATTCCTCTATTCAAGGTTAACTTCAACAGTATGACTGTATAGGATTTTTGTAGCATATTCTTTTGACTATCATCTAACAAACATACATATTGGTTATATAGATATTTTGTTCCCAAAATGTAATTGTCCAGCGGCCATACAAATAACAGACAAGCCAGTCGAGGCACCAGAAAGATTCAATAGGCTATCTAAAAAGGATATGCAATGTATAATGCACTTTTAGTGGGCTTCAAAACTTTTTGTTAAAACTATTATTGTAACCGAAGCAAAAACAGTACTTTAGTTTCCGGATAATCGAATATTGAGTGCTTCTCCTCTGAGGGAAGGGAAGCTTATATCATGGCAAAATACCTTTGAGAGAAAATCAAATGCAGACAATAGTTTGTTAAGGATGCATTTGTAGGTATTACTATTATATCTATACTGCACTGCATGCTTCTATCCAACAACTACTCATTGAAGTAATAGCATTGAATGTAATAATAGAAACATTACAGTGCCAAAGATAAAGACTTACAATCAAAACATATGTTTGCATATTTGCACGAATTGGTTGATAGGAGTTGGTTTTTCCGGATATCCTGTGTGTTCATTCACAAAAAAAAAAAATGTTTACACAGAAAATCATAGAATCCAGAAAGATAAAGGAATAAACGACACAATGCAGTTTATATGGACTGCGGCGAAAATAATTAAACAGATAAAGGTATCTACCTTTTCAAGTTGTAGTAGGTAGTATGTGTTTGTTGATGATAGAAGTGTTTTATCTGGAGCTTAGGGAGTAGGATTAATATCCTGTTTCACATTTTCCACAGTAAAAGATTCATATTAACAAAGTTGCCAACCTTTTGAAACTACTGCAAAAAAAAAAAAAAACAGGTTGTACCATATAGCTTGCAAGAAATAAAATTGTGACGATTTTTATCTCCTTGCGTTTGATCGAAGAGAGAATTTTTCTAGCTATTAGTTCGTTAACAGATGTGGTAGACAAAGAAAAACTTTTACTTATCAGTAGGTATACACTAAAATAATCGATTATTTTACAGTGATATTTGTTTGTCCAATGATCTAATCCGAAATATTAAACCCAACTTGTTTCATTAGCCTGCAACCTTTTTTTTTTTTTGTTGAAGGAACGATAAAAGATATACCTACGAATTTTTGTTTCGGTGTGGAATTCGGTGAGTTGTAGAATTAATGGTTGACCCGGTTTTTTTTTTTAATCCTTTGCAAAAGACTAGATAACGAAATATTTTTCAAATGCTATTTTTGACCTAAAATAACTTTATTTTAAAATAAAATTCAATAATAGTTTTTCTGGCTCTAAGATAAGTTATAGGGCTGAGAGCCGTAGCTAGAAATGAATTTAAGGTAGGATAGCGGTCGTAACAGGTAGGGCAGTTGTGAAATTTTATTGTTTAGAAAACATTTTGATAAAAAGTTTTATAGAAAATCAAAATTTGTTTTTTTTTTTTTTTAAATCCAAAACATCCGATAAAAAAACAAAAATTTTCCTGGCTTTTATCTGCTCTTAATTTTTATATGTGTGTTTCTTATCATTGTAAAAAAAAATGTTTTTAACTTTTAGGCAAGGGTGATAGGCAAAAAAAGTATTACAATTAAAATCATAGAATTATTTTTAAAAAATCTTTGACAACTGTAGGAGTTGTAATATTGTAAAGGCTTAACTACAATGGCCACTTTTTGCAAAAGTACAAAAGTAAAATATTTTTTTTTTCTTAGTGGATCCATTTTCAATAAATTCATTTTCTTGCGGAAAAAAGTACGCCACTTGTTTTCGAATCCAAAATAAAATGTTTTTGACACATTTCTCAAATGTTTTCCAAGTTAAATACTCAGGAAAATGGGTTTCTAAATTTTACTATTGCACATTTTGAAAAAAACTTACCATTGTAGTTAAGATGCAAAATTTTGGATTTTTCAGAAAAAAAAATAACACAGATCAAAGAACTTAACAGTTTCTTGCAAATAAGTTTAATTTGTAAGATTTGTACGTTGAATTGAAGTCCAAAATCGAAATTTATAAATTTCAAGATATTGAAATATAAATTTAAAAAATATAGTGTTTTTAAGGTGTTTTGACGACTTTCAGATTTATTTGGTCTCTTAATCTAATTGAAAATTGATCATTGTTTGCTAGATAATTAAAAAAAAAAACACAAGTAATAATTAATAAAATCCTTTAGGTAAAAACATACAAATTTATGTTTTGTTATAAAAAAATAGGCTTATTAACTTTATTTTAATAAATTTCACAATATCTTTAATATTTATGTCAATAACCTTCGGTTATAAAAAGAAATCTAGTCGAATTAGACACAAATTGAATTCGACCAATTCAAATTTTTCTCTAATCGATTTGAATGGTTTTCAATGGTTTTTACTTCTACCGAAACAGATGATTTTTGGGCAATTGAGTAATAATGAGCAACTCTCAGAGATCTCAGAATCCTAAACTGGGTACTTAAGAAAAAGGAATGTAATTTTTGAGCCAAACTCAAACTACAACGATGTCAATGTATTAAAAAAGCACACAAAATTAAATTAAGTATAACAGTTGATTTCTTTTTTGTGGCATTAATTAAATGTTCGTTATTTTTTGGTTTGTATTCGATGCTCTACTAAATTTCTTATCACAGGTGTGCAAATTTAATTTTTAGCTGTACTGCAAAATCAAGTTAATTTTCGTAAAATTGAAATCCAAAATCAGAATTTTTATGATTTTGAAGGAAGGACATTTGACATTTTTAGGTAGGGCACTGTCCCTCAATGCTTCCCTAGCTACGGCCCTGATAGGGCTTTTTTCTAGGTGTTACCTTTGTCCTTTAATAGTTATTTTTACATGTGAAGCAATTTTTTTTTAACCACACCTCCCTCCGGCGGCGTTCGATGTCGAAAAATTGGATTAAACATCGGCTTAACATCATAAAGAACTGAAAAAAAAAAATTAGAACTACCGGATTTAACGGAATATCTCTTTCCTATGAAACGACAGGGTGAGGTACTGGACTATTATTTTTGTACTTACATAATTTTTTAAGTCTTAGATTAAGTTTGCTTGTATTTAGCTGACAGAAAATAAATTGTCTTCTAAGGATTGTGTACGATAGATATCCGCTGTGTCTCGGACAGAGATCATTCATGGGTTAGAAACCCTTAAAGAAAGTAAGGTAAGTATTAAGAAATATTAGTTCATACTATATATTCCTGGAAAATGAAAAAATAGACTATGTAGAGGACTACGTGTACTTCGGACAAACGATATCGTTTGAAAAACAAGAAGATAAAGAAATAAAGAGACGAGTAACAAATGGATGGAAACAGTTTTGGAGTTTGAACGAAATATTGAAATCGAATTTAAGCAGTGACACAAGAAAATACGTAATCTACTGGACAATTTTACCTGTTTTGACGTACAGGCTACAGACCCTGGGACTTACCTCAAATCATATGGAAAAACTAAGAAGATGTTAAACAAAAATGGAAAGAAATCTTCTAAATATACGACGAATACAAAGAATAAACAACGAAGAAATAAGAAGAAGAACAAACATAGTTGACGTAATACAACGAACGAAACAATTAAAATGGAGCTGGGCAGGACATATATCTAGAACAGAAGACCAAAGATGGACAAAAATCACAACTAAATGGACTTTATTTGACGAGAGCAGACCAAGAGGGCGACCGAAAAAGAGATGGGTGGACGATCTGAACCAATTCAACCACAAATGATGCCAAAAAACAGGACTGTATGGACAACAATGGGGGAGGCTTACGCCGGATAAAACGGAAGTGACAAAAATTGAAAAAAAGATAGAAAAAATTGAAATAAACAATATATTAAAAATTTAATATCATAAGAAAAATGAACCTAAAAACTAAGAATAATTGTTAAGATATGTAAGCCACTGTATGTTATCTACTTTTTAATTACTTAAAAAAAAAAAAATATGTGTAAAACTTTAAGAATTGGCGAATAAAAGCTTCAAATAATAATAATAATAATAACTATAAACTAGGTTACTAATGTTATGTTATAAAATAAATATCATACCATAGATCTGGTTGAAGTTCTGGTCTTGTTTTTGAAAAACTTCCGTTAGCACAAAATGTAAAGGGTCTTCAAATGGGTACTTGACAACTTTTGATTTAATTTGTGAACGCACCCTTTCACAAATCATCGAACTGCCATTGTCAATTTATTCAGTAAACTCAAATTTTTTTTACCGAAATTCGGAGTCAGTGACCGCAACTTTAAGAGCCATTTTTCATTCGTAATTCTCGCCCTAGTAGACAGACAATAATAAGTTAAAAACTTTAGTCTACATATTCGTTGTGTGACGTTGCCGTGTCAGTGAGACATCGGGTTGGTCGAATATATCTCTGCCGTTCAGGCGGCCGTAGCAAACGGTCCAAATCAGTCAATTCCACGGCCGTTCTCAAGAATTGGGTATCGCTCAGATTAAGATTATTGCAAATCCCGTTAATTCCTGACAACTAAAATGCACCCAATAATGAAAGAGAGAGTCCAAATAGCAAACACTCACTATTGGTTATCCGTGAATTAGTCGCGCTTAAATTGTTTGCACGTTTATGTTTTTTAAGCTAAGTTGGCAATACATTTTCTTAAAGCCGAAGTTCCTTGAGCTTATACTCTCTGCCATTACTGTCCTAATGATCGATTTGTATCATTAAAAAAAAAATTAAAGGATGCATCGTTCTATTTGAAATTATTAGACAACGGACTGTAGCATTTTGTTTTTTTAATTAAACAGAATGTGCTGGTGTGGTTATTGAACTTGGTTGTATGTTTTCCTACAAAAACAGCCCAAATGAGTTCTAATAAAAAACCGGCACTCATGCCACATAACCTCTATTTAATACCACCACCACACCAATCACCAATGCCAATAGCATTATAGGATCCAATAAAATATACGAGTATGTTGTATTTAGAACAACAATACGACATCACCGAATTGCTTTTCAACTGGACATAATACAATCTATCGAGGTAATGTGTCTATAAAACATGGTGAGCCATATTAGCCCATATAAGTGGTGCACAGGAATATATTCTTAAATAATAAAATATACAAAAAAAAACTTTGCCAACAGCATCATCCATGATGGTTCCAGGGGCTTTGGCGAAATACACACACACACATACGGAAGAGAAAAATGAAACTAGGAACTGCCTAGCATCAATTCTGGTTGTATATCACATTACTCTGCTGAAAGGATATTATTTAATATATTGTTATTACATTTTTATGGGTTTGTTTAGTGGCTGGAGCTTTCATGTGCATCATTGACTATTTTATACTTGTGGTTTCTATGCTCTAAGCTTGAATTTATTAGACACATGCCAATGTACTTGGGTCATGATTTTGACGATGACTTGTGGATGATTATAATATGAGAGTTGATACATTTTTGATTTGATGTCGAAAAGTTGGTAGTTAAAAGGGATTTAATAGAATATTGATGATTTAATATAATGAAAATGGGCTTTTAGTTGTGTGACTTACTTTTTTTCATTTGAGAAGATACAAAGATTTTAGAGGATTTTTCTATTGATAAAGAAAAAATGCTTACCTGAAAAGAGAAGAAACAAAAAAAAAAAATAAGATACAAATTTCTTACTTATGTAGTTATGTTTTTAGTTGTTTAGAAGTCTACTCTGATATACTCTGTTTGACTTCAAAATTGTTATGACTGATTTTAAGCAAAATTATTTATGAAATTATAGACAAAATGTAAGCCTTTTTACTTGCGATATAGGTAGGTACTATGTTTATATCAAGTTATGCATTCGTACACAAAAAAAAAGTTAAGAAACAATCAAAAAATATGACATTACGATGATAGAGAATGAGAAAAAAGTGGGTCTGACAATTCTGTCTGTTTATCGGTCTGCCTGTCTTCAAACTTGGTATGGGTTTTTTTGGAGACTATCCCCAGATATTTGTTGAATTATTTTTTTTTTTAACAAAAATAACGGTAGGTAGGTACCTGTCATATAACGGTTTTAAAAAAACTCAAAAACCGCTATTAATGGAACCGTTTTTTTAATTCTGATTTTCTCCTTCATGACTCAATCAATTTCAAACATTTTTTTTACATGAAAGCTTTTGAGTTGCCTCATAATATTTATTAAAAAGAAATCGATGTTTTTTTTCAAAATTTTTTTTTTAGATGTTGGTAATTATTATTTTAAAAATGGCGTACCAAATTCTTTTTATAAAAGTTCTTGCTAAATTTTATTTGGAAAAAAATAGTTTTTTTTTCAAAACGGCTCTAACGATTTTCAAAATTTCGTTTCTTAAAATATATCATTATAGAAAAAATAAATTTGCATACTTCGTTTTGAGGTTAAATTCATTTAATAAGCTGTTTTAGTCATTTGAAAATCGAATTTTATGTTTTTTTAATTTTTTCTAAGACTGCATTTACAAATATTAAATTAAAAAGGCTTAGCATGTAACTTTAACTTTTTCTATAAGAGCAGGTTCGTGCGATCCAGCCGTGAAACCGTGGGTTTATAAAGTTGAAGTAGGTTCAAATATAGATTTTTAAAATGTGGTGGATTTCGATATTTTTTGAAGAAGTGTACTAAAATTGTAGCAAAGTGGTATCGCTGGTGTTTCCTTTCTTCTGAAATTGAATAAAACACATGAAGCTCTGAAAAAGAATGAGGTAAAATGGGGTCACCATGTTGGGTAGCCTCTTTTTTCACCTCATTCTTCTGGAAAAGAGGCCATCATGTTTGGTAGCTTAGCTTCTTTTTTCCTAGTTCTTTTTGAGTGGTTGTTGCAATAACGACTACACCATGACGGGTTTGTTTCGTTATTTTTTATTATCAAAATAATAAATAAATATTGTGGAACGACTAGCTAACGAGGTACCAAGCCTAATGACTGAAACTGTGTGCATACATAATTAGCAGAAATGGAAGGGACGTACAATTTTCTGCCTATTTCGAGAATAAGTTGAGATGCATGTTTCTTGGAGGTTTTATCAATTCCTCGCGAAAGGCATTACCCCTGAAAGAAAATCAAGTTGCATAAGTTGGTAATAGAACCCAGACCTCCAGCGTGATATTCCACCGCATTAACCATTACATCAAGATGTAGGTTTCACAAAGGCAAATCTTATTTGGGATCTTGTTTTAATAAGTGGTTCAAGGAAGTAGTTGATTGGACAAGCTGATCAGAAACAAAGATCACGTTTAGTGAAAAGTTAATATTCCTTTATGAAGCCGAATTTAAAGACTTAAAAGCAAATTTCACTATTTCAGTCAACAAGCTGCTGATTCTGGATCAGCATTCATGGATTAAGAGGCAGGAATTGAACTTATCGGAACGTTCGGAATAAGCGTAGGAAATTTAGAACGGCAGGTAGAGATCTTCTACAATAATAATATAAATATAAAAACGTATTGCAGGGCAACAAGGATTGTACCGTGTGTAGGTACTATTAAAATAGCAAGTGAACTCATCAGCTGAAACATACTTTCATGAATTATGATAGAAATATTGGTTTTTGTACTTCTAACAGGGAGGTCCTTACAGTTAAACGCAAAAACATATAAACAAAAATTAAGAAATCTTGGAAAAAGTCAGAGAAACATTTTTTTAAGTCTCGTGTTCTTGGGTTATACAGTACCCAAACAGGCGAATGCATTATGTGAATCTATCAAAACTGACGCAAATCAATCACATGGATACGCAGCCACAATTTCTTTCTTTCTGTATCCATTCGGGAAGGATACAAATAAAAGAAATGATATGGTCGGTCAGTATCATCAGGAAAATGCTGAATGATGATGTAGGATGCGAACGAAACACAACATTGGGTTATTTTAAGGGTACAGATAAATGTGTATTTTTTTCAATCGCATATCTTGTGTCAGTATTAAGTTCATACATCTAAGTATGTACCTATCTGTACCTCTCATTTATCAACAGAAAATAAACCAAAACATGTTGGGTAAAAACTTTTCCTGTTAAATAAATATTTCTTGCAGACCAAGCTCATCAGGGAAACTACATGTTGATACCATGGAGAGGAAAACTTTTTGCTGTTCATATTTCCCAAGGCATATGTACCAACAATGTAGGTACACCTTGATTGGCTTTAACCGACTTAATAATGCAGCATAATATTGGATTCGAATCGATCCGAAAAAAATTAAGTTCATTGTATATACTTTTTCACTTCACTTGTTAAATATATTAAACAGTTTTCATGCATAAATTTTACAAAATTAATTCATGTACATATAACCCAAAGGCAAAACTTTCGCTTAGCGCTTAACACTTGTCTGAATTTTTTTAATTGTTATTTATTATTCGGGCTTAAAAACACATTACAAAAAATATGTTCCTTCTTCTGGAAATGAAATATTTTTTTGCTCAAAACATCACAAAAAAGTGTTTTTGGGAAGTTCAAAATTCGATATCTCAAAAACTTTGGATGATAGAGCAATTCTGATACTACTCGTATATACTTATGAACGCACCCTTTCACAAGTCATCGAACTGTCATTGTCAATTTATTCAGTAGACTTATTATTTTCTTCATGACAAAGTATACGGTTAAGAAACATCTGCAAATTATAAAAAAAATTCTACCGAAATTCGGAGTCTGTGACTGCGACTTCAAGAGCAGTAACTCCAATTTTCGGTCGTAATTTTCTCCTTAGTGGACAGGCAATGAGTTTAGTGCAAAAATTCGAGTCTACATATTTGTTGTGTGATGTTGCCGTTCCTGTGAGACAACGGGTTGGTCGAAGGGTCGAAAATATCGCTGTCGTTCAGGCGTCCGTAAACGACCCAAAACAGTTAATTCCAAGGCGTTATGGAGTATGGACATTATGGAGTATTTTGAGTAAGGAACTGGTTTACAGCCGATGGATTATTTGAAGCGACGTTCGTTCTCCGATTGGGCTCTGGAGAAGATTCGCCAAGATGACGAATTTCATCGCAAAATCCTCTTCAGTGACGAAGCTCATTTTTGGCTCAATAGGTTCGTCAATAAATAAAATATGCGTTATTGGTCTGGTCAAAATCCACATTTACTTCAAGAAACACCACTTCATCCACAAAAAATAACTGTTTGGAGCGGTTTGCACGCCGGCCGGCGGCGTTATTGGGCCATATTTTTTTGGTCAACGATAACGATCGCGCCATGATAACCGATTATTTTTGGCACGAATTGGTAAGGTATGAACTTAGACGACATATGATTTCAACATTTCAACACCTAACAATCGAATTATTGAAGAGTAAGTTTGATAATCGTGTTATTTTAAGAAATGGGCCAGTCGATTGGCCGCTTCGTTCGTGCGATTTAAGGCTTCTAGGCTATTTTCTTTGTGGCTTAAGTCATTGGTTTATGCCAACAAGCCGACGACGTTTGAAGAGCATAGAGCCAACATTGAACGCGAAATAATGGCCGATTCGGCCGAAATGTGTTGCGGAGTCGTCGAAAATTGGGTCTATCGAATCGACAGCTCCAAACGTGTTCAAATGAACGATTGTACTTCAAGTCAATAGTACAGTGTTTGAAATAAATCAAAAAGTTTGCGTTTTATTTCAAAAAAAATGTTGTCAAGTCCTTATTGGAAAATCCTTTATAAGTAAAAGACATAGCAGATAGCAGTGTACGTTAAAACAAGTTTCATCAAAATCTATTAATTTTCGAAAGAGATAAAAACAAAAAATTGGCGTTTTTCACAAGATTTTTAAGGTTTTATAGAATGATCGTAACAAAAGTAGTCTTTTTATCTCCTACAACTCTTGAATTAAACTTTTTTCGATAGAAGGTCTACTTTTTATAGAAATTGTAAAAAAAAACACGATTTTTGACACCCACCCCACTTTTTCGGCCACCCACTACTTTTCCTCCAATTCATTGGTGGGCAATTTATTTCCCCCTCTTCCTAATTTTTCCCGCCATCCATATACTGGTAATATTTTATTTTTTTTTTTTTTTCAAAAAATTATTGGCGCTGTTTCAGATATCCTCTTATTTTTTTTGTATGTCTGATGAATTGTTGGAGTTATATACCTACTTTATGTTGTACAATTTTAGTGTTGTCGGATAAGTTGTTTAACTGGATTTGGTAACGAGGACCAGGAATTATGTATTTTTTAGGAATCTTTTATATAAATTAACAGAAATATTTTATCTTTATCGATAAAGGATTTATTCAAAAGTTTTAGAAGTTGAAAAGTAGAAGTTTAGAAATTGAAAAGTAGGTTAATTATCAATTTACGGGTATTGATATGTTCCTACATTAGTGTTCGTTTAAGAACTTTTCTAATCATTTCTACACCTACCTGCCTTTGGGGTCTCTTAAAGTAGCCACTTATGGAATATTCGAAGGAAAAAACTAGTAAGATGTTTTGTAGGTATGGGTCAGATGGAATGAGATTTATCCCAAATATAGTCATGTTTGGGCTCACAATGATCACGATCAGAAAACTTCTAGACATCTGAAATGAGTGCATGATTTACAAAAACATTTCAAAAAACAACATCCATACAAAGTTAAACAGGAATGTAGGTGATTGAGAACATATTGTGCTTTTTTTTGAATTTTTTTAAACTAAGTGATGGCAAATCCTAATTTGACTCTGCTATTAAACTTGCGTATGATAGAACTTAAGTTTTTAATTCTTTTTCTTATGCAACACAATAATCTATAAATCAACTTGAAATTATTACCCTTCACTTCCTTTGTAATTTCTGAATAAAACTCGACAACAACAATTTTCCAAAGGCATCAACTATCTAAACCAATTAAAATATCGATGAATATTCAAATTAAATTTATCTTTTGTCTATGACAGCGCAAGTATCTGCCTCATCATTTTATTCTAGCCAGGATCCTTTGATGTTTAACACTTTATCTGTATAAACTAGCAGTTACTCATACCACGACTTTCAAATACTCTTGAAGTGAAGAAAATGAATTTAATTGATTATACGATGGCGTCAAAGGACCTTCCTCTTTATTAATAGCGTCGTTCGCAATAAATTAACCACCCCGTTCATTTTCTATGTACCAATCTTATACTCAGGGAGAATTTTAACGACCATAAAACAGCTAAAATATATCCCCATTTCAGATTAGCGAGAGATCGAAAATTTGTCGCATTGATTTAAAACCCATTAAACTTCGTGTCCGTCGTCGTATTAAATGGACTATAAACTTCAGAAAAACTCATACATCAGATTCATATAGGATTAACTTGCGGTAGTATATAGACGATTTCAAAGCCATAAACATTAATTTTCAAATAAAATATAAAAACGATGACCATGCGGATATTAAAAGCCATACGGGATCATAGATTTTTCACCTTATAAGCTTTCTATAGCGCTTCCATTTGGAAAAAAGGATGTTAATTCTTATTTCGGTGCAATCAAAGTGACATATTCTAATGGCAAAAAATTGGAAATTTACAGTAAGCCACACTGCCAAGTAAACTTTTTGTGTCTGAGAATGGATGTCAACATTTATTGCTGCTAGAAAAGGTTTGGAATTACGAATAAACACAACAAAATCAGACACTAAACTAAATCAAACGAAAATAAAAAATAACTAAAAAAAGAGTGAAATTTATAAAGAGTAGTGTTTTTGGCAGGGAGAATCAGCAGTTCAGCAATTTATAGATTTCTGGTAAACTCCGTTTTTTTCATCTACAGACGAGCTTACTGTATAAAGTGAGGAACTTAGGGAAGGGGCGAAAATCGGGTTGTTTGTGTTTGGGTGACCCACTTAGAGTACAGACTATAAATCCTAGGAACTATTTCTCTTTTATTTGTTGAGTGCATGCTTGTTCCTTTTACAGAGAGTCCTTCTTCCTCCTCGAAGATTTGGTAAAATATTCGATTGCAGTTCAGCAGTTTGTTTTTTTCTCAAGAAACTTCTTTCCAACCTATGAAAGGTATGTTTAGTGTGGGTCCTAAAGGAAGTACTTTTGAAATTGGAAATATTATTGGAATGACTCTTAACCTCATTCTAGCTTCTTGCTGTATTTGTTCTTTTTTTTTTGTAATTGAAGAAGGTCAAGCCTTCATCAATTTACATTACTACCAAACCACCTAGAGTGAAGCATTTAATAGTCTCTTAATAGAGCACTTGCACCAACAAGTGAACGAAACAACTTCACTTTGGGTTTGTATGGCGTCACATGTCAAAAAATTGTGTTTTAAACGTTTATTTCTATTATATTTTTCTTTTATGCTTTGATATGTGTATGTGTGTATATTGTATGTCTGTTGCAATAAAAAGATATACATCATCAAGGATTTTTCTCTTCTTTTAAAGTAGGTTTGAGGACATCAATTTTAAGTATTTGCCCCTTGTGCAAAAGACGACTAGAGAGCGCGACTTAACTTAAGTAAAACGTTCACAGAAAACTATTTAAAGATAAGATTCAGTTTTAATTTTTTACTTGCGATATACGTATACTATATAGAGCAAGTTTAGGATTCCTAAAAAAATCGAACTCGAAGTATCAATTAGACATGACATTAAGATGATAGAGAATGTGAAAAATGTGTGACTCGCAATTCTGTCTGTCTGCGTATACCTCGAACTTCAGCCTATAGCCGCTGAAGCGTAATTTACGTAATTTCGAAAGTCGTTTTTTTTTTTGTTTTTGAATATCTCGTCTAGAACTAATACCTCCCATATAACGAATTTGAGTTATTGGGTTTTTCTCGAAAACGGCTCTAACGATTTTGTTAAAAATTCGTGAATGTAATATGTTCAGTAATTACAAAAAAACTGCATTTCGGAGAAACAGTGTTGCCATTTTTTTTTAAATTTTTTTGTGAATATCTCATAAGCGGTTGAAGCGATTTTGACTAAAACTTTTGCACAGATATTTAATACAACCTTAAAGAATCGAATTAAGTTTAAGAAAAATATATTTATTAATTAAAAAACTAAAAAGTTTATGTTAGTTTTATTCTTTTTACACATATTCCACTTTTCTTGTAAAAATATATAACTCAAAGAGCCAGTACGTGCGATCCAGTCGTACATTTTTTTTTTTTTTTTTTTTTGAAACATAAATATTTCGGTTTTTGATGTGCATTACACGGTTTGAGAAATTTTTCAGGTACACAAAAAAATATTTTTTTTCAGAAACGACTCCAACGATTTGCAATTTTTGTTTAAAAAATCATCTTTCTTAATCAAATCAAATAGTAGTTAAGAGATAAAAACAATTTAAGTTGAAGTTTATCATTTTGGTAATGGATTTAATTCTTTTTTGACATTTTATAAAGATTTTTGAATAAAATTATTTATTTTTAAAAACTATGTATAAAAAGCTTAAAGGGACACAGCAGCTGTGAACCAAAATGCAAGTACAAGCGACCCAGTCGTGCATTTTATTTAAATCTCTCTTTTTAACTATCAAAGTAAAGTTTTTGGTTCTGAACTGAAAGAAGATTAGGTAAATATTTCGTTTATAGTGGAAATGGCTATTTCTTATTTAAAGGGAAGGCCCGTGTTGCCACTAAACACTATTATATTCTTGAAGCTACAAAATAACATATAGGGTAGGTAGGTGTAATATGCCAGTGTAAGTAATATGCCATCTTCAAATATTTCGTGGATGTAATTTTAATCTGGTAACCTCCATTAATTACCATAGAAAATATCAACTGGCATTTTACCCCATCATAAATGGCATATACATACCCCACATATGTGGGTAAAATTTTTTGAACTTTTTAAGAAAACGAATTAATTTTTAATGACTCGGAAGCACCAAATCTGGCACCGACCTAATCTAAGAAAGATTTCATTACTTTATGTTCTGATTTGTAATACGTGCATATTGTATTTTTATTGCTTATCATACTACTCTTGTTTGATCATATGGGGCAAGGTTTAATATGACGAGCAGCGTTGACGAAATTATAAACAAATTTAACAAGACATCGATGATGATGATGAATGAATTATGTCATAATTGAAGGGTCCCAGGGGAAAAATGGCATAACTCCATTCAAACCCATTCCGCAAGAAAAACGCAATATAAAATTGTGTTTTGTTTCATACAACTTGCATATTACTAAATGAACATCTTTTTTTTTACTCTTTAAGAAAGAATAAAATTAGTTTTCTAAAAAAGATAATCTTAGAAAGTACTCAATAGATGCTAAGAAACCTCATCATCGGTTTAATTTTGACAAAAAGTGGACATGTGCCGTTTTTCCCCTGGGCGCTTTAATTAGATTTTCCACCAGTTCTTGTGCTGTCTATTCGTATGCGATAAAAATCAGAAGTAGCATGAAATACACCCTGACAAATCTTAAACTTTTTATTGCTGATATTCTTATTAAATAATACATCTGATCCTGCATCTAAAAATTAATTATCACTCCACAATCCACTACTGGTATAATGGTAGATAAATGCAGGTCAGGTAGGTATATAAAATGTTGTAAGCAAAACTTTTAAATACTGAAAAAAGTTTCTTACTTATGCCGTATGTCTGCATCCGGTTTCCCAAACCACTATCACACTTTAATTAGCCTCAACAGTGTGTTAAACTGTTAAACATGATTCCAAAATTCTAGTCCATCCATTTTGTGTGGGTGTTTATTTGTTTTTATTTACTTCTCTTTAGTATAATTAAACGTGAAATGTAAACTCGTTATAGCTATGAAATACATTGCAAGTAAATAAATCCCATTCATACACGCATTTAATGAACTCAAGCCTATGATTAGTGTTTAACAGTCTAGGACTTAGAGTTGCTTTTATTACATAGTAGACATAGCAAAAAAAAAGTTTTTTTTTCTCGTTTAGAAAATAAGTTTTTGACCTATCAGAATGAGTTTCTGCATAAAATCACTTTCAATATTAAAATAACATTAAATCCCAACGGATGAATTAGACAAATGAATCAAATGCTGATCGAAATGTTCCTTTATAAATATTTATGTGTGATACCTTTTCGGTATTGACATTTCAGTGTTTATAGAACTTTCCACTTACATGTACATTTGTAATCAAGAGATATTACTATAATATACAGGGTGCCCCACAGTCACCGCAGCAGACGAAAACCTTGGATCATTCTAAGCGGCAATTTTCTCGTTTTCGGTTCTAATGATTTTGGCTCTTTTATTCAATCGCGAGTTTATAAGTGATTAGTTTGAATAACAATTATTTTTGTGCGAATAACGTCTTTATAGCAATTGTTTATCAAATGAAATCTCTCTTTACCCAAAACACCACAAAAACAGTGTTTTTTTGTTCAAAACTCAAAAATTCAATATCTCAAAAATTTTGCATGGTAGAACAATTTTGATATATGTATATTCGAGTTCAGAGTGTCAAAATCTTTTGCAAAAGTTTTATTTTGGATTTACTGTCGTGCGTCGGTCGAAAATCGAAACGTATCGAAAAATTGATCTTAAAAAAGCATTTTTTTTTTTGTTTTTAACAATGTATTTTTCCAATAACTTTATGGTTTTTTTACTTAGTCTTAAAAAGGAGGATCCATCTCAAAATTTTCAAAAATCTAAATTTTCTTGTCATTTTTTTTTTTAATTGAAAGGCTATTTTTTTTTTAACATATATTCGTAAAAAAAACACAACAATTAATATTTTGCTGAAAAGATATTTGTTTATACATATGTAAAAAATATATTAATCACCCCTATTACCGATTAGTTTGTACTAAAACGACGTGAAATCTAAACGCTCTAGAAGCGACAATTAGTGTTTTAGTACAAATTTGACATCTTTATTCTCTTTGCTTTTCACTTGTCTTCCCATCTTGCTGTGAAATGTTTTACTAAACCGTCAATTGTGGCCTCTAGATCCAGTCGTTTTCTTGTCGTTTTAGTACAAACGACATCGGTAATAGGGGTGAATGTATATTGAAACTAAGAGCCTTTTCACACCAACCAGATTTCGCAACAAAATTACGAAACCTTTTTGAACTGTTCACACCTAACATAAACTAGATTTTATTTGACATTTTCCTTTGTCACGCTGCTTCACAATATTTTTGAGGTTATATAAAAAAATATCAAAACGAATAGTTGTAGATCTGTTTACCACTTTCAACTCTTGCATTGAACTCTTTTCGCTACGAAGTCTACTTAAGATAGAAATCGTTAAAAAAACACGATTTTCGACACCCACCCCACTTTTTCGTATACCCAACTACTTTCCCCCAATCTGTTTGTGGGCAATTTATTTTTCACATTTCATATACCATTTAACATAGTTTTTGCCATCATCAATATCTTGCTTTTCGACTAAGAATGACCTCAGGAACCCATAGTTTTCGTCTGCGGCGGTGACTGTGGGACATACTGTATGTATATAAAATGTCGCAACATTTCTTCCTCGAACTATTGCATGCTAAAATTTAGTAGCAATAATATAAATAAAATGCACGACTGGATCGCACGAACTTGCTTATGTAGTCCAAAGCTATTATATTTATTAACTTAGCATGGAAATTTTATCTTTTGGTTATCTGATGTGTGTAGGTTTTAAGACAAATAAGCAAAAATAAATATTTATTTTTAAACGGAAACACTTTTTGAATATTTTTTTTTTTGAAAAATTATTTTTTTTTTCGATATTGGGTCAGTGAATTTTTTTCCAAATTTAGTTTTTAGATCTTGATGAATAATATCTTAAAAATGGCATACCAAATTTTTTTTTTTTGACAAATCGTTAGAAAAATTTTTTATAAAAAAAATATTGTATTAACAACCGGCTGGATAGATTTTTATGAAAAAAAATTCTAAATTAAAAAATTCAATATTATCGCTATTGAAGAAATCATATCAAAAAGTTTAATCAAAATCGTTAAAGCCGTTTTCTATAAAACTCGAATAACTCAAAAATGTTGTATGGGAGGTACCCGTTCTAGATGAAAAATTGGAAAAATAAAATGCTTAATAAAAATCTACATAAAAATCATCTATACAAAATTTGAAGACAATCCGTTCACGCGTTTGGCCCGTGGAAATGTGTACAGATGGACGCACGGACGCACAGACGCACAGACCGACGGATGGCATGACGAAAACCACTTTTTTAGCCTTCTCCGTCATCGTAATGTTGGTTTTAATTAAAACCTCAATTTTTTTTTTGTTGACACGAAACCAATACTTGCCCTGTAGAGCAAGTAAAAATATGGTTCACACTTTTCCTATATGAATGCCAAATTCTACAAAACCTGTATGATATCACCAATTTACATTATTAGAAATCCTTAAAATGCAAAAATAAAATGAACAAACATTCACACTGATGAATGATGATCATCTATATTGTTCTTATCACTCTGTCATCAGATTAGTGAAATGAGGGCTCGCTGCTATAAAAGACCCCAATCTAAAAACATTACCATCGTATTTCCTCGAGGGCGATATTATGCAAGAAGAATATAAGTAATATTCTCAATCTTTAGAGAGAGGTGGTTGAAGATTGAACGTTGACGCCATTCTGTACTTTTTGACTGATGATTACTTTTTAGCACGCGAAATGCAATTTTTTTCTTATGCTTACAAACAAAGGTTTATTCATAGTTTGAAATTCTAGAGAAATTTATAAAAAAGTATCAGTGTTGTTAGGTCTTTCTTCATTCATTATATCCAAATGGCTAAAATGAGATTACGTTGTGTAGAAACAGGGACAAATTTAATGTTAATCAAAACCTGTGTTTGGAATGCTTTCCAAACTGTTGTGACTGTTTTGCTCCAATGTTGAATCCGTGATTTTGTATGGCAGTAGCATCACGTGGAAAATCATATTTACGAAATATCTAAAGGATTGTCTATCCCAATCGTATACCAAATGATGAACTTCATAGCAGAACGGGTCAAGAATCTATTGACAGTACTATACGAATACGTAAGTTCCAGTGGAACTCGTTCACACAGGCAGGTAGAGGAACGGTTCACCCGAGAAACACTGGACAGTCGAACGGGAACCTGCACTAGTGGCGAAGAATTTTAGAGAACTGCGTTATATTCCCTGAAATCATTCAGAATGTCATGTACGAGTATTATATGCCCTTAAGGGGATCCCCACGGACACAATTAGATCTGAGGATCGTAAGCAAGTAAGTAAGGAATTTCAAATGCAGTCTGCATGGTGTTGAGAATTCTGACCGCGAAGTAAAATAATTGATATTTCTAAGTCAGGAAATTACTTTAGGTCATCAAAAAGATCACTTAAAATATTTCTTTTGATGTTGAACAAAACAACATTAACAACAACTAGAAGGTACTACTATCAACTTCATGGCTAGAGTTATAGCTGTTTCACTGGGTGTCAATATTTCTCATTTTTTTTATTCTGTCAATTCCATTTCTTTGTGGTACTGATTCTTATAGTTATTGATTTTTAAATAAAATAAAACTTTTTTCCGTTGCTTAAAAGAGTTACTTTTGAGGAACGTGTCCTTTGAATTTTTTATCAAGCTTTCAATTGATACTAAATATCCTCGTTTACACTAAGGACAATATATAAACAACACCCTTTAAATATCTGACAAAGGTCGCCCCTAAGGGAAAAAGCCATCAGAAGCTATATCGGGAAGACAAAGTCGGTATTTTGAATGCCTTGCAATATGGAAACAACATTCTTTCAGATTAAAAACCAAGCAACAACGAATGCCCCACTAAATTATAGGTATTGTCGTTCTGACTGGTGATATACCTACAACGAGATTAAACTGGCTGAAGGAGGGTATTCAGTGCTAGCCATCAGGTATATCTTATCTACCACAACGATGAAATACTATCACAAACCAGAAAGTAAAGTTTCAAGTACAAAGAAGCATTACCCATGAAACTCCCTTTTATTTTCGCATTTTCTTGTAAAAAACATTATTTGGTATCTTAGCAGACTTATAGTGTTGACCCTAATTGACCTTAAACTTTTGTATTATACAAAACTTAAATTGCTAAGACTCAACCCAACATATGACATTATTTAACAATTCAAATAACTACTCCACCCCTGGTTGCATTCCGCGTAGTGAGCAAAACCTTCTTAACGTGTATTAAAGTTTCACGCTGATGTTCCTTATCAAAAGTGATTGAAAGGAAACCGATCAATCAGAAAATCAGTTGCACACAAACACACTTGAAAGGTTAGATGGATTGTATGTGCATCTAAACACATGCATACACTTCGGTACTTCACGGTTCAAACTCACACAAAATAAGTAGAAATAGAGAGAAACAATGAATCTTCGGTGCATCATCATCATCATCATTATCATTATTGTGGATCGTTGATTGGACTACGCCATGTCGGAATCCCTACACTGAATAAAAGGATAATCAATTCTGTGCTCATTCTGATGGGATTAATTTGGAGCATTCAGCGTACATAATCTGACATTTCTGCTTGTCTCTTCTCCGCACTCCCTTCTGTGTGAATTAATTTTCATTCAAGGATTTATGCAACTTACGTTGTGTATTTTTTTTTTTTCTTCTCTTTTTTTTTGTACCGACGTATTTAATTTTTGTTGTCTGTTCCTCATTACAATTTGCACATCTCTGTCATTTTATCATTTTCAATTCCAGTATACCTACCAGGAATCTCCGACTATTGATAGAAATAACCGACATGATTTCTTAGTCCTTACGGAATACACCCTATGAAATGATTTTCTTTTTTCAAGGATACCACCAAAAGAACGCTGCTGTTGAGAGAAAAGCTGTTCTGGCTTATAGGTACTTCGTACTTCCTGCTAAGTATGAGTTTGGTTGCTTTGCGTAATGAATGGCAAAATTTGATTTAACTTTGATCAATGTTGTGAAGATTTTTCATCTGTTGGTGTCGTTTTTGGGAAGAGATAAAAGAGTGGAGGTGTAAATTTTGTGTGAATAAAAAGGAGGTAGAGTTTTATGTGGAGGATACCCGAGTAATTTTCATACAAAATGCCTAAATACTGAGAAATTGAATTCCTTTATTCTTGAGGAGGAGGAGGGATAAAATTTGGCACAATTCTTGTCACGTCTTATGGCAAATAACGGAATTAATGAGTCTTGTCGTTTTCATTAAATTTCGTCAGGCATACTCAAGAGCTTGTTTCTATCATACTCTGTCACATTTGAATTAATACTCGCACACACTCATACATTGGTACTAATTATGAATTTAATACACTTTAACTTTTAACAATTATTTTTCTCGTTATTTTCTTCTATAATAAATTATAATTAGTAAACATCTGTCTTGAAAATTGAAAGATTTCCTTTTTTATTGAAAAATAATCAAACCCGATATAGCTGGTGTGCGAAAAAAATACCACAAGCAATTAATAATTATGTTTTAATTGCTTTTGGTGATTGACATGACGTGCACTGTGTGCTTAAGGAACATGATTCAAGAATATGTGGTTAAATTTTAATTAAATACATTCAATTATGAGGGAGTAAGGAGGTTTGTGGATGGGTATGGTATTTGTTTTGAAATTTCAAGTTAAGCTCTTATACCTGGTATAAATGCATTGATCTTTTGTTTAAATTCTAATTGAATTAGAGTTAAATTAATTAGGGAATTTATTCAATTTTGATGTATGCTGTATTTTCCTTTAATCGGCAGTTTGATATTGTTTGTGTAATACGTTGCGGATTCTACTGTACTGCAGATAGCATTTCCAAACAAAAACAACTATCGAAATAAGGTATGGAGAAAAATGGAGGCGGAACAAGACAGCATGCTTAAAGGCGCTAATAAAAATGCTGTGACTCCAAATGCATCGGATAAACAAGAAACACATCTCGACCTGTGACGTCAGTGGTCTAAAGTGGTGGAGTGCGTAGTGCACACGACTTCTAAAGACTGAGCTAAGATCTGATAGCGTATGGGTTCGATTCCTATGGTGTGCATAGAAAGTTTTTCATAATAAAATTGGATTAAAGCTCAGCACCACAAAAAGGAGACTGATGAGTGCATAAGTGGCAAAGCACGAAATAGCTATATCTCCAGCCAAACAAGAGTGGTAACGCCTTTAAGTTGTTGTTGTAGTTCAAACATTCAATGAAATTGACGGAATAAAGAATGGTCAAGTCTAATAAGCTGACATTCTAGTACGAATAGTACAAAAATAACAATAAAAACAACTATTGTTAAGTTTAAAACAATTTCGATAAGAGAAGAAAGACGAAAATCGTGTTTTCTACAATTTCTTTTAAAAGTAGATCTCTTATTCTAAACAGACATACAACTTTTGCTTGGATAATTTTTCTGTGACAAAAACAATTTTTTTTACATTTTTATTTCTATCTTTTTGAAGTTTGATTTTGATGAAACTTAGTTAAAACGATTGGTATGTTTTTAACTCGTACAAATTTTTTTCAGCAAAAAGTTAATTTTGTGAATTTATTTTGAAAATTAGCATAATTTTCAATAAAAAAAATCTTTTGCAAAAGTTCATTTTTTTATATAGAAATAACGGTACCCGTTGATTGACAAAATAATGGTCATATTCTTGGATAAGGTCTATCTTTAAATGAAAACCATTTTTTTCAAAAACCGGTAACGGTACCTGCCATAGAACCGTTTTTTTAAATCTGATTTTCTTCTTCATGATTCAATTTTTTTTACATGAACGCTTTTAAATTGCCGCAATAATGTTTATTAAAAAAATTTCGAAAATTGATTTTTTGGAAAATAAATTAATTTTTTTTTTTTGAAAAATCGTTTTTTTTCGAAATTCAAAATTTAGTTTTTAGATGTTGATAAATAATATATTAAAAATGGCATACCAATTTTTTAAAAAAATCCTTGCAAAATTTTATATAGAAAAAATATTTTTCTTAAAAAATGGCTCAAACGATTTTCAATTTTTTTTTTTCTAAAAATGTATCATTGCAGAAGAAATCAGATTGCATACTTCGTTTTGAGGTTAAATTCATTTATGAAGTTGTTTTATTTATTTGAAAATCGAATTTTAGGCTTTTTTAATATTTTTTCTAAAACTGCATTTACAATTTCTTAATTAAAATTTTATTTATAAAAATACCCAAACATTGAACGTATGTACTTGTTCTTACAGATAAAGTTACTATTTATGCTAAGCTTTTTTAATACAAAATTTGTTAGGGGAGTTTTGGAAAAAAAATTCGATTTTCAAATAACTAACACAGCTTTTTAAATGAATTTAACCTGAAAACGAAGTATGCAATTTGATTTCCCCTTGAATGATGCATTTTTAGAAAAAACATTTTGAAAATCATTAGAGCCGTTTTTTTTTAAAACTGTTTTCCATACAAAATTTTGCAAGGATTTCTATAAGAAAAATTGGTATGCCATTTTTAAGATATTATTTATCAACATCTAAAAATTAAATTTTGAAAAAAAATATTGAGTAGTTTTTGAAAAAATGATTTTTCAAAAAAAAAATTTCAACTATTTTTTAAAAATCCAAACAAATAATTTTCGAAATTTTTTTTACTAAGAACTATTACGGCAACTTAAAAGCTTTCATCTAAAAAAAATGATTGAAATTGATAGAGTCATGAAGGAGATAATCAGAATTAAAAAAAAAACGGTTCTATGGCAGGTACCGTTAATAACGGTTTTTGAAAAAAATGGGTTTCATTTATAGATAGGCCTTACCAAAAACAATGACCATGATTTTTTTAATAAAAATCGTAGGCACCATTTTTGAGAAAAAGGAGTTTTTCTAAAACCAACGTCTGGGGATATTCTCCAAAAAATGCCACACACCAAGTTTGAAGTACATTGGCCCATCTGTTTAGGCTGTGGTCTCCGATACATACAGACAGACAGACAGACAGACAGAATTGTAGGACCCACTTTTTTCTCATTCTCTATCATCGTAATGTCATGTTTGATTGTTATCTCAACTTTTTTTTTTGTGCGAATACATAACTTGATATATGGTACCCATACCGCAAATAAAAAGTTGGTTTTGTATGTATATTAGCTTGCATTGACTTTAAATAAAGTTTGTCTAGGCAATTTTAGAAAAAAATCACATAACATAAATATAAAGTTCAATTTTAAAAGGGCTAAAATGAGGACCTCAACTGTAATATTCGATATGTTTTTTGAGATAAAAAACTGATGACGCCTTATTACATACAATTCATATTTAGAAATATAACAAAAACGAAATTATGTTTTTTAAGATTCTAAACATAAAATGGTCACTGTGGCGTATGTGTAACATTTTTTTGTATTCAGAAAACTTCGGTGGCTGGTAGAATTTTTGCTATCGCTAACTTTTTATTATGGGATTGTAGTTGATTATTTTCTAAGCTTTCGAAGAGCACATCAGTATATAAAACTTTTAATTATACGAAAAATATAGTAAATACTTTTCGATGCAAAGCACTCTGTAAAGTTTTAAAGGAAACAATATTTGTGTTAACGTTGTAGTGCCATTCTATTTATTTTTAAAACTTTCATATTACCTATATTCTGCGTAAGTTTAAACGATGAGTATAATTCATTTATTACCTGTGCTGCTTTATAATTTCCAATTTTGTAATTAACATTCATTTTCGATTTTTTTATCCTCAAGGTTTTAGCTATAGCCTATAGGTTTGAATTTTCAAATTGTATCTACAAAAGACAACGTACAAACCAAATAATGTATGCAAGTATACCTACTCTATGTTGTTATGTGAAGTCACAATATTCGAATCTATAACAACACTCATAATCGAATGGATTAATTTATCATTCCGATGCTGCTTAAATTTTCAGTGAAATTCCATGCCTGCATGCATACATACAATAATGCAATCCAAAAGAGTTTGCTTGGTTAAAATATATTGAAATAGTATCAACAAAGTCCGGCAAACTGTGAGTGTTCATTGTGCCATTGGCGTAAATTCCATAGTTCTACTGAAAAATAGTGTGAAAATATTTATAAATATATATAATTTCACATTTTACATAATTATCAACAGACCAAAGGCAAATTATGTTATAAAGTTGAAGTGAGCTTTACATTTTAATTCGCAATGAATATCAATACATAATTTTTTATTCAGATGCAAACAAGAATTGATTTTTTGTTTATCCAAAATACTTGAAATGATTAATATCGGTCAGTTATGTTGTGAGAGTGATTTCGAAAGGTATGTATGATGATAACTTACGATTTCAACAAAATATTTACCTGAGACAAACAATATAATTTTTTGAAAATATAAATATTTAAGTAAGGATTTAAAAACTTGAAAAATCAATTTTTTGTAAGGTTTTAATTAATCCGGAAAATAATATTTACTCTACGGAAAATGAACTCAATCATGTTTAATGTTAACATATTTTTGTGAATTCAAAAATACTTATAAAAAGCATATAATTTTTGTAAATAAACTCTTAAGATTTTAAGTCAAAGAATGAATTGTGGTTTCCTAAAAAAAATTTAAATAATGGATCGACTTTGATCATGTAGTTAGATGATATAATATTTTGGCTTATCATTGAAAATTACATTATATGGAACTCAATTATATGCGGGCGGAGACCTATCACGTTTTGTAGATCTTTTTGCATTTAAAAAATTATTATAAAATGGTGTGTACAAATTCCGTAACAGCCCCAAATCTAAAGTTGGGGGCAAAAACATTTATTTTTAACCTTCGTCAATTTCAAAAAATCTAGCTTGGCCAAATTTTAGATATTATTACTGTTTTGGAAAAAAGACATTTGCACCTTTTCAAAAACATGTGGTATAGTTAAACCACCTAGGCTACATAAACTGAACAATTTCAAAAATTCCTTTTTTTTCGTCATTTAACCAACTTTGACATACATTTTGTATGTTTTTTGAATGACATTCTGTTTTAGAAATATATATTTTAAGATAATATTTATTTCTTAACCAAACAAGAAGTTTTTTCGATACAGAAATGAAGTACCGAAAAAAAATGTAAGTTTGAATTAACTCATCAATTGAATTGAATTTTGTAGAGCTTGTTGCACTGATTATAAAACCTTTTTTTTTAAATCCCTTTAATTTCACCCCTAAAATCTGGACTAACGACCAAAAACTATTTTCGTCAAATATTCACCAAATTTGGATTTCTACTGTTTTAAAATGGAGGCATTTAGAACTTTTCAACAATGTAAGAAAACTTGTGGTTTAGTTAAAACCAAATTCTTTGGTGCCTAAACGTTCGAATTTGGTTGAAATTGTAATTTTTTTTTTTCTTATTAAATTTTCAACCGATTTTTATAAAAAATATCTCGTTTGGTTTGAAAATAATTATTATTTTTAAAACAGCACGTTATTTTTTTAAACATATTCTTTAAACTGATGTCGAAGTTCAGTAAACGACAAAAGAAATGAAATGGAATAGTAAATAAATATGGAAGGGGAAACATAAATTTTTTGTAGGTGGTAAAAAGATCTACACTTTTGTCCATATAATTTTCTATACAACCTCAAAAATACCAAAAACTAATTTTTATCTTTTTCAAAAATGTGTAGTTAGAATTTGATGTAATTTGGTTTTAACGTACATTGATATATTTTTTGTTTGTACAATTTTTTTTCAGAAAAATATTAATTTTTGTGGTGACAAATTTACTATGACAAAATAATCAATTTTCAATCAAAATAGTTGACGATCAAATTTTTGATTTTTGAAAATTTTGAGATGGCTTCTTTTTTTTGAAATTTGCTTTTTTAAGACTAAGTAAGAAAAATATGCAGTTATTGTAAGAAACACTGTCAAAAATATTGAAAAAAACATAAAACGCATATTAATGATCGATTTTTCCGTAAATGACAGTAATATCAGCCAGTAAAGAGTGGCCACCAAACTAAACTTTTGCAAAAGATTT
Source organism: Meliscaeva auricollis (assembly GCA_948107695.1). Lineage (NCBI taxonomy): Eukaryota > Metazoa > Arthropoda > Insecta > Diptera > Syrphidae > Meliscaeva > Meliscaeva auricollis. The sequence continues at coordinate 27,614,834 of OX403618.1, forward strand.
TGATTCTTTCAACTCGAATCAATTATCATAAATAATTTATTTTAGATATCGAATATTGGCTTCACAAAAACACTGTTTTTGTGATGTTTTTGGTAAAGAGAAACAAGACCAATTTTTTGGCAAAACTTTCTATGCGCTTTAATCTACTCTGAATTTGTTTAAAGTATGTAAATTCAATTATTCGGGCTTATAAAACAATGCAAAAAACATGTTCTTGTTTATTAAAATGGAGTCTCTCATCACAAGAACAGTGTTTTTTGAAAGTTTAAAATTCGATAACTCAAAAACTTTGCATGGTAGCGAAATTCTTTTACTAGATAAGAGTTATAAGACTCAAAATCCTTTGCGAAAAGAATGCATCTCAAAATTTCCAAGAATCAAAATTTTTTTCGTCAACTTATTTTTATTGAAAATTAGGCTTTTTTTCAATTCGTTACAATAGATTCTAACACAAAAAATTATATTTTTCAGCAAAAATTGTATAATTAAAAAATATATCAATGTACGTTAAAATATTTTTGAAAAAAAATATAAATTAAAAAAACAAGAAAAATAGTTTTTTGCATTTTTCACAATACTTTTGAGGTTATATAGAAAAATTATTTGAATAAAAGTTGTCGATAGTTTAACCACACACAACTCTTGCAATGATCTTTTTTTCGTTACGAGGTCTACTTCAGATAGAAATTATAAAAAAAAAAATAGGTTTTTGACACCTACCCCACTTTTTCGCCCACCTACCCATTTCTCCCAATCTGTTGTTGGGCAATTTAATTTCAAAAAAACATTTTAATCCTAATTTTTCATACCATCCATATCCGGCTAATAATTTTTTTTTTTTTTTCAAAAAAATATTGGCAATGATATAACAGTGTAATTGATAGTTTTAAAAGAATTGTGTTAAAAAGCTCAATGAAAAAAAGCATTTGTAAAATTGCGTTACATTTTTTTATGTTTGGAACACCTTAAAAAAAAACGTAAGTAGGTAAATAATTGTGTTAGATATCGCAGAAAAAAAGCGTGGAAAGTCATGTAAAAGGCGGTATTTTGCACTTTTTACCACACATATCTCTGTGATCTGAACAACTAAACTTAAACAACATCTATGAATACGGCCCACTGTCGTTTTCATGACCTCACTTGCATTTTCTGGTCGGTATCCGCTATCTTTCACCCCTACTCCGAGCTATTTTCTACGCTAGTCCTAAGTCTTTCTCATATTTTTTTTATTAAAATGAAATACCTAAATGTTCAAATGCCGTTCACGTTTTAACAGCCATCTTAATTGTATGCAACTATAGGACTTCCCACACAACGCCATCTGCTGACATTACCCGAACTAATATTCTATGTTCTGTTTTTTAAACAGCTTTGGTTGTAGAAAAACAAAAGTATAGGATTTTGTTTAACTCTGCGAAGTTGCCGAGCTCGGGATGAACGTGAACCTTTAAAAAATTATCGGTGAACCGTGAATCTTACAAGAAATATTCTAGTTTAAAACATTATTATGTTATGAAAGAGAACCAAAAGTGTAACAATATTAATGTAAAAGATTTCCAAGTCCCCAGATATCTACAATTTAAAATTTCCCTATGCCATTTTCCAGGAAAAGTCCAAAACTGTTTTTGTTACCTTGAAAAAAGTTGATAAAATAAGTAAGTAAACGTAATACATGTTAAAGAACTTATTTATAAAATTATTAAAAGGATTTTACTTCAAGAATAACGGATAATTAACAGTTATTTTAATATCGAAAGAAAAATCTTCCTATTGGTAGTCACTTGAGTTTAAAATTTTGAGAAAAGTTATTTCCCTTCATGATTAATGACTTTCTTAATTAAGGTATAGCAAATCAATGCCTTCTAGGTCTTGGTTTTCCATAAAAAAAAACCAACAACATCTATAAAACTTCCATCCAATTAGATTGTCTTAAATTGTCAAACATGTTCTTCTTATTTGATGCTGAGATTTGCAAATTATATAATAGAAGTTGATAAAATAATGATTAAGCACATCCGGTATGCCAATCAAATTTCCTTTTGAAAAACATTAATCTTATGTCCGCAAGGCTATCGTCATCCACACCACACCCTCCCAACAATTTTGGACACCACCAGTTCGAACACCCTATCATAGTATCACCCACATCCTGATTTTCTCTGTGTGTTTGTTCCACAATCATTATTTCATAAAAGTGTCATTTTAACATGTTTCGCATTCGCACACAAACATAATTATAATAAAGATTGAACATCATAAAGAACCATTATACGGCCAAAAACTCTATTAGCCTCATTACGCCTACTTTGCTGGTATAAAAAGGAAATAACTTGAAACTTTTCACCATTGCCGTCCCATACGATAAGCACGTATTCCCATTTTTCTCTCATTTTTGTTTAGTACCCGAATTGTTGTTGTTGTTAAATGGTTTCATTCGTTGGTATAAATTTTGTATTACAACGGTGAGTATAAAATATAGCAGCGTGCAAATTGTGTTATGCAATTTCATTCATCGGAATCATGTAATGCGTCCAATATCCCTTGCCCATATTTTCTCTATACACTCATAGAATGCGCTATGTAAATCGTAAATCGTAAATGTAACTCAACAGAGCGTGTACAAACTTTTTCATCAAAACAGGCAGTACGGAACAATAAATTACACGGCATGTCAAATTTGCAATGACGGGTAAAGTTGATGCGTCAGGAAACTCGCGTACTACTACTACTACTCCAACTGGTAAGTAAAGTGTGAAAGCGGCACACACGTAGCGAAAGAGGTCAACTTTAAAGGACAATTCCATTTAGATAGACTTAAGGCCAAGGTATTGTCACCACAGGCATCCTACAACAAAAAACTATTCTCTCTAACCCTGGCATAAAAAACTTTATACAAGTTTGTAAACATTGCGAATGCAAAAACCTGCTATTACTAACACAGAGAAACCATCATCACTTCCATACCATAGGCATATCCCAGCCTTAAAAATGTGTCAGGATCAGGAATCAGTATATCAATGGCTATGGCAGCCAGTCCATAAATTTTTTGTTTATGTAACATTCATGACAGTCAAGAGGTTCGTTTTGACAAGAAGTCATCATCCGAGTTCCGAATTTAACATGTTGCACATGAAACAAAAAAAAAAAAAAATATCAACGGCGGAAAACAAAATTGTTCTAAGTCCTTTGTAAATCCAAATCCTATGGAGTGAGAACAATTTTGCTTTCCACCTACGGTGGGTTTTATTAAGTTTTTTTCTTTTTTTATTCAATTGCTCTGACAAAGAGTTGGAAAACAATTCCAGCAAAACTTCAGATAAACTCCTCGTCAACTCAATACGCACAACAATTTTTGAAGGTAGTTTGTCCTTTTTTCGAAACATTGCTGGTTATTGTGTTATCTGTTGATGCTTACTGTTCACTTAAGATGTTAGGAAAATAATTCCAAAAGAATTTATCAAAAATTAACCACGAGTTTTTCGTTCGCCCATTTGCAAAATGTTTCATATGAAAAGTAGAAGGTATTTTGTGAGTAAACTGAATGGATACAACGCCATTTTCTTCGTTTTTTAGGAGTGTTTTGAAAAGCTTGACAGTTTGAATAAACAATTTTAGTGTTTTCAGTGAAATTCAATTCTTGATTTAAAATTAAAAGAAAAAGGAGTAGATCTACATACATTCCTTAACAGTCTTGAAAAGGCTAAAATTGGTTTGCTTAGATACCAAGGCCTATCCAGACCTGCAATAGCTGATAAAATTGACCGAAATTTGTAGTTTATTCTTTCTTGAAAAAAAAAATATTTGCACAGGAAAAAACATGATGGGAGGTAGGAAAACTGCAGCTGAGAGACGAGAAATTTTAAGGTGTGCATCATATTCCTCTAATTCTGTGGTAAATATAAAACAACAATTTAGCATTAACGCAAGTCATTCAACAGTTTTAAGAGTAACCAAAAATTTTAGCCATCTGAAACGAATGAAACTTAAAAAAAAGCAGTCAAAAAAAAAAGTTAAAAAAAAAAAATGGTGTCACGTGTGTTTTCAGATGAAAAAAGGTTGATTCCGATGACCCTAATGGGTTTAACATTTATTTTCATGATTAAAAAAAAAAAAGGTTTTTAAAGCGCCATTATATAGTCGTATAGGAGGTGTTATGATATGGAGAGAAGATGGTGGAGAGCTTGAGGTCTTAACATCAAAAATTACTGCAGCTAAGGAAATTGCAGTGTAAGGGAATTTTGGAAACAAACTTTTCTAAATTTTCTAACATCTTCGGACCCATAAGCTGGACCTACCAACTATTAACTCGGCGTCATAATAAAAACTTGGATAGAGTAGCAAAATGTGGAGTTGCTGCAATGGTTTACGTACTCACCTGATCTAAACATCATTGAAAATGTCTGGGGATGGTTAGTATGCAAAGTTTATGGAGGTGGTCTTCAGTTTGAAGACAAACAATTTTTATTTTCTGCGATTAAGTTAGCTTTTTGCAGAAATTTCGTTTTACTTCACTGGATTTATGAATTTATGAAGTTATAAATTACTACTACTACTATAGTACTAAACTTTTAAAAACTTGGTTTTGTCGATTCCAATACCAATTTGTATGTTTGTAATTTTTGGATAATAAGATATTGCATCTGGGCAGTCTTGTCAAAAGTTACTGAGCATTTTCGAAAATATTCTAAATTATTATATTTTTAATGCATCGATATGGGTGTTTTTGGAATTAATACTGCAACGTTTTTATAATAAATTATTTTTTTTTGACGAAAAATAATTGTTCCTATATACCGGTTTTAGAAATACGCACTTTTCCCAAAAATGATTCCTACGATTTTCATTAAAAAAATCATGGTAATTTTTTGGATAAGGACTTTCCTTAAATTAAAACAATTTTTTTTCAAAAACTGGTATTATTGTACCTGCCATTGAACCGTTTTTTTTTTTAATTCTGATTTTCTTCTTTATTACTCAATCAATTTAACTAATTTTACTTGCTCTAAAGGGGTATTGGTTTCGTGTCAAAAAAAAAAATTTAATCAGGGAGAAGACAAACAAAGTGGTTTTCGTCATGCCGTCCGTCGGTCTGTGCGTCTGTGCGTCCGTGCGTCCATCTGTACACATTTCCACAGCCCAAACGCGTGAACTTGGTTGAGATGATTTTTATGTAATTTTGAAACTTTATTATTTTTTCGTTTTTGATATCATCTAGAACGAGTACCTCCCATACACTATTTTTGAGTTATTGGAGTTTTCTCGAAAACGGCTCTTACGATTTTGATTAAAATGTTTTCATATGATTTCTTCTATAACGATAAATTTTTAGAATTTTCTTCAAAATAATCTATCAAAGCCGTTTTTGAAGAAAAATATTTTTTTATTCAAAATTTTTCAAACGATTTGTCAAAAAAAAAATTCTTATAAAATTATTTATTTTTAAAAACTTTATATAAGAAGCTTTAGCGTCCACAGCAACTTTGAGCCTGAGAGCAACTCCGTGCATTTTATTTTCTATCACTGTAGAAAATGGATCAGTCAGATTATCAATAACAATGGCCGACTTCTGTAATTTAATAAAATTATTGTGGTGCACACAAAATTAAAAACAAAAAAAAAAAAAACACACCCAGCTTATACGTAAAATGTTACTGTTTACCTACTTAAAAAACTTATCTAAAAAAACCAGTAAAAATGGGCTGAAAAAGTCTATTTGTTATTACTGGTTGAATATTTTAATAAACGCCGGTAAAGAACTTTCAAAAAAATGCGGAATACTAGCGAAATTTGTTAATAATGCGAATACGTTACAATGCGTAGCTACATATGTTTCACTGTACTAACAACATACCTTATCACACAAAAGTTGTATCTTTTTCTTATGTTTTCACTAAGAAACTTCTCACTGATGGACAACGTGTCATTTATCTTAGTCCTCCCAGCTAGTTTATGAATGCTGTTCTTAAGAGATTGCAATTTTTTGTCTTGTGGATTGCTGAGTGCTGCAACGTACATGTGGCGAGCCTTGCACTAACACCAAATCATAACTAGAAAAAATGCAGAACAAAAACAAAAACAACAATAAAAAAACCGTTGCTATAATTTAAGACCAGGGAATCGAGGATAGAATGCGAAAGATGTGCATAGGAGATGAAGCTTTCAGCGAGCATAATATACAGAGTTGGCTCTTCCTCTATTCTATTTAGAATGTAGGTATAGCAATTTGTTTTGTTTTCAGAGTCCTGACACCACCGAGGATAATAATCATTCCACTTCGTATATCCAGCTTTTCACATATGCATCAAACGCGAAAGCAGAAAAGAAACTTTGAGTGGTTCTTGTGCCTGTCGGTTGGATAGACCAAAGTGGTACTTGATGGTCGTTGTCCTGTTGACTGAGATTTCGAACTGGTATACAGAAGGAAGAGGAGGTATCGTGTAGAATCTCACTCGGACGTCATTTTGTCGTAGTCGCCTTCGTCGTGTTGTATCAAATCAACTACCGCTACCGCACAATTTGGTCGATGGTTTTGACAATGAGTTGAAGAAGTGTTAGAAAGTGGTGACAAATGCAATTCGCTCTGCGATAGGTTTATGGTCAAAGAGATTTTGGAAACTCTTAATGGTCTTCAGATAAAATAGATATGCAGATATACAGAGACTTAATAGAAGACGACAAACGCATCGCACAATGACAAAGGACAGATACTACTCGTATACACACTCAGAAAAGAAAAAATATAAATTCAAGAAAATCCGATTCAAATCAAGCCTTTCTGTTGACAAAAGTTTGTTAAACCCGAAAATTCTAAAATCAAGTAGAAAATCTGCAATAAAAAAAGTCTTATTAAAAAAAAAAATGATTTCATCAATACTTTAATTTCCTATAAGGCGACATTCGCTACTATAAAAACATCACGGGATAAATTTTCAACCCTTACCAGCAGTTAAACATGAGGGAGGATCGATAAGGGTGTAGAGCAAGCAAATCAAAATACTTATGGAATCAAATTTTTATTGTTATTAAGTTATGAACCATTCATTCCTCCGTCAACAAGTGAATCAGTCATGCTAAGTATGCTCTAGGATGATTGTCCATTTGAATAGGAAAATTCTGTGAACCATATGATTTTAAATTTGGGGTCAAAAGCCCCTAAAAACAACTTATTCCAACACGATCATAACTCAGAGTACACCAGACAGCTCGTAAGTAACTTCTTAGAAGAGGAAAATCATCCTAAGTCTTTTTTTAATGGTTCACTCTCCTGTCAGCAAGTTATTCAGTTAGCCAAGTAAGTATCCAGAATCATTACAAAATATTATGCAGTTCGACTCTTCAAACAATAAATGACGTTTTTGTACTGAACTAATATGAAATTTAAGAAGATAAGCGAAATCGCTTCTGTAGTTACAATAGATGGTCTAGGCACGCTTTGTCAGTCAGATTTACATATATTCAATTCATTTCAATCTGAAATAATTAATGAATAATATTGGTTGATTTTTTCTTGATTAGACATTCACTTTATTAAAAAAAAAAAAAGTTAAAACAAAAATTAAAAATTGAAAGTTAAAACAATATTAAACGAAAGTTTTATTTTTATCCCATTTTTTTATTTAGATTTGTGCATTTTTAGTTTCTAAATTAAAAAAAAACAGAATATCCATACAGACTAAAATACAATATTAGATTTCACCTTATGCTCCACTGTGAATCGGATTTGGAAAGTATTCATTGAACTCTGTAATAAAATCTGTAGAGAACCAGAAAAGAGTGGACACAGTATCTATGAAAATGTGCAAAACATCATGTAATAGTGAAAGTTTGTTCAATTTATTTATAGTTTACTCTTATATATATCTAAAACCCTAACTTTTTTTTGACTACCTATATAAAATTGAATTTCTCTCAGCTAGTTTAGTCCATTTTGCACATATTATCATAAACACAAACAGCTACCTTCCAAAAAAATATATGAACCAATTCAATACACAAATTGATAAAGTGGCACATTCGCTCGAAACAAATAAAGTTTAACTTCATTGAAGTTCAAAAACTAATTTAACTTTGATGTAAAAATGAATCCAAAATAAAAAAAGAAATTAATGGGTAGGTTAGGTTAGGTAGGATGTAGTGAAGACCGAAACCGATTAACCATTCGAAACACGACAATCCATCTGAAATACTGTAAATATCTTTCCATTCTGATCCCATAGTGAAAGACTCAATTAAATAGTCATTCTATACACATACACTACACAGTGAAATTGTAAATAATGGAACGCCAAATATTTTACAAACAAGAAAAACAAAACAAAAAAAAAATGAAAACCAAAACAAATATTTTGGCTTTATTTCAAAAATGTGCCACAGACTAATTGTGGGTCACCAAACCGACCTAAATTATGTTCTGCAATAGAAAAAACTTTCATTTATTATTCAGGATGTGTTCGTACCTAGTAAAATACAAAGTTAACTACCTAATGCACCCTCTGAAAAACTATAATTATTGAGTTCTATATTCTTGTCCCTTTTACGATTATTGAAAGCCAACAAACCTAACAAAATAGACCTTAATAAGGTAAATGTCCTGCTTTTTGTGTCTATTACGAACTTGATCAAATAGTCCAAGTAAGTAATGTAGATTCATTAAATATTGGAGTAATTAAAGCTAATTATCTCGGAACCGGGCAAAACCGCTCCGATTTGGATGATTTTTGTTGGTATTCAAATCCGTCATTCTAATCCGAATTTTATTACTTAACAATAAGATTTTTTTATCAAAAACGCCATACATATACCAAGTTTGGTTATAATACCACTATTTTCTTCCTACTGCAAAAATAACACCCCTCGATTCAAAAAAGGTGCATGTAAGCTCATATTGATTTTCGATGTCGATTTTCAAATTCAATAGTTTTAAAATCCAAAAAGGTTTAACAATTATTTTTAGTTTTTTTGATTACGCTCGAAAGAAATATTTTCTTTAAAAACAGCTGATTAAAGCTTTTCCTTTTTTTTAACCCACGATTATCTCTGTTAGTTCAAAAAGTAATTTCCAACCAAAGCACAGATTTTAAAAATAGCCAATTTCATCGAAAACGTTTGTTTTTTTTTTTCAATATTATCCTTAGTGGAGTACCTACCTTTATTAATAATGAGCCAAATATTTCAACAGGTGTATTCATGTATAGTTAAATTAAGCATTTAGTTAGAGATAAGATCATTACCTGTAAGTAAAAAGAAAAAAATATTGTTATTTAATACTTTGTTTTTTTATTTAATATCTTTGTTTTTTTTATTTTTTTATTAAATTAAGAAAAAAACTTACAAGATACACGAAACAGTAAACAAATTATACAAAACACGTTATAGGATTTCAAAATATTAAATTGTTATTAATATGATAACACTGATTTTGAACAAAAATATTGGTATGTTTTACTTAAAATATAGCTTATAGGATTTTTCCATACAATATTGAAATATTATCATAATTTTTTTTTGAAATTGAGACTTCAGAATTCTTTCAAGTTGACTCTTGACTTCCTCCGAAAATATTCTATAGTTAAATTTAGATTAACATAATGTATAAAGATATATACAATAAACAAGGGTAATCCTACATTTAGGGATGAATATTCACACAACCCTGCGTTGAATAATCAGATAAGAACTAATTCAAAAATCTCATCTGACAATGGATAACAAATCCATCTAGTGCCTTAAGGGAGACGCTGTAACTGTTTGGTAGTAAGACCACCCAAAGGTTCAATAATATACTTTTTTATGCTCACCTCAGAGTAGGGTAAGTAGCCAACCAAAATAAATATAGAAAAAGGTTCCTTTATCATTATCAATGAGATACTGTCTTGTTCGTTTTTGATTTAGGAAAATAAATAGTGGATAGGGAAATTTTTTCGGGACCAGGTGAAACTGCTCCGATTTGGGTGTTTTTTTTAAGTTACCCATATGTACTTCTTTACCGGCCGGCGTTTATAAAAATATTCAACCAGTAAAAACACATAGATTTTTTCAGTCCATTATTAATGGTTTTGGTCACACTGACACTATAAGTAGAGAAAGAGTAACAACACATTTACATTTTATACTGGGTTTGTTTTTTTTTTCTATTTTTCATTTTGTGTAAAACACAATAAATTTATTAAATTAAATAAGTCAGCCATTGTTATTGATATTCTGACCGATTCATTTTCTACACTATAAGTGATAGAAAAAAAAACTAAATACGCCAACAGATAGGTGGTATAATGTAAGGTTCTGATACGACGGTATTTTTTGAAATTCCGCCGACAAAATAGGGTAAAATGGGTCAAAAGACAAAAAACTTTTTGTACATCTCGAAAAGTATAAGGGTTAGAATTATGAAATAAATTTAATTGAAAAGATAAATTGAAATAATGATGAGTTCTCATCAAAAAAAAAATCTAAAAATTCAACTTTTCAAGTTAAAAATGAAATATGACATCCAATATGAAATATTTTTTTAGACATTTGTAAATGATGTCATTATGGATAAAGTTGATAATTTCTTTAGAAAACTAATCATACACATTTAAAGAAAATTAAAAAAAAATTAGGCGTCTAATACGGATTGTATTTAAAAAGCGCCATAACGGTTTTTTGAGCTTTTAAAAACAAATACGTTTTTGAAAGTTTATGTGGGTGGTTTAATTGATTTTAAAAATCAGAGAAGAACGGGAAAAAATTTGTCAAAACGACTTTAAGGCTCATGTATTTTCTATAAACTTGTGAAGAAATTATATTTTTTAACATTTTTTTCAATGAATAACAGATTTTTCAGTCCAAGTTTTTTGACAATTTCCGACGGTATTTTATTTTTTTTTTACATTTTCAGACTTTACACAGCCATTGGATATTACGTAAATGCATTTTTGTACAAATCTCCAAAATTTCTGTAGTCTGTGAGCCGACATAACGGAAAAAAGAGTTTTGTTTACTCGGTGCTTAAGTAGGTACTATTTATATGTATAAGGCTCATGGAACTATGATTTAACTTTATTGAGCATCAAATCAAATTATCTTTAATTTGATATATCACACATAAGTGTACCTGCTATAAAAGCTTCACAAAGTTGAAAAGAGTTTTACCGAAATTCAACAAAATTTTCTGGTTTGGTCGTCGGACTCGACCAACCACCAGTGGAGAACGTTACCGTTGGCTCAAATGGATTCCAGATAGTTCCCTTGTAGAATATGTAACTTTTTTGTTTCCTGCCAGATTTTAAACATTGATGTGTTTAAATTTAGCTGAAACATTAGACTACAAAATGTTGTAATCTTTTTTATACAATTAACTGTAAAAATAATGAGTAAAAGGTGATTAAGAGCAAAATAAATAATTTATTTATCTGATACAATTGTTTTTGCAATATGGTATGAAATTTGTTTGAATTTCATAAAATCATGTTCTACATGTGTTGGTACAAGTGTTTTTAATAAGCAAGCAATAAACATTTTTAAGCATAAAAATGCATATTTAAAGATTTTAGAGAGAAAAAATTATAAAAACACATACAAAGTTGATTTAATTTTATATTAAAATCTGTAACGAAAGTTTTAGTTGCAGGATTTTAACAAATTGAACTGATTTTATTAGATAAAATGTTGTTCTATAATTCTGCATAAAAATATTTAACAGTTGTTTTATTAAACATTGGCACAGGGGTTGTTAAGTAAAAATATGTTTTGAATGACTGCGTTAAAATTACAAAATTTAATGAAAAATTTGATAATTTTGAATATATTTTTAGTTCAATTTTAAGATGTATCTCTTTTCTAAAACAATGCTTAATGTTAAATGTTAAAAAGAAAGACTGTAAATGATTTATTATAGAAAAAAACATCGAAGACATAAAACATCAACAATTATTTTGATGTTCAATTGATTTCCATAAGACGCTCACAAGCTTTGGAAATATCAAAAAATAAAAAAATTCGATTTCTCACATAAATCTGTTGAAAAAATCAAAATATACTTTTCACGTAAGCAAAATAGCTTTTTTTAACTTTAGTATAACTTAACCGACTTTTGAAAGTTGAGCTATTAATAGGAAGATTGAAGCCTCGGTAAAAAATAATTATCTACCGTAATTTTTACATTTTTTAATTTTTTTTATATATATTTAAATTTATATAATAACAAAGTGATCAATGAACATTTTGAAGTGTCAAACATTAATGTAAGTCAGATACAACCTTAAAAAAGACCATTCGAAACTGGCCGAACACAAAAATAAACCAAATAACAGGTGTTTGGTCGATAAAATATCAATTATATGAAATATTTGAATTAATTTCACACAAAAGGTCTTGAAAATTATTAGGAATTTTTGTATCCAATTCTTCTCTTATATAAGTAGGTACTCTGAAGCTGTTTTTGCTTTAACTTAAAAATAGTTATTTTTTGTTCGTTGTTGTAAAAAGGTTACTTCCTTTCCAAACTCCTTGCAAGACCAATTTATTTCAAAATATATAGTTTTAGGTTTGCATTTCTATACTTCAGGTTTAGAATAATATTTTCAAGGAAAACCTTTCAAAGTCATACAATCCCTTTTATTTTACCTTTTCAATCCCATCCAATATTCGAATATATAATTTTAATTAAAATTTTAACTCTGTGCTCTGTAAATAAATCAAATTTCCTAAATAACATGTCTATATAAGAACTGTTGAATCAATTTGCAGATAAATACCATTATTATTCAAAAAAAACAACAAAGCCATACAAATCTAAGTAGAAAGGCTTATAACATCTTAATTTTGAAATGAATGAATGAATTCACAAAAAGCTTTGTCTTCGTCGTAATCAAAGAACTCTTGAATAATACTATACAGTTAATATCTAAAATCACCCACCTGTGTGTAAAATTAGTGTAGGTATTGTTAAACGAAACATAAATTTAATGCTTTCGGCTTTGAATAGAAATGAGGGAAGTTATTAAATTACCATTTCATGGAATCTACTGCTATTAAGACAGATCCCCCTTAATTATTAGGTACTCAGTAGAGTAACATAAAATCGATGTTTGTGGGGTTTAAATACTTTTCTCGATTCGAATATACCAATTCAAATGAAATACAATTTTCCTCCTTAAAATAAAGCTCAAAATTAAAAGAACATAAGCAACATATTGGTTAAATAAACAAAAAAAAAATAGTTTTTTAAGGAGAATTCCGGTGGATTGGAATGTTGAAATATCTTGTCTTTTCCTACAAAAGTTCGTGCTTTTGTAAGAACAATTAATTCCATTTAAAACATATACCTTCTCTTACACCTTAATATCCCACCCATTACTTAAAGACGGCTATTTATTAGGGATGTACGCATTCTCGTAAGCGTATTGTCAGAGAAAAAAAAAAAAAAAAATACCTCCTGGTGGAACATCTTCCTAATTCTAAAAGACATCCTGATCCTGACCCTGGCAAGCAACTTAGTATACCTTCAACACCAACAGGCACAGGCACAACAAACTCTGCTCCTGTTATGCTTGGCTCGATGTCCTGAATCTATTTGCAAATGGTTGTGTTCTCGTTAACATTGAAGATGTTTTTGCAGTATTTTATTATGCTTATCGTGCGACAAGGATACGGGTTCACAAAATAGTATTTTGAAGGTATACACGGTAGGTACTGGTACATCCCAGTTATCATCCAAAAAACCTGGAGCAATATTCCGAAAGAGGAATATTCCTCGTAGGTACTCGTTGTGGTCCTTTAACTTTTGGTATAGAGGTGTTCGCACTCTCAAAATCACAATGAGTATGTGCGTATTGCTCAACAAGGAATTATTTATGCGTTTCAGAAGACAATCTATAAGGGAAACAGATAGAGCGAGTACCTGAACATGAACAAGGACTTAACGTTGTGCAATTGAACATGTTTTTACCTGATGTACATTACTTTCGGTTCGTAAAGCAGCATAAATCCATCCTTTCTGCCGCATTCTGACATCGGTATCTGGAGCCACAAAAAAATATGTTAGAGATATTATTTTATGGAATTATCTTCTGTTTACGATGATGATGTTTGAATGTTAGCCTCCGGTTGGGCGCCAATTAAAATGGGTAACGAGATCTAAAGGTTTGGTTCTCATATCCATTGATAAGTTGTTTGCTTGTTGGCAATTTACTTTACAATCCATTTCTTTCCCTTTCCTCAATTTTAAAAAGATATCACGTAATACCTAATGTTATAATTTTCTTCTTCCAGGGTGCGGTGTCTTCCAAAGTTTTTAATTAATTTATTACCATCATTAAAAAAAAAAACGAAGGCAAAAAGGCTTTTCGCATTGCAATTGTTTTTCAGTGTAATATTGCGTTGTTCGCTTGTTTTTTTAGTGTCAGGTGCAGATGTGTAATTTTCAAATGATATTTATTGTGTACAATTTTTTATATTTGTGAGGTTATTTTAGGTCTTTTTTGTGTTTAAGGTATGCATGGTAGTATATAAAATTAAATGTCGCATCCCAATTTGTTTTTTTTACGACAACACGTGCGGAGTGCGGGAGTTTTATTTTCATTATTACATTATGCAAAAAATTACTTTTTTTTCTGACGGAAATTAAAAGCAGAAAGGTTAAGGAGTATAAAAGGATAGCTTGTGACATTGCGGACGAAAAATATTTGTTTTCAACTGAATGGCTATAATGCATTAATCTCTTTAAAATGTTACCTGCTCCTGCTCTAAGAGTTATAAAATGATTTTCAAAGAGTGCCAATTCTTTTTTAAAAAATGTCTTGATTAAGTCGTTAAGATCGTAAAATAACGTTCAAAGACGTTCTCACTAGAAAGCTATCCAAGGGTCCAAAGAAATGTGAAAAGATATGAGAATCGGTATGATTTCCTTATACTTCAGACTGAGCTTAGACGGGCTCGAGAGCAAAAGCATCATCCATCCAGATTGCATAAACATCGCAATGAACTGAAATTTTTCCAACTAAACTAAAATACCCTATATATTGATGACTAACGGATAACAAAATTAGCTTATTTTGTAAGGTATAATGATACCATTTTATTAGAATGAGACAACTTAAGAGTGTTCCGAAGTGAATTAGGATTTCAAAAACACCCATATCCATTCTCACAATTTTGTATATTTTCAAAAATGGTCAGTTATTTTGAAACGATTCACCAGATGCGATATTTTATAATCAAAAAATTAAAGAGGCATTGTAGCATTTTTAAAAAGACCCATATCGATGAAAATTTTTCAGCGGTGGACTTAAACTATTTTTATTACTTATTTTATTACTTAATCGATCATCTTAAAAAATATATCAAAATTGTTAAAAACATTATGTTCTCCCTTTTTAGATGGTTTTTTGGAATCAAATTAACAAAAAACAAATAAGCTCTCCTTCAAAAATTAAATGTTTTGGAGATATCGTCGTCGGTGGAAAGCAAAATTGCTCTAACTCCATAGGATTTTCAAAGGACTATTCCTTTCTGCTATCGATGTAGATCCATTCACGTTTTTCATAATAGTGGGATTCGCCAGATGTGTGGCGTTCCGGATCAGTGTTGTCATTTTAGTGACTTTGTCGTTATATCTAGTGGAATTTTGTAACGGTTATTTATTATTTTTTTTTTTGTTACTAAATAATTCTTGTGACTTTTAAAGTGACTTTTACCATAAACCTGTTTTTAGAAATACTTCGCCCTTGGTAATATAACCCTCTTGCATTGTATGATTATAAAATCAATAAAAATGTAAAACAACTTTAAAATGTTATCAACTTTGAGGTCTCAAGAATTGATAAAGTCTGAAGAGGTACAATTTTGAAGCTATTTTGTCTACATAGACAATTGTGCACTCAAATTTTAACAAATTCAGTCTTCTTGAACTTTTATGTAAAAAGTTTTAACCAAAAACTAATCCTTCAATATAACATTTCAAAAAAAACTGCTAAATTGTTGAAAATTTTGCGGTTTTTTGCATTTTTGACCATGTTGCGTCACAAAACTTTGTTGGCAAACCTCATAATCGGATTCAGCACCCAAAAAGTATAAAGTATGAAGGAAATTAAAACTACAACAAAACTCTTTCCTGGTAGAAACACAATTTAACTGGATTACTATACTTTCCTTCTAAATAGTGTTTAAGTACTTCTAGAATGTTCTTTTTCTAATTGCGTTGTTCACTGAAGGTCTTCTTCTTCAAAGATCAAAAAGTCTCTAGCTTCGTTCAAAAAAATCCGAATTGTTCTGTTCCATTTTTCTTGTTAAATAGACAAACACAAACGCCTTCATGATTTCGCAAGATGGCAGTTATAAACAATTGACTCACTTTTTTCGGTACAATACCCGTTACCTACATTTGACACAAACATGTTCTTAGATCGATTGATTTAACAAATCATAAATTTTTCAAATATGTATTAGTATTTTACATTTTTTCTGTTTTTTTTTTTAAGCTTATTAGCTATTACCAGTTAAAAATAAATTTACTAAAATCTCTGTTCTTTTTTTCATTAAATAAAAACTTGAAGCTTTCCAAATACTGATACATTTTTAACTACTACTTACAGCTCAATTACTATACAAACAATAAAGTATTAATAATGAAAAATGTGTTTTTAATATGCAATATTCACAAGTAATATGTGTAAATACTTGCATTGATAGTAACAACAACTGGTGACATAAATAGATAATTACATTTTTTAATATTATTTTATTTTGAAATTACCTGTGTAGGTTCAAAAATGTGTAAAATAAATGTATAAAATTCCACATTATGTAGTTAGTCAAGCTTTAGTTATAAAATAATATAAATAATAATTGCATTTAACAAAAATATACACACTTAATGTAATAAAGTACACTTAAGGGAAAAACAACTTGAATAAACCACTTTGATGTTCATATTTTTAGGAATATAGCTTCGAAGATGAAGGGAGCTCTTATTTTTTATCTTTTTACGTTGAGAAACTTTGATGGATTATATAATTTGTATATAAATTTTTTTCCAATATTTAAATGTTTCACTTTACTTTGAGACTACAATGTAATATTTATCTAAAAAAATGTTGTTACTACTTACATTGGATTTTACGTTTGGTTTTTTTCTCTCAGTGTTCATATTTCAATTATATATGAAAACGAAAACAAAATTGAAAAGGAATTTATCATCAAAAATTCCCCAACACATTAAACGATTCTTATTAATAAATAAAGCACACGTACTTCTATCTATGCTATGTTGCATTTTGGTCCTTATTTTATTTTCTATTGTATTATATTGTTTCTGTGCATGTGTGCACTATAAACCTGAGGATGAATTTATATCTATAAAATAAATATTTATTAGAATGTTTCCGTTTACAAAAATCAAGGATTACAGCTGTCGTCAAAATGTAAGTGATTGGAATTAGGTGTATGATAAATTATGTATTTCTATTGTGGTTTTAATGATTTTAATAATTAACATTATTAAATAGTATAAAATTAAATTGGATAATATTTAACTAGAAAACAGAATTTATGTCAGAGGAAAATAATTCGGTTGACGATCCGATGCAATGTCATACAATTTATCGTATGTTATGAAATTATATGAGCTGTTGCAAATTTTCCCTTAATTTTTCTTTGATACCTGTATTGATGGATTCAATTTGGTTATTTAATTATTATTAGATGATTAACTATCATTTTAACTTAAAATTAACAAGATTATAAGCTTAAGTTATGTTTTATATAATGATAATTATCTAAAAGCGTCCAGTAATGCTTCCAAATATTATATAAGCTTAAATTTAGAGATATTTACAAATTCCAGCAATATTGCATTTATTTTTGGAAACCATTATGGTAGTGATAAGTATAATAGTATGAACATTTCGTCTACCATAAAAACCATCAGAAGTATATTTTAAAACATTTTTTTTTGAAAGAGTGTTTTAATGGTTAAAGAATGCTTTGCATCAAGTGCCAAAACCACCCTATGAACAAATATTAGATTACTAAATTCTGTCCATATAAATGGTCACTAGACAAACGATTACAAAGAAATTACAATCAAAAGTGAGAGGGTTTTTTTTTCGATTACCGAGTTTAAGCATCGTTGATTGCTGTTGGTAGGAAGATGGGGACCATCAAATACCAACTGCGTACTATTGTCATGTGTTCTTTCTGCTGTTGTTATTTCTATGAATTGTCTTTCTGGGTTGTATTATTGTCTTGTTTTATACTAGCCGATGGTCTTAGTTTCCATTGCTGCAATGTTTCTTCGGCATATAATCATCATATAAAATTGGTTCACTGTGGCGTATACGTAACATTTTTTGTATAACCAAAAACTTAAACAGCCAATAGAATTTTCATAACGTTCACCAATTGATAGAATCAATTAATAAGGATATTTTTCTGATCTCTTAAATAATGATGATTAGTTTTTCGAAACTTTACATGTGAGCAGACTACTGCCTTTTTTTATAAAAACTAGACTTTTAATTTTTTTAAATTCAAGAACGCATTAATTTGTTTGTGAAATTATTATACTCTAATTACTTACATAAGAAAAATATGACTACGCGGTTGCATGAATACCCTTAATATTACATGGTTCGCGCAATAATATATAGTTAGGGGTTGAAAAAGTACGGACGAAAGAGCTCTCTTCTAATATGACTGAAAATGTGTATAAATGAACATCCCACAGCCGATCAAGTTTGAAGAATATCGGATATCGGAACGAAATAAAAGTAATTTCGACTTTATTATTAGATGTTTCTCAAGTTATTGGCAAGGTTTGGCAAGTGGGTCTTGCGTATAAACTGCAAAGGGATTTATCCAGTACTGCGATATATGAAAATCTTAAATCTCAGATCAACTATTTTAAATATGGTACGACTTAGAACATTCTGACCTATAAAAAATACCTACCCTGCATTTTACTATATACAAGAGATATTTTAGGGGATAATGATGCCATAATTGGCAGGTGATATGACAGCAGAAAAAAAAATTGTCACAGTAAGAGATTGTTTTTTTTTAGAATTTGACTTATGATTAAAAAAAAATCTTAAAACTCAATTAAAGGACATCCGATAATGTGGTATGGCTTTTTGTAAAGCCATAGCACATTTTACTCATTACCTTAAATATGTATCCAAGTTATTCCAGTAAAAAATTAAAGAAAACTTTAAGAAAACAAAAAAAATTGTTTTTTTTTTAAGTTTTGCGTATATTTATTACAAATTGATGTTTAAAAAAAAAATTTATTACAAAAGTTCATTTCAATTTCAATTTTAAAATAAAGATAAAAAACTATAAAATAATTTTTACCTACACATAATTGAATTTTGTGATATAAAAAAATTTATATCACAAAAAAAATTTATTTTTGAGTGAGTAAAACTATAGCAATGTACGTTTAAACCAAGTTTCATAAAAATTTAACTATTTTTGAAAAAGATTAAATTATAACACAGAAAAAAATCGTTTTTGCCATTTTTTTACAATATTTTCGAGGTTCTACAGAAAAACAAAATAAAAGTTGTAGATTTTTTTTTACCACCCACAACTCTCGCATTAGATTTTTTTCGCTGCGAGGTCTACTTTAGATTGAAATTGTAAAAAAAAAGATTTTCGACACAAATCTGTTGGTGGGTAATTTATGTTTTCCATTTGACATACCATTTTTCCTAATTATTGCCGTCATCTATATCCTGCTAAGAATTTATTGTTTTTATGCATCTTTATTAAGCCCATTTAAGGTAAAAAAAAATAAACTCTATAATTGTCAATTAGATGCATCGTAACCCCAACAAAACGCTTGTTCTTGGCGGTTAGGTTCAAGAATATGTATTCAGTCCAACTCTTTCTTTCTAAAGATAAAATTAATTTACATGTATTAACCGTATTTTACAACTATGAGCGCGAATAACTTTTAACTGTTCAATTTATGAACAAAAAACTAGTAGAGCACTTATAAAAACAATCCTAGCATTTGTTTCGTGTTCCAACGAGCGCCTAAAAAACACTTATCCCCCAACTTCATTCAATGGAGTTGCATGTGATGCCTTAAATTCATAATAAAGTTGAGTGGTTGGGCTGAGCAAATAGCCCACTATACAGTAGAGACGTAAAGTTTACCCACCACTGTTAGATAACACACAAAAACTCTAGTGAATAGCTTTATGGCAAGTGATTAAGTACAACTTCTATACCCCATATTCCCCAGAACTTGTGAACTTTTTTAAACTAACTGTTATTACATTATGTGCGTATATTCCATATATCCCAAGAGGATGTTGTTTTTTTTTTTTTTTTTTGTAAGTAAGTGACTGCTAATGACTCTGTTAAATCCTTTTTTGCTTACTTGCACAGCTCCATAGCACATAGAAAACATACTTCAAGCTCTCAAGCACTCAAAAACTACTGAGTCAACGTAAATGGTATGTGTGGATGAACTTTTTTACATCCCCAATACCAAAAAAATAAATTTGCATTGGTATG
The DNA here is from genome assembly GCA_948107695.1 of Meliscaeva auricollis. Taxonomy (NCBI): domain Eukaryota; kingdom Metazoa; phylum Arthropoda; class Insecta; order Diptera; family Syrphidae; genus Meliscaeva; species Meliscaeva auricollis. The sequence continues at coordinate 27,635,339 of OX403618.1, forward strand.
TGGACGTATGTATGTGTATGTGGTATGTTGAAAAAAGTATAACGCACATTTTTTCACATCAAATTAGGGGGCGTTCGTTATTTCTTTCACCATCATTGATCCCATCCTTTTTGATTATCACACAACAAGATTTGTATATTTCCATTTCGTTAAGCCTCTAAAATTCTCATGAACTCAAAAAAATAAACAGAAATTTACCCTGAAGGACTCACTCCAACTCTTCGTAGGTCCTTTAGAAAATTTATTACACTTGCCTGGGTTTTATTATATATCAGACCTTAATGCTATCAGAATGAAAGGATGTTTTTTTATTTTTATAAAAAAATATATAATAATCAATGTTTGACTTTGAACGCATAAAAGGATACTTATGAGGATGTTTTCCTTCATATATAGGTGATTTCTCCTCTTGATATTAATGAAGATAAACGTTTTATAAAATTATTTTGTCATAAATTTCAACAATGCTTAGAGTTCATATTTATTATAAGTACCTGCCTACACATTGTTTTTTCTTTCAAGTGTTTCGTAATTACTTTTTCAAAAAAAAAAAAAAAACGAATTAAAATTCAGTTTCAAATTAAATACGGTTGGCAGGTTCTATAATGGAGAAAATACAAACCTACTGTTATTTACCGGTCATATATCGTTTTCGATACACACCAGGAACTTTTTCTTAACTATACAAAATCTGTTCGGTATCCTGCCTGACATATCCTTCAATAAGAAACTTTTTCATATTTTTTTCTGTTTTATTTTTAAAAAGTTTCTTCTAAAGGACATGTCTTTTGCTGTCAGGTTGAGAGTACCTTTTTAACATTGCACTGTTGTGTCGGTACAAGCGAGAATAATCCTCTTGAAAGGAAACACATCTATATACAGGGATGTGGTGTTGACCTCTCCCAACTAAAAGTTTTCAATGTCTACAGGTGGCTGGCGGAGTAAACCATTTGCAGAAAATCTCTAAAATGCAGTAACAAGGTACATGAACAATGTACTGTACGTCCATACATAAATAGGAGCGCTTACTCACATATGTTTGAAAAGAATATAGGTAAGGTAGGAATACGAAACAAGGAAAAGTTTTTCAGTGACAAAATAATCTGGAAACAACCAAAGAATTGGTTATCGAGACTTATTGAGTGATTGAATTTATAGGTTCAATGAAAACAGAGTGTTACAAAAGTCCTGCTGTTTGTGAACTCGCTTATTGAAGATAAGTAGAGAAAAGGATTTTCGTTAAAAAAAAAAATAAAGAGTTTGAAAGAGATTACTAGCATTGAATTACCATTCCGGCACAAATTGAATATAATTTAGTTTTTCCTTAGCTTAAAAGGAAAAGAAAATTAAAGCAATCAATGTTCTCACAATATAGTTTATTTCATATCATGAAATGTAAGGAAAATCAATTATTGGAATGAATTTTGTTAAAATTTTATAAAATAAACTACATATGTCAAAAATTTTCCAGATCTGTTTAAGGAAAACAATTAGTAAACTATTTTCACCCGTCCAGATGGGAGGGGGAATTTTCTCAAAAGTTGGCTTAAAGCAGAAAAAAAGGTCTGAGTGTACTGATGTTCTGAGAAAATTTTAGAAGTTTGTACAATAATATTTAATGGCTGTGTAAATTTCAAGTTTATGGATGTAAAAATAAAAAGAATAAAAATAAAATACAGTTGGAAAAGGTCAAAAAATTTGAACTGAAAAATTTTGTTTTTACTGTTATTCATGTTTAAAAATCAAATTTCTTCCCACGTGTATAGACAACACATAAGTCTAAAAGATGTTTTGACAAAATATTTGTATCGTTATTTCCTGATTTTTAAAATCACTGAAACCACCCACATAAACTTTCAAAAACGTATTTGTTTTTTAAAACTCAAAAAAACCGTTATGGAGCATTTAAAATATAATCCGTATTAGATGGACATAAGTTGTTTTTTTTTTTCAATAAATAATAAACTTTATCCAGAATAACATCATTTACAAATGTCTAAGAAAATATTTGTAATTGGAAAATAATTTTTAACTTAAAAAGTTGAATTTTTAGAATTTTATTCTTAATAGGATCTCATCATCATTTCAATTTATCTATTCAATTAAATTTATGTATTTCATATTTCTAACCCTTATACTTTTCTCGATGTTCAAAAAGTTTTTCTTGGTCTTTTGCCCCATTTTACCCTAAATTCTCGGTGGAATTTAAAAAATCCCGTTGTAAAAGTACCACCTCTACGCTTACAGTGTAGAAAATGAATTAGTCAGAATATCAATAACAATAGCTGACTTCTGTAATTTAATAAAATTATTGTGTTTCAGACAAAATGAAAATAAAACAAACCCAGTATAAAATGTAAATGTGTTGTTCCTCTTTACCTACTTATAGTGTCTGTGTGAAACATAACAGTAATAATGAGCTGAAAAAAATATATTTTTGTTATTACTGGTTTAATATTTTTATAAATGCTGGTAAAGAAGTGTAACTTAAAAAATAAGTTCATCTTCACACCGGTAATTAAACCTGTGACGTCTTGATTTCGAACAAAGGCTGTTGCTATTGCGCCACGATCTAGATAACTTTCGTGTAGCATGGAATGCATATGAACGCCACAAACATAGATTCAAATATTAAGAAAATTTGTTTCCTGCAGTCATTTGCTACAAATGCATTGTTTGCTGCAATCAACTCATATAAATGAGCTCCAAGCGAATGGGTTGTCTTACATCATATTCTCTGTAATAGAATTACAATTTGGATCAAATGTAATACAGTTTCTACGATTGTATTAAATTTCCAGCAAATGATTTTCAATTAATTCAAAGGATATCCATTAGCCGCAAACGAAAACAAAAATATAATTTCTCTGAGTGTATCCATTGTTACTAAAGGCCGCAAAGAACATCAGAGCGAGTACCTTCCTGGTCATTATTTAACAGTTTCAAAGAATCCATACCTTAAGGAATTTGGCACAACCAAAAGGAACTATATAATAATTAACACCTATACCTAGATCAGTATGGACTAATTTTCAGGTGGAAAAAATACATTACAACAAATACACAAATGTAAAATGAAAGCCAAGTTCTACTATTAAAAGACAACTGCCTCCTATTTCCATTGATTGTGACAAAAAAAGGAGTGAGATATAAAAAGATACCAAGTTGACAAGATTTCATTAAAATAATTATTACATTTACCAAGAGGGCTTAATTTTTATAAGTGAAGTTTGCTGTGCTCTAACCCTTCAGTTTATTACGGCCAATAAATCCCTTAGCGTCACTTAAGCAGGAAATAAAAGTACCACCGTTTGATAATATGATGAAAGACATATAATAGAAAAGCAAATACTCGTAATATGAAAAGGAACATGATGGTAATGGTGGATGGTTTCATTCAATATTGATATCAGATTCTATACAATAAAATTGTGTCATGACTCATGAGCATGACAATCAATATTCTATCAATCGTTCAACTTAATACAAAGTGTATACATTCAATTCAATATTGCTTTGTTATATGAACATTGTATTACATACTTAAGAATATTGTACAGGGTGCCCCAAAGTGTTTTTTTGAATAAAACAAAATCAAAGCAAAAAAAAAAACAATACAAATTGAGTTTGATAAAACATTGCGGTGAAACAGTGATTTGCTTAAAAAAGTCAATGCAATACAGTGATAAATTCTAGATTCAAATAAATCATAAATCAATACACAAATCGAACGTCGTTTGGCAAAGATTAGGCCAGTTAAAAGTAAACAGGGCTAAAATCATCAAAACCTTAATAACTCGAAAACGATGCGAAAACGAGAAAATCACCTCTTAGAATTTTTACCTTAGAATGAACTTAACCCTTAGGAACCCATGGTTTTCGTCTGCAGCAGTGACTGTGGGACACCCTGTATAGTATTTCATTTTTGTTGTTGTTTTTGTTTGTTCTTGACATTCAATTCAGGTACAAACTGAATGAAGAATCTTTATTCATTCTTTATGCGAAATGTAGACGACGACGATGATTTTGCTGTGATAGGTACTTTATTTTTATATATTCAAGGAAGAGAAAGTTGTTCTTCAATCTCAGGGATGTGTGTTGCGTTCAAAATCAATTGAAACGCTTAAGAGCATGCATAAGTTATTGCATAAACCATTATAAGTAATGTGCTTGATTTTACTGTGGTAACATAACAAATTTAGAGAATTGAGTCGTTATAATGTAAAAGTGAATGAATATTGAAATTGTCCACAATTATTCACGGTAACCAATTATTTACCAACATTTTTGAGCCAACATTGTGTGTTGATATCTCCTTTTTTATTCTTGATTAAGATATCTTTGAAATTATTGTGTTTTGTTTGCTCAAATTGAGTTTTCCTGAAATAAATATCAAATGTGATGTTTACCACTTTCGCTTTTATCAACCCAATTTAGGAATGTTTCAAGACATGCCAGGCTGCTGAATTCGAATCTGAAGTCAGAAAAAATCTATGTCATCATGTGTTCGAGATAATTTTACACGAAAATACTACCTTATCTCGAAAACATGAAGCCATAGTTTTTTTCTGACTTCAGATTCGAATTCAGCAACCTAAAATCTCTTATAGTAGTATTTTTTTGGATCACAGGCAAAATTATACTCAGTTTTACTCAACATTGTTGATTTTTATTATTTCGCATTGTTGGGTCATTGCATTTAAAGTTAATTGGCAACACTATTACTTCAAAATTGTCAATTTTTTGATTGAGGATCAATTAGAAACATCTCCAAATTACTTATGACAAACAAAAAATTTTGTCAAGAAATGGTCTATTGTTACTTGTTCTAAAGGGCAAGTATTGGTTTCGTGTCAAAAAAAAAATTGAGGTTTTAATCAAAACCAACATTACGATGATGGAAAAATCCGAAAAAGTTGTTTCCGTCATGCCGTCCGTCGGTCAGTAAGTCTGTGCGTCTGTGCGTCTGTGCGTATGTGCGTTTGAACGTCTGAATGTCTGAACGTCAAATTTGGCACAGATGATTTTTACGTAATTGCGAAATTTATTTTCGTTTGTTTTTGAATATCTCGTCTAGAACTAATACCTCCCATATAACGGTTTTGAGTTATTGAGTTTTTTTCGAAAACGGCTCTAACGATTTTGTTAAACATTTGTAAATGTACTATGTTCAGTGATTAAAATAAAACTGCATTTTATGTTTTTCTCAAAAAAATCGAACATAGGAAACAGCGTTGACATTTTTTTTTTTTTAATTTTTTAATTGTGAAAATTTCGTAAGCGGTTAAAGCGATTTTGACTAAAACTTTTGTACAGATATTTCATATAACCTTAAAGAATCTAATAAAGTTAAAAAAAATATGTATTAATTAAAAAACTAAAAAAAAAAATTAAAAGTTAAAATTAGTTTAATTCTTTTTACACATAATCCACTTTTCTTGTATAAATATGTAACTCAAGCAAAACTCTATAATTTTTTTTTTTTTAATTTCTAACATAGTTATTTATTTTAATAAACCTTACATAAGAGGCTTTAACGTATATAGTAACCTTAAACCAAAGAGCAAGTACGTGCGATCCAGTCGTTTATTTTATTTTTAGTAAAAACAATTTCGAAAATTATTTTTTTTTGGATTTTTAAAAAAAATTTTAAATTTTTTTTTGAAAACTCATTTTTTCGAAACTATTCAATATTTTTTTTTCAAAATTTAATTTTTATGTATTAACTTAGCTTGAAAATTTTTGCTTTTGGTCATCTGATGTGTGTAGGTATTGAGAGATATGCACAAATAAGCAAAAATAAATATTTTTTTAAAACGGGAACACTTTTTGGTTCATGCCAAAATCGTATGGTCTATTGTGAAAAATCAAACATTACTATAACTAGTTACAACTCAAAACAATACTGAAAAATTAAAATAATTGTAGCGCATAGAAAAGCAATGAATTTTGGCTTTTACACCCATCCAAGATGCACTCTTAAACAATGTTTACTCGTTCTCTTCCGAATTTTACAATGAGCAGACAATTTATTGTTGTGTGACTGCCATTCAATATTTACGATATTGGTGTTCTCCAATTAATTTTATCCTCTTACACAAAAGGATAATTAATTAATTGCCATTAATTGTCCTCTTATATTTTTTCAAAAAAAAAAAACAATATACTTTAAGTTAAACAATAACAATACATAATTATTATGTGGCCCTTTTGTTGAGTCCAAGAGTTTTCCCGGAATATTTGATTTAAACGAAAATAATTGCTTTATTGATGAGATGTCATTGTAATGAAATTGCAATTTCAACAATAAATATATGAAACAAGAATTCTCTTTTATTTATATTGTTGTGGAAGACAGTAGTTGGTAGAGTATTTCTGTTTTTATTTCAAAGAGAATTTCTTTATGAATAACTTATTGTTGCATCCTCAGAAGGTCTTCTGTTGTTTTTTTTTTTTAATTTTATTTTTATTCTTTTGATAAAATCCAACCAGAAATTATTTCTGGGAATGGGCTTCCCAGCCATATCCATTTTTTCGAGTACACTGAACAGGTGGAAAAATAAAACTATGAAACGTACAAAAAATCCTATGTATACCTCAAAGGGCCTATCCAGGGGTACAAAAACAAATCTGAAAAAAATTGCCCACCATTATGCAATTAGATAGATAGATAGATAGATAGATAGATAAATTGATTTTTATTGAATTATAAATTACGAACATGTTTTTACATATTTATTTATACAAAAATCATATAGCATGGCATTTGCCGTCTGCCAGATTGACAATTAACATAAATTCAATTACTGTAATTATATATTACAATTAAGTTAAAAATGAATTTAATACTACTACTTGAAAATTATAGTGAGTTGCAGTACGAACAATCAAAAGTCTTCATTTATTATTTTTTCTCTATATCTTAACGCAATTTTGCAATATTCATACAGCTTGGCAACATCCATCTCATTTAGTCTAGAAATAACTTGTTCTTCTGATAAAAAGTCACTTCCAAGAATGCTTCTTCTAGTTTCTCTGAGAATTGGACACCTTCCGACGAAATGTATAACGTCTTCTCTTTCCGCTAAGTTGCAAACACTACACTCCAGTGGTAAATCGGGTCTATGTGGGATAAAATTCAGGTTGAGTAATTCACTCCGAAGCTTGACCATTGTAGCTATCACATTTATCTTGTTTGAGTCACGAAAGTAGTTTCTTTCTGCCAGATTATGGTTCAGCCTACTGTAAGTTGTCCTGAATAAGGAACCGGAAGCTTCAGCTGCAAAATCTGCTCTACACTTTTCATCTACTTTTGATATAACGTCGTACAGGATAGCTTTACTGGTCAATATGTTTTCCATGTTTAAATTAAAATTTGTATTGCATCCTTCGGCAAGACATGACCACTCACTGTACCAGCTATTTTGATCTTGTACCGCTTTCAGAACTACTTTTCTGACCAGCCGGTGTTCAGGCATCTTGAAGACGTTCAGAAGATAGTCCGCTTGAAGCTTCAATGTTTTTATGAACAGAGGGGATAGTCCTGTTTCTAACATAAGAACGTAGTTTGGCGTGTTTGTTGGAAGGCGAAATATTCTCTTCAAGTAGTGTGTTAACAGCTTCTCCACCATGTGAAACTTTTTACATCCCCATACTTGCGCGCCATACAAAAGAATACTCTCGGCAACTGCTTCGAATACCTTGTGTTTGCTGCTATGAGCTATGTTTACGTTCATAAAACATCTTTTCCAAGAAATATTTATAGCAGTTTTCGCTTTTTGCAGTTTTTCGTTAAAATGTTTCTCCATATTCAGGTTTCTTGAAAAAATTACGCCAAGGTACTTAAATTCACTGACACACTCTATATCTTCTCCGTTAAAAGTCCATTTCTCATTCGCTGCGTTCCGCCCACCACCTTTTTTAAATATCATCACCTTGGATTTCTGTATGTTGACTGTTAAGTTCCACAGACGACAGTAATCGTATACTCTGTTTATCATGAGTTGTAACGTTTCTGGGGAATAGGCAAACATGACTATATCATCTGCAAATAGCAGCGCCCTCATACGCACTCCTGCAAAATCCACACCACCCGGAAGGTAGTCAATGAGATCATCTATAAAAAGCGAAAATAAGGTGGGACTCAATGTGCAACCCTGCCTCACTCCCGATGTGGTTGTGAACCAATCTGAAAGTTCCGCTCCGTTCCACACAGCAGCCTGAGTGTCTCTGTACAACATTTCGAGAATACGTCCGAACTTCAGCGACAATCCAAGACCATATAATTTATAGAATAAAGCTTCTCGATTGATTGAGTCGAAAGCAGCTTTGAAGTCAATAAAGAATACGTACAATTTTTTACCCTGCCTACTAAAGCTCTCCGCTAGACTCCTGAGAATGAAAATGTTATCTATTGTAGAGTAACCGGATCTAAAACCTGCTTGATACTCTTTTAACATGTTCTGTGTTTCAATCCACGCTGTAAGTCGTTTGTGTAACATTGTTGTGAAAATCTTATATGTTCCATTAAGAAAGGAAATTCCTCGATAATTTGTTGCGTCCTCCAAGGATCCTTTTTTATGAATTGGGAGTATGATCGCATCCCGGAATTCACTCACCAAAAATTCACCCCCAATTACTTTGTTAAAAAGCATTACAAGCCGTTCTTTGAGTTTGACGGTTCCGTATTTATAGAACTCCACTGGAATACCATTCGCTCCCGCCGCTTTACCATCTTTAAGGGACCCTAGCGCTAGTTCTAGTTCTTGTAAATTACAATCGGAGTCTAAAATTCCGTTGGTAAATCCAGGTATCGCGTAATGCCAGTTAGTTGGTGTTGTTAGAGGGTTTAATAAATCCTTGAAATGGGTGGATAGAATGCTTGCGCAAAGTTTTGTGTTGGTAGCAAATTGTTTTCCATTCAATTCCCAAGCAAGTTTCCAAAAATCTGATGCATTTTTACAGGACGCCAGTCTGGAAGCTTGTAGTTCCTCATATTTCTTCTTTTTGATTTTACATAATTGTTTATATTGCGTATTAGCTTCAATGTAGTTCTTTCTACATAAACCATGGGTAGAGTTACGCAAATTTCTTAACCATGCAAACGATATCTTCCGAGCTTTTTTGCATTCTTCATCAAACCAAGGATCATCTCGTATTTTGCTCCCTTTTCCGCTAGACTGCTGTTGTGGATAAGATGTCTTGACGATATGCTCTAACATGAGAAAGTCTGTCGTTTGGTGTGATTGAAGATTTAAATCTAGTTGTTGTCTATATTATGCAATTAAAACAATTTAAAAACAATATTTTCTGGCTTTAAAAAATCGTGTTACGATTTTGTTAGTGTCATCGTAGTTTTTTTTTGAAAAAAAAAGTTGCTCTCCAACATTTTCGGTGCTTGTTGGAATTTACATTCTACAGCTTAGCTCAAAAGTCTCAAAAAATCGTGTGTTCGCGTGTTACGATTATCGTAGTGAAATGAGGAGATAAAGATTAATTAAATTAAGAAGCAAAAGCTTTAATAAAAGACTATACATTTAAAAGAGTTAGGTATAACTTTTATTTAGAGTAGTCGGATCATCTAAGTTTTTGTTTTCTTTGGTTCAGGTTGATAAAATACCCTTTAAACATGTTCTGTCCTACATACAAACCTACATTATTATGTTAGCAAAATATTTTTTTAATTTTATTAATTTTCTTTAATTTCGAAATCATGACACACGGATATGTGATATTATGAGACTATTGAGCTAAGCTACAGAATGTCAAAACTTTAAGGTGTTGACAAAAAGATTGGCCCGTTAGCATTCATTTCGAAGTTGTCAAAGGACTTTTTTAGTGCTCATTACAGGATTTCCCCTATCCATTAAAAAGCATTTATATAGAGTGGCGTATTAAAGGGGGAGGGGGGTCAGGGGCCTCAAGCCCCCCCCCCCAAGCCTCCAAGATCATATTCTTATTTAGGTAGTTTCATTATAATGTTCATGACTAGCTGAAACTTTTTCGTAAATCTTATAGATTTAGAGGGAGCGCAGATACTAAAGCTACCCCCTCCCCAATTTTTTTTTCTGGATACGCCACTGTTTAATGCTGCACATGTAAAAGTAGGTATATTTTGATGGGTTTTTTTTATTCTTGGTTTAGATGACCAATTAAATATTTCTGCCAGATTTTATCACTATACCATCACTAATAAAGGGTGTTTGGTAATAAGTTAACTGTTGACGTTAAATGAAAGAAAGGCCATAAGTTTCGCCATGGTAGTCAGGTCGTTTTGAAATTAGCCTTTTTGAATTCTGAATTAAAAAATACTTTTAAGTAATGTTTCGTACATAGTATGTTCATTTTATACCAACATTTTTTTCTTTAACTTAATAATTGCCTGCCATTCCACAGTTTAACGATTTTTTCTCTTTATTTAACTGCATTACAGGTATTTACAAAAAAAAAAAAATGGAAAACGAAATAGATATGAGTAGTTTTTAAAAAATCAATGACTAAAAATCAAAACTTAAATTTAAAAATTAAATGTACGAAAATATACCTTAAACTTAACTGGTATAGCGGTGAGGATAGGTTTTCGTATGGCCGGATATAAGACTAGGTATTTTTTTTTTTGCCACATATTTTGAAAATCACCCTAAAAATTAACATTCTCTCAAAAAACTTAAAAATAAGTTATGTAGCATTTTATGTTTACTTGTACGGTTAACTAATATACAAGCATTATAGGATATTAAAAAGCTTCAATTTAAATTCTAAAATTATCGAAAATCTACGAAAAACTATATCTGTATTTAATTGCATCGGCGAGTGTAAGAACAGTACAAAAGATAAAAAACATAATAAGAGTTTTACGGAAAAACTAACAAATTATTTTGAAAACGTTATATTGGATGATAATTGAATAATTGCAGGTGGGTAAAATCTTCAAATTCCCAAACAATAATTTTCAAAAAAATTGATAGTTTATCTATAATTTTTTTTTTTACAATTTGATGCTTTTTCTCAAAAATAAGAAATTGTACTTGTATACTATTCTTACACTCACCGATTCAATTATGTACTTCAAAAACTAGAATTCCTTATATGCCTTAAATGGACATCTATTTTGGCTGCTTACGACGACGCGACGGCGGGATCGACACACGGTCAGAATTCAACATCTTAGTACCTTTAATTTATCAATTTCGATTCATTTAATATTATGCCTCATAAAGTTTGAAAAAAAAAATGAAAATAAATGTCCTCTTTCATACATTTGAACCTAAAAAGGTACAAAGTAAAACACAAATTGGGTATACTTAATAATGATAATAGTATATACCTACGTGGTACATAAACACAACGAACAAGATTTATCCATTTTCATTTTTAAATTTTAGTTTTTTTTTTTTGCAAATTTCTTCATCTGTCTCATCTACAGGAGAAAATCAAGAACATTTCAAAAGTAAAAACATGAATTTCAACTACCTATTACCTAAATACAAATTGTAATCAGGTGTGGGTTAGGTGCGGGGGTAAATACTTATGGGACCGGAAACAAATTTATGTAGTTTACAACAACCACAGGCCCAAAAAGTAAAAAAAAAATATGCACACGTAGAGTAGCCCTTATGCAGAAGTTGGAGTTTTTTTGTTCCATAAATCCTTGCCAGCCTTTTTTTTCCTATAAAATTGAATGGAAAAAAGGTTTCAACACGTTCAAAAGTTCTAGTTGTTAACAAACCCTAAGCTTCTTCTAACAGAATATCGAAACTGGTATCCTTTGTATGCATATGAACTGTATCCAAATCCATATATGTAATAACATTATGTTAATCTCTTATCACAAAAAACATATCATATATAAAAATTTTATTTTAATTTAACACAAACACGCACTTTTTTATTTGTTGAAAGCAGTGAACAGGACGCGTATCCTTCCTTTCTTTTTCTGAAATAAAAAATCACTATTTGCCTTGTTACCACAAAAATGGCTTTTTTTCTGGAACTCAATACACTTTGATTTCAATACGAATCAAAAGGAAGTCACATATTTCAGAGGACACTATGTAAACAAATTAAGGACTTTTTTGGTGTATTAATTTTGACAAAACATTTTTTTTTGCACACGCACTTAAGATAAATTAGATTTTTCTTTTATACTTTCACTTCATCCGTGTATTGAATTTAACTTTCACTAATATTTTCTCAATTATTTAACTTCACTCTTTTGATTTATGTATTAATCCTGCGACAGGATTTTTTTTTTGTGTGTCGAATTCTCACGTTTCTCGAATACAAAACTCACGAGGGAAAAAATCACAAAGATTCGTCGGTCGTTAAGTTGATGTAGGTGCCTCAAGCATCAGACGGTTACTGGGGATGCTGAGGTATTGAATTTCCCAAAACACATTGAAGGATACTTTTGATAAGACAAAAAAATGGAAATATTGTTCCATGCGCTCAAAGTTCACTACACGGTTTCCACCCAGTATGATGTGCTAGGATTCACATGTAGGTATACCTACAAGTTTTCCTGACTTGGTGTTCTTTTAGTTTCATTACCAACCTCAAATTGAATATGGTTGGCTTGTGATGTTCGATTTTTGGCGCCAGGATCAAATTTCTTATACTTTTCTACAATTTATTTTGGTGTGGGTGGTAGCTTATTTGTCTTGTGTTTGAATAGGGAAATTTTCCAACGTTCATTATCCTTGCAAATGGAAATAAATGTGGACGAATTTTTGTGGAACCTGTAGCTTTATTCATATCCACAAGGCAAAGCAACAAAATGTCCTTTTCAATGCGAATGGAATATGAACATGCGTATAAGAATTTATTTCCCATTTGGGTAGATACATTTTAGGCTAGAAGAAAAAATTTCCCATTACATTAGTTTTTATTTTTTTTGTTCATCATCATAAGCAATAAGCACATGTTGAGATATTTAATAGATGGTAGTTTTGGCACCAGAGCATTGGAAGTCTCCAAATGGGGGTCTTTGGAAAGTTGGTGTTAAAATTAAAATCGTTTTTATTTCCTTTCCTCATCATCTAAAAAAGTTTATGCACAGAAATGAATTTATGTTATGACCACCAGCGAACATTTTGTGTTATGTATACAAAAGAAATCTTGTACCGGAAGAGCAAATATGTAAAAGGACTTGGTAAAGATTTAAAAGTCGGAAACTTTAACAGGAAATGAGGTAGATATAACCATATACTGGTTAAATAAGGGAATAACAGTTATGTTAACAAAGAACCAACCACAGAAAAATAAAGAGTTTAAGGCATATTTTGTGTTCTCATTGTAAGGATGAAAGGTTAGGTTTTTTTTTCAGTTTGTTTGAGGGGTGACTGTGTTTACTTGCTTGGGTTAATGGATGCTTCATTGTTCCCTTTTTAAAATTCAAAGAGGGATGCATGTAGGTATTTTGTTTTAAGAAAAAATAAGGGTAAATTGGGGACATTTAAGCTGCTCTTAATTAGTCATAATGAAGCAATCAACAGAAATAAAATGGAATTGAAAGTAAACATTTACAATTAGGATAAATTTGATCGCTAGTAACTTCGTGACTCATTAGAGTTTAAATTTAACATTAAAGGTTTGAATCTTTAAAATATTGCAAATCCGTAGTCAATTCAATGCATTTAATGGCTGGAAATTAAAATATTCCTTGGCATAACTGGTAGCGCGTTCCTATTTTCCACATATGCACGATTTAAGTTTGTAAAAAAAAGTGTGGGAACTCATGTACGTGCGCCAGAAGTTATACTTCCTATCATTAAGTTCTAGAAGGGAAATTTTTCCAAAGAAGCATAATGTGCTTTTTTGTGAAATGAATTTTTGTAAATGATATTTTATCCAGTTGGGTTTCTATTTTGCGTTCGGCCAATTTCAAATGGTTTTTGATACATTAATGTTTGATAATAATAATGAAATGTCCGCTGATCACTCTGTTATTATAATATATGTATTTAAATCAAAATTATAAATTAAAAAATGTAAAAAATACGGATTACGGAGATTTCAATGTTTCTATTGGTTACTCAACTTTAAAAATTGGATAAGTTTTACTAAAGTTAAAAGCTATTTTGTTTACGTGAAAATGATATTTTGAATTTTTTAACAGATTTGTGAGAGAATTTAAAATTCTTTAAGCATACATAGTCAGATGTTGTGAATGGTACAATTGGTCAAAGGAGTATAAAATGTGCATTTTGTTCGATGTTTTTTCTGTAATATATATCACTTACAGTCTTTGTTTTTAATTTAATCAAAAAACTTTAATTGACATTGTTTAAGAAAACAGACTCATCATGAAATTGAGGAAAAAATATATTCGAAATTATCAAATTTTTCATTAAATTTGGTAATTTTAACGCATTCATTAAAAACATATTTTACCACTCTGTGTCAATGTTTACTAAAATAATTGTCCAATATTTTTCTGCAGAATTATAGACCAACATTTGATCTAATAGAATCTGTTCAATTTATTAAAATCCTGCAACTAAAACTAATGTTAAAAATTTTAGTATCCAATGAAATCAACTTTTTATGTGTTTTTTGTTTCTCGAAAATCTATAAATATGCGTTTTTATGTTTAAAAATGTTTATTGCCTTTCAAGAACACTAGTTCCAATAATATTGTAGAGCACGGTTTGATAGAATTCAAAGTAATTCCATACCATATTGAAAAAAGAATAAGAAAGAAAAAATGTATTTATATAAATTTATTTTGCTCTTAATCACCTTTTACTCATTATTTTTATATTTGATTGTATGAACAAAATTAAACCATGTTGTAGTCTAATATTTCAGAAAAGTTTAAACACCTTATTCTTAAAAAACATATAAAAAACAAATAAGTAACACATTTTATAAGCAAACCATCTCGAATCCATTTGTGAGCCAACGGTACCGTTCTCTACTGGTAGCTGGTCGAGTCTGACGCCCAAAGCAGACAATTTTGTTGAATTTTGTTGAATTTTGATTTAACTCTTTTCAAGTTTGTGAAACTTTTATAGCATGTACAGTTATGTGTGATACATCAAATTAAAGGTAATTTGATGGTGATGCTCAACAAAGTTGCATCCAAGTTTTATGAGGCTTATGTAAATAGTAATTACACCGCGTTAACAACACTCTTTTTACCGTTATGTCACAGACTACAGAAAATTGTGGAAGTATGTACAAAAATGCATTTACCCAATATCTAATGGTTGTGTAAACTTCAAGTTTAAGAAGTAAAAATAAAAAAGATAAAAATAAAATACCGTTGGAAACGGTCAAAAAACTTGGACTAAAAAATCTTGTTTTTACTGATATTCATTGAAAAAAATGTTTAAAAATCTTATTTCTACACACGTTTATGGATAACACATAAGCATAAAAGTCGTTTTGACAAAATATTTTTCCCGCTACGCCCTGATTTTTAAAATCAATTTAACTACCTACATGTGTATATAACCTTTCAAAAACACAGTATAAATATAAGTGTGTTGTTACTTTTAACCTACTTATAGTGCCTGTCTGAAAAAAAAGTAATAATGGGTTGAAAAAATCTATTTGTCATTACTGGTTTAATATTTTTATAATCGCCGGTAAAGAAGTATAACTTCTAAAACTGTGAAATGTACAAAACTGTATTTGCTCAATTTCTAACGGCTGTGTAAATTTAAAGTTTAAAACTGTAAAAATGAAAAAGATAAACATAAATACGGTTGGAAACGGTCAAAAAACTTGGACTGGAAAATCTTGTTTCTGCTGTTATTTATTTAAAAAAATGTTTAAAAATCCAATTTCTTCACCGATGTATAGAAAAAGTATAAATTTAAAAGTCTTTTTGACAAAATATTTTTCACGTTATCATCCGATTTTTAAAATCAACTTAACCACCCACATAAATTCTCAAAAACTTAGCTGTTTTTTATAGCTGAAGAAAACAGTTATGAAGCATTATCCCTACCAGGCGTCTTATTTTATTTTTTTTTTACTATCAATCGATAATTAGTTTTTTTAATAAAACATCGACCTTACCCAAACCAACATCATTTTCAAAAGTCAAAAAAATATTTGATTTTGGAGAATAGTTTTTAACTAGAAAAGTTGATTTTTAGATTTTTTTTAAGGAAAACTCATAATCATTTCAATTTATCTATTCAAAAAAATATTGTTTTTGTCTTTTACCCCATTTTACCCTAAGTTCCCGGTGGAGGCTGGTAAAAAAATATAACTTCAAAAAATATAAATTATTATGTGGCCGTGGTCTAAAAAACCGACGAGAGGGAGTCGAATGTATATAATCCGTTCATTGAATTTAGCTTTTTTTGCGTATTAATACAAATAACTTCCTTTTTACTGAAGATACAAGCAAAAATTGTGTCATCTTTCAATATGCTTAATATACATTTTGGAAATAGTTGGTCACTATATTTCCATAAATTTATTGTATACCGGAGTTTACAATTTTTAAAAAAATATTTAATTCCACATAATTTATTAAATAAATAATTTAAGACTTTTATTGAAAATCAATTTTTTTTTATAACCTGTCTATTGGTGAAATTATTTTATTAGAGAAGTTTTCTGTGAAAAAAAAAACAATTAAAGAAAACTGACTTCAACTGGTAAAATTAACAACCTACAATCTCACTGGAAATTAATTTTCAAATTTCTTACAAATTCAGTATAGAGATGCCAAAATGTCGCGAAAATTTAAAAACCGATTAAGAACCAAAGAAACAATTCAACATTCTGATACTCTTTCCCTCGAAAAATATACTCTTGCTATCTGTCTCTCTCAAATTCTAGAAACATTAAATAAATTTAAAATTAAATGAAAGAAATAGAACAAAACATATTATAATGGCTTCACCCGGAACCCATTACACATAACGACAGGACCAAATGACTAACCAGGTTCCTTGGTACTGGCACATAACAGACACAAGCAGAGTCGACGTTCATTTTAGTTGGTGGGTGGCCTTACCTTGCTTGTGGTCAATATAGATTGTTTCGTTAAAAGTGATAGTAAAACCGTCAACCACCACTTTCTTATTCTAGAGTCCCAAGGGAGACCATTACCATCATCTAGGAGAAATTAAACAAGGAAATCGATGACACAAAATTAATTAGCTAAATGTTCATACAATCCAAGAAAATTAATTGAATTATTTGAGTCAAAGTTTTTTTTTCAGTCATTTTCTTTTTGGTCCTTAAGATTCGGAAATTGTCCAATTCTAGAACCAAACACAATAATTTTCTATTGATATCTTGCAACAGTGCTGTTTTTAGTTGTAATATCTTGAAACTTTCATACTCGTACATATACGGGCCTTGCGGTTTCTTGCTTGCAAGAGTTGCAGGGTGGATATAAGCTATTAAATCCATTTTGAAAGTTATTTCCAGATAATGGATGAAGAAGTTCCTTATTTTAATGGGAACAGCAAAGAACATGTTTTCACAGTTCCAACTTCCTTCCGGATGAAGATAGTGGTTGATGTTGCAATACTCTTCTGTCTTGGCAAGGGCAACTGTATAAATTCAAAGAATTTGTACTTTCATCTATCGTATGAATTATGTGTGTTTGTGTGTGTTCACTTATGGGATAAAGATGGATAATAATTCTTTTCTTTCATAGTTCGACTACAATAAATGCTGGTTTTGTTAAGACAAAAAAGTCCCAGTAAGGGGAATATAATAAGAATCATGCAATTGGTCATGGCTCATGAGAATCATAAGGAGCACCGAGGCACACATGATGTAGTTGGTTATTCAAGCGTGAAGCCTTGTGGGAAGTCGTCTACCTCTATAAAATACCTAATGGTGCAACGATTTAAAAGAATTAGGAAAGAATCAAGAAGACGTCTACAATAGTTTGATAAAAAAAAATCTTAGGAAAAAGTGTTGGTTTCTAAAAAAAAATCATTTGTTTATGTATTTGTGCATGCATACATTTGTATGTACTTAAGTATATAAATATCGGACAAATTAAATGGTGGAAATTGTGATTGGGGTGTCCTAAAACTAAAATTGCAGTTTGTATCTCTTATGCCCGCCTTACATGACACAATATTATTGTGCAATAATATTGTGCAAAAATATTGTGCAAAAAAGGGTCGTCCTTACACGACTCAATATTACTGCGCAATATTTCTATGTCTCTTTGCTTTTTCTGTATCTGCTCGTTGTGGAAACGAAAAATATTGAGTAAAATTTCATTAAATATTAAACCTTTTCAATATCACTCAATATATTGTTCAAACCGAAAATATTGTGCAATACAGCCCTTACACGGTCAATATTATTGCACAATACTGAGTATTCTTCAAAGGAAAGATACCTTAACCAGGGGTTCCCAAACATGAGCCGCGTCGCCCTAAGGCACCGTAGAATGCAGGGAGGGGCCACGCATCATGAGTGAGATATATTCTAGGATACAACTTATATTAAAGATTAAATAAATAGTACGTACTACCAATTTATATTATAGCTACAAATTGTCAAATTGTGATGTTACCAGGAAAGTTTTTTGGTAACTACTTTTGAATTCTTTCATATTTTATGTTTTCGGGGTTCCGACTCCAAATCCGATTTTAGTCAACATGATTTTTTGAAGTAGAACATGATAAGAAATTTAAAAACAAGAGAAATTTTCAACGTTACTCCAGTTCTTAGGAAATTTAACCTTGAAGTATAAGTTTTTGGTTAGCTACAATTAAAAAATACTGAATTTGTTAAAAATTCTCTATGTTACCATAATATTTTCCAAAACTTGCCCCTTTAAAGTTTAGGAATTTCTGAGACTTTTATGTTAAGTAATTTTATTTTGCCCATTAACATATTTTTAATTCTAAAATTTGGTGAAAATGTCCACAACAAATGGCCTGATATCTGTAAAGTGCTTAGTTACATACATGCATACAGCCAAGGCCAACGAAATAGCAGACTTATGGTATTTTTTTATAAAAAATCTTTTTATTTTTTACTTCTGAACTCAAACAAATTTATTTTTATATCTGCATATCGTACAACCAATAAGAATTCATCAAAATATTAATTGAAAATTATAATCTATGAATTGGATTTTTTTCAAATTATTTAAATATGTGATGACGTTATTTCTCACCATATTTTATTTCTCACACATATTTTTAGAACTGTTAAAAACACAAGTTTGTAACGAAATATTCTAAAAATTTTAAATCATTTCAGTATAACTAAGTCAATACTTTATTGGCCGACCACGATTTCTCAAAAATGCATGCAAATTCTTGGTAAGTTTTCAACTAAATTTTGGCATCTACTTTCTGGGATGGAATACCATGCGCCCTTGATAACGAGCTTTTAAAACTATGTTATTATGGTTAAAGTTCATAATTTCTTAAAAAACTAATTATAAACATTGAAATATAATTAAAAAAAGTTTGGCGTCTTATACGGATTATATATAATATACTCCATAAACGTTTTTTTGAGCTTTAAAAACAAATACGTTTTTGAAAGTTTATGTGGGTGGTTTAATAGATTTTAAAAATTAGGGAATCACAGGAAAAATATTTTGTCAAATTATGTTTTAGGCGTATGTGTTGTCTATAAACGTGTGAAGAAATTAGATTTTTAAACATTTTGTTTTTCAATGAATAACAGTAAAAACAAGATTATTCAGTCCAAGTTTATTGACTGTTTCCAACTGTTATTTTTATAATTTTTATTTTAACATTTTCAAACTTGAAATTAACATAGCCATTAGATATTGGGTAAGTGCATTTTCATACAAACATCCACACTTTTTTATATTCCGTGAGCCAACATAACGGTAAAAAGAGTTTTGTTTACGCGGTGCTTAGTTACTAAGCCTCATAAAACTATGATTCCACTATATTGTGCATCACGATCAAATTACCTTTAATTTGATATATCACACATAACTGTACTAAATGCTGTATAAGCTTCACAACCTTAAAAAGAGTTTCATCAAAATTCAACAAAATTGTCTGCTTTGGTCGTCGGACTTGACCAGCCACCAGTGGAAAACGATACCGGTGGCTCAGAAATGGGTTCGAGATGGTTCGCTCATAAAATTTTTACTCTTTTGCTTACTGTCGGATTTTTAGGGTTGAGGTGTTTAAATTTAGCTTAAATATCAGGCTACAACATGGTCTGTTTACACAATTACAAATACAAATAATGAGTAAAAGGTGATTAAGAGCAAAATAAATTTTATAAACGTTTAAGCAGGTATCAAACATTAATGTATCAAAAACCATTTACAATTGGTCGAACATAAAAATTACCCAAATCAAATGGGCTTGGTAGATAAAATATCAATTACATATATACCTATATGAAATATTTGAATTAATTTCACAAAAAAACACATTACGCTTCTTTGGAAAAAATTGCCTTCTAAAACTTTTCTCTACTAAATAATTTTACACATCCGAACAAAAACTATACAAAAGTATATAATGATAGGAAGTATAACATCTGGCGCACGTACATTAGTACGCACACCTTTTTTTCAAGGTTACTGGTGTTCTGACTCGATTTTGGTCTCAGAATTTTAATCCTAAACAACAAAACTAGCTCTGATATTTTATGAAAATTTCAGTTTCTTACTAAAAAGGACTATAAAATTGCATATTTTATTAGATATTTTTATGAATGGGATGTATATATATCAAAATTGGAAAAACTAATTTAAAATTACCGAAGCAAATTAGGTATACTTCCTCAAATCTAATAACCACCCCCATATTGCTAAAAAAGTTCAGTACTTCAGAATGTTTATTAATTCAATCATTAGCTTATTCCAGTACATTGTTATTCATATAACCAAAAAATATTAAAATATAGTAATTACCTACTAAAATTTAAGTACAAAAGAATGTTAATTTTAAATATTCCTCATCAAGCAAAGAATTATAAGACAGACATCTGAAACATAATTCTTCATACAGTTTTGTCTACTTGAAACATGTTTTCTAACTTCTCTCTCCCACACTGAAACACAAATTAGCCGTAGAATACAACTTTTATTAAATGTTTTCTCAGAGAGTTGAAAATGAATGCTGTTTAATTTTGTCTTCCTTTTACAACCAATAAGTTTTAATGGAAAATATGTTTCGATCCATCGTACCCTCGCTAAGAAGAAGAAAAACAACCAAACTGGCATACATAAATACCTAAAATCATTAAATGAAAAAAATCAAAACTCCTTTTGAGAGCGAAGAATGAAGCAACAAAACAAAATATTAATTTTATATATTTTTTTAGTAGATACGATATTTTATCTCGTTTCCTGGAAAGACCGAAAAAATGAGTTTATATTTTTTTCAAGAAAAAAAGGATCCTTAAATTGACCCGGTCTGCGATTGCTAATTGAATATTAACACCATTACCTTCCAAAACTTTTTTGTTCATTCTTCTTTTTTACCCCACAAATTCTTTTATTTGACATTCGTTTCGAGATACAAGGGAATTTAAAAGAAATCGTTTTGAAGTACTTACCAGTTTTTTTCTGCATGACCCATAACTTGTGAAGGAAAGGGGAAACAAAATTCCTGGAAAGAGAGAACAAGCACATTATCAGCAAAACGTGCGCTTAGAAGTCACAAGGATGAGCTGGAAAAGTTCCTTGAAAAGGATATTTATATTTATTTGTTAAATGGTGTTGCCTTTGTTTCATCTGCAACCGATAAGAGTTTACGGTTGAATTTCATTTCTTAATTTGCATTTTAATTTAAAAGTTTCAATTTATTTTTACTTTTTTTTTTCCTTGTATTTGGTGTTCTCGTTACATTTTTGCGCTTTGCGTGCCATACCGTTAAATGTGCGTTTTGAATGAAGTAAATGACTTTTGTTTGGTGCTCCTGTGTATTGTATGATTATTGCCGGATAAACGAACGATACAATTTTCTAAGGATTTTCTTGTACAAAAATACACATAAATTTAAGGGGAAGACATTGTGTACCTATTTATAGAGTTTATTTACTTTATCTTTGATTAAAGGCCAGCGGTAAATTTAAAATTCTAAAGATAATCTTTCATTTTCTAAATTACAATAAATCGTTTCAATCTTAAAGATGTTGAAATACTTTTGAAAGTTACGATAACATTTTTTGCAAAAAGGTAAGTGCTTATTGTACCTTGTAAGGGATGCTTTATTTTATTCATAAATAAAAGTGATATAATAAATGGCACTAAGGCAATAAAATCTTTTTCGTTTTATAAAATGCGTCACATACAGTAACGAACAATAGTATGAATATGAATTATGAAAGAATTTTTGGCATGCGTATTAAAATTCAAAACTTGAAAAATATTTGATACATTTGTGAATGGCCATATTTACTGCCATTGTATAAAAAATGCAAAGGAAAATACTGAACAATTTAAAAAACAGGGAAAGCTCACTGGGGTGTATAGTACATATACCCAACCATCATGGAGATCTAAAAAAAAAATAATCATATAATTGTGAACCGTTGAGTTAATTGAAAAGTAACAAGTTAATATTTATATTTACAGTACTATTTTGAATTAAAAAGACCCAAGGTCTAACAGGCTTATAATTAAATTATAATTTAGCGATTACATTTACTTTTAACTTGCTTTATGTGGAAAGTATTGGTTTCGTAAAAAAGAAATGTCGAGGTTTTAATCAAAACCAACATTACGATGATGGAGAAGTCCAGACAAATGGTTTTCGTCATGCCGTCCGTCGGTCTGAGCGTCTGTTCGTCTAATCGTCTGTGCGTCAATCTGTACAGAGAGCCACAGCTTAAACGGGTTAACGGATTTGCATGAAATTTGTTACAGATAACTTTTTTGTAATTCCCGAGCTTGTTTTTTTTGTTTTTATTTTTGAATATCTCGATTATAACAAATACCTCCCCTATAACGGTTTCGAGCTATTGGATTTTTCTCGAAAACTTATGTTTAATTCTCGAAATAGTATATGCTATTTAATAAGTGATTTCAACAATCCTGCGGTTTTAGTTTTTCTCAAAAAATTCCAATTACAGAAATATTATGAACAAGCTTTTCGGGATTTTTTCCATAATTTTTAGTTTTTTCCGATTCCGTTCGTTCGTTCAAAACTTGTTGTACTCATCATTTCAAAAAGTATTGTGTATTTACTTTTTCCAACAACAACAAAAAACTTGAGAAAAAAAATTAAACACAAAAAATGAAAAATATAAAAAGAGTATTTTGAACTACAAGATCAAGTTCGTGGATTTTATTTCTTATATAAACATTTTTAATAAGGACTTTCTTGCAAGGCCTACATTTCTGCTTGTTTTCTCTGACTGATAGGTAAAAGTTTAAATAAAATGTCCCAATAGAAAACCAGGAAGCATTTAAGTGACATCGCGGGTGCAACCAAATCGGCCTTTACCTTTTAGATTTTTGACCAAAAAAATAAAATGTCTGGTATTTGTGAACCATTTATTTAAGCTAATATAAGTTTTTGTTAGATATTTTCTAACTTCTCCAAAGTTCCAAATGTTAAGAACATGAATAAGCTATATCAGAAAACCGAATTTGTATTATTTTTCTTTCATCACGAGAGCCAATTAATGATAAAAAGGCTTTTAGTCAATATAACTTAAAAATATTTGACAATTACCTACATTTTCCTTTTTATGAACAAATGTGTCAATGTTGTCACTGCTTGGTTTAAAGTTATATAATATAAAATTGTGGGTAGTAAATTTGATGCTCTCATTAATTTGCAGGCATCGACTTCAGATTATACAAAACTTGGGAATTTAATGCTTTATAATAAACTTAGGCTCATAAAAGTTGTTTAATAATTAAATTTAGATATTTTTTAAAATATTTGCATCCAAAAAATATACAAATCTGTCCACTTTTATTGGATTTTTTTTCTTCAAACTTAAAAATATGGTTTTTGTGAACCAACATTATTTTGTTCATAAATTTAATGGACTTATTCTTTTGCTATCAAATGCAAAAAAATAGAGGTGTTTTGTGTTATAATTTCTTTAAACAAAAAAAAAATGTACTCATGGAAAGCTGTTACTAAAAAAACATTAAGTTTTGTATTTTTTGAAATTTTGTATTCACCTAAAATAAAAACCATAAAGTAGTTGTCGTTATAAAATTAGTTTGATTTTTTTAAAATAATTTTTCTTCCTAAATTTGAAATTTCAATCACCAGTTTTTAATAACAAAAAAACCTAGATACTTAACTTTTCTTGATATATTTATTAATATTTTATAAAGTACAATTTAAAAAAAATATCAGTTAAAAATTTGAATTGCATTTTTGCATTTACTGATTTTTTTGCTCGAATTATTCATTGAATGAAACAACAACAGCCTGTGTGTGTTACCACCAAGTTCTTTGGCTAGAATTATAGCTATTTCAAAGGATGCCACAAATAATCATCAGATTCTTTCTTTTGTGGTGCTAAGTCGGTGTATGTTCGAATTATTTGAAAAACTGATGTCCGAACTAGTCTCGAACCATCGACCTTGCGATTGCACAGTAAAACAAAATGTTGGCATAATTTCTTTTATAAAATGTTAACCAATTTTTTTGAAAAACTAATTGTTTGTTAAGAAAAATCTTATTGTTAAGTTAACCAATAAAAGCGCTAATGTTTAATTCATAACTTTTAAAGTATTTTTGAAGCAGTTTCGCTCCGTTCCGAGATAATTTACTTTAAATAACACTAAATAACATTTCCAATAAATATTGAAAAATATTTTTGATTTTGTGTCCTCTTCTAACATATTATGTTTAAAACATTATGACTTTTAAACTGCCTTTAAGATACAGCCTCAAGTCAATATGTCACTTAGCGGAGCGGGATGTTTGGCGATAGGAAATTATAGCACTTTAAAACCATTGGCCATTAAGTTGTTGGGATCAAAATTGTGTTTAGACATCAGCAGTTTTATGATTAGTTCTAAAACCGTCACACAATTCTATACAATGCAGTGTTTAGGGCTATGAACCTAGTTTTATTTTGTTCTGATCGAAAATAATTTTCAATCACACAAATTTGACAGCAGGATAAAGTTAGATTGCACTTTAATTTTGATATCTGTTTATACTTTGTGAGATTCTGCAGAGGCCTTTAACCTTTTCCAAATCTTAAGTTTTATTATTTGCTGAACTTTTAACGTGTTTCAATCAAATTAAAAAAAAAAACAAATATAGTTCTTGTAAGTGACTAGTAAAATGGTGTTTGAAGCATTGATAACTAAAATGTGGGACCAATTTAGTGGGTTCCATCAATTGTTCTAATTAATACATTCTAAAAGCATTTATTTTACTTGTTAATCTCAATCTCATTGCCCATAAGACCTTGTGTTTGGAAATTATAAAATTAATTTGAAAATGTTAAACTTTTCCTTTATTTTTGTTTACGCACAAAGTCCAAAATCCTCTTCGACACCATAACGTTCTTTTCAGATCTCACGTATGTATGTATTTATGTGTGTGCATAAATTATGAGGCAGTCATAATGCAAAGTTTTTAAAAGGAAGTGAATTAGAATATCTCTTAGGTAATTGGAGCATGAACGCTCCAAGTGCGTTCCTTTATAAATCTCCTTTTAACTGATCTCGTTTTATTTAAATTTCTTATAACAATTTTAAACATTCTCACATTAACTTTAATCCTTTTTAAAAAAGAAATTCTATTTTCGTTGAAGTTTTTGGAACAATTATGAGAATAATCATTGCCTTAATCTTTTTTTCTAAAATTTTTCATAATAGTATTTGAGAAATCATTTTAAGTATGGCATTTCATAATGGAATAGGAATGAAAAATTGAAAGCTTCCACCATTAACATTCATTTAAATAGCAACCAGTTATCTTATGGAGTCTAGACTACTTTAGCTAGGTAGTTTCCATATTTTCGAAAAAAGGATTTCATGTTAAAAAAAATGTTTTTTTTATGTTGTTCTTTTGTTTGTCAATTCTATAGGTACCTTTTTTAATTAGCTCACTTTGATTTTTTTTTTCATTGTTGCTGTTGGGTAGATACCAGTACGTACACAAGAAAAACAAAAAGAGTTTTTAGGGTTGACAATTTTCATAGGGGTATGGTAATACATACATACGGGATATTCATGAAAAGGAAAAATATCTTTTTTTTATCAATGTGAAACGGATTTTAAGGATATACTTAATTTTAATATTTAATTAGTTGTGTAAGAAGTCCTAAGAGAATATTAAAGGGAAAGAATTTTCATGACAATGATTTATATAGGTGCAGACATATTGTGACCTTAATTTTGAGATTACCCATGGCAGTTTAAGGCAAAAAGATATTATTTTTAATTTTTTTGTTGAAAATTTATTAGTTTTATTAAACATTCTTGGTATTTTTTTGATATCAGGATTTATTACTTTCTTTGAATTTAGGTATTTATGTGTATAAGAAATGTATTTGTAAATGGTTGATTTTTGTTTCAAACAATGGTGCGAGATAATAAAAAGCAGACCTATTAGGAGGAATGTTCTCCATACTGATTTAGAAGGACGAAATAATTAATTAAATTTTTTTTTTTTTGAGGCGAGATAAAATCATGAATTGAATTAAAAGGCCAACATTGAAGAATACAGAAAAAAACCAATGCAAACATTATGGTAAGAATGTAGAATGTTGTTTGCATAAATTAAGACATGTATTCGAATGAACATTCGTGACGTGTTGATGAATAATAAGAATTTGCGCTCCGATTCAGTTTATATAAAAAAAATATGAATTACAAGCAAGCTTTTCGTACCCTTATAAGAATTTTTTTCTTTTTTTTTAAGTTTTTATTTTGGTTTATTTTTCCAATACTTTTGAGAATTAAGTCTTCCTATTTTTTGAAAATCAGAACCATTGTTCATTGAAACATTTAAAAAAAACGCAAATTCGTGGTACTCCCCATACAAAATTGACATTTTTGGAGTGTTTTTGTATGAACAAGAAGGTTTTATTCAAAATGGCTGAATTTTGAACCTAAGAGAAGCTAGTTCTCAACTTCTCCGTTTACAGATTTCGATTATCTTGATTCTAACTAAATCGTGTCTACAAATTTTCAACGCCAACGACACGTCGACAACGATGCCAACGACAACGGCACACGCACATAAAAATGTCTTGAAAACGTGTTTTCTATACGTCTTATGGTGTTTCGTGATGAAATAGTCTAACTAGGAAAAAAAATATTTGTGCCAATCGCTATACTTATCCTTAACACTAGGTACGTGAACGGAAAAGTAATAATTGTTGCATTAATATTGTTTTTATACTGCGGAAACAAAAATAACAAACAATACTTTAGTTCCAAACATACTTAGAAGAAACTTTATAAATATAAAAAGTGCACTATTGTAAGTTCCAACTATAAACGCCAATCACACACATACTCTAAAACTATCTCTATTGTTCAAAGCGACTTGTATTTGCATTGTGATATCCTTCAAGAAGTACTGATAAATTATTACTAATGCTTCTGACAGAAAATGCACACACTACTGATTCCTTGTTGTCCAAGTCCCAGACTTATAGACGATGGTGTTGTTGTTTGTTGACGGGGTAAAAGCTGCTTCATCATCACTCTGAATGCCTTTGGAAACATCAGATCCTATTCACAGCAAATGCTTCACACATACATACATATTTTCAGCCAATCCTGTCAAAAGAACTTTCTTTCGACGACATATAGAGCTTGTGAAAAAAGCAAAAGAACAAAAAAAAAAAAACAATGTCTAACAAATTATCCATAGAAATCATCGCTTCTATCCTCCTCTTTGTTTGGCTTTCTCTTATTTCAAGCACGACATCATGTGTCGTGTCAGACAAACTATGATGCAAAATGATGAACATCATTTTTCACAACAAGCATGCATATCAACTCGTTCAATGCACAAACATTAATATTTTTTTTTTTTGTTCAAAATCAACCAAAGGGTGAGAAAGTTTACTGCATCCAAGGGACCAACGAAAACTTTTATTTTTGAAAAATTGATTGATAATTTTTGAATTTAATTTTTCATCGAAGTAAATTGAGTGCAAGAAAATTGTCTCCCCTAAAAATAAGTTTGTTGGATGTGAAAGGATTACGAAAAAAACTTAAATTCAAATTATAAAAACTTGCAAGAAGAAGGTGGCAACGATTCCTTAAATCTCGAAAAATATTTATGTTGTATAACGAAAGTACCCTGCATCGAAGGATCATAATAAATAGGTAAGGTATACAGTATTACATTTTTCTTCTTCTAATTTATATGTACATGTAGTGCAGGTACGTTAAATGTCATTAATGTAACTGTAACATATCTGGTTACTTATAACTCAAAGAGTAGAACTTTTATAGTGGTTTTCGTGTTAGTTTTGGGTTCTTTATGAAGACTTGAAGCAAAAATCAATGCAATTATTGAGTTGAATACTTCTATAACTAAACTCATATGGAAAAGTTTTAAACTCCCAATATCAGCATAATAGGAAACTTTTAAATTTTAAATAAGAAGTTGAAGTAGTTCAATGTGCATTGACACCATTAATTTGTTACATGAAATGTATCCTGGTACCTGGGTTTTCCTATGATTTTCTCATTTCCTTAACGTTGAATGTGTTTATTTTTATCCAACATTAGCTTACTATGATTAATTGAAATAATAACAGGAAATTTCTCAAGAAAATCTTCAACTAGTGGTGGTGATGGTCTTCACGGGCATAAGGTGAATATTTTTTTTTGACTTATAAACTTTGACACGCAATTCTTGTGGTATCTTCCATCAGCTTTGTTGTAAACCAAGTATAAATTCATGAGACCATTTATCATTGTCCTCCTCACACTATTGTCCACGATTGGTTAATTGAAGATTTTTTGACCCAAAAACTAAGTATGATCTTACGACATTCATATAAGCAAGCTGACCCTGCCATCTGTGCAATTTTTTTAATTTTTTAGTAATAATGCAATTATTATTTGAAATTCAATTTTTTTGTAAATAGCTTCTGAATAGTTTAGCAGAAGCACTTAATTGAAACAAAGATGTTATCTAATTTTTTCTTGAACAAATCAATGTTTTATTTGCTGGGATATATGCAAACATAAATTTCAACTACTTTCATTGTAATGTCTTTTTGTCGAATGCCTAAACTGTATATAGGTAACTTACTTTTGTATAATAAAGGTGATTTATATTTTATTTTGAATACTGGTTTTAGAAATCTCATTTTTCTCAACAATGATTTCTACGATTTTAATATAAAACATATCTTGGTCATTTTGTTGTATAAGATTTGTCTGCCAATGAAAGCCATTTATTACCTCCCATAGAACAGTTTTTTTTTTTAATTCTAATTTTCTCCTTCATGACTCAATCAATTTCACCCATTTTTTACGCGAAAGCCTATAAGTTGCCGTAATAATGTTTAGTAAAAAAAATTCGAAAATTATTTTTTTGGATTTAAAAAAAAAAATCAATTTTTTTTCTTTTAATCGCATTTTCAAAACCCGAAAACTATTCAATATATTTTTCCAAAATTTAGTTTTAAGATGTTAATAAGTAATATCTTAAAAAAGGCGCACCAATTTTTCCTATAAAAGTCCTTGAAAAATTTTATATAAGAAAAATAGTTTTTTAAAAAAACGGCTCTAACGATTTTCAATTTTTTTTTTTTTTCTAAAAATGTATAATTATAGAAGAAATCAAATTGCATATTTTGTTTCGAGGTGAAATTCATTTAAGAAGCTGTTTTAGTCATTTGAAAATCGAAATTATATGTTTTTTTAATATTTTTTCTAAAATTTTTTTTTAAATTTTTTTAATTAAAAAGGCTTAGCATATAATAGTAACCTTATCTTTAAAAACAAGTGCGTGTGATCCAGTTGTGCAATTTACTTTTTAAGTAATTTTTAAAATTTTGAGTCAACTGACTCAAGAAAAGTATATGATTTATGTACTTTTCTGTTTTGTTCTTTTCTATTCTGATAAGGGCGGCAATTTTGAATCGGTAACTGTAAAAGTTTTTTTTTTAATAACCACATTTAAAAAAAAATCATCTAAATTAGAGCGGTTTCGCCCGGGTCTGAGATAATGCTTTATTTTGAGATTTGGTTACAAGACTGTTTATACAAAAAATATATTTTTTGAAAATTGCCCAACTCCACCAAACGGGTAGAAATAAAATCCCAATTCCAAAGATTTGCAAGAAAAATACCACTATGAGGTTGTATTTGAACCCCGTATCAGCGATGAATAATAATTATTACGTCGTGTATGATAAAAATGTTCTACGGAGTTTATTTTTTCTCGTGTAGTATTGAATAATTATTTTTTAAAAGGAGCCATTTTCGCACTTTCTCCGTTTTCAGAAATTTGTCCTTTAATTTTTCTCACCTATTGTCCATAAATTTTTAATTAATAACTTTACTAGAACAAAATAAAAACTAAAGAAATGCGTAGGTATGATTTTTAATCTTAAGACTAACCGTTGAACAGAACAAAACAAAATCCATTTTCTTCAAGATGATGGCCACGAGGAAAACAAGGATTGGGTATACGGATTTTCTACTCTCTTATAACCCTCTAAATTCTAAGCGATAGAATTGAATAATTTGATTCACGCAAACAAAATTTACTAAACTCTCTTTTGACTGGATTAAACTGAACGAATAAAGGGAGAGCAACCATTCTAATACATTTTATCAAAAACGTAGAAAAAAGTTGATTTTAAAAAGGAACGTTTAACTTTGGTTATCTACCTAATCTATAAGTACATATAATAGGTAAAGAAATTTAATAAAAGAAAAGAAAAAAGGCACCTATCATTATTATATTATTATTATATGAATATCAGTATCACCGAATTTATTCACGTAACGATAAGAAATCCAACAATTTTTCATTCCATTTTATATAAATTTCATCATATTTCATTTGCATCACTGACTAGCAAACAACAAAAGAAACAAAAAGTAAAAACGTAGAATCAAAGCCAAAAATATATGTACGCAATGGGAACCGAAAAAAGATGCATACAATTTTCATTATATAAAATAATACAAAAAGAAAATCATTAAAAACCGTGTTATTAGTCTTCTCAGATGTCCCCTCTTGTTGAATACTTTTTTCGAATTTTCAAAAAAAAAAAAAACATTTACCTTTGCGACAAAGAAGACGATTTTGCCTCTTTAACTACCACCTAGCTGTATTCACTTTTAAGAACATTATACAAGAAATTTTAAATTGATAAAATTTTCGTTTTTCTTTCAGATTTTTTTGTTCTCCCTTTATATTATTATTTTCAGAACAATAAATTTGTTGTGGTTGTTTAAAGGAAAATAAGAGTGAAGTATGAGGGCTTCTGTTTTTGAACATGATAAGAACACTCAATAGGACACACTACCCTCGAGTTTTACACAAAAATCTCTTCTTCTTTACCAACACCTCTTGCGTTTGAATTAAGTGGTAAATGAGATTTGGCGCCTTAAATTATTATTGGTGTCATCCTGTGAAACGGATGATTTACATTTTTTTTATGTTATTTTAAATCCAGAGGTGTGATATTTTTGCACGGTTGGTCGTCCTTTAATTGTTTATTTTTTTTTTTTTTTGTTAAACTGTTATTTGACTTTCTTTAGGGATGTTTAAATTTTCATCTGACACTATTAAGAAAATCATTTTTTAAGTTTTCTTCAGACTTTTAATACAAGAACTGGATAATATCTAATAATTTATTTCCTGGCTCTGAAGAATTAAGTTTGTATACATAGTTATAACTATTATTAATAATTATTGATTGAAACAAAAACATTAACATTTTTCTTTTAATTTGGTTTTATATTTTTGCCAGACTTTTTCTTTTTTTAATTTAATGAAGGAACAGTATACTACTTTTTGAAATATCATAAACAACGAGTAAACAAGTTTTGAACGAAATCAGTTAAACCAGTAAAAAGATATACGGAAATAACTAAACATTACGGCATTTCTTGCAACATCCTTTGCAATAATTATAATTATAATAATTTTTATTATAATTTTTTTCCTTTTTTCGAATTTCTTGAGAGTCTTCAAAAATTTGCAACAAATTAAGAATTACATACAGGAAACCTAATCGAAATCTTGAGATCTTTTCTCGAGAAAATTCCAATAATTCAAAACTATTTTATTGCAGGAAGCTACTCGTCCGGAACCTGATTTTTGTATGTGTTTGCCATCCTCCAATCGAATTAAACAGTTTATGGTTTATTTACAAATTAGAATTTTGAGACAAAAAGTATATTCTAAATATCACATTATCGCTCTAAGATCACATGTTTCTGGGCAGTTAGAATTGGAAAAATTCAGATTTTTTTGTATTTATTGGTTTATTATTTATTTTACTATTCACTAGCTATTTCACCACACTGTCACTTCACAACTATTGCTTGGCACGCATCGCTTTCTAAAGACTACAAATTAACAACTCGGTTTGGATTTTAGCATTTTATATTAAAAATCTTAAAGGTTAATCTATCTCTGAACAACTAATTTTTATTCAAAAATTGTTTGACCTACATAAATGGTAAAATGTTAAAGGTAAAGAAGAAAATTGTGTTTACTATAGTTGCAAAACATAAATAATCGAATTAAAGTGATTATTTAACAACGAAATTGAATTAATTTACATACATAGGTACTTTTAACCTAAATGAAATTGCCAATTTCAAAGGCACCTGCATCTTCTTCAGCATTAAAATTCCATAATATAATTCCTCTGTTAACTGTCTGAATTCTTATTGTGAATTATCTGAATTCTACGGTATTTAATTTATCGTTACAATTTAGATAAACAACACTGCAACTGAAATAAATAACATTAACACTAATGATTTTCAATTTTTTTAATTTTTTTTGCTAATATTTTACCGAAAAATAAACTTATTTAATCATATTGAATAGAACAGTTAAAGAAAAAAAATCTTTATTCACAGACAACTGAAATTCTAAGAAAATGCTGCGTACTTATACACAAACATACATGATATTCGTTTTTCATAGTAAATCGGCTGCTTCACGTGTGTTTAACTTAGCAAGCTAGAACAAAAGAGTCCTTCTAATTGTATTTTTTGTAGGTTGATAAATTTCTTTTAATCCTGTGTAATTGCTGCATTTAATAATACATTCGAATGAGAAAGTTTCAATTGTCAATTGAACTGACAAGCTTTTACTCTTTCGCCGAATACACATACGCAACATTCTGTTAGACATATCATTGAATCGAACAAAAATTTCCTTCGATAACAACAAAAATTGAAGCAAGTACAAAAAAAAAAAAAAGATCTTCAAAAAAGTTGAACCGAAAACTTAACTAAATTATCTTTTTTTCAGGTGTGCACCCAAAAAATCATTTGTTGGAAATTTTTATTTTTGTTTAAATTTCTTTTATTTTATTTTTTTTTTTTTTCAAATGACTCGTCAAGACAAATGTGATTAGTGAACTGTGGTAAGTTAAACTGTTGAAACCGCAATATTATATGAGTGTGTGTCCTTTTTTTTGTTTCTCGAAAAAAAAAATTAGAGTGAAGAACAACATTTTCTTATTATTGTTATTATTGTACTATTCGTACTAGAATGTCAGCTTGTTAGACTTGACCATTCTTTATTCCGTCAATTTTATTGAATGTTTGAACAACAACAACAACTTAAAGGTACTACCACTCTTGTTTGGCTGGAGATATAGCTATTTCATTTTCTTTTTCATTTTCTTTTTTTTATAATTTTAAGTAAGACCAAAAATAAAATTGGTAGACCTTGATAATTGGATGTAACAAACATAATTATGAAAAGACAAGGACTACGAAACCCCCCAAGTTACATTTTCATAATTATAATACTCTTCAAGATTGTTATAAGTATGATTTTCAAGAGTGAAAAGTATTCTCGTAGTGTGTTCTAAGATTCCTATAAGGTTCTTACAGGGATTAAATGGTCTATCTCCAAGAAGCTTTTACACTCTTTTTGCAAGATTCATATTCTCAAAGAAGCATAATGCATCTTGTTAAAAGAATGTGTGGAGCGTGGCTAACAAATAAATGTGATAAAAAGAGAAACGAGAGAGTTTATGTGTGAGAATAATAATAAATACAAAAATAACAAAGACATATTTGTGTTTGTCAAGTCATACAAAAATTATGAGTATTTTTCTTGTTGGTTCGTTCAATATAATATTAGTATTTTCATTAGATCTGAATGCGGTTAAAATTATATCAGCTATTATTTCGTTCTACCTCGAAGAAAAATAAAGCAAAATAACGCCAATTAAAATTATTTTGTTTCAAATTCTTTTTGAGAAAAGGGTTACCATTAATGTACCTAATCTTCTTAAACTTATTTTTTTCTTTCTAGAAATCTTTTATTCCAAACTTAATTTTTGTATCAAATGATTTTAAGAGATATATTGGAATTCTCATGTTTTTCGTTTGATCAATTTAGAAATGTCACAAGTAGAAGTGATTCATATTTTTTCCTCTGGTAATCCCAAAAGGCAGAGTTGTTTTTTTTTCGAAAGCATGGCGTCCAGTTTTTGTTTCTATACGATAATACTTTTAAAAGAACTATAATACTTATAAGTATTACATTTGAAGAGACTCATTCTCTCTTTTCTAGTTATATAGAATGTTAGATTAGAACTGTCACAGTTAAAAACCATGCAGACTAAAAGTACTACTAGTGAGATTCTTATGAGGGTGTTATTATTACAATTTGGTTTTCCTATAAGAATAAAGGTATTTGCAAATTACAAAGAGTTTTATTCTTTTACTTAGAATGATACAAGACGGATAGTATTGCAATAAGAAATAGAAGAGTCTAAAGAGAAAATCAAGAGTACAAATCTCAAGAGTATGTTAGTTGGGTCCAATAATCTCATTTTATAAAATCAATAATCATCAGGATTTCAGAAAAGTTGTTAAGGGAATACTATGAATAATCGAGAGAAAATCACGAAAGAAGCTTACGTTGGAAAAATTGTCATGGGAACATCGCATTTCGTCAGAAATTATTTTGGCGAAATGAAAATTGCGAAACGACATTTCGCCAAAAGATACCTACCCGTTTAGGTCTAGGTAAACCTATGAACACAAATTCTGTTTAGGGAGCTTCTATTATTGCGGTTGCAACATTTATACTCATTTGCCACCTTTTTTATTTACAGGAACAATAAATAATGTTAAATGATGAGGGTTGGAGGTTTGATTTATAGGATTAAATTTAAATTAAATGTTTCAATAGCAACAAAAGTAACTTGTCCACAAAAATATTTATTCAAAGATAAAGATAATGTTGAATTAAGAAAAAACTCATAGCCAGTTCTTTGTGATAAAGATGTTTATTTCGGGAGCGTGTCATAATACTGCTTTTCAAAATTCTGTATGATAAAATTCTGTTTGGTCAAAATACTGTAAGACCATAATTCTGTATGTTATTATACTGTAAATACAAAATTCTGTATGTCAAAATACTGTACGAACAAAATACTGACTTGCAATACAGTATTTTTCAAGAAATTTCCTTTGATACAAAAACTCATAACACTAGTTTTGAATAAATTGTGTTTTTTTTTTTTTTTTTGTGCAATTCGTTGTAGGTGTGCAACGTGATTTAATTCAGATTGTTTTTTTTTTTATAAACCGTGCAGTTTTTTTTGTTTTTAAAATAGTTTTTTTCTTTTTTTGAATGTGTTCCCCGTTCTTAACTCTTTCTATTTGGGATTTTAAACATTAAAGTTCACTTTTCAAGCAACTTATTAATTTGTACAAAGTAAGAAAGAGTTGACAAAAAATTACTATAAAAAATTTATAACAATTTAAATTTACCAAAAAAGACTAGAGAAATCAATAAATAGTTTAGGAGGAAAAATTAAATAAATAAATTAATTAAACGAAAAAGCATTAAATACATAAGTGTAGAGTTTAGGTTTCTCTCTCCTTTTTCCGTAGCTCCTAATAAGGTACCTATATCAACATTAGAAACTTTATTAAGTTGATCTTTTAGCAAGTCATAATAAAAACTCTAATAAATAAATCTTTGTTCTGTTAAAATACTGTAAAAAATATCGTTTTGATAATGTAAAAAAGTGCGTGCAAAAAATTCTGTATTTTGATGTACGGAATTTTGAAATAAAGTATTTTGACCAACCAGAATTTTTCTGTATAGAATTTTGACCTACAGTATTTTAGTCATACAGCATTTTGCACATACAGAATTTTTTCAAAAAGTATTTTGGCATACAGTATTTTGAATACAGTATTTTGCCACACACAGTATTTCGACCCCTACCCGTTTATTTGTGTTAGAAACAGACTACCTCAGAAAACATCAAATTCAAAAACACATCTCAAATAAATATTAAGTCAACTTTCTTACATCTATTTCAAAAATTTAAAAGAATTCACAAAAAAGGACATACATATACTTGTATTTCAAATACTAAGAACTCCTTCACTTTATTTTATATAAAGTCTCCTTGCTATCTTCATACTGATAAGTGTATGCAATTCATCATTCAAGCAAAAATAGATGAAGGCAGTACGGTACATAAGTATTGGACAATTTAATTCAATAAAATGGATTTGTGTTGCTTTAAGGATACGAATACGACGACGACGAGACGTAGACGTAGACACGTGAGAAGTATACTCTTGGTGATGTTCCTTTTTGAAAGAGTACATTTAAGGGCTTTTATGTGTTCATGTTTTTTTTTTTTTGTAAAAAAAAATGATGCATGAATTTTTCTGTTCAAGTTGCTCGAAAAATAAAAGAAAATACCACTTTTGATAAACATTATACATATAGAAGAAGATGTTGCATATTTTCTTATAGGAAGTAAAATGTAAGTTTTAAAGTGATCGATGATACACCATTATTATAGTGAAGACTTTTCTATTTGTTTTCGTCTGATATTTTTTTTTTTTAATTTCTTATTTTTGTTTGATAAAAATTGTGTACAATTTAAGGAAATAGTCGTTATTCAAGAGACAAGAGTGATATGATGGCGAAGAGTAATGTGTTGTGACAAGTTAAGAATAAATAAATGGAAAGATGTCACGAGAAGGCTCTTTTTTTATTATTAATGGTAACATAAGGAATTAGTGATAAATAGAACTGTTTTCGTTATTTATGAAGAGCTTAGATGAAAACTCTCTTTAATTTTCATTTTGAAACATAAACACAAAAAAAAAACAAAAAGCGTTGGACATAAGCACAAATTTTTTTGTACCATGGATTTTGTTTGTAAAAGTTGATACTTAAAGTTCTATAAATAACAAATTACTTATTACTTAAAGCATGTAAAGAAATATAATCTCAAAAAAAAAATATACCTTTTCAGCAAAATGTCCTCAGTGGTTTAGTTTTAATTTCTTTCATTGGAAAACGAATAAGGACAAATTTTCGACAGCATAAATTAATGACTCCAAGAAGATTTTGCGATAAGAAATTTTGCAATTAAACAATATGTTTTTGTTAAAAGTATTTATTTTTTTTCTCCCGACACAAAAAATTTATTCGTGACAGTATAATAAATAAATACATTTTTAATAAAGGGTTTTCCAATAAGAAGTGTTATTTTGAATAGCCCGCTATTTCGGTAGTTGTCACTTTTGAAGCTGTCATTTTTTGACATTTGACAAGTAGAAACTACGTTATTAATAAAAATGGAACGATACACGCTTCAACAACGCATTGAAATTATTAAAATTCACTATAAAAATGGTGAAAATTTGGCAGAGACGGTTCGTAAAACTAAAACATTTTTGGGTCGTCGTGAAGCACCTTCTCGGACCGCAATACAGACATTGGTGGACAAATTCGAGCTGTTGGGACAAGTTAGTGATGTGAAGAATAAAACCCGTGCACGTCGCTCAAGAACAACTGAGAATATTGCTGTTGTAGCCCAAAGTGTTGAAGAAAACCCAGGTTTGTGGTTTGTCGATTCCTCGTCGTTCTTTGGAATTAGGCATTCCACAAACGTCATTACACCGTATTTTGCATAAAGACTTGGGTCTTAAGGCTTATAAAGTTCAGTTAACACAAGAACTCAAGCCGGCTGATCATCAACAACGTCGTGTCTTTGCTGATTGGGTCCTTGAAATGCATGAAAATGAACCGGAATTTTATCGAAAAATCATCTTCACTGATGAGGCCCATTTCCACCTCGGAGGCTACGTCAACAAGCAAAACTGTCGCATCTGGGGCTCGGAAAACCCAAGAGTTATTGTTGAAAAGCCTCTCCATCTTCAAGGCGTGACTGTTTGGTGCGGTTTATGGCCCCGCGGGGTCATTGGACCTTACTTTTTCGAAAATGAGGCTGGAGCAACAGTTACGGTCAATGGATTGCGATATCGAGAGATGATTAATGATTTTTTATGGCCTGAATTGGATGGTATTGATCTGGAAAACGTTTACTTTCAACAAGACGGCGCTACGTGCCACACAAGCAATGAAACCATCGATCTTTTACGGAAAAAGTTTCCGGGCCGTGTTATCTCTCGAAGAGGTGATCACAATTGGCTACCGAGATCTTGTGATTTAACACCTTGCGACTTCTTCCTTTGGGGCCACGTGAAAGATAAGGTCTACGCCAACAGCCCAGCCACTTTGTGATTTGGTTATGGAAAATTTCATGAAAAGGATATGGTCCTGTAAGCGTGGTCTTGGCGGCAATTTGGCTTATGTTGTGTTCCATTATTCACATCTTCCTCTTTATAATGAAATAAACATCTCCAAAAATGCCATTTTTCTTTGAATATCAAAATAACACCTCTTATTGGAAAACCCTATAGAAGAAAACAATTATTGAATTATAAAATTTCTTTAGATAAAATCATCTTTGATTCATTTGTAATCGTCATAAAAAAGTATTCGATTTTTTTTTTCTGATTCCTTTTCCTGATCGCTATAACCTTCCACTAAGGTAGAGTTTCCAGTCCAATGATGTAAATGGCTACGGTTACTCATTTAGGAGTTCAACCGTACGAAAAAATCACAGAAATGCAAAATTGAGATTGATATTACTAAATTAGAACTATAGACACAGCCTATTTTCAAGGCCAGTATCTTAATAAATTAAAACAATAAAAGATTTTAACTGCTAAATTATTTTGTACTTGCATTTCAGTTCTACAACACATGTTATGAAATTAACTTTACTTTGTTTTCTAGTGATTTCTTCAGTAAACCTTAAGTTTTGCTCATTAACCTAAAATTTTTCAATGAGGTTGGCACAGGAATTTTGGAATGGTTCAAGTGGGTCACAGAACAAAAAAGGTTAGGAAACACTCGTCTAGACCCTTTATAAGCAAACTCTTCATTCTTTTTAGTAATCATGTACACCTGCATGGAATCTACATGTTTTTTGCACACCGTTATACTACATAATATGCCTTCTCATTCAAATACCTCAAGACCAATAAAACCTAATTTTTCACCTTTTCTTACTACACCCAATATAGTATAATAACACACATTCCCAAATATTCATACATGTACTTTTTAATTTTAGTTTTGTCAACAACAGAATATAAAACAATTTATAATGAACATTATTTCCATCTTCCAATTATTCCAAGGATATAAATTAATACCCTTTTGGGTTTTGGCTTTTACTTCCTCAACAGATGTTCTCTGTGCTTATGCCTCAGAATTTTTAAATATATTTATGGCACGTAGAAAGGATCTAGATATACGTACCTACCGATATAATATGCTATTTTATTTTGGTTGCAATTTGCTGAGTTCATATTGTGTAAGTGCTTCTTTATCCTTCCACAATTTAATGCTCACACTGCTCCAAATAGTAACAGACATCATTTTATACAAAATCCTCTTTCGTTTTATTCAAGATAAAAATCACTTCTCTCGAGAATTTTTTCCGCATCTATGCTATTTGGCAATCAGGTTGCAATTTATTATACCATTGGTATGCAAATATATACAAATTTCTCTCTGAAAAAATCTAAACACACAAACAAACACATCGGGATAATTTGAACCAAGGAAAGCTTTACTCATTCAAGCCTTGGCACACCTAAGCAGACTGAAGAGTGAATTAAAAATTATTTCCATTCAAAAACGCTAAAACAACTTACAAAAAGGAATGTGAGGGCAATATTGTGATTTACGTATGTAAATATAATAATATAGAGAATAAACACATAACATCATGCCTTTACTGCTTCCAATCCAAAAAATATTTCTGTATCCATAAACTGCCTTTGGTAAGATTATAACACACCAAGGATGTTCCTTCAAGAAAGCAAAAATATTAAAAGCTCTGAAATCAGAGCAGCGCATTGATTGTGTCTTAAACTAGAAAACAATACTCTGTGGAGTAGAAAAATTATTAACACATCAAGCATATCCCAGAAAAAAAAGTTAAGATAGGATCCCATAATAAGTGACAACCTTGAAATCTCAAAATACGATTTTTAAACATTTTTGACAAGCTGAAGCTCGCAACAACAACAGTCAAGCGAAGTTAGATGTGCCATTCAACATATAACCCCTACAAAAAGGGGGGCGACACAAACGACATTGACATAAATCCTCCACTTATGCGAGGAAAAGTGGAAGAAAAATCATAAGAAAACACCCAACAAGAAGCAATCCCTAGCCTGTAATTTAAAAAAATGCTTTTTTGAATTTTGATCCTTGCTCATTGAATACATCCCTTCATCTCTCTCCTCCAAGTTTGCATACTATATGTTGGTACTCACACATTTCGAACGTATTCTTGTCATCTACCGTATATCGTTCCAAAGTAAACATAAAATTTGTATCTTTGTTGATACTCACTCCCACACTAATTTTTATATCCCTTAAGTCCTTATTTCTAACGGTTTTCATTTTTCTTGCCATATCACCTATATGGAAAAAAAAATTCTTAAAATTTTCTTTTGCGTTAAATCATCTAAGTGAACATTGAACAGCAAGATGATTTCTTTATTTAGTACGCATCAGAGTAAAAAAAAGTAAACAACAAATTATGTTAAGCTTCTCATTGTCTTTGTCCTGATTTCTGGAAATAAGCTAACATTAAGTTGTGGCTGATGGAAATACCGAAGAAGAACTTAGGAACGCATAAAGACATTTCTGAAAAAAAATCACGTATTCCACGAGGGTAACATGCAACATTAAAATTTCACACGCCAAGTGTAAGCATAATAGTGGTTGTTCGTTACTCTTTGCGTTGTTGACGGTTTACTGCAAGCTGTCAGGAAACAGTAGGTAAGGTACATTTAACGTTTTAACGCGGAAATAATGTTCGTTTTAATATTTTTGTTTTTTTTTCTTATTTGCTTTGTTGTTTTTGTTATTGAAATAAAGAGATTTAAAGCGCGTTGGCATTGTGGTTGGCGTTTTAATTATTTACTTTCTGCCCACAAACGAAAGACGAGGATTGCCAAAAATTGATTATACAATTTACTTTCTAGGGGTTTCAACTTAACATTTCCGCTTCGTACACTATAGTAGAGGGTACCTTTGTCAGTAAGAGTGGGCTTAAGGATGACATTACCAGATGGAATCTACAATCGCTAGTAGATAATTTCAAAGTACATACGTTAGTAGGAAGATGCACACCTACTTGTTATGGTGACACATTTCTGCCCTGGAAATGTGTGATACTATTCAAAGGTTATTTCAGAAAACGTTGGCTGGTTTGTCTTGACAAAACTAGTGGATGCTGGAAACTAGGCTTTATTGCAGTTGCCTAGTAGTATTAGAAATATGTTTGTATGTTGACGTTAAAGTTTTGTAGTTTTTGTTTTTGAATTTGGTGTCTCAGGAAGTTATAAGATTAATAAAAGCAAAACGAACTTTTGAATTGTAGTGAATTGATATTTAATTTCGTTTTTTTTCGCAAAGTTTTTGTACTAGCATTACTTTAATAGTTATCGGTTAAAAATTGCCGAACTTATCGGATTTTTATGAAAATTTTATAAAATAAACAATGCCAACATTTTTCCAGGTCTATTTAAGGAAAGAACTACTAAAGATAGGAGACAACTTTCAACCATTCAAATGGAAGGGCTATTGTCTCAAAAAATTACTTAAAGCAGAACAAAAATTATTGAAAACAACGAAGTTAAAAAGATCAAATTATATCTTTTTTTGATATTTACAAAAAAAACTTCTTTTATAAACATTTTCAATCCACATTAAATCCAATGAATAGTTTAAGAAAAAATTATTTTCAAACTCAGAATTTAAAATTAAAAAAAAATTCAATCATAGTTTCTTTACCGTTTTTAAAAATATTTAACATATGTATAGACTTTTTTAGCCCATTATTACTGTTTTTTTCACACACACACATTTCATTTTATACTGGGTTTGTTTTAAGTTTTTATTTTGCATACACAATAAATTTATTAAATTACAGAAGTCAGTCATTGTTATTGATAAATCTGACTGATTCATTTTCTATACTTTAAGTGGTATAAAAAAATATACGTTTGTAAACGATTTTCTTCAGTGTTTTTTTTTTTATTTGAAAAATCGGAGACTAACCGGAATTTTTTTTGTCAAAACAACCTTTAGATTTGAGTGTTGTTAACACAAGTTGAAAAATAACGGATTTTTTAAATTTATGGTGAATGAGTTACGGTAAAACAAGATTTTTCGGTTCAAGTTTTGATTTTGGAGCTTGAAATTTACAAAATATCAGAATTTGTTGTTGTTTGTGAGCGGAGATAACGGTAAAAAGTTTTTTAAACGTCACTTAATTACTCTTTACCCAAGCTATATAAAATTATAGCCTAAGAGATGACTGCGAGTTTTCAAACTCACTCGCGAAATTATATTTTTTTACCGGAAGTTGTTGGATGGGGAAGGCAGACAGGATAAAATAAGTGGTAGTAGCGGTTCAAATTTGTTTTTTTTTTCTTTTTGAAAACTAGCATTGGTTGATGAAGAGTATGTGAAGGAGACAGTTCCAAAATGGCAGAAGCCTATGTGGATGGAAAACGGGTATCAGTGGTAGAAGCCGCGAAAGTTGTAAAAATAATTTTTAATTGACCAATCTAACTCCCGAAACTTCTGCCTTTTTGCAAGTGCGTTCTTGGTGGAACTAAGCGGGCAAATTACAATTGGCAGAAGGCAGACTGGATAGGTTCTATTATTTAATTTTTTTTTATTTTAGAGTGGAGCATACAAAACCTAATATAGAAATTGATATCAACCAACAAGTGGTTCGTGTAAAGCTGTGGGCAGCGGAGCTTGGTTTAGTCACTTCTTGTTGGATACTCAACTCCACTCATCTATTTGGTAAATATTTATTAATAGTGATCGGTTTATTAGAAACGCTAAATAAATTATTCATATAAAACTTAATAGAGTCTTATATATTTACTGGTTGTAGTATCATAATTCTTTACTTACATTATTTTTCAGAAAAGTTGATACTTTTTCTATAAAACTATTTTATAATTGTTTGTTTTTAATATGAAGAAATTGGACTTGTACGGTTCTTACACTCATCGATTCATTTTTTTAAGATTTTTTCTATCCATTTATTCTTTAATTAAACGGTTTGAAATCGTGTTGTTTCAGCTAAGGATTTTTGAAATATAAATTTTTAAACCTAAAAACTTTTTTTAAAATTTTTTTGAATTTAAAACTAGATTTTTTTCTAAATTTTAAGTTTTTAAGTATGTATAGTTTTCAATTTTTAAACGCAATGCTTAAATCAATTTCTAGTCAAGTATTGAAAACTAGATGGTTCAATGTCTTCTGGCTTTTGAAAAAATTAAAAATAACTGAAACTACTTTTTTGTAAGAAAAACTTTTTTTATAACTTCTACGTGATTTGACTTGATTTGACTTCAATTTATGATTCCAGCACTTCTGCCTACCTTAGGACGTAAGTTGAAAAAAAGTTAATTTTAAATTTAAAAAAAAAATTAAAAATATTGAAAAATATTGTGTATAAAAATTATTAAAAAAAAACATTCTCTTAAAGAACATGATTTAAAAAATGTTACTAAAGACTGGATTTTTGGATTTCAAAAAAAAATATACTACGGCATTGTAGGTGTTACCGTTACATTTTTTTTCAATAATAGGTTTTTCTTTGTCCCACTTTAAAGTAAAAAAAAAATTAAAAAATAGAACCCCATCCAGTCTGCCTTCTGTCATTTAGAATTTTCTCTTTAAATTTCTCTTCAAATAAACTGGCAAAAAGGCAGAAGTGCCGAAATCATATATTGACTTTAATGCCCAATCACATAGACAATGCTAAAAAAAAATGTTTTTCTTAGAAAAAAAAAAGTGTTTTCGGTTATTTATGAAATTTTCTAAAACTACAAGACTTTGTAGCATATGGATTTCAGTACTTGACTTGGAATTATGTCAGGCGTCGCATTTTAAGGTTAATTTTTCTACCAAAACTTAATGGTTTTATTTCATTTTAGTTGAATATAGAAAGGTTAATGTTAATTTTCTTTTTTGGTTCTGGAGAAAAAAATACAGAACTGAATGTTGTTTTTATTTTTTATTAAATTTTTTCCTTAAAAATAAAGTAACTTTTTAATTTTTTTTTAAATTTGTAACACAAAAGACATATTAATTTTCTACATTTATTGTTTAAAAAAGGACATTGAGTTTTGTGAGAAAAAATTATATTTTACAACGAACGATTTTGAAAACAATCAGCTAAATTTTTTTGAGTGAACTTTTGTTTTTAAAATTTTGAGTTTGAAAACCATTTTTTTATGAACTACTTTTTGCATTAACTTGATTTAAAATTTTAACTGAAGAAGGTTTTTCTGGCTAATAAAAACGTATAAGTAATTTGTTGTATTGCTATTATTTTCTATTTTTTCTTTAAGACAACTGTTGAGAAAATTCCCCCTCCCATTTGAACGGTTACAAATAGACCCCTATCACTTCTATTTGCTTTCCTAAAACAGACCTAGAAAATTTTTGGCAAAGTTGATTTTAAAAAATTTTAACAAATTTTTTTGATATTTT
The DNA here is from genome assembly GCA_948107695.1 of Meliscaeva auricollis. Lineage (NCBI taxonomy): Eukaryota > Metazoa > Arthropoda > Insecta > Diptera > Syrphidae > Meliscaeva > Meliscaeva auricollis. The sequence continues at coordinate 27,680,332 of OX403618.1, forward strand.
AAAAGATTTTTCACAAAAATTTTATTGTTTAAGTATTCTTAAATACGAACGAGAATTTGGAAAAAAAATTATCCTAATCGGAGCAGTTATGCCCGGTTCCGAAATATTGTTCTGATTTTGAGCTTCAGTTACTCCACTATACTGGGAAATCAAAAATATAAGACTAAATAAAGATAAAAATTGTACTTAGTGAATTTATTTACAGATCTGAGGTTAAAATCAAATTTACTGAATTTATGCTATTTTTGTTTTAGTTCCCGATGAGCATTGCATTCATCAACTTTCGCTTTCATTCTTGCGTGGCTCATGATCTCGTATTGTTAGGGCCATGTGTGAAGGGATTACATCTTTTAATTAATTTTAAAAAAATATCTAACATACTACAATGCTTTACTCACACTACCGATCAAATTTATAGAACCGTCATATATTCGCAGTTTATATTTAACAGTATAAAAATTCCGTTGGATCCATTGATTTTCAGTTAGCTTAATAATCCTTTTTATTCTTAGTTCTCGTCAGTTTTCATTGACAAAAGAAAACAAAAACCTGATCTTTTATCACGTTTGCGGCCTCACTTTAATATCCCAAACCATTTACCTGTACAATAAATATCTAACAAGATTACTATACATGCAAAACTAGGTACCACGTGTGCATGTTCATACAAACGGTTTATACTGCTACGACAAAATGCAAAATCCCTCCTTTGATAACCGATCTTTTTTCCATGCATACAAAGCCCTCTTTTAAGATACAAAATAAATAAGTAGGTATGAGAATGAAGTTATCTAGAATAGGCTTCTGCAACTTCTTCTTCTACTACCTACGTAAATAGCATTATATCCCATGCAGATTTTTGTTCCTCCGACTTTGTTCCATGGAAAATTCAAAAGCAGCTTTCTGGTCTTCAACAACCTTGTGCAATGTGCACCTCTTTATAGGTTACGTGTAAAGAAAATGCGCTCTATTGTGCCATAGCCATAGTGTCATCGGTCGTGTCCTTGTTTCCATACAAAGAAGTTATTAAAACCATGCACAACGAAGCGGAATTACCTTGGCGTCTCGTTTTTCCACACCCATCAACGACTTTCAAATAATATCCTTGCAAGACGAAAGCGCTTGTTATACATTTGGTTGTTTCGTAAAACAAAGGACACGTTACTGGGATATTGGTGGGTCTGTGTATTTTACTTCAACTGTATTCGATGGGAGGCTATAAGATCCCAGACGTTGGATGTTGGGGTGAAGTAAAATTCCTTGCTGGCCTTTGGCAAGGATATTGAATTCATGGCATGACATATTACGTAAAGAGATTTCATTTTGATTTACTTATGCTCTTGTTGTTCCAGGGAATTGGATATTTAGATTTGTTTTTGTGAAATTTACCTGAGCTTTATTTTTTTTTTTTTTTTTCTTTTGAGGATAATCTAACACCTCTAACAATAAGAGTTTGAATGTGCGTTGTAAACACAGATGTTGAATCATTTTGTCATGGAAATACAAATCATAAACTTCAACGGGGATTTATTTAAAATGAATAAGATCTGTTGAATATCCTTTTTGGTTTTTTTGATTCTTTTTATGAAATGATGAGATTAACAGTTGGCTTAAATCTTTTAAGGAAATTAATATGAAAGAAATCTTTTCTTTTTTGTAAACAGGTAAACACTTTTTATTGAGAACAAAAAAATAAATTTTGTACTTACTAACATACATACGCATAAAGTAAATTGTCTGAAATAGTTAACAACAGGCTTTAGTCTAAAGACCATTTTGAAATTACTTTAACAATTAATACATATTAATCAGGTAGCCAATTGATGAGAAACAAAAGAAGAAATAATAAATCAAAAGATTTAGTTAGCATAAGTTTTTCAAGTAACAAACTGGGAGCGTTAACATATTTAAAAGCAGTGGGAAAATGCGTATTTTTTATAGTTGGCTTCGCACATCAGTTGTAAGTGAATGAAATAAATTATCTGGAAGTGAGTTTATCAACAAATTGGGTATAAATAATGCAGTGTGTTAGGATAAGAGATAAGACGTACATATATATAGATTTTAAATATTTTTTCCAATATGGAAATTAGCATTCATTCAAAGAATTTAGTTTCAATTCAAGTTGACTTCAAAACCAACAATTTATTTTATGTTAAGTTCATTAAATTTAAAATATCTTATGATTTAACCATAAATATAGTGAGATTACATACATCTATAATTTTTTTCATATTTTAGTTCCGATTGCAAACAAACTAAGAAATATGATGGTGCGATTTGAGAAACAAAAGAGCTGAGCAGCGAACTTGCATTATGAAAATGCAAATTTTGTTATTAATAATTGAAATTGTCGTATCTTACTATCCTATCGAGTCTGATTTGGGATGTGGTTATCATCTAGCAAAAAGTGCATCTATGAAACTAATTGTCCTTGGGAAAATAATGGAAGACTTAAAAAAAAAACCACATCGACAATATGTGTAAAAGGGTGATGTTTTCAATAAAAATGATCTTGTATTCGATTGATTCTCTCTTAATTATATTTTTGGATATTTCGGAAAACTTACACAGACAGTTTATTCAATTTAAACAAACATAATTTTAAGGAAGCACAGATCCTGTCAAAATCAGGCTATTTAACATTTAAATAAATTTTTGTTTGATGATTTAATGCCTTTTAACTTAAATAAATTCTATAGCAAATTCACAAAATTTTCCACCTTTCCTTAAATCTCACTTTAAGTGCTCTATTTCTCAGGGAACGGCCAAAGACTTAATGAAGCAGGGTAGATTTCAAAAACTTTCGTGGTTTAAACATTCTTAATAGTCATCTAACATGTTCCTTTGATTAATTATCTTCATTTTATAGTATATTTGAAGTTGATACCTCAACTATTTATTTAATTATTGATAATTTTTTGCATTCATAACAACCAAATAAAAATCAATTGTACATACTGTAGAAAATATAGTTTACAAAAGATTATAGAAAAGAAGAGTTATTTCAAAACAAAAATGGTACAGACTTATGACAATTTTGTACCATGTTATTTTAGATTCCGGGATATTCGGAAGTTTGCAAGTGGAGATATACACCCAAATTTGATTTTTCGATATTTTACAATGAGTTGGTTTGATCTAAAAAATCGATTGGCAAATGACACTCTTCTAATCTTCCTATACCTGGGAAGAAATGTGCTTACGAAATGGTGCAAAGGAGAAGGGCCAAAGCAAGGGAAGGGAAGGGAAAGGAAAGCAATTGCAGTGACTTGTTGTTTAACAAAAAACTATAAATTTTATTTCTATAAATCATTATCAAAAAAGATCGTTTTCATTTAAAAGTTTTTAAGATTTGTTTTGGTTGCCTCTTTCCCATAGTTCATGAGGACAAACAGAACACAAAAAATATAGATTCAGCTGTGTGTGGCAGCCGATTATCTCCCAAGTAATCTCAGCACCTTAGAATTTTGTAATAATGTAAACCACCCATCCCCCATGAATGACATTAGAATTAACACTTCCTCTTTTTTATAAGATTGTCGAAAATGCACAAAGAAGGAATACCTTTAACGGTAATAATATCTACAAAAACTGGAATGAGCCAAAAACTTGTGCTCGCAAGACATTCCCGCAGCATCAAGGAAATTTCCTCAATAGAAAAATTTATACCACACATATTTAGAGGGGTGCTATGACTACAGTGACCATGATAAAACTAAGCTGACCAGGAAGGAAGGACATTAGAATATTATTTTAGTCATATGATTAACTTACATAGCGAAGCTAGAGCAAAAAAGTTATCTTTATCCATATCTCTTGTGGAAATACATTTTTGGAATATGCATCTAGGATTTACACATCTACACATACTTTTTCAATTGAATTTGCGGAGGTACCTATGCATATTTAAGAGGATCAACCTACAAAAAGGCATATACGGGCAATATTCCAAGATTGAAAGTTTGCTGTCCTTTATTATAGTCCTTCTATCTGCTCAGCTCAGCTACACACAAATATCTACACATGAACGCAAAATTCATTTTTATTTGTGGTCCCCTAATATGTGGTTTCAGGAAAGGAATGCTATTTTTATAAGTCCACTCTTTAGCCATCGTATACGTAATATACCATCGGACATCAGGCATATCTGATTCTGGTATGATTATACGGACGGTGGCGGCTGTTCTGTGGTATTTAGATGGTGTGTAAGTAGGCTATCCGGATGACCAAATACAATAGTGTGCTTTTTTTTTTGTTAATAATTGATGAATGGAGAGATACCAACCACACCACGGTTATTGGATTTAGAAGTGATTACGGTTAACTAACTCGATATACTTAAACATTGTATGCTCAACTGATGATTGAGATAATTGGTGGTAGGTTTTAAGCTAGCTCTTGGGTGGATACTGAACAAATATTTGTACGAATCTAAAAAAAAATTTAAAATGTTTCATGACTGAGGATTAAAACAAAACATTTTACAGTCATTCAAATATCTTTAGTTTGGTATAGTGCCAACAAAAATATTGATTTCGATTTATTTTTTGAAATTATTAAAGATAAGGTTCCACTTGTATGGAGAGGATTTCCTGATTTAAAATAAAAACTACTTGTTTAAAATGGTGCTTAGGGGCAATTTACAGCTATCATTGATATTCATCATTGAAACAAATCAGTGGAGTAGATTTTGACAAGTCAGTTATAGCAATCTTTGAAAAATTCCTGTCAATGAACAATTCAAAAACCAAATCCAGAAGGCATTTGAGGTTAGAGTTGATCATTAAAAGCAAAAGGTAAAAACAGAAAGAGAATCGAACACATCAGTGAAACGATTGTGTTCCAAATTCAGAAATAAAAATCATTTGTTCATTGAAATCGATTTGTATCATTGAAATAATAAAAGAGGATTAAAAAAAAAAGTTTTAATCAGAATAAAGTATTTCATTTACTAAAAAAAATTATAGAGCTCATTAGCTTCAGTTCGTCTTAAAATATGAAATCAAAATTTTCAATGATGAATTTCACCCGCCAATGAAGAACTAAAAAAAGAAATTTAGTATCTGGTAACAAAACTATTATTTATTTTTTTAACAAAGTTAAATCGATGTTTTTGCATTTACTCAATGTTTGAAGTTCATATTATACTTTCGTACCAAGACTACTTTAACGATAAGCCTGACTGCAGAAAAGTATTTAACTTTCTTGACTGAAAACAGCGGAATGGATAGCCTTCGAGTGCATGGCCAAAAAATGAGTTACACGTACGTATAGTACTATGCCCAGGACAGTACATATCGTTTGTCTTAGAGCCACAAAACTATTCTTGAATTTTATTTCAAAATAAATTTATTTAAGCCTATAGTTTGTCAACAACTCATTTTCAAACTCTGCATTTTGCAAAAAATAGTAGTTTTTTTCGGTTTAAACTATTATTTTCAAAAATGTTATTATTTTGTTTTAAGTTTTTTAATGTTCCTATCATTTTGTTGTCCAGTACTGACCCGATGCATCAAAATCATTTAGTTTTCGAGAAAACTGAAAATAACGAGATCTAGATCAGTATATTCAGGCAATTCACTGAACTTTCAAACAACAACAAGCTGTTGGCCTGTAAAAAGAGATCTAGATCAAGTTATTTTCAGTTCTCTCGAAAACTAAAAGACGTTTTAACGTCTGGTTTTCAGTATTGGACTACAATTTGATAGGAACATGTAAAACAAAAAGTGTACGAGATTATGTAACAGTTTTGTAAATATTTGTTTAAACCAACAAAAAATTAAAGATTTTTCGAAAAATTTAGATTTTGAAAAAAGTTGGTCACAAGATATTAGCTAAAATAACTTTATTTTAAAATAAAATTCAGGAATACGTTTCTGGCTGTTAGAAAAGCTAAAGGATTTTTTTTCTATGTGTAACTGTTGTCTTTCAATAGTTATGTAGTCATGTAAAGTCATGTTTTTGGAAAATTGCCACTCCTGCCTGAACGAGGGGATATAGACACCCCACCCCTCACAATTTGTTTCTTTTTTTGTCCTAATCAACACGTTCTAATAGTTTGATTAATATTTTGGGTTACATTCAGAATGTCTTAATACACTTTTAATTTTTAATACTTTCTGTAATTCGTTTTTATGACTATTTTTTGAAAAGCTGTATCGTAAAAACTGTTGAATCTACAGAGGTGGAATGGAGCTCAAGTTAAAGAATATTTTTTTAAGAGTGAAGGAGTACAACATTATTGATAGTGAAAAACTAGCCCTTCATAGCTAAAAATGCCATTTATTGAAAAAAGCGCAACATCGGCTTAACATCATAATCAACTCAGCAAAAAAAAACAGAACTTTCGGATTTGACAGAAGGCCTCGTTTCAACGAAACGACAAGGTTATATATGCACAGATATTTCTGAAAGGTTGTCAAAAGTTAATATTTTTTGACGAAGATATTTTTCAAATGCAAATATGAAACATTCAATGAAATAACGCTAATGGTTAAATTTTTGGCCCACATTCTAAAAAATATTTATGTTCTTCTTACTAGTGCATGTATCAAATAACCTTTTCAACAGAAATGGGTATTCATTATACATAACATAGGCGATAGGCATTTAAACAGTTTACATAGGTATATCAAATGTGTAATAAAGTATGGTAGGTGGACAAAATTAGAACCCGCGAACTCTTCACATCATCATATGCGAGGACACGAATCAAATTAGGTCAAATAGCTGTTTACTGCAGATACAATGATATTGTGCATCTATACTGGTCTATATATGTTTATTAGTGAGTGACAAGTCCATGTCCAAGTCCATTACTCCCGCAATTGATGTCTCTTCGTATTTATCAATAAGTTCCACTTCTCTTATAACATGTTTGAAGTACAGGCATAAGGATTTCGAATGCAGCAAGTGCTTCTGTGGTATAATTGCGTGAGTACCAACAACAACTATGTTGCTGATTGATTGTAATCCTTTTCTAGTGATAGCTGAATCTATAAGTAAGTGTGTTGTTGCTCTTGCATATGCATTTAGAAGGATAGATAAATCAGGACATTTGTCAGAAATGATTTTCAATTTGTCATTTCTAGAATTACATACAAACACAACATTATAAAATATCTGCCAACATCTGAAGGAAACAACGGTGATGGGCCGTATAAGTATTTGAATCGACATGAATATTAAATATCAACATCAACATCAATTACCAATTACCAACTGGATACGAAATGAGATTAAAATCTTGCAAGATTTTGTGTGACATGCAATCTAATTCAAATGCATCTTTTTGTCGTCCTTATAATGGGGACTTGAAGTTCCTACATTTAGATAGGAAATATCATTGAAATTTCTAACTATTTTTTTCTTCTCCCCTGGCCTTACTGTTATCACTAAATATACAGACCGCAAAAACAACAAAATTTCAAGCAATATGTCAATTTGTCCTAAAAGAATGAATTTACAGAAGAAAAAATTGGAAAATAGGACCCTCTTTTCTGTATTTGTTTGAAAAAAATGAAAGCATATTGATGATACTATAATAAGTGCCACACTAGATGAAACCTCTTTATGTTATTGAACTGTGATAAGTCGTAAGTAGGTTATGAAGATGGAGGCCTTTACAGTAAACATTATATAGTACATTGAGCCGATGGTAATGGTTTGTTTTTTGTTCAGTAATTGGCATTTTTAGCGTAACGGTTCGTTTTAATAGCGCATATCTTGAGTTCTATAAACCGCATTGTTAATATTGAGGCCTCCAAACTAACAAGAAATGGCAAGGCATCAGTTTCTACATAAATTATCAGAGAATCTTTTGAGTTCTTTTCGAGAAAACTCTAGAAACTTAAAACAGTTAGGTGTATCGGAGGTACACGCTCTTAACGAGTTATTCAAACATAGAACGAAAAACACTGTTATAGAATTTTCATTTATCGTATTACACTAATAGGAAGAAAAGTAGGTATATATTAAGTAATATCTTGTTGAAAACAGAAATGAACATTACAAACACAAATGAAAATGAAATGCTTTAAATTTCAATCTTCTCCCCCAAAGCAAGTAATGTTTAATTGGTTTCACAGGATATCAAGCCAATGAATAAGTTCATATACCTAACTTACTGCTCCCAATTGATATTTCGTTATCCACTTTAGTGTGTCAAAAGTTTTCCTTACAAAGGAAATTGAATTTGTAATTCGTATCGATTACTATAAACCAACAGATATCTACTATCACATATAATTATACTTTATACAATAGTAAAGAATGTTTTTTTTTTTTCAATTGTCACGAAAACGGAGTAAGGAAAAGAGGATATTGATTAAAAAGCTATCCGAAGGATACGGAAACATTTTAATTTCCTTAAATTAATTCGTGTTTGACTTTGAGAACAACTATCAGAAATGTTAATGGCAAGGCTTTCACATTTTATTTAAACTATAAATAGTTCAGTCAATTGGGAAGAAAAAAAACTCGTTAATCTTAGCATTTTTCGGATAAGCCAAATTTTGTTATTCCATTGCTTAGATTAGAGAGTTATTTAAAAAGCTTTTATAGGCAATACCGTATCCTTTCCCCTTTACCCTTCCCCCCACGTCGTAGATGCTGGGTGTTTTTCTGATTTGCATTTTTGTAGTAAACGGTTCCACAAATAAAATGCACGACTGGGTCGCACGTACTTGCTCTTAGAGATAAGGTTTCTATGTATGCTAAACCTGTTTAATTAAAAGTTTGTGAGTGCAGTTTAAGAAAAAAAAAATAGAAAAACATAAAATTCGATTTTCAAATGACTTAAACAAGTTCTTAAATCAATTCAACCTCAAAAAGAAGCATGCAATTTGATTTCTTCTATAATGATACATTTTTAGAAAAAAAAATTTGAAAATCGTTAGAGCCGTTTTTAAAAAAAAACTATTTTTTCCATATAAAATTTTGCAAGGACTTTTATAAAAAAAAAAAATTGGTACTCCATTTTTAAGATATTATTTTTCAACATCTTAAAAACTAAAATTTGAAAAAAAATATTGAGTAATTTTCGAAAAAATAATTTTAAAAAAAAAATAATTTTCGAAATTTTTTGTACTAAACATTATTACGGCAACTTAAAAGCTTTCATGTAAAAAAATGGTTGAAATAGATTGATTTATGAAGGAGATAATCAGAAGTTAAAAAAACGGTTTTATATCAGGTACCGTTAATAACGGTTTTTGAAAAAAATTGTTTTCATTTAAAGATAGACCTTATTCAAAAAAGTGACCATGATTTTTTTAATCAAAATCGTTGGAACTATTTTTGAGAAAAATGAGTTTATCTAAAACCGGTATATGACAGGTACCGTTATTTTTGGTCCAAAAAAATACTTCAAAAAACGTCTAAGGATAGTCTCCAAAAAACACCACATACCAAGTTTGAAGTAAATCGACATAATCCGCCTAGGCTATGGCTTCTGAAACATACAGACAGACAGACAGACAGAATTGTCGGACCCACTTTTTTTTCATTCTCTATCATCGTAATGTCATGTTTGATTGTTACCTCAACTTTTTTTTTGTAAATGCATATGGTACCCATATCGCAAGTAAAAAATACCCAAAATATGCTCTAAATTTTTTGTATTTACTTTTTCTAGTATAGTTAGTATTTTCTAGTTTTTTTAACTATAATCCCATTGATGAGTTAACAACCCAGTTGGTACTTACTTACTTCGTACTTATAGTTGGTAGGCTAGAACGAATTGGGTATCTATTTGCGCCTCGAAAAACTATAACTTAACTTAAACTTAGACTACTTTTTGCCAACTACCTTAATTTTTGGTGTAAACCGAATCATAATTTCGATATTAACTTCATTATTTGAGGAAATTTTTATAAGTCCTTGAATAAACATGTTAAGGTAATAAAGTACCTAGTATGTCTATAATTATTTTGCTCTATTTAAAATTAATTAAAGCCTTTGAAACGGAACTATTCTTGAGAAATGTTATGAAAATCAATTCACCATTTTAATTATATGAAAGCCTGATGGTTATAATCCCTTTGATTTACTCTGGCGCACGCAAATATACACACAGAAATGCAAATCAGTAGTAACACATTCCCTATAATAAATCAAAGTTTCCGTTTCTAAGAGTTATAGAGTATGTATTTTACATACCAACCTACTTCAAATAATCCACACAATTGTTTTGGATCCCCGATCCCGGTTACACACATATAATGATAGCATCAGCTTATAACTTCTCATCATATTATTACAACAGTATCTTAATTCTCTCTTCTAATCCAATAATTCTTAGTACGGAACGTCTATTCAAATTAAATGAGCTTGGCGATTATCCTATCCGATCATATGTAAGCATTCCGGATTATCTATATTTGGCCCTAGAAAATCTAGGCTACAAGTTACAGCTATAGTAGCTACATAGACGTTAAGCAGGCTATCTTCGGATACGCGCCCACACAAATCCACGAATACCTTCTTAAGTGTACCAATACATGACGTGTAGTGTTTGATTTAATGACGAATTAAATGTTCAATTACATTGAACAACAAAACATTGTACAGTTAAATTATATTATATTAATGAAACACCCTCGAACCCTTGACAAAATATAATTAAATCGTAATGATGACCCTGTCACGGTGGCGACGCGACGGACGGCTGCGGCTACATCCAGTTTGTGTCAAGCTGGTAACACACAAAACACAAATACCATAAACTATTGGTATTTTGGAGAGATGAGCTACTAACTACTGACTTAACCCGAAGATATTCAAATGTTGGAGTGTTATAATAAAAAAGCAAAGAAGACATAATGAATTGTAGGTATTTGTTGATGCTAAATCTATTGGCGTAAATACAAAATCTCTATTAAAAGTTTTCAGCAAAGATGTTTACATTTTTGATACAACATATAAAATACGAAACAGAATAAAATCTCCAATGCAATATATTGGAGTTTCGTTTGAAACAAGAAAAAAAGAACTTTACAATTTTTTTGTTTTGCTTCAGAGGTTTTCTTATGAAACTTCTAAAAAATGTTATTTTTACGTAGAAAAAAAGAGCCTAAAGAGAACATACATATATTTCGAGTGCATGAGATACGATAACATTTGTACCTCCAAATAAAATCAGTTCCCTATAAAAAAACTAAATGCAAGCATTTTTTACTATTAAATGAGTCTATCTCTCCCGTTTAGACAAAAGGGCAGTTTTCGAAATTATAACTTCAAACGAGAACAAAATTTACATTGGCAGCACTTATTTAAATATTTTCTGAAAGCTAGAGATTTGGCTCTTATTTTGATTTTCAAATAAAGTTATTTCCAAAAATATGGTTTTTTTTGACAAAAACATTTGATGTCATATTGAAAATAAGAAAATAATACCAAACCATTTATGATTTCAGATTTTAATACCACCCTTAGATGGTCCAGATAATATTTATAATATTTTTAAAAAATCAACCTTTTACGAGCAAAAACCCGTTTCTCGTTTCACTTTTGAGCAACTTGTGAAACCATTGTATCTATTATTAGACTGGGGAAATTAAACAATAAAAAGGCCTGACCCGGACAAAATACCTTATAGTATTTTTATTGCTGGAAATTGTTAAGAGTAATGTCCTAACTTATATCTGAAAAGTCTCAACGAATCCCATTTGGGTTTTGGCCACTATCTTGAAAAAAAACTACATCAATATTGCAGTTTTAGGTTTCGCTATATATATTCTACTAATGGTCCTTAGGTGATCATTTAAGTGTCAAAATAAGCTTGTTTAAATTCTGAATTGATTAGCATCAAACCCAAGGTAATACGACTAAGTCCAAGTGGATATAATAGTCCTTTTTATGTAAAATCCTTTCTTGTGCAACAGGGCTTATTTTTCAGAAAACCCCTTTCCAATAGTGGTACAGCAATAAAATTTGACATTGACGTTTTATTTGCAATTAAAACCAAGAACTAAAAGAGTGCATTGAAATATTTTCGTTTAACAATGAAAGTTCTTTGAAAGAAAAATATTAATTTAAAATTTTTAAACAAAAACAAGCTTCAAAGTATATATTCATTACATTTTTTCAAGAAAATATCATAAGACTACAAAACTTTGTTTCTTAAAATTTTGCAAATATTCTGGCCTAAGAAAATATCAAAAAATAAATTTGCACTTGAAAAGAAGTATATGCCATTTATTTTCTTCTATTAAAATACATTTTTGGAAATTTTTACAGACCGACTGATTGCAGCTTGCTATTTATTTATAAAATCGTTAGAGCTATAAAAAAAAAAAATTTTGTATATTTTTTTTTTTGACGTAGGAGCCTATTTTGGGACAAAATAATTCAAAACCAGCAGATTTAAAAAAAAAATCCCTCTGGATTGTCTCCAAGTAACGCTATCAAGCTTGAAATAAATCGATCCATGCGTTTAGGCTGTGGCTTCAGACACAGACAGACAAACAGACAGCCATCAGACAAACAGACAGATAGACAGACAACCAGTATAACTGTCACACCCACTTATTTCGCTCCTCTAACATGGATTATGTCATGTTTGATTGTTATCTCAGCACGTTATAATTATACTTTCATTTCTTTATAATTCAATATTATTAATATAATACAGATTAGATATTAAATCAATTAAATATCAGTAAAAAACTCTAATTAACTTAAATGCAAAATCTTAATCAATATCATAATTCAGAAACTTCAACAGGGTTTACTTTCTTCATCTTTTTCAATTGCTGAAATACGTACAGGTAAAGCATATCTTTTGACTATTTTCAATCGAAACAAAAGTAAATAAACACGATCGAAACCAATCGATTTCTATAATGGAAAATTTCTGTATCAAAATGTCTATTTAATAAAAGTCTCCCTTAGAAAGACATTAGCTCACGAATAAATTGCCATTTTCAATTGTTTGGCTGCAGGGCATAGTGAAAGCTCGCCAACTCACTGACGATGAAAATTCGATTTCCTTTTCATTTGCATAAAATCGTTCAACTTTCGACGTCGATTATGGTCTTTTCATCTTTCCCCAGGCAAAAACAACATTTAACCAATATTTTGGCACAGAATTCTTTTTTGTTTGTCTCTAAGAAAAAGGGATTCTTAAATACATGTTCCGAACCCAAAAAAAAAAAAACAAAAAACATCAGATAAGAAAACATAAATATTACTAGAAGCCGAAACCATCTGCTTGGGATACTTACTTATGTCCTTTGGATAATCTATGACCCATATGAGGCTTAACTTTTTCACCTTTCCTTTTAAGACCATAATGGGTGGACCGTAGATTGTTCACCCTGATGGTTACGAGAGAGAACATATAGACATTGATCCGATTTGACTAAGCAGACTAGACTAAGGCAAATCTATGTTCGTCCCAAACCTAACCTTTTTATATAGCTTAGGTAATCTTGTCAATTTTTTTTTTTCAAATAGACCAAATAACAATTGGAAATTTTTTTTAACGCTCTATACTTATACCTACCATAAAACAAATAAGAAATTCAGTCTGTATATAAACCCGTAAAAGCTCATTGAAATAGTATGGATAAGTTAAATAATGCATGCATAATACACACGCATAATGATATTTGATAAAAATACCACAATCCAACTCCTTTGCTCGACCATAATTTATCATTCCACATAAAACCCCCCTTCTCACACACTGTTGACTGTTATTCATTTGCATAGGTACATGAAACAAAATCCTTAACCTTCCTTCATCCTTAAATCAAATCAAAGAATCTCTCAAGGATTCTTATTTATGTTTTTTTTTTCCTTGTGTTTCACTATTAAATAAACTTTGTAGGTTAGATACCCATGTCCCACTTCTGAGCTTCTGACACGTACAAATCATTCTAGAATTTGCATAATATTTTGCTTCTAGAGTTTTCGAAAAATAGGTTGCATCTACATCCAAATCAAAAATAAAATTTTCAATAGCCAATAAATGTATCTCTTGTTTAGAATTTCTTCGTATTCGTCCTCTTCCCAAATAGAGTTTTTATTTTTTTACAAAACGTGCAAAAAAAATAAAAGTATAAATATCTTGCATTCGTTTATGTATATCTTTGCTCATAATATTAAAATCAAACACATGGAGGTTTAACAAAAAAAAACAAATTGTATTTTTCACCAAAACTATTGATAGGTGAGAATCTCAGTCCACTTTGTAAATCTCCTTATTAAAACAACAAAAAATAAAAAGTAGGAAAAACATTCGGTTTTCGTTCTTAACTCTGCGAAAATGCAGTTTTTCCTAAACATTTTTTTTTATATACAAATAAGTTTAATGTATCAGGCCAGTCGGCTCTGCATTAAACAAATAAAAAAATTGTTTTGTTCAAAAATATGCCTACCTACGTAAGGATTACATTTTGAAGTTATACTTCTTTACCGGAGGAGTTTATAAAAATATTCAACCAGTAATAGTAATACCATATTTTTACTTGCGATATGGGTACCATATATCAAGTTATGCATTCGTACAAAAAAAAAAGTTGATTTAACAATTAAACATGACAATACGATGATAAAAAATGAGAAAAAAGTGGGTCCGACAATTCTGTCTGTCTGTCTGTCTGTATGTTTCAGAAGCCACAGCCTAAGCGGATGGGTTGGTACTTGGTATTTGGTGTTTTTTGGAGACTATCCCTAGACGTTATTTGAATTATTTTATTTGGACCAAAAATAACGGTTCCTCTCATATACCGCTTTTAGAAAAACTCATTTTTCTCAAAAATGGTTAGTACGATTTTTATTAAAAAAATCATGGGCAGTTTTTTAGATGAGGTCTATCTTTAAATGAAAACATTTTTTTCAAAAACCGTTATTAACGGTACCTGCCATAGAACCGTTTTTTAGATCTGATTTTCTCGTTCTCAGTCAATTTCAACCATTTTTACATGGATGCTTTTGAGTTGATTTTTTTTTTTTTGAAAAATCATTTTTTTGAAAACTATTATAAATTTTTTTTTCATTTTAGTTTTAAGATGTTGATAGATAATATCTTAAAAATGGCGTAACAGTTTTTTTTTTATTCAAGTCCTTGCAAAATTTTATATGGAAAAAATTGTTTTTTTAAAAAACGGCTCTAACGATTTCAAATTTTTTTTTCGAAAAATGTATCATTATAACTAGATAAAGTTACTATTTATGCTAAGCCTTTTTAATTAAAAAATTGTAAATGCATAAATATAAAGCATAAAATTCGATTTTCAAATGACTAAAACAGCTTCTTAAATGAATTAAACCTCAAAACAAAGTATGCAATTTGATTTCTTCTATTTATAAGAGAAAGTACGTGCGACCCAGTCGTGCATTTTATTTATTTTTATTTTTAAAACTGCATTTATAAACTTTTAATTAAAAAGGCTTACCATAATAGTAATTTTATCTATAAGAACAAGTACGTGCGATCCAGTCTTGCAATTTATTTTTAATGAGAATTAAGTGGTTAACTAGATCAAAGGCTTTTGGGAAATTTAGGTAAACAGCATCGGTCTGGTATCCTTCTTGACTTTTATTTATCACACCAGAGCGAAACTTCATTAAATTTGTGGCGGTCAATCTCATCAGATCCATGGAACACAGAGTCTTTCAGTCTTATAATATAGTCTTTTATCATTTTATCACAGTTTCGTTGATTATCGGAGCCGAAAAGCTAAGTTGAGGAAAGTATTGCACATTATCATTAAAAATATCACGGGTTTGAGTATCACAGGAATCAGTTCTTTTATAAACTTGTTGATAAAGTCCGAGAACATATCACAGATTGAAGTAGTATCGCTGGAAGGAATATCACAGCAGTTCATATCACACTTGGAAGCTTGGAAGATTTGAACTTCTTGTCGAACACTAGCTTCATGATTATTATAAGATGCTTTTTAGCAGAATTGTAATTCCCTGCGGACGGAACTATATTTAACGCAATCAGTAGTTAATGAGGACTTCTGATAGTTTCGAAACAATTTTCTTTTCTTATTGCGTAGCATTCGGATGGATTTATTCAGCCACGGTTGTCTGTCGATATTGGTTAGAACTTCTTTCAACGGAGTACAAATGGATAAACAATATTTTAAGTGAACATAAAATGCATTAAAAATCCTATGTATTCGAGATCATTGTAAAATAAATTTCAATTATATTTGAAAAAAGTTTTTTAAATTTTAGTTCGTCAATATTCTTAAAATCCAATTATACTTGTTGTCTGTCTGCCTACCTGTCTGTTTGTCGGTCTATGCATCCATTCCTAGATAGTTCAAGAACTTTTTGTTTCTCATTGCAGGATTTCCCCTTTTCTGCAAGAAAACATTTTTACCTTAAGTTTAATTGCATATATATGGCCTTGGCCATATGAAATTCATTTTTTAGACGAGTAATGAAATATTCTTCACTTTTTAAGGGTTTTTTTGTTGGTAATAAGTTGACTGATAAAATACAAGACACTTCATTAAAAAAAATGCCATAACATTCGTGACCAGAATTTGATTTTCCTGACATTAGTCTCTTTGAATTCTGTATTAAGTGATACAATTAAATTATGTGCTTTTAGTTTATTTTACACGAAAAATGGTTTTTCTCATACATTCAACTTCCAGTTGACCCTGATTTTTTTAAAAGTATTTATAAAAGTCGATGAAACTTCACATTTGATTACATTTTTTATACAGGGTGCGCCAGAGAAACTTACTTATTTGAAAGGTCAAAAATTCCTCGATCATGTTCCTGTAATGAGCTCCATTCACGGTAACTGCGCGTTCGTTTTCTTCAAAAAAATAAGGACCAATTATTCCCATTACCGACATCGCACACCAGACAGTAACTCGCTCACAATTAAGTGGCTTCTGGTGAAGCTCACGCGGATTTACACCACACCAATAACGCATGTTTTGCTTGTTGACGCAGCCGGAAATGTGGAAGTGAGCCTCGTCACTGAAAAAAACGACCGCGTCTTCAGGCAGGTTGTCAATCAGCATTTCACATGCATTGTGACGGGCAACAAAATCGCGTTCAGTTAATTCTTGCACAACAGCCAGTTTGTAGGGATGAAATTGAAGGTCTTCATGCAGAATTCGTCGAACAGTGGTGTCAGAAATTCCAATAGCAGCTGCGTGTTTGCGAGCCGAACGTCGAGCACAACTGACTGCCTCACTCTTTCGATATTTTCCGGGGTTCTGATGGTCCGTTGAAGTCCATTTCTGGGTTTAGCGACACTTCCACACTCCCGAAATGAGTTAACCCACGACAGAATCGAATTACGGCCAGGAACGAGTCTGTGAGGAGGAATTTCAAAGCAGGCGCGGAAAGCACGTTGCGTAGCAACAAGTGAGCGACTAGACCAGATACGCCCCCTCTCGCCCCTCTAACCGCCCAACTCACCGCGCGGGAATTTTTTCAAATAAGTAAGTTTCTCTGGCGTACCCTGTAGTTTATATAACCTTGCAGATATCTTGTAACCACAAAACCCTAAAAATCTTAAAAATCAATCCTAATTTGGCTTTTCGCAATTTAATAAACATTTCCCTTACTAGTCATCCATAATCCAAAACATCACTCTCATTCTGTATATAATTTCAGTCAATTTGGTGATTTATGCGAACAAAATTGCATATTAATTGGAGTAAATAAAACACAAAGTTTTGTGTTGGCATTAATTTAGCTGAGAAAAAAAATTAATATTCAGACAAGCAAGCTTGCTGGTAGACGTTGGAAAATGTCCTCCAGGTTAAAAGCGCTCATTATACATCCGTAGAAAGGTGATGCCTGTTTATCCCTCAATTCTATAACGATGGGGCGAATAATATATAAACTTAACTGTGGTAAGAGGTTTTTTGTTTATTTAAGAAGAGCACCAAACCCTACGAGCGTCTTTGTTACTTAAGCTGAAATTGGTAGCTAAAGCTTTATACACAAGTATAGAGAACCTATATATGTATGCATGAATTATTTATGAGCCGATTAGACAGTTCATTGTAATATTGGGCATCAAAAAGCTAAACTAATTTTGTTTTAACCAACTTAGAAAATACTTGCATCGCAACAATAATATTTAACTTTCAATTTTGTGTTTATGAAAAATTATATTGTGTTTCAAGCACATGAAAATTTTTGGTTAATATTCGTTAGATTTATTCGTGTGATTCTAACCAAATAATCAATTTATAGGTATTGCAAGATTTTTACTTTTTTACATTAACTTTTTCATTTTTGAATAGGTTTTTTTTAATTTTTTATAACTACCTGATGTTGTGGTACCGCACTTCCAGAGTGTTCATTCTCCTTAAAAAAAAAAAAACACCCTTTTTCCTACAATGATATGCACATATATTTTTGGTCTTCCTCTTATATTCCAAACTGTAGGTTTGTCCTGAAAAATATATGTATACCGATTAGAAAAAATAATTATAAGAATTAAAATTGTTGAAATGTTTCTTTCTTAAAGTTTTGCTTTAATAAATTTGTAAAAAATAAAAAATGACGGAGTTATAAAGTATTCTTCCTGAAATTCAAGATGGCTGCTGAAGACATTTCAAAATTTTCCAGAAAAAGGGACACGTGGGCTTCTCTTGATCCCGTCTAACAGTCTGTCAATGAAAATTGTACGATTTATTTTTTTTTCTATTTTAAATGTTTATTCCGACTGGATTATTTTTTTCAACATGAAGCCGCCTCAGTACTACAAAGAACCAAAAGCCATTAAATTAAATTTAAAAAAAATCAAGCTGAATATTTGTTTCATACAAACTTTTTATCTACGATCAATAGGAATTGGAATAAATCGATTTGAAAAACATACATGGATGGAAATGGGGGAGAATAGCTTCGACTTCGAAGAATAATATTCTACAGAGAAAATCCTGTTATTAATTTTTGTGACGTATCCTACCTCCAAGTTTTCATCTGATTTTACTGATAAACGATTGAGGAAACGAAAAAGGTAAAAGTCTGTTGTTGATTTTTTAAAGTCAGTTACTTTTTCCTAATTGAAACTAATTTCTATTTTTGTTTTTGTTCTATTTCAGATCTTAATTCAAATTATAACAATTAATACATATTATTCAGTCACCGTGAATTAAACTTAATTCGGATAAAATAGTAGATTAACAATAAAAGGCACTTGGTACCACTTTTTATAGGATATCAGAAATCTCATGAGAGAAAAAAGGGTTCTGGGTTTGGCGGTATTCTACCAATGATAAGAACCGTAACTTAGCCGATGTTAGAACTGTCCCAATTTATATAACAATGCCCCCGGTTTGTGTATTAATAATTTGCCATAATTTTTTATTGGGGAGCCACATTTTGTGGATGACATTTTTTTTTTTGCAGTAAGTGGTTTTTGTATTGGTTTTGTAATGGGTTATGGATTATCTATTTTAATATTTTATGAAGTCGGTAAATAGATGGCACTTGTTGAATGGAAAATTAATAAAATAAAATCAAACAAACACCAAAGACCAGGGTTCGGACTTGATAAATTGAATAAAAAATACATTTCAGATAACAGATACTCAAGTCAAAGAAGTTTGCTTCGGATTTTACAAAAAAAAAAAAAAAATACGCGCTCGGTGCACTCTAAACTAGCCTTAAATTTTTTTACTTGCGATGTAGGTAGCGTAAAGTCGGCACCCTCCAAAACAGTAAGGCACCTCCGACCAAGTCCTTTTTTTTTGTATGTGCAGACCTTTTCAAATTATGTTAAAAATTGTCATTTATGTCACTAAGTTCAGCATTCTGTCAGCAAAAATGCTATTAATGTGTGATCCGACACCGATTTGTTATAATTGGCAGGGTAAGTTCTTAAGACTTTTGTGTTCGTATTATTTATGTGTTTTTGCAGGAAATTTGGTTTTTAAGTATTTACATTGCTGAGTATTTAAGCTATAATTGTTTATTTGAAACATCGTTCTTTGTTAAATAATTAAAAATAAAAATTTGGAAGCACATTAAAAACAAATTCTAAACTCAACTCTATCAAACTGCAAGTGCAATGGTGCGGCAATTTAGGATAATGGGAAAGGAAGTGGGAAAGGTAGTTGGGAATGTTAAGTTCCGGAGGACGCAACCTGCTTACGATGCACATAACCTAGACTTGCCTTAATCAAAAATATAATTCAGGCCTGAGAACAAAAATTACAAAAGCACTAACTTGTGGAAAAGTGACAGCGGACGGACTATCACCTTATCAAGGGTGCTTCTGATGGCATCGCAATGTATGCCTTGACCATATCAACCATTTAAATCCGCGGCCATTTTTTTTTTAAAGCTGTTTTCTCACCATTTTTACTGCTTATAATGAAAATCCAGTTAAAAATTCTAAATAATAAAAAAAAATCTTTCGAATCGGACGTCATTTGGCAAAGATGCGACCAGTTTAAGGAAAATAGAGCCAGAATCATAAAAACCTTTATAACTCGCAAACGATGTAGGTAAATGCAACTTTAGAATGACGTCAGGAACCCATGGTTTTAGTCGCGGTAGTGACTGAGGGGTACCCTGTATAAGAAGATTTAAAGTTTTGAGCGGTCTTCAAAGCTCAAAAAGTTGAAAAACAACATGTATTTTTTACATTTAATTCAAAAATTCTAAAAATAGCTTAGAAGTGTTACTGCAAAAGAGTATATTTTTAAAATTACATGATTTCTTTTTATCATAATTATAAACAAATCTAATATTGGATAAGAAAAGATAAGTAAAATATTTTTTAAACACGGCAAACTTTAAAAACTGTTTTTTTTTGGCAATAACTTGAGATTTTGAGGGTCTATGGAAGTTTTCAAGTATCATAATGAGATCTTAGTCACTGTAGCACGCGCACAGTGTTATTATTAAAATATTCCTTGAATACTTGGAATACCTCTTACCTATCCTTAATGGAAAACTTGTCGGAAGATATTGTTTTAGCAATCAACGACGAAGAAGTAACATTCTACACTGACCATGATGGGTAAGCACACTATCATGGCTCAGCATTACCTACTCCTTATCATCTTTATACATCACTGCTATATGTAAACCGGTGAGTAATTGGCCCCAGTCTAACAGCGCCATCTCGTTTATTTTTGTATAAAGTGAATTAAAATTGCTTTCATGAAAAGCTTTCTCCTGTACACAAAGGATATCATTCGAAATGAAGCTTGTAATTTCGAAAAAAGTATTTTAGCTTTCTTTCATCAGCAACGAATCAAATAAAAAGTTTGTTTTACAATGTAGAGGCATATATTATTGCTGGTATATGAACTTGGAAAAGCTTTTCAAAAGTAGGTATACAAAGGTAGGTACGCGTATTAATACAAACAAATAGTGTATGAGCTATATTTTATGTTTGTGGTATATTTTACGACGACAAGTTTCGACTTCTCAAGGGGCCAACCCATAGAATCGGTAGCGTACATTCTTTCAAGGAATCCGTTGTCGATGAAGTTCAAATTTCGACTACTTGTTCGGTAGCGTCCGTTGTTATCTGTCGCTTTTCATAAGATCGTTTGTATTTTATCGAGCTGTCAGTTGAAAAAGTCGACGAAACGCACGCGGCGGAGTTTATGGGTTGGCTCCTCTTAAAGCTGAAACACAATCACGCTTTAGGGAGACGCTTCGTTGCGTTACGTTGAGAGATCCACAAAGCGCGCTTCTGTCAGAATGACAAACAGCTGATTGAAATATTCTATCTGTTGTCAAAAAAAAACATTCAATAAATTTCAAAGAATTAAAAAGAAGAAAATAAAATAAATAAATAAAATGGAAGATAGTATTGAAAAAGCGGAAAAAAATTTATTAAGATAGCCAAATTAAGCTGTGCCGCTCATTTATTATAATTTGTTACCAATTAATATATTTTTCTTACCACATTTAAATTTTCCATTTTACTAATTAAAAAGCACCGATTACAAATTAAAACACAAATTAGAAACACAGAAACACAGAAACAGACTTTTTGAAAATTGAAATTTAAATGAAATTATGAATGAGAAACGTCAGAAAGCGCGCAAAAGTTCAACCGAGTTGAACTTTATTTTGACAGATTTTGGCTTTATTACGTTTTCTTACGTTTGTCAAAAAAAGCGTACGTAAGAAAAGCGTCATTGTGTGAGGTTACAAAGATTTCCTTTAGTTGAACTTTTCGCTGTTGTCAAAATCGACGGCAAAGCGTGATTGTGTTTCTGCTTTTATGCATTATCGAAATCGACTGGATTAATGTTTAATTAGAGGAGAGTGGGTATGTATGGGACACAGGGGGATACAAGCATTTTTCTTAACATCGCCGTGGTATACTTTTTCTCGTTCCTGTTGATCATTCATTCTTAAGTTTATATCCACCGGTCAACGAAGCAGTTCTAGTGCGTAGTTGGAATTACGCAGTGGAGAGCAAAAAAGCTAATTTGTCCATAAAAAGTAAAGTTATTGGGTAAGATTTGAGCGAAAAAAAATTAGTGAGATAACTTATTGTACAAAAAGCGAATTAAATAGTAATATACAGCCTTGGCCAAAAGAGTCACCCTTTATTTTTCGCTCTATTCTCTTGAACACAATCGAATATCTTTGGGTAATTTTAAAACGGAACATTCGAAAGTACTCAACAACATCAAAAGAGATGCTCAAAAAGGTTTTACAAGAAGAATGGGACAAAATAAGGTCTATGCCTAAAAGGTTAGCAGCTGTCATAAAAATGAAGGGTGGCAACGCTAAATATTAATTAAAATAAAAAAAGGATTTCCAACATTTCTGCATACTTAGTTTTTTTTTTTAATTTTCATCGTTATAAAAATATAACAACTTTATGAGGGTGCTTAATACATTTGGCCAAGGCTATATATTCACCCCAATTACAGAATCCGACGGATGCGTTGCGGTGGGATTCGCACTTATTTTAGCCATATTTTCTTTCGTATAACTCGCATGTGAGGAAGTGTGATAGTGAAAATGGTAAGGTAGTTCCACGTAGTGATAATATAGTTCACCCGGCAAGTTCAATTGCTTTTAATACGAATGCGAACCCTGCGAATTACGCTAACTCCCCGGTACTTAATAATTGCGAAATCTATAAAAAGGCATGATTAACTTATGTTATGAAATGAATCAATTCTAGTTTTGTCTAGTCTGTGCCGTATTTTAAGCGATATTATTAGGTTTATCTCTTTGAAGTGGCCTAGAGGATGATTTAGACACTTCTATGCAGGAGAAAGGGGACACTGTCCCATGCAACGCATAATTATAAATATTCCGGAAACAACAAGGCACGTCAAATATTTTCTGATGATCAAAAGGCACATAATGACATAATAA
Organism: Meliscaeva auricollis; assembly: GCA_948107695.1. NCBI lineage: Eukaryota > Metazoa > Arthropoda > Insecta > Diptera > Syrphidae > Meliscaeva > Meliscaeva auricollis. The sequence continues at coordinate 27,703,642 of OX403618.1, forward strand.
TTTGTGACCTGCTCGAAAATGCATGGCAGCCTCATAACGGGTTTTGGCATGCAAATATACTAAGGCTGGCAGGATGAATGTACCAGAACAACTGAATCAAAATGAAGCTGCGGGAAGAGAGTGGTTGATTTGGAACACCTGAATCGACAAGCTTATTACGATGGGACATAGTTTGTCGATTCATGGAAGGAATTTTAGGTATTATTCTGTGCCTACGTTCTGTAACTACCGCATCGAGATAACGTCCATTAAAGTGCAGGACCTCGTAATTATTTTAAAGAAAAATAATTTGTTTACGAAGTTTTTTGTGATTTCTGCAAAACATGCTAAAAATACTTACGAGGTCCTGCACTTTAACTGACGGTAAGTAGTTTAGAAACTTGTTGAATCGAAACAAAATCCATACACTAAATGACTTTTGCGTTTGCTTGACAATTTTTCGGCTTCGTTTGCAGCAAATTGGTTAACTCGTTTTTGTTAAACACTTTAAGCGAACGTTTAAAAAACAAAAAAAAGTTAAGCGTAACACCTGTGGTTGAACTGCTGAAATCTCGCTTGCGAAGCGAGTATCTTGTGGTTCCTTTACAGACTTTATAATTTATGATTGGCTTAGAATGCATAAGCAAAATGAGAGAATGAATCGTTTGCTTCAAACGACTTTTTATTTGTTGGATATAGTTATTTTTCGTCTTCAGCTTAGTTTGCAGCAAACTCTTAAATTCAGTGAAACAATTCATGCGAAAGAATAAATCAAAAAAAAGTTCAGCGTAACACCGGTGACCTCTCAATTTCAAACAAAGGCTGCTGATGTTGCGCTACGAACTAGATAAATTTCGTGAAGCTTAGATTGCATTATATAAACACCTCCAACATAGAGTCAATTATTTAGAAAATTTGTTACATGCAGTCATTATTTGCTGTAAATAAATTCTATATTAACACCAAAAGTGAAGTTCTATACAACAAACTACTCTCTGGAGAGGTCCTTCGTAAGCTATTCGTTCGTTTGCTGCAAACAATACAATTTTCTAGTAAACGAAAAGGTGTTTAGATATTTGGGAAGCAATTAACTCATAATAAATGAGCTCCAAACGAATGGGTTGTTTTGCATTATGTTGGCTGTAATAGAATTACAAATGTGGTCAATTGTAATACAGTTTCTACGAATGAAAAACTTTTGCGGGGATTGTATTAACTTTCCAGCAAATGATTTTCATTTAATTCAAATGATATTCACTAGCCGCAAACGAAAACAAAAATATTATTTTTCTGAGTGTGTATGCCGGTTATTATAGCAATTTTTGATATTGCAACAATTAATCGTAGGTTTAAGAAAAATCTTTAAATGCAAATATGTACCTCAAAAACTATGCGAAGAATTGTACTAAAATCGATTAACCTTAAATCTTAAAACAGTCTCAGGAATTTTTTGTATATAAATATCATTGATGAATTTTATTCCAAATGGATACACGAGTAGTAAAACAAAAACTAAAGAAAAACAAAATGATCCCTTCGCCTATTGCTCGGGGATAAAAAAAAGATAAAATATAAATTTCCCCAGAGAATCCTGAAAGAGTTTTTCGTCTGGGTAAATACCATTCGAGCAAACTGTGCTGTGTGCAAGGATCTCTTTCCCATTACATCCTAACCCAGATTGTATCCTTAAAGATTTATACAAGCATCGGAATGCCTTTTTCAATTGAACAATTAGCACGATACATGGACAAAACAGTCTCTCCTTAGTCATTAAATCACCGTTAAAATGTAGAGGATACAGTAAATAGCGCAAATTTATACCAAATTCTTATACCGGCGAAGGCACACATCGCATCGTCCTCTTGTTTAGGAGGGTGTGAAAGTGTGTAAAGGACTTTGTTTATTAGTCGTGTGAAATAAATCCAAAACTAGCACAGGAATTTCAACAGTAAATCACTGATAATAATGAAGGAAAAATTAAATGAATCGATAAATAGCTCTGCGATCCCCATGGTCTTAATAGATGAGTGGGAAATGATTTCCACAAAATAGATATGCGGGAGTGAGAGAGTTTAACGATAAATTTTTGGTGTTCCCTAAATATAGGGGAATGGGAATAATTGTGGATGTGGTTGGTATTCAGATGATGAAGGTGTCAGGATGACAGCATGAAATATTGATTCCATTATAATTACCTTAGCATATAGAATTTTGTGGCTTTGAACAGTATAACCTAGCAACATAATTAATCTCAAAGTGTGCGTTTTAGCGTTTTGATAATATATATCAGGGTAATGTGTATTTTATGATTATAATGTAAAAAAATAAAACCAATGATTGTGATATGAAAATGGACGGGGTTATAAAAACACTCTGTGTTTTGTTTATTTCATTAAAAAGTCTTTCAGCTTTTCAGTGACTGTTTCAAACCTGGTACTTCTTAGAAAAAAATGAAATCTTAGACACCAAAGAATGGAAGAATGGAACAGATAGCACTTATTTGTTCAAAGTGTTTGTTTGAGCGTAACAAAACTACAAAGTAAAAAAAAATGTCCTCTAAAAGCAACCCAAAAAGTTATCAATGCATTTTCACGAAATCCATGCATTTTTTCACATTAAATTGCGAATTGCTCTCTCATTTAAAGAGTTAGGAATAAGATTAATATGTCAATTTAAAATTTAAAGGATTTATTACTTGAAAGTTATTATATAAAAATGTTTAATAAACAAAGAATTTTATAAAAATATCTAAATAGGAAAAGCCAGCCAAAAAGTACAATCATTGGCACCCAGGTACAATTGTTGGCATCCAAGGGTACAATTATTAGCACCCTTAAAATTGAAAGAAAAACAATGGTTTTTCGTGTAAATTTTTATCAAAGTTTAATAACAACAGTTTATTGTAACAAAAACACTTCCTTCAACGTAATAAAGAAAAAATACTAATAAAAAAGTTGTAAATACAAAACAAATTAAATAATAAATTTAAAAATCTCTTACAATTAAATGAATTAAAAAATCACATTTTTTATTTAAATTGCTTGTTTAATGAGCAACAAAATATTAAAGTTTAGTAAAAAGGCACGTTGAACTTTAAAGAAGCTGCTTTTTTGGATATCAACCCTCTTCTTATTTCCGTTAAAGCTTGCTGGATGTTTTCTTCTCCATAAATCTACCTTTTTCACCCATTTTTTAATCTGAAATTTATAACGGATACAGGGTACAATTATTGGCAGTCTTTAAAGTACAATTATTGGCAGTGCCAGTAATTGAAATCCCAGTGCACGAATTGTTGGCACCCCCTGCAAATAATTGAACCACTACTTTATATGGGATCAATTGTTTGCACCCTTTTTTTAACAAATTAATCAACTTTTTTACAAAAAAACAGTTAAAAATATTTAATTTATTAAATTGTTGTATTAAAAAAACTAAATCTTCATCTTAAAAATCAAAAAATAATCAAAAACGAACATTTACCAAATTTAGTCTTCTTAGCGGGAACACTGTATTTTAAGCTTTTTTTTACGAATTCAGAAGGTCTTTACTCATTAACTGACAAGAACGAAGTGGGAATGAAATCAACATAAACAAAAATGCAAAATTGTGGAGAATAGGTACAGATTATGAAAAAAAAATGATTTTTTGTTCCAGGGACTAGTAGTTTTTGTGAAATTCCTTATTGCATGAAAGGTGCCAATAATTAGTACAAAAATCGGGGGTGCCAACCATTGTACCCTTTACGCTATTCCAATATCTAACGTCAAAGTTCACGATTTTTTAATGGAAAGCGGAAAATAAAGTCAGTTTTTTTTAAGACGAAGCCATCCGAATATTTTAGTAGTGAAGTGATATCCAAAATCTGAGTGGGTCGTAGCTCGTAGGTAAGCTTTCTGATTTGAAATTAGGAAGCCATGCAGTTTTTTTATTCGTGATATTCTAGGGTTTTAAGGGGGTTAAACAACTTCATAGTTCCAATTCATCTTAGGCTTATCTTCAGCAAAGTAAGAATCAGAACTCATGTAAAAGTATTAGTGAAATTGTTTCGCTCTCTTTGTTAATTATTGGTAAACTCGCCATTGAATTTTCTTGTTGTTGTTTTACCAAAACACCCAGAGAAAAAACAACGTAGTTCTACAACGTAGTATTAGATGAAATTTTGAAATCATAGATGAAAATAGTGAATTTAAAGTGCTTTTACTAAAACAAAACATCGTTGAATCAAAATTATTGATCTTCAATGTAAAATAAGAAAAAAACAGTGCATTCCACAGGATACGAACTTGTGTTCCTTGAGTTACCGATCCAGTGCCTTACCCATCATGCTTTCTCTCTGTTGTAAATTATTTGTATATTTTGGAACTTCTTGAAATTTCCAATAATTTTTAAATGTACGTTAAAAAATCTTGAAATCTGGTGGATTATACTTTGACATCAGATTTTTGCCAATATTAAAACGTTCCATTTTGAAACTACACCAGGTGTACCGTATACCATAAAACAACATTTTGCGTGTTTTAAATAGGTGAATATCTTTCTAAAAAGCCCAAGAACGATATACCTACACTACTGGATAAAATCAGCGGAACGCTGACTAATAGATTTTTTTTTGGATTTTTTTCGTTTTAATAACGGTAGGTACCACCCATAAACAAGTTTTACTTGCGATATGGGTACCATATATCAAGTTATGCATTCGTAAAAAAAAAAGTTGAGATAACAATCAAACATGACATTACGATGACAGAGAATGAGAAAAAAGTGGGTCCGACAATTCCGTCTGTCTGTATGTATCAGAGGCCACAGCCTAAACGGATTTGTCGATTTACTTCATACTTGGTATGTGGAGTTCTTGGAGACTATCCCCAGACATTTTTTGAATCATTTTTTTTTTGACCATAGGTACCTGATATATACAGGTCTTAGAAAAACTCATTTTTCTCAATAAAGGTTCTAATAATTTTGAGTAACAAAATCATTGTCATTTTTTTTAATTTAAAGGTAAGGTCTACCTTTAAATGAAAACCATTTTTTTCAAAAACCGTTATTAACGGTACCTGCCATAGAACCGTTTTTTTTAACTCTGATTTTATCCTTCAATCAATTTCAACCATTTTTTTTTACATTAAAGATTTTAAGTTGCAGTAATAATTTAAGTAAAAAAATTTCGAAAATTATTTTTCTGGATTTAAAAATAAAAATAAATTTATTTTTTTTTTAAATGTTTTTTTTTCGAAAACTACTCAATATTTTTTTTTTTTCAAAATGTATTTTGTGGAATTTGATAAATAATATCTGACAAATGGCGTACCCGTTTTTTTAAAAAAAAGTCCTTGCAAGATTTTATATAGAAAAAATAGTTTTTTTTAAACGGCTCTAATGATTTTCAATTTTTTTTTTTATAAAAATGTATCGTTATCGAAGAAATCAAATTGCATACTTCGTTTTGAGGTTAAATTCATTTAAGAAGCTGTTTTAGTCTTTTGAAAATGGAATTTTATGCTTTTTTAATTTTTTCTTTTCTAAAACTGCATTTACAAATTTTTAATTAAAAAGGCTTAACATATATAGTAACTTTATCTATAAGAGCAAGTACATGCGATGCAGTCGTGCAATTTATTTTATATTGTTAAGGTTTCAGAATCTTATAAAGTTGGTAGCTAACTGCTCGTACCTACAAAAATGTACCTATCTTTTTGTTTTTATTTTGATAAAAACGAGAATATACTTTAATAAGTTAAGTTAAGTTAAATAATTTTTTGTATCAGCCTAAAAATTAACATTTTAAGCAACTTTAACTAGACAGGTACCTATCAAAGCAAGTAAAGTTCATTGTCCATAAATATCCTTTTAAGTGCTAAATGAAATAGGTATAGGTACAATGGCACCATCATTATTTAACACCATTATTGTGTTTTTACACCTCAATTCTTTAGTCATTTTTCTACCACGCAATAATATGCTGCCCTATAACTACGTCAGCGCATTTCATTTTAAAAATCCACTTTTTTTTTCCTAACAAAGTCTAGCACCTCTTCCTAATGACGTTACACGTGCCTTATGTATTTTATTATCCTTAACAAGCAAATGGTACCACACTCTCTCATCCTTTAATACAAAAAAAAAAAAACACCAAACAATACAAACATTCACGTCGTCTGTCATCCAATATGAACCTGTAAGCCTCCTTGAGTCCTTTTATCATTTCTTCCTTTTCCTATTCACAATTATTATAATATAAACTTTTTTCCTGGTGCAATGCTATATAACAATAATAAATTATTGTTGTCTAAGGTTTGACGCATTACAAAATGTGCAATGAACTTTAACATTTCAATTCCAATATTCTATTCCAATGAGAAGCACACAACATTATATTCTTCTTGCATCATAACAAAGTGTCGTCTTTCAACAGTTTGTTTTTTTTTTTTTTCAAACTAAAACAAAAAAGAAAACAAATTATAAAAAAAACACAAGTGTTAAAGTCCTTAACGCGCAGGACATAAGTTTGATATAATATAAATATCAGATTTAACTTTGTTATCATATGAATATTCTCTCTGCGCAGTTTTTATTATGCTCCAAAATGATTTCATTGATAAGATAAAAAATATCCCCTTTCTCCGAACTCCTTGCCAAGGACTAACAAAAGCTCTCCTTCAACCTTTAGACAAATAAATCAACCAAAGCTCTGCATTTTTGAAAAACACAAAGAACCACAGGTGTGTTTTTGTCGACTGATATGGCTATTCAACACTTTCTCTCACTCTCTGCTGAGAACTTACCACACAGTGAGTCCTCCAAGGGAGTTTTCCTTTGATATAATTCGAATAGAAAAAAGGACCCTCTATCTAAAAATGGCTTTTATCTACGCTCCACCAACGGCACAGAAATTCAGTTCTCATCGGACTTTTATCATCGTTGGTTGTACCGTCTTTGAAATATCTACAAGCGCGCGGGAGTATCCTTTTTCCAGGATCTTGATTATATTTTAAGAATATAGAGCAAGCTGTGTGTAGGCTACGGGGGAAAAAGTGATAGAAAGACATTTTCATTGAAGTCATTTTGTGTCTGTTATCTTCTATATGATGTGAAGCTCAAAAAGATAACCGAAATAGTGTAGTAAAAAAAGAAGAAGAAAAAAAGTCATAATAAGGACGAAAATCAAATAAAAAATTTCGTCCTTCCTACGCTTTTTTCATTATTTTTAACACAAAAAATACCAATACTTGTTTTTTGTTGTTTCTTTTTTTTTCTGTGCTTATTTCGCGACTTTTCTATGTTTGTACACATTTTTTTTTTGCGAAAAAAATAAAAAATAAATAAAATAAAAAATAATCAAATTTTCCTTTGTGATAATTGAAAAATGTGCGTCGTATCCTTGAGGGAATAATAATATAAAAGACATTTTTTGTGTGTGCTTTTTTTGTGTTGTTCGGTTTTTTTTCTTTTTTGAATGAAAATAACTTTGTTGTCTGCCTGTGCCGCCTGAAGAAAACGACAAATCCGGTATTCTGTGCGAGTCGCCTCCTTTTTGGATAAGAAAATTATCATCATCATCATCATCATTGTCATCAAAAAAGGACTCTGTGTGCAGCTGAAAAGGATTATGATTTAAGAAGAGTAAGTTTCTTCCTCGTTTTTTTTTTTTATTTTTTGGTGTCTATTTGATTTTCTATAAAAAATGGTTACGCAACTAAAAATTGTGTGCTTTAAGGATTTGTATCCTTTTTTTTCTCTTATTTTTTCTTGTTGTTGTAGGTATTTCTTTCTGATGATGATACTATTTAGAATGGAGGTAGAAAAATTAACTTACATAATAGGTTAGGCGTTGTGTATATACGCAAAAACGTGCCCCAAGGACACTCATCCTATATGTATGTATTTCGATATGTACAAGTACATGTATAAAGTTTTATCTGCTACATGCCAGTTATGGGTACCTTTTGCCTGTTCTTTGTTGTGTTTTGTGAGTTTAAACAGATACTCATGCAACGATGTAGCCTTATACATAGGTGGGTTGTTTCGACTATTGATAAATCCACAGGTGAATGTCCAAAAGGGTTTTTTTGCTATTTATACATAAGCCATATATTCCTGCAGTTGGAATGTGCCAGTGGATGAGTTTGACATATAGACATTGTTGTCTGAATTGTGTCCCCCAAAGGATTATGTGTTTTTTTTATTCTCAACTAATTGATTAAATAAATTATTATTATACTGTCGGAGTGGATTAGCTCATGTGTGCGCTTTGGGATATTGCGGGCGGGAACCTATATAATCCTTGACATTCATAATAGTCCCCGTGAATACTTCATTTTGCATGATGATGTGTTCTCGTTTTCACTCATTTGTATGTCTATGTTTTTTGTCCTTTTTATTTGATTATTTTTTTTTGGGTTGAGCTTTTCAAAAATTGATGCTGCTTGAGATTGAGTGTTTTGATTTTTGTACTTATTTTGACAGAGATCGATGTGGTTATTGAATTTTAAAATATTTGCGCGTGTTTTTCTTTTTCAAGGATTCCGTTTCAGGAAGGTACTTATTTATTCTTTTTTGTTTTTGTTTATATTGTTGAACCTACCAAGATAAGACCTTACCGATATTTAACTTTTCGTTTTGACTGCTAAATGTTAAATTGCGTATACCTACACACATCAAAAATACATTTACCAGGCGCTACTTTCAGTTATAAAATGGATATTTTTAAGCTTCAAGACATGTTTGTAGACGATTTGTGTTGTTGTTGTTTTTGTAAAATCCTTTAAAAATTATCAATATGATACTTTTTCAAAAGTTCAGATTAAATTTGCATAATTTAAGGATTTGTATAAATACATAAATTCATATACAAAAGATAAAATATCCTTATAGCCTCGTGGCTGTTATTCTTTTTTGATAACCCTTTTGTTGTTCTCATAAAGATTTTTTTTTTTCCGTAAATTATGGCAATCACCTATCACACACATCTACATTCGAATCTATATGCATTTATGTATAGTATAGAAAGCCATAAAACCTACGAGTTGAAGTTATACTGGTGTTCATATTATATTTGGCAGTTTTATTCATTTTGTAGGATCCCTGTGATGACAATAAAAAAAAAAAATTAAACAATTTCGATTTAATGTGATTTTTTTCCCTTTTGTTTTTGAGACAGTTTTTATGACTTTCTTTAGAATAGTGCCTTGGTTCGTTTTGTTTTTATGTTTTCGGTTATAAATGAATTATATTTTGAAATAATTGTCATATTGGGTGGTGGTGTGCGATAAACCAAACTTTTGTGTAGTAAAACAATAATATCCAAGTAAATCGTAATACGAAGATCGATAAAGTATGCTGAAGGCAAATCCAGAATCTCTCTGTAGATTGGTTTCGTTCCTCTTAGGCCCAGTTGTTCAGTGATAGAACAACTGATTTTGATGCTACTTCTGCAAAATAGGTAAAACTTGACTCGGAGTTGACTGTGAAGTATGTAAATTGAAGATATATGTGGTAAGACTAATAAAAGGTGACGTTAACATCGAAAGGGACTTTTCATAGTGACACCACCTTACTATCTATGGTTAAAAAAAGGTTACAATTTCCAAAAATGTTCAAGTGGATCAAAAACTTATCAAATTTCAAACAGTTCTAATTCCCATTTAAAAATCAAGATCAAAAAACTTTTAGCAAAATTTATTGGGAAAAATAGTAAAATTTGCGGAGTTCTCATTCATGGCTATTATAATGGCTACTAAGTATTAGACCAAGAGCTCACAGCACTTTTCTAGTGCGAAGTGAAAGCATAAAGTGACTGGTACCATACGATAGATCTATAGTCAAACATCGAGTTCTTGCGTACTGCAGCTGGCCATTTTTTTAGTAATGCTGCATTTTAAATGCATTTTTCGGGCACTTAATACAAACAGTTTGGCAAAATTATCATCCTTTTTAATAGAGGAGGTAAAGTTCTCTAGATATGAATATGGGGGTCCAAGACGCACTCAAAAAAAAAAAGTAAAAACTGACTTTTCATTTGCTTGTAATAGCACAAAAACACATTTAGATAAACATAGAACTTTTCTTTCTGATAACATATGTTTTTTAGGGTCCAAGATCTTAAAATGGGGCATTCTACCTGAGAAGACCCACTCGAAAAATGCAAAAAGAATTAACTTTCGATATAATTGTGGTAACAAGTTAATTCTTCCTTGCAACGATAAGTGGTCTTTCCTGATTACGGGAACGAAGGTCCAAGACCTTTTACATGGGACATTTTGTCTGAAAGATGCACTCAACAAAATGCAAAAAATCGAATTTTGCAATAATTCTAGCAGGAAGACAGTTTTCCTTTCCAACGATAAAGCAGAGCATCTTCAATGGCGAGGGTCCAAGACGATTTAAAAGGAGTCGTTTACCTTCGATGTACCAATTTATAAATGCAAAAATCAATAATGATTTTGTTTTCAAGATTCATTTCTATTGACCTTAAGATAATTCGTTAAAGGTTAAGATTTCGTTTAAACATAATATTATGTTTTTTTATGTTCCTTTATTCCATTTCTAAACCTGACCTTGCGCAAGTTTAGGAATAAAAAAAAAAACAAAAAGTGACCAGAGTGCTAAGTATTTTAGTAAAACAAATAAACATTTGTTTTTATAATCTTGAAGTGATATCAGACGAGTGCGAGTTTGTATAAAACAAAACTGTATAAGGAAAATATGCAGGTACACTACGGTGTATGCGTACTTTCTGTATACAAATTTAATTTTTATAATTCTTTCTTCATAACAAAGTTTAGCACCCATCACAAAAAATATTTTCCGCCAAACAAGATGGACTCAAAGAATGTTAGCCTGGTAGATAAAATACGAAATGAAATGTGTTTAGAAAAAGTACGTATACTCCGTAGTGTCCGTAGTGTACACTACGTACACTATCGTACTCGTCTGATATCACTCCAAAATTGTATATAATGTTTTTTTTTTTAAACAAATTAAGAAACTTCAAAAATTGCAAAACCGTTTAATGCAAATAAAGAAAGAAGTCAAAATTTTTAGAATTTCCATCCAGGTGGCGGGCATGTTATCAGCTCATATTCATGGAATTGAACAAATATGTGTAAATGAGAAGTAGGTACATTTTCGACATAATAGTGCTAAAATGTTGCGACACATTTTATCAGTAAGTATCGTTTCGTGCAAAGAACCAAGACATATTTCCTGTATTTATATTTGGTTTTAATTTAAAAAGTTTGTTATTCGAAAAACTCTAAGAATTTGACATATGTACAATTGTACACTGCACAGGATCTTAGATCTTATATAAGAATACAACGATTGATAGATGCACTTCTCCCACAATATGTTTCAGCTCTAATAATTGCGGTTTAAGGTATGCAAATCAGTTTTCAATAAACCTACTAATTCCAAAGAGATATCTTTCTATAACTGCACCCCTCTCCTTCATTTTCATAATAATACCCTACCTTTGAATGCTGCCCTCTTTTTTTTAACAATCACAATGTATTCTCTTTTTAAAAAGAACAATCGAAACTCTTTATGTTCTGCAACTTTCTAGGTTATGTGTGGCTTTATAATTATGGAAGAGGCTGAGGTTGTTTTACGCTAAAGGTACATTAATACAAATCATTAATTTCCTTGTTCGCACAAAACTCGCGTTGGTTATTAAAAAAAAAATACAAGAAAACGCACTTTGGTAATTGTTATTACTTTTTAAATAAAAACTCAAAACCCAAACATTACGTTTGGACATGAAAAAGCACTTGAGCTTACAATTTTGTGGTGCATTTTGTGAAATATACTTTACATTTTTAGACTCAAGAAATAATTTAAAATTTTGTTTTTTAGAACCTAATTTACTTTGGGCTGTTTAGATTATGGTACATTAATATTTGTACCGAAGATTTTTTTTTCGGTATACCGGTTCATAGCATTTTCAGGCACCTAATAGCCTAAGCAATATTGACAAATTTTAACTTAACATTTTTCAATGCAATTATCTTTATTTTGGCACAATACTCACACGTCAGTATAGTCAGATCGTCAATTGTGTCAAAAAAAAGTAAAAAAAAAAGTGGTTTTCGTCACCCGTAGGTGTCGCACCTTCTGTGCTTCTGAATGTCTGTTCATCTGTACGTCGTCTGTGTGTCTGTGCATCTCTAAACATCCTCCATCTGTACACATTTCTATTGACCAAACGAGTGTACGGATTGTCTACAAATTTATATAACTCAAAAACAATATGTTTGAGTTATTCGTTTTTTTTTTTGAAAATGGCTTCAACGATTTTGAACAAAAAATGAAATATGATGTGTGTAGAATTATTTAAAGGAACACACTCAGGCTATTTTCGAACCCCCTTTACTTCTGTACAAATTAGGCGAGAAATTCATTATTTATTCATCTAGTCAAGTAAGCCCAGCTCAGAAAATTTCATCTAATTTGCATGAGAAATTTATGAGATACAGAGAATAAAAAATTTCAAAAACCGTACCTGACTGACTCCCTGACAAATCATAAAAATTATAAAGCACTTGCCTTCATCCAACAAACTTGGAATGTTGCACAATAAAAGACTTTGCAGTGCCATCAATGGAAAAATGTTACTATTTTCTATTAAAGGGGCGTGGTATTCGTCCATATTTGCTAAATTGGTATCAAATTTGTTGTCTTAAAATTTCGCACAGTTGTTGTTTTTGGAAAAAAGGAAAAATTAAGATTTTCTATTAAGGAGGCATGGTATCCACCCTTATATACTAACTTTGTATTAAATCATCGTAGATTCACAAAAATTTGGCACAATGGTTGGTTTTTTGAAGCAAGTAAAAAATTATATCAAAAATTAAAGGTTTTTCATTCAGAGGAAGTGGTATCCACCAATTAAGCTAAAGTAAACTAAATATGATAAAATGCCTATATGAACCAACTTCTAACCATTGTAGAAACTTATAATTTGACAGATAGACCAAAAATTTAAAATTTTCCAATATAAAGATGTGGTAGTGTAAAAAGAAAGCCAAGTTCTCTAATGAAAACAACTATGTTTATCCTATAATTCTTGAGTAAAAAGGTGGTATATAAAAGGATACCTAGTTCGTCAATCTGCCAAAGAAGTTGATGAGAGCATAGGAGAAATTAGCTTTTCGACCCCAGTTCTTCATTAAATAATAATAGTTTCAATTAAAATACAAAAAACCTAACATCCTTATAGCCTTCAAAAATTTCATTAAAAGCATACCTATTAGAAAAAATCCAAATAATGAAATTTAATGTTGAACATAAAAACGAGGCCTCTTCTATGTCGAAGAAATAAAAAATACAACAAAAAATGTTTCCTAATGTTTCATGCTGTTAAATTGTCTATTTTAAACCCGCAGTTTTGTCACAAAATTCAAAATGAAAATAACATACAACCAAAATTTAATTATATATTCATGAAAATGTTTAACTTTCATTGTTTAGCTGATGGGTGTTGAATGATTATGAACGATTTCATTTTATACCTATATCATGTATAATTTGCGGTTTAATATGATATTGATCCTTCACAAACAATGTGGTGATGCTTTTTTTAAAAATAATAATAAATCCTGATGCTGATAATTCATATTTATATCATTTTCAATCTGCGATAATCCAATTTTGAAATATCACTCAAAGCATTAATACCAACGAAATATTATTTCCAATCATTCATTTTTATTAAAAATAAATCTAAATCAAACAATCAGCAAACAGGGGCATCAATCATTTAAAAAAAAATATGCACGCACGTATTTGCTGAATAATTTTGAATCAATATAAAATGTATTTAAAATTCATTACCAACTTCCTGGTTAAGTGAGAATTACCATTCCCAATGGGAATTTGTATGCCTATAACCACCCCGGGTATACACTTTTGCCTTTTCCCACCGCAGCAAAAGAAAGGGGAAACATTATAATCTTTGAATTAAAATATCCGAGTTGTGATTTTTATATTATTATTGAAGCATTTATGGTATCCTTAAATGTAAAGGCAGCCTACAAAAAAGAAAAAAAAAGAAAAGAACCATAAAAAGTTTATCCCAAACAGAATAACTCCACCATCCCAAATCCCATCAGAACCACCCTCGAACCCAAAGGCAATTACTCCCATATTAAATAGCTGCAGGGTTAGATTTATCGGATAGAATAAATATGAATGAACGTGGGGCCCTTACCAGGGTCGCCTTTTGCAGCATTCTGATTTGGTTTATGATAATTCTTCGATAATGTGTTAAATTCATAGTTCAAAGAGGTGCAACTTGTACAGGTACTTAATTGAATTTAAAAAAGAAAGTATCATAAGGTTGGGACAGCTTGAGATATTTGTATTACTTGAAATATCAAGGCGAGTTTAATAAACAATAAACTAAAATATGAAAAATTAAAAAAATTAGTAATTATGTAAATATATTGTAAAATATGAAAATTGAATACTAATAGCTGAATACGGATTTTTACTTGCTCTATAGAGCAAGTATTGGTTTCGTGTCGTGGTTTTCGTAATGCCGTCCGTCGGGCTGTCCATCTGTACACAAATAGGTTGACAGATTTTCTTTAAATTTGGTACAGATGATTTTAACGTAATTTCGAAAGTTGCTTTTTTTTTGTTTTTGAATATCTTTTCTAGATCGAATACTTCCCATATAACGGTTTTGAGTTATTGGATTTTTCTCGAAAACAGCTCTAACGTGTTACCTAAGTGATTGCAACAAAATTGAATTTTTAGTTTTTTTCAAAAAACTCCAATAACGAAACAGCGTTGCCGGTTATGTTGTTTTTTTCTCAATATCGCGTTGTAGGCTTAAACAATTTTGAATAAAATTCGTGCACATTTCATGCAACCTCAAACAATCTTATTAAATTAAAAAAAAAAAATAAACAAAAAAAATTGTAATAAGATTTATTCTTTCAAGAGCCGATTTTTCAATCATCAGATAAACAAACAGTTAACTGTCAGAGGAATACTTTTATAAGATTAATAAACAATCAGATAGTAATATTGAATTTTTCAATCACAGAGTTAATTATTTTACAGAATAGCTACATAAATTGAAAATCAAAATTGAAAATGTTTGAACTAAAAAGCAATACAATTTTTTGATTGTTGTTTGTTTTAATTTGTTGTAAAACTGTCGGATGTATGAACAGAATGGTTTATATTTTCAAAGTTCTTTTTGCAAAGCTTTGTACATCTTAGAAAACTGTAGAAATGCAGACGATTTTTGAAGAGATAAACCTTAATAAACTAGTGTTGGTTCATATAATTTTTGTTTGCGTGAGATTCTTAAATTGAAGTAAAAATGGACTCTAAGAAAACTTCAATATCTACATACTTTTCAGGAAAATGATAATAATATTTGAAAATACTTTAAACAATATCCAGTTATCAGGGCTACCTTTGCGCCTCTAAAGAGGCGTTTTTCCTCTTTTTTACACCCGATCCACTTTCCCTTCACTTTTTGAAAATTGTCCAAAAATCCCTCTTTTTGATATTTTTGCTCCTCTTTTTTCTCTTTTTTAAAATCATTTTCTTTTTAATTTTTTGTCCGCGCTGAATACATTCTTCAATAAAAAAAATTCTCTAAGTACTGAACGCATTCATTTTTGGAAAATGTTCAATCTGCTAGCGTTGAGCCGTAAGCCGTTAGAATATATAAGTTACACAGTAATGAGTAAGAGTGAAATAAACATATTATCGAGCGAGCTTTCATTGATTCTTAAAAAAAAAACATAAAGGTTACCTTTACTGCTGAGGACGCTGAGTTTGATTTCATTAAGTTGTTTTTAATATTTGAAAAAAAATTAATACATTTTTAACTGCTTAAGTAACTTCAGTATTCTCTCTCAAAGAAATTTCCGGTAAAACACTTTATGTTTATTTCAAAATGTCGACATTTTTTGGTTGCTGAAGCTGTATGATGTATTTCGAGTGACTGTCGTGTTATTTTTATTATATTTTGACACTTTTTGATTGAGGCCTCTTTTTTTATTAAAATCCTCTTTTTGGGCCTCTTTTTGAAAATTTACGAAGGTAGCCCTGCCAGTTATTTATTATTAATCAATGTAAGGGGCCAGTTATAGCTATCATTTAAAATTAATCATTGGAAATTTATATTTCAAATTTTAAGACATTCAGGCAAATTATTGTTGGATGCAATTGATATCAAAATAAATCTTATGACCGATAGAATTTTTTTACAGAAAAAAAAACTTAGTTCTGATCCTCTTTTCTTTAAATGCACTTTTATTATTTCACAGATCATTGAAATTTCAATGATAGCTATAACTGACCCCTAAAAGAAAAGTTTCAAGCATGATTAAGTTTTTTTTTTTTTTTAATAAACTATTCTATAGTTCATAAGCTTCATTTTGCTATCAATTGCATTTAATAATTGTTTGCACTAATATCTTTAAATTTGAAATGAAAATTGCCAATGATCCATTTCAACGATAGCTATAACTGCCCCTAAAAGTGTAAAAATTAAAAAAAAAAGGTGTGTGTACTCATGTACGCGTGCTAGAAGTTATACTTCCTTTTCAAATACCATTATTTATCTTTGTTTTTTTTTTTTTTTTGAAATGTA
The DNA here is from genome assembly GCA_948107695.1 of Meliscaeva auricollis. NCBI lineage: Eukaryota > Metazoa > Arthropoda > Insecta > Diptera > Syrphidae > Meliscaeva > Meliscaeva auricollis. The sequence goes on from OX403618.1 coordinate 27,720,236, forward strand.
AAATTATTTAATAAATCTTGTCAAAAGTTTAATGCATTTGAGGATTTTTGTGAAATTAATTTAAGTATCCCTAAAATTTTGCTAAATTTTGCATTCGGTGAATTTCAATTGGTCTAAATGAAGATTGTAGTTTTGCTTACAAAATAAGAACTCAATATTTCCAAATTATTTGTATATGTATTTTGTGTGTATGCATGAAGATGCACTAAAAAATATTTTTACTAAAAGACCTCTGTAGAAATTTTATTTATAGGTATATGTAAACTACCCAATATTTGTTTATAAAGAATCGTATAAAATTTAATTTTTGTATTTTTAAAGAAATTGATACCTCAACCTTACAGATCGGTTCCGTTTTACTAAAGTTTTGAGCTACCTACAAAATCGATATTTTGAATACTATCCAATGATATTTTGAAACTTTTGATTACCATATTGCAATAAATTGTTTACCAAAATAATTGTTTACATTTTGGGTATAGTTTTTTTTGAAAATTTTGATTTATTTAAGTATACATAGTTAGAAATTATAAATGGCACAATTCGTTAAACAGACATAAAAAGTGCATTTTGTTCTATGTTTTTCTGTAATAAATATTATTTACAGTATTTGATTATAATTTAATAAATATTCTTCGCTTGTTGAAAAAAATTTAAAAATGATTAATTTTTTCATTAAATTGTATTTTGTATGCATTCCTCAAAAATATATTTTCACTTAATGATGCCTTTGGCAATGCTTCATAAAAAAAAACTGGCCAATATTTTTAAGCACAATTATAGTCTATCAATTTATATAATAGAATCTACCTCAATTATAAAAATCCTGAAACTACACATTTTTATATGCAAGGGAAGCACCTTTTTTTAATTCTTTTTTTTTAAGTTTCCTTTTTAAAATCATTGAAAATGCATTAATATGTTTAAAAATTTATGCTATCTATCAAAAACAATTCTATAAATAACATTGTGGTACATTGTTGTATGAAATTCAAACAAATTTCAAACCATTTTATAAAAAGAATTAGAATTTAAAAACTAATTTTGGGTTGCAACACCTTTAATTATTTTTTTTTTTTTTTTTGACATGTAAGTGCAAAAATTAAAACCATCTTGTAGCCTGATATTTAAGATAAATTTAGACCTCTCAATCTTTAGAACTAATCAATAAACAAAAAATTAAATTTTTTTAAGCCAAACAACCACGAACCTTATATGGCTTTTCGAGTTCCGTCGACCAAAGCAGACATTTTTGCTAGATTTTGATGAAATTCAATTTAATAATGTGAAACTTTTATAGCACTTACCGTTTATGTGTGATATACCAAATTAAAGAAAATTAAGTTGCGGTGCTCAAAAAAGTTGAATCATATTTGTATATAGCTTTGGTTAAAAGTGATGGGCCGTGTAAAAAAAAAAACTCTTTTTACTTTTATCTCTACTCCGCTCACAGAATGAATATCGGATTATTTTAAGACGTTTTTATCAATCTTGTATTATTTGAACAGGGTGTTTTGGCACTTGTATCACAAAGTTCTTTACTACTAAAAAAACACCCTTTCACCCAAAATATTAAAACGGGATCCGATGCTCCTGGATTTTCATGAACATTGAAAGCTTCATACTAAAATTTTATTAATGAACCAATAATTTTACCATTTTACTTGTTGCAAAGAAAATATATTCATCACTGCAAACAAATTATAATAACTTTTTTTAACGTTGTTGTATCGAGTAAGTTAGTTCTTATTCGATCTAGCTTTAAAAAATAATACATAATGTCGGATATAGTAATATAAATGCAGTTTTTATAAAGCCAATAGGGGGAACTTGGGGTACTTTTGACCAGTTCTAAAAGGTGGCATTCTGCGTCGATACCAATCAGAAAAATCTTTGAATTAATTATTTTTACCTTCCTCCAATTTTTGAGGCTTTGTTTCTCGCTTAAGAACCACAAAAAGTACGAGTACTATTCCGTGCAACAGTTAAAAAATTGATGATTTCGAATTGTGTCTTATTTTTCACAAGGTTAGTTAAGGGTGTCCATCTTTTTTTTTTTTACGGAATAAAAAATTTTAAAAGAAAAATTACAAAAATTGCATAAATTGAAAAAAATCTCTTTCCTCCAACGAATAAAAATGTTAATGAGCTTTCTGGGGCTATCTTTTTGAAAATGAACCATACATCGTTGTTCAAAAAAATCTCATTTGGCTCTGCCAACATCAGAAACCTATAGGTATGATACATTTTCTTTTAACACAAAGTCCCCTCATAATGCCAATCCAGCCCTGCATATATCACATCGACCCCATCCTACCCCCCTCCCCCCCCCCCCACATAGTAATAGTATAGTGTACGGTAAGACATAAAACTGACAAAAAAAGGAAAAAGATTGTTAAAAAACACCCACATTCTGATGATTTTGAGGATGCGGCAAATGACCAAAAAAGAAACAATTTTCATATTAACTTTTTTACTTGTAGGAGGATCTTATACTTACAAATAGATACATGTAGTAGGTACCTTCGTATATGTGGGTTGCATACTCTTTACCCGGGTTTTTATTCGAAAAAGGCGGTAGTAGTTATGGACACTATAACATTTGCATATACAACAAAAGTTGGACGATCGGTTATTCTTCTTGCCACATCGTCCTTTTCGACATTTAATTAAGCATCATCGTCATCGTTGTCCCTGTTGTCCTTGTCGTCAGTATTGTGTCTCTTACAACGTGTCTTTGTGTGTGTTTGTTTTTTTTTCAGTTGGTTATTATTTTAAGGGTCGTTTGAGGATTCATTTACATTTTTTTCCACAAAGAAACAAAAAGTAAACAAAAAACAAGTGTTAATGAAATACCTTTTCGAAGGACTGACTTCTCTTACATAAAGTTGGACAAACTATCAGGTCTTTTTTGTGTTTTAACAAAATTAATGGAAAATAGAGAACAAACTTATTCCGGACCACTTAAAAAAAAATCTTCTAGGTACTACCCCAAACAAATTTATGAAGGGTAAAATCATAAAACTAACGAACGTTGACGTTCCTCAAAGTTGTCTTTCGAAAATTAGTTTTGTTTTCATTACCTTGGTTTGTTATTGATACGAAAATTGATTTTGTTTTTCAATATGGCAGATGGAGGCTACAAAGACGACAATCTGTAATGAAACTCAACAATTTAATAATAAAAATAATTGTAAAATGAAGTAAGGAAAAGTCAAGGAGAAATACAAAGGTGAGTCTGTGTGTGTGTATATAAAACAGAGGTTGTAGGTAGGTGCCTTGTTTGTCTGCAAGAAAATTAAGTTTATGAAGTTGGAAAATCAGGAGAGCGGAAAAGTTTTGAATTGTCTGTGTCTGCTGGAAGAATAGTAGTAGATAACTACCTAACCTTTAAGGAAGAGAAATCTTTTCATTTTCACTTTTGATATAGATACTTACTCAAGGATTTCCTGCAGATAAAAACAGGATTTAAATTTTTAATATATCATATTTTCTCTCTCAAATTATTATTAAAGTTTATCTAAATTAAATATTGGATTCATTATAGAGCTTCTGTTAGTTTTAATGATTTAATAAAATATGAATGTTTTTTTTTTATGGAATAAAAGGGAAAAGTAAATAGATAATACTTTGAACGTGTTAAATTAGTAATAGTACAGGTCACTACAAAATTAATCCCTGAAATTAAGATTAGCAATAACATTATAGGATAATTTATTGAACTTCCTTTTGCATTATAATCAAGTTTTAAAAGCAGCTATTTATGAGAAAAATTAATATTTGATGAATTTTGGCATTAGTTAAAATGTCGAACAGTAATTTTATAATAATGAAAAAAGTTATTCATTAAATGTCTGTACCAATTTTAAACCCATGATTTACAACTAAAAATTGAAAATAAATCATAATGCATCTAATTTATAAAGCAAAACTTCTCGCTAGTCTTTTTGAATACTTCTCCTCCTTAGGATCACACTGAAGGAAAAAACAACGTAGAATCACTTAAAACAAAAGTATATAACGATAATTTGGATCCAAACACGGAAATATTAAAAACAAAAACTTTTCCACGTTAAATACAAATATACGAACCTGCAGTGATTGAGTTACCAGTTTTTCGAATTCTATTTTTTAATTCACAGTAGCTATCTTGTAACTGATCACTCGTATCCAAAAACTTGTCATAACATCTCACATGGAGAATACTATTATCTACAAAATAAGCATAAAATATTTTTTTAAAAAATCCACCAAAAAAAATCTTTTTCGACTTTAGACCAATTTTTGAAACAATTGTATCTACTCGTATTATAAATATGATTGCTATTAGAAGAAAATTGTCAATGCTTTTTCATCAAAGGTTTCATGAGCCAAAAATATTGTAAACAACTTTTAATTCGATTAATCGTTTAGGAGTAGTCATTTGCAAAAATACTGTTGTTCGAAAATTCACCTGTTTGAAGCCAAATGGTGGTTTGTTGACAATATTATAATCTTTAATTTGAACATAAATTATATCCTTTAAAAACTTTGTCAATTTAAGATTTTAGAAACAAAAAAAAAGGAATTTATTTTTTGGCTTTTGGCGAAATTTTTAAAATTGTAATATCTAGAAAAATATATTACCGAGGGAAGTAAAATTATGTTTTTTGGCATATATTTTCATAATGTATAAGCTTTGTGTACAAACAATTTCGATAACATTTATTAACACAGTGAAAAACCGACATTTTCGTCATTTTACAATTTTTGAAATAGTGATATAGTGAGAGATCAATCGGAGGAAAAAAATGTGGAATGCATATTTGTAGAAAATTGTATGAAATACTTTTCGATAGCTTTTATCGTTAAAAAGTTATATGCAAAATACCAATATGTTTGACAATTTAATTTTTTTTCCCAATATTTTAGATCTTACGATTCAATCTTATGGTTATTGGTTTTCATTGCAAATGAAACGTCCATGTAAAATTTTATAGCTGTACCACTATTAGAAAGGGGCTTTCTGACAAATAACCTCTGTTGCACTGAAAATAGGATGTTACTTAAAAAGGACTATTATATCCACTTAGAGTAGGTAGTCGAATTACCTTGATTTTGATCTCAATCGGTTCACCATTTAAACAAGCTTATTTTGACATTTAAATGATCACCCACGGACCATTACTTGAATATAGAAAGCGAAACCTATAATTTCAATATTGATGCAGTTGAAAGTCAGCAAACCCTAAATGGGAATCTATGGAACTTTTGGGATAAGACACTCACAACAGTTTCCGCCAAAAAAAATGCTGTAAAGTATTTTGTCTAGGTCAAAACTTAAATACCCTGGTCTACTTATCTTATCTTCTAATCACTTTTTTTTTAGTTTTATTAACGGAACTCTTCTTGTTGTTTACATTAATGAGTTTTTTTATGTGCTCAATTCGAATTTGTAAATTATGATTTCTAAACATTTTTTGGTATTCATTTCAAGCGATTTTTAAACAATTTTCACCGCGCTTCTGAAAGCCAAAAAAATGATCTTGCTGTGACGAAAAACCGGGAAAAAACTGAGTGGTGTTAGTTGACTTCTACAATTTTTGTTAAGTGGATTTTTTTGTACCGTTCATCGAATGCTTATATCATGAGATTTGTCACAGAAGGAGTGATGCTGACTAAAGTAGCAAACTCATGTGCTAAATAAAAATCTTCTGTTGAAAGCACTGAAAAGATCATGCAAAATTGTGGTTTTTCTATCACCTATGTATTCGTTTTAACTTGCGATATGGGTACCATATATCAAGTTATGCATTCGTACAAAAAAAAGTTGAGATAACAATCAAACATGACATTACAATGATAGAGAATGATAAATCCGACAATTCTGTCTGTCTGTCTGTCTGTATGTATCAGAGACCACAGCCTAAACGAACAGGTCGATTTGCTTCAAACTTGGTATGTGGCGTTTTTTGGTGACTATCCCCAGACGTTTTTTTATTTTTTTTTTTTTTTTTACCTAAAATAACGGTACCTGTCATATACTGGTTTTAGAAAAACTCATTTTTCTCAAAAACGGTGCCTACAATTTTGATTAAAAAAATCATGGTCATTTCTTTGAGTAAGGTCTATCTTTAAATGAAAACCATTTTTCTTAAACAACGTTACTAACGGTACCTGCCATAGAACTGTTTTTTGTTTAATTCTGATTTTCTCCTTCATGACTGAATCAATTTCAACCATTTTTTTTACATGGATGCTTTTAAGTTGCCGTAATAATATTTCGTAAAAAAAAATTCGAGAATTATTTTTTTTTGAATTAAAAAAAAAAAAAAATTAAATTTTTTTTTTTGAAAAATCATTTTTTCGAAAACTATTCAATACATTTTTTCAAATTTTAGTTTTTAGATGTTGATAAATAATATCTTAAAAATGGCGTACCAATTTTTTTTATTAAAAGTCCTTGTAAAATTTTATATAGAAAACATATAGAAAACAGCTCTAACGATTTTCAAATTTTTTTTCTAAAAATGTATCATTATAGAAGAAATCAAATTGCGTACTTTGTGTTGAGGTTAAATTCATTTAAGAAGCTGTTTTAGTCATTGAAACCCGAATTTTATGCATTCTTAATTGTTTTTTTTTTTAAACTGCATTTACAAATTTTTTAATTAAAAGGGCTTAGCATAAATAGTAACTTTATCTACATGAGCAAGTACGTGCGACCCAGTCGTGCATTTTATTTTGCTTAGTTTTGTGCGAAATCCACTTTATTTAGCATGATATTGTAATTGTTGCTACCTCTTCCGCCTTAACGGGGAAAATAGACTTTCAAATCAAATTCTGTTTACAATTTCCCACGTTTGGGTACAGCAGTATGTAATATGTATAAGTACCTTAAAATCTTAACACTTAAAAAATCTTAACCTTTTTAATGGAAAATTCTAGAACACTTTAACACTTTAACATTTTTTGTTACGTACACTATTAGTTAGCTAACTACAACTACAAAATGCGAAATAAAGCCAAACGTTCTCCACATCCTCCACCCTAGGGGGCATTTTAGGACGTTGAGCTTTCGAAAATGTAAACCAACTTGAAGGCAAATGACAGTGTATAAAAGAAAATTACTATGTCCTTTGAAAAATTCCTTTATCCCAAAGAACCAGGTTGAACTTTGCTACCTAATAGAAGAATTTACCATGGAAACAGTGCACATAACCCGCAGGGTGATGATACTAAATGATGAGTTTTCAGGAGTGTATTATTTATTTAGGGAAACATTAAGGGGCAGTAGAGGTCAATTTAGTCTAAAGGAGTTGAAAGAGAAACTAAAATAAAAAGCTAACACAAACTCAGTCCAGAGAATGGAACGCTTGGTCGTTGCTAGTATTATTCCTTGGAAATAGAAAAATGTCTCAAGGAAAAAAAATGTTGTTGAGGTTTTCGAATTGCTTGCGTGATAACTTCTACTAAAATATTTAAAAAAATTTTAAAAATAGGTTAGAAAAATTCCAATCAGGATTCTGTAGGATTCTAAGGACGCATAGTTAGTTCCACTCTCTACCGCATATTAAAAAGTCCCTAGAATCCCCCCATTGGCTATTTGTATAATGACTTTTAAAGAAGGGAGAAATGGCCAATGGTTTATTTAACTTTATATAATGCCTCATACGCATCATCTTCAAATATATATGTAGAATGACACATGATTTTGGCCCCCAGGTATAGGGGCGAAATCAAGGGACTTCACACTACTAATGCATGTGGTATAGCAATTTTGGTTTTATACGCTTACTTATAGAAATTTTTTTTCTTGATCTTCACTCAACTTATGTACCAATATTGTGATGGAGATTCAAGTTTTTGTTATTTGCAAGAAAGAAATTTCAGGAAATCTGCATCTGTTGTTCTCAAGAATTTATGGTGGATTTCGGCCTCAACACACCAGCCTTTCCAGTCAGCCCGATCCATAGCAAGCTCTCTCAAGTTACACACACTAACTTCCGTTGAGGTTGGTTGCAACTGATCGTATTGAACCTGCTATAAGATATATCTCTGCCAAGTTCTCCATCGAGGTTGGATTCGAATACACTTCGGGGTGTAGCAATGATGTAGTAGCCATATTTGTTGCTGTATTTTCAGATTTTTGACCAAGTCGAAATCGCTGTAAAGCCCATAGAAATCTCCTCCTCCACTGTCCACCCATATACACTTTACCGATCTTTACTCGAAGAATCTTTTTCTCAAAGGAACGCTGCAAGTTTTCATCCGATATTTCCCCGTACAGCGAAAATTTGTTTCAGTTAAACGGAGTTCTCAATTGAACACACTTCGGATATAAATGAAGAAGAGAATGAAGAAATCAGAAACATTTTGACATTTCAAATCAGAAAAGATGAAAGACAGCGTTTAGTGTTTTGCGCTGGTAGCCTTGTTAAGATCGTTTCAACTTGTGATAGAACTTTCCGAAGTAAATGACTGTCTTCTTTTCTTAATGCAAACCTCATGTTACACCCAGCTCTCAGCAATCCTGGACTTCTAGTAATAGTTTGCAGCATCCACTGATAGACTTCGTCCATGGATGCATGCGCCCGAACGCGTTCTTCATCAAACCAGAAGTTTTTGGTTGCATTGTGAATACCAGCACATCAGTGACGCCACTTCTAATAGCCTTTTGGCATTGTTTCCACTGGTTTACTACGCTTGGTGTTGGTGGTGTGTTCTCCGGGAGATTGAGAGAAACGCGATCAGCAAAAGTTCCCCGATAAAAACATGTCGATTTAAAATTTTTCTATAATATCCGGTTTTCGTTGTGATACCTAGCATTGATACCCGTATCAAGACTCAAGCTACCACCAGTGATTCGAGTCTATATTGACTCCTAGGAACATGAAAGAATTTTTTGCTCCAATCGCAATATGATCAATTTGGTGGAGAATTTATAGATTGGATCCTTTTCCAAAATCATGAGCTTAAAACTCTGACCTTTTTTCACACCGGAAAGTTGATCACACTGAGACCCTTTCCCGAGATGTTTTCGTGCAAAATATATCTTCCGAACAACCAAACATGCCCTCCTTTCCGTTAAAGTAGCGAAAGAGAATCTTGACGTAATACTTCGGACACATGCCATCATGTGTTTTCAAGACGGTTCCTACACTTGGCATCTTTTTCATTTGTTGGAGTTGAGGAGTGGGCACGAATAAGGCTAATTTTTTTTTTTAACTCAGCACCGATGAGTGTGATGAGGCGTTCGCTTATCAGAAAGCCACATCCAAACAACGGCTGTTTCTGCTCCCTGCGGGACTTCCCGAAGTAGATATCGGAATTCAGGAATTCATCTTCCTATACCCTCTCCTTTCCACTGCACTTCTTGCATGGCTGTAAGGTCTATTTAGGGTCTCCACTTATTATTCAGCTGCACTTGATCTGTCCACATTTTCACGTGCAGAACAGATATTCGTTACCAAACGTCTTCGTCAACACTTGGATCACCCATATTCGAGGACTGCAGTTGATTCGTGACTAGAAAATGTTAATTCTATGTCATGTAATTACGCAGCTGCAAAAGCCCGCAACTTTTATCGTCATGTTTCTTAGTGACTTCATGGTCATAGGGCCAGTTTAACCTGCTCCTTTAAGGCCTTTGACCCGAAAACCAAGTGTTCAACAAGTACAGTTTTTTCTGAGTGGACTAGTGATGCTATTGATTGCATTGACTATTGATTCCATTGAGAGAATTCTTCCGCTACTATCTTATCTATTGGATGTGTTTTGGTTACCACACTGCTTCATTAGTATGATTAATTAGTAGTTACAACCTCCTTCAGCTCGAACTGCCGACCATGGGTGGCCCTTCTGCAGAAACAACTTCCACAGCTCACAAGTCACAACTTCTAAAATACCAAACTATAAAGAAAAAAAGTACCCTGAGATTATCAGGACTCTTGACAACCTCAAAAACTCTTTCATAAAATTTTGGACAAAGTTTTTAAATTTTCAATAAATCATAAATCCACTCCTGGCTTTTATCGATTATGACGGAGTCTTTTGAAGGTGAAGGCGACAACGAGGCATTCGCTTGGTTAGTCAGAACCATGCAATCCAGGATGTTGAATGTTTTCATATTAGGTAGCCATTGATGATGGTTCATGTTGTCAAAGTTACCAAATGATATCCCAGTAATGTCTTTATGCTTCCCGTCTTCATGTTGGTTCTAGTATAGTCCTTGCCTTTGTGTTTTTTGTTGGACTATGTGGTGTGTGTGAGAGATGATTAAGCTCCCTCGAATAACGAAACCAAACTACAAATTCAAAGAAATCATATCCAATGGAATGGATAGAGCAAGAGAGAAAGCGAAAGAGTGGTGGCAGATGTGATTCGAGCCAAAAATCCATAAGAGACAAAGCAATTTTCAACCGCAGTTAAAGTGTGATCATGTGTTGGTGATTGTATTTAACGAACGTTACTGCGAAGACAAAACACGACAATGGTTTTTGGTGCTGTGTTATTTTTTTTTTCATCCCTGTTGTAACCTACTAGCGTTTGCATTTTTTCATTATTTCTTGTTAAAAGAAATGGTAGTCGTTTTCTTATACTCCTATAAATGGGATTTTTACATCTTTTTTTGTGATTTTTTGCCTCCCTTAACCAAATGTTCACATATCGATTTGATAGAGTCTACTATACCCTTAATCGAAATCCAAATTGTCATCTCCTTTTAACAATGACTATTCAATGTTGGAATAATGTGGGGTAATGGTAATCGTTTTGAGAAGGCAATTTTTAGTATTCTTTCACGCAAAATTTGGGATTTAACTGAAATTTGTTAAATCGACATTTTCAGTGATAATCACAGGAGATTTAGAAAAAGTCGTAGTTTACACATTTTTGGTTATTCCATCTTAAAATTAAATTAAACATGTTGTGATAAGCCATTAAAAAATGATAATAGCAAGGCTGCAAATAGATAGCACTGATACTGTTTTAATTTTTTGTTTTTATATCAGCTATTACTTTTGCCTATTATTACTATATTGGTGGAAACATTTCTATCGTTGCCTACATGCGGTTCCACTGAACAATATTCCAGAGAACAACATTGAATCTATCGGATACAGGAACGTTGACACTTGAATTACCTTCTAGGTAGGTAAGAGCGGCAGGAATAATTATATCGTTCTGCAGAACCAATTTCCAGAATTATTACGATTCGCATCAAGGCGGATCAAAATTGAATTTCTACCATAATGCTTATACAGATATGCAATAAATATAATAATTTATGACATTAATCAAAGTCCATTCCAAATATCTTACATTTTCTATAATAACTATCAAAAGTTGGATGACACGTTATGATTGCGTATTGATAAATTTTGTAAATAAAAATTGCAATCTATATTACATAAATTCACTTTATATGAGGTATCTACATAAATTCTTTGTTCATTTTCTTTTTGTGGTTTTTAATTGTAACGAAGTACATAATGACAGTTTAAAGGGAATATTAATTAAATTTTAATTGAATAATATTACGCAACAGAAAGTAAATTACTGGAATAATCAAAAGGGAAAATGTACATGCCTACGAAATTGTGAACTTCAATATGCCAACAATGTTCTCTCGGATTAATAAAAAAAAAGAATAAAAACGAACAGCAAGTTTATTTATTGCTGTTTTTCTCGACTGAACTCTTTCGTTTAAATTTAAGCAACAGAAAATTGCTTGTGAAAGTGGTTAAGCCGGGCCCATCAGTTATTCAGGTCATGATTTAGGCAAATGATGGCATTAGCCTCGCTTTTTGTCTTTCACATTAAATTGTATTTAGATTTCCAATTTAAAAAGAAAAGATTTTCGTCTAAATGATATTTTTGGATCCTTACCTTCTGTCAGAAGTATATCTTCGCTAGTGTTCTCTAAGCCTTATGATACGGGGGTTACTGGAAATAGCGGCCATCTAAGGGACAATCAAATAAGTCCCGGGTCTCACTCCCAAAATACGCCACAATTACGAAACTCTTATACCGATACGAAAGTACCACCATTTTAATTACACCGCTGTCAAAATTTCATGCCAATATGACTATTTGTTCACAATTTACAAGCGTTTAATGGCTTCCAAAGTTTCAAAAGTTGCCTCACTAAAACAAGCTTAACTTGTAAACAAATAGTCCTTTTAGGGGGGTTTCACATGGACTAACTTACTGGTGGACCAAATGACAGCTCTCCACCATTATTTGAAAACCATCCGATCTATGTTAATCCGGCCATTTTGACAGCTCGTCGATCTAATGGCATGAAATTTTGACAGGTGTCATTAAAATAGTAATTTTCCTTGATCAATAGGTTAATATTTTTGATCGACGACCTCAGTACTCTTTTCTTCAGATCGCGTGTGGTTGCAGTTGTTGCAGTCAAGTTAGTATTCCGCTTTTTGTCTTTAAAGAGTGTCAGCGTCTAAGCTAAGCGAAGTAGTGGGACGAGTGTCGAAAATCGGTTTTTTTTACGATTTCCATAAAAAAGTAGACCTCCCATAGAACAAAATTTAATGGAAGAGATGTAGATGATAAATAGATTTCTAACCTTTGTTCAAATAAATGTGTCTATGTACATAATCCCAAAAATATTGGGAAATATTTGTTATCATTTAGAAAAATAGTTAGGTTTTCATAAAAGTTGGTTTTAAAGTAGGTGCATTGCTATGTATTTTCTTCTCAAAATAATGTATTTCAACAAAATATTAATTTTTGTGTTTTTGACAAAAATATTTTGAAAAAATAACCTTATTTTCAATCAAAAAAATTGAGGAAAAAAACTTTGGTTTTCGAAAATTATGAGATGGTTTCTTTTTGTTTAAATCCTTATTTTAAGATTTTGCAACAAAATCGAAAATTGTGTTCAAATTGTGTGAAATAAAAAGAGCTACAAAATTAGTAAAAAATAAAATACACGACTAGGTCGCACGTATACTTGCTCTTAAAGATAAAGTTACTACATATGCTAAGCCTTTTTAATTAAAAAATTGTACATGCAGTTTTAGAAAAAAAATTTTAAAAACATAAAATTCAATTTTCAAATAACTAAAACATCTTCTTAAAAGAATTTACCTCAAAACAAAGTATGCAATCTGATTTCTTATATAATTATACATTTTTAGAAAACAAAAAATTGAAAATCGTTAGAGCCTTTTTTAAAAAAAAAAAACAATTTTTTCTGTATAAAATTTTGCGAGGAATTTTAGAAAAATAGAATTGAACAAGTCATTTTTAAGATATTATTTATCAACATCTTAAAACTAAAATTAAAAAAAAAAAATATTGAATAGTTTTCGAAAAAATCATTTTTCAAAAAAAAATTCTTAAGTTTTTTTTAAAATCCAATAAAATAATTTATTTTAATTTTTATTTTAATTTGTATTACGCAACTTAAAAGCATTCATCTAATAAAAATGGTTGAAATTGATTGAGTCATGAAGGAGAAAATCAGAATTTAAAAAACGGTTCTATGGCAGGTACCGTTTATAACGGTTAAAAAAAAATGGTTCTCATTTAAAGATAGACCTTACCCAAAGAAATGACTATGATTTTTTTAATCAAAATCGTAGGCACCGTTTTTGAGAAAAATTAGTTTTTCTTAAACCGGTATATGACAGGTACCGTTATTTTTGGTCCAAAAAAAAAAAAAAAAAAACGTCTGGGGATAGTCTCCAAAAAACGCCACATACCAAGTTTGAAGCAAATCGACCTGTTCGTTTAGGCTGTGGTCTCTGATACATACAGACAGACAGACAGAATTGTCGGACCCACTTTTTTTCTCATTCTCTATCATCGTAATGTCATGTTTGATTGTTATCTCAACTTTTTTTTTGTACGAATGCATAACTTGATATATGGTACCCATATCGCAAGTAAAAATTTCAAGTTCAATATTAGTTTTTTTTTTCGAAATAATTACGAAAAAGTGTAATATTTAAAACAAAGAACTGACTTTTTATCTAAATGTTTGCAGGCATGCATTTGTAGGGTCCAGGGGAAAATCGGCATAGGTGCACTCAAACCCATTCCGAGAAAAACGCAATTTAGTTTTTCATACAACTAAGTACTAAAGACCCACCTTTTTTTAATATTTTAAGAAAGAATTAAATTGGTTTTCTAAAAGTTAGGATACCCTCAGTTAGTATTTAGTAAATACTAGAAGACCTCATCATTGATTTAATTTTGACAAAAAGTGGACACGTGCCGTTTTTTCCCTAGACTCTTCATTTGAATAAAAAGAAGTTTCACTGAAAATATTATGAACCATTCGGTTTTTATTATTTTTTTTGCACTAAGGGACACTGGAAGCTGAAATATTCCCAAAAATTAAGCAAAAATGCATTATTGTGCATAACTTTGTCAAAAAGAGCTGTCAGGTGGTTCAAATTTGATTTTAAGGTTCTTAAATGAAACCCTATCGGTCCATTAAAAGAACAGACCTTGACTCTACGCGCAAGGTTAGGCGCATTTTTTACGCCGTTTTGACTGGAGTTTAAGACCTCAAGTCTATTTTGATAATTTCTGAGAGAAAACTTATTGAAATTGGAAAAATTAAAATTCTCCTCGGGATGCTAAAATTATTTAAGTTCTTAATTTTTGCTTAACATTTATGGAGATCTAAAATAAATACTAAAATTGGCAATACAAAAAAAAATTAAATCCTAATCACTGCGAGAGAAAAACCCACAAAAAATGTATGTCTTCTTGCTCTTAGCCGTAATATTATATTGAATTGCATATTTTTTTAACGGTTATCGCTTGAAATTTCCAACACAGAAAACCTGTTTAAGGTCCCTCAAGCATAATATTTTGATGTCCATCCCGCATTTACATTTCAACTATACATCTCCATTCATAATATCAAATCCCTCGAGGAAAAGGCTTATCATATTACATTTTTATTACCTCTAAAATCCTTTGCCACAGGATTTACTTTTATGACACCACCGACTCTTCACTATAGTTTAAATTATATGTTTTTATGCAGGTAGGTAAAGGAGTATTATAGGTATCATGCTGCTTCAAGACAGAATTATACTTTTATGTGTAACACATATCCATCAAAACGAATAATTTCATTATTCTAACGCGAAACGTGGGAAATTAAAAAGTCATGTATTTTTTAAAAGCATTCCAAACATAAAAGCGTCATGTTAAAGGCTTAACGATGTTGGTGGTAGATTTTAATGATACATACTTTACTTAGCTGTTTCGTTAAACAACAC
Source organism: Meliscaeva auricollis (assembly GCA_948107695.1). Lineage (NCBI taxonomy): Eukaryota > Metazoa > Arthropoda > Insecta > Diptera > Syrphidae > Meliscaeva > Meliscaeva auricollis. Next base: position 27,735,481 of record OX403618.1, read on the forward strand.
AAAATCTTGTTAGTAGTGGTTAATTAATTTTAATTTCATCATCATAATGCTTCAGAGGCTCCGTTTCTCATGACATTCTACCTCTTTTCTTCGCTCCCAAAAAAGGAATTCATATTGCAAAAATAGATTAATGAAAAAATGCAACAAGTTGCTAAATGAAAGTGTTCAGGAAAAAACACTTAAAAAATCCCTTCCGGTCTGTATTTGACATAAAAAAGAAAACATATTTCGTTCCTAGTAGATTTACTTTTTATGTCCTCCGTTCGTTCTACTTTCTGAACGAAATTAATTGTTATTATACCTAAAAAAAAAAAAAAATATAACACACAACAAAACCGAGACAAAAAATATTTAGCAAAAAAAACTCCTAAAGATCCTTGATTTAATTCCGTTCTTCTTTTTTTTTTCATTGGAATTCATTGAATAAATTCAGAATTCCAATTCCATCTCATCTCTTATGTAGGTACAACCACAAGATGGATGATTTCATTAAGCAAACAGGAAACCATTCACATTTCGATTACTGACAAAAACGTAGCAATAGGTTGCACTTCCGTTGAAAATTCTTATTTCCGTATTGAAGAACTAAGGAAATTTATGCAATTTGCTGTTGCTTGCTACACTTTGGTTCCTTGCCTGCATACATAAAAATATTTTTATAGATAGACAGAATAAACGAGTTATAAATTAATGCGACGGAATAACATTTTTTTGCTTTTTACATTTTTGCATTTTTCTTGGAATAGCGTCGCGTCGTCGTCGGCGGAAATTTCAACGTGATACAATCGAAGAATTAGGAAGGATATACAAATTTAAATTATTTCTTAAACTTATTTTTTTATGAGATTTGTTTAAAGTATTAAAAGTTACGTAAAAATAAAATAGACTAATTGAATGGGAAATGTAGCTAAATTTTCTACAACTCTTACTCAGTTACAGTCTTCGACTGTTTTGAGCCATATTTTTTCTAGACTGACCCATTCCATTACCTGCCTCCGTGAGCAGGTTGCTTGGTTTGCAATGTTATCGTTGCATTTTAGGTAAATGTGAGAAATCAGATTCCACCTACGTCTTTTTATATAGTATTGCCTGTGTCAATAGAATATTAACCCGTTTTTTTTATTTCGGTCATCATTTTTAATAAACTATTGGGCCAGAAAATAAAAATGATTTCTAGACACCTATTCACGAACGTTTGCAATTTGACTGATGTGGCATTGAATTTGCATGTGACTTTCCAGTCTCAACGTAATACAGCAACGACTGCACTTTAATCTGAAAGAATTGTTCCTCCATGTTTTGGACAGCATTCTAGGAGCAGTATTTGCCTTTCCGATACTGTTGTTAATGTCTTGTTCAGTTCCGCCTTCGGTAGTACAAAACTCCCAAGACATTGGACATTGAAAGCGTTCTACTTTCTCTACCAGTTATTCTGAAATATTGACTTGTATTTGCCTAAGTTTCAGCCTCTCGTTTTCTGCTTCTCCGTCTACTCTTGTTGGCATTTGATGAAGATCTATGATCAATGATAGGAAGAAGACATGACACATCCAGGTATACTTTAGTTGGAAATGAATGAATTTAATAAACTTTCACATGTGTTCATTAAATCCATTAATTTCCGTTCATTATTTCTGCGCGAAGGACAACGCTTATCACAAACCAAATAGTCTTGGTGACAGTATATGCATCCCTGCCTGACTTCACATTTGACTTTAAACTTATCAGACAACCTTCCTCTATGCAATATAATGTCTTTGGCATCCATCGTAAGTTGCTTTATTAATAGAAATTAACTTATCTGGAATACCCTTTCCTTCAGACCAGAGAACGCGTTTTCAACGATAATGATAAAGTGGTAATCAATCTTCAACGAAATGATATCTCTCTGTTGTGAGATATTTGGGTATTTGTAACTTCGCGCGAATCATTTGGTATTCATTGAAATGTTCATAGCAGAGAATCATCAACATCTTTCATTGGATATTGTTTTGAGCTTTGTACTCATGTGAATTCCTTGGTAATCATATACACACTTCTGTTTTTTGTATGGATTAACGAGCCCTTTTGCTTCTTCAGCTATCACTTCTCACTTTGCGGTTAAGTTCTCTAATCTCTATGTGATACCTGAAACGTAGAGTGTAACTCGTTCCTATCTGCCCAGGCACTGTTTCATAATTGTGCCCAATGCGACGGACTATTATTTCAGAAACGGTTACAGCACACTATTGAGATTCCTTTCAGCTCATTGTTCTTAGTCTTCTAGTTGTTTGCTCATCGTGAGATTTTTTGGTTTGTCGGAATCGAAGATGGATAATAATAATTGATTTTACATGTATTGTTCTTATGCTCACCGATTCAATAATTAAAAAACGATCAGCGTTGCAGAAATCCTTGTATTCCTTATTTTCTCGACCCTGAGGATTTAGTTCGTATAATTTCTAAGCTGAAGTAAAATTGTTATCCATACCTTCGATTTGGTCGAGTGGAAAAGAGTTTTTTATCTTTCTAAAGCTTGCATATTGGTTATTAACATCTGGTGATAATTAAACATTGTATAGACTCTGCTAACAAACTTCAGGCCCCAGATTAAACTATAAACGGAGATAATACGATGAACGAATTATTTGTGACAAAATAAAAATTTAAGGCCTGTGTACAAAGATCATTATTGATCTGAAAACGGATTTATAATAAAATTGTAAGACATCAAATTCTGCATTACAAACCAAATTGTGAACGTCCGTTTCGTCCTTCTTAAAATACACTTTTTTCTCAAACAGTGAAGTATTTACAATCTGGAACACCAGATTTCGTCCCACGGGCTGACGAACTGCTTGCTGTTTTCTCAGGAAAAATGTAAGAAAACTTCTTTAAAATATCCTGTTTTTTTCTTCTCACTTACTTCATTGTTGGAACGTAAAGTTTCTTCTGTTCAGCTCCTGTTTTTTGAGTAGTTACATCTCTGCAAACATATCTAAATTAATTTATTTTTTTAATACAACATTTTCCTTTGTCTATCCACTAGTTGACTGTGCAAATATACTCAGCATTTACTTGATTATGTAGATTACAGGATAGCCTGTTTCAATATTTTTTTATATATTTTGTTCTTTTCTTTTGTTTTCTTTTCTTTTATTTTTGTCAAGTACAAGCATAGACTAAACATGAATCAATATTTTAATTGTTTTTTTTTTGTTGTATCTCCACAATATGTTTACCTACTTTACTTCCTTAAGAAAAGGAACCTTTTTATCCCTTGCAACGCTTGATAATTTGTTTATACTTTTAATTGTTCATCAAAAGACCATTACAAAGAATAATTAAAATTATCCTTTTTCTATTTCTTTGCTTTTCTTTTTAGCTCGTCCTTCTTAAAAAATTCTCTTTCATTTTATTTTTCTCAGTCATTTTGTGAAATATAATCTGTGGTAAGAATATAAAAAATTAACTTCCACGTGGAAAATTAATTACCAACATGGGCCTTTGTATATAATTTGTATTAAAAAAAAAAAAAAGGATCATCTCATTATTCAAGTTAAACCCAAAATCCCGGCAGTCTATTGAAAACATCCCATGACAAATATCTTCATCTTCACAATTCATTAATTTTGCTTTGCTTCAACCTAAAACGGATGGGTTAGCATCAAACTGGGAATTCAAATTTGGAAAAGAATATCCCAACAACTTTATCGATCGGTTCGGGTTTTTGGTCAATTAGAGATTTTATATTACTTTGTAATGGTTTATTAATATTTCTTTGAGAACACAGCAAAGCATGGATTAGAAGCAATATTAAGAGAGCATCAAAAGCTCAGAATGTTTCTTCAATCTTCACTGTTAAAACTGCAACTTAATTAATTTTTTTATTTTTTCAAACAATTTCCTTTATTTTAACACCAAGAAAATAGGAATTTTGAAAACATCAGTTTAGTACCTAAGTACATAGTTAATGATTTCAGAAACTTCTTCTCGATTGTCCATGCTTAGTCCTTGATCTTGTCTTTTGAACTATTAATAATTGCTCGCTTCCTACACGGGTGGATTGGTTGCCTCCATTTTTTGTAACATTTTCCACAAGAGAATGGCTTTTATTTTTGATAAAAATAATGAAATTTTTTTCAGAAAAAAAAACAATAATTTTTGATGACAAACACCTTCAACGATTTAAATGACCATTTTTCTATGTGTCTACACAACTACTGTAAATAAAATCTTTCTTTTGATATTATATACATTTTCATTAGGTACCTACCTTTTTGTTTGTAATATAGTATCAGTATTTGAGCAAAATTTCTTAAATTTTATTTTGAAAACTGGCAGACTGGTTTGATTTCATAATTAATATACTTCTATAATCAAAAAATATCTGCACGTGTCAGCAATTAAAAAACGACAACAATTCCTTTAAAAGTAAAATTTTTGAAAATACTACGTAACTTTGAGAGATTTTTGTGATTTTCTAAAGACCAAAATTAAAGTTGATTTCTAAAATATAGCTAGTTTAGGTACTCCAATTTTGACAAAAAAAAAACATCTCCATTTTTGTGAGTTAGATTTATATTTAAATGAAAAATTTAATTTTAAAAAATTGCTGTTAAGAATACCATTATCTGCTTGACGTCTACGATTTTGTTTTATACAAAAGCTACTCAGTTAAAAAATTACAAGAATTAAATTGGAAATCCCAAACTTTTACGTTCCGTTGCTAGAATTCTTTTTACAAAATAGTGGTTTCTTATGTAAAAAACTTAAATTATACATCATACATGTCATACCAACACTTTTGAAATTTAAGTAATCTGTTAATTGAGTAAATAAAGTATTTCAAAAAACAATACCTGTTTGCATTGAAATTTCTAAAAAAAAATCCCTATTTGTGGTGCCCTAATAAAAGTGTACTTTTGGTATGTTTTTATATGAAAAGTACAAAAAAAAATTGTTTTAAATGAAAATCAACCTAAATTTTGATAAACTTTTAGCGTTTAGAGATTTCAACTATTATTTTGACTCTAACAAAAGTTATCGTGTTTACAAAATTCCAACACTAATGATAACGATAACGATAACGACAATGGCGGCGTGCGCACGCAAAGGAAAAATGTCTCAAAAATTTGGTTTCTTTAAATTCTATGACGCTTTACGATGAATTATCACAGGTTGATAAAATTAAAAAAATAAAACATGCTGCCGAATATTTGATACGTTTTTTCTATTCCGTACACTTCACGTAGTGAAAAGGATAATTAATAGCGATTGGGAATTTTTTTTTTTTAGAATTAGTCTATTTCATTATGAAGCATCATAAAACGTAGAGAAAACACGTTTTGGAGATATTTTTATGTGCGTGTGCCGTTGTCGTTGTAAAATTCATGCTTTAAATTTTAGAAATATATAGTTACACTGGTCTGCGAAAATAAAGTTTTTTTTGTCCTTCGCATAATTTTTTGAAATAATGTAAGATTGGACTTTTGTGAATCTATATTTGGTTTCAGAAAAATTTTATCACGTACATTTTTTTTTATTGATTTTTAGAAAACGTGATTATTTTGTAGAAAAGAGATCTCTTAGATTCGGTTGACTACTGAGCCGATTCGGCTGAAAATTGGAGGACTCATTCCACATAACATAAACTTATATGGTGTAAAGAAGGCAGTAATCAAACGAAAACCAATAAAAAATGATATTTCGTGCTTTTCAAAAGGAATGGTTTTTATAGATTTATTTGTTCTTCATACACGATTTTAGCGAAAAATGTTCATACTTTGGATAATGCACCAAAAACAAGCAATTTCTTGTAAGTTTTTCAATGATTACTCATGTTGATTTTCTTCAGTTTCCTGCTCAGCATCTCAAAAAACTTGAAGTTAGCCATTGAAAATCATTACTTCACAACTTTCCACCTCTTAAAGCGCTTTAATTGGACTAAAGAGAGTATTTTGGACAAGTTATAAATTTCGCAATATCTTTGCGGCGCAAGTGAACATTAAAATGATTTTAAAATAATTTGTACAGATGGAATGCACTTCATTCACATCCCATTTATACTTTTGTAATAAAGTATTTACCAGTAAGGAAATTTGGCGTTAAAATAACCAAAAAACGAGATTTTGACATGTAGGGTAGATTTGATTTCAGATTTGGGTTCAGCGTACCAAAATTTGGAAAAGTACATTGTGGTTTACAGGCGATTTCCGTTGCAGACCAGTGTAATTAATTCTTTTAGCAAACCTTAATTTTTTTCGAGATTAAAAATCAAACGTTCGAGATTTTGGAATTCGAAATTTTTGTATGTATAACGTCATGATCCCTCATAAATCAGACTATAAGAAGAACTGATTAATGCCCAATCATAAAATATAAATATATCACGCTAGGTCCCAAAATTCTTTTGGAATGTTCTTAGTAGTAGTAAAACCTTAGTGAAAAACAAAGCTTTTAGGTTCAAAAAATAAAAATCTGTGCTAGCTCTATGGTCCACCAAAAACCTCGATTTTTTGTTTAGTTTTAAGCCTTTTACTTTTAAAAGGTGCATTCTAGAGAAAAAAGTTAGAAAAAGTTACGAAGGAGCTCACAATTCATCGAGTTAAAGGTGATTAAAATATTTATTTATTCTAAGAAAAATATTTATTCATCTGAGATGGTAAATATTTTTATGTAAAGTCATCTGGACTCTGGAGACTTCAAAACTTATTGAAACAAATTTTATCTATTTAAATATTAAATGCTTTTCACATTTTCACCTTAAAAAATAAAGAAATTCCTACCATCTACTAATGAAAAGTTTTGAAGTTAGGTATTCATTTTTTTTTTCTCATACCATCATCGTTCATGGCGTGTCGTAGCTTTTCTAATAGAACTTAAAACTTCACAGGGATGCAAAGGCTAACCATTCGTTTTTTTTTTTTCACAAGCTGACCCAATAAAAAAGATGTCCTTATACAAAATTGTTGATTGCACCACAACCTATCTTTACGTTTTACCTTTGAAAAAATAAAAAATAAAAAAAAAAAAACGTTGAAAGCGGAAGAGATATTAGAGAAGAGGCAGAAACCATTCATTTTATAAAAGCAACCATTTCAGGGAATATAAATGCAACAGATTGCCCCACTAACCGGGTTCATAAGATCCAAGTTTTTGCTCAAATAATGAAAACATGGAAAAAAAATAAACAAACTAATGAACTCCTGAGTTTAATTTTTTTTTCGCTAGGTATATAAATGCAGTTGAAATAGGTTTCTTTTTTGCTTGTTTGTTTAAGTTTTTTTTTATTATCTTTGATATTTTTTAATCATTATCAAAAACTGTTTTCTGTAATGAAATTTATTTGCCTGGAACTGTTTGTTTCATTTTACATAATAGTATTCTAAAAATTAATTCCATTTTATTCGAAAGGTTGTTCTTTTGAAATAACCCCATCCTCAGCATAAATGACAGATTTCTAAAGTTGCAAATAAATATATTTTAGAGATTTATTTTAGAATTTTAGGATCGTTTTCGAAAAACGATTTTTCGATTCCTTTTTTAATAGCACAAAAAAGATAGAATTTTTCGTTAATCGAAATAAAGGAAGGCGATTTATTCAAATCTAAAAGAAGGGTATTAGAAAAGCTTAAGTTGTGGATTTTGGGACGCTACCCCTCTTGCAAAATCTGCCATTTTAAAGAAATGCGAATTAGTCTATGTCTCAAAAACTATTAGTTTTAGTTAACAGAACGTTAGGCCAAAGTTGTAGATAATATACTTATCTTTTATTAGAACCTACAATTGTTAATGTCCGGGTTGTAGCTTTTAGGTTATGACCATTTAACATTTATTTTTAAAAATTTTGTTTAAGTTTGTGCATTTTTCTTTATTCTCAAGAAACTAACGTTTACAAATGAAAAAAGACATTTTCAACATTTTGATATATTTTTGGAGATGATCTTATGAAGCAGTCAAAAATTATAGCTATAAATACCCGACAAAGTAAACAAGTAACATTTTTAATTTGAGTAATCTGCTGCATAATTGTCATCGATATGGGTGTTTTTGAAAATGTTGCAATGAATCTATAATTTTGGATTATAAGATATTGCATCTAGTCAATCGTGTCAAAATTTACTGACCATTTCAAAAATATTTTAAATTACGATATTACGGTATTTTTTGGATTTTTAATAGTTTTCGCTTCTATATCTATTGCCAATTTTTTTTTTTTTTTTATAACATATTTAAATTAATTTAATATATGTATAAAGGAAAATTAAAATTCTAAAAATTAGCACATGTAGATTTTGGCAAAACGCATACATGCAATTTTTTTTTCTTTAATTTTTAATAGTTTTCGTTTCTATATATCCGTTGCCAAAATGTTTCAAAATTGCATATTTTGAAATTTAACTGAAAGAAAAAATTTAAAAATCTAAAAATTGACGCGTGTAGATCTGCCAAAATTTAACATGTGTATCTTTTTTTTCTAACCCAAAAAAGTAATTTTAAAGAAAATCTTCTGGCAACAGTAAATTTTGAGATTACCAATGTAATCAGTGCATTACTTAAACTGAGAATTTCTGCTTGATTTTATAATGCAATAATAAATCCATAAATTTAAAGTTTTGTAAAAAGTTTGAAAATACAAGCTTGCTCTAGAAATTTATAAGAAAAGTTAATCGTTTTCAAATTATTACTTCTACAAAGTAACCAATTGAATTAAACATCAAATAGTTAGCGGCCAGTCACATAAAAGACATTGTAGGTTGGAAAAAATTTAACATAACTGATTTTTGAGGTTGTTATTAGGATATAGACCACTTGTAAAAAACTATTTTACAGCTTCAAAAGACCTGTGCTACCTACATGGTGCACCAAAAATCGCGTAATTTTCCAATCTTTTAAAGTTTTTATCCGAAAACTTCTAAAATGTGCATTTTATAGAAAAGGCATCAGGTCTTAAATTACTGCTCTTCAAAAAATTGCAATTTTCCACAAATTGTTTAAATTTTATACCACAATAATTTGTTTCTGAAAAATAATCGCAAGAACTTTCGACGCAGTCGTGTAATTTAGGGTCAGTCGTTCTTCTTTTTATTGGATTGAAATTTAATTAATTCTACAGCAAAACGACCAGAAAAGATATACAAAACCTACCACTTACTGCTACTGAACAAGGTAAACGTTTATTAAAAACAAACAGAAACAACAACTACTGTCAAAATTATATACTTTTCCAAGATAAGGAAGGTGTAAATTAAAAATAAACAGTAACGTGCAGGAAAAATAATATACCTACCCTACTGCCACAATAGATGAGCTGAACTCAACTATAAGTGGTTGGATTGAGCAATTAATTTTATCGAGGGTGATTAATTAATTTATGAATTCCATTATTATATAATCAAATCACATGGTTGTGTCTACTTACAAAGAGGTGGGTAAAATGAAATGGTTGCAGTAATTTTTCATAAAATGAATTAAATGAAATTCGATACAAATTCTTTAGAGCGATATCTGCGGCCAGGAAAAAGAATTTTAAATATTTTTTCTGTGAAATAAATAACAACGATTTCGATTATACAAAGAGATTTTAAAATAAAATACAAATTTTTAAAACAAAAGAAAGTTGAAACCGACAGGAATGTTATAATTCATTATATGATATGCTGAGATCTAAAACTATATTTTGTACGACTGTCCTTATGCAAAAGATTAAATCTTGGTATTATCTTCTATTATGACACTTTGAGAAAGTGACATAAGACCAAATTTTAACGTTTGGCATTATGTCGCTTTCCGAAAGGATCAAATTTGTCGTTATATTATTTTCATATTAAATAATTTTGGTACTGAAAACTGTTGCGCATTAAACATAACCTAAATGGGTGTCAAAATTTCCGAGAGCAATAGCGACAGCGCAAGGACAAAAGTCCACTATGGCTTTTTGTCCCATACCAATAATGTGGGGACATAAAATTTACAATATTTTATTTTTTAATAAGGTCCCTAATTTTTGCTTTTCAAAGAAAGATTTTGCCAATAAATCCATAGTTTGGGAGTATGTATATGGAAAAAAAAGTGAGTGTACTCATGTATGTACGCGCGCCAGAAGTTATCTTCCTTATCACATATCATTATTGTTTATTCTTGTATAGTTTTTTTGAAAATGTAAAATTATTTAAGAAATAAAGTCAAAAGTTCTAGAAGGGAAATTTTTGAAAGAAGCAAAATGCGCATTTTTGTGTATCGACCAAATCTTTGTAACTAAGGTGAATTTCAAATGATCTGAATAAAGTTTGTAGTTGACGCACATAAGTTTTTAATAAACCAAAATTCTTTTTCAATAGAAAATTGAATACCTCTTGTAATTTAGCAAATTAAAAACTCAATGTTATCAAATTTTTCAATAAATTTTGTGGTTTTCATGCATGCACTAAGAAAATATTTTACTTAAAGATCTCTGTAGCAATTTTGTTTATATAAGTTGTCCAATATTTGTACATAAAGAATCGTATAAAATTTACTTTTTGTTAATGATACCTCAACTTCAAAAATCGGTTCCATTTCCATTTGGAGTAATTTTGTTCACGTGAAAAGTTAATTTTGAAAATTTTCACAGATTAACAGATAATTTATGATATTTTTACTACTAGATATTTATAATTGCATGTAAACTTAAATAATATTTTTTGATATTTTTGGTGTAGTTTTCTTAGAAATTTTAAATTATTTAAGTAGACATAGTCAGAAGTTGTGAAATTTCATACTATTTTGTAAAAAGAAAAAGAAGACAAAAATTGATTAGACCTTGCAAAACCTCAAGCTACCATCTTGTAGCCTGATATTTCAGTTGTGAAATTTTTATAGCATGTAGGTACCGTTATGTGTCATATATCAAATTAAAAATAATTTGATTGTGGTGCTCAGTATAGTAGAACCATAATTTTATATAGTTTGAGTAAATATAGTAATAACGCACCTTTTTACCATTATCTCCACTCACAGACTACCAAAAACTCTGCAGAATTGTGCAGAAATGTATTTACTCACTATTCCAATGGCTGTGTAAATTTCAAGTTCCATAATCAAAAAACTAAAAAAAGTTAAAAATAAAAAAAAACCATTGGAATCGCTCAAAAAACTTGGTTCGAAAAATCTTGTTTCTACCGTAACTCATTCCAAATTTTTTTGTTTTCAAATATAGTTTATTCACGCATGTATTGACAACACTTAAATCTAAAAAAAGTTGTTTTAACAAAATGTTATTCCCGTTATTCTCCGATTTTTTTAAATAAAAACAAAACCACTCACGTAAACGTTTACGTATGTATGTTATTTTCACATTTAAAAAAAAACACATAAAAACGTTTTTTAAAAAAAATCCGTGTTAGACGCCTAATTTTTTGTATTATATATATTAATGTGTATAATTAGTTTTTCTCTTAAAAATCTGTTTTAGTAATAGTAGACAAAACGTTCGAGGTCCTTAAGTATACATATTTAATTTTTTTTGGCGTCAAAAACAAAACTAAGTAAGTATGTGATTTTTAACAAATTATTAAGGAACGTCAAATACTAAAATGCTAATAAATTTCATTCAAGAAAAAAGGTTTTCCAAGCAAATATGTTTTTTTTGTTTTTTTAATTTTGTCGAAAAATAAAAAAAAAATTGCTACACAATTAAAGATCTTTGAGAAAAAGTTTGTTAAAATGAGCTGCTGTGGCAAGTGCCTTGAATTCTGAGCCTAGAAGAAAAAAATCAATTTCTAGGAATTTCATTGAAAATCGCTCCAGCGAGGTAGACACAAAACCCAGTATTATTATGGGACCTATTCTGTTCCATTTTTCAAAGAAAGAGCAAATTTAATATCATATTTAATTTACTACCTTTTCTATTTAACAATACAAAAATTACAACAAAGGAAACAATTGATTTTATTTTCTAGACTTGTAAGTCTACACCGATGACTGGCATAAATGCTAGCTTAGCTATACAAATCAAAAAAGAAAATTGTGTTATTTTTATCTCTAAGGTTGACCGCACAAATTCAATCATATTATAGTAGTTGCCTAGCGGATATTTTTCTTCAATATCCTTATCCCAGAAAAAGGCTATTCTTTTCAACCACAAGCCAAGGAAATTTAATTATTTCTTTCTTCAATAAAAAGAAAAAAAAAAATAACAAAATAATTATAAACAACATTATATAATAAAAATTCCAGCAAAATAACAAGATTTTCCAACCTTCTTAGACAGACTTAATACAGGGCGCATCCACCTCTACTTAATTTTATCCTTTAGGTTAGCATTTTCTTTTTTTTTTATTATTATTTCCGAGCGAATTATTGCCACCAGAATGGTTGCGTTTAATATTGACAAGGATTCCGCTTTATAAGCCATGAATGAAAGCAACCAAACAACACAGGCAAAAAGTAACCCTTGCTTAATAAGTCTCACATTTTGATATACTTCTTGCTGTGTGAAAATTGCCATCCTTTTTTTTTTTTTTGCACTCAACACTCGACTGTTTTCATCCCTTAGGCTAACCAGGACAAATAAGAGAAGAAGAAAACAAAAAATTGAGGAAAATGTAAACAGACCAGAAAATCGATAAATGTGTACACTGAGTGTCCTATAAAAATAAATAGGCGATACCGGCGGTATACACTACATATCATTCCATATAGAGAGCTGTCTAAGCTTGTTTTTATGTCCTAAATTATATTGAATGAAGTTATTATGTGTGGTTTGTGTGTTTGAACTGATGGAATTTTGTTGAGGTGAAAGGAGCAACAAAATAGAAAAAAAATGATGGATTCGGTAAAAAGTTGAATGAAAAGTTTTTTTTTTTTGTCCATTGAAATTCAGGATGCTATCGTCAATCAAAAACTTATAAATGAAAAATAGGATCGTTTGGATGAAAGGTGATTTTTTTCCCTATACATTAAAAAAAAACCATAAAAACCAATATAGGAAACCCAAGCGTGACTCGAAGCCCTTCGTGACTGTGAATATTGAACAGTTCTTTGAACCGTATATCCCCCCAAACAAAAAGATGAAAGGTCTTAAATACCGTAAAAAAATGTTTAAAGTAATTAGCACATAATGTTTTTTTATTAGAAATTCATTGCGTTGATGAAAGGCAAAAAAATGTGATTTCATTTTTTAAGCTTGAGGCTGAAAAGTACGTACACAGTGAACCAGACGAAAACCTAAATTTGTATAAAAGGCCAATTTTGTGTATTGTTTTTTGTTTTTTTTAATTTTATTTGAGTGAATGTGCCATAACGATTTACAAAACATCTCTGATAAGTGAAGCAAAAATGATTAAAAAAACATTTTTGATAAGTGAATCAAATAAATCATCAGACAAGTGGGAATGAACACACACACAAGGGAAAATTATGATATTATGATTATTTATGTTTCGCCTTAAATACTTCAAAAATTTGATAAATTATTTTTGTTGGAATAAATGAATAATGAGACCATCAGAAAATACAATTTTTAATTCTAATTGCTTTCGTACTGACTCGGAAAATAAACGTGTGTAATACATATGCCTTCATATAAATTCGAATCAAATATTAGAAGGCGTCTTCTTTCCAGGTTGGTAAGAAAATTAATTTATTTTACCTACAATTTAACATTCTCTTTCAGTTCACACAATTGAGTTCAATTTTATTTGCTTAAGTGTTTTTTTTCCCCCAATTAATCTTGAACCTTGAAGTATCTACTAGATGTATTACGCTTTGCTTTTTTGATGCCAGTTTAAAAAATGTTTTAGACATCAGCGGGTTTGTTAATTTACAATGCAAAAAAGTACTCAACCATTGGAGAGTTTTTGATATCCCTGAGTGCTCAGTAATTACTGCAACCTGAACAGTATTCCTCAGTAAAGTGGCTGTCAAATTCTGAGCAGGAAAAATTGTTGATTCATTTTACGGAAAAATCTCTGAGATTTCAGTTAACCTCAATTGACTCAACTATATACAAACATTAACATTAGGGTGATTCAAACAAATAAAATTCTTCCGGCACGCCTCGGCACCACAAGCTCAAAAGTTTTATATAGGATAAATAATGAGCTTTGCAAAAAATCACCTCCCAAAGTTAACGTTAAGTACGCGTGCGATGCACTTCTCGTTTTTCCATACAAATTGCCATGGGATTTTTTTTTGTTTTACTTTAAATGCTGTCACTTATGGATGGTATGTCGTACAGTAAAGTGTTTGATTTAGTTTTTTTTAGGATTTTAAAAGTTCTATACAATTGTTGCAGGCCACTTTTTTGTAGGTCTGCTCTATAAAAATTTATTCATATCAATGCAATATTTTGACAACTTACGGGAAATATTTGCCCAAAATTTTATGCAATGCACGAATTGGACTTTCTTCGATGTCAATTAAAATTTTAACAGTAACTGATATTATTTTAAATGAAAAATTTGATAAATAACACTAGCTTTCACGAAAAAAGTACCTGTACAAAAAAGTATTTTTTAGATAAATTTTGAAATGTTGAACAAGAAAATGACATTAATTTATTTTTCCAAAGAAGCGTTCTCGAGATATCAGCAAAAAACATGTTTTTTTGCTCTATTTTTAATTTAAGCATAAATATCAATAACTTCTATTTTTTTTAAATATATATTTTTTAAAAAGGATATTGTTTTCTTCTTTCCAACGATATATTTTTTGTGTTATTCGGACCAGAAACCATCGAGTAACAGCCGCTCAAAGTTTTAAATGAAAGTTTTAAATGACTTTTCGACCTTTTTGGAAAATTATATTTGAAAAATCATGTTTTTGTACACTTTGAGTGGCTGTTACTCTATGGTTTCTGGGCCGATTAACACAAAAAATATATCGTTGGAAAGAGGAAAACAACTTCTTTTCAAAAAGATATATTTATTAAAAAATAGAATTACTGTTATTGATATTTATGCTAAAATTAAAAATAGAGCAAAAAACATGTTTTTTGCTGATATCTCGAGAACGCTTCTTTGGAAAAATAAATGAATGTCATTTTTTTTGATCAGCAACCCAAAATTAATTTAAAAAATATTTTTTTGTGCAGGTACTCACTATAAAATGAAAATTTGTAAACTAGTGTAATTGCATGATACAATTTTTCTTTCAAAAATCAAAACCATCAAAAAACGATTTTAAAAATGTTTTTAAAGGGTAGACCCACAAAAAAAATGACGTATGACAATTGTATAGAGCTTTTCAAATCCTAAACAAATATATCAAAAACTTTACTGTACGCCATTGTGAGTTACGACATTTAGAGTAAAACAATAAAAAATCCGAGTACAATTTGTATGGATTAACGAAAAGTGCATTTATGCGCGTACTTAACATTCATTTTAAAAGCTGATTTTTTGCAAGACTCAATTTTAGCCTAAGCAAAACTTTAAAGCTTGGTGCCACGAGAACGTTTTTTTTTTTTTTAATAACCCGAATATAAATGTATATTTGTATACTAATAAAGTAAAGTTTTCTACAAAACGGGTATGTAAAACAAAAGTTTAAGAATAGATAAATTAGTTAAAGAGTGCCCTTCGAACAATAATGTTCCCTGAAACATAGGTTACTTACCAATTCAAAGTCCTTTAGGTTTATACAATTTAATGGTAATAAAAATATGATAAATAAATCTATGTAATCTTCAATATTAGCATTTAGTCCACTTGCACTGTAAACTCTGACATTACAACAGTGAACTTAAATGATTTCCCATCACAGAGGTTAAGAGACCACACATCAGTTTAATGACATCCTATGTGGACTATGATAACTGCCTTATAGATACTAAATCATAACAACGTTGGACCTGAGTGCCGGCAATGATTAGGATAGTAAATTGAAAACACTTGTGTGTAATTTAGTTTGTATATGTTAGAACTCATAATAAATGTTAAAACTGAAATTATCGTCATTATTCTTAATGGAAAATATTATCACTATGCAAGGCAGCAATTCTTAAAGTATTGCTTTTGCTCTTAAACTATTACTCACGACTTTATGTGTAATTTTATAATTTTTTTGAAAAACGTGACCTCAAGGGAACAATTGTAATTTTGTGAAGCAACATGGTCAAACAAAAAGCCGTGAAATTTTCAATGTTTTCTGTAGTTTTAAGTGAAGGATTAGTTTTTAGTACAACTATATGTACCTACAACTTGTTGACCCATAACAGTTTCCAAAATGCGCCTCTTAAATTTCTGAGAGCCCTAAAATATTGAGTACTTTTTTACCACATTAGCAAACATTTAAACTATAGTATCGTTCTTTCTGAACAATAATTTTGGGGTTTAAGTTATTTGAAGTGTCATCACTGTTAGCCAGACGTCCACCAAAAGTGGTAAAAACCTGTTTTGGTTTAGGGGATACGACCATATAAATGAAACATCAATAAATCATAAAAAATGCCCATATTCCAAATATATGGGTTCCAGACGATTTAAGTGTCGCCACACCCAACCAGATGAATTCAAAGTTCAAATACTGCAAATATCCTGGTTTTCGGTAAGGTATAAACAAAAAACAGGAAAATTTCCTCACTATAAAAACGTGCGTCGCAAACGAGAAAGTGTTTCTGTTCAAAAACAAGTTTTTTGCACTCTTTGACTTAGGATGCCTGTGGTTGGGTGTGGCGACACTTCAATCGTCTGGGATACATATATTTATGATAAGGGATTTTGTATGGTTTTTTTTTATGTATCATATGTATGGTTATACCTCCTTAACCAAAACCTGTTTTTTACCCCTTTTATGCTGCCAGCTTTGCTTTCAATTCAAAGTTCACTAAATGAATGAATGGGTTTGATTCCCATCCTGTACCACCTAGATTTTTTTTAATGGTACATCCTCTTGCTATAAATTAACAAAACCTGTAAGGGTACTGGTTGTAATGAAAAGTGCATCTCTGTCAACCGTTTGGAACCGACAAAAAATTGTAGTAACGCACTCAGGAAATTGTTGGTAACTAGACCTTGGTTCCTTGTGATCTAGTCATGCCACAAAATTAATTTCTTTATTTTTCAATATTAAAACTATATTACCTATCATATTTGGTAGGAACGAAGTGACGCTAGTTCGAATTCCAATGGATGATTTTTTTTGTTTTCTGTTCTATTGAAGTTCATAAATATTTGTTTTAAGAATGAATAACTTTGCTTCAGCTAGGTACTTCTTTTTAGAACGTAAACACTTTATATTCACTGGGTTGGGTACGAAATTTCGTGGTACATAGCCCCGCACGCCGTTTTAAAACCTTTCTATATTACCGTTTAGTTACTCGATTTCATGAGAATCAACAAGAACGAAGGTTTCTACTTTGTTTTGCTTTTCCATGTCATCCCTGCATTAATATTGTAATACTTTTTATTTTTGAGACACGAATTCATGAGAATCAACTGGAACAAAGTGTGAAACAAACTCGTCGTTCAATTAAAGTAAATAAATAAGTGGGTTGTTGAAAAATTCTTCATTTTCGTGAAAACTATCTGCTTGAACACAACGGCATGAAGCTGAAGGTAAAAAAAGTCAAAGATGTCATTAAAAACGCTTACTATCTAGCAAAAGTGGTGGCACTCCTAATCACGGCCATTCATAAAAAAGAGAAAGAAGATCATTGCTTTGAACAATCGCAAAATGAAGTGCGTCCTGTGGTAAAAAGTTGAAGTTGACTGAACTTGCCCTTCAGCTTCTGTTTCATCTTCAACTTCGCATTATAGCGCTATAATATTTACTATTTCCATTCCTAGCAACTTTTACAGTTACACACGCTTCTGCTTCAGCTTCACCACTGTGCTTAGCCTACTAGGTTACTCGAAAGCATATACAAAAATTTATGGATTTTTTTTATTACAATTACATATATTACAAAAACCACAGCCTTTAAAAAAAAAAGTTGTCAAAACAAATCAAAAATATTTTTGACAATTGTCCACAAATAAATGTCTTTACATAATTTAGCCATTTTATATTTGTTTTTCAGCTGCTGTCAAGAAAAATCTCTTAGATTTCAGGGAACCTGAACTAGCTTATTTGCAAAATGCTGTCAAAATTTTTCAAAAAAATATCCAAAATATTTTTGATAACTGTCCAAAAATATTTTGGACAATTAAAAATTAAAAAAAAATGACGAATATTTTGACAACATAATTGGCAATTTTTTCGCTAAAATTAAAGATAAAATTGATGCAAAAAAGTTAATGTCTCTTAACGGATGTATGTATGTATCTTACCCCTATTGAGTCCTAACAAGAACTGAAGAAGTGAAGATTAGTTGTCAACCACTCCTTTTGAAATATTTTTCGTCTTTCTGTATTATTATTAGTAATTAAAAAGTATCTGACAATATACTTTCTGAAAGGAACAAAAAATCACACCAAATAGTAGCAAACGGTGGGGTTTTGTTACGCTCCCATATTCACTCCGTTTCACTTTAATTTTCTTATGATCATCTTCGAAGTTAAATTTTATTTTTTTTAAACTTATCACTCACACTATTGTTTAAATTGATTGCAGTTTTTGAAACTATGCTTTAAGTTTCTATGAAATCATTGTTTGCTAAGATATTTATTGTCATAAACAAAATTCTGCTTAAACATTTAAAGTGGGATACCTCCCAAATTTTTTTTTTTTTATTTTATCTCCTTACTGCTATTTTCTCACTAATTTCATGATACAATTCTCAAAAAAAAAAAAATAATAAAACCAAAAACATTCCTCTCTTTATTATTATTTTTTTTTTGAGTGTGTTTATTGCAAGTCAAAAATGTGTTTTGTCTATCCTGACGCTAGTAATAACTTCCTTATCGATGACTAACTTGTAGCTTATGTTATACACATCCCTTTGATTTTGTAAAGTCAATTCTCAAATCTGTTAGACATCTACTATAATTGGAAACTTCAACTCACATGTGTGGTATCCTTTTCCCTTGGGACCAAGGTTCTACATTGTCACATTTACTTGATTTTAATGGAAAACATGACTTCATACAGGTAACCAGTAATGATTTTGATACTGTTTACCACATAAATTGAAGTAATATAATTTGATTGCCCAAACGTCAACTCGAATCAGATGTTAAGCATATATTTTTATAGCTTCATTATACGATTGTTCATTTTTTTTTTTTTTTTCAATTTAAAAAGTAATTTTTGTTTTTGTGTTTTTCTTTCCAGGATCAATTACCAATGCAAATCAGCAATGAAATTGCTGAAGACATGGCCATGGAGGTGCCGTCGCTCTACAGTTGGAAAATGCTTTCTCATATATTTAGCTTGGATTTTCAAATTACTCGTTGTTACCATACGAGTTGAGAATGTTGGAGCTTTGAAGGATATCGTTCGTATTGCAGATGGTAGTTCAGTGGGCAGGGTAAGAATTTTTTTTTTGTCTACTTTGGATTGTTCAAACACAACGGAATAAGTAATTTCTTTCATTTTGTTTGTTTTTTGTTTTTTTGGTTTTTTTTTGCTTCTAACATAAAACAAATCTATGAAGGATGCCATTGAACAATCTCTGGTGACAATACATGATATTTCAACAGAAAATCTAGGGACACTTTGCATTTCAACACTATTCCGACCGTTGCAAGTGCCCTTGAACTCAGAGCGATATGAGAGCTCACGACAGAAAGCAGATTTGGCAGCCTCCATTCTTCAGGAAGTTGGAATTATTCGCCATGGAGGTAAGCAAAAATGTCTCATATGTAAACACACAGCACTGATTTGAAATTCATGTTTTCTAAAAACGAATTTTTGTAGATATAGGCAACAATGTTTGCATATTCTTTTTGTTGTGTTGTGGTGTTGTGTATCGAAAATATGTTTTCTATGATTGTGCAAAATGATAAATTTTACATTTGAGCGGATTTGTATTAGGGAAATGAATCCTATCAGGTGTACATTGGGCCTTGGGGTTACATTACATTTACTTCTTGAGTGAACAATTTATTGCAATTGGAATCCTTTTTGAATTGAGATTTGATGAATGTGCAACTTGGTGAGGGATTCATTTTTTCGTGAAAAAAAATTATTCCTAATATTTTATATATCGTCAGAATATGTTTGCAATCACAACTTAACCAAAACTTTCCAGCCTTTAACATACAATTAAAGTGGATTCATAAAAGTTTGGAAAAATGTTTAGCTTTATGTTCTATTTCTGATTTCTGTATCTATTTCTTTTATAAGTGTAAGCGAAATAATTTTCTAGCTTTTTTTTCCAAAAATAAATACTGGCGTAATGATGGTGGTTAAAAAAAATAAAAAATTGTTGATGATTTTTAACAGGCCGTTACGTAGAAAATGGTCGCACAAAAAATATATGAAAAGTTTTCTGCAAGAATATAATTAGCTATTGGTTCTTTGATTTTTTTTCTATTTCTTACCTGAATTTGAAAAGAGTACCAAAAAGAGGACTTTTGTGTATTTTTTTTTTTTTGGAAAATAACGTTGAATCAAACATATAGAGAAAACTACTGATGTTAGGTATGCTGTTTGCAGTTTAATATTACCAACAAAAGTCTCACAAAAGATTTAATTTAATCCATTCAGTATTGGTTTTGTTTCAAAAAAAAATTCGAGGTTTTAATCAAAACCAACATTACGATGATGGAGAAGTCCGAAAAAGTGGTTTTCGTCAAGCCCTCCGTGTCGTTCTGTGCGTCTGTGCGTCTGTGCGTAAATCTGTATACTTCTCCACTGCCCAAACGCGTGGACGGATTTTCTTCAAACTTGGTACAGATGATCTTTACGTAATTTCGAAAGTTGTTTTTTTTTTTGTTTGTGAATATCTCATTTCGAACGAGTACCTCCCATACAACATTTTTGAGTTATTCGGATTTTATCGAAAACGGCTCCAACGATTTTGATTAAACTTTTTGATATTGTATTGTATTGTTTGTATTTTTATTGTTTTTTATTTATCACATTTTTTCTTTTCTTAAAAAACTATATTGCACAATTTACAAAGATATGGTATGACTCTACCTTATTACTGAAAAATGATATAATTTTTATTACAAATATAATAGTATACAAATTGAAAAGAACGAAGGAAAAGCTACAAAAAAACCTTCATATTATACATAGTATCGCATTTTCCGAACTAGGAGAAAAGGGGAGGCTAAAAAATTCAACTTTTTGATATGATTTCTTCAATAACCATAAATTTTTAGAATTTTTTTCAACAAAATCTATCGAGCTGTTTTTTTTTTTAAATATTTTCTTATTAAAAAATTTTTAAACGATTTAAAAAAAAAAATTAGTATGTCAGACAGACAGACTGTTCTGCCCAACAACGCATAGACAAGATCTACTCATTAATGATGATACTCATCTTCTTAAATTAAATTAAATTAAAAATTGAATTTATCATTTACAAAATCTTTGCAAAAGCACTATAAATTACAACGAGAAAAAAAGATATTCTAGAATGCTTGAATTTATTGAGGAAACAAAAGTACTTAATCTTATCAAAATGTCATTAAACTTGGCCGTACGAATTTAAGTGTGTCCCAAACATTTATATGATACCAAAAGCAATCCATCAAACTCTCTTATTCAGCAAAGGTTGTTGACAAGCATTAATGGTGGGCATCGGAAAAAAATGTCCTTCCCAAACAAGGGGAAAAAAGAGCAAAACAAATTAATTGCATGAAATTTGTGCACGGTTTCGCCCTTATAAAATAAGCTTCCCCTAGTAATGGTATGGAAATAACATCAATTCCTTTTGTTAACTTTTTTGTAAACTACTCTAAAACCAAAGTATATCAGTCAATTCAACAGAAGTACAATAAAATAAGGCTAACTTAAACTCGTTGGAAAAATCCCAGGTACACGGAAAAAGTCCTTAAAAAAACTGTGCATTTAACCAAATTTGAATTTTTTTTCTATAGGTTGGTACATTCGAAATAATCATATTATTTTATTTCAAATTGATTTTTTGTAAATGTTGGAAACTTTTTCTTAAAATACCAACCTTTGTTGTCAGCCAAAAATTAGAAAATAAAATCCCCTTACTCATGGTTGACAGAGGGAATTATCTCGTGTGTATAGCTTTTGATATGGCAAAGATATAACAAATGAACCTTACAAGTTTTTCCTGATGCCTAATGGAGTGAAAGAAGACAGATTTGATGAAATCGGTTTGGAAAGAAGAAAGCAAACAGAATGCCAGGCTGACATATATAAGGATATCCTTTTATTTCGACCTTGAATGAAGAATGCTCTATGTGACAAGCTGTTTTTTTTTTTTTTTACCTTTATCCCCTTTTTTGATGCTTTACTTACTAGTAGTTAATTTTTTTTAGGCAGATGTTGACAAAGTGTATTTTTTCTCTAGTAATTTTTTACTTTATTCAAATTCAATTTACATAAGGTAGGTACTTCTAATGTAGATCCATTTGATTGAAAATTTTGAAGGTTCTTCTTTCAATCAAACATAAAAGAATATTGTTCTTCTTTTTTTTCAATAAACGTTTTTTTGTAAATCTAGAACAGCGGGCGTTATAATTACGTTTTTTTTTTTAATTTAAAGGTCTGTCAGATGCCTTATCCAAGGGCTTACTCACTGACGAGTACATAACTGGAGCAAGAATTATCGCCTTAAATATGACCAATGGAGCTGTGCAGTCATACGTCTGGTGGACGAAGAACGTAGACAATAATGCTGGAGAATATACACGCTATCAAGAGGATGGACTGCAAATTGGAAAGAAGCCAGTATCAAGCTACCCATGGTAAGTTCAACAGAAAGAGCAATATTTTTCGTATAAGAAGGATTTGCATATTATATATCTAAGTGGGCGAGTTATAATGGTTTATTGCTGAGTTGGTAAGATTAAAGGAGTTGTGGTTTGTATAAATCTTGGCAATTTGCTTCAAATGGAAAAGATGAAAGCAATTCTGTTGGGGATACGAAAACATTACTTCTCTATTTTTGTTTAACCAAGCAACAAAAAACTTTAAAGGAATTCCTTTGAAAATGGAGAAACAAGAGTGTTTTATATTTGAATACATATTGGTATCCTGTTTTTTAAACCCTTTAATAGTTACTAACTGTTGAAAAAAAAAAATGGATCCAAAACTTTTTGTTTGTTTGTCTGTATGACTGCCTGCCTGTATGTATCAGAAGCCACAGCCTAAGCGGAAAGGTCGATTAGCGTTAAACTTGGTATTATGGCGTTTCTTGGAGACTATCCCCAAATGTTTTTTGAATACATTTGTTTACTCGAAAACGCACCGTTTTCCAATTTTCATAAAACTTTTTGATTTGATTTTTTCTAGATACATTTTTAGATTTTTTTTTAAATCGTTATAGACGTTTTTTTAAGACAATTTTTTATTATTTATAAAATTATTTTATAAGGTTTTATAAAATGTTCAAAAGGTTTTTCAAAAAAAATTGGTATGCCACGGAATTGTCGGACTCACTTTTTTTCACTCTTTATCATCGTAATGTCATATTCAATTGTTAACCTCTAAAAATAGAGTTTTTTTTTCAAAACGAATAAATGATTTTTTCAAAATCTGGTTTCTAAATTTTGATTAATAATATCTCAAAAATTGCATACCAAGTTATTTTTTGAAAAGTTTTTTGAATATAAAAAAATATTTTATTTAAAAAACGAACTCTCAAACGATTTTTCTTAAATGCATCCGCATAAAAGAAATCAAATTCATTTAAGAAAGTCATTTGAATATCGATTTTTAAGATTTTTCATTTTTTTCTAAAATTACATTTATAAAACTTTCATTAAAAAGGCTTGGAAACTTTAGTAACTCTATAAGAGCAAGTGCGAGCCATCCAGCCGTGCATTTTATTTTGTTGTTAGAGTGTTTATAAGTTGACTGATTCATTAATAAAATTATTGTACAGCCTTACTTATACTATAAAAGCTAATATCACACGATTTGTGGTAACCCAAATTCGTAGTATGAATTTGTGTATTTTTGTCATTCAAATGCAAAGAACCATCTCAAACATAAACATAATTCTTACGTCATTTAGTGTCATCAGAATTGTAGATGTGCATTTTTATTACAAAAAAAAAATACAAATTTTATAGTTAAAAGTTCTGCTAAGACAGGATTTTTTGAAGTTTTACCGGGAATTTATGGTAGTGTAGTGAAACTAATTTAAATGAGGTATATGAAAAAAAAAGAATACAATTAAATTCTTTTCCAAAACCAAAAATTCTAAAACAACACATTTTTTTTCGAAAATTAATTTTGTTTCCAATGACCTTCAAAAATTATGTCATTGTGGTTATACTAGATTTTTTATTTTACTAAAATTTCAATTTCAAAAACGGATTTATTGAGCTTCGAAAAACACATAAATATAAGTTCTTTAAAGTTCATATGAGTGCAGTTTGTTTTTTTTTTATTTTAAAAGAAGCGAGTAAGGCGAAGATATAAAACTGAAAAAGGGTTAAGATAATAATATTATACTATTAAAACATATTTATACACATTTTATAATATTAAATTGAAATATTAAATTTTTTTTCAACGAATAACGGAAAAACAAGTTCTTTTTATTGTAGGTTTTATGAGCGTTTCTTATTCATTTTTTTTTTTATTTTAAAATTTTCTTATTTTGTATTTTGGAACTTGAAATTTAAAGGGATATTAGATTTTGAATTTTTTTACACAAATTTATTGTTTGTGAGTTTAAACATTTAGGATAAAAATAGGTTTTAAATACTGCCAAAATTTCGACTTCTTAAACTTCTACTTTCCGCAGCATTAATTTCAGTCCTAAAGTATCTAAATCAAAAACAAAAATCTGCGAAAAGCGTTTTAAAAATTATATATAAATAGAAATTGTGTAGTTTGCTCACCAGCAACAACACTGTACTGACCTTAGTGTTTTAAAAACAGGTAACAATAATTATCTTTCTCTTTGCAGTAGAAATCATCATTTCATCATTATATCTTCCTTACAAAACGCATAATTTTATGGGCCATAAAGATTCTTATCTTTCTGAAATAACATTTTTTTATGACTTACTAGTAGGTAATGTCCTGAAATAATGCTACAAAAGTGCCCATAAATTTTGATAGTCGAAAAAAATGAAAAAGAATAATCTGTTTCATAAAAATGCTCAAATGAGTTATTGCATTCAAAACTCAGAAGAAGAAGTACACAAATTCTATTCTTAGCTGGGCATGTTTTAAGACGCGTTATGAGGCCATTATTTAAATGTGTAGCACCTTCGGTTATCTGTTCAAAAAACGGTAACATGAAATAAAGGATACGAAAAAAATATTAAATACCAATCGATTTCACTTAAGACAAATAGAATAGAATAATAAGTTTGGATATTAGTTTTTAAAGAAACCCACATTTGGTGTCTACAATTTATCCCCTTTTGAACCACATTATGTGTAATTTTAATCGACTCTCCATTTCTCCCATTCGTTTTTAGGCATTCTCCTTTAGTGCATAAATATTGTTTTCAAATTGCCTTTAGAAGTTTCAAAAACTCTATTTTTTATTCTTTTTGCATGTTTTTTGGCTGAATTCGCTTCTTTATTTAGTTAAAAAAAAAATTTCTTCTTCCTTTAGTTTAGTTTTTAATGTTTTTAAGGAATAATCAACTAAAAATACACAAAAAATAATTTTGTGTATGTTTTTGGAAAAGTTTTCCTGTGTGCGCTGCGGGTTAAACATTAAAATATTTAGAAACTGGTATTTCCTGCCGCTCTCTTAGAAGCCACATCAAGTTTAAATCGACGCGACGGCACGCGCCAGCGAGCCATATTTTTAAAAGTCGTTGCAAAAATTATATTTCGCGTGTTTTTTTTAATTCAAAACTAATTAATTTACTGGGTTAGAAAATATTGAAAGCTTCGAAAGCCGTAAAAAATTTTTAAATCGTTGGAAATACTCGGTTGATAAAGGTAGTCAAAGTTTTCTTATTTTTAAAATCAAAGAAAAAATTATTTTTTTTATGGAAATTTTCATTTAAATTTTGTTTTATTGAAACTTGTATAAGGGATATTTTTATTACAATTATGATCCATTTTTGTTTTTCAATATTGCAAAATTTGAAGATTTTCGGAAAACTGTTTTTGAGTCAATTGTTTGACTTTGAGTTGAGTTACAAAATTTTCCATGAAAGTCCATGGACTAAACTCAGTTGAAATTTATTGTTTGATTATTTTTTTAAATATTTACTAGAAAACATCTGCCACTTTTTGACTACTTAAGTTTTAGAGAGATTTTCACTGAAGAAAGTCATTTTTGTTCAATTGTGGCTGAAACTCAAGAGTTTTTTTTTTTTAATTGTAAGTATCATTAAAACTGCAAGTGGTGGTAAAAACATTATTTTTACATGTAAAAATGTACGTATTCTTAACTACATATGTAATAAATATTTTTTGGACCAAAATTAACGGTGTCTGCCAAACAACCAATATGGGAAAATTTAATTTTTACGATTTTGACTAAAATACGCAAACCCGTACTTTTGAAATAAAAAAACAAAATTTATCGGTCAATAACGGTACCCCGTTTTCCTGTTCTCTGATTTTCTCGGTTGCCACCCAACGGATTTAGATGAAAATTTTTAAACAAAATTTTTTAACAATTTAAAACAATTTTGTTTAGATTTTTAAAAGATTAAAATTTTGAAGAATCAATTTTTCAAACAGCGGTTTAGATGTTGATTCACATTTTCTTGAAAATGCCACACCAACATTTTTTTGAATACGGTTTGAGAATTTTTATATACATAAATAAAATTATTGTTTTTTAAAGCCATTTAGTTCTATGAATTTATCTTATTGAAAGAAACAAAATGACATACTTATCTTGGTGCTCAAAAGCATTTAAGAAGTTGTTTAAGTCATTTTAGTAATGCATTTATGTTTTTTTACATTTCTTTTTGATATTTTGGTTTGATAACTTTTTTCCATACAATTAAAAAAAATTCTAATAGAAATTAATGATAAAACATATAAAAAAGTATTATAATTTTTAAATTATTTGAAAGATTCTCAAGTAGTCTTTTTTCTATTTTTTTTTTTTGTAAAAAAAACTGCATTGATATTATAATAATAAATAAAAATATCTTAATTGCTTTCATTGCAAGAAATAAACAAAATTAATTTCAAGACAAGATTCTAAAATACCCTGTTAACCAATTTTTTTGAAACTCATCAAAATCATAGCTGTATCTTTTACGTTTATTCAAAAAAAATTATTAAAAACTCTTAACCCGTTTAAAAGTTAAAAATTTTGCAATAAAAAATGAAAATCTGGCTCACTGTGTGGCCTTGAAAATAGTCTTTGGTTCTCTGTTTCGAACAATTTAACTTGTGTTGCAATACTTGAGCTCCAAATGTGTGCAATAATTTCTTTATCAAAATTAAGTCAATATGAGATTCAAGTACCTACGAACTAATGTGTGTATGGCCAATTTTAACAGTTAATTTAATTTCAAGTGATAAATCATCACACCCCATTATCCTTTCCTGGGCGTTTGCTCCTGTATAACATTATTGCTGGGGTAGGATGTTGCATAGTTCTCAACTGCTTGCTCAGAAGAATATATTTTAAACCTATAAACATTGTTTGCACACTCGTATAATAGTTTGTCATCTAACTAAACTAAATTGTTAATGGCCTTGTTATATAATTTTGTTGCTATCTTTGAAAGATGAACGCATACGCAAAACACATAACCACCAACTTCCATCACGAGCCAGGACATAGAAATAATAAAATTATTAATTTTAAGGAACTTTGTCAAAGAAACTTACACAGTTAATACTGGGTATGCCTAAATGTATACATGTGCTTGTACAATTTATCAACGCATCAATGCGTGACCTGACGCTATACAACTTGAGAAGTACACACGTGTTCTTGTCTTGCTTGTTTCGTCCTTGTTGAGTGCATTTTCAATTTGTGTCATCATAACACTAAAACAATTTAATAATCTGAATACATATATGTATTGTGTATGTACGAGTGCAAACTCATAGATTTGAAGTTGAATGTGTATAGGCACTATTAAGATGAACCTACATTTTTGTGTATTTATGAACATAACTTTTTTATTTTATTTTATTTAATTTTTTTTTTTTTCAAAAACAAGTTGTATCCTCGAGGTGAATCTTTTTGTTCGACAGGATGAGCTGGTATCCTTATACATATAAACATATCTACATAAATGGAATAACAGAAAGTTTATGGTGTGGCAATTATCGTTTGGTGGGAGGAATCAACCAGCTTTTGGTTGGGGATTTATTTATTGCCTGATGCTTTGGCTTATACGAAAAGTAACAACACGAGAGTAGGTACTTAAGAGGAGCAAGTTTTCTGCTTCCTTTAGTTGAATGTATAGGATTTGAAACTAAATACTCGAACCAAATACCATTATACAGGGCTGGATTAAATATAAAAAAAGAAGGAGAAAGCCTTTGGCGTTATCCTTATAAAATGTTTTTAGTTTAAACTGTAAACTCAAAACAAATAAATGCATGACTGAGTTGCAGGTAGCTTCTCCAATGCTGATAACTTAAAGTTATCAACTTTACATATCAACATTTTGTCAAATGGATAGACAAATAATTGGAAACAGTTTAGATTTGGGATAAAACAGTTACTAAATTCTGAGATAACACGGAAGTTTGTTGAAGCAGCTGAACTCTGTCTAAAATGCAAAGTGCATCCAAATCACGGTATAAACCGTCTGTTTCGCACATCTGCACCTTCGCCATTGCGGCGAGTTTAGCGACCAGTTATAGCTACTATTAAATTTCATCATTGGAACAAATTCATGGAGTGGATTCTGAAATTGGAAATTTTCGGTCGGCTTAAATTAAAAAAAAAAACAACTCTAAGAAGGTATATGAGGTTAGAGTTGATTAGAACTTGGCGCTACGGTCTCTTTTGATCATTTAAAGCAAAAATTGAGAGGTTAGATCAGAAAGAAGAACAAATCAGTGAATCGATTGTTTTCAAATTAAAAAAAAAAATAGTTTTTCATTTCAAGCATTAAAACAGTAAAATTGTATTTTAAGGTAAAAAAAACGTTTTTTTTGTCACTTTTGCACAACAAATTGAGCTAAATTTAAGTAATACAGCAAGTTAATTCTTCATTGTTTCCTATATAATGGGAAAAATGGGTTAAAAATGCAATTAAATTTTTTTTCATACAAAACCATTTTTGCCAGTTCTTTTTTTGCTTTGATTTATTTATTAGCAAACTTGCTCTTGTACCTCAAACGTGCTATTGTAGCTCAAATAAATAAATTATTCGTTAGTCATTGAACAATTCAGTTTTTGGTATTTTTCATATTGGAAAAATAAAATTAAGAAAAATATATTATTTTATTTAATTTTTTTAAACAATATTTTTTTTGAAAAATTAAATAAATAATACTTTTTAAAATCATAAAAAGAACCTGTCAAATTTTTAACAAAATCGAAATCGGGCGGCATGACGAAAACCACTTTTTTTGGACTTCTCCATCATTGTAATGTTGGTTTCGATTTTTTTTTGACACGAAACATATACTTGCACCATACAGCAAGTATGTATGACAGAACAGCCACGGAATTGTTTTAAAAATTTACGGTTTAGGCTGTAGCTCGAGGTATACACAGACAGACAGACAGACGGACAGACAGAATTGTGTTACTAATTTTTTTTGGCATTCTCTATCATCGTAATGGCATGTCTGATTGTTATATCGAGTTCGATTTTTTTTACGAATCCTAAGCTTGCCCTGTAGTACCTATGTATATCGCAAGTAAAAACGGATAATGTACCGAAAAAAGTATGGAATACTTCGCAAAAAATATCGCAAGTTAAAACGTATGAGGTCGCGAACAAAGCGTTGAAAGTCAATGAAGAAAAAGAGTTGTGTTCAAAAGATCTTGCCACGCTTTTATATACGGTGTTTCGCAATTTGTAACACCCTATTCCGTGGACTTTCCACTTTCTCTTTGATTTTCTTCACTTTTATCAGCGGTATTCTACGCCTTTTCCCATGATATAAATCGCTTTTCATAACCTCCCTTGCTTTTCTCAGCGGAATTCCGCGATCTTTAACAAATATCCCGCACTATTTTCCATGGTACTTTGCACATTTAGCACGATGTTTCGCATATATTTAAACTACTTTTCACACATTTTTCCACTATTTCCCATGCTCTTATCTGTGACTTTCTTCGCTTTTTTTCGCTTTTCTCCGCTATATTCCCGTGTTTTAATTGCTTTTTAAATGGTATTCTTGGTATTCTTCATGATCTTTTACCAGTATTACGCTCTTTTTTTAACGTAATTCAGCGCTTCTTAACTGCTGCAGCTTGCCACTTCTTTATTAAGGGTAATCATGTAAACGCGGAAAATCCATAGAAACCTTATAAACCATAGAATTTTCTATCGGTCGAAATGAACTGTCAAAATTTGTATGAGAACAATATTCTGCAAAAACATAGAATTTTATCTTAAAAATTTGAAGCAGAAACCGTAGAAAAACTTTGTGAACTTTAATTTTATAAGTTCGCTTTGACGTTTAACAAACAGCTGTACGTTTCCCACGTTTAAGCAAATATTTCTAATGGGGTGTTCTTGTAAAACTTTTGCGGGAATTTATATTTATATTTTTCCGCACTATTTTACGATTTTCCCCGCGGTGATTAAGGCCTACAAATATGCCTGCTACAACCATGTTCTTACGCGTTTCATTAAATTTAACAGTTAAATCTCTGCAGAAATTAATCTGGATTCTTTTATGAGGTTCCCATTTTTCTACTGTTATTTTATTTGTTTAACTTTTTATTTATTAAAGATTATTTCCTTCTAGACATCAACAGATTTTGTTTCTTTTCTAAATAATTTCATTCGTTATTATTCTTATTCAGTCATGATGAGATTGATCTTTAAGGGCTCAAACATTTTATTGTTTTTGTTTCATTAACTTTAATTCCAACAATTAAGGGATGATTTAGCATCTGTAAACTCGATATCAATTTTTGTTTGATTGAAGACTTTTTTCTAATTCATCGCATATAAAGTCAAGAGATTGTCGTTAGGTATAATCCTTAAAAGCCCTTACAAAAAGGATCGATCAAAAATAAAATGATTTATGTTGTTTTCGCGCATATCTACATAATATTTGTACAAAAACAAAAACACACAGAATACATTAACCAAAGTTTGCGTGACTAATGGCTTCTTCGTGTCTATAATTTTGTGTTTTGAAATACTATAATAGTTTAATGAACCCTTTCAACAGGGAGTAAATTAAATTAAAAAGCTTGTAAGATACTTAAAGTAATTAGCCAACACAAACATTTATATTGTTTCCTGTGACTATATTAATTAGTTTTTTTTTCCGTTTATTGGTCTATAGGGAGAAAAATAGTACGCATACGCCACAGTGAACCGAAAATATAATAACCATAATAATTCCAGTTAATAAATTAAATTGTAGGACATTCACTTTTGCGGACGTTTGTTGCTTTTTTTCGACTTGAATGCTTTCAGACAAGAACCCCGATGGTAAAGTTTAATAAATATTTCTATTGAGGACGAATAAATCATAAATGGAAAAATTTAAGTTACTTTTGTTTTTTGTTTTATATTTCCTTTGAAGAATGTTAACATGAAATAGAACAAAAATTGTCTAATGAATGGTCATGGCGAAATAGAACAGAGGCAAAGTTGATTTTTTATTATGGAAATTTCTTTGAAGTACAATAAAAATGAAAGATCAAAAGAGTTTATAAAAACATTCCTCGGGTGAAAGGGTATTTTTTGGGTGGAGAGACGAGGTAGGAACAAAAATGCTGGAGCAATATATGCGGATAACACATGATTTTGAGTTATTTTTAATACTGATACTAATGAAATCATACAATAATAATCTAAGAAAAGTCATAATTCATTTGAAGCAAAGATGTGAATTCGTTAATTCACGGATTAAAATTGGTAGGAAGGAACAGGGGCGTACACAGCTTTACTTTTTGGGCAGGGGGACGGGGGTTTAAAACGAACAATTTTTAGATTACGAGTAATGTATTAAGTGGCCCAAAAACAAAATATTACTCTTCCGTTCACCAGGGTATAGTCAAACTAAAGCGATTTTCTCAGTGTTGTTTTCTTTTTGAGAGTTAGTTAGTTTCGCTATGAAAAATCATGAAACACATAAAAAAACACGTCTTTCATGCATTTTCCTATATAAATTTGTACAATCCATCTACATAATCACTTTTTTTTAAATTTTTTTACAAAAGAATTTACACGAAAGCATTAGACCAAGAGCCGACAGCAAATTTTGGGAGTGGAGGTATAACCAAAATCTGAGTAAACGAGTCCTGATTTCATATTCGAAAGTCTGGCAGGTTTATTTTTCAGCTTTCTGCAGGTTAAGGGGGGTTAAAAAACGTGATTATTCCAGTTCATCTGAGATAGAGAAATACACTTCAATTGAATTTTTTACTATTGAAAATGATGTTCCGTCATTTTTCCTAAGTCTGGGCACCTCAATCTTGGCGATCCGATTAACAGAACTCAAAGTATATGCTATTTAAGCGAGCCATTTTTGGAGACATTTCTTTTTATTTTGTTTGTTTTTCTAATCTGAAAACTCTCCAAAAAAAATCATAATATGTGTGGCTTTAAAAGCTTATTTCTTGAGTCCTAATAATCAGATCTTCACGATTGAGGTCTTCAGGCTTAGGAAAAATGACAGAACATCAGTTTCAATATTAAAAATTTTAATTGAAGTGGATTTGTCTTTCTTATATGACTTGGAATTATTGCATTTTTCAACCCTCCAAAAATCACAGAAGGCTGAAAAATAAACCTGCCAGACTTTCGAATTTGAAATCAAGACGCTTCTACCTATAAAACTGCATACTCAGATTTTGGTTATACCTCCATTCCCAAAATTTGCTGTCGGGTCCTAGACTACATGTAAAGTAAGTAGTCTTTTTTTGCACAAAGGTTTACATTTTTTAAGAATTTCTTGAATAAATTCCGAGTTCTTGGGGGATGGGGATAATGACCCTGTGACCCCCCTGTATACGCAACTGGGATGGAAATAGGAAAAAAGAATCTATATATTGTTCTTAAAAATATAATTGGTAAAAGTGGGACTGTTTGACCAAAAATATGAATCACATGATTAACTGATACGTTTATAAAATTTAGTATATTTTTTTAAGTTAAAATGTGTTATTTGTTTTTTTTAAGGCTGCGAAAATTATTATTATTTCCAAAAATATATTACAAAAATGGTAACCACCCAATTCAAATCTCATGTCATGTTAATTTTGGGATGAGGAACAAGAATTTAGCGAAGAACATCAAACATTATAGTCCAAGCGCGGTGACCGTAGGATAAGCTGGTACTGAAAATAAAAACATAGGGTTGCCACTTCTAAAATAGAAAACGTGGCCAAGGCCACCCTGTTTGAACGAAAAAAAGCAACATCACCTTATGCAGCATGACTGTTAAGTTTATTAAAAATAAAATATTATTATTGCTAAACAAAAGTTAAAAATATCTGAAAAAATCAAAGAAAAACCCTGTTGAACTGAAAAACACACTCAAATAATTCTTATTTAAACAAACTAGTATACATTTTTATAGATTTAAAGGATAAAATGTACATCAAACTTTAACCTTAACACTTTTCTATCTAAAAAAAATGTTGGGTGCCAACTTAAATTTAGGTACAAGTATGCAGTTACTCCATTTAAGTGCATAAAAACACTAAACACACTAATTTTTTTAGTGAAAATGTACAATATTTGACAAAGTTAAAAGATAAAAATACACCAAATTTTAGAACGGGTTATCTTCTATCCATATAATGTCAGGTACCAACTACAAAATGGGTATAAGTATGCGGTAACTCTATTTGAATGCCAAAAACACTGAACCAAAATTAACACTGGGTATAATACTTATTTGATTGATATTTTTTTCATGTGAACAGGGTTACCACATTCTGAGCTTAAGACTATTGCATATTTTTGACTTTTTTGGAAATATTAATATTTACCTTTTTTAATTAACGGAAAAGTCAAGATGCATAAAGTGATGTAGATTTTGTTTTTGTTCAAACAAAAATTGGCAACTTTATGTTTCTATTTTCAGTATCAATTTATCTTTCATTTGACACCAATTTAAATCACTAACCTTCTTCCTTAGCTTTTCCGACTATTATAGTGATATGAACCAACAAACAAATTGCTGAAAAGTAGGTAGGTACGCTTCAGAACTTTAGTAATAATAAAGTTCCATTTGTCATGGCAACCAAGAATCAAATGAGTCGATGATTTTTTTTTCGGAATAAAACGTTTTTTTTTTCTAATGGCGGGAAAATGTGGTAATATTTTCTCAAATATTTGCTGCAAAAGGGTACTCTAGAAAGATTTGGTGATAATGTAGGTTAAAGCAGAAGCAGTGAAGCAAGTAGGTCATGCACATTGCACAGTGTTGAACTTTCACATAGTAAATCTTACAGTAACAGCATGTGAATATTGATTTTCCGAAGAAAAGAGGAACCGCAAATTTCGTTCTCAAACAAGAATCGCAGACAGTATTTCTAGAGATGAGTCGAAAAAAAAAAGTCGCAGACAAGATTTGAGAATAAGAGGTTGCAATCAGGGTCACAAACTATGTAGAGTCGCTGATAGGACAATACTACAAGTGTCAGAGAAATGAGTCACGGGGACGAGTTGCAGACGAAAATCTTGTCTGCAACTCTTATTTGCGTTTTCTATGATTCTTGGCAGCGTGAATCACAGGCAGCAATAGCAGATTAAAATTGCAGGCATGAGTTAAGGAAAGACACCGGAGACAAAATTCCCAATCAAGATTCTACGATTGCAACCCACAAATCTATTCATCCATTTAAATAAAATAAAATATTTTTTTTTAATTGTGAACTTAAATTGTTACAAAAATGTGAAAGCAGAAAAGAGACTAGATGTTTCACAATTTTTCAGTCTTAAGATGATCTAAGACCGTATTTTATTATTTTGATTTTTTTTTCTTATTTTTGGATATTGCATAATCAAAAAGTTTATCCCTCTTTTAAAAGACTCTTTGCACAGCAACGTTATACTTTACTTTCAAGTTCGCAAAAAAAACAAGGAAAATAAATCAAAAATATAATACACATGCAGCTCAGGGCAATTAGGCTAAAAAGAGGCCTGACCTGGATACTTTCTTCTTCCAAAAAAAAAACCAGAACATTTTGATGTAGGTACTCTTTTAGTTTTTGGTTTTTATTGCAAATAAAACATTCATGCCAAATTTTATCGCTGTAACTGTAACATTATTGGAAGGGGGGTTTCTGAAAAAAAATCTCTTGCACAGGAATAAACATAAAAAGGATCATTATTCATTAGATGTCAATAGATTCAGCAGACCAATAAGCTTGTTTTAACCTTAAAGATGGTGGCCAAACCCCAAATTGGGGTTCGTTGGAACTTTTAGGATATGATTAACAATTTGTTGCGAATAATTTTCAGAAAAAAAATTTGTAAAGAATTTATTCCGGTTCAAAACCTAATTGTCCTGAGCTCTTATATTTTTAGGTCCCCCAACTACTAGCAACCACAATAAATAATAAAAGTTCTCTTGTCGTTTCAATTAGTTACATTTTCATACAATGAACGTTGTCTCGTTCATTTTACTTTTATTTTTTTGTATCACATTGGATGTTGTGTAAGGACGAACAAGAAAAAAAAAGCATTAAAATGGAAACATTTGTCTGAAGGATGTCATCTGCTCGGAACAATACTTGTAGACATTGTTTTGATTTTACTTTTAGTGAAAATATTAAAAACAAAACAAAAAACTGTTCACATAAGGACAAACAATGTTGGAGTTGCACACAAGTGAGTTGAGATGTGACAAGTTAAAAAAATGTTTTATATTTCTCTGAATGTCAAATAATTTATTTTTATGTCCTTGAAAAAAGTTTGTTTCTATTGAACTTATACTGAGCAATCTTGATTTGAATGAAAGTTTTTTATCGATTCTGGTTTTTTTGTATAATAAAAATTGGTAGGAGGTAGTATAGTTTGTGAAAATAGAATTTGCTGAATTAAGATAGGATGGTTAGAAACGAAATTGGTAGCAAGTATCATAGAAGAAGTGAGTTTTTTTTTCCAAATGAGTAAATTATAGTAAAATTATATTTTCTATTCTCAAACTAGTGAAGAGGGTATTTAAAAAAAATATCAGTATGAAAGGATGAATCGATTTGAAAGTCCTACCTAGTACAGGGTACATGAGCACTTAATCTTGGTGTTCGTCAATTCCTCGCAAGAGGCAGAATGTTCAATATGCTTAACGAGAGTATCTCTATCAGGATCATATAAAAAGTTGATCACAGCTTGGAAGTTTACGATCCCCGAATGCCGCTTGGTTTCGACGAATATAGCGTTCCCTTCTGCTTGTAAGTTCCGCGTATGACCATTCTCATGACCCTGGATTTTTTCAGCAATTCATCATAAAATTACGTCATATCTTATAAAGTTAGTTCAAAGAACTAGAAGTCACACATCACAAGTTTCCACTAATATGCAAGGAAGACAATTTTATTCTTATAAGAATTTTGCTCAGCTTAAACACACCAGCTTCCTTTCCATACGATTGGATTTACTGGGATGTGGTTCATGTAATTAACCAAAGCACTGAGTAATGTGGGAATCTTCGGGTCAGTGTAATGCTTTGGCAAGTCCTTTTAAACCCAACTGAATTTTTTGGCGACCAATTTAAAGCCCTTCCGTTCAAAACGATAGATGATCTTACCAATGAATCTGCGTTGGACAACACCAGGGTTGACCATGACAAAAGTATGTTCCTTGTATCATTGTTGTTGTCAGTATCATGGGTGCCCGAAAGTTTCGAAGAACCAACATCACGTAGCTTACCTAATAGTTGGCGAGGTACAACTGGGTGATATCAAGCTAATCGTCAAAATGAGGTGAAAATGTGAGGCAGTTTGATGTTAAACACGGCTACAATCACAAGAGATCATCTGATCCTTTTCCGATAGAATCTCTGGTAATCTTCTTAAAGAAACCCCTCCTCTTACATTCTGAGTTTTTCACAGTCACCGAAGCGAAAATAACTTGCAATAACTTTCTTTTTTTAGCTTATACTTTCAGCAGCTAATTTCATAGACTCTTGAATTTACTCATGGACCTCGTTTTTCACAATATACTCAATGCCTAGCCAGGCACTTTCTATCGAAACATTAGTTTCATAAGGATCGCCTTGTGAAAAGCATTCATCTGTGATGTGATTTCTGGTACTCTACAGTCTACACTATTGGTGGTGGTGCTAGGCTCTCTAAAAGATTTTGAGAAATGTAATCAACAAAAGCTCGAGGGGTCTTTTACAATACAATCTTGTTTTTGCTTGCGTTTGCGACAAACATGTAGTGATTTGAGACACCAAGTCCATGTGTCGACTATTCGGAACGTTTGTAAATCCAGAACTAAATTCCAGAATGCCTATTATCAATCGAAATACAATCAATTTTGGTCTTCTAGAGACTCCTTGTTTAGGGGGGATTGAACTGTTGCTATAAAGAAAGACATTTCGCCCCATACCGCCACCGCGGTAAAGTAGACTAGTCTGATTCATATGTTGTCCTGTAGGGGCAATGGTCACAGATCAGCGTTTTTGTGTTTATTTTTAGCCAGACGCGGATTGTATCAACAGTGTTTGCTTACATTCCGAAAAATCATAAGTTTTACTTCTCAGTTCTTTAAGCTTCCAAGCATTCAGAAATCTACATTATATCCTATATCGTCAGGCAGTCAGTATTCCAAAAGGTTAAATCATTAAATGGCTAAACTAAGGGGAGGGTGGTTTAACTGTTCCTCATAGACTAGGCCTATGATTTGAGTATGTTGCAGTAGTTTAATTATGTACTTTTGACGCTTTTGTCGAAAGAAGTCTTCTTCTATTAGTTCTATATGTGTCTTGTTGAGAATAGGGGTGATTGTCTACTCTTTTTTATCTTTAAGACTATTAGAAGCCCCCAACTATGATGTGTGCATCTAATACCTTTCGAAGGCTATTGTTAAAATCTTCCAATATTTAAATGATGCACGTTTTTACTTAAAGGTATTTATTTTCTAAACTTAAATTTCAGGTACGATGATGAAACATCCACCTTAACATTACATTCGCCAAAATTCGCTAAAAGCCCACCAAATATTTACTACAAAGGCTGGTGGACATTCCCCTATTTGTCGTGCAATCTCGGCAAATGGATACTCTCCTACAGCATAGCCATACCACCAGTCGGTCGACATGGTCTAAGGGGTTTTATTAGTATTGACATCGATGTGACAAGCCTGCGTGTGAATCAATGCGAATCGCCTAAATATCGATTCAACTACCAGCAGATACAGTCGCGTCGTTTTCATTTAGTCGATACCCAAATGACTGAGTCCATAAGTGACATTCAAGCATTTCACGGATCCCATAAATGCCATCCGGACACAATGGAGGTAAGTGTGTCAAGTTTTTTTGAAATATACGTACTTAAATGTAGCCTATTTATCCATTTTATTTTATGATGAATTTTTATTTCCGTATATACGAAACATAAAAAAAAAAAAAAAAACAGTGCCAATACCGCATACCTGTGGAATCACCGACAATAACAAATAAAATCATCGCCACCCCCAATGGCTGGACGCGTGGCTCTTACCAGTGTTTGTGTAGACGTGGTTTCTATTCGGTGCGGCATCCAGACGGCTTTAATGGCACCGTCATGGAAATCGCATGGCAGGAGCAACGTGACAATATGAGCAATTATTATACGGATGTCTTCGTATGCTATAAATGTGCACCCGGATGTGGCGACTGCCACGGGCCCGAACCGTGTTTGGCCAGCTATAACTGGCCATTTAGGTAAGAAAATGGTATTGCATGCATTTGAAGTTGATATGGCTTATTAAGTACGGTATTTTATGTTATGGACTTTGAATTGAATACAGGATATCATTGTTGACTGTTTCGGTTGGTTGCGCTCTATCGACTATTGTGCTGGCAGGATATTTATTCCATCATCGGAAAGTGAAGGTTTTCAAAGTTGCCAGCCCCATATTTCTGCTGATAACATTGATTGGATGTGCCATTATGTACATGGAGGTGAGTTTGGTTTAATTTTTTTTTTATTTTATCATTTTTGTCTTCCTTTTTTTGTGTTTTACGTTAATGGATATAAAGCGACAGATGAAAAAGTTTAATTTAATTTTTGCAGTAAAATTAAACTAGATGGTATTATATGTTAGTGTTCCTGGAACTATAGAAACACTGATTGCCATTAACACGGTAATACGATACCAATAATTTTCTACCCACTGCAACTTAAGCATCAAAAATGATTTTTTTTTAAACCTCTTTGTGGTAACCACCCATAGGCGTATACTCTACCATACGGGCTTGACCTGCTGATAAGCACAAACATCAAATAGAACGAACAAAAAAAGACACAAAGGGGGAATTTGTGGTCGCGAAAATTTCATTTTGAGAGATAAGTGAATATTTTCAGATTAAAAACAATATTTGGAAAGATAACAGTCTCACTCCTGTTTAAAAAGCTATTTTTGGTAGAAAAATGAACCGAAAACGAAACCACTACATCCTACAGTTAGACCAAGTACCTACTATTTAGTTAGTTCAGCAAATTGTACTTTGTTTTAAATTATTAAATATGGGGAAATTGATTTTTTTTAAACTAAAATAACAAGACTTGATGCCGCATTTAACCATTATGGAAAACCCTTAACGTCTCTTAAGAATTTGATTAAAATTTGTAACGCAAAGGTCGTAATTTTGGAACAAAATACATTCTTTTTTTAATTTTCAGGGCAATTCCATAATATGTGAGTTACACTTTATTTGACATGACCGGCGTTCTTTTGTTTCTTACGTTAAGAATACTACCATGTTTACAGTTTCATCTTAAGTAGTACTATATATAAGATTATTCATAATGTTTTATAGATGCGATCTTGAATTTTGTAATATGATATATTTAATGAAAATTAAATGTGAGTTACACTACATTCCAAAGGAAGTCAGTTGCGAAGGTGTTTTGAACTACACAAATCTTCTTCTTTACAGCCAAAGTACATGAAATAGATTAATAAAAATTGTTAAATAAAACACTTTTGTTTTTAAAGTTTTGTTTTATTAAAAATATAGTTCGTGAGTTACACTACACGCTGAAACATGAGCTACACTACCGTCACTTTCGATTGTAGAATCATACTGTTCATACTGTTTCAAAAAAAAAACTCAAAAACTAAGAACATAACACTGGAACTTCAATACAATTTTTATGAAAAGTACATTAAATTTTCATCAAGAACTCAATAATTCTTATAATTTTTCAATTTAAACACGGAGTCTTTTAGAAAACTTATGCAAGTTTCTTTTATATTTACTTACGAATGAGACTAGAAATAGGATAACATGGCTAAAAAGGGTAATGTTAAAATATGAAGAGAAACTCAATTTGAATGGATTATTTGAAAAATGTAAGAAAAAAACTTCAAAGTTATTTCAATTTTTTTCCATCTACTTTTTTACAATTATTCTACAAAATTGAATAAATTTGAATTTCCTTATCTGAATTTGCTTTCTATTTCCTAATATGGTACCCCTATGTAAGAAAAAAGAACAAAAAACCATTATAGGTCGTGAATGAATATATTTTTTGTGAGCAGTTCTTCATCGTGAGTTACACTACAACAATGTTTGAGGCAATTTTAGAATTATTAATTAAGATATTAAATTTTTTAGGTCGGCATCATGTAATTAATTTTTTCAGTTATCAAATTAAATTATGTGCAAGTTGTAGCCGAACTCTCACTAAAGTTAGAGAAACAATTCTGTTTATTTTGTGAGTTACACTACAATCAGAACATTTTTGGGACAAAATCTAACGCATTCCAGAGAATATGCATTGGATTGCGATCCACTGCGATTTATGTTTATAAATTGGACAGGCAAATACAAGTTTTTCTCCGGTATAAAAAATGCATTTTTGCGTAAAACTTTTTTTAGAAATTAGAAAGAGAAGTCATTTTTTTAGAAGTAAGCATCAGTACTGAGTGATACAATTTTTTTTCAGGCCGCTCTTTCAAAGATTGAAGTAAATAAATAATTTTGATCAAACTAAAACTTTATCTAGTAATTTTATAAAACTGGTGCATAAAACCAAAATTATTTGAATGCAGTCTCATTACTGATCATTAAGTGAAAAAATTAAATAAAATAAAAATCAATTATAGACAGGGTGAGCAAAACAGTAATCCAAAGTAGGGGTTCAGGCGAATTTCAATAAAACATCTTTTACTCGAAAACCGTTATGATTCGGGATGAACAAGTTACCAAATTTTGAAAGGTCACCCTTATGATTTGCTTCCAATTTTGCCGCCCTAAATTTTTCTTACCCTGGATTGGAGCCCAGCTTGCTCTAATCCTAAAGTAAGTGCTATTCAATTTGACTTTCTTATCAGTAACAGCTTATCTATTCATATTGGTACCTTCTTGTAAAAAAGTATGCTCAATAATCTGAAAAATAAATTTAATTTACAACCCTTTTTGCAATTACCTACCCTTTGAACCTCACAAAAATTCGAATTTTTGCTCTGTAAAATTACCCTCAACTACTAAATCTGAGGAAAATGCACCAGAGTCTCAGGCTGAAGATCGAGGTATGAACAAAGAGACACACACTTTGCACTTTCTAAAATCGAAATGGTATGCCTGATTGTTACCTAAAGTTTGATTTAATAATTCAAATTAAAATCCACTCATAACACAAGCAAACAAAATATTTTTTGTGCTACTATGACGGCTACAGTATCGGTTAAGTTCAAAGCAAAACTTTTAAACTTGTAGTTCTGTTTAATAATATCAATACTATGGATGTTGCTGTTATTAATTTTATGTAAATATTGTTTGGTTTGACCGAGCCTTTCTCCAACTCTTCCATGTTTTGTCTAAGATATTTTGTTTTTAGTTCAGCTTATACATTTGCCACCCATTCTGCCACTTAATATATTTTTATAATTTAATCCTGTTATCGTTTTTTTTTATTTAAAGAAAAATTAAAACACAAGAATTCTAGATCTTTTAACTGTGACCATCAATGTTTCAATGTTATGGATCTCAGTCTTAAATATAATAAAGGAAATTCAAATTTCTAAACTCCAATGAAGAACCAAATTCTCAGAATTGCATTTTAAGGCCACTTTTAAGTTGACTTTCAGTTCTTTCATTTTGATTAAATTTCCTATAATTTTTGTAAAATATGGTTTCCATTATTAAAATTATTCTTTATGGAATATAAAATAAAAAAAAAACTTTTGTTAAATAAGGTTCACAGTTAATTGTAAAACGTTAACTGTGAGACAAGGATTCTCCAAGTTCAAGTGCCAACCAAAGACTCTTTAATAGAGTCAAACAATAAAATATTCTTTTTATTTGAACTTTGGATTATATTTTGTACTTACTGCAGAAATCTTTTACCTCAGAACGATAACCTGGAGCCATATTTGTTTTTTTTTTTACACATTACCTAATTTTAAAATCCCTTTTTTAAGATTCAAATACTTCACACTTCAATATTTAGGATCGTATTTTAGATTAGGGCTAACGAAAATCCTGACAGATGTCAAACTAAGTATCCGTCTTAGACCCATGTCAAACCAAATAATAAATAAAAAGAAAAAATTACATCATGCTTAATTTAATCTTTGGAAAACGAATTTCAGCTCCTAACACTCTCTCAAAGTCAAACATCAATCTTGTCATTATAAAATGTATTAACCCTTATCTAAAGTCTGTTTATCAAACATCCACACAATCCACATGCATATGTGTAGTCTGCATACATATATCTCTATAAATATGAATAATACACAATCTGTCTTCAAGGATAACCTCATCTAATCGTTATAGCGGGCTGGTAAAAAAAGAAAAAAAAAAAAAAACATTACATATTCAACAAATAACTTTTTAGTTATTCTTTTCTTAGATGTTTTTTTTTTTGTGCTTTTCCTCTTCATACTCTCAAGATCCAATCTCAAGGATATATACTTGTTGAAAAGCATTTCATACATCGCATATCCTTGTTTACTACTTGTGTGTAGAACTTTAAGACGCATGTCACGTTTGACTATATCTTCATCATATTTATACGATATGCGGTGCGAGATGATTGCTCATTCAACAAAAGTTACTACCAACACTGAAATTTATAATAACTACCCTAAAGGCAAAGCAATGGTTTCATCGTTTCCGTTTCCTAACGTAAATCTTATGCTTTTGCAAATAGGTTTCCTTTAAAGAAGAATCCGAGTTAATTGATGCCTTACATATTTGTGTAATGCTACCACCCACTAATTATAGGATTTCTTTTTCCATAATAATTGTTGTCATACATTTTGTATGGCATACCCGAAGTCAGTGTGCTTTAATAAATTAATCATACTTTACGTGTGGTTACCCTTTGGTAGAGCTTTGAGCTAAAAATATCACGTCACCTCACCACTAAGGAAGTTCTTCCCTTATGATGGGCTTCTTTATTGTAAGTGTCTTTAAACCTCATTACCTTCAATTGACATATACGAACTTTGAATGTGAACACAACACTGGCACTCAGGGCGTTTTATGGACAGGACATATAGTTATTTTTAAGGAGGTTACCGGTATAGTAGTTTCGTAGAAATACTGTCATTGTCACCCTCTAAGCAACTCTTGCCACCGGAATACCTACAATATTCTCTTGGATTGGCTCATTTTTCACTGCTAATGATACGGTTTCTTTTCGTAAAACTTAAACGTAGTGTAAACGTGACAAATAGAAGTTGATGATTCTGTTGTAGCTCGAAGGCAATATAAACTGAAGTGCTATTATACTGAAGGTATACATATATTGTATATTTATATGCGATTCCCCAGTGAGAAAACTTAACCTAATTTAATTATTATGGGAATATTCATAATTCATACACTTTTATCGACTACTCTGGGGAATAGAATAAGGGCAGGGACATTCTATAAAATAGTTTATTTCTAAGTTATACTTTGTGGTAATTTAGTTGCTTTTGAATTCGACGTCATGTTCTTC
This sequence comes from Meliscaeva auricollis, assembly GCA_948107695.1. NCBI lineage: Eukaryota > Metazoa > Arthropoda > Insecta > Diptera > Syrphidae > Meliscaeva > Meliscaeva auricollis. The sequence goes on from OX403618.1 coordinate 27,779,639, forward strand.
GCACAAATTATTTCTTTCTAAAGATTTGGTTGAATAGTGTACGAGGGTATACACGAATAATAGGAAGTTATTTTAAGTTTTAATGTAGTTTTTTTTTTTTGGTCTATGGGGAAAATATATTGATTTCGTTCATGTATAGAAATGAAATGCACGACTGATTCGTACGTATGTGCTTCCTACTTTGAGCTCATAGCTAAAAGGCATGTATTTTTCATTCGTGATTTAAAAACCCTTACATGGCGTTTCCGTTTGGTAAATTTGCATTTCTGTAAAAAATTTGCTATATTCAAGTTCTAGAAATAACATAAAGAAGTTGGAATAAAATGTATAAAATTTGACCTTGTTGAAAATGTTTTGAGTAGCATTTGATAAGCATAAATATTTTTTTGTTTACTGTGTGCTTATTTATTTCTTTATTAATGAAAACGACGAGCAAAAATTTCAAGATCGGAATGAGCATTCTGTCTACTCAAGTTCCTGGTGCCTCAAGTTCCGCTTACTTGCATATTTTGTTATTAAGTTTAATTCAATAAACAGTAAGTTTTCTTATGCAAATTGTCGCATAAAAATAAACTTACAAAATTTAGGTATTACACTGATTGCAAACTTGGCAGCAGTTTTGGATACATACCTATGCTTTAGCTATTTCAAAATAGTTGGGAGGTAAATATTTTATTTTGTGTTGATATAAGTGACATTTAAAGATGACAATTTTTTTTTTTCAAATTGGCTGTATATTTTTTTATTGAAACGAATAGGAATTCATATTTGGAGTATTTTTAGTTATTTTTTTGCAGTTTTTACCAGAAATTTTTTTGTAGATTCTAAAAATGATAAGAAAGGGCAAGAATTATTTCTTACAAAGATTGTTACCTTTCTAATCTTCAAATTGTAGGAAAAATATATATGTTGATTACATTTATTTATTATTTCTTAAGATTAGTTAAAATTTATGGAAAACTGTGAACATTGCTCCAAAGGAAAAAACTTCCAGCATGTCATGTCCTAGTGATATCCCACAAAGCGGTCAGAAAAAAAACAGTTTGCTTTTTTTTATAAAAGTCTAATTGACTTGCCTTTCTTACGCAGTTGCTTTACAGACAAAAAAGGAGCCACATTTAAATGCAATTCATAAGACAAAAACTTTTGCTGAAAGTCACAGCTAGACCGAGGAATGATATAGAATTAATTAAGGTAGTTCAGATGGCTAATCGTCAATCCAGTATGACTAATAGTCTCCTGTACCACACAGATTAAAAATGTGTTCAATACCAAAGAGACGTTTTTCCATTTTAGGTCCATCTTGTGTTACTATGAACAAAATTATGACTTAATTTGTATTGGTTGCATTTAGAGATGGCTGCTTGAATTTTTTTTTTGTGTAAACAATGCTTGAGCTGGTTTTAAACATTTGTCTATATAACAACTGCGTTTGACAGTTTTTATTTGGAACATTGTTTTGCAATTTTCCCATAATTTTAAGAAGAAATAAATAACCTGCTGCACACACCATTAGGGTTGGCTTCGAAGATTCGGCGGGTTGAAGCGTTGATGTTCATATACTTCACGTGTCCCCGCCATCTCAGATTCTCAGCCGCTGTATTTTCAGTCTCTTGACCAATTAAACGTTGCTTTAAAGCCCGTAAAGTTCGTCGTTGAATCTTCTTCTTCATGATAAACACAGGACCAAAAATCACTCGAAGAATCTTTTTTCCAAAGCAACGAAGCAAATTTTCATCCGAATCTTTCAAAGCCCATGCTTCCGCACCATACAGCAGGACTGGGATGATTAAGGTCATGTATAGCGTTTCCTTGGTTCTATGAGCGAGGGCTTTACCACTTAAATGCCTTCTCAGCCCGAAGAAACAACGATTGGCAAGAGTAATTCTCCGTTTGATCTCTACACAGATGTCGTTATTTGAGTTAATAGTGGATCCCAGGTAGACAAATTCCTTAACTGCTTCGAAGTAATAACTATCCATCGTGATGTTTTGGCCGAGTCGTCGATGTTGAGATTCCTTTCTTGTTGCCATCATATACTTCGTTTTGTCTTCATTAACAAATTTTTGCCGCCTCCGATTCAATACTGGCAAATGCACCAACCACAGCTCGCTTTGTTCTGCCTATTATGTCTATGTCATCTGTATATGCAAGTAGTTGAACGGACTTTTGATAATTTGTACCAGTGGTGTTGACTTGTGATCTGCGTACAACTGCTTCAAGAACGATGTTTAATAGGTTGCATGGTAACGCATCGTATTGTTTTAGACCTATCAAAAGGTTCAGTGGTGTTCCTACCGACTTTGACGGAGCAGCGAGATTTCTCCATTTTCATTTTGCACAAGCGAACGAAGTTGGCAGGGATGCCGAGATATGACATGGCTCTGTATAACTTGTCTTTATTCATGCTATTATACGCAACTTTAAAATCTAAAAAGAAGTGGTGTGTACCCATCGATCTGGAATTCCCGGATATTTTTCAAAAATCTGTCGATCTGTCGGAGTATGAACATTTGATCGACTGTTGATTTGCCTGGCCTAAGACCACACTAATAGGGGCCAATCAGATCTTTGACAACACATTTTAGGCGATCACACAACATATACGACAGAATTTTGTATTTTGACGTTTAGGAGGCTTATTCCTCTATAGATGGTACATGTCAGAGCGTCTCCTTTTATATGGATGGGGGCACAGGGCACACTATGCTAAGATGCCATTTATCAGACTTGTTTTTTTTTAACCAGATTTTCTTGCATACTCCCTACCCAACCATCTCCTACTAATTTAAACAATCCGGGGTAAGTCATCCACATCAGAAGCCTTACACGATTCAAGTTTGGCATTCGCCTAGAGTACTTCATCTAGGTCAGCAGGTGCAAATTAAATCGAATAACAGCGGAATATTGGTTATCTTCGCCGTTCAGGAGTCTAGAAAAATGTTTCTTACAGGTCCTCAGTATTGATTACACAGCTTAAAACGAAATTTGTGCTTTTAGTTTGACTGTGTAAATTCAAGTAAATCTGTCTTTTACAAAGATTGGCGTGCGAAAGCTTCGCAAAAACTCGAGAACGGCTCAACCGATTTGGATTAGTTTTGTTTTGGAAGAATGTGAAGTAGTCTTATTTTATCATAACTACTATATGCTTTACTTTTCCTTTTATTTATTTTACGTTTTTACTTGTTATAATTAATTTTTCACTATGCCAGTTCAGTTTTCTTGAGACCACAGAGATTGAGGAATCCTGTTCAGGTTGCTGAGATGACAGAACGCTCATAAATCTCAGAAACATGAACTGGCTAATAACTATCAACATCAATTTTAATGTCTACCTAAGTTTAATAGTATGGTTTCAATGTTCAATTTTTGACTACGAATTTTTATTTTTATTTAATTGAAGTGAATAAATCGAAAAAACAGCCAAACTCAGCCAAAATTAGGGAAAAACTGAATTTTGATACACAGCTTCCTCATTGTGTTCTTTATAAACTGTAAGAAACAAAAGTCCCCATCGATACGAGCACCACAAAGGCCTCCCAAAATAGTTTTTCGTGAATATCTCCCTAACGATAACATTTAAAGAAAAAACCTTCAATGCAATCTTTTAGGTTAGAAAATTTCCTACAAAAACCATCTGGTAGATGTTTTCGTTGGGGACCTGGAAATTACAGAAAAATTCCGTTTCACTTCAGCTGAGTACTTGGCTTAGTACCTAGTGAAAAATTCAGAGCACATTTTTCAAAAAAAAAAAAGTTGAAGCCGTTACTAGAGATTTAAATATTTGGTAAACGGTTTATTTTATAAAAAAAAAAAAGTCGCAAAAGTTTTTTGTAGTAAATTTTCGAAAAACTGTTTCAGGGGATAGTATAGGGTAGTATAGTATAGTTAGGGAAAAATTCACAAAAAATAGTTTTGGCTTTTTACAGTTTCCTTAGAACACAGTCAGGAAGATGGGTGCCAAAATTCAGCTTTTTTCTAATTTTGGCTGAGGTGAATGGCCTTATTTACTGGACTATAATACGAAGTAGTTGAAGAAAGAACTTGGAAACTAGTAGAAAACATGGGTCTAATAAAATATTCAAAAGATCCTTTTTTTAAATTCATACTTTTGTCAATAAAATATTGAGATACCACGACCGTTTTATCTTTTATTTAAACATATCACACTCTACAAATGTATGTGTCTGGTTTAATGGACTTATTAATGTAGGTACAAGCTCTACATAATGTCCTTACAGCACAAAACATCTCTAAGCTGTCTTAATTTCTTAAATAAATCAATTTATATATTTTTTTTTCCTTTCAGATGGCAGCAATATTTCCAATACTCGATACTTACTGGTGTGTTGCCACAAAATGGACTCGACACATGGGTTTCTGCATAACATACACATCATTACTAATGAAAACATGGAGGTATTTTTAACAGGATATAAGAAATTATAAAAGAAATAAGAATACATGCCTCCCCATTATTTCGTATATTATAAATAAATCCATTAATCTATCTTCTATCATTTTTCTTTGTTTTCATTCCATTAGAGTGTCCTTGACATATCGAGTGAAATCAGCTCACAAAGTCAAACTAACTGATCAGCAGCTTCTACAGTGGATGGTTCCTATACTATTGGTGATGCTAATTTATTTAGGCACTTGGACTATTTCTGCTACTCCATTTGCAGAAGTTGTAAGTTTTTTTGTTTTTGTATTTCATGTTTTCTTCTCCATCACATGATGGTTATTATAACCTTCATTCTCAAATTGTGTAGCCACTTATCGTAAAAACAGAAGGGGGGGTATCATAAACTTCATTCAAATAATATTAAAGTTCTGTGAAATTATTTCTGTTAAGCAATTAAAACAACAATGCCTAGAAGTTGGTATAAGAGCGGGTTCCACTTGAGTTTTGATTATATGAAAAAAGGCCAAACCAAAGTTTACAAATTCGCAAGGTAATAACAGCTAGTTGATAAAAGCAATAAGGCCAACCATAATAGAATATTAGCACAACAATGTTTATAGCAACACGTTATTATAACTGGCACGTTGACTTGCACGCTTTGTGCTCAATTTAGTTAAAGGACTCATGTTTTTGATGGTATGTCCTTTGAGTGTGTATCTCACGTGGCGCTACCATATTCAAATTCATATAGATGGATAAGGATATCTATATAGAATAGGTATATTTTGAATTCCTAGATTCTTGAATTGAGAATCTCGAAACGGAAGTATGAGTCCCCAAATGGGAATTTCCATGAAGGAAACGCAACAGTCTTTCCTAGGATTTTGTTTCATAAAATCGATAAACAACAATAGCAAACAATATTGTGGTCTTGCCTTATTTGCCTGCCTGGCATGTGCTACTTTTGTGTATAACAATCGATATCCTATATATCCATCTACACACCGGCGACCTTGATTGTTGTTAGATTTTTAGTTCTCAGAAATATTTTTTTTTTCGTGGTACTTATCTCTTGTTTTCATAAAAATAATAACAAACTATAATTCAAATAACAAATTAGGCTTAAAGGATGCCCGAATTTCCTTTATGAGTTAAACAAAGGTATAAATTATAAATAAGGGGATATGTCGGCATCCAAATCCAATTGAATTCCGATTGTCGGTTAGCACTTCTATCAGTGTCCTGGATGGACGAATGTTCCAAGAAGCCATTACAGATTTAAATCAAGTATGAAGTAGCTAAGGACATGATCCAAATACCCATTTTGCTATAACGGGGATTGAATATTCTTCGAGTAAAGTTCGAAGTCGACAATCTTCTTACCACAAGTCACAAAGGCTCCCTAAACTTTTTTGGGACACGCATCTACATTAATTTCCCAGATAAACGTCTAGTTCAATAAAAAGAATACATCCAAGCCCATTAATCAGTGTTTCAGACGAAAACAAGGATTGCTAAAAGCGATGTACAAAAAAGAAAGAAGCGGGTTCCTACGAAGGGGGGCGAAATTAAACATGGTTTTATTTTTCATTTTCAATATATTCTCCCTTAAGCCTTATACATTTTTCGCATCGGTCAAAAAGTTTATTTATACCGTGGAAAAAAAATATTTCGTCAAGTCCTTCAAAATATGCAGAAATTGCCAACTTCTCTTCTTCATCGTAGGTAAATTTTTTCCTCGAACTTCGTTTTTCAATTTTGGGAATAATAAAAAAATAATCAGAAGGGGCGAAATCTGGGCAGTAATTTCATTTCCAATTGCGTAATTGTTAGACTTGGCGTGATGGTTGGATTTGTACGCTACAGGCCTATGATTTAGTACCAGCCTCTGCCACCTTGTTGTTTTTAGGAGTACTGCCAGTACTGCGAGAATTGACACACTACCTGTGTGTGTGTCATGAAAAAGTGGATTTCCCATTACCCTTTCAGTCTCAGCAGAAAATTGCAGGTCCCTCTTCGAAAACTAGCTGTCAGCATAGAATCTTCATGACATTTGAATTTCTTCATGTTCTTCTTTTCTCCGATAACATCAAATGGATCAGAATAATAGAGCAAACTGAAAGCATGTAGTCGATGACTAATTTTAGTAGCTGCATATGTTGACCATTAGTTCTATTACGAGTTGAAACTCAGCAATTCTCTGATGTCGACTCCAAGTTACTTCATGCAATTTTTGGTGCGATCGATTGATAAACAGTCAGGAATCTTCGGGGCCAGTTTTCTGCACTTTGCTGCTGATCTACTTTCACTATTCTTCGCAGGTAACCTAAAGCACACAAGTTTCCACTTGGATGCTATGATTCAGATGACCTATTTTGGTAGTGTTCTAAGAGTTTGTGGATATGAGTCCCGGCTTACCAGACTTCTTCTATTGGTGATATCGACGAGGTGTAGTGGAAGATAGTGAAAGGGTTTCTATCCATGCCATGATTTATCGACACCCAGAAAACATCCAACAGTGATACGATGCCTGTTGAGTCCTATTGAAACGTACGTGGGTCACGTCAGATAGATTTCTGCAAGGGACGCAGTATCGATTGTCCTTCTCAAAAGATGAAGTTCAGCTCGGGAATGGCTGCTTTCACAACAGTTCTCATCCTATTTGTTCCGAAATAATTAATACCGACAACCTAATTCACTCCGACCAGCCGAACAGTGGTGGCCCTTCCTAGGCAGGTGCGCAACTCTAAGTACCATTATTTTTGTGCTGAACTAACTAAGAGTTAGTTAATCCTGCAAATAAATTTAACTGTAGTCAACTCTAAGATGCAGTTTTTCAGATAGAGATGATAGCTTAAGCTAATAAACTCATAGAATTAGATACCAACAAAATCTGCCAAGTTGATCTGGTTTTGATGAGTTAACTCGGAGTTAAATTAAATCTGGGCCTTAGTTTCATAAAGTATGTGTAGAGTCACTGGCAAACATTTTACCACACCAATGTCCTAAATTGAGTGAAGCTGAGTGTTTCTTTAGATATAATATCGAGTAAATAATGGAAAGTGTTGTATTTCTATGTGAGGTGTTAGCCTAAGCCGGGTATAGCTTGGAGCTAGAAGATACCACATAATGTGAACCTACCTACATAGAATATATATGTATAACATAGATTGCTGTCTGATGGTGATGGAATGATTTCTTGGCTTATATACTGCACAGTACAAATACCTCGCTGTTGCTTTTGTTGGTATAATTGAGTATGTTTCTGGGACAAAAGTCAGCAGGAACAACATCAGATAATTTGATGAATTACACTGTCTGACAGAGTAATTGGATTATTTTGTGTGTTATAAGGGAATGGGCTTCTGGACTTTAAATGCATATGTGTATGTGTGTATACAAAGGTAAGTCAGAAGCTTAATATTCACCACAGTTTAATGATACAAAGGTGCATACATTTGTCAAACAAATAATTAAATAATTACATAATAAATTAATATACTAAAGATAATTTTCGAACTTTATCTTTGTGTGTTTTGAAATTCAATTTAGCCCTTACGGCATTTTGATTAAATAATATGATTGCATTATAATAAATAAATTGGTTTTGTGACCCAATTCACTTTTATGTGCTTATATGTATGCATGTTTCAAGCAAAATGTATACATTTGCAAAGAAAGAAAATTTTAATTTTGTTTTACTTCAGGGTTTCATTTAATTCTGGTTTTGAACTACAATTTTGTATTATTTCAAATATTATTTTCATCAATTATGTCAAATTATAATAACCAAATCAGGTACTGATGGTTAGTAAAGTATATAAAAAATATGATCTTATGCCTTAGAAATTAAAGTAATTGAATTCCGATCCAAGTCTGTACCACACCCTTTGCAATGAAAATATCACACGAGCTTGCTCATGTAGTTCAAGGCTATTAAATATTAAAGAAGCTTGAAAATGTAAGCTTTTGGCTATGTGATTTTTTTTTTTTTTGAAAATTCAATAAAATTGTTTAGGGTTCTATTTTATAGAATCTCTTTTAAAAGTTGAAATACGAGAAATATACAAATAACCAACAAAATAACTGTGGCAAATAGTTAGAACAGATCTGTTTTGTTTTGAGAAAATTGAGTTTTAATATTAAAACTTTCGCAGAGAATTTTTAAAAAAGAATTAAGGTTTCGTTTTAAGTATTAACATTGTTGCATTTTCATAGACACTCTTTTAGGAGTTTCTAAGAAAAACAGGAGTTTAGGATAAACCATAGGTAGTCTAACATAAACCGAAGTTTAAAAACGACTGTGAATACGCCTCAATCAGCGTATATAATTGTTGTTGTTCTTCCTATTGGCATTAAAAAAAAAAATTCGAATAAAAAAAATACTTTTTCTGTGGTCTTAATCTTCATTGCTCGAATAAATGGTAAAAAAATGAACTTATATTATTATGAAATGCGTTAATTACTGCTAAACTAAAATGATTCAGTTTAAGTTATCTTATGTTATCAAAAATGAGGTCGTAATAAGAAAAATTTACAGGTCAGTTGTCTTTCAGGCTTTATCAACGAAAAAAGGACTAATCCATGTTAATCTAATACTATGTAACTTTATTGTACCCTAATAAACTTCCGGGTTAAAAAAAAAATTAAAAATGGGTTGATGTTTTATAAATCAATTTACCTACAAGTCCTTCCACGTAAAAAACAAAAAATAAAAATGTTTTTCTAAGAAAAAAGTCGTGTAGGTTTTATTTTTATTTCTCAAAAACGACAAGACATTTTTGCATCCGGTTTTCTGTTTTTGTTTAAAAACAAATAAGAGCATCGAATTTAAAAAAAATTAGTAATTAATTACATAAAATTTCGAGAAAAACTAGTTCAATGTTTCATTTTTTTTTCCAAAATTTTGATTTTGAAAATTAATTTTTCAAAACTATTTCAAAAAACAGTTTTTTTTCAAAAATCATATAAGAGAAGAGGTTTTTGGCTTTACAAAAAGGTATATCATGTTATTGTAAGAGTAACTGTTGATTTTTTTTCCAAATTAAGTCAATTTCTTAGAAAATTGCCCCTCCCGTACGATTTTTTTTCTTATCTTGACCTAACCTACCTAACCTTTAGCTTTTTGGCACTTTTTACTCCTGAATCACCCTGTATATCAAGTTATGCATTGGCACAAAAAAAAAGATTAGATAACAATGAAACATGAAATAACGATGATAGAGAATGAGAAAAAAGTGGGTCCGACAATTCTGTCTGTCTGTCCATCTGTCTGTCTGTATGTATCAGAAGCCACAGCCTAAACAGATGGGTCGATTTACTTCAAACTTGGTATGTGGCGTTTTTTGGAGGCTATCTTCAGACTTTTTTTGAATAATGTTTTTTTTTTTTTTTTACAAAAATAAAGACACCTGTCATATACAGTATTCAGAAAACCCATGGTCAGTTTTATTGATAAGGTCTATCTCTAAATGAAAACCAAGAACCGGTATTAACGGTACCTGCCAAGAACCGGTATTAACGGTACCTGATTTTCTCCTTCATGACTCAATCAATTTCTACCATTTTTATACATAAAAGCTTTTAAGTTGCCGTATTAATGTATAGTAGAAAAAAATTCGCAAATAATGTTTTTTGGATTTTTTTTTCATAATTTAGTTTTTAGATGTTGATAAATAATATCTTAAAAATGGCGTACCAATTTGTATTTATAAAAGTCCATGCAAAGTTTTATATAGAAAAAAAAAGTATTTTAAAAAATGGCTGTAACGATTTTTTTAATTAAAAAGGCTTATTGCATATACGTGCGATGCAGTTGTGCAATTTATTTTTAATGCAAACATTTTTATTTTGCAATAAATATTTATTTTTAAATTCATAATGCAAGGCAAAAATTAATAAATAATTAAAAATAAAGAATTTGTACAACGCTGCGCTGAACTATATTATCGCTACGAGTAACCACTTTACCATTTCCTCTAGTGTCAAGCTCCATAATTACTTTAAATGCGAATGAGATTACCGCGAATTGTTTTCATAAGAAATTGCATGCAAGTAGTATTTTGAAAAATACTGCAAAAAATAGGTATCATAAAAGAAAACAAATTGCATACTTTGTACGGAGATTAAATTAGTTTAAGAAGTTGGTTTAAATCATTTAAAAATAGTTTATTTTAACAATTTTAAAAGTTTTCAAATACAAAAATTTTGACAATCCTAGTAACTTTAGCTATATAAGATCCAGTCGTGCATTTTAATTAAGTTAATTTTACTAATAAAAGCATAATCTTCAAACATTCTTGTTGAACAAAATGTACTTTATATATTTTATCTAAATTTTGTTGAGTACATTCGCAATTGTCTCGGCAATTTTAAAAAATGTAAGTACCTATAGCTACAAAGCTCAAAACTAATTCAAACTTATGTATGTATTATTGTCAAAGATACTCTTGTTCTTTGTTAAAAAAAAATACTCGTACTCATGGAAAACATAATACTTTAGGTATATGTTTTGTTGTTAACACATGCCTTGTATGGATTAGGAAAGAGTCCTTCAGGTACATATTTTATCTTCTTTAAAACCTGATGGTGTATTGTTTTTCTTGTTTGTAATTTCATTGATATTGATTTCACATGCATATATACAAACCACCTCGAGCATAAAGTAACGCTATTTTCAAAGCCATGAGATATGTTTTTAATTAAATATTTGGTTTTGTTTAAATCTAATTGTTACTTATTGAAAAATTCTTAAAGTAGGTCACGTTTTATTTTAATAACCCCAAACAACTTCTTGTATACGATTTCTAATACACCAAATAACTCTTTTAAATAAATAAATAAAAAAAAAATCCCCATTTTATTTTGATTTTATTTCTTTTCATTTTCACAGATTCACGACCAGGATAAATTAAAATTCAAACAATGTTCGTACAATTGGTGGGACCACAGCTTGGCAATCGGTGAAGTTCTCTTTTTGGCTTGGGGCATTCGAGTTTGTTATAATGTGCGGAATGCAGAATCCTTGTACAATGAAGCCCGTTTAATATCGTACGCCATTTACAACATAGCTATTGTCAATATAACAATGATAGCTTTTCAGTAAGTATTATTCATAAACAATATGCTCATAATAGTCAGGGACGAAGAGTTTTTAATTAATTAGTGAATTTTTTTATCCAAAAGAAAAATTTAAACACTTTTTATAAAATGGTGATGGCAATAAGGCAAATCCCATAATCTTCTTAATTTATATGGCTTTTTTTTGCAATATGACCCGAAGGTTAGAAAAAATATTTCAAACATAAAGAACACTTACATATCTTCTAGTTTACAAAGTTAAACGTTTGTGTGTATTACAAACGAAATTATATGTAAATACAATAAATTCCCCAAATGTATGCAAATATTTCAAGTAAATATCTCTTAAAATAGCTAAGTTCTGGCCTAAGACAAGACCGTTTTTTGCTCGCTACTGTTCTCTAAGCTATAATTGTTGTCTTTGATTTACATGAATGCTTATAGTTTAAGTAGTTTAAATACAAAATATTTTGTTCAAAGAAATAAATAAACCTCTTAACTTTTAGGTTTTAAACGTATTTGCAAACTTATACTCGTTCTTATGTAAATGGTTTTTCAATAAAAACGGTTTTGAATATCAATGAAATTCTTTATTCCTGTGAAAGTACGCTAGATGCCATTATGTATGGAACTCGATTTCTTTTGCATGGCCACCACGGACACGCTTGGAGAAGTCTAGACGCTGAACCCAATTCATGAACATACGACGCTTCTTGTGGTCAAGTGGCTTCAGTTCTTGCGTCAATTTAATCTTGTAAGGATGTGTAGGCCAAGATCTGGCACGGGAACATTTTGTACTGTGCCTGCGGATTCAAATTTTTCCACTAGACTTTCAATTGTTGATCCGCTAGGACGATTATGACGACCATAAATTGGACGTTGAGGCCACTGACTCCGAATTTCGGTAGTAAATTTTAATAATTTCGACTCGTTGTTGGCTCGTATATCTTTCCATCATGAAATGGCACAATTTACTGAAGAGAAATGTCAAAAGAGCGGCGAGAAATATGGCGTCGTTTGCTGTACCTGTCGCTCTACTTTTGTGAGAAACCCTTTACATTTTAACCTTTTGGACAAGTTTTGATATTATAACAATTTTGTATTAAGATTCGTTAAAAATCGACTCGATTTTAGGAAATACCATAAAATCTGCAAATATATGCAAAATTTAAAATATTTTGGTTCTTGCCTAAGACAAGACCACACTTTTTCGTTTGCATTTTTGTTTGCTCGGTGTTGTAAACATCAAACAAAAAATAATACAAAATATTAAAAACAAAAAAAGGGTTAGAATTCTGTCTATAGAACTTTACATTAAGTCAGTTGGAGGTATCAATAAGTTAAGTGTTGTTCCTTATCTTGTAACTAAAATTAAAAAAAGAATGTTTCCACAAAGAATTGAATGTTCTTCTAACTTGAATGTCATTGTTCCAACTGATCATCACATTACCATGCTATTTCTACACTCGAGAAGAATTAGAGTGCATCTCCTATTGATACGATTGAACAGATAGTAGAAGTCGTTAACACGTAAGAACACTAAACTGCAAGAACAAGATATTTCATCAGGTTCTTGTTTGAAGAGTCCTAATAAACAACTTGGCTAAGAGTACTTCATACTGAAAATTTACATCTTGCTTCGGTCTTACATCAGAGCTGCTCAAGAGCAATCCTCAAATGATAATTAAGTGGCACATGCATTTTGTAAAACTGCTTGCACTACCCAGATAAAACGGAATACCAATGGAACAATGTTTTGGACAGATAAGAGGGCATTTATTGTTGCGTACAGGTTAGTTATAACCTCTGTCTATAACTTTATAATTAAAACTAATTGTGTTCAAGTAAATTCGTAAAACTTCAAATGAGTAAGAATGTATAGCACTGTTATACACCTTGTACTGTAAGTCAATTAATATAATTTGGAATTTCATTCATGTTGTTAAACCATAGATAAATTACGCACGTTGCAACACATTTGGTAGGACCAAGTGCATAAATTTATTTAGGTTTAGACTTAAAGGGATTTTCAATTTAGTTTTGTATATAAATAAACCTTTTCTAATAGCTTGTTGTTTTGAAATAGGACTACCAAAAGGTTAAAGTATTGTTATGTAAATAAGTTCATAGTTATAGTAGTAGTTTGTTATCGATACTTTAATACATTTTGTGCTATTTCAAACTTTATACCCAATCCGCCATTTTGATTGTGTAAACCAATTAGCATCGTTAATTGAAAATAAATGGCATTGGTGTTCTTCAACAAGGATGCTGATCTTTTTGTTTGTGTAAGAATGTATGCACTACTTCATCCTATTTCTAAAAAAGGACAAACACAAATGCGTATAATTTAATGAAGGTTGAGTATAAAAGGTTTACTACAGCTGCCATGTTGAAAAATTGAATCGGGTTAGATTTGCCTTTGTTGTCTGCCATTTATAGCCTAACCCTATCAGCACACTCTAATTGTTTTTGAAATTAAATTTAGATGTAAATTCAACACAAACAAGGAGATTGTTGAAGTGTAAGCAGAGTGCGATGATTGTGGGGAAATAAATTGTTTAGAACATGATTGTATACTGATACACATTATGCAGGCTGTTGACATTTCTTGACTTTTAGGAAACACTTAAACGAGCTTACTTCATAGCAAGTCATAAATTTCAAGTAACAATTTCGTGTTAATTTTGTACCACATTTCCAGAGCAAAAAGTTTTTTTTTTCAGAGAAAAGAAAAATAAAACAAAAAATACAAGACCAATTAGCCCGAATGTTCAAATGGAAAAAAATGTGCATTTATGTGAAAACCAGCGTCCATCTCTTTTTTAAAGCAACCCTTATCCTATTCTCAACTTTATGTGGTAAACATTAAACATCAAAAACCTCAAACAAAAGAGTCAGCTTTAATACCAATGCAGAGTTCTGAGTAGGCAGCAGTCTTTATTGAGGAAAAGAGTATTTCCACTAAAAGTGCTTCTTTTACTTGCTACACTCAGCTGACATCATACGGTGGCGTATAAGAAACCAGTCAGTACTTAGAAGTGAACATTTTATATAGGATTAACCGACGTTCTTACAGCTACGAACAGTTTTTACAGCTTTGAGTTATTAAAGAATTAAGTTCCTCAGGTTGGAAGCCATCGATCGGTTGAACTGCTCAACCCGGATAATAACAGGTAGATTGAGTACGAAAACGAGCCTTGATTAGGGATTAACTGATGAAAAACCCTGCAAACGACCCCCCTCCCCGGTATCCAAACACAAGGGAATACTGTCAAGAAGTTTGACGTAATCCGACTTAAATCGGCAGGTCGAATTGCAACTAACTTGAAGAGGAAGAAATGCTAGCAGAAGCAGCACGTATTGAGACCATATTAATCTAAAGAAGAGAAGTATAAGAGCTATGCATTATAGCTCTATTAACGAAAGAACCCAGAGAGATTATGGCTGAATGTGCAGATTGAGATCCGCAGGGATCTCAAGGCAAGGAGCCTTTTTTCAATCTTGTTTTGAAGCAGATAGTGTGAAAAGTAGTAGGTGTTAACAAGCAAGATACTATCTGCAACACATCGGTGTTTTGGGAAATGTCACATAAAATAGTTTTACACTTTGTACTTGTACTCTGGTTTAGTTTTAAATGTAAATTTTTTTAGCTGCTATCCGCTTCAATTACAATTTCTTTTTATGTATTACATTTTTCAACTATGGAGAATTAGATCTTAATATCGTGAATGGATTGTGAACACCTTATCTTTGATTTTAAACTTAGTTTTCAAGCCTTTTGAACTTTACTCTGAACATTTATCAATGGCAATAAAATCGGGATCAATTTTCATTTTAAAATTGCGTAATAGTGTGATTCCATATTTTTGATCTTAAGTTTTAATATGATTTTAAAAACAAACAATCATTTCTCCGTCGGTCGTCTAGAAAAAATGTAGCTGTTCCGAAACTGTCCTCTTTATACTATACAAACCGAAACCAATTTGGTGTGCTGGCAAGAGATAAAACTGGATGGAAGGGCTTTGTTGAAGCCAAACCATGCTCAGGCTCACTTTCTATTTTACAGATAAGAAGAAATAACTTATACATTATTTAAAAATATCTATCCCGAAAAAAATTAAAACATTGTGCCGTAAAAATTCACTTAAGTATTATACTAACTGTGAAATATTAAACAACTATTGATTAAGTTAATTTAACCATCTCGGAAAAGCAAGTTATGTCTTTACGGATATTAGATGAAATACCTTTATTTGGTACACACAAATCGGTTTCCCCGAAAGGGTATTTCAATAGGCTTATTATGTTAATGCTTATTCTAAGGCATACGTGCTGAAAGGTAGACAAAAAGCTTAAACATCAATCCAATAAATTTTGGTTGGATTTAAAATTCTCTTTCATACTTTGGAATGCTCTTTGTGTCCTTATGCGTTAGAAAACATGTTAGCAAAATGTTACCGAGAACGGTTCCTTCAATACAACAATACTACTTCACACATGCATACTCATACTCTAAACATGAACACATAAACCCAAATCACATGAAACCAGTGATTTTGCCACAGACTCAGCCAACATTGCCCAAAGGTAGTTTAAGCTGCCTTCAATTTCCAATTCGAAATATATACATAAATACTGACATCAGAACGTATGTTATCAATCCAATGGATAAAATCCATAGCTTGGAGTCTGTTTTGGTTCCTGTTTGGTCCCATGTCAAATTGTATCCTTTTTACTTCTACGAAAAGAAAATGTGTGGCTATCGACAGATGTGCGTGTTTCCGGTATCAAAAGGTTTAATCTAAATGCTGCCCGATTGACAGTTTCAAAAAAAAAAAAAAAAAACGATACCTTTTTCTTATTGGGGAGTGGAAAGGATTCGTTTGGAGGAATAAAAGTGGAAGGGTAAGAGATGGAACACGACAAGACAATGTTATGCTGAATCAGTTAGATCACAAAATTAAACGACCAACCAAGGACGATTACGTGTATTGATTTTGTGATGCCATAAAAAACTGTGGCGAGAAAACAGGATAAATTTTTCGCATCTATTTGATGTCATTTGACTACCTATTCTGTTTGGCTGAAGAGAATAACAAAAGTTAAAGTTTTAGGATAAAATCACGGGCATGTTTTTAATTGAAATGGTTACTGGTAAATTGACTATAATTGTCCTGTTCTGAAGGAAGAGGTGATTTTGATCATACTTTACGTTTGAACCCAATTCTTGTATCAATCCTTTGATACTGTTTTCGGTTTTTGAGTACACTACACGAGGAGTGTTCATTTGTTCAAGCATCCTGAGAGTAGAATGATATTAGATACAAAAATCAACTTAAACACTGCTCGCAGTACTTTTTCTCTCAGATGGACACGCACTTTTAGAAGCAGCCTGTCTCAGGCTATCATCTAAGGCAGTGAAATGTACCTGGTTTCTGGTAACGGAGCTATATTTAAATAAAGTTAATTTAATTGTTTACATCAAAATTAAAATGAAAGGTATAGGTACTTAAAGAAAACTTAAAAAAAAATTCAAAAAACAAACAAATTTATTTCTATGAATGAGTGAGTTCAAGTTTTAAATTGTTCTTCTTTAAAAGATTCAGGCAAAGGCAAACAACCAACGAAATAACAACAACAAAATAAAAAGCTGCTGAAAGTTTGTGGGGAATTGTCAAAGGGCAAACAAAAATATTTTAAATTTATAAAGAAAATTCCTTTTATGGATGGTATACACTGAAAGGAAAAAGATTCACAGCGATAATGGTTTTAGGGTTTAGTTCGCAGAAAACCTATGAATTCCAAATTCTTGTTCATAGCGACTTATAAATGCCTTTTATAATGACCATTATAATTTGATGGGTCCAGGAGAAAGAACGGACCATGTCCACTTTTTTGCAAAATTTAACTAATGATAAAATCTTGTAGCATTTATTAGTACTCAATAAATGCTACAAGATCTGAGGGTATCCTTAATTTTATAAAACCAATTTAATTCTTCTTTAAAAATTAACACAAGATGTGCTTTTAGTACTAAGTTGTATGAAAAACAAAGTTTAAAATTGTGTTATTTATCGCAATGGGTTTGAATTTATGCCGTGTTTTTCATGCTCCCTTCATTTATTGGGGATTTAGTTTGAATTGAAGTTAATTTTAAATCCAACCATTTTAATATGAATTTCTTCAGAGAAGATGAGATTTAAAAAAAAGAAGAAGCAACCACCACCACCCACAAGTTATCAACTTAAGTGCATTTAGACTTTTGCTGGGAAATAATTTAGATACTTATGCAATTTTACTTCAACATTCGACACGAGTCGAAAACCATAAATGCAGCTTAGAGTTATTTAGTCACCACTTTGTTTTTAATGTACTTAATTTTGATTTTCTCACGTAGCTCTTTGATTTTTATAGCTCCAATCGCTTTTGTTTAAAAGTTAGAATGAAATTATATATATCTTCTTTATGTTTTACACTAACAGTGTTAACGCCAAAAAATGGCGATTTGCTAAACTTAGGTTAAGTTCGAAATTCAGTACATTCATTCATTTTGAATAAAACCTCCTTTCCACACAAAATCCTTTCAAAAATGTCGCTTTTGTAAATGGAGTACTATAAATTTGCATTTTTTTAAATTGTTCCAATGAACAATGGTACTTATTTTTAAAATAATGTAGGTGTTCAAAAACTGGAATACTTAATGCTCAATTGTTTTGGTAAAAATCAATGTTTTACGCTTTTTTGAAAAGAAAAATTCTTGCAACGATATGGAAAAGTTTGGGATTACTTATGTTGTTCGTTTTTTTTTAAATTTAAACTACTGTTTTCAATCTGCAGTGCAAAAAAAAATTATTAATTAATTAATTATTTAATTAAAAAAAAAAAATATTTCAACCCAACGGTAATACCTACAGTAAAAACCAATGCTTTTTTGAAAGCTAGAAATGTGTTAATTTTATGTGGTTTTAAACTAAGTCATTTTGATCAATAGATTTGTTTTTTTTTTTTGCAGACATTCTTGTTTTATATTATTTCTCGATTTTATAAATGAAAAAAAAAAACACTCAAGTAAACGTTTAAAAATGTATGTATGTATGTTCAAAAAAATCGTCATGGAGGATTTTTTAAAAGAATTCCGTATTATTTCATTGTCTATCGATATGGAACTTGCTCTTTTAGCTCAAAGTAATAATATATTTTTTAGTCAATGAACAATTCAGTTTTTGGTATTTTTCATATTAAAAAAAAAATGAAAAAAAATTAGGTTCCTACACAATACTTTTCAAAATCATAAAAAGAACCTGTTGACAAATCTTAAACAAAATCGGTTGAGCCAGTAATAATATATATAAGGAAAAAAACTAAAATTCATTCAAAATTTCTCGAAAAACGTGTTCATCATATTCCATTATCCAAATTTTTGAGAAAAACAGAATTGTTACAATCACTCATTTCATAATACACACATATATTAATCGAAATCTTTAGAGCCGTTTTCGAGAAAAATCTAATAATTCGAAACCGTTATATGGAAGGTATTCGTTCTAAACGAGATATTCAAAAACAAAAAAAAAACAACCTTGGAAATTACAAAAAAGTAATTTGTACCAAATTACATGAAAATCCGTCAACCCGTTTAGCCTGTGGCTCTCTGTACAGATGGACGCACAGACAAACAGACGAACAGATGCACAAAACGAAGGACGGCATGACCAAAACCACTTTTTTGGACTTCTCCATCATCGTAATGTTGGATTTGATTAAAACCACATAACCAATACTTGCCCTATAGAGTAAGTAAAAAGCAAATAATACGATCAAGAACGTTCGATCCATTTGTGCATTTTTACGCTGCTTTCTCTCCGTTGTTCAAATTTATTTGCAACCAACCTTAATTTTTCGCAAATTATTTTCTCTGAGTGTTGGGTTGGTACGCTTTATAACTTTTAAGATTTCAACACATTAAATTAGCCATAGCTTTCGTCCTTTTAAACCATTTGAAATTTTAAACACTCTACCAAGGAGAAAGCATCCACCGCAAATGTTAGGAAAATTTATAGTATGTACATAAAGCTGGAGAACAAATTTCCAGCGAAGCATTGGAATTCATATAAAACATGCATAAATTAAACATCACAGTTTCGCCTTGAACCCTTTTTGTTATTTTTATGTGACGGGTGCTAAGGCAAAAGGCGACGAGGTTTTATTTTCTTTTTTTTTTTTTTTTTTTGAGGAAAAACGAGGGACAAGGATGTTATTTCTTTATAGAATGTTATTGTAGTGCTGAGCCGCCGTGTTTTTTTTTTTTTTTTTTTTTTTGTTCTTTGCTGCTTGTTGTTTTGTTATTGTTGTTGTTTTTAATGGTAAACATTTTGATGGCATGCTGAAGGAATTTGCATAAAGAGTGTATGAATGAGTGAGTGATAACAAAAACCTTGCAATGTTATATAGTAAAGGCGCCTCAAAAACATAGAGCGCTTAAAAAATGAGTGTTTTCATTTTGTTTATATGGATCTTAAATTGTTGTCGTCCTTGGGAAGTTGTGATGTGTTTTTGCTCTCTTTAGCGCAAGTGATGTTTAATGAAATTTTCAAATAGGTTTTATTCTCTTTTATACGGTTATTTTTATATGGCACAAAGTTTAATTTTTTATTTTCTGAGAAAAGTTATTCATTATTATGAAAATTTAAGCGACCTTTAATGTTAAATTGACGGAAAAGCAGCATAACTGCGAGTAAGCTATACAAAAACCCACTTCAAGCGAATTTTGTTTCTTAGTATATATTAATGAAAGCAAAGTAGGTAAATATTCAAAAGGGAAATTTTATTTTAATTAGCATAGAACATTTTATAATATAAGGGCAATATTTTTTTTTTTTTGTTCAATAACACATAAAGCGAGAGTACCAGTAGAACTATGGCCTAGTGAATCACACTGTTAACCATTTTCTGGGTGCGTGCTAGTTTAGCAGGAATAAAGGATTCTACAATTTTCTGTCGGTTCTGGACGGCTAGTATACTTTTCATGACAACCAGTACCTACTTTTGGAGGTTTTGTTCATTCCTCGCAAGAGGGAGTGCCCCTGGAAATTGAAGGTGGCATAATGTGAGAAACGAACCCAGACCCCCAACGTGTTAGTCCATCGCACTAACCATTACTCCAAGTGATACTACAGTCTGAAAGCGATTTTTAATTGGCTTGATGAGTTTATGGACTATCTCTTGCGGTATTTCTTTCCATTTTTTAAACAGAGCTACTTTCAGTGCACAATTTTTTATAGATCTACCCCATTAAATATTATGAAACTTCACCAATAAATTCAGAATGAGGACAGACGTGATCTAGAAGAGTATAGAGAATGTACTGGTCGGTAGTTAAATCTTGTCCTCGACCACCCACCAAGCACAAAAATTACATTAATTCTAGGATGAGCGATGTTCATCGATGTTGACAAAACATCGATGACGAACCAAAAAAGGCGTGCGAAAAATCAAATTATCGCTGTTAAGAATCAAAACATCGACCACAAAAGGCTGTTCTCTTTCCAAAATGTGAAAGATCATCGTGGTTCAACATCGATGTTAAGATTTTTTTAATAGTTAAACCAAAAATTTACTTTTATCAACAAATACTTTAGTTCTCGCGGTGTTTTTTATTAGATGTTGACATTTTCGATATTTTTGACATCGATGCTGCTTAAATTTATAAAATTATCGTTATATTTGTTTGCAGGAAACTTGGAAAAAATACTTTATTTATCGACGTTTTTCTTATTATATTTTTGTTCTTTTACCAGCAAAAATAGTTAAAAACCCAGTAAAAAAATTGAAGAAACGAAATATAAAAATATCGATGTTTCTGATTCGATTATAACTAACATATATGTTGGGTCTTACATGCTGACATCGATGTTAACATCGATGTTTTTTTCAATATCGCTAATCCCTAATTTTTGTTTGTTATTTCATTGAGATTTTATTGCACGGAACTGGAATGTTTTCAAAAACAAAACATTTAAAATATTATTATTAAATTAATTTTAACATATAAATATACAAACATATGTATGTATAAATTATCTCCTCGATATCCCCTCTTTATAAATATTTAATAATAAATTAAATGAATCTAATAACTTTGAGAAGGTACCAATGCCTTATTAAAACCTTTTCGAATATCCATTATTCAATTATTTTCTGGTGTAATTTCATTAACATATTAAAGAGACAATATAGACCAAAGTTTAAAGTTTCTAAGCTTATCATTAACTGGATTGACAGTAAGGATATACTGTAAAACTTTCTTCAAAACTTATTCAACTTTAGCATTTCACTTAAGCTTAACAACAGATACCCAACAGACGTTCATTACGGCATCATTTACTTCAAAGTAATACCTACATACGTTTTTAAAGCGTGCCCTTAAGGTCAAGTTGTATCTTATATAGGTTAAAGGTGTATTTATATATCTTTTTGTTTTAAAAGCAACCAATTCATCTTAATTTTTGTATAAAGTACAACATTTTCTAAAGATTATCCATCGCTCTTTTCGTTTACACAATACAGCCTCTTCATATTCCCCCAAGCTGGTCCGGACATAAAGTACCTCCTGGGGTTCATTCGCACACAGTTGTCCACAACTGTCACTGTCGTCTTAGTTTTCGGACCGAAAATATCTCGTGTTTTCAAAGGACAAGGAGACCAATGGGACAATAAGGCCCGAGTCCGTAGCATAACAGCATCATTCTCCCTCAATGGTGTTGGTTTAGTGCCTGAGGAATCACCCGACCTATACCAGGAGAACGAGGAGCTAAAGGTAAGTGTTGTGTATTTGCTCACTATTTCAGTCCTTCTGGGCTTTTATAATCGTTCATTGTATTTACTAGTTTTTTTTTTTTTTGTTTTGTATCGTCTTATTTATCTCTCTTTGTTGTAAACAAATAAAAAGGAACAAATCCAAAAGCTTGCTCATCAAATAGAATTTATGAAGACTGTCCACATGCAAATGAATAACCGTCATTTGAAACCAAAGCCTGGCGGCTATTTTACAATCACGTCAACTTCATTTCAAGCACCATTTACAAAAACACCCGTCTTGACAGCCCAGACACAGACGTCAAAAGGTTCATCTAGCCACCATCAGCAGCGCCACCAGCAACACCATCAGTCTCCTGTCCAGCCACCAATTAGTAGCTGCATAAGTGATGACGGTATTAGTGGCACGAACAGCAGTATAGGCGCCAATTCAATTGGGTAAGTGTTTCATTCATTCTGCTGATTTCGGTTTTATAAATGGTAAGTTAAATTACTGTGTACTAAATGAAAGCTCTTCGTTAAAGTATATCCTGTCGAATTAAATATACACAAAACTCTTCAGCCTCTATCTCAAGTTCAATAAATAGTGAATTAAGGATGCCCACCAAATTACTCGACTGGAAGCAGAGAGACAAACAAAAACAATAGTTTGGAACAAGTAGGCTATTAGAATGATGAGATTAATTTATTTTTATTTGTGGATGTGCTCGAAGTGAAATTAAGGATGCATGGTACATCAAGTTGTACATAATAGAGCAACAACCCGTATTGATTTTCTATCATCAGGGTCGAGAACCTTCTTTAGAAGTTGAATCGAATGTTATTTACGTTTCTATCGGTGGTGGAGGATATATATTTCGATTGTACTTAATCAATCATGAAGGCTGAACACTTTAACAAGGAGGTTTAAAACATATGGTGCTTCAAATAAACATATAAATGCAATTCTTGTCACACATATTGAATAATAAGGTTATTGATGCAACGTTGTTTACTAGTGGTAAACGCAGGAAAGTAACCAAATAAGCATGGAGACAAGAATGTCAAGGAATAGAAACAATTGGTAACGTGATAATTTTTAGTATAAATGTAAGTTTTAAGGTTGTTTAAAATCTGAGAAAAGTCCTGAGCTCTACAATCACAAAAATGGTAGTTTCACTTTTGTCTCTAAAACGGTAGGTAACCAAAATAATGTTGAAAAGTCTAATTGCTGAATTAATTTTATTTTTATTTGTCTTGAAATGTTTGTTGATATCACTTACCGTTTGGAAGTTACAGCACTTAAAAATATCATAATTATTTATCCCGAAAGTGTGAATTATAGTTTTTCTTTGTTTTTGCTTTACGACTAAAATTATGTATAAAATTACTGAAGTTTCTCGAGCTTATAAGTATAAGGAATATTAAAAATTAAGTAAACGAACAAAAAATTGCATATATTCTAAGATCTGTTATAACTTAGAGAGAAGAGTGAAATGCTGCAGACTTTGATCGATTACAAACTGAGTTTTATTCATTATGGTTTTCTTAAAGCTAAACAATATAAGTATTCAATGCAAGTGTTGCCATACTGGCATTTATATAATAATAGTACTTTTAATACACAGCAAATGTAATTGTTATTGGAATGATGGTATCACATAATCCATATGAAGTTTTAAAGTGCTGTAAACGTAATTAATATAAAAAAAAACTTATGTAAAATTAACTCAGCTTTAACAGTATTTTTTTCCAACACCTGCCATCTTATTTCAATAAACAGGAAAATCTATTTTTCTGACTCTTGACCATCTACAACGGTGTTAGTGATCATCAAAATGTTCATGACTTTCTCAGATTATAAACCACCTCAATATCCACATTTATACCAAAAATTAGCTTGTTGCAAATTTTGTCCTTGACAAAATCTATTATTCCTGTGCTAAAGTGGTAAAACGAATTGCCAAACTTTAGAGAAAATCCTTACTAGAAAATAAATAAGTGTGTTAAACTTTTTAAGAAGGTAGTTTGAATAGCTCTGGTTGGCTCAACACATCATTTACCTACGACAGAATTTTAGAACGTGCGTTCTACGTCTGTCGCAAATTTTACAATTTTGTTGTTCCATGAATACTCTCTTCTCTCTTCTCTTCTTCACCACATTAGCTCTAAGTCAGTCTAGTACCTAACAATATAGCTACAAAATTACCTTCTAGCTCTGGTACTCCGTCCTTTCACAAAGTTCATAAAGAAGGCGTCCTAGTAACTTAACAAGTCTTAAATTGTTAAAATTCAGTTTTGTACAGTATTAAAAACTAAAAAATCATGAAGAAAAAATGCAATATTTTGCCAGATAATGTATTTCACGACAGAATTTTGAAAAGACAGAATAATGAAAAAAAATTCAAAGGCTATCCTTGTATTAAACGGAGTTGACTTAATTTTTAAACTTTCGTTACATGAGTTGTGTTTAATGCATAAAATATAGATTAGAACATAGCAGAACAGCACAAGTGGGTGAAACTGCCAGAGCAAAATAGAACAAAAATTCCAGCTTCGTCTTTTTTAAAATTGACGTTAGCAATCAACTGTGCTAGTTTAAATTCAAAAATTATTTTTTGTAATGATTTTTAATTCTTATTAATATCAATTTGCAATTTTTTCAGATTCTCTAACGCCCAATTTCTTGACAAAGTTCTAAAATCAGTTTAAAACTATTATTTTCAGCTCTCAGTTTTTCTTAAGAAAACAAATAAAAACTGAAACAATTTGAGTCTTAATTTTTCTTAATCCGAGTTTTAAGAGCTAGAACTTTGTCAAGAAATTAAAAGTAATACTTTTTGTATTTTCAATACACAATTCTAGGAAAAAAATCAGTTATATTTGTATCGTAATATTTGTATCCCAAACACAAATCGGCTGACGATTGACACATTGCTCTACCTCTAAAGTAGGGGTATAAAATATTGTCCAAAATTGTTCTGAAAAACATCATGAATCACAAAGTGACAGATTTTAGAACAGTTTGGGGCCAGGTTTTTTCGTATGGAACAGAAAAACTTGTAATTTCCTTATCTTTTTTTCTCTTTTGTTTGGAGCAGATTCAGTAAACACACTTATTGCTGTCGGCTCTAGATCGATGAAAAGATCTACTAGACCGGCAATACAAGGACTTCTTAAAAATCTTTTCGTTTAAAAAATATTTTAAAAGGCTTGACTTTGCCTCTATTGTAAAATACAGCCGTGACATAAAATATGCTCTTCGTCTGCATAACCATGAACCCAACAAAATTTAAATTTTACGTACTAGCAAGATAAATAATCAAACACAGTCGCTCCATTCAATATTCTTGTACCTGATGTTGTAACGGGTTGCGGAGTAAGATTTCCATGGGAAGTCATCGTCTGGCACTTTTCTCCCTGCTAGCTCAATCTAATGGGGTGGGTAATGATGCTTCCTTAATCCAACCCTTACAAATAAAAGTTCGTGCCAGATAAACAAAAATAATCACCGAATAAAAACTCAAAACTCTAAATCGCATAAAAAATATTCACGTCAGATATTGTGACGGATTTGTAGCCACAGCTACACGACCGGCCCTTATCCAATAGTGTCGGTTGACACCTCCTTGCAATGTTTGCCGTTTCGATCTACTAACACTGCCCCTTAGCACTAACTAATGTTCCCTCACCTCCCTGTCTGGTCACTCACATCATCGTCACTCACTCACCAATTTTAACCTTAGTTCCTCATTCTCAAATAATTAAGCCAAAATTTCAAATTCATTAAATTTTAATTCAAACATTATTCAAAAAGAGAAAAAATTATTTTTAACTAACCTTACATTTCAATATAAGAAGAGAAATTTAAATAAAAAAAAATAGATAAAGAGAACAAAATTATTTAAGAGAAAATTCTGCACCTAATCCAACAAAGTGATTATGATCACAAAAAAAAACAATACTCTTTATAAAAAACAATAAGTTTAGTCAATGAATGTACTCACTCAATCTTACTTTTTTTCGCAGGAATCCGGCTGGTGTGCGCACATCCACCGATGATCTGCTTTCGTTGAGCTTGATTGATATTTTTTTATGGTTAGGATTATCTTTTTTTATATTGATGATCACTTTTTATAGGGTAGGTTAGGTTTAATGTCACAAATTCTTGATTTGTAATTTAATACATTGATATTTAAGGTTAGCAAAAAAAAAAAATTACACAGTGAAATTAACTTAATATTTTAAAGTAAATAAAATTAAAAATGATTGATTATTTAGCTAATATTATTTTCTGTTTTCTTGTCGTTTTTCTGGGATTTAGTCTTTTAATTTTGTTCGTGTTATTTTGCTAAACTTCACTTTTTGTTTAATCAAAGGTTAAGGTTATGAGGGTAGGTCCGGTGGTGGTCTTGATAGGTGGTGGTAGCATGCGTGATGCAATGCAAAATTGTCTGAGATCGTTGTTGGTTGCGTGATCTTCCTCTAGATTTTGAGACAATTTTGTAAAGATGGTTAAATTTTCTTGAACTATGACGAATTTTGGGTTGGTAGTTCTCAATAGAACTGATTTGGCCACGCACCAGAAGTGCGTTGGCTTAAAAACGATGTTTCGGTTGCCTTGGTTTTCTGGTGCTGATATGGGGAAATAAAAGGGTAATTAGAACACATCAAGAAATAGAAGTTTCTAAATCTTACCTGTAGCTTGATAAAGATTAAGTGTGATCTCAAAAGATCAATTGGTAATTTTGATAAGAGGTTATATCTTTAGTCAAAAGATGCACTTACTCCTTAATGACTTAAAATTTTCTATCGCGTTGAACCATAAGTAGAAATTAATAATTTAATATTTAACTTTTTCCAGTTTTTATTTAGTTTTGTTTGAACTTTTTTATAATTACCTTTGTTTATAGTTTCTTAAGTTTAACTATAATGATTTTTAGTTTATTTTTGGGTCGAAATCAACTTTTAAGTATCAAGATCACGTGGAAATTTATCAGGAGTGAAGGTCTTAACTCGTGGACGGTTGATGCGAAAAGACAGAATATTTTCTTTTTTTGTTTCATGTCGATCGTAGGCGGAAATTGTTCAATCGAGTTCGAAGAAAGAAAAAAAATGCGTTCAAGAAATATTACTTATATTCGAATTCCTTGTGCGTTCTTTTTTCTAGGTACAAATGGGCAAGATGAGTTTACATAGAGCGATATTTGTAAGGTTGTTTGAAATCATGACAATGTTTAATTATAAGTGAAAAACAATCCGCGTATCTGCTTTCTTATATTGCGATAAAAAATATCATTTACTTCCGTCTTTTTAACGTGGTTTCAGAATGTACGACAGAAAAAACAGTGTGATAAAAAAATTTGTATTTGATAACAATTATTGTTGAAAAAAAAATTCCTAGATTTATACTCGAGTTTCTTTAAAATAAGTTAAATGAATTTGAATTAAAAAATTACACTTTAGAAAATGTTCACTATGGCGTATACGTACTTTTTTTAAATTTTTGTATTCCTATAAATTTTGATTAATGCATTTTGAAAATGCAAACTAACCTATGAAACCAGTGAGAGTGTGTTCATAAAGCATTTTAAAGTGCGAACCCCATGTTTTATTTTTCAATACAAACAAACCCGATTAAATATAAATTAAATTCAAAAGTTCAAGTGACCTAAACTTCATATTGTGTTTCATTATTTATATTTTTTTCGTTCTACTTATTCATCTTCTATGTAGAGGCATTCTGAAATGGGCCAACTATTGGAAACACCAAGCTAACTTTTGGACAAAGATATGAATACTGTTTTATTTAAATGAAAAAGTGATCGAATAACAGATGAGGGTATATATTTTTGGCACCCTCCTATAATGAGGCCAGGATAAAATAAGGCATCATGTGTTTTTAATATTTTTTATGTCAAATTCATTTAGTTGATGCATGGGTTAATTAAGTTATGCTTATTGCGTCACATAAACTCTTCAGTAGATTCATGCAATTTGGACTTCAATTTATTTTAATTCGTTGATCTATGACTATGACCTGGGTGTCCTCAGATAGTCAAACGAAAAAAAACTCTGAAAAGTGAGTAAAAATCATCTTTTCGCATACGGGCAGCCCAATTTTGCATCATTCGCTAGTTAAATGAAACTCGTATTATGAGGTCCTTGAATTCCAGATTTCATAATAGCATTAATGTTCCTAAAAACAATTTTTGGCTGGATAGAGCACAATAGTCAAAAGTTGTCCTAGACTAGGAATTTCGCCCTTACAATTTTGGCAAATTTCGAAAAATTTAGAATGATATCGTAATTAAAGTCAAGAAACCACGTGATCGCAAAGAATATGATTTAAAATGGCTGACTACTTGTTTGATAAAAATTGTATGCTAAGACTGTAGTTAAATATAAAAGCTTATGAGCGCTTTGTCCCTCAAAGTGCCAGCTGATTCATAGATTGATTTCAGTGCCAGGTTTTTACGGTTTCATAAATCAAGTAAGCAAAACACGAAATTTGTATAGTCTTCTAGTAGAAGTTCCGATTTGACATACATACATGCTATCTACTAAATTCAATCTTATCATTTTGCCTTTGATATAAACAGTTGTGCATTCTTTTTCATATTAAATATTTATAATAGTTCATTCAGTAAGAAATCAACAAAACCACCCAACATTCTGTTTTGTTTTTCTTTATTTTCCCCCAGATTTGCAGCCGCCCCAAGTATACAAACGCCACAAATACACAGTGTCAAGGAGAAAGTTTGACGAGACGACCGAAGTGGAAAAGATTGCTCAATTGAATTTAACCTAGGAATGCAGTATTCAATGTCAACAGTACATAACATCACGGAGATGGCATCCACAGCGTCTACAATATCATCTGATGTGTACGCTTCGACGCGCACCCCATCGCCGCCGACCTTTAGTGATGCTGCCATCACATTTACCGAAAACTACAACAATTTGACATCACTATCATTATCATCAACCATAACTGACAGTAAGACAATTGACATTAGACCTCCAATTGTCGTTTAAGTAGAAGATAATGAGAGAATTCATCCAAACCAAACCATCTCCATCGCACCAAACAAAAATACGCTATCCCACTTTTCCCACCTAAAACCACCTAACATTTTATTCAAATCTATCCTTTTCTTTACAAAACAAACAAAAACAAACAAACAACAACAATTACCATTCAAATAAATCCTTTCTACTACTTTCAATTACCGTTAAATTAAACGACAACACAGCAACAACTTAAATTGAATATAAATCTAGGTAAGCGCAAAACAGGAATACATACATAAATAAAAATAAATAGAAAACAATTAAATTGGTATAAAAGTATTATCCTAGAAAAAAAATAAACAAAAACAAATAAATATAAGATGTATGTGTGTATAGTTAAATATAACAAGATAAACAAAAATATTAAAATCTTAAAAAAAAATCAACAAAAAAAAATAATAAAACTAAACAAAAAATTGTGGAAAACCAATAATAGGATAGAATTTTACAAAAACCAACGTTCTGAACGTTTTTAACATACATGTGTAAAAACAAAGTTTTAATTGCTTTTTTTTACTGCCCCTGTAGTCTGGGAGGTAGCGTTGCAAACAATTTTTTTTATTTCGAACGTTCAGAAAATTATAGAAGGACCTTCTCTAAAAGAATTGACATTTTTTTCAGAAAAACGTATAACATTTTTATTTAGGTAAAGAATTAAATTAGTATACATTACCATGCTAATTTGAACAGTTTTGTTGAACAGTATTGTTTCTGAAGCCTTGAACATAAAAAACAAAATTGGTGTATTCCTCTCCCCAGCGTCCCCACCCCCCTGATTTCCCCCTCTATTTTTTCCAAATCGATGTATATTAATTTCTTTTGGTCAGGGAGAAACAGATTATGAGAAACAAATATTCAGCGTGACATTTTTAAAATTTCATTCCATGAGTCTGAAATTAGCACCAAAAAGGTAGAGGGCAGCAAAGCTCCCAGAAAATAATATTTTATATTTCGACAAAAGAGCAATCAAAATAAAAAAATGCACGACTGGATCGCACGTAGGAATTTCTTGTAGCTAAAGATTCTTGGAAATTTTAATGTTTAAGTTTAATGTTTTGCAGTTTTATAAAAAAAATTTAAAAAATCACACTAAATTCGATTTTAAAATTACAAAAGTAGGTTCTTAAATGAATTTGACCTGAAAACGCAGCATGAAATTTGATTTCTTTCAAAAAAATTAAATTTTAGAAAACAAAAACTGAAAATCGTTAAAGCCGTTTTTTTAAAAAAATATTTTTATATTACAAAATTTTCAAACGATTTTTCAAAAAAATGCTTGGTATGCAATGATTCATAAATTTAGTTTGAATAATTTTTGAATAAATATCATTGTCGCGAATAATATGGACGTGAGTGATTGTGTTTTAACTTATGTCATTACTATTTCATTCTTAAGATATCATTGACACGCTTTCGAAAAAACGATTTAAAAAAAAAATTTATATTTTTTAACATCCAAAAAATCAGTATTGGAAAATTTTGTTAATAAACTTTATTTAGGCAACTTAAAAGCTTTCATGTAAAAAAATCGTTTAAATCGAGTAAGTCATTAAGGAGAAAGAAGTTAAAAAAACGGTTCTATGTGAGGTACCGTTAGCAATTTTTGAAAAAAAAAAGTTTTCACAAAAAGATACATCGTATCCAAAACATGAGCATAATTTTTTTATCAAAATCGTAGGAACCATTTTTGAGACAAATAAGTTTTTATAAAACCGGTATATGGTAGCTAAAGTTATATTTGGTCAAAAAAAATTAATTTAAAAATCGTCTGGGGATAGTCTTCAAAAAACGCCAATAGCTATCGCAAATAAATATAAAATACAATGTTGTAGGTACATAAGGTCTTTGTCGGTCGAGCAGCGTGAACCCTTTTTACCTACAACATTGTATTTAAATTTGTTGTTGTTTCGATTGCTTTTTTATCTAAACCTGAAAAAATATTTGTTTGGAACCTTATTGAATTCTTTCTTTTTCAGCACAAGCTTTAGAGGGTCTGACATAAGGGATGCAATGTTTAAAATATGTTGAGCTGAATAAATGTTTTTCACAAAACTTTTTCTCTCTGACCAATAGGAATTGAAATCCATGCATCGATTTAAAAAAAATAAAGGGGAGAAATGGGGATAAAGCGCTGGGCGAAATACGCAATTTTCGTTTTTCATGAGTTTGTCTTTAAAGAACAATAATGTATCTCCATATTTTTTGTTTAATTTGATTGTAGTAAATAAAACTTTCTATTTAATTTGTGAAATTTTGCAAAATCAATTTTTCTATTCATTTCCGTTGGCAAAAAGCATTTCAACAGTTTTCCAAAACAGAATCTCAAGTATAGTTATGTATACCTTAAGATATGTGTATTTACGTAATTTTAATTGGTTTCTTTCAAAAACGATTTCAAACAAGTTTGTTTGATATTATTGATATTAAAGGTTGATTCAAGCCCAACTCTGTGCATCAGTGTTTTATTTATTTTTCTTCAAATATGCGAAACATGTGATTGTATTTTAATATAACTTTATTATTTCATAACTTTAATCCAAATTGCAACTTTACCTCCCAAACAAACAAGACCTTAAAAACATAAAATTATTTAAACTAAATTAATTCCACATAAGTGTTGCTCAATGTCGTTTTATAATGTTAGAGTGTGTATTAGTGGTGCTAATTATATTTTAAAGCAGCGCAGCGGTGATATCAAATCTAATATTCTGCGGTTCATTATGGGCTACGGCGTAAACGTGACTGACATTTTTTTGTTTTAATAATTAAAAATTTTCAACGCAGACTGACAGCTGGAAGTGGTAGAAAACATTAGTAAATTTCCATTAAAAAAAGGACAAAGTTCAAATAAATACCTATACCTAAATAATTTTGCTAATTGTGTTTTTTTTTGTTTTTTTTTTTTTCATTGCCTTGAAGGTATTTTACTGTTTCGTGTCTTTATATTGGAATTTGTTAAAAAAAATTATAAGCTACACAAGTCAACTCGACATTTGTTCTTGGGGGCTTAACTATTCAATTATTGTTCTTATATTCATTTGAACAAAAAAAACTAACTTTTTTTTATAACTAGCTTTTTTAGTAAGGAAACAGAAATACACAAATGTATGCACAAATCGTGTGATACTAGCCTTAGTATCGACAAGATTGAGGAAAATAACGGAACATCAGTACTAATATTAAAAATGTCAATTAAAGTGGATTTATTTTTTCTCAGGTGAATTGGAAAATACATAAGTCCTCCTCTATTGTTCCGGTCGGATTGTCTCTCAGTTTTTCCAGAAGCGATTAATTTTAGTATTCTTTCCATAGAACTTAGCTGAACTATTTTCTAATACCTCGTAACCCAACAAAATGTGATTCTTGAGTGCAATACCTCGTAGCCCACGACATTAAAATAAAATTATAATTACAATAGCAGGTTATAACAAGACATAGAGAAGCATCAATATTCAATACTTTTGAGAAAAAACTTGTACATTTGTAGGGTTTTAATTGCCCCTATAAACAGTTATTTGTGTCTCCCCAAAAATTGACTTTTCTGGGTTACGAGGCATTATAACTACAGCGACGATATGAGATTCTTCAACTATCACTCTACTGTAAAAATGAGCTATTTACAATGTTGTCAAATGTGATTTATTTAATGAAAATTAAATGTGAGTTTCACTACATTTATAAGGAGTAGAAAAGTAGTGAAGCTCACGTTTACTTTTCATTTAGCATTTCACAACATTGTACACAGCTCATCTTTACAGTAGATAATTGAAGAATCTTATATTTTATACTACTAAAATTGAAACTGTTAACATGGTGTTGGGTCTGTGATATTGGGCAAAGGTCAAGCTCAGACCTTTAATTTTCAAACAGGGCCACATCTAAAGCACCACGCCACCATTCGTACGTTTAAAAAGTGTATGTGTCTCAGTTCTCAAATAATTTATTATCTCCAAAACATAATGTAATTGAAATCCCTCTTCCAAGTTTGGTATATAAGAAACTAAACAACCTACTGAACTTGGCTCTCTAATTAATGATTTCAATGATAATTAATTTCAAGTTAATCCACAATCAATAAAATCAAAATGCCATGCAAGACCTCATATGCATGAGTTTTATTGTTATCAGACAACATAAGCAGAAACACACATATTCCTTTACCAATATGAAATTCAAAACAATGTTTAATCTTAGGAATGAAGCACCACAATTTGCATCCCCATACTAATAAAAATTTTGTGTTTTACTCGTTTATATGCAAATATTCGAGAGCTATGTCGTATTACGTGATGCAAAGTTTTGGTTTTGGGTTAGGTGTGAGGAATTAAATGAAATTTCAAGAACGAAATACTATTTGCACAAAATGTAAATTCAAATCTGTATATGCGATCACCACCAAAATACAAATGCATTTGTATGCAAAACTGCATTTGTACCTATATAAGTTGTCAGGGTGATTCGACTGATTATAAATTGAAGGGATATAAAATAATGCAAAAAATTAGATACAGTGAAAAAAACCCAAAATTAACCCCATACAGTATCACCGGGATAATTAAGGATTTTGTTCTTTAATATAGCCTAAAATTCTTCTTAAACCAAGAAACGGAAATTACACTTTTTGATAAATATGGGGTAAATGGAAAGTTGAACTTTTTGCACTAACAAAAATTCCGTAACACCCCAAAAATATGAAGTTAGGAGTAAAAAACAGTTTTTTCGAACTCGTAACAATTTTGCTTCGTCAATTTTTTACCCATTTCTAGTTCTAGGAAGTAGACATACATGTTTACACTGTTAAAAAGGTCTAAATGTCTTCTTTCCAAAAAAAAATAATTTAAATTTGTTGAAAATTGATGAAGCTAGATTTTTTGCAATGGAAAAGATCCGTTTTGTAATCAATGCAACAAGCTTTACAAAATTTCCTTCAATTGGGGAGGTAATCAAAACTAACAATTACCTAAACTTTCGAATTTCTTTATCTGGGTTGAAAACGTAAAAAAATTTTTTCTTAAGCAATTTTCAACCGATTTTCATAAAAAATACCTCGTTTTAGAGTACATTTTTAAAACTGCATGTTGATTTAAAAACATGTAGGTATGCTTAAAATTGATCTCAAAGTTGGGTAAGTGACAAAAAAGGGACAAGTCTAGGTGGTTTTACCAAACCCCCAAGGTCTAACTGTCTACTTTCTAAAACAGTAAACAAATTTGAAATGGTTAAAAATTTGACGAAGATTTATTTTTTTAATATGGATGAAGGTCGAAAAAACCGTTGCTTGTCGCTAACTCTAGGTTTTGGGGGTGTTCCGGAGTCTTAATGTAATCAGTGGAACAAGCTCTACAAAACGTGGTATGTTTCTGCCCGCGTATATTTTTAGTGTCATCCAGTGTTATCAAGGGCGATTCGTCATTTGATTTCTGCTTTTAGATGTCATTTTTGAATGTAAACTTGCACCTTCGGTAGAGAAAGTTTTTGATTGCCAACTGCCAACGTGTCGGTTTACTCCAGTCAAACATGTTGAGATTCGGTCTGTTAGCGATGTAAGTATAAGCGAAATCATTTTTTGTCAGAAATGTTTGAATACTAACAAACGCACCTTAGACAGCTCGCTTTGTTCTGCAAATGTTGTCAATATAATCCGCTAAAGCAAGGAGTTGAATGTGTTGACCTTTGAGTTGCGCCCAATTGCTTCAAAGACTAATTTAAAGAAATTGCATGACAGCGATTCATCTATGACCTCATGTTTTCGAGATAATTTTATACGAAAATACTACCTTATCTCAAAAACGAGTCGTCAAAGATTTTTTTCTGACTTCAGATTCAAATTCAGCAGTCAAAAATCTCTAAGATAAGTATATTTTGGGGTCACAGAAAAAATTTTATACAACATTGTTGTATTTATTATTTCACTTTTTTATTCGTTGTCATTAATGTTAGTTGGCAACACTGTAACTTAAAATATTGTCAATTTTTTTAATGAAGATCAATTAGTAAGATCTCAAAATTGCTTATGAAAAACTAAAATAATAGTAAAAAAATAGCTCTAAGGGTGTACGCTAAAGTGTGTGTATGTGTATATCGGAGGCTATAAAATGGTCAATTTTTTGTTCTTTTTATAACTGAAATTTGCTTAATTAAGTTGCAGTTAGTATTTAAGAACCTATTTTGCATTCTTTCAGCCAAAATTATATATTAGTGAACGATTTGTTTTCAGTTTATCGTTTTCATTGCTTATTCCGGCCGCCATATTGGAGCCGCCATTTTGTTTTATTTTCCTTCTTGTAACTTTCTTACCAATTGTTAAGAGAACCTTAAGGTGGAACTACATTTTGTTTTGTGTTTGGGTCTCCAGCCTGCTCTTTCACAGCTACCTCTAAAAACGCACGTCAAATTAATTATGTTCCTCTCTTTACTTGCGTCGAGCAACCAAAGTTGTGGTCTTCTCCTACTTCGTCGTATTTCCGATTATGCCAATATCGGAAGGAATTGAAAGAACCTCTCAATGATTGTACCTCTGGTTATGGCGTTGGAGCTCTATAGTATTTTTTAACGAATGATTATAAGAAGTCTCTTGGGATTAATTATGTGCTGCTTACTAGCGGTATCGGTCCCAGTAGTAGAATTTGCTTTTGCAGTTTTGATAGCGGTTATAGCTGCCTTCAAGCAGTCTAGAGCCTCCGCAAGTTATTCGGCTGTATATGATCTATTCAAAAACCTAGTAGTATAACACTTGTTTTACTCAAATCCTTTTTTTCCTGAAACGAGTCACCCTGTATTTGGTTCTTTGGAACGTTATTAGATATCTTTGAATACATATTATGCCTGAAGCCAAATACAGATTTCATCAAAAATGTCTAGTAATGGGCTTAAAGTATAGTTATTTTTCGCATTCATTCACAAGGTAGCAGAGGATTACAAACTTTACTTATGAATCAAAGAATAATACGTACATTTAGGTAAATATTTTGTAAGTGGATAAAACTTCCTAAAAAGGATTTATCAAAAGAAAGCAAAAAAAAATTAAACCATAACCAAGGTACTTTAATTTATTCATTCCATGAAAAAACCACTTTAAATCGTAAAACTTTCAAAGAATCAAAAATACAACCCACGCCAGAACAAGTCCTTCAGCTTCAGGGTAAAAAAAAAGTTCGTCCATCTCAATGCCCAATCATAATTAAGTAGTATAGTTATAATGAACAAAAAGGAAGAATAATAATGATAAACAAGGAAAATTTCATAAAGGATTATGCGAAGTGCCTTGAGCTTCTTGATTTTTCCCAGGTTATCGATCAATCAAATCAATATTTACCCACCACACTTTTCTTTCACCGTTTCCTATTACATCCCTATTAAAGGTATAGAATTAATAGGACCTTTTTTCTCCAGACTAATTTGCTTTTCCGGGCTTGATGGGGAGTTCAAAATAAGCACCAGCCTACATCGTGCTTTGTTTTTATGAAATTTATAAATTTCATTTTGCAAACATAATTGTGGAGCTTTCATAAATTTATTATTTAATTAACATTATTGAATTCATTCCCTTCAAAAGGCAGACACAATTTAAAAATAAACAACCTTCAATGTCCTTTTTTTTCATTTTTGTTTGTCTGTCAGTTTTGCAAGGCCTAGAAATGACCGCTGCACCGTCATACATGTAAAATATAATTAGCACACGTAAAAACAGAAATGTACGGTATATGTATGATAGTATAAAAATAAAATTTTATATGATAAAAAAAAATATAAGAAAAAATACTTAACGATTCGTTGAATTTTCTGAGCAATTTCTTCCACTTCGTTTGAAGCTTTGAAGTTAACAAAGACCGGATATAACATATACATATTTGTTGTATGTATATCCTTCTCTTTTGATTTATCTACATGCCTCGAAATGCATAAATTTTTATATTTATAGAGGCAGAATTAAAAAGAGAATTTTTTTTATATACATTATTTAGTTTTATTCCTTAGCATTTTTATACATAATGAACATATTTAAAGGACAGCACTTTCATAATAAATTATTTTGCAAGTTTTATATATAAACCACATTTAAAACATACACCATTAAATTTTTCATATAATCTTTTTATATTTATTACTTATTAATAAAATAAATAAAAATTAAATCATGTAATGGGCTTAGAGAAATTGTTTTAATTTTCAATATAGTTTATTACTTTAGTGCATATGCATTTTTATGTGCGGCTGGAAATTCAATCGAAAAAGTAATAACATAATTTAAACCAAAAAAGTAAAAACAAAATATTAACTTAAAAAAATAAAGAACACAAGATGAAGACTTCACTGATCTAAAAATTTTAAGTTCATAGACAGGACTTTAAAAAAATTGAGTTTTTAAATAAATTTTGGTTAGCTAAACAAGGAAATCATTCACTTTCCAAATAACCGTTTTCAACACACATATCGGCAAAAAACATGTTTGTTTTTTGAAAAAATTTCATGCTTTTTGCTGTTTCTTTTTTTCGATACTAGCTTAAATCTTAATTTTTTTAAATTATTTTTGTTAAACAACAACAACTTTTACTCTTTATACTTCGTTAATGTAATCATTGGCTGAATTTCGTAAAAAGACTTTAACGCAAAATTCGAAGATCTTAACATTATTTATTTTTTAAGAATTTTGATCTTAACGCCAGAGATTATAATTTTAAAAATATTTCTAGTCAAAAATAATCTTAAAAAAAAATCATTCCTAGATGATAACTGGTTTAATCATTGTTTTGTCGTGAATGGATTTTCGATATGATTCTGCATTAGATTTACTAATACATACCAGTGCATTCCCATGATATTAATAAAAATTATATGAAGGAAACAAATATAACAAAATATAACCAAACCCAACATCACATTTTGTTTTAAATAATTTTCACAACGCTTATCATAATTAGATGTTCCATGATAAAAATCATCGATGTTGATAGTTGTCTGAGTTTAATTAAAACCAAAATATGTAACAATTTTACTGTATAAAATATAAGGGAGTACATAGTATTATTTTATACAAAAACATTACATTAACAGTTTTTTGTTTAATGTTTGTGTGGAAAACAAACAAAAAAAAAAACAATTGTAACATTAATAAATAAGAGTATTCTATTAATATTATTTATGTATGTACATATACTTAAATAGGTTAAAGGAAAAATGTACTTTTTGTTAAGTGAAATTTAAAAAAAAAAAATAAAGAATGTTTTATGTAATAATGAACGGTAAAATTAACGAGGAAAATAAATGTTAATTATTTATAAAAAAAAAAATAAATAAATAAATGAGATATTTAACAATGACCTGGCATTTAAATTTTAATAATTTTGTTGGACTTGCATCTGGGAAATGTTTGGTAGAAAGTAGAAACTGAAAAATCTATAGCTAAACACTGTGTGAGATAGATAGCATACAATTTAAAAAAAGATTATACTTATTTTTATACCAAGTTGGTAATTTCACAAAAAAATTTCATATTAAAATAAATAGATTTCGCTTAGAAATAATAAAAATAATCAGGTTCACTTAAAAATATACTTCTCAAATCATGAAATTAATAATTTAGACGATTCTCTACTTATTTTAAGGTGGAAGTCACTTAAGGAAAAAAGCCACGTGAAATCCACTTAATTTTTGTCTGCATGAAGGAACTGAAATAGTATGCCAAGGACGCTTCTTGCAAGTGGTTAGACTGGAGAGAGTACCAAGTGCAAATTGAATAAATTTTAAATAAGCCTTATAGTCCAGAGCATGTCCAATCGGTTATGTATTACCTATGAAGTTCCACCTTGAGCGCTTTAGTGGAGTTCATTTAATAGTTTTAGCTATTGAGCACTTCCGAATTTAAAAATTCATGTAACAATAACTCAGCTATTTAGACCGAGAACCCACGGTGATAGCATTAAATCACTGTTACTTTAAAATAGATCCTTACCTTCTATAATAAAATATCGAGTTCTTGCATATTGTAGCTGGGGCGTTTCTAGTAATTCATAATATATAACGGCGTTTTTTTAATAAAAGACGTTAGCGCCCTATATGAATATGGATGTCCAACACCTTTTGCATGGGGTATTCTGCCCACAAGACCAACCTACCTGAAAAATGCAAAACCTCGATTACACTGGTCTGCAACGAAAATCGCCTTCAAGCTAAAATATACTTTTCCGAAGGATTTTGGCTCGCTGAACTCGAATTTGTAGTCATCTGAATCTATCACATCACGTTTTCGAAATATATGGTAACATAAACATATCAAAAACTAGTTTTTTTGGTACATTCCTTCTTCACTGGTAGATATTTTGATACAAAACTATTAATTAGATGTGAAAGAACTGTATTTCATATTTCTAAATCGTTTTCTGCGTAAAACGTATTGCAAAGTGAAAATTATGGTTTGCCCAATACAATTCACTGTAGTCCAGTTAAAGCGTATTAGGGGTGGAAAGTTCTGAAGCATAGTATATTTCAATGACTAAAATGAATAACTTTATGGTTTTTGGGGTGCTGAGCATGAATCTCTAGCCTTAAAAAAAAAAATTATCACGGTAGACTTTAGAAATCATCGAAAAACTTCCAAATAATTATTTTTTTTTATGTTTTTGGTGTATAGATGAATATTTGACCATTTCCCACTAAAACGGTTTACTTATGCAAAATAAAAGAAGAGAAAATTACACATAATTTGTGTCTAAACCAATTTTTTGTACGACTTCTGCATTCTTCACAAAATAAATGTTGAAAAATCCATAAAAATCTGTTTTTTTTAACTGCAAAATTACATTTTAACTGAGTTTCATCTGATTAATGCATTTTTTAAATCATAACTTACCTGCTTAACATCCAGAGCATAAAATATCCACTAATGATCATAATTAAAGGTTGTTTTTGCAGTAAACACGATGGAATTTAAAATTTATGGTGATTATTTTTGAAATAACGGTTTGATGTGTACTCAAATTGATTAATAAACACAAAGAGCTTATGTGGATTAAATACTCCAAATTTGAGCCGAATCGGATTTTTTTTTAATAAGTCAACGGATTGTTTTCTTCAAAACAAACACATTTATTAAAAAATCAATTAAAAATGAAACTGTACGTGGTAGAATTTTTCTGAAACCCGATTTAAATTCAGAAAAGACCAATCTTGTTTACAATTTAAAAAAAAGTATATGAAGGTCAAAAAAAAATTTAGTTTTGCAGAACAGTGTTATTGAAATAATTGTGATAGCAAGATAATTCTTTCTTGCAGCGATAAAGCGGTCTCTCCTGGTTACCTTAACGTGCAAAACATCAATTTTCGAAATAATTGCTTTAGCAAGATTATTCGTCTTTCCATTGATAGAACGGTTTCTTCTTATCAGAGGAACGAGAGTTTAAGACGCTTAACATGCGTCATTCTGCCAACAAGAGATGCACTCAAAAATATGCAAAACATCGAATTTGGAAATAATTCTAGCAACATAGATAGTTGTTCATTCCAACCATAGAGAAGAGAGCATCTTCATTACAATAACGATGGTCCGAGACGCTTTAAATGGAACCTGACCTTTTACGGTCAAATACGATTATCATGTATCGTGCATCCCAATTTAACGAAAACGTGGGATTTTGAACGATTATCGTAATACTTAATGTGGGCTCAGACCTTTTGTTAGCTTAGGAATACAAAAAGGTAAATATCGGAGTGATATCAGACGAGTACGAGCTTGTATAAACTGTATTAGTAAAATGTGTGCACTATGAATATACGTACTTTTTGTATACACAAGATATTTCTTTCTCCATGATAGAGAAAAAATTATTGTCCTAGAACAGCCAAATAAAAAGCATGCAAGCAGATAAATAAACAAAAAACGGGTTGGGTTTGATATCCCGCTTTTTATATTCCCGTTTTTTTAAATCCCGTTTTTAAAATCCCGTTTTTTA
The DNA here is from genome assembly GCA_948107695.1 of Meliscaeva auricollis. Classification (NCBI taxonomy): domain Eukaryota; kingdom Metazoa; phylum Arthropoda; class Insecta; order Diptera; family Syrphidae; genus Meliscaeva; species Meliscaeva auricollis. The sequence goes on from OX403618.1 coordinate 27,820,943, forward strand.
TAATCCCGATTTTTATAATCCCGCTTTTTTTAATCCCGTTTCTTATAATCCCGTTTTTTATAATCCCGATCCTTTTTATCCCGATTTTGCAATCAAAACAAGTTGTTTTATTTTAAAAAATCGCGCGATTTTTTAAAATAAAACAACTTGTTTTGATTGCAAAATCGGGATAAAAAGGATCGGGATTGTTCTGCGTACTCAATTACATACTAAACAATTTTTTTAGGCTCACTTGGTACTGCAGTAAATGTTAGCGGTAAAACCGTTACCAAGAGCTTGATATGCATACATTATTTGTGTAAGAGTTATAGTTATTAAGATTTTGTAAGCAACAAAAAATGATAACGTACAGTAAGAACAAAAGTAAATACTATGTATTATGTTTTAGTCAAGTAATTTGACATTCAAACCATTGACATTCTATGGTTATTTAGTTTAATGCATTTATTTTTTTGTAAAAAGCGGGATTGTCGGGATTTGACGGGATTTTAAAAAGCGGGATTATAATAGATCGGGATTTTGAATACGCGGGATTTTAGAAGCCGGGATTTAAAAAAATCGGTATTTTAGAAGACGGGATTTTAAAACTTTTTTTGCGGGATTTTTTAAAAACGGGATTTTAAGAAGCGGGATTCCGAAACGCTCCCACAAAAAACCATTTTTCCATAAATATTTAAGCTTTGTTCGAACACGGCTGTTCCAACAGACAAAAATCAAACTCAAACTATTAGAGCTCTGTTCCTACACGCATTTTACGAATCCTCAAACTGGTTTCTGATCATCAGAGAGTGACACTGAAGAGATGTAAAGTTTTTAATTTCGAAATATCATTACTTTTAAGTTTTTTAACTGAGCTTTTAAAATTTTTAGTATGCTTTAAATAATTCGCTTCGAAATGTCAAATTTAACGATCTCCGAAAATTTCGAAGATGAACTTGATGCCGAGTTCCATTCTGATATAAAAATTGCCAACTCTATTTTAAAAACTTTGAAAAGACCAAAAGGTAAGAAAGACAAAAATGTTTATTCTATAAATTGAGTCAATTCCAATTTTGTAGATCGTGAAATTGCGTCACGTTTGATAGACCGTGTGAAAGCACTGTCTTCAAAGAGTTTAGCAGTTAAATCAGACCGAAATAAATTTACAAAATATTTTATCAAGGTTCTTCAGAGGAACAGCGATACTCAGCCAAAGGAATATGATCAATGGGTAAGAATCTAATAAAGTAATTCCAAAAATTATATTAATCTTGACGTTTCGTTGCTTTTATTTCAGTTCAAGCCACAAGAACGCAGAGAACCTACAGAAACTGCCATATGGTCAGCCGATCATCGAACTTACGTAGCAACCAAAACCATCCCAGGCTTTGGTTTGCTTGTGTACATGGCTGTAAGTTATGAGCCTGAGTTAGGTTGGCAGGACTACGGTTGTCTTTTTTATGACTTTTCAACAAATTAAACGAAAACTTTCGGAAATAATTCTTACTTTTTACACAAAATGAGACAAAAGCAGTTTGTATTTTGTTTGTTTAAAAAAATTAAAAAGTAAATCTAATATAGTGTGGACGGCACTTGTTACATTTTTATGTTTGTTTCAATTTGTCTTAAAATAAGTAAAAAAAAAAAAAATGTGGACGGAATGAGATTCGTTCGAAGAAACTCTCTTTCGAGTTCTATCTCATTAAGATGAATCCTACGAAGAGTACGAGTCCCAACATTGATATTCTCAAAGTTGAAGCTCCATTACAGCTGTCACCGCCACAATAGCACTCTTCCCAGTAGTCACCATTCTCGTGAACACCCCAATTGCAAACTCCAGTGACTCCAGTGTCCGAGACAGATGCACATCGTCGAATTACTTGTCGCCATCTACCATCCCCTGGGAAGAATTAATTAAATTATATTTTGACTATCTACTATGTTTTTTTTTCACTCACAAATAAATCCTCGTGGACCTTGCTGAACGACTTTCATGCAAAACGATCCTGGCATATGCGACTCATCGCTGTTGCACTCAATTGGAATGTGTTCGGTTTTGTTGAATTGCTTGTAAGCTCCGCAACTATCATGACCCTTGCCGTCTTGATCAGATGAACATTGATAGCACCTTATTGCTAATGCTAATTAACACGATTGGAAAAATAAAGTAAAATTATTAAAATGTGAAAAACAGCTTACAAAGTGATTAAGAATCAATTGGGGAAACACCACAAACTAACCACACCCAGTTCTTGGCATGAAATTTGTAATTGTTCACATAAACTAATTTTTTTTACTCACCAGGAATGATTAAAATGGAGAGAAAAGTAATTAATAGCAATACTGATTTGTTTTTAGTCATTTTCTTAAAATTTTATTTAATTAATAAATTTTATTTCTATAAAAAAAGGCACTTGTTTCGTATTTGTTTTCTATTTAGCTTGATCTGGATATTTTTTTCGTTGATTTTTATGAATGACAAATGTCAAAAATATATCGAACTGTCAAATAAAAGGTGTGCGTTCGACCTGTTGCATGTTTACTTTCTATGTAGGTAAGGTAGTGTCGAAGATGCTTTTTGTTTTTGAGACAAACAAAGCGATAGCGTTAAAAAAACACGTATCGCTCCCAGCTGTCACGCGACAGTGCGGTATGAAAAAGGAACACAACAAGGACTTTCATAAGAAAAACGCTTTAACATGTTTGGTGTGAGTAATCTTTTATGGTCCTGTGGAAATAAAGGCTTGCAACAACCAAAGTGTCACACTGTCGCATGACAGTGCTACTCGACAACAACAAAATTCATTTATACAACCTCATTATGAGAGTACCCACACCAAACAGTACAAGCGACAAAACGTCGCTTTTTCGCGCGACAGTGTTGTTTGAACAAGCCTTTAAAGGATGAACTAAATCCGTCACGACAAGGTGACAGAATAGCAAGGTCTTTGTCGCATTTGGTGGGGGTACTATTATAATGACGCTGTGTAAATAAATATTCTGTCATGTTCCTTTGTCGTGTCGCACCATCGTGCGACATAGTAGCAAGTTGGTTTGGGAAATCTGTTAAACATCTTATCGCGTTAGTAATTAAAATTTGGCAAGCGTTGTGCTGTCACCCCGTCCCACCAACTAATAAATCTCTAAGATATTGAATCTAAACATTTTTCATCTCAGAGATGCCCGCAAAATACACGAAACTGACAGGCTTGCCCAAACCAAAGTGCGACAGTGCGACACGATTTTTTATATGAAAAACGCCTTGCACTTCGTTGCAATCGGTGGGGGCACTTCCATATGAAGCTGTGTAAATAAATTTTGCCACACTGTCGTGTCGCACTGTAGCACTTTGGTTTGGGCAAGCCTTTAATCATCGCTGCTAAACAATGCTCTAGTTTGGGAGATCCAAAAAATTTCATTGGTTAGAGAATACCTATCTCCAGATAACAGCCGCTGTAAAGATTTGATTGTATGTCGGTAATGCAGTATAGTTCGAGATAAACAAGAACGAGACTCGATAGAGTTGTCAAAAAATTAACATAGCATTCTGCTTGCGGTTTTGGGCGGAGGCTTTTCAATTTATTTTTTTTATTTTAAGTTTATGTTTTCGCTTTCGTTGTTTTCATTTATTAATAAAAAACAAAACACTTTATTAAAATGAACGCTCAAAATATAACAATTTGTGTTTTATTATCCGTACTATGTTTAATTCAAACAGGTAATTTTTCTTAAAACAATTTGTTGGTTCATTAAATAAACTTCTTGTTGACGCCCAGGTTTGGCCATAAAATGTTGGGACTGTCGCTCCGATAACGATCCCAAGTGTGGAGATCCCTTCGACAATAGAACATTAGCCATAACAGATTGCTCACAGGAAAAGGAATTGCCACATTTGCCAGGCGTAGCAGCCACTATGTGTCGTAAAATTCGTCAAAAAGGTGAGTAATAAAATCTGAAAAAAAATCTATTTAACATCGTTCCTATTTTAATTCACAATTTGTTTGATCAGTTGCTGGCGAATGGAGATATTTTCGGAGTTGTGCATACATGGGTGAACCTGGCATTGAGAAAGACGAACGATTCTGTCTTATGCGCACTGGAACGTACAATATTTTCATGGAATACTGCACCTGCAACAGCAAGGACGGCTGCAATTCATCGGGCTTCCTCGCGCCAAACACTCTAGCTGTTGCGATTACATCAGGATTTGTGTGCCTTGTGGCGTGGTTATTGCATGTTTAGATAGAATGAATAGCCTTGGCTTTCGCCTCTGCTGATAGCAAAATTAGTTGATAAGTGAATCTCAATTTTTTCTACAGATTTTTTGTCCAAAAAAACAAAACAATTTTTTTATTGTATGTGTTTAAAGTGCCTGTATTCTTGTTCGAACAATAACAAGAATCTATTCCGTCCAAATAGAGAGTTTTTTTTTATATTTAACTGACAAATTTTAAACTAAACAATAATTTAGTGCTCAAGTGCTCTTTTGACTTAAGTTTTAATGTTAATTGAATTATATACACATACATGTCCATATATTTTGTACACAATAAAGTCATTGACCTTTTGATAAGTATAACTTAAAAAATAGAGATTAAATTTGGCTATATATTTTTAGATTTAAAATTTAAAAAAAGGGCATTGGACAGCAGTACACTAATTAAATCTTATCGTCATTAAAGGGGCCAACCCATAGAATCCGTCACGTGCGTTATGTCGACGTTTTCAACTGACAGCCGATAAAATATACACGTTTTCATGAGAAGCAGCCCATAAGAACGGACGTGACGGAAAATGTAGCCAAACTTTTAACTTCATCGACAAGGGATTCGTTAAAGAAAATGAGGCAACACATTCTATGAGTTTACCCCTTAACTCACGAGTTAGCTAATGCTTTTAAAATTAGGGGCAAATTAACCATATTTTCCAGGAAAAACACCAAAAATGTGTTTTGTTTTTAGCAAAGCAGGGCGTTACAAAAACTATGCCGATAGATTTTTGACTAGATATTTGGAGTATGTATGAACAAAAATATATTAATATCTGAATTTAACTTTTTCTTTTATGCACAGCTTGGTGTTATTTTTGTAATAAGTGTTACATCCTACTGCCACTATCCGCTTTAAAAAAACAAATCACACCTAATAGGGCTGATTGTGATTACATAAAGACAGCAATTATCAATACGTTTATGTTTGATCGTCGTGTGTGCGAAAATTCGCTCCCTGCGTTAAATCATCATCTACACTCATGATTCACACTCAATCTGAGACGACTAGATTTTTTAATTCAAATGTTGGTGTTAAAGAATACTTTAGAATTCCTACTCTTGAAGGATCTTTCTTTAAAATTAACACTAAGATTTTTGTGAATAAACACTTTTTTTTATTAAAAAAAAATTGTTAAAATTTTATAGAACAAACTATGCCAACAATTTTCGATACATGTTTAAAAAAAAATAGTAAAGAGATAGGTTTCTTTTTTCATATGTGAAGGGAAGATCACGTTATATGTTTTTCTAAAGCCAGGAACTCCTTCTATTATTTTTATTTTAAGGATGGATTTATCAATCATCAGTTAAGCCATCTGATGAATAAACTCTATATCAGAAAAAATAGTTATACCTATGAAAAGGCGCTAACTGACGTTTATCTGATAGTTGAAAAATTTGGGCAAAATCATGAAAAGATGATTTTAAACACAAAACTCTTAGGTATTTTTTTTTTTTCAAAATTCTACGTTAAGCCCGTATATGATACTTCTTTTTTGTCATATTTTTAAATTTAATAAATTGAAAGAGTTTAAAACGAGAGTATGTGTGGATAAACCCTTTTTTTAAATAAATAAAAAAAAACGTGGTGAAAACGAAAAACGGCATGGTCAGCCAATTTTCAAAGGTGAAATTTCATGGCTGGAATAAGTAAACTTTTTTTCTTTTTCAGAAAATTCTTAATGGGTAACTTTTTGTTTTACATTTTTGGCTCTTTGTGTATTTTTTTTTAACAAATCAACTCTTGATGTGATTTTCCATTGGAAACATGCCGTATAATTCTCTTTTTCCTTTTTTTTAAATATTAAAAATAAAAAAAAAAAAAATAAAAGTATCATACGAGCTTTAAGTATATATACCTACAAGTTTTTCTTTTACAATTAAATGTGCGTATTTAAAGTCAAGCGATTCACGGAAAAGTAGATAAAAAGAAAGAATTGAATTTCGAAGAAATTTCTATAGCTATTTGATTTATTCAGTTTTGCCTTCTAGCCAAGTCGATTTTGAATGTAAATGATTTATCTTATACAAAAAAAATTAAGATCCTGCAAGTAGTTCTAGTGTATCTAACCTAAGTGAACCGCACTGTTTGTGTCTGCAGTTAAAAATGTCACTAAGTACCACAAATTTGCATTTATTGTTCAACTAAAATCGAATGAAGAATATGGTACTGATTTTAAAAATAATAAAATAAAGAAAGGTATCCAAAGGTGGGAATCTTTTAGTATCAAAAGTTTTTGTTAAAATCTATATTTTTATTTATTTTTAAATGGGCTCCCGCAAAACGTTTCACTACGGAAAAGTTTGGGATTATTCATTTTTTGGTATGCTTGGCGGCAAAATATGTCCAGTGCAAATATGTTTGGAAATACATGATTATTTACTTTTTACAACTGCGGTTTCAGTTTTTGGTCAGGAATATAAATTTTGCTTATAAATGTTTGGACTTTAATATTTTATTTTTTTTTTTTTTGGTTTTTGTTAATACATTTTTTTATTCTCTAAATAAACAATCCCTGGGAAGCAAGTCTAAAATAACCAGTACGTCTGAATTCAAATTCTAACATCTTAGCTTTTGATAATGGATTTTTGTAGCGGAGTCAAAAACAAATATTGGAAAAACAACGACAATACTTAAAATGCCAGAAGTCTGTTTTTTAATAGTTCTTTATTTATAATAAATTATTTGTGTCAATAGTTTTCAAACAAAATTGCATTCAAACTCAACATTTTGTTAAAAAACACCTCATTTTTTTCATAACTTCAAAAATTTAAATTAAAAATAAAGTTTTATTAGATTGGAAACCGTGAACAAGTTTCTAAATTCTAAAAGAGATCGTTACTAGGTCTTACACTATTTTCATTTCAACCATTTCTTCCACGAACCTGACACAAATTAGCTGTGATCCTTTGGACTATAGCATATACAGCCAAGTACTTTTTTGTACTTAAGAGTAAATACAATGACCAGTTTTTTTTTGTTTACAAAAAAAAGGCGTTGGAAGTAGATGCTGAAGCCCAACAGAACACTGTTATCATTTGGGACAACCTTTTCCTAGCGATAAAAAATCAGAAAGCATTTGAAAGCATTCCGATTTTTGTTGCGAATAAAATTTTCTTGAATAATTTTGTTGCATTTGAACGATGTAAAGAGTTAAACAACTACAAATATTGTTATATTTATGTACTATAAGGAAGTATAGCTATACATTTTCCAAACCGTTTTTACACCGTAAAAATATATTTTCATGGAGCTGAAGTTTGATTCGCTCATTTATCATGGCTAATGGCACCAACCTCTGTATAGGAAAAATGAAATGAAAACTAAATTGAAAACCTGAGATTTGATTCCGCCATAATGTAGGTAAATATTTAGTTTAGCAAGGTGTTCAGCAGCCATTACTCTTCACAATTATTATAAAAAAACAATAATTCGTTTTATTTATTTTTTTATTTTAGTTCAATACTTTAAAATGGACAAAATCAAGGTTTTACATTAATTATTTACAAGGTATAGGTGTTTCATTTATATATGATACATAAAATTGATATTATCTAGCAAATTATGATATTGGTAAAATTTTAAATTAACTTAGCGACTTCCAGTATGTACCTATGTATGTTGTATATATAAATCAATCTATGACTTTTTACAATAATGCGACATTGTTTTTTCTTTCATGCATTAACATCTTCAATAACAATTAACAATTATAAAAGGTACATTTTTACATAGCAAATATAGCTAACAATCAAAATTATTTTTTTTTTTGTTTATAAATATGAAAAAGAAGATAAAATAAATGCGCTTGCGCTCTGGACATATAATTCGAATATCAAACATTTATACATTTACACAATATCCCAAACTGATAACATTATAAATTTGATGCACCTTTTTGTTGCATAATCAAATTTAATTAGTATTCAATTACAATATGAGAGTCATGAAATAGACTCCCAATAAAGCCATCACTCCCATTGCAGTGTAGCCACTTGCGGAATTACATAAATCGCCCTTACAAATTTGACAACTTTCGACCTGTAAACTGTGGCTAACTGAGCATTTATTTGGATCATCTCCGTACTCTTCGAATTGGCAGTCTCGTGACACAATGACCCCAGCACGATCTGTAAACGTATAAAAAAAAAGAAATTAATTTAGATTCGTTCGTTGATCAAAAAACAAAACAAAAACAAAACAATAAACAATTCAAGTTTTCAAACAGAGCTTCTAAACTGGTTTTCCACTGCGTCGTTAACTTAAAATAAAAGCTCACATTCAACCCATTTACTGTATAGTTGATTGAATGGCACAACCTAGGTTAGAAAAAGTTCCAAACTAACACCTACATAGGCTTACAAAATGTATACCTAGTCAAATTGAAGTTGAATTTGGAGAAAGTGACATCATCTTTCAGGTCACAAAATAGAATCTTATGGATCATGGGAACAATTTATAACTTACCCCTGGTAACGACCTTGTTGCACTTGGTTACTGGAAGAGGGGTGGATAAGCTTGTTAGTCTGGGAACTGCATCACAATCGACTTGCCTCAACTGTTTCAAAAGTGCTTCATCAACTTTTTCTTCGGCACATCTTGGATCGGTGGTCGATCGGCAGGAATAGCATTTAATTGCGGAGCCTTTAATTAATTTAATTTTTTTTTAATTAATATTCGTTTAACCCCAATCAGACATGATTGATGTCTTTATACTCACAGGTGTTTATTAAACATAATGCCACAATTAGGGCAACGATCAATTGCTTCAACATTATTGTTTAATTATTGTGAGATGCTAAGTTTATAAAAATAAACACACAGTCAATACAATTTCTTTTGTTGAGGTCATAAATTATATTTAAATTTATTTTGGCAACGGAAAATTTAGAATTTGTTTACTTACCTTCTGTTTTTGTTTTGAATGTATGTATTCTTGTATTTTTGTTTCCCCACTGGAGCTTTTATTCGTCCGCTCTGCGATAATATCGGATTATAACTGAAAAACTTAATGACAAAATAAAAATACTGTGCTACAAAGTTTTACTTTTGGGAGGCCTACATCATTTCCACAAAAAAAAAATACTATTTGCTCATATTTACTTCTTTGTTTTACTTGCAAGTAGGAAGAGGCAAATAGAAATAGTCGATCAGACTTAATGATTTATTTGTTTGCCTATTGAGTTTATTTTAAACATCGTTTAAGACTTAGTAAAGCAGATATTAGATAAACTTGAGGTCAAAATAATAATTTCTTTGTGTTGGAAAAAAGGTCTGAAAAAATAGACTGGATGTCACTTTTGTTATTTATTAGGTATACCTAATTAAAGTTGCTTAGTTTGTAATATATTTTTGTATAGTTCTAGAAAATATGAATGAGATTATCAGTTAAATTGACCCCAACTTAAAAAATGTACATTTATGCTATTTGATTTCTTTTAGAAAAAGTTGACCGAATACGATAACTTGGACGCTGAAAATTGGGAACGTATGTATGTATTTGTACAGGGATCAAATACAAACAGTTTTTATTATCGTAGATGGTCCCACCCCGTTTGGGCGGGAGGGTAACTTATTGAAAAAGTACTAAAATGGAAAAAAAATAAAAAAAAATAACGGTATTACCTACAGTTAAGTACTGTACCTTTAAAATTCAATACTGTGTTCTATTAGCCAATTTTTAAATCAATTGAAATCTATGCATAGTGTAACTTTTCAAAACTTTGAGATTTATGTATATCACAAAAAAAAAAAAAAATCAATTATGAACAGAAGGTCCAAAATACTGGTCCAAAGACGTTATTTTTTTTTAAATTTCAAAGAAACTGCAGCAAATCGGAAAGTTTTAAGGATTCGGGATGGTAAATTTACCAAATTCATTTTGGATCATTACTTTTGGGGCACCCTGTATACAAATCTTGAAATTTCTGAAAAACTTCAAAAGTAAGCCAATAATGAATTTTATTAATTTTTTTCATAATCTTCAATTTGGCTCTATCGGGAATCTCCATGGGAATTTTATTTTTTTCCCTCATAATTATTTTTAACGATCGTGAATCTTCTCTGGAAATATTATCCAAAAAATTTGTGAAATTACAGATAAATTTCCTTGAAAATTATGTTTTCGATACCAATAAGTTCTGAAGGAAACATTCCTTCGATATTTACGTTCCCAAATTTTTTACTAGGGAAACATTCCCAGGGAATTTCTTATTGGCAATAGCCCCGATTGTGTATGTAAATATAAACATTTGCGAAACCATTTTGTTATGATTTTTTTTCAATATACTTTATTCTAACGACTTCGTTTAATATCCCGAATTAATTTATTTTATTATTGATGAATTTTATAAAAATGTACCTATTCCTATCGTTTTAAGGACCAAAGAGTATTTGACTGATTTTTTTTTAATTTTTTTTCAGAAATAGAAACAAAATTATCCTTTTCAGTTTTCAATGACAATAAGGTTCCACATACGCCACAGTGACCGTAAGCTAGAACTTAAACAGAAAAAAGAGATGTTACATTTTTTTTAACGCTGATGAATAAAATGAAACCACTTAACTAATTTTAGAAGTTTAAAAAATCGTACAACATAAAATTAAGACACACTGAGAACGTATGGGTTGGTCTTTATAGAACACTGTTATTCTCACCAAACGAGTTGGAATAAGATAAAGTGCGGTTGTTAAATAAAAATAAAAACGCATTTAAGCTTTTATTCATTTCATTCATGTAGGAATCCAATATCTACTTATAACGTACTAGAATCATTTGAAATCGTAAAAAAAGCTTGTCTTGAATTCTTTTTTTTTTACTTTATTCCTTAAACCAAACCCGTTTAGAAAATGTATCTTATGATGTAAGAAAACGCCAAGCCAAACAAAAAGCTTCTTGAATTTGTTTGTTTTGAATAATTTGTTGTTCAGTGATGTGTGAAAATATGAACAAATGAATGCTATAAAGCTTTTCTTAACCACCCGAGAACTTTACTGACATGCAAATGCCTACGCAGTAAACATTGTGGTAATCGAAATTCTAGTTTCTAGACTCAAGATCATTGCAATTACTGTCGATACGCTATGAATTTATTCAAATTAACATCTTCTCTGATGTCATGCTCCAAACACACGATTAAACTATTACTCATTATTGTGTGAACAAAGTATGAAGCTTTCTTAAAATAAACAACAATTTTTGTTGTTTTATTTGTTTATACAAGTCACAGGTGTAAGTAATAGGATAACACATTGAATTAGTCATTTTAATAATAAACACAATTAGCTATTTTTTGTGATAAGAGATTTAATAGTTTTAGAGGGATATTTATAATATGTATAGATGATTGAGTTAAACGAATAATTTCATTTCGAATTTGAATATTTGAATTGTTAATAAAGTTACTTATCTACTACTTTATGTTCTTCGTATTAAAAAGCCTTTAAGCACCATTTTGAGAACTCCTTCCATTGTTAATCTTAAATTTCAGATAATTTATGCAAAAAAAGTGATAATTTAGAAAAAGAGACAGCACCACTGCATTTTTATCGCTTTAAAATACTAATTAGCACAATGCGGCTATAATTATAACCCGGACAAAATTGAGTTTGAGTTTTTATACGAAATTTGTATTCATATTCCAATTAGCGACTTGGTACACATTTCGTTGAGTGACTATTTAACATTTTCTTTGTTTTGGGGCGAAACAAGCCTTTATGCCATCTTTATATAGAATATTATTGCAGTGTAAAAAACATTCAGCAACTATCTCTATCAGTGTACCTCAATATTATTGCCCTTAGCAAAGTAAAAACTTATTTACATTTATTTATAGAAGATAAGTCAAAGAATAAAATTAATAGATTTCTTATAGTAAATCAGTAATATAAAGGGTCCCCACAGTCACCGTTGCAGATGAAAACTATAGGTGCCTGAGGTCATTCTAACGCGCAAAACTCATGATGTAATTTTATCCTTTTCGCTTCGTTTTCGAGTTATAATGGCCTTGTCTTTTGCCAAACGACGCAATTCCGATACACGACAGATCGTGTGAGCGTAAAAAGTTATTCAGGGTTAAGTATCAAAAATATTGGTTATTCGCATACAACTTTATTACGAAAAAACGTAAAATGACGATACTGTCGGTTATTCACGAAAAACTAAAAAGCTGTGAATAATATCGAAATTGTTTGTACTTCTTATATACATACATATTATGAAAGTATCTACCAAAAACATTAATTTTGCTCGTGAAGATAGTTTACGAGATATCATAGTTTTAACAACTTCGTCAAAAGCCAAAATATCCCCTTTTTAGCATCTTTCTCAAATTGACAAAGTTTTCAAAAATATAATGTATGCTCAAATTATAGCTTATAATAACGCCAAAAAAACAACTTGGGCATTTATTGCCATATGAGCTGTTACAAGATATTGCTTCTTCAAAAAGGTGAATTGTTGAGAAATTGGGGGTTTTGCGGTAGATTGTATCAAAAAATTGTTTACACAATTAACTTATAATACTCTTGATGAAAAAAATTTTTTTCTAATAGATTTAATATAAAAGATACAATGATTTCAAAAATTGGTCAAAAGTCGAAAAATCAGCTATTTTGATCTCTGCTTTTGAACGGTAAAAAATACATTTTTGCCAAAATTGAGAGGTCCTACTTTAAAACTTCGTAATGTGCACTTTAAAACTGCGAACATGACCGATAAACGTTATCAAAATCATTTTGTTCTTTTTTTTTCAAGTGTAAAAGGTCCTTAAAGTGTATAATTAACAAAAATAATAATTTCTATGAATATGATCGTATGTTTTGATGTCAGATTTTCTATGATTTTTTTTGTCACACGTTTGTGTAAAAAATTGTGTATTTCTGACATAAATATGGCCAAAAACATATGAACTACAAGTTGGATGACAGAAAATGACAATATAAACACAATTTGTTTATCGTTTGGTTTCATCTAAATTGTGTTCAGATGATATTGTGTGTTTTTATTGCAAAAATACACAAATTTTTGTGTTTACACAAGTCGTGTGATCTAAGCTGTAGCTCGTTCAGAAATTGTTAAGCTTGTTTATTTACATTAGCTTTTTCTAACTGAATTTCTGAACAAAAAATCAATTGTAATTTCTCCAAATTGAAACAGATTCAAAAAATTTTCTAAAATATGAGATAATTATAATTATAAAAATAGTTATAATCTTTATGTTTTATCTCCATGGAAAATTTCTCTTGAATTAACAGGAAAAATAAAAAAAATAAAAAAGGCTTAAAATAAAATGATCGTCTTATTTTGAAAGTCTAGCCTTAGTTTTAAAATTACAATTTTGGGTTTTCCACAAAAATTTAGTTTGTCAAACATTTTATTTAGAAAGTATTTAATTCTCTTTATGAGAAATAAACGAAAGGTTTTTTAAGCATCAAAAAGCTTACAATTTTTCGATTTAGCTTTCTTCAAAAAATTGAATTTTGACCAATTATTCAAACACAACCTATACAATAATATATTCTCAAAAAAAAATTGTTTTAAAGTAGCTACATATACAGTTTCAAAGGGAAGAAAAAAAAATTAAATTTTCTGAGCAACTTTCTGTCATTTCGTTCATCGTTTTTTCTTAAAGATACATAGAAGGTCCGATATTTTTAACTATGACACATGAAAAATGTTACTTGCATAAGGTTCATAGAATTATGAACAAATGTTAACTTGTCTGACATATTGGTGAGAGGAAAAAAACATATAATAGTCTTCAAAATTGTAAATAGTATGTATATAAAAATACACAAATGTTAACCAAATAAAGAAACCAGTTGATTATGGTTGTCAAAGGAGGGACATGGATGGACATGGTTTTGTTAACATGGAAATCAAGTATGGTATATGGTGCCTATTTACTTTAAATAGAAAAAAAAATGGTCAAATTCATCCTTCAATTTTTGTTTTGGGCTTTTGATCAACTTTTTGGTTTGAATACCCCTAACTGGTACCTTAAGTACGTTTCTAAATACAAACAAAATTGATTTCAAGTTCTAAATTAGTACGTTATACTTTGAAAGAAGGTAGACTAATTTGAAATTACGTTGCAAATTCAAATCAAGTTAATTTCAGCGTGAAATTAAATATCAGTGAGGCTACTTATGCTGCAACTTACATTAATACTTTGGGTTTTTCTCTTGAGTGCTATACTATTACTAAATCTAATATTTTTCGTTTTTGACCATAATCTATTGAATAGCATATTTTTCGATTGAATTTTATATCTACTTAAAGGTAACTAAATTTGCCTTCAAGCCCTATCCCTTATAAAAGCTTTTATAGCTCTGAATACTGAACAATTTCAAGCAAGAATATGTTTTATTATACACTCATTGAAAAAATATTTTTGTTTTCGTTTGTGGCTAATGAATATCCTTTGAATTAAATGAACATCATTTGCTGGAAAGTTAATACAATCCCCGCAAAAGTTTCTCATATGCAGCAGCTGTATTACATTTGATCCAAATTGTAATTCTAATACAGCAAACATAAATGTAAGACAACCCATTCGTTTGGAGTTCATTTTTATGAGTTGATTACGGCAATTGAAAATGCTTCTTACATCTAAAAGCCTTTTCGTTTACTAGAAAATTCTATTGTTTGCAGCAAACGAATGAATAGTTGTCGAAGAATAACTCCAGAAAGTAGTTTGTTGCAAAAAACTTGACTTCTGTTGTAAATATACAATTCAGTTACTAATTGACTCTTCGTGGTGTTCATATGCATTCATCCTACACGAAAGGTATCTAGTTCGTGATGCAACAGTAGCAGCCTTTGTTTGAAATCGAGAGGTCACAAGTTCAATCAAAAAAAATCAGACTCTGATTTTTTTTTTTATTCGTTCGCATAAATTGTTTCACCGAAACGAATGTAAGATTTTGCTGCAAACGAAGTTGAAGTCGAAAAATGTCTAACCAACAAATGAAAAGTCGTTTGACGCAAACGATTCGTTCTCTCATTTTGTTTATATGCATTCTACGCCAATCATAAACTATCCAGTAGCGGAATGACAAGATACTCGCTTCGTGAGCGAGGGGTCGCCGCTTTAAATTACATTTATTACGCTTAACTTTTTTTTATCGTTCCCAGTTAGTGTTTGACTTAAATGAATACACAAATTTGGTACACGAATCCGGAAAATTGTCCAGCAAACGACAAAGTAGTTTGGGCAATTTTTTCGTTTGCCGCAATCAAATTGTTCTCTCAGTGTATGAAACTGTTTACTAACTTTTGACGCCCTCTGTATGCTTATCATCGAATTCAATTCTTCGTTACAGTGATAGTGATCTTTAATTAAACTTATTGTAAGCTCAAGCACCTCATAAAAGTGGAAAGTTACTTATAATGTAAAAAGTACAATGACCACAATTTCATATCACAAGCTAACAAATGCTCATTACTTTACATTTCTTTATACCTTTCGTTAAAGAAGTCTAAAATTAAAATGGCAAGTGACGTCTGTCCATCACTGTCAAACTATTAACATTTAAAACAATTTGCCAACTAATTAAAATTGACATTTCTTTTGTTTTAAATCACTACGCGTACCTTTAGTTGGTGCGTGAAGGCAGTTAAACGGTATAGCCTTTACTTTCTTTCCAGTTAAAAGAATAACAATCTTAACTTATCTTTATACATTTTAATAATTTATTAGTTTCTTTTAAATTCAAAAGCAGACATATACATACATACGTGAGATAATGTTATGTAAGAAAGTGCAGGCTTCTCCTTCTAAAAATAGTGCCGCGGATGCACTTTCCAGGCCAGGATAATCATTTAATAAAAATGTTCGCTAGCCACTCGTATTCTGCAACAGCGGAAACACCTCCCAGTGTGTGATTTTCTATCAAATATGTATCATTCATGCTATTTGCTAGTGAATATCTTTACACACAGGAAGCATTTTCTTCTTTTTTTCAATTAAGAAATTGGACAATCTAATTTAGATTATGACATGAGTGGAAATTACACTACTTCTAATGAAAGAAAAGTGTTCAAATGTGGAAGAAGCACGCAAAACTCATACATAGGTCAGTATACCTAAAAACTACCCTTTTTTATATAAAAGGTTAACAGATTAATAGCTAATCTATTAAATAATCTCCACAAATTCTAAAGACATCTACCTAAATGCCAACATTTTCGTTCTTGTTTCTTATTTCAATTTCCCCTTAAAATTTATTAGGCACCTACTAACAAAAAAATATTACAGCAAAAACAAAAACAAAGGCAATTATAATAAATTATGTAAATTCTTCACGTTCAAAACAATGCCCCCACAAACCCATGCGTCGTCGTTGTCTTCTCGTAAGAAGCTATTTGGGTCAAAAAAGTTAAATGAAGAACTCTGCCATCATGATCATGGTAAAAGAATAACAATCATGCCTGCACCTTGGATGGCCAAAAAATTTCATGAGCTCAAACAAAGAGAAAGACACACTTCCAATTTCAATTCTTCAATCCAACGCAGTGTGCTGAACTGAGCTGTATCTGTATTGTATACAATAGGAACAGAAACAGAATAACCATTTCCCTTTCATTATACCATTAAATTATTATCTTCTCCCCGACCATTTATGTTTATTTCAGTGAAGAATGTTAATAGGAGAGAATGGGGTTCTAGTATGATTGTTAAAACGAAACAAAATTGAAGTAAAATTTGCGAAATGAGACAGTATGGAATCCAAATTCAAAAGTTTCAAATCTCTTGCCCAACGAGAATTTATTTTAACATTGATTGAAAATTAGTCCCACATCGTATGCAAATTGGTGTGAAACTACAATCAACTTAATATTGAGTTGTCATTTACTTCTGAACAATGTTCAAGTTACCAACTCGTTAAAAATCGATTGCAAATTAGTTTCAAATCGGTTGCAAACAAGTTTTAATATATAAATCAGTAACATCTGTATTAGGTCGTTACTAAGTCTAGAACTTAGTTTAAAGTTTCATGTCTTGTTCATCATTTTAACCAGATTGTATATAAGTAGATTTCGTTGTACTCATATCTTCTAAAACTTGCAGTTAGGCTGTCTTATTAAAGGTTTTGAATGAAACAACAACAACCAGTGTATCTTGCCAGCAAATTAATAGGCTGGATTTATAGCTACACAGGTAGTTTTTGTTTCATTCAAAGCAAATAAGTATCAAATTGGTTTCAATTTGGTTTAAGAGTAAGGTTTCTTCCAGTTCTGAACTTTGTTTAGTGTTTCAAGTGCGTAGCTCATCTTGAAGCTAATTAAAAATCTATTGGAAATTAATTTCGTTTCAGTGCAAACTAGTTTCAATTGTTTAAATATTGCATTGTCATCAAGTTCAAAACTATGTTCAGTGTCAGGTCTCTAGCTTATAGAAAAGATAGTTAAAAATTGGTTGCAAATCAGTTCTAAACCGGTTGCAAGAAAGTCTAATGTTGTAAATCAATTGCAAGTCATCTTGACTTGAGCTGGGTTCAAGCCGTGCTCGTCATAGTTCTAAAGAGATTGCAAATCAGTTTCAAATCAAAACCAAGACAAAAAATCTGTAATTTTTGAAATTTTTAAATTAATTCAGATTTTGTGGATTAAAAAACTCGTAGATTGTTCGGCGGTATCAGAAGTTTAAAATAAAGTTTTGAAAAGTCTACAGGTAAACTTTAAACGAAGACCTACGATGACTCCTTATAACTGAAATTGAGATCTGACGCACCACAATTTACAACTAATTGATTTGTCATTCATTATGTTCATTTTGATCCCACTTTCTCCTATGGCTTTAAGGGGCAAAATCAAGTCCCATCATGGTCAGTTTTATGATAGCAACGACTTGGCGCTGAAGACAATTGCAAAACAGGTGTCTGCGCAGATAGTGATACTTGGTATACGAGACCGGAAGAACGCTACCTACCTTTACTCACACTTTGTTAACGGTGTTATAATTTTTACACGTACCTACTAACTCGTACAAGACAAAAGTAATCTGTAGAATTATTTTTTTTGTTGTTTTGTTTGTATCTTAAAAAATGGCATCAAAGTATCTTCTTGTCGTTGCAATTGCATTCAGTTTATTGGCTTTTGCGTTTTGTATTCCAAAAGCCACCACTGCTACTAGTGCTGATGTTACTGAAGATCCTAAGCAGCTTTTCCTTGGAGCCCAGGGCAAGGAGACCTCAACACCAGATTTTGTGCGGTTGGTAGTTATGCGGATAATTTATGGAATTGCATCAACAATGGGATTGGAGGAACGTCTTGCGGATGTCTTCAATGGAGCCTTTGTTCCTCCAGGCGAGGATGATGGTGATTATGGACTTGATTTTGGAGGTATCGATGGAATTTTCGATGACAGATAATTTGTAAATATATGCCAGAGTAAGATTGTGTTCTTTTCTTAAGAATCATGGTGCAAATAGCTTTAAATTATAACAAAAAAAAAAAAAAACAAAATAACGAATAGAAATTTAAATAATTTATGTATTTTATTTATTTGTAGAAACTAAGATATGTCCAATAAAAGAAAAAAATGTGAATTACATAACACCATCGTTATAGATATTTATTTGCTTTTATAATTTCGTCTGTTGCCGCAGGGCAGAGAAATTGATTGTTGTTTGTTCAAGATGAGATGCTTTTAACTTTCTTTTATTTTTTTTTTTTATTTTTTGTGGTTTTGTCAAAAATTATGTTTTACCATAATTATCGACAAAGTGATATGTGAATTTTAGGTTTGTTTTCACTTTTACTTTTTTTTATTTAAATTAGTTATACAAAACCAAAGTTTGAATAAAAAAAGAAAGATGATTAACCGGTGAAATTTGAAATAAGTCAAATGACTCATTAGTGAAAAACGTTGGCCTGGAAAAAAAATATATTAATAAATGGGTCCAATTAAGGGCGAAGTTTGAGGCATGTTTTTGACGTTAAGAGTGGAAAGTTTGGATTGTTAATTAATTTATAAAGTTTTATTTTGAAAGTGATTTTTTTTTTTCGTTGAGGAACACAAAAAATATGTTTGTGATATCTGTAATAGTCACTGGTGCAGCGAAAATTGACTTGGGAATTTGTGTGTGTTTTGGGACTTTTTTAAGTGTTAAATGTTAAAGTTTCTGCGGTATAATTGCCGCATTATTACCAATTCAATTCGTATCGTGGACTTGATATAAGAATTCCAACAATTAAGTGGTATATGAGAAGGGAAACATAAATTGCCCACCAACAGATTGGGGGAAAGGGGGTGAGTGGGCGAATATGTGGGGTGGGTGTCGAAAATCGCGCTGTTTTACAATTTATATCTAAAGAAGGGCTCGTTATGAAAAAAGTTTAATGTAAGAGTTGTATGTGGTAAAAAGATTGACAACTTTTGTTCAGATAATTTTTCTATATTACCCCAAAAATATTGTGAAAAAGAGAAAAACTAATTTCTATGTTTTTGCTTTTATTTTTTATAAAAATAGTTAGATTTTAATGAAACTTGATTTTAACGTATACATTGATATATTTTTAGCATACACACATCTATTTTTAGCAAAATATAAATTTGACGAATTTATTTTTAAAAAATAGCCTTATTTTCTATCAAAAAAGTTGATAAATTTTGTTTTGATTTTTGAACATTTTTAGATGGATTCTTTTTTGTTAAATCCTCTTTTTTTTAAACTAATTAAGAAAACAACACAGTTATTGTAAGAAACATTGTAAGAAATATCAGACAGTGAAGAGTTTTCATAGAAACCAAATAAAACTTTTGCAAAAGATTTTGACTCTCTTAACTCGAATCTAGTGTCAGAATTGCTATACCATGCAAAGTTTTTAAGATATCGAATTTTGAACTTCTCAAAATTTCAACATAATTCACGAACAGTTAATAGACCGGGGAAATTGGACAAAATAGACCCCTGACTTGGACAAAATTCCTTATAGCCGGGGACGGTATTCAGTTTTTTTTTGAAAATGATCGCTTAACTGTGATTGCTTTATAAAATGCTCAAGAAATCTCACAAAAAAGTAAGATATACCCCCCGCATGCTGCCCCCTGAAAATCTCCTGCTTGGGGTCACTGTAGGATTTGGTTGGGTTGGGTGCGAAGTTGGGTGCATGCAAAGACTTATTTGATATAAAGAATCTTAGAAAATTACGGACAACATTTTTTCAAACTCTGTATTTTGCAAAAAAATACTATTTTTTCCGGTTTTAACTATTATTTGCGAAATTTCACATAATTTCGTACCGTTTTTGTTTTAGGTAATAAATGTTGTAGTGTAATACTGAATACCAGATGCGAAAAAGTCATTTAGTTTTAGAGAAAACTGAAAATAACGAGATTTAAATAAGTATTTAGTGAACATAGTTTAAAGTCAAAAAATAGCCTTTCATAGCTAAAAAATGCTATTTACAGAAAAAAAAGCTTTTGCATTTTTCCCAATGTTGCGTTCGGCGTTCAAGGTCGAAAAATTGGATTTAACATCGGGTTAACATCATAAACAACTCAGCAAAATATCAGAACTACCGGATTTGACGCAAGGTCCCCTTCCTACGAAAAGACAATGTAACTGGACTATTATATTGCAAGTAAAATTAAAAATTCTTCGACACGGTGTGATTGAAATATTTATATTTCATAATCAATCCACGCCATAGATTTTAAAAATTATGGTCTTTAAATAATGCTAATAAGAGTATTGATTTATTTTAAACTTATTTTGTTTCAAAATGTTCACTTAAAGTTTCTCATCTACTACATCAGCTACATTGTAGTACATTGATGATTGTATATTGTGTAACATCATAACTGTTCTAAGTAAGCAGCTACATTTATGCAGTTCAATAATATCCAGGATCACAAGGAAAAAACAAAACAAATAGAACCTTAATTCTATTTCTTTTGTTTCTTTTTTTCAATTTCTAAAAAAAGAAGATTTAATTAAAAAAACGCAATCTCAAAATTTTTAAAAATCCAAAATTTTACTATCAATTTTTGTTGTTGATTAAAATTAGTTTTTTTTTTTTCAAATTAAATTTACGATTTTCGATATGTTCCCATACGCACTCACCACCTTTTTCCCAATTTGTTGTTGGGCAAATAAACTAACCTATAAAAACTTATTCTCTGAAAGTAGAACGAACAGTAATAATAAGATTATATAATCAAAAAAACAAAATAACCTTTAATTTGGCAATGCAAAAAGTTATCAATATTATCATTCGGGTAATTCCAGAATATACAGTATACAACTCATTGAATACAATGATATTGCTTTTCAGTAACTGAAAATATTAAAACACAAAATGAATCATTTTTTTAACTGGTTTTAAGTATCAATAATAATAATTATCATAACCTTCTTCTCAACACGTTTCAATAACATATTTAGCAGTAGCACACCAACCGGCTTCCCTATAACTACCTACGTCATCATTATACTTCACCGTTGTGTATGTTGTGCATTATTAAATATAAACATATGCTTGGAAATTACGTATTTTATTATGTAGGAAGGTACCTAAGCAATATGCTGAGACTGTTAAGTAAAAAGTTCAATGCGTTAACTATGGGAAATTTTGCTATACCTTCGGTTATTTTACAGTACGATCAGAATCTGGATCATCTGGTTTTAAAAATTAATAAAAAAAAAAAATTGTATGCGACACATGTATCAGATTAAACCAAGTGTTGCCATTGGTCCTACAATTGTATACTTCCTAAAATTCTAAATACTAATGGTCAGTTAAAAGATAACGCAACAAGATTTAAAATTAACGTTAAATCAAAGAAAATTATAACCACAAGATTCAAAGTTTAGAAGATTGTTCTTTATCTCAATAAAAAAAAGTACATGGATTAATTATCTCAAAAAAAAAGGACCTAGATTGAGTTGAATTAATTTATTCCAGGAACCAATGCTGTTGCATTTTACAAAAAAAAAAAAATAAGTACCGAATCCTGGTAAATTTGGGTGAAGAATAATTATCAGCGGTAAAATTAGAAAATCAAAATAGTAAACCTCACGTACATTTAATAGAGGAGGTAGATATGTATATGCAATACCTCTTTCTTAAATTATTTTTTTCTGGGAGGCTACCGAGATATTGTGTTGGCAACACCAGCACATGTATGTAGGTACTTATAACCACTTAAATTTTGTTAAAAATATAAATGAAACAAAAAAAAATGGCATTTATTTTGATTTAAAAAAATGTTGACAAAACAAGTTGTGTGCATGCATGATTTAAATTCGAAGAAAATTAATTTACTCATCTGTTGAAGGTTGGTTCTTTGTGTTGTGGTTTTTTTTTTGTATTTTTTGTATTTTTGTGAATTCTGATTTTTGGCATGGTAAGTGGTAAGTATGAAGGCAGGTAGGTACAGGTACCAAAATATATATGATAAATTTAAATTGATTTTGTTGACAGCAAAGTGTAGGTAACGTAGCACATTTTATTTTTTTAAACTTGCAAAGTTGGTAATGGATTTTGTTTTTGATGTTTTGATTGATTTTTATGTGAAAACATGAAAAAAATGTTTGTTTAGAAGACTGCTGCCCTCTATCTTATTTTGCGCTAACTACTCTTTAGTTAGATCAGAATTATGATATTTAATATTCAAATTCGATAGTTATGATTGAGCAATAATCCGGGTGCTTACTTGAACTACTGAAGCAACTTGTTGGTGGGTGAGTGAAGAATTAAAAAAATCCTTAATACCAAAAGATTTTAAAGTGCGTACCCTACTCCAAATTTATTACTAGGCTCCATGGGATATGTGAAGAACTTTGCGGGACAAAGGTACAACCTTCTGCAACGGTTAAACATTAGAGAGAACCGATAAGACTGTGGAGAAAGCAATTCAAAATATTGATGGAATTAAATTGGTATTAAGGATTTTTTAACTCTTCACTCACCCGTCAACAAGTTGCTTCAGTTATTCAAGTAAGTACCCGGATTTTATTCCTCATTTTGTGTAGGGATATTTCAGAAACCCTATGAGTCCACATTTGGGGTCCAATAGCCCTGAAAGCAGTTTATTACAACACGATCATGACTCAGAAAACACCAGACAGCTGGTATGAAACTTCTATGAAGAGGAGATAATCTTCATTTTTTTGGGGCGGCTAATGCAATCTTCTGACCTGCTTCGTGTAGAAATGGAATGGAAGCTAGTACACCGGGATATTAGTAAGCTGAAACTATCAAATTACTAAGCTAATGGAAGAAATAGGAAAAGAATATCACCAAATTTCTCCAAATTAATTCGTGTCTTTAATTGGCTCGAAGGTGAATAGGTTAAGTGCCGTTGTTGCTAGTAAATTGTTCCCAACTAAACATTAATATGTTTAAATACAATATTTTGTTTAAAGAATTGAAATTATCCGTTAATTTTTATAGTTTTCCACGTGTTTGCATTTTTTTGCTCGGGTTCAAACTTATCTCTTGCACTAATTTTAATTAAATAATAATTGTTTGGAGCAGGACACGGTAAAAATTGACTCAGTTTAAATAAAAACAATAAATTCCAAAAATGTATGCAAAATTTCAATTCATTACCACTTAAAATAGCTTAGTTCTGGCCTAAGACAAGACCATACCATTTCGTTTGCATTTTTTTGCACGCTACTGTACTGATCAATTCAAAGACTAAAAATATTTGGTATTTCCATTCGTCATCGTGCAAACAAATAACCTGGAAATATTAAAGAAATATTAAACAAAACTATTAATAAATTTTTGAAGCACAGCATTAGGGATTTTCCTTTTTTGTGATTTTGCATCTTGATTCTTGAATACATTTACTAAACACTATTTAGAACGAAATATAATAGATAATAATTTAATGATGCATGCAAAGTTCACCATTATACAAATGATAAGAACTGAAGTCAGGGCTGGACTCCGGATCCAGCATTATGTGCAAATGCACAGACCGCTTAAGTCTTGGGGGTCTTGTGAGTGCAAGAAAAACTATTATGACAACATGCATTTTATGCTCAAAGAACTCACTAAGCTTTATTGAATACCTACTTTCAAGAGCAAATACAATTTTACGTGCTTTTTTTAAATATTGAATTTTATGAGGGCAAGATAAGGTAAAGTCTGTCTACATTTTTGCTGTAGCGGTACGTCACATTGAATTGAAAAGTGTCATTTTTTTCCATTGTGACTGCGAGCGATATCTATATGGAAGATTGCCAGGTGCCTAAATATCAAATCCAATAAAAACAGGAACTCTTAACAGTTAGAAAACTAAAACAAATTTATGCTTTCAACTTAATACTTAAATAACTTAAAATTTTATAAGCCAGGCTTTGACATTGGCAAATGTTGCCCATGGGTGGTTTTGCCACTGACAAAGGAACCCTATGAAGTGGTTTTGTTCATGGCAAGGGAACCCCACGTATCGGCTTTGCCATTGACAAAGGCACTCCTCGAAGTGGCTACTTTAACTTTTTTCTTTGATAAAAACTAAAATAATATCACTGTCGTGAATATAATTTACAAACGATTTGAGTAAACAAGAGTTGTTTTAAAATAAAAACGCTACACATTTACGACATTTTTTAACCTTGCTATGTTAGATTCCGGGGTAAAAAAACAACATACATGTAAAACTCGGTTGTTGTATGGCGGAGAACTGTCAAATTTTTTAGGATGTTTGCAAGTGGAGATGTGCAACTAAAATCAATTTTTCGGTATTTTACACTGAGTTGTTTTCCAAAAAAAATGGATTGGCAAATGCACCCCACTTTAAAATAATCCCCCTTCTACCCTACTCGTTCTATTGACGGATCAAAATGTAATTTGTTTTTGACTAATAACTGAAATTCTTCCAATTCACTGCCTCAGATGTTATCTTTTTAATTCATTTTTTGAAATATATAAAACCACAATAATAACAAATTGCATACTAAATATGATACCTAACATAACAACAATTAAATTGTGAAAAAAAACTACCCCTAGTCCGAACCTCCAAACTCATCGTACTCCCTTGAACATAAGAAGATGAATTCTCAATTGATTATTTATTTGAGCAAAACCCCCTGGCAAACCAGCCGGACAGACAAGACAAGATTGAAGGCGTCTTCAATAGCAACGGCCACTTTGCTACGCCAGTTTTAATATGACCGTTAAACCGGTCAGTACACGCATTTAAAATTTATAATACTCTACAATTCTCGTCGTTTACAGACGTACATATAGGTAACTTGAAGTTCATTTCTTAATAATCGATTTAGTTTTAAATGAGAATCTTAGAGATAAACTCAACCCTGATAAAGTGATTAAGAAGGTACCTACATAGTGCTAAAAAATTGTGTATTTTTTTGGATTCTTTTAATTAAAAATAAAACCTGGTTTAGTGAATTACGTAACTGTGAAGTTATCGATTCAAGTTAATTTTGTTTTGTACTTAAAAAAATAAATTCACATATTCATAGATAAGACTGTTTTGTTAAAATGTGAATTGTTTATTGCTAAATATGATATTGTGTCTACTTAGAAGTTACTGTTCTATGATTTAAAGTTCACAAGTTGTATAATCTATGTTCTATTTTTAAGCTTTCTTTGAATCATAGTTTTTTCTTCATGGATTGATAATTATTGACAAAAAATTGTTAAGTAGGTACAGAAGCATACTCAGAAGTTTGAATTTTGAATTCTATCTATTACAACTACCTACTGAGAATTGTTATGTACATTTTATAAAGTTGATGTAGGTAATTAAATAGAAATTGCTGCATCTAATAATGATTATAGTCAAATTTTGTTTCACATCAAAAAGAACTTAAAATGATGGGGAATCGCCACGTTTGCATAGTAAAAAAAAACAGAATTCAAACATAGGTATAATCTAAGTTTATTCATATAACAAACAAATTGCATAAAAAAAAAACAAATAGCTACACCCAGAGAAAAAACTTTGTAAAATAAAAAAAAACACTTTAATTTGACTGTTTTTCGGAATGATTAGAAGAAAAATTTTAAATCAAATTGTGTTCCTAAAAAAACATAAACTTCACGTTTAACGTTTACAACTAAACAAAAACCACAAAAATAAATAAATGTATAAAAATTAATAATACAATTAGTACAGTAATAACTATGTACCTGTGCCTACATCAGACCTTGCGTCAAATCCGGAAATTCTGTTTTTGCTGACCTCGAGGGCCGAACACTACATTGATAAAAATGCAAAAAAAACGATTTTTTGCGCTTTTTTCAGTAAGGGCATTATTGTCTATGAAGGGCTAGTTTTTTTTACTATAAACTATGGTCTACGATCTAGATCTCGTTATTTTCAGTTTCCAAAAAAACTAAAAGATTTTTTCGCATCTGATTTTCAGTATTAGACTACAAATTGATAGGAACATTTAAAACTTAAAACAAAAAGGGTACGAGATTATGTGAAATTTTTGTAAATAATAGTCTAAACCAAAAAAAAAAACATTATTTATTGCAAAATGCAGTTTGAAAATAATTTGTGCATAAACTATCGTCAACTCTATTCTAAAATAAAATTCAAGAATAAGTTTCTGGCTCTAAGATAAGCTATGTATAAGAGTTTTTCTAGGTGTTACCGTTGTCTCTGAATAGTTATTTTAACACGTGAAGTCAGTTTTTTTAGAAAGTTGCGCCTCCTGCCAGAACAAGGGGATATAGATACCCCACCCCTTACATTTTTTTTTTCTTTTTTGACTCAATCAACACGTTCTAGTAGTTTGGTTTGGGAGCGGCTCATAATACTGTTTTCCAAAATTCTGTATGACAAAATTCTGTTTGGTCAAAATAATGTAAGACCATCTAAATCATCATAATCTAAATCATTATACTGTAAAAACAAAATTCTGTACGTCAAAATACTGTATGAGCAAAATTCTGACTTGCAAAATTCTGTTTTTTTTAAATTCTGTACGTCAAAATACTGTAAAAAAAAACACATAAAACTACTTTTCAATATAATTGTATTGTTTTTATTCATAATAAAGATGTAATTCTACAAATATAATTATTAAAGTAAGAAAACAAATAAATGCTAGGAATTAAAAATAGAACTTTTACTATATTTTGATACAAAATACATTTTACAAAAATGTCAACACAATATAAATTTAAATTTTTTCGAAATTCGTTTTAGGTATGTAACGTGGTTTAATTCAGATTGTTTTTTTAATACCCCATGCAGTTTTTTGTTTTTAAAAATAGTTTTATCTTTTTAGAATGTGTTCCCCGTCCTTAAATCTTTCTATTTATGATTTTGTCGAAAAAATTCACTTTTTAAGCTACTTATTAATTAAAGTAAAAAAAAGTAAACAAAAAAATTACTATAGTGATTTATAAAAAAATTTGGTTAATGAAACCATTTGGTTAATGCTATTGGAAACATTCAGAATCTCTCAATACCTAATCTTTTAATTTCTACTACTTTCTGTTATATATTTCTTATTGCCATATTTTAAAAAGCTGTATCTTGTAAACTGTTAAATCTACAGAATTAGTAATAGGCTCAAATTAAAGAAAACTTTGTAATGACAAAACCGTAGAACATAATTTCTAATAAAATACTAGCCATTCATAGATAAAAATGCCATTTACTGAAAAAATCGGGGTTGTTTGCGTTTTTGCCAATGTTGCAGAAAAATGTTTTTAAAACAAAATCAAAAATAAATTATTTCAGCTTCTTAATTTATTTTAAATGTTTTTAATTTTTATACGTTTTTTACACGAATCCTAATATAGATTTCGATCGAAAATGTCAAAATCTCATAAAAATCAATTAGAACCGCATTTGCCAATTTCGTATTCGTTTATCATTTTATAGATCATTAAATTAACTAAAAAAAAAAAAAAACTTTAGCAATTTCTTAAATTGAGGTATGGAATTTCAATTCGTTAAGAATTTTTAGAGAAACAAAATTTGGGAAGCGTTACAGCCGTTCTTAAAAAAAATCTATTTTTATATACGAAAATTCTCAATCCTTGTTTAAAAAAAAAAAAATTAAGAAAATATTTGGAAAACAACTTAAAAATTTTAATGAAAATGTTTTTTTGCAAAAATTAAAGTTTTGTTTAAATTTGGTTCCAAGAAAAAAGTTCAATTAACATGAATTTGAATTTAGACTGCAGCTTAAAATAGGGATACGACAGACATACAGATACAGAATTGCCATTGTTTGATTGTTTTTTTTTACGAAACCTATATACTTGTTTTCTAGTACCTTTGTATGTTTGTATGTTTTTTTTATCGTAAGCAAAAATAAAATAAAATCACAAAAACCTAATCCTCGCTGCTAGTTATTAGTTTGGGTTATCAGTTCTGCATGGTATTAAGAAACTCTCATAATGTCAAAATGTTATCAAATAATGTATGTCAAATGAAAATCTATTTACCTTACAATGGCAGTTAAATCTGGTACACATCAGTTTGTGAAGCTAAAAACAGGATTTCGAACATACTTTGATCATATATTTTTGAACACTGAACAAAAAAACATCGTGCTTTATTTCGTTTCTTAGGTGAATAAAAATTGGTTCCGTCGTAACATCGGAAATAAGAGTAAACCAATGTAAAATAAAACTAGGCTATTCTGAGCTCATCGTGGGCAAATGAACCACAGTTTTAATGTTTCGAATTTGACACTGACAAAAAAAACTTAAGTTTAATGATGTCTGAAGTGAAAAAGCTTGTCTTCATCTAACTTTTGAACTAAGGGTGGGCTATAAATAAATGCTGGGCTATCCTTGGCAAATAAACCTTAATGTTAAATCGTCTATTTTTACACTGGAACGAAAATCAATTTTTTGGGTGATTTTTATTATTTTCCATTTTAACTTCAAAAAAAAAAAAATATATACTAACGAAAAAAAAAATGGTTGGCTATCCTGGGCTAACGCTGCGCTGGGCAGTCCAACCACAAACTTTTTTTTCTTAAAATAATCGCATATAGGGTTGCCAACTCAACATAGCCTCTTTAAACTTTTGTTTCCAAAAATTTATTTATATACATAGAAGAAATCAAATGGCATATACCTACTTTGTTTGGTCATTAAATTAATTTTAAGTGCTGTTTTAGCCATTTCAAAATCCAATGTTGTATTTTTTTCATAGCCTTACAATTTTTAAATTTTTTTGTAACAACTTTTAATAACCTTAGCAACTTTAGCTCAATAGCAATTATGTGCGATTAAGTCGTGCATTTTATTTTCTATATGCGTGTACCTATTTCATTTCTACTCGAACTGAGTAATAGACTAGAGTTGAAATTTTGTTTTTTCACCTTTTTATCGAAATAAGTTGATAAAACAAAACAACTTAAATCAAATAAACCGGAGTCTGGCTATTAATAGAATTAAACACGTTCTAAGTTAGGTTCTTTATTGTGTGACCAGGTTTGATGTACCATGTTCCTACCTACCATTCATTATTTTTTAACAATATTAATCATTTGAAAATTTTTGGTTATTTAATTTAAAATAATGATTAGGATTTGTGTCTGTACGTGAGTGTGTTTATTAGGAGTGCATAACTCTACAATAACTTACTAACTTCTAATACATAAACTAATGATGAGCGGCTGTTGTATATTTTGCAAAGCAAAAAAGGTTAATAATATACATACATGAGTAGTAAACTTGGTTTTGATAAAAAAATGAGAATAATGTTTTTGAGAACTTTTTTGAACTGTTGCTCTTTGACTGATACCTAATTATGTAAGTTCAATATAAATTTATGTCATTCCCTGAATAAAAATATTTATTGTATCATTAACATTAATATCTCATTCTGTATAGGTAATAGACAATCACTATCATTACAACTCAAATAAATTAAATGGATAATGGATTGCTTGTTTTCATGATGATTGACTCCTCATTCTTGAGAAGAAAAGTAGTAACACTTTGAATTCAATACTTATTATTTATTCAATTTATTTGAGAATTTATTTGTATACCTTGTTGGGAAAAAAAACTTAAGAATACTATTGATGTAGACGAACAAATATACCTACATACGTAGTAATGTAAATTAAATTAAAAAACTTGATTTTTTATTGAAAAGTATATTTACTTTAAAATGAAAGGTTAAGGCTATTAATATAATTGGTTCTAGAAAATTCTTTCAAATAAACAGTAGTTGGTTGCATGTTTCCAGGTTCTGCGTTTTTTTTTTCTGAAGAATACCTCCTTAAACGAATTATAAGAAAAGTTTAAATTATTTTGCATTTTTCAAGAAAATTACTCATATGGTAAAAAATGAAAAATGAAAAGTACACTATCACACAGGGCCGTTTCAATCCAAAAGAGAACCCTATGACGACATTTTTGCTTTGACAACTCCTCCATGCTGTGTTTTGGCCTCCATAAGCCATTTCCACATTAGCTATCACCCGCATAAGATTAGCATGAAATCTTTTCAAAAGTTAACTGCTTTTTTTGGTTCAGTAATTGCCATTACAACAAACACAAGTGTAAAAAGAAAGCCAAATAATGTATCTATTAGTTAGAACCTCTAAAAAATTAAAATTATGTTAAAAAAACTTAGCCCGCTGTGAACAAATTTGCACATAAGACATTAAGGAAAAAAAACTGCAACTAAAAAAACGTTTTCTCAAAAAGAGACCTTATAGACAAAAGCGTAAATGATTTTTACATAAAAATCGTATGCTCCGTTTAAGAAAAATAAGGTTTTCTAAAATCGGTATATACCTGCAGATACCGATATTTTCTATCTTCTAATACAGACAGACAAACAGAACTGTCAGAGACCTCTATTTTGCAATCTCTATAATCGTAATGCCATGTTGGATTGATAATTCTGGTTCGATTTTTTACGTATCCTTAACTTGCTCTTTATTGCCTATATTGCCATTTAAAGTGGCACAGTGCGGCTACCATAACCTTCGCTTTTCCTACGCGACATTTTGTTCGGGTTATGAAAATATATTTTAGCTCTCATAGACTGTGAACGATAGTTGATAACAACTTTTTTTGCAATTCCATAAACCTTGAAAAAAATCATCAAAATTTAAATTTAATTTTCAGATTCAACTGTTTGTGATGTTTGCAAAGCTAATTCTCATTCCGATCCTATTAATTGGGATAACTGCAAGTCAGGAATATGACGATCTCATAGCTGGGATTTTCAACACAACTGCAGGTCTACCCGATGGGACAGTAGAGACGAGTTCAAAGCTTCCTCCCCTAGTCATCAGTCCTACTCCTGCACCGATTCCACTAACACCTGTTGGTGGTCACTCATATAAACCATGCGGCGAAGGCATGGAATGCGTTCGTGAGTATCTTTGCTCAAATGGTAAAGTAAACAAAGATGGTGCAACTTTAATTGACATCCGTATTGATGATAATTCATGTCCTTTCCTCGAAACTTGTTGCGCTGTTGATGATAGGGTAAGTTAACTTTTGACTATGGAGGATTCCTGAATTTTTTTTTTTTTAATTCTTATTTTCTTAATTCAAGGTAACTGATCCAATCATCAGGCAACCCGATCCACCAGCTGGTTGTGGTTTTAGGAACATAGAAGGAGTTGGATTTAAAATCGAAGGAGCTGACAGCGAAGCTGAATTTGGCGAATTCCCATGGATGGTGGCAATTTTGCGCGAAGAAACTGCTCTCGACAAAGTCCTCAATGTTTATCAATGTGGAGGTTCTTTAATAGCCCCAACAGTTGTTTTGACCGGAGCTCACTGCGTGCAAGCCAGGCAAGCCCAGAATTTTAAGGTTAGGGCTGGTGAATGGGAAACTAATACAAAAACCGAAGTTTATCCAGATCAGGATAGACAAGTCATCGAAATGATTGTTCATAAGGACTACAACAAGGGTAGTCTGTTCAACGATATTGCTATACTTATCCTTGAATCACCATTCGATGAGGCTCCCAACGTCAATACCGTTTGTCTGCCACCAGCTAGCACAAACTTTGACATGGCACGTTGTTTCGCCACAGGCTGGGGCAAGGATCAATTCCAGAATGGAAAATACCAAAATATTTTGAAGAAAATCGAATTGCCAATTGTTCCAAATGCTAAGTGTCAAAACAACCTGAGAAACACACGTTTAGGAAAGCACTTCGAACTTCATTCCAGTTTTATGTGTGCTGGCGGAGAAAAGGGCAAGGATACCTGCAAGGGAGACGGTGGTTCACCATTGGTTTGTCCTATGCCCAACAATCCTAACCGATACTTCCAAGCTGGTATAGTTGCTTGGGGTGTTGGTTGTGGTGAAGAAAACGTGCCTGGCGTTTACGCAAGTATTCCAAAACTTCGTTCTTGGATTGATGAACAGCTAGCCTATAAGAGAATTGACGCGAAATCTTTTACACCCTAAATGACGAAGTTGTGATGCAATCGTTATTCAACGATGTGTGAGCATGAACATGGGTTTATTATAAAATAAATGTAAAACTTTTTACACATCAAAAATGATTTAATTATATTGTAAGATTCTTATAATTTACAAGGTTTAGTTGTATTCTGTTTCGCTGGGAACTTGGTTGCCAAAGAACTAATTTGATACTTTTCAATCTTGATTTCATCTGAAAGGATTGTATGTTTGTATTTTTTAAAAATGACCAAAAGTATTCCTTAATGCGGCGCGCGCACAGTGGCACCACTGTTCTATGAGTTTCAGCTACAAAATACATTTCCGTGGCCATTTTTTAATGAAAATTGATAGACTTAGAGATTTCATTATGGGGAATACAGCAAGTCTACCAATATTCTTATTTACAAAATGGCGGCCGGAAAGCTCAATGAAAACGATAACCTGAAAACAAATCATTCTCAAAGTTAAAACTTTGGCTAAATTTATGCAAAATCGCTCTAAAGGGTGTACGCTTAAGTGTGTGTGTACCTGTTGTGAGCAAAAATTGTCTTAATTTTGTAAACTGCTTAGTTTTTTTTTCCTTGTTATTACTGAAATATTCATAATTACTTTGCATTCCGTAAAACAAGGACCTATTTTGCATAAATTTAAAATGAATTGTTTTCATAGTTTATGGTTTTCATTGCTTTTTTCGGCCGCAATATTGCAGCCGCCATTTTGTTAGTAAAAAATTTGTCAGACCTTTTGTATTTTCCATATTGAAATCTCTAAACATAAATCTAATCGAATTTCATCAATTTTCATCGAAAAATGAACGTCGCTGAAACTTATAGAATAGTGAGTGAATTAGCGAATTTAGAGGAATTTAATTCAAAAAATGACTTGTCTCGATTGATGTCAAAACCGAGTTTTCTTTAAACTTAAAGATTGTAGAAAGTGATAACAAAAGCACAGTTAAGTGGAGATCATGAAAACAAATAAAAATAAAAATAGCATTGAAGTTGCAGTTGGCGATTTTTCTTCTGTAAATTGGCTGGAAATGATTACTTTACTCACTGGGTGTATCACATTTTTATTTTAGTGATGGAAGTTTAAAAAAATGTGTTCGATTTTTTTACGTTTGTCAGAGCAAAACTTTAGTTATTGCGCGTTATTGCGCATCATAACTATATTCACTGAAAAGCTTGAATTATTATCTATCACTAAAATTTGACACCCCAATTGTGTTGTGATATATTTTTTCTCAATTTTTCTAAATAACTATCCAACAAACAAAAAAATTATGGCCTACCGTCAAAATCGAATAACTTAGAAGCTATGTAAATAGCTATGTTATTAATTTATTTTTTTTTTGTTTCACGGGGTGTTCCAAAAAAACAAGTTAGTAAGTTTGATTTAAAAATAGTTACAACAAAAAAATACAGGGTGTTTAAATTCAAACTCTAGAGTATGACAAAAAAAAAGAACTAAGTTATTTGAAAAATTAGAAAACTATCAATTAATAAAAAAAACTATTACAATGGATAAAGGGTGTTCCAATTATAATAATAAGAATAAATTAATTTAAAAATAAAAAAAAACGATTTTTTTTATTTGAAAACTAGATTTTTACAGTTAACAACTTTGAAAAATAGTTATAAAAATTAAATTTACATGTTATAAGTGCTGTATTTTGTTATTTTGTGTATATTGTGAAGTATTTACTTTAGTCTTTTAATCATGTGGTACGTCATTTTATTAATTAGCAAACTATTCTTTTAAAAAACAAAAAATATTTTGGTGTTATCTAATTTACAGAATGTCTTTCCAAATAACAAAGAGGGAGTTATTTGACGTTTGGGTTTCAAAAATAAAAATTCAGCGTTTTGAGGCGGTTATGACGTTTGTTTTAAGTTTTTTTAGTAATATAACATTTTTGAAGAAGCAATCAGATCATTAAAGGCGTCTGTGAGGACAACATGTTTCAAGTTAGATCAGTTATGGTCAAAAAACAGGAACCGTGACAGCTTCAAATGCAAAAATGCTCCCTGGCTAATTGTGGCAATTTGTCAATACCACAGCAAATGTTGGACGAAATTCCTTCCTCTTCGAGTTCGCAAGTGTTGGTAGACGTAGAAAATCATTTTATGAGTGCTGTGACAAAATGAAGAAGAAGAAAGTACAATCCCTCTTTGACTCATTTAGCATTGAAGAAATTTCAAATGCATATGAAATTCATTTGCGAAAAAGTGGAAAAAGGAATTTTACGACACAAAATTAATAACATTGTTAAAAATTTACTGCCTTCTTACGATAACATAAAAGTAGCAAAAAAGAAATGTTACCCCGATGAAGAAACTGTAACGGAATCTTCTGCAGAATGCAATCTAAAGAACTTAGTAGAACTAAGTGTTAAACGTTTGTGTATGTCACAGAAGAGTATTTTAAGCTCGCAAGCCAATAACACTGGTTTTAAGGAACGAACTTTGCATTTTAAATGGGGATGCGATGGAGCTCAGCAAAAACCTTTTATACAAAGAATCAGTTTCGAAGTACTTCATGAAGAAAACCTCTTTAGTATATGTATGGTACCAATTCAAATGTTTTATTACAAAGGAGAAACTAAAGAAAGTATTTGGCAAAATCCAGCTCCTTCCTCAACAAGATACTGTCGCCCCATTAAGCTTTTATTTGCAAAGGAAATAACAGATTTGATTAAAAGAGAAGTTGATCAAGTTATAGAGAAAATCAACGCTTTGCCAGCTGTTGAAATACACGAAGGAGAAATCAATGTTACCGTCAAGTCAGTATTCTTGCTTTCCATGGTCGGTGGTAAGGTTTGTACTGCCTATTGACCCGTTACGTCTTCTTCCCAACTTGTTATATTTGCGGTGCAAAGCCATCCTAGATGAATAATAAGAGAAGTATTTCTACCAAGGTTGAGAATCCGTTGGCTATGTCCTTTGGTTTAACTCCACTCCATTCTTGGATAAGGTTTATGGAATGCATCCTTCACATAGCCTATAGACTTGAAGTTTGGCAAGAAAAGGATCAAGCACATAAGGAGAAAGTCAAAGCCATGAAAAAAATCATCCAAGACAAATTCAAAAGCGAAACTGGCCTACTCATTGACATACCAACACAACAATCTGGTAACACTAATGATGGAAGTACTATATGCCAGTGAGTATCCATAAAATACTATTTCATGGTAAGCAAGTAATTTCATCTTGTATTCTTCCGATTGGCCAACTGTCGGAGAAAGCATAAGAAGCCAGGAATAAAGAAAACCGAAGATATAGAGAACTATTTACTCGAAAAACTTCACGGGTTGACACCATGACAGATCTATTTCATAGGCTGCTTACCACATCAGATCCCTATCTAGCGAGCCTAAGATGTACATATTCCTTACAAATTAACTTATAGCCTGAGGTTCTTGAAATCTTAAATATTGCGAACTAATCTACAATGTAAATAAAATGCATCATATGTTTGCATGTTGAATGTAGTTCAAAATGAAATACAGGTACAAAATTGTCCAAAATTGCAAAATTGCAAAGAAACTCGTCCATACTCATAAAAATTAATTTTTTTCTTTATTTTATTCATATTTGGCATAAAATTAAACAATAAATCATTCCTTTAAAACATAGTTTGTATGTTATGATTTTCAAAAAAAAAAATCCCGTTATCGTGTTATAAATTTACTTTTTTTTTTTTAATTGTTCGAATGAACAATGGTACTGATTTTTAAAATAATGGAGGTGTCCAAAAACTGAAATACTTAATTTCTCAAAAGCTTTGGTAAAAATCAATGTTTTACAATTTTTTTGTGAAAAAAATTTTTGCAACGGTGCGGAAAAGTTTGCGATTACTAATGAAGATCCCTAATTCGTAGTTTTCTTAAATGAAATTGTCCTTAATTCTTATGGTTTTACATAGTTTTATAATGTAAAAATATAAATACAAGATTAAACTATGATGCAAAAATTATTTGGAATTTTAATTTTTAAAATTACAGACGTTTCAAAAAAATTGATTTTCTTAGAGCTCCTCAAAAATTCTATATACAAAACTTTTAGAAACTCTCTTGTCCTACCTATATTTCAAAAATTATAGTTGCATTCACAGTTGCATCCATAGTTGCATCCACAGCAACTTGGACCCTGAGAGCAAGTACATGAGGGTCATTGCATTTAATTTATATCGCAAAACCAATTTGAAGCTCAAAAGAATTGAATAAAGTCGAATAGACACTAGTAATAAGGCCCTATATTTAGCCAGTTCAAGTTTCAAAGATATCTCGGAGCACTCAGTATTCTCAGTAACCTAAACAGGATTCCTCAGTTAATTGCCTGTCAAAAACTGAGCAGAAAAAAAATTGGATATGTTTTTCAGCTTTAGTCAAGAAAAATATGACTAAAGCTAAATCGACTCACTTCTGTATCCATAAATCATTTTTTTCAAATGTCGAATAATAAAATATTTTGAAATTGAAAAGTATCTATAGCAAGCAACCGAAACTCGAAATTCCGATAATAAAACTTTTTACTTGCGATATATGTATGTAGGTACTATATATAAAGTTATGCATTCGTACCAAAAAAAAAAAGTCGAGATAACAATCAAACCTGATATTACGATGATAGAGAATGAGAAAAAAGTGGGTCCCACAATTCTGTCTGTCTATCTGTCTGTATGTATCAAAGACCACAGCCTAAACGGATGG
Organism: Meliscaeva auricollis; assembly: GCA_948107695.1. Classification (NCBI taxonomy): domain Eukaryota; kingdom Metazoa; phylum Arthropoda; class Insecta; order Diptera; family Syrphidae; genus Meliscaeva; species Meliscaeva auricollis. The sequence goes on from OX403618.1 coordinate 27,858,259, forward strand.
GTCGATTTACTTCAAACTTGTGGTATGTGGGCGTTTTTTGGAGACTATCCAAAGACGTTTTTTGATTTTTTTTTTTGGACCAAAAATAACGGTACCTGTCATATACCGGTTTTAGAAAAACTCATTTTTCTCAAAAATGGTTCCTGCGATTTTGATTAAAAAAATCATGGTAATTTTTTTGGATAAGGTCTATCTTTAAATGAAAACCATTTTTTTCAAAAACCGTTCTTCATTACTCAATCAATTTCAGCCACTTTTTTACATGAATGCTTTTAATTGCCGTAATAATAATTAATAAAAAAAATATCGATAATTATTTTTTTGGCTTTTTAAAAAAGTTTGAAATTTTTTGTTTTGGATAATCATTTTTTCGAAAACTATTCGATATTTTATTTTCAAAACTTAGTTTTTAGATGTTGATAAATAATATCTTAAAAATGGCGTACCAATTTTTTTTATAAAAGTCCTTGCAAAATCTTATATAGAAAATATAGTTTTTTTTAGAAAACGGCTCTAACGATTTTCAATTTTTTTTTTTTAATTTATCATTATAGAAGATACATACTTCGTTTTCAGGTAAAATTTATTTAAGAAGCTGTTTTAGTCATTTGAAAATCAAATTTTATGCTTTTTTAATTTTTTTTTAAAACTGCATTTTTGAATTAAAAAGGCTTAGCATAAATAGTAAATTTATCTATAAGAGCAAGTACATGCGACCCAGTCGTGTATTTTATTTCTATTTGACTTTAATTCTACTTTGAAGAGACACTCGCAATGAGGCCCCGTAAATAAACTTTTACACATAAATCATCATTTGATAAGAAACTAAATATAATTTGTTTTTGGTAGCGTTTGATATGGAAAATCTTAAACAATGACCTAGGTCCAGGGAAAAACCAAGATGAGTAACAAGAATAATAGGAATAACAAAAGCTATACTCTCCCGGTGCACGGGCAAGTAAGAAACAGACTATTCCTCATATAACCTTATCTAAACACTAAAACACTTTCCAGCTACAATTTTGGCAAAACAGCTAAGCAGATTGGACAGTGTGGAAGGTATATTTAAAGTTTTAAGCAGTTTCAATCTTACCAGTAAACCGATCAGTAGTACCTATATACGAGCTCTCCGAGATAAATTTAAGTGAATAATAAATAAATAGATTCTGTTTAAGTTAAATTATATATTTATAAAAGAATCAACTAAGGGAAAAAAGCTGTAGGTAAACTGCGGCATGGACGCTAACAGGCAATTTTTGTTCCGAAATCTTTATTTTGGTGTTTTATAACTTATATCAAATTTCACAATAATTAAAATATCCGCAAATCGCATTTTCAATGGTCAAACCGAGAGTTGAAGGTTTATAAAATTGAAAAAAAAAACTTTGGGGTAAATGCTTAAAATGCTGCATATAAATTAATATGAATTTTTACTTGTTCTATAGTGCAATGTGCAAGTGTGTCGTTAATTTATCAAACAGAGGCTAAAAAAATGGAAAAATTCAATGCAGTGGATTTTGTTTGATTGGTGGACGTTTTTTTGTATCAGATTGACTAAAAATAATAATAATAAATGGATTTATTATTTTCGTCCTGTAGTGAAATGATTATTTTCTTAGGCCAGTTTTGTTTGTTAAAAATATTTTTAGGCTCGTTTTGATGCCAAACTCAAAATTTAAACAATAATAACATTGTAATTATTGTCTCGTTTTGAAACACATTTTTTTCACCATCTGATAGCTTTTTTTAAATCTCCTTGAATTTTGGTATATCACACTCAATATATTGAAAAAAGTGACCTAAGCAACGTATCGATTGTCAACGTCACAAATATTGGTTTCGTGACAAAAATAAAATGGAGGTTTTAATCAAAGCCAACATCACGATAATGGTTTTCTACATGCGCCATGCTTTTCGGCGGTCATGCCTCAATCTGTTCACATTTGTATTGCCCCAACGCGTCGCAAACGGATTTTCTTCAAATTTTTATTAAAAATGTACATATTTTTTTCCTAGCACATTTTAACAAAAATGGATTGTTTGATTGTAAAATTTCTTTTCACTAAATCTTCTTTGTGTTAGCTAGGGGTTGTGTCCTGGGAACAGGTTTACTTCACGAAATAAAATAATTGGAGTACCTATTTAGGTAATTAATTACATACGTAAAAAAGTTAACCACTTTTAAAGTTGCGCTAAAATTCGTGGAAAACAGTACATGCATAAGTAAAAAATTTTATAAACTACAATATTAATGAAATATTTGCATGAGATACGGAAAAAGTCTTTAATCATGAAGGTTAAGCTCAGGCAAGAAACAAATGGCATATGTAGGACTATTTCTTAAAAAAAAATTTTTATCAGGTGCAGTAAATCTGTTCCGATGTTTTGCAGTTTTTAAGGCTCTATGAACTCCATTATTTGTTTTGTTAAAACGAGTGAAAATATCATAAAAAATCCATTGAAAAAATGCATCCTGATTCGTTTTCCTTATCGCTATAACCGGTCGCTGATTTCAAAAGTTTAATTTCTCGTATTTGTGTAGAAGTGCTGCAGCGTTTTTGGTTTTACTAAACATACTCGAATAGTAATAAAAAAGGTGTAACGGTAAAAAAATGCCTTTTTTATTACATATTTGTATAAATGGTCATAGAAATAATTACTTAGGGGAGAGTGGCCTAAAATGGCCTCCCTAAGGAAATATCCCATAACTCGGCAAAAAATGACATTTCACTTTAAATTTTATTTTCTAGTTTAACAAAAAACGTGTGCACTTTTAAGCTTTACAAGTTTAAATAATTCAAAACGTCTTCAAATTTTACTGATCAAATTTGCCAGGATAATATGGCATACTGATATGCTAAGAAGTGTGTTTTTAGTCAGCCACCTGTGTAAGCAAGTTTCCGGATCCCAATGGACAAGTTCCTTTTTTCCTTGTTCTTGGAAAGGGTGGTCCTTAATCGCCACAGGCCCTTCTGTAATCTAATTAAAATTTTATTTTTTTTTTTGGTAGTTTGGTTCGTGAAACTCAAAATGCTTTGAAAGCTTTCTTCCTGCCCTTTTCCGTTTTGGGACGGCACTTAGACCTTTTGATAATGATTCCTTCTTCTAGGACTGCCTGTCAGTAAACCGTTTTTATTTTCCAATCATTTCCCCTTTAAAGGTGCTAAGGGGGCCATTTTGCCATTTTACTGTATTTTTATTTAACTTTTAATACCGAAAAAAATGAAATAGTTTCACGGCAAACTAATTTCAGTAAATAAATAAAAAATACTTCATACTTTCATGCAATTACTGCCTTTTCCAAAATGCCTTTGATTATAAATGGCTCAAATTTGGTCTTTACTTAAGTTTTGCTTATTATAAACTTCTTGAGTTCAAGGATTCCAATAATTTTGACTCTAAGAAAAGTGATCGTGTGTAAAAATTGCCAGTGCCATCGACGACGAAATTGCCCGAAAGGATAATGTCTAAAAAAAACGTATTTTCTTTGCGTATTATGACTATTTATAAGAAATCGAGTATTTCTAAAAAAACATTTAGGAATATCACTATAATTCCCTTATACCTACCATGTTTGTAGGGAAAAGTAATTTTTAAAATTAAACTTTCATCCAAAACGCGCTTATCAATTGTATAGCTTTTCTTTTTCCGATAGTTGATGCAAACTCTTTTGCAACAATTCTATAAGTCTTGAAAAATCAAACCTCCCCCTCTTCCCCTAAATAAGCAAAATTAATCAAAAATTTAATATTTCATTTTCAGATTCAACTGTTTGCAATGTTTGCAAAACTAATTCTCATTCCGATCCTCTTAATTGGGATAACTGCAAGTCAGGAATATGACGATCTCATAGCTATGATTTTCAACACCCATGGAACAGTAGAGACGAGTTCAAAGCTTCCTCCCCTGGTCATCAGTCCTACTCCTGCACCGATTCCACTAACACCTGTTGGTGGTCACTCATATAAACCATGCGGCGAAGGCAAGGAATGTGTTCGTGAGTATCTTTGCTCAAACATTAAAGTAAACACATATGGTGAAGGTGTACTTCAAATTCGTAATCATCATAATTCATGTCCTTTCCTGGAAACTTGTTGCGCTCCTGATGATATGGTCAGTAAACATTCAAACTATGGAGGATTCCTGAAATGTTTTTTTTACTTATGTAATTTAAGGTAACTGATCCAATCATCAGACAACCCGATCCACCAGCTGGTTGTGGTTTTAGAAACATAGAAGGAGTTGGATTCAAAATCCAAGGCGCTATCGGCGAAGTTGAATTTGGTGAATTTCCATGGATGGTGGTAATTTTTCGCCAAGAAACATCTCTAGACAAAGTCCTCAATGTTTATCAGTGCGGAGGTTCTTTAATAGCGCCAACAGTTGTTTTGACCGCAGCTCACTGCGTGCAGGCCAGACAAGCCCGGAACTTTAGGGTTAGGGCTGGGGAATGGGATATTAATGTACAAACCGAAATTATTGCAGATCAGGATAGACAAGTTATCGAAATGATTGTCCATGAGAATTACAACAAGGGTAGTTTGATCAACGATATTGCTATGCTTTTCCTTGAATCACCATTTATTGAATCTCCCAACGTAAATACCGTTTGTCTGCCACCAGCTGGCACAAACTTTGACATGGCACGTTGTTTCGCCACAGGCTGGGGCAAGGATCAATTCCAGAATGGAAAATACCAAAATATTTTGAAGAACATCGAATTGACAATTGTTCCAAATGCTAAGTGTCAAAACAACCTGAGAAACACAAGCATAGGAAAGCACTTCGAACTTCATTCCAGTTTTATGTGTGCTGGCGGAGAAAAGGGCAAAGATACCTGCAAGGGAGACGGTGGTTCACCATTGGTTTGTCCTATGCCCAACAATCCTAACCGATACTTCCAAGCTGGTATAGTTGCTTGGGGTGTTGGTTGTGGTGAAGAAAACGTGCCTGGCGTTTACGCAAGTATTCCAAAACTTCGTTCTTGGATTGATGAACAGCTAGCCTATAAAAGAATTGATGCGAAATCTTTTACACCCTAAATGACGAAGTTGTGATGCAATCGTTTTTCAAAGATGTGTGAGCATGAACATGGTTTTATTATAAAATAAATGTAAAACTTTTTACACATCAAAAACGACTTAATTATATTGTAAGATTCTTATAATTTACAAGGTTTAGTTGTATTCTGTTTCGCTGGGAACTTGGTTGCCAAAGATCAAAGATACTTTACAATCTTGATTTCACCTGAAAGGATTGTATATTTTTATTTTATTATATGATGACCAAAAGTATTCCTTAATGCGGCGCACAGTGGCACCACTGTTCTATGAGTTTCAGCGATTAAATACATTTCCGTGGCCATTTCTTAATGAAAATTGATAGACTTAGAGATTTCATTATGGGGAATACAGCAAGTCTACCAATATTCTTATTTACAAAATGGCGGCCGGCAAACTCAATGAAAACGATAACCTGAAAACAAATCATTCTCAAAGTTAAAACTTTGGCTAAATTTATGCAAAATCGCTCTAAAGGGTGTACGCTTAAGTGTGTGTGTACCTGTTGTGAGCAAAAATTGTCTTAATTTTGTAAACTGCTTAGTTTGTTTTCCTTGTTATTACTGAAATATTCATAATTATTTTGCATTCAGTAATACAAGGACCTATTTTGTATAAATTTAGTAAGATCCTTACTTTTAAAATGATTTGTTTTCATAGTTTATGGTTTTCATTGCTTTTTTCGGCCGCAATATTGGATACGCTATTTTATTAATAAAAAAATTGGCAGACATTTTGAATTTTCCATATTGAAATCTCTAAACATAAATCTAATCAAATTTCCTCAATTTACATTAAGAAATGGCCACGAAAATGAGTTTTGTAGCTGAAACTTATAGAAAGCACCACGGCGCGGCGGCGGCGGCCGGCGGCATAGAAGAACTATACATAGTACTTTGATTGTGTTGAAACGTTGTATTCACAATTGCCTATCTAAACTCTGCAACAGAGATAGCTGGTTGATTTATGATTTATTACTTTTCCGTACACGTAGTCGTAGTGTAAAGGATAGGTCTAGATAAGTCTATTTTATCATGAAATATCATGAAACGTAAAGAAAACACGTATTCGAGACATTTTTATGTCTCTTTCTTGTCCGACCTATATTTCAAAAGTTATAGTTGCATTCACAGTTGCATCCATAGTTGCATCCCCAGCAACTTGGACCCTAAGAGCAAGTTCATGAGGGTCATTATCTCAAAACTGATTTGAAGCTCAAAAGAATTGAATAAAGTCGAATAGATCCTCGTAATAAGGCCCTATATTTAGCCAGTTCAAGTTTCTAAGATATCTCTGAGCACTCAGTAATCTCAGTAACCTTAACATGATTCCTCAGTTAGTTGCCTGTCAAAAAATGAGCAAAAAAAAATTGGATAAAACCGAATCGACTCACTTCTGTATCCATAAAACATTTTATTCAAATGTCGAATACTAAATTATTTTGAAATAGAAAAGTATCTATAGCAAGCAACCGAAACTCGAAATTCCGATAGCACAATTTTTTTCTATTTGACTTTAATTCTACTTTGAAGAGACACTCGCAATGAGGCCCCGTAAAAAAACTTTTACACATAAATCATCATCTTGATAAGAAACTAAATATAATTTGTTTTTGGTAGCGTTTGATATGGAAAATCTTAAACAATGACCTAGGTCCAGGGTAAAACCAAGATGAGTAACAAGAATAATAGGAATAACAAAAGCTATACGGGCAAGTAAGAAACAGAATATTCCTCATTATAACCTTATCTAACACTTAAACACTTTCCAGCAACAATTTTGACAAAACTGCTACTCATTTAAATATGTAATAGATTTTCTTTAAGTTAAATTATATATTTATAAAACAATCAACTAAGGGGAAAAAGCTGTAGGTAAACTGCGGCATGGATGCTGTAGGGGAACATTTTTTCCGAGATCTTTATTTTGGTGTTTTATAACTTATATCAAATTTCACAATAATTAAAATATCCGCAAATCGCATTTTCGAAGGTCAAACCGAGAGTCAAAGGTTTATAAAATTAAGAAGAAAAAACAACATTGGGGTAAAGTTAAAATGCTGCACATAAATTAATGTGAATTTTTACTTGTTCTATAGAGCAAGTGTGTCGTTAATTTATCAAATAGAGGTTAAGAAATGGAAAAATTCAATGCAGTAGATTTTGTTTGATTGGTGGACGTTTTTTTTTGTATCAGATTGACTAAAAATAATAATAAATGGATTTATTATTTTCGTCCTGTAGTGAAATTATTATTTTCTTTGGCCAGTTTTGTTTGCTAAAAACATTTTTAGGCTCGTTTTGATGCCAAACTGAAAATTAAAACAATAATAACTTCTTAATGGTCTCGTTTTGAAACAATTTTTTTCACCATCTGATAGTTCTCTTTGATAATCTTCGAATTTTGGTATATCACACTCAATATATTGAAAGAAAGTGACTTTAGCAACGTATTGATTGTCAACGGAACCTGGGTTGGTAAAACAAGGACTCTCAACAACAACTTTTAATCTCCCTAGAGGGGAGGGGCTATGATACTTGAATAAATTAATTTGCAGAATCAATAAATTTAGTTGTAAGTGTTGAGTCCCTGCACCTTCACTTCCTATACCACCATTACAACCTAAGGCTTACAGGATACAATAGGCTGATCCTGGCAGTGAAAGTGAAGGGTGTCCTGACTACGATGGCTCGGCATGCTTGCTTAAGCCAAGGCCTTAATCGTCGGAAATGGGTGGGTTCTTGCCACCGTAGTCAGAACGATTGTTACGTCGTTCATCATGCCGGTAGATATAATAAAAAATTAAAATTTGGTTAAAAAAAATAGAATTTGAGACCGAAAATCGTATTAAAAAAATAAAAAAAACTATCCATTTTAATTTTGAAGTTCCAGAGAGAAAGATCAAGAAAAAAGTTAAAGTGTTAACCCTGGAAAGAGGAGAGGACCAGGTGGTTTTAGTCCTTGTGGTAACCCGTCCACGCATCCTATAGGGATACTTCCAATGGCTACTGCGACCACTTTGATTATCTTGCAGCAGCCCCCTAAATGGAAGATCCAAAAGAGATCACTCACCTCTCTACATTTCAACTATATTTCGAACACACCGTCTACATTTCCGTCCTCTCTGAAAAAAACTTAACAACACATATTGAAATTTGCAAATGTCAAGTTCAAGTATAATTTCATTTACAAATCTTATATTGCTTTTTGAGATAACCGTTAAAAGTTCTTGAAGAGATTGACGGGAAGCATTTAAAAGGATTGACTTGATGATTTCGTACTGAAGCATGTGGGCTATTGTAAGAGCTGAATTTTCATCGCAGAATTCCCAGAGTGGTGTAGGTTCTTTCTTAATCAGGTGAATGTGGGTTACGTTGGTATGTCCCATTCTAACTCTTATATATTTTCTTATTATAGATTTCGGTAAGTCAGGTGGAAAAATTGCCTTTGTAGCTTCTGGATTGAAAGTTTTATAATTATGGTAGTACTCAAACCAAATATCCTTCCTTTAGTTGTTGGTACTTTTTCAGATATTTTGAAAGATCTTTTTTGTTGAATTGAAAAAATGAGATAAGAGGTTTCCAAGGATGCATGCATGACCAGGAATCCATGCCAGCCTTAAATTATTTTGTTTTTGCAATGAGTTTATCTCGGAAGTGAACAACAATGTCTGAAGAGTTTTTGATGTTCTTGATGGCCTTTACAGATGATAGACTGTCGGTGAAGATGATAGTCTTTTTGTTTGGTGCAGTTTTAATAGTAATAGCTTCGGCGGTGAATATTGATGATGTGAATTGAAGTAGACCCTTACTATTAACAGAGCCCATTTTGGTGACTACAGCGTATGACGTTACGTCGTTAGTTTTATAAGTGTCTGTAAATAAAAGCTGCCATCCTAGTCTTTCTAAGTTTTCTCTTAACTCTGAGAACAATGTTTTATAGACGTCATTGTTAGTGTGGGTTTTATTTTATTCTGCGAGGTGCATAACAATTGATTTTTTTGTAAGGTTCCATGCAGGGAAGTTAGTTTTTGTTTTATTTCCGATGTAAATCAGAATGTGTAGTTTTGCAGCTGATTCCAGTGATTTTTGTAAGGCGGAGGGATATTAAGGTGTTTTTTTACGCATTAACAGTCTTTTTGTATCATCGTATATAGGTGCAGCAAAAGGTGCCTTAAACATCCAAGCTTTGCCTAGGAAGACCTCTGAATTTCAGAAGAAGATATTTCAAACTTTAATTTGACACTAATTTCATTCTTTATCTCGATGAATACACAAATCCACAGGGTACCTGTTGTAAAATTTTTCTATTTGGGAGCTAATCTTGAACAAAATGTGGTTCTGTCTGAGGAAACTGTAAAGCTGTCTCCACACAAAATTATATATTCAGAAATTGCTTTGTCATAACTTTGATTTGACATTAAAAAAAAATTCCATAATTTCTTAAGCAACACACGATAAGCTAGAATTTAAAGAAAACCTCGGGTAAATCGATCTAACCTTAAAAAATCCATCGTGGTGAAACTTCACTTCTCATTTGAAAATTTCTTAAACTCAATTAGTAAAGCATTCTTGCAGTGGCCGCCCCTCTCTATGGGGGTTTGGTCAGTTTTGCTAATAACCAATATTTAAAATGTTTGAACTAGGAGAAAATCATCAAATTGGATGTCTGTTCATTGTTCTTAATGCTAATCTCTTTTGAGAATGTTTGCTTTTGCTTCTTAAACTTTTGAGATGCATTTAAATTTAAAAACATGAGGAGTGAGTAAATAAATTCAGTTTTGGAGCATTAATTTTGCATCAAATTTGTACTGCCTTCTTACTTTTTGAGAATGTTTGTGCTAATATGTAGTGAGTATGGGTAACAATAACAATAAAATATTTAAATGAGATTTTGTATTGAACATTTAGTTGTGAGAGTACGATTTAACATTTCAGCTTAAAAAAAAAATTATAATATTTACAAATTTTACAAAAAAAACTATAACATTTACTTTGGTAGTCATAGACTTTTGAGTACCTACCGTTGACAGGAATTTTCTAAATGTAATTTTTACGGATAACTAAATTAATAATTTTTATTTAAACTTGTGCAAACAAAAAACGATGTGTGTACGCGCGCCAGAAGTTATACTGCATCATTATTCATTTTTGTATAGTTTTTTTTTGGATAATGTAAAATTATTTAAGAAATATATAGTAAAATGTTCTGGAAGGGAAATTTTTTCAAAGAAGAATAATGTGCTTTTTTATGAAGTTAATTCAAGTATGTATTTCATTTATTTTTATTTTTGCGTTCGGTCAATTTTGCATGGTCTTTTTGAAGCTTGTAGCAAACCCACCTTAATGTCTGATACTTCCAAATGACAGCTGATCACTCTGTTATTATAATAAATTTAAATCAAAATTATAAATGAAAAAAATTCAAAAATTACGGTGGATAATGTGAAAATTGACCATTTTACCCTTGTGAAGCCTATATTTACACAATTTAATAAGCAATCGCATAAGATTTTATTTTTATTCTTACGGATGCTCCACTCTTTCCATTCATACCTAAAGGTTTTTCTAAAATTAAAAGCTATTTTGTTTACGTGAAAAGTATATTTAAAATTAAAAACAGATATATGTGAGAAACCGAATTCATAATAATTTGATATTATTTAATTATATTGCGAAGCTTGTGAGTGTCATATTGAAAAAAATTGTATATCAAAATAATTGTTGACATTTTAGATGTAGTTTTATGGAAATTTAAAATTATTTAAGTAGACATAGTCAGATGTTATGAATGGTACAGTTGGCCAATGGAGCATAAAAAGTTCCTTTTTGTTCGATGTTTTTTTTCTGTAATATATCATTTACAGTCTTTCTTTTTAATCAAAGCAATAAACTTCTCATTTATTTTATAATTCTGCCCTTGATACTTTTCGAGATACACAAAAAGATTTGTTTTTTTCTTTTATACCCTATTTTACCCTGACTTCTATGTGTCTATGTGTTATTACTGGTTGAATATATGTACGTATTTATAAACGTCGGTAAAGAAGTATAACTTCAGAAAAACTTTGAACTTACAATAATTAAATATGGCATTTTTATTTGCTCAATCGCTTGAAGAGTTCATAAGGAGTGAGAAACTCGATTTTCGTTTTCCTAGGTCATCTGCTCTGGCCACCATCTTGAATTTCATGAAAATCATGAATTTCTTGTTTATCTCCCATATTTTACTTTACAAAAGTTGTTGGAAATTTAAATCTCTTCAACTTTTAACAAAACAATTTGCTGCTCAATCCGCAGTATCCAAAAATGGAGTATCTGATTGGAGTATCTCTTCCAATTCATTTAGTAGAAACCGAATTAAATGACAAGTATAATAATTAGGGCTTTCTTTTGGCAGTTAGCTCTGTTAACCCTTGGAGCTTTACATCAATAACACTCAAGTACATGTCTATTGTCTAGTGCTCTGTTCACTGTTATTTTCTTGATGGTTATATTTCTTTAATAACATTCTTCGTTTGTGTGCCCTCGTCTTCGGCAATCAGTAAAGCGTTTACCAACTCTGATGTCATTGATCTCAGTTAGGTTTGTGGATTGTGGTAGGTTTCTCGTTCCCCTCGGAACCTTGCCATGCATGTAGTAAATGAAAAAACTCGGTAATTGTTAACAGCCAATGCTGCTATCAGTTGGTCTTATGTGAAATGTGGTATAATTTCTTACTGATTGTCTTCCCAACAGCATCAATTAAATAGTAACCACAAAATCGGACGCCAATAATTGTAGAGTGTGAGTGTCTTCTTCTCAGTCTTTTTTTTTTATTGAAAGATGTGGTCTTGGTTTCTCAATATTTTATTGACAGAACAACAAGTTAACTACAGGAAAGAAGTATCTTTTAAATATTTAAGAAGACCCAGGCTATGTTCTAATTCTTTCTAAAATAATCAAATTTGAACTATCAACTCCGGATTTAACGACAAAGGACCATCTATTAGATAGGGAAAACCATTATGACTTCTTTTTTTATTTTTTTACAAACAGTCTATTTCTTATAAAACTTTATCAAGTCTTAAGTGGTAAAAACCATTCTTATCTAAACATTTCAATTTTGAACAAAAAAAAGCAAGACAGATAAGACAAGATGGAAGGTACAATCCAAAATCTTAGTCTCTTATTTAAAGCAGTTTAAATACAACTAGTATCAGTAGTTATTTAGTTAGTAGATCATTAGTTCCCGCTTTGAATACAAGAAATTTATTTTGTTCGAGTTCTTAAAGGTAACTTTAATTTAGTGAGGGTTTTCAATTGCATTTACATGTTAACTCATCTATAAAATGTGCTATTTCTTTAAATTTTTGAAAAAATAAATAATATTATGTGGGCTTCGTGAATCACGTTGTTGTTCAGTTATCACACTTCGAGTTAGTATTAGTTCTGATTTGTACTCAGAATATATTTCGTACATATTTAATATTTTGTTTTTTTTTTTTTTAAATTAAATAATTCATCTTTGATATCTATCACTTCTAAGTTTTTGTTGGCGAATTTTTGAGTGCAAATATATGAGTGGTTTGGTAAAAAAACGAAACTTTAAACATCAGTTTAATCGCAAGTACTCAAAATTAATTTTTCCACAAAATAATATTTCCTTTTAAATTAGCAATAAACTGTTTTTTAAAACAATGTGTAAGAATTTTAGTAAACAAAGATATATTTTTTCTTAAAAACAGTTTTAACGATTTTCGATTTTGTTTCCCAAATTTCAAATAAAAAAAATGGAATGTATTTAGACTATGTTCACAAATTTTAAAAAAAATCACAAAACAGAGTTAAAAATTGGTTTTATTGCCCAAAATACCACATTTTAAAAAATCGATTTTTTACTCAGGGTTTCCAAACTTTTGACCGGCATGGCGTGTAAAAGCATACTTACAGCCGCATCTATTAGATTTTCTTTAATAGATTCTCAAAGGTTATTTAGTTAAGCTTGCTTAGATATTTAAGCAACCTTCAAGCAACTTTATATTTAAAATCGTATCTTTAATTGAATTTCCTTCAATGCTTAACTAGACAATAGTTGCTTCAAAAAATGTAAAAGATTTCAACAAATCTTCTACAAAATGGGCGCATTCACTAATCTAGTGACTACGTAGTCAACTCATTTTGATTGGCTGACAACTACTAAAAAATAAGATGAAATTTCCTCTCCGACGTAGTGTAAAAATTTCGGCTTCAAAATAGTTGAAAATTCAAAATCAGCTCTTAAAAGAAGATTTGTTTTGGTTTTTGTTTTGTTTTTTTATTTGATTTTGGTGAAATATTGATTTAAAAATGAAATTGATGGTGGATAATGGAACCATTAGGTACGAAGTTGAAGATTTATGAAATACGTAACAATGAAATATGTAACAAAATTTTATCAGCTAATGTTTTTTTTCTACGCAATACGCAGAACGATATATTTACAATTCTTATTACAGAACACAAATATTTCTGTTTTTTATGGGTACATCTGTCAAATATGACAGTTAGAATTGACTAGCTTTGTAGTGCTAATTTTGGATTACAAAAGCTAGTTGATTTTCGACTACGTAGTCACTAGATTAGTGAATGCGCCCAATGCTTTTACATTTAAGAAACATTAGATGGTTTCTGACAACTTTTACTTTGAAAACAAAAATAGTAAATTTCAATGAAAAAAAACATAAATTTCTGGAAATCATTTTTTCACAGGCATGTACACGTACAGATTTTGCTTCAAAATTTGGCTTTCAGGCAGTATGTTAAGTAAATAGATCGAACAGAAGAATTCAAATGCCCTCAAATGATAAGGTCGAGTAATATCTGGAAGGTGAAGCCAGCTGCGCCACCAAAGAAATCTATTGATCACCAAATGGTGGGCTTCCAACCTAGCGATGTTAGTAAAAATTACAACGGAAAATGCCCCGCGTAATTATAGCACTCCAAAACTTGCCACCAAAATAGCTTGGTCTTTGACTTTCTGTATACACAATAAACTTCTTTCTTTACAATTTAAAGTTCATATGCTTTTTTGTGAAACTTTTTTTTGAAGTTATAGGTATTTACCTAATGATTAAAAGAAACAACTTCATTTCAAAAGAAAATGACACTTACATGTCAAAATCTATTTTGAATGGGCTCGAACGCTGTGAATGGCGTTTAAGTTAAGCGAGCTCTAAGCAACGTTGCTTAAATATGGAAATTCTTTATAGATATGAATATTGTACATAAGTGCTGTTTAGACTTTAGAGATTGCTTAGAGTTAAAAAATATTAAAGTTTCTTTTATACATATGAATGTAAGTTTTTAGCTCAAAACGATCTAAGAAGTTGTTCAAGTCATTTAAATAATGAATTGTATATTTTTTTACATTTCTTTAAAATAACATATTTCTTTTTAAAGTTTAAAAAATTGAATTCTTTTAAATTTCAGATTCAACAGGTTTGTAATGCATCCAACATTAAGTTTCATCCTGATTCTTCTAATTCACATAAACAAGTATTATGTAACAGCTTCACGACAAACTTGTGACGTTGGCAAGGTATGTGTTGAGCGTTACCAGTGCCAAAATGGGATTATAATCAAAGATGGAGAAGGTATGATTAAACCTCGGACGGATGTTAGAACGAATTGTAACGAATCTGAAGTCTGCTGTGCTCTTCCGCAGACGGAGTGCACCCATGTACCATGTGGTAAGAGAAATGTTGGATATCAAATGTCAATGGCCCATGATAGCGAATCTAAATTTGGAGAATTCCCATGGATGGTAGCAATTATTAATAAATCTTCATACCCACTTCAATATAAATGCGGGGGTTCTTTGATATCTCTGAGAGTTGTATTGACCGGAGCTCACTGCGTGGATAAATTTAAACCACAGAATTTACTAGTCAGAGCTGGTGATTGGAATATTAATTCAACTGAAGAACTTTTCAAACATCAAGATAAGCCAGTCAAGGAAATTATTATACATGAGGGCTACAAGAGTAACAATTTGTACAATGACATCGCTCTACTTTTCCTTGAATCACCATTTATTGAGAACTTTTATGTCAATACCGTCTGTCTGCCTCCAGCAAAAGAAAATTTTGACATGTCACGTTGCATCAGCACAGGCTGGGGTAAAGATCAATATTATAATGGAAAATACTCAAATATATTGAAGAGTATCGATTTGCCAGTAGTTCCAAATGCGAAGTGCCAAAACGAATTAAGACAAACCATTTTAGGAGATTATTTTGAACTTCATGAAAGCTTTATGTGTGCTGGTGGAGAACTTGATAAGGATACTTGCGTGGGAGATGGTGGTTCACCATTGGTTTGTCCTATGACCACAGATCCCAACCGCTATTTCCAAGCTGGAATAGTTGCTTGGGGTATTGAATGTAAGAAGGAAAATGTGCCTGGTGTTTACGCAAGTGTTCCACAACTCCGTTCTTGGATTGATACAAAATTAGCTGATAAGGGTATCGATGCAATGTCCTTAACATAAATAATGTATTTGTGTATTGATAATTTTACAGACATGTAAACATGAAAGTAGTTTAGTTTTCTTTTAAATAAAAATAAGTTTATTCTTTGCTATTTTTAATATAAAGTTGTCGTAATACCCTAAAGATTGGAGCCTTAAGTCTTTTTGCACTCAGGCCATTTTCGTACCCCCTCTAACTTCTGTACAGATTTAGTAGTTGAGCTAGCCAAGAACACCCAGCTCAGCAAATTTCATCCACTTTGCATGAGTATTTTATGAGGAACAGGGATGCAGAAACTTGAAATTTTACACAGTGAAAGACTTTGAAAATTTCCAATTGGTATCAAAAGTATGGAGCACTTCTTGTCATCGTATAGCGATCGCCGTTGACGGTGATGGCCTGCCCAGCATCATTTTCGAAGAAGTACGGACCGATGACACCTCCAGCCCAAAATCCACACCAAACAGAAACTTTATTTGGAAGCATTGGCATATTGGCACCTCGTGAATCTCGCGTGGATTGGTGTTGTCCCAAATCCACCAATTCTGCTTATTCACGTACCCATTCTTCCAAAAATGGGCCTCATCCCGAAAGATGATTTTTCGACCGAAACTGGGATCAACTTCCAACTGCTCCAAAATCCAATTAGCGAACACACGACGACGGTCCGTATATGGACGTTTGGTTTCAGCTCATGGGTCAATTGGATTTTGTATGGGTGCAGGCCCAAATCACGACGCAAAATTCGCCATGTTGTGGTCTACGACAGGCCAAAGTGCTTGTGAGGGCGACGAATTGACTGCTGCTCATTTTCACGGACAGCGGCGATGTTTTCGGCAGATATTGCTTTTCCTTCACGTACGGGTGTTGGCTCAGTACTCAATGAGCCGATGGTATCAAATTTGGCCACCAATCGTTGAACAGTCAACGTGGTGCGCAAGGCGCGCACCGTTACTACTAGAGAACACCCATTTTGATAAAAAAGTTTTATGATTTGCATGTGTTGCTCGACCCTGTAACTTGATATTATGATTTGTCTCTTGTAACTGATTTAAAGACGATATTTTGACAGAAAGTAAAAGAAACAATATGGCCGCCACGAGCTGTCAAAATCAACCCGTCCCTGTTGCAAAACACTTTATATGAAGAGATTTCAAAGTCGACATAAGTTATTAGTCTGATAGAAAATAAGCGGTAAAAGTTGCTGTTTCTGATAAAAATGAGATCTGTTTTTCATTTGTCGGTCATTGGAAAAATAAAAAAACTAAAACTAAAAAAAAATATAAAAATTCAAAGGAAATAAAATGCACGACTGGATCGCACGAACTTGCTCTTACTTGTACAAGGCTATTATGTAATAACTAAGATTGCAAATTTTAGCTTTTCGTTTTTTTGAAAAAATATTTTTTCAAAATTAAGTTTTTAGATGTTGTTCTGATATTAAAAAAAATGTTGTATGGTAGGTACTCGTTCTAGATGCCATATTTAAAATTAAAAAAAAAAACTTTCAAAATCACGTTAAAATCATCTGTACCTACCAAAATTGAAGAAAATCCGTCCACGCATTTGGGCAGTGGAAATGTGTACCTACAGACGCACAGACCGACACGGGCGGCATGACGAAAACCACTTTTTTGGACTTCTCCATCATCGTAATGTTGGTTTTGATTAAAACCTCAAATTTTTTTTACACACTAAACCAATACTGGCCCTAATACTTTTTCTCCAATTTGCGCGAGAGGCTTTCAATTTCGACTTCTGATATTGCAAAGGCAATATTTCTAGTATAAGAAAATCTAGATGAGGATAGAATAAATACACGTAAAACAAAAACATTTTTGTAAATTTATAATAATTTTTTTTATTCAACACCCAACCTCCCACCAACCTCAAATCCTGTAATGATCCCAAGCATGGGGGGTTGCATCTCAAATTTGCAGCATAGTAGAGTAGAGTATTAGCTAAACTTAGACTAATCAGCCATTTTGAATAAGTTTAAATTAAAACGGATTTTTGTAGAATGGCCAAAGTCAAAATCCCACCATGGGAGGGTGGGTTTATCTTACCCCATTTAGGATAGGATAGAGGCGAAAAAAAACAACTTAAGTGGAAAAAAGTAATATTAAACAAAATGACAATGTTTACAATGAAAAACAATAACGGTTTTAAAAGCCATAAGCCTGTTCTTTAGCCCTGCATGCAAATTAAATTATTTTGGTCAGTAGTTTCCAAAAACATTGCATTCAAACACAAAATTTTGATATTTTTGCCATAAAATATAAAATAAAATGCACGACTGGGTCGCACGTACTTGCTCTTAGGTTTATAGTTGCTGTGAATTGCGAGACCCACTTTTTTGCGCATTTTCTATCACCTTAATGACATGTCTGATTGTTATCTCGAGTTCGATTTTTTTTACGAATCCTAGGCTTGCCCTACAGTGCCTATATCGCAAGTAAAAATAAATTAATTTTTCTCAAAATTGTGAAATGTAAAACAAATTTTTTTTCGTGGTGAATGCTCAGCTCATATTAATTCTGAATCGTTTTATGTTACGTTGTGTATATAAATAATGTTTATAATCACCAACATTATGTTGATTATTTTTCACATCCAACCTTTCAGAATGTGAAAAACCTATAGCTAATCTAAACCTGGAATTTATTAGACAAAATGATGTATGCATTTAAAAAATTAATATTTCGGCAAAAATAGAAACACACCAGATAAGATGGAAGACATCTTCAAAAGCTATGTCAACTTATACAACTATACCGACATAGTTATTAGTTCGCATTGAACAATAGGATTTATTTCTTGCCCGTTCTTGGAAAGCTTACTTTCATTTTATGTCTTAAATAAATCGATTCAGTGTTTAGTGAGACTCTGGATTACCCAGTAATTTTCTTTTTTTATTTGTTTCGGGATAACCTTTCATTTGTGTTTTGTTTTTATGTGATTTACGTGTTTGTAAAGTTTTCTAGTTAATTCTGACGTGTCTCTTCATACTTCAAAAAAATATCACGTAAGAATGTGTCTCTGTACAGTCAAATATTTAATCAACAGTAGGTACCTACCCATAGGCTATGATTAATTAATTAATTAATTTTTATGTTGTGCAAAAATTGTCATTATGTTGTCAAAGCCTTTTTTCAGAATTAATCTAGTTCATTATGAAACATCCTGAAACGTAAAGAAAACCCTTTTTCGAGTTATTTTTATGTGTGTGTGCCGTTGTCGTCGTCGTCATCGACGTTGGCGTTAGAAATTTGTAAACATGATATCCTTAGATAGAATCAAGATTATTGGAATTTTTGTAAACGCCAAAAGTTGAAGAATACCTAATCTTAGGTTAAGTTCAAAATTCAGCCATTTTGAATAAAACCTTTTGGTACTTTTCATACAAAAATCTTCCAAAAATGTAACTTTTGTATGTTGAGTACTACAAATTTGCATTTATTTTTAATTGTTCCAATGAACAATGGTACTGATTTCTAAAATAATGGAGGTGTCCAAAAACCGGAATACTTAATTCTAAAAAAATTTGGTAAAAATCAATGTTTTACACATTTTTGTAAAAATAATCTTGCAACGGTACGGAATTACTAATGTAATTCGTATTTTTTTTTTTGGTATCGACCCACAAATTATAAAGTTTTTTTTATTTTGTGTTACGAGGCCTCATGACAACATATACCTAGAAACATTTTTAATTTGTGGCAAAGACAAGTGTTTTTTTTTTTTTTTTTTTATTTTCGTACGCCATTTTTAAGATAGGTGTTGTTTATCAACATCTCGACGGCGGGCGGAAAGCAAAATAGTCCTTTGTAAATCGCATTGAGTTTGAACAATTTTACTTACCGCCGAGGAACTAAAAACTAAATTTTGAAAAAAAAATATTGAGTAGCTTGCCAAAAAATGTAATTATTTGTTTAAATCAAAAAAAAAAAAAAAACATTCTCGAAAATTGTGTTCCTGAACTGTGTTATGTAAACTAGATAGTTTTTTATAAGTAAAAATCCTTGAAATCAAGTGAGTCACAAAGGAGAAAATCAGAATTAATAAATAACGGTTCCATGGCAGGTACCGTTACTAACGGTTAAAAACAATTTATAAAAATATAGACCTTCCCCAACAAAATATGTAATTATGATTTTTTTGTCGAAATCGTTGGGACCATTTTTGAAAAAAATAAATTTTACTAAAATCGATATATGGTATCATTTATCTACACTCTGTGACAAAAACAGGTTAAAAAAATATACGTTTTGAGTTCACTAGAATGTGCAACCGTAGTTTTTAGAAAGATGTGTTATCTTGAATTTGAGATCTCTTTAGTTACCAATGCCATCTAGTTTCTAAGGGTACCAATGGGAAGTTACCCGTGTGGGTCGCACCCAGCTTCTTTTCACTTGCGATATATGTAAGTTATGCATTCGTATAAAAAAAAAGTTGAGATAACAATCAAACATGACATAACGATGATAGAGAATGAGAAAAAGTGGGTCCGACAATTCTGTCTGTCTGTCTGTCTGTCTGTATGTATCAGAGACCGCAGCCTAAACGGATGAGTCGATTTACTTCAATCTTGGTATGTGTCGTATTTTGGAGGTTATTTTCAATTCGAATTTTATGCTTTTTTAATATTTTTTTTTAAAACTGCATTTACAAATTTTTAATAAAAAAGGCTTAGCATATATAGTAACTTTATCTATAAGAGCAAGTAAATACATGAGTTCTAGTCGTGCAATTTATTTTGTTTATTTTTAATTTTTTTTATTCTTTTGTTTTTGGTTTTTCTAGGTGTTTTTTTTTTTTTTTTTGTGATGTATTTTGATTTTTGTTACTGTCATTTTTTAATCCTTACTTACCTGTTATAATATTAGCAACATCTATGTTATATCAATTTCAATGAACAATAATTATTTCATCCTCAAACCAACTTCAATTGACTAACAATGGCGGTCTTTAACTTTGTGACGCGACGCACGCCACGCTTGGCATATCCTTGTACTAATGTTTTAATGTATGTAACTGTAACATCGTAATTTCAACTTTTATGGATACTACGAGTATATCTATCCCAAATTACATTGTACTCAGAACCTTTGATTGAAAGAATTTTACTATTGTGGGCTTATGATTTTGTTAAACATTTAATTCTCCAATTTCAGATTCTACTAGTATATGATGCATCCTATATTAGTTCTCATCCCGATTATTTTAATCGGAGTATGTGGGGCTCAAGAACTGGACCAGAAGCTTTTGAATGATCGCAAGAAATTTATTTTCAATAAAACAGGTGCGAAAACAATGAGTATGGATGGTTTCATAAGTTCAATTTTCCGCTTTCTACAGGTCCATCAGTTTTAGTTGGAAATAGTAATCCTCCATTGGGTCCGAACCAGGACCAGGATATTAAAAATCGCAAAGATGCAGGTCTACCGAATACCACTACAGGAGAGAAAACAATGAGCATGGATGATTTCAAAAGTTCAATTTTCCCCTCTACAACAAAATCAAACGTTTTAGTTGCGAAAGTAAAGCTTCAATCAGATTTACAAACTCAATCTTCATATGACAAATGTGGTCCTAACGACGAAAAGGTATGCGTTCGTCAATATCTTTGCCAAAATGGGCCTACAAATGAATATGGGTCAGGTATAATTAACGTTCGTATTCGTATTAATGACCAAAATGGTAGTGAAAATGAAAAATGTAAAGACCTGGAAGAATGCTGTGCTATTGGTGATACGGTAAGAAAACTTTATTGCATTTGAAATCTTTTTTACTGTTTTTATTTATTTCAAGGTGGAAAATCTGAATATACCTTTCAATCAAGAAAATGTTGCATCAAACGGTTGTGGTTTTAGAAATGATAATGGTTTGGTAGTAAAAATTGCAGATGCAAATAATAATGAAGCTGAATTTGGTGAATTCCCATGGATGGTAGTGATTTTAAAAACAATAGTTACTTCGACTGAAGCTTATAAGATTTATGTGTGTGGAGGTTCTTTGATAGCACCAAATGTTGTTTTGACCGCAGCTCACTGCGTGTATAACATACAAGCACATGATTTAAATGTCAGAGCTGGTGAATGGGAATCAAATTCAGATGCCGAACCTTTTCCACATCAGGAAATACAAGTCCAGGAAATTATTTCGCATGAAAACTTCAACAACGGTACTTTGTTTGACGATATCGCTTTACTTTTTCTCCAGAAAGAATTCGATGCGGCTCCACACATCAATACCATCTGTCTGCCACCACTTGGAACAAACTTCGATATGTCGCGTTGCTTTGCCACAGGCTGGGGTAGAGATAATTTCCAGAACGGAAAATTCGTCAATATTTTAAAAAAGATCGATTTGCCAATAGTTCCAAATGCTAAGTGTGAACGCAACCTGAGGAAGA